>OZ007599.1:98342551-99652551 GCA_963931845.1 Maratus michaelseni | reverse complement strand
ATATATTTTTGCTTGATCTCGAATAAATCTAATATTTTTGTTTTTATTTATATCTGAGCATAAGTATTTTATTCGATGTAGATAATTGATAATTATATTTTTATAAACAGATTTATGTAAACATGAAGCAAAGTTGGTAAAAATATTTACTTTAAATGGAAAATTAAATCTCTTATCATAAATATCAAAAATTAATTTATAATTATTATTAATATTGATTGTTAAGTCAAGAAAGTTTATATTATTATTAATTAAATCATTTTCGCTTAATTTAAGCTGAGTAGGATAAAAATTGAGTGGTGATGTGCAATTTTTATCATTGAAATAAAATATGATAATGTCATCTATATAGCGATAAAATACATAATCATTGTTCGTACTAATATTTCTTTCATAATAATATAAGTAAAGGTCAGAGAAAATACTAGATGCGGTTCCGCCCTGCGGAATTCCCTGGCATTGTTTATAAATAATATTGTCATATATGATGTAATTATTATGCAATGTAAAATTTAGTAAAGTTTTAAAAAAATTTACTGAAATATGTTCTTTTAATTTTAATTGAGATTTAAATTCTTTAAATAATATACACATTGTTTTATGTAAGTCTTTTATATCTATGTTATTAAATAAATCATTAAAATCCAATGTTTTTATGAATTTTACCGGAATGATATTATGTATTTTATTAATGAGTTGAAAACTGTTTTTTAGGCAATGTTGGTTATTATGTTTTAACGTTACATCATATATCTGCTTTAAAATACACTGCTCAAAACAATTAAAGGATATTGCAGTTTTAGGTGGATTTTGTATCTGGGAAACTTTTTAGCTGATTGATACATGGTCGACAGACATAGTAGGTTATATGAGAATAAATTACACATGTTTGGCAGAAAAAAATGCATTTTATTGCGCATTTGTGTACAAAAGGAAAAAAACACAATTTGTGCATATGAGAAAAAAAGAATAAGAAAAGGTGTTTTCTTCAAAGAAAATCATTTTCAGTAGGGGGTATGGTTTCCACGGGCGGCCAGCAACGTTGAACACCTTTGAGGCATGGACTTAATGAGGCTATTAATGACGAGTTGGGGTATTCTGTCCCACTCTTCCAGAAGAGCTCTTTCCAGTTCTTGGAGAGTTTGTGGGGGTTGTTGGCGGCCAGAAACTCGTCTTCCTAGAGCGTCCCAAACGTGCTCGATTGGATTCATGTCTGGAGAACACGCTGGCCATTCCATTCGAATGATTCCTTCCTCGAAAAGGAAATCCTCCACCAGGTTTGCACGATGTGGCCTGCAGTTATCGTCCATTAAAATGAAGTTATCTCCGATTGCTGCAGCGTAAGGGACTACAATAGGTCTGAGGATCTCATCCCTATATCGGTGACCAGTCAGAGCTCCATCTCAAATGATGTAGAGGTCAGTGCGCCCGTCAATGGAGATGCCACCATACACCAACACTCCTCCACCGCCAAATCTGACACTTTCGTGCACGAACGCAGGATTATTCCTACTGCCACGGTCCCTCCAGATGAAAATACGCCTATTATCCGGATGCACAGAAAAACGGGACTCGTCAGAATACAGAATATTGCTCCATTCATTTCTCCTCCAGTTGACATGCTCGGTTGCCCACTCCCTGCGGTCGCGACGATGCCTTGATGTTAATCTAACACATACCATCAGTCGGCGAGCATACAGACCTACAGCATGGAGCCGGTTTCGGACAGTCTGAGTTGAAATCGTGGTGCCTGTAGCCGAGCGAAGGTGTTGTTGGAGAAGAGTAGCTTCATGTTTCGGTGTCTCCGAGCTGTTAACGCTAAATACCGATCTTCATTGGGCGTTGTTGCCCGTCTACGACCTTGCCCTGGTCTTCGGCCTGCACATCCACTCTCCAAAAAACGGTTCCAGATCCTGGAAATGACACTTTGTGACACTCCAATGGCTTGCGCTACTTCGGCTTGAGTTTGGCCCCTTCTAACCTACCAACAATTCTCCAAGCTTCTGAATCTGTCAAATGACTTCGCTGAGACATCGTACTCATCGAAACAAAGCAATCACTGAATGCCGATCATCCTTGTCTTCATTCTCTTTTATCCAGTTGAAAGTCAAATTTCATTCGCTGCCGCTGAAGTGACGTTTTTGACGTCGAACTCAAAATTTGCATACTCCACAGTTTGAAAACCAGAAAATTTTGCATTTGTGATTCTCTTCTTCTATTTTCGGCAAAAAAAATTTCGTTTATATCTTTATTTTATATAAAACTTCAAATATCCTTTAATTGTTTTGAGCAGTGTATTAAGTAGTAAATTACTTGCATTATTGTTATATGTGTTACACCCGATGGTAACAGTGCAAAATTTAATAGGATTTTTATGAAATTTTGGAATTATAACAAGATAAGGATAATTTAAATTATTACATTTGATTTTTAGTAATTTGTGATAATTTAATAATTTTCTATTATTTATTTCAATATTTAATTTAGTTTTATTAAAAATATTACTTGTGTTGATTGCATTGTGAATTAACCCTTTATAGTATTCTTTACAAATGATAGCATAATTATTTGGAGATTTATCTACATAAGTAATTATAAATTTGTTTTGTAATTCTGATATATGTTTATTTATATTTTTAAAAGCTGCATGTGTAATATGATGATAATTTTTTATAATTTCATTTTTCATTTTATCTATAACAGAAAATCTCCATTCACTAAAATACTCGATTGGTTTATTGTAATCAATAGCAATTTTATATATAAATAAATCAATATCTTGAATAAACTGCAATATTATGGATTTGATATTACACTTATATGGAAGGCGAAATTTTGTTCCATTATGCATTAAGTTTTGTAAAATAGGTTGTTCTACAATATTAAGATCACCAGTAATGATATGACCATGTGTTGTATTTATGTACTTTTGATATTTTGGGTCATTACAATAATATGGGTAATTATTTGAAGAGACCATTTGTTTTGCAAAAGAATTGTAATTAAAAATTTTACGTCCAAGTGTGCAATTATATTTGTATGTCTTGTGAATGGTAAAATTTTTTATTGGAAAATTGTTAGTAATGTTGTTTATTATATTGTGTAAATTGATATTATTAAATACATGATTGGAAAAATTTATAATTAATTGTGTATTATTAGTTTTATATTTAGTTTTATTAGAAAGACTTGTATTTAATATGTTTGCTCTATAATGTAGAATATCATAAAAGATATCACAAAAATGTGGAGAATATTGATTCTTTTTAAATACCTTGAAATATTGGTTCAAATATTTCTTTTTTATACTAAAAACATGTTTTCTTATATCAAGCCAACAATAATCATTACAAAATTGTGCCTCAAGATCATCAAGCTCCTGTTGAATCACAATATCATCAGTGTATTTTTTGTTATTATGTTTACCTCTACCAGATCTTGAAGTTTTTTTTATGTTTGAAAATTTAATCCTGAATTAAGATTTTTATAATTTTCATATTTAGTTAAATCTGAAAATACAGGATGTGATTTTTTGTATACTAATTGATTTAATCCATAAGGATATGTAGTATTAAAATGTCTTATATATTTAGATTCTAGAAAAAGTCGTTCAGTAAAATTTTTTTGTATTTTAAGTATTTTAACAGTAATATTTTTCAAATCATGATTTTTGAAATGAGTATATTCAATATTATGAGTTGTTTGAAATTTAGATTTTTTATATTTATCAATATGAGAACGATGTAAATTTAGCCGCTTATGTAATTTTTGACAAGACTGTCCTATATATTCCATATTACACGAATTGCATTTCAATGAATAGATTACTTTGTAAGTTTTGCAAATTTTACCAAATTAAGATTGTTATTATTTGAAATCTGTGACTTATCAGCTAATGAACATGTAAGGCAACGCTTTGATTCACACTCTTGAAAACATAGTACAGGCTTGGGACAATAGAATAGGTTATCTGATAACGATCCAGGAAGATCCCTAATAATCTTCCTGTACCGAGCATTAGTCCTGGATCCACCAAGGCCTAAATTGCCAGTATCTAACATTTTACTAATAACTGCCATAATTGTTTGAAAGCAATAAAAATTGCAAGAGATACATATAAAAAATGTTTAAAAATAAAAATGTTTTGAATCAACCTTATTATAATAAAGAACTTGAATATCCATAAAAAAAAAAATAAAAATAAATAAAAAAATAAAAATAATAATAAGATTGACTGTTTAATACTTGATTAAATATAATAAAGCTAAATAATAAAACTATTTACATATATACATAAAGTCCCATTAAGCAAACTAACAACAAAAGACAACAATATAGAATCCCCTAGCATTCCTAAGTCAATACAAAATTAATGTTGGTAAAAAAAAAATTTTCAAAAGAACCCGAATAAGATTTTATAAAGATGCATTTGAAATTTCAATAGATAAACAAATGATACCAAGAAATAATAGTAATATTCTAAAATTATTAGTATTAAATTATTAGTAAATACACCATTAAAAGCGCAATGCAGCTATAATAACTATGTATTTTAAACAGAATTTAATCAAAGTGATTTATGTGCCAACTAGGCTAAATTATGGTATCATAAAAATCAATACTTTCAACCATCTATAATTGAAAAGAATATGTAAAAGCCATTCCATACCAATTTGCGCAATGCAGCATAATTTTATAGAATGTTAAATAATTATAATATCTATGAATTTCAAAAAACAAATCTTACTATACTACTTTGTTTATCTACTATCATTCTACTTTAAACTACAAAGAGATAAATAATGATATTGTGTAAACAGAATACCACATAGCTAATAATTAACATATGCAATCATAATTTTACCATAGCATGTGCTTCAATGGTAATTGGCCAAATTTACTCATACCTGAATAATATTTAAAAAAGAAAGAGAGAGAAAGGAAAAAGGATAGTTAGTTAAACTCATTCCAGATCAGAAACTAAAATATAAAAATGCAAAGTTTAAAATCCCTAAATCGTGTGTCAAAATTTTAAAGTTTTGCCTTCATTTCTAGTTGCCCCTGTAACTTAACTTTCCTTACGATACATTTATTACGAACAGATATCAATTTTGAATAGTTGTTAAGATTAAAAGTGCTGATGTTAGCGCATCTCTATTCTACCGGTGGTTAGATCTTGCATGAATAATTATCTGGGCTGCTTACCCAGATATGAGTCAAGGGCTAATTAGCCAATTAAATTACATTATTTCATAAGTTGCAAAGCGGTCTCTGGCGGTAGTTTCGATGTATATAATGTGATGAGCACGTTTTTTGCGTGGCCTTTGACTCTAATCACTCTCCCCAATAACTACGGCCGTTATAAGTCCGATAATTCGCCGATCTCCGGCCGATAAGACTATGTTTTCCCGGTGAAAGACTCCTCAAACTCTGGCCTGGGCCTAGCTTAATCAAAGAGACTTGTAATTAATTGGAATAAAAGCTAGTTCCCAGGAAAATATCTGCTTCTTTCTCCTACACTCGTCTGACTACATACTTATTATCTTCTAGCCTATGAATTACACAGTGATTCAACAAACGAATGCCAAGAACTATATTAACGGCGCTAAATATGGTCCTTCGAACATCGTGATATCTAGTAATGGGATGTGTGATAGCGGTGATCGACCGCTCGTTACAGAGAGATCGATGTGCGTTCGTTATAACGAGGTGTGTTCGTTATAACGAGGTGCGCTCGTTATAGAGAGCGGTATCTTACAGTGAGTCGGCAGGATGAGAAGGCTCCTGTGCGGGTAACAAGTGTTTTCAACTCTCCAATTCATGAGTTCAGCGTTTCTACCGTAAGAAAGCGATTTTCTGGTAAACTGTGGAAAACGAAACTGGAAATAGATTTATTTTCGGTACAAAAGCAGTTATGAGGATGAAATAAATTAAAAAACCTTTTTTTTTATTTTTTTATTTATGCAATCACTAAAACTGCATTAAGCTATCAAATATTAGGCTGTGTTTTGGATCATCTATCAAACAATTTTTTTTTCCCTCCCTTTTCATCTCGGATAAACATTTTATTTCGTTGCCGACTTAAAATAAACAATTTTTCCTTCAGTGCTTCACTCCAAAAGACCTCTTTTCTATTGACCTACTTATCTGCAGAAAGTGTGTGGAGAAAAACACATGGCTCTGAGAGTTCAAAGTTCAACTGTACGATTCTTTATCAGACAGATGGTTGTGAATGAAGAAGGATAGGTGTGAATGAAAAGTCAAACAGCTGATTAACCCAGCTCTATTGACCTAATGCAAAAACGTTTGGTTAAATTCATAATCACTTTTTTTTTTCCTTCCTTTTATTTATTTATTTATTTTTTATCAGTGTGTGGTGCATTAAAAAAAAAAATGGATTAATAAAAAGGAAAAAACAAGGTACGTTACGATTTTGTTATTTTTTAAGAAGTTAAAAACGGAAAGGAACTTTTATTTTTATTTTTTTGAAACAGTAAGAGGGTTTTAAAGAAGAATAATTTGAAAATTTATTTTTTTTAAGTGTTATTTTCATGAAATATATTAATATTATTATTATTTTATTATTATTATTATTATTATTATTGTTATTATCTCTATGTTACAACTTAAGTGATTAAATGAAGCAGGTTATTTTTGGTTATTATTTTTTTAATTTAAGCGGGATTTAATGAAAAATTAAGAAAAAAGAGGGCAAATTAAAAAATGGATTTTTTCTAGTAAAAATATTTTTTTAAATATTTTGTTTAATGAGATTGTAAAAATAAGTAATAAAAATGAGTGCAGAAGACAAATCCACTCAAGTGGGTGAGGTAGATGAATCTTTGAAAGAAAAAAATACAGAAGTTGATGAAAGTGGAAACCTCCTTAATGACAGTGCCAACTGTAAATATGAATGGAGCTATCAGTCAAGAGAGCCAACAACCTGTTAAAATTCAGGCCCTAACCCCTGAAATAGAGTCAATCAAAAAGGCTGCTGTAGGTAGCTATGCAGCAAATATTGAGGAAAAAACAACAAAAGATCCGGAAATTATCCGATTTTCGCCAGAAGCTAAGATGATCTTTGCCTCTTGGCTTGCTTATTTTGAGGCTGTATGTATTGAATCCAGAAAAGATGATGTTTGGAAGATAAGAAACATCCAGACATTTTTAAAAGATAGCGCCCTTACCCTGTACATTAACAACTGTCTTAATGTTTTACACTGGAATGAGTTTGTTTCCCTATTCCATGAAAATTTTTCTACCCCAGATACACTATCACTAAGCGACTTTGCTAGTATTCGGTATAGGTCAGGTGATGACCTCAACGAGTACTACCAAAAGAAAACTAAAATGTGTCGCAATCTGGGTTTAGATAACAAATTCATTCTAGAAGGGTTATCCGAAGGTTTGCCAATTTCGATGCAGAGACTTATTGTGACTAATGCCCCTAAAACTGCCACAGAATGGAGAGAATTAGTTTTTTTAATTTACTAAGCTTGAACTAGCAGGCAAGAGTCCTGAAAATAAACCAGATCCAACTCCCCAAAATCAGTTCAGACAATGGCGACCATATCGCCCTAATACCACTGAACAGAATTTTCCAATGCAATCCTGGAATTATAGATACCCTTATCAAAACCCCCAGAATCGCCCAAATGTGCCTAACCTTCAAAGAACTTTCCAAAATGTGAGACCATTTCAACCGTCTCCTCCTAGACCAAATATACACTACCAGGCTACATTGCCACCATCGCCATGCCGCGTATGCCTTAATCTTAATATTCCAAATGCTTACCATTGGGTACAAGATTGTCCTTTTCGAAAGCAATCTTTAGAGGCCTCCTCTCTAACCCAACAAACAAACATTCAAATCCAAAATCCAAATCAGACACAAAGTGATTTTTCTGCAAACCCAAGTAGTAATCAATGACAACTAATAGTACCCGGGTACATAGAAAAAAGAAAAGGATCCAAAGAAAACCCAAAGAAACGTCAAATTACTACTCTAGGGATACCAGAAAACTCAATACCCTGTTTGATCGACTAAGGAAGCTCGTTAAGTGTCATTCCATTACATTTAGTCCAAAAATTCCAATTGAACACTTCCAAAATTCGTAAAGGTCTATCGGTCGCTCAAACACAAGGCATTCTCACCTTGCAGGGAAAATGTCGTGTTAATTTGAAAATTGGCTGCATATCCAAATATGTTGATCTTTATGTTATCGATAATAAATTACCCTATACCCTTATTGGACTTAACCATTGCCAAAGTTTCCAGTTAAATATTGATTGTGTTAAGATGCAAATTTTCCAAAATAACCAAAGAGTGCCTCTCCTGAACCAATTACGAAATATTCCAATAGTTAATTCCTTGCATGTATCAGAACCTAATGAAGATGTCTCAGAAAAGGAAAATGCAGGGATATTTGGTGAAAATTATGAGCCGGAGTTTGTCAAAGCCACTGAACCTATCGAAGTTCAGTCTGCACCTAACAAACTGCCTACTCTCTTAGCCAAATATGTAGGTATTTTTGCCAAAGATAAGTATGATGTAGGATGTGTCAACATGGAATCCCAGAGAATACATTTAACTTCCGACTTACCAATTTCACTTAGAGCGTATCGTACTTCCCCTAAGGAAGAAGAAGAAATTAGAGAACAAGTTCAAAATTTGTTAAAAGCCGGTATCATTAAAGAAAGTCATTCCCCTTATTCCTCACCTATAACCCTCCTCAAAATTTAAAACTCTACCATGAATAAACCCCGTCTATCCCTTTCATCTTTCAATTTTTTATTTTTGCTTTCCTATCGTCCCTCTATCATTTTAGTGTTTGGATGAGGACCCAGCTGGATGTTAATTTAAAACCCAGCGGTGCAGTTGGCAGAGCAGTTTTAAAGTACTGCTAACCTTTTTATTTTTTTATTACTTATACAATGACAAAGTTAGAAACACGTTAGGTGTCCTCCGCTCCGTGGCCTCCCGTCTATAGTCAGACTGTTTTCCCATTTTCTCTTTCCATGTAGAATGGAGAATTTGGCAAAATTGCTTCGCTTTCCCTCTGTAGGTGATTATCGGCATCCACTTTTCCTTTTTCCTTGTGCAAGAGACACACTTTTTGGATGATAATCACCTCAGAGTTTAGAAATCCATGTCTCACTGAGCATGGTGGAAAGGATAGCCTAATTTTTTTTATTTTATGATTAGAATTTCCTATTTTTACTAAGTTTTCAAGTTCAAATTTTTTTCCTCCTGAGAATAAGTCCCACTAGAGTGTCCTATAAGCCCAAAGATGCTTATAAATAAATAATTTGGAGTAGTAATAGAGCTTGTAACTGCTCATATGACATTTTCATGTTTGTGTTGTTTTTATTGCATTTGTAGTAATTGTTTTGTCCTATATTTACAATATATTTGAAATATTTTTTATGCTATATTTTTTTTATTTAATGTTTTGAATAAGTGTTTATATCATGTTGAAGTATTTTTATAAGTTTAAGTACATATTTTAATTGTTTGTATTTTGTAAATAATATAAGTATTTGCCATATTATATTTCTGTTTTCAAGTATCATATTATTTAGTTTTTATTGTATGTTTAAAGAAAGGTGCAATGTTTACCTTTCCTGATGAACCAACACCCAAGAACAATTCTTACAGGACATGTTGGGTAACAAAAACTTTCGCAATCTGCTAAAAGACTTTAAAAAAATAGCACACAATGTTCTCGCGAGAAATGTTTTGTTGTGTTTTGTTAGCTGTGTTAGCTGTGTTTTGTTTACAGTATATGTCATATGTTTCATCTTCAGTGTATATCATCAAATAGTACCAGTATTTTATGTAAAAGTAAGCCCAAGCAGTTTGAGAGTCTAATTAGAATTCCGTAGAAAAAAAAAAAAAAAAAAAAAAATTCGATAGCCTAGTTTAAAATGACTTTAACTTATGGGGTTGAGCCCCACAGGCCTTGCTGACAAGTACTGTGGCGCACATTTTTAAAGGGGGGGGGGGGATGTGAAATGAATGTGAAAAAGTATGAAAGAATTTTGAATGTGAACGAATGTGGATTGATATGAAAGGATAGTTAGTTAAACCCATTCCAAATCAGAAACTAAAATATAAAAATGCAAAGTTTAAAATCCCTAAATCGTGTGTCAAAATTTTAAAGTTTTGCCTTCATTTCTAGTTGCCCTGTAACTTAACTTTCCTTACGATACATTTATTACGAACAGATATCAATTTTGAATCCTCGTTAAGATTAAAAGTGCTGACATTAGCGCATCTCTCTTCTACCGGTGGTTAGATCTTGCATGAAAATTATCTGGGCTGCTTACCCAGATATGAGTCAAGGGCTAATTAGCCAATTAAATTACATTATTTCATAAGTTGCAAAGCAGTCTCTGGCGGTAGTTTCGATGTATATAATGTGAGGAGCATGTTTTTTGCGTGGCCTTTGACTCTAGTCACTCTCCCCAATAACTACGGCCGTTATAAGTCCGATAATTCGCCGATCTCCGGCCGATAAGACTATGTTTTCCCGGTGAAAGACTCCTCAAACTCTGGCCTGGGCCTAGCTTAATCAAAGAGACTTGTAATTAATTGGAATAAAAGCTAGTTCCCAGGAAAATGTCTGCTTCTTTCTCCTACACTCGTCCGACTACATACTTTTATCTTCTAGCCTATGAATTACACTGTGATTCAACGAACGAATGCCAAGAACTACATTAACGGCGCTAAATATGGTCCTTTGAACATCATGATACCTAGTAATGGGATGTGTGATAGCGGTGATCGACCGCTCGTTACACAGAGATCGATGTGCGTTCGTTATAACGAGGTGCGCTCGTTATAGAGAGCGGTATCTTACATATATATACAGTCGAACCTCGATAACACGAAATTGAAGGGACTGTGAATTGTTTTCGTGTTATCCGAAATTTCGCGTTAACCGTCATAATAGTGGCGCCATCTATGTTAGATATAAAAACTAAATAAATTAACCTACAAATATATCCCTGCTCATAAAATCATAAATTAATAACAAATAGAAAATTTCATTAACAAATTAAACATTTTTTAGATAATAAGTTTATTTGCTTGCTAATCATTTTTTTAAAAAGGCCGTTATTGACTTTTGCTTCAATTTTTGTGAGGTAGTTTTTTACGGAACGTATGGACCTCATCTAATTTGTCTAATGTTCGGGAAGCATCCTCTTGTTCCATAAGGAAAAGTTGTACAGTTTACAATACTGCGGTTGATTCATTTACTGACACTAAACTTTTCCATTCTTTGTCAGTTTCATCATTCTCGTCTGACACTTCATTGTTGTCTTCTTTTTTTCAGCAATCATGTCGTCCCATCCAAAGTCAGCAAATCTTCATCTATGCAAATGTACTCGAAACAAAAACAATGTCTATGAAGTAATTTCCCATTTTTGGCTACATATCAATGACGCTCTTTAAATATTGTCAGTCATCCATTAGAACATATGAAATCGCTCTTACCGAGATCATCATCAAAAGCCTTTGCTTTTTCTTGCAAAAAACAATTTTCTGGCTTCTTGACTCTTCCACCGCAAGAGAGCAATTTCAATTTATTCATTCTTTCTTCTAAACATTCGTTTGAATTGGTTCACAGCATAATACGCATCATTCTATACACAATTCTTTAAAATTGTAGAGAGGACCAATTGTAAAAGAATTGTAGGTGTCCCATACTTCGTCACATTTTCTGATATTTTTAGCAGTTTATCGCTAACTTCGTTTGAAAATTTTTGCTTGGTTTCTAAAGATACAGCTTTCTGTTTTCGATTCATCTTTTACGAATTCTACAGAGCAACTGCGAAGAGAGTTTCAATTGGGTTAGTCAGTTAATGAAGTAAGGATTGTCACTTCTTTCACTCACAGACAGGGGAATTCAGTAACCCGGTTTATGGTTTATGTTACTGTCAATACAGTCAACCGAGTAATGGAACAATCACTTTCAAAAAAGAAATTCCTTCACCCAAACTTTCATTGTGACTGATCTATACCTCATATGCTTAATGTGGGAACACTTGTGCACATCAGAGATAAAAGAAAAGCAGGGATTAGCCAGGAATTCAGTATTTCACGATTTTCTGAAACCCTTTTTTCACTTTATAGCTTTTTCAAACCATGAGAAAATTCCATTTTAAATAAGAGGATGCGACTTGTCAGTTTAAAATATCGAAAACATTGCATAAAAAATATTTTTTTACTTTGAAGCAAAAAAAAAAAAAAAAAAAAAAAAAAAAAAAAAAAAATTCTCCTTAAGCGGGATTTTTCGAAATTCTGCTTCGTGTTAAGCGAATTAATTAACATTGATTTTCAGACTCATCTGATGGGACCTCAGTATTATTTCGTGTTAAGCAAAATTTCGCGTTAAGCGATTTCGTGTTAACGAGGTTCAACTGTATATATATATAAAAATATATATATATTGCAAAATTTTCACTCAGAACAGGAATAGCTTCAGGTCATGTTATCACAACTAAATATGTATATTTTTGCATGAAATTTTTACCCAGGCATCAAAACTGTCATATATAGCTGATAAAAATTTCAAAGAGTTTGGATGATAAGTACTATTTTTTTAATGTTAAAGGACCAATGAAAGAAAAAAGCGAGAAGAAGACACAGGTCTTTAACAACTATCAATATTTTTTATCAATTTTTCACACATACTTCAAAACCATTATATTTATAACCAATAAAAATTTTAAACAGTTTGGACAATAAAAATAATTTTTTTGTAGCTACAAAAGTTAAACTCAACTAAAAAAATAAAAAAATAAAAAAAGTCTTGTGCCTGTACCACTAAATATCAATACTTTATCACGAATTTTTTACACAGGCTACAGAAACATTCTATTTTTGAAGCATAAAAATTTCGAAGACTTCGGATGATAACAACTATTTTTTTTAAACATTTAATAGACCCGATGACCTTTCTCTCTTCATTCCTTCAGCATACTTCAAAATTACACATTGGCTTGGGAAACCAAAATATGAAAAGAAAAATATCAAAACATGAATATTCATTTCTCTCTACAAAAGTGCATTCTGTTTTAAAACATACTAATATTAACTCTTTGAAAAAAATTCATTTCCGGAAGTCACTTTTGGACATATTTCATTTTTTCCCATAGGATTCGTATGAGCAAAAAAAAGAAAAAAGTGAGAAGAAAAACACTGCTTTTTACAATTAAATATCAATATTTTAGAATAAAAAATATACACAGGCTTCAGAAACATTATATTTATAACTCATAAAAATTTCAAAGAGATTGGACAATAAGAAATATATAATTCTTTTAAGATTATATGTAGTCAATAGAAAAATAAATAAATAAATAAATAAATAATGGAACAATGCTTCTTGCAGGCCCTTTTCACTTAGATTTTCATTTAAAAATACAAAAGGATTCAACACTTATTTTAGGTATATTTAAAGATAGTATCATGGGCCCTGGTCAGCTAGTTGTCAATATTATAATTTTTGCTATGACTTGCTTCAGAAATTATCCAACTAAACATCATGCAAAAATATTCATCATTTAAAAACTTCCTTCCAAGATTACATAACTTATAGTGCAATTTCAAAATAGAAAAAAGCTTTAATGTTTTAAAACTTCGGGAGCTGATGGCGGCAAAGAAGAAAAACCAGAAATTTTTAGGACAGGAGAAGGATAATTTAGACAAATGATTTTTTTTAGTTATTGTTACTAGAGAGTAAAAAATGGAGCAGAAAAAATTTTAAAGATTTGGAACTTTATTGCTCAGTGCTTGGGGGAGTGGGCAAAGGGAGGGTGCAGTAACTTTAGAGGAGAGAATTAATGTGATTATTTATTATTACTTTATACCAAAAAAATAACAAATATGGCAGAACAAGCTAAATTAAGGTAAAGAGCTTTAAACATTTTATTTGGGTGTTGTTGGGGCAAAGCAAAGAACAAAAGCAAAAAATTTCAGAAAAAAAAAATAGAAAGAATTTTGATGAAATTTTAAAATAAACAAAAATCTACTAAAATGCAGAAGATTGTTATCCTTCTTAATGCAAACTGTTAATGCAACAGTATAATATAATGCAAAAATTATAAACTTACTTTTCTTGAAATGAGAATATCTTGTAAAAGATTATAAGCATACTGTTGTTGATGATCTTTGTATTCTCTGAAATTAGCTTTTTTCAAAACATTGGTTACTTCTACAACATCAGAAGATAAAAATCCATCTAAAATTTATTAAAAATCATTATTTCAACTTAAGTCTTTAGATGAAAATTTTCAATTTAAAATCTTATCATCATACAAGGTAACTTAGTGTTATTCAGAATATAATTTCATGAGCAAATGTTTCCATTTGGTCTTTCAAAAGCGCATTTATTTATATTTGCAATTACAAAAATACAGTAGAACCCCTTAACCTGAAATTCCAGATAATCAGAACGGTATTTGTTTTTTTTTAATGAAATCATTCTTGGTTAAGAATGACCATCCTGCTTTATATATAGATACATACATAGGAATTTTGGGTAATCTGAACAAGCAACATTTGTAATTAGTGAAGTTCTTTTAACTGTATATAGTCTAGGCGGGTTTGCTTTAATTGCCATTCAGTACTATGTTTCTGATAGCATTATATTTATTTTTTATTGTTTCAAATATAAAAATGAACAGTTTTATCAAATTTTATTTTATTTTCCTAACTACAAAAAATGCTGCTTGCACATAAACAAAAAAAAGTTGTGTGCTAATGATACCCTAAAGCAGTGATCAAATTTTATTTTATTTTCCTAACTAGAAAAAAATGCTGCTTGCACACAAACAAAAAAAAAAGTTGTGTGCTAATGATGTCCTAAAGCAGTTGTACTTGTTAAAATTTCTGTAAGAGATAAATTCAGGTACAGAAGGGAGCTAGAGGGCCACATTTAGGTTTTTAAAGTCATATGTCAAAAAATCGTTAGGAACTAATACTATTTGTATTACAAATTTTAATTTTAAATATTAATTGTAACTAATGTTGACAATTTGATATTAACTGTGTGATGGATAAGATTCCTTAAATAACAGGAGAAGTTGCTAAAGGTGAGATGAAATGCTATAGTCCAGATGCAATGTATTCTGGTATTAAGGATAGTGTTACCAAGTGTCCTGATTTTCAGGAGTTCTAAGACCCATTCTGTATAACCACAGCATTGCACACTAAAAATGCACAAATTCTTTTAAATTTCTTAGTCTACATCAAGTGGAACTTAATACTATAAGACCTGTGAAAACAGAACATGTCTATAACAGAATTTTTTTTATTATTCTGCCAAAAGGAATACAATTCAAATATGCCTATGAAGATAAAAACCTGTCAGAAACGGAATAGTTTACTAGTTGCTATCAATTTAGTTTTTACATGTTTAATTGTACTTTCTTTGGTAAAACTTGTGAAAAAAGGATTTGTTTATAACAGAAACCTATCTTAAACTTAAAAATTTCATAGTCCTGATGAAAGAAATACCACACAATGATAACTGTATAAACGAAACCTCAGTAAAATGGAATTTGTTTCAGTTCTTAGCAATTCTACTTTCACAAATTTTACTGTATAAGATTTTAGGCTTTTAGGTATTAGGTTTATTTAGCACAGTAAAATCTATTAAACAGAATTTCAAGTGGCTAGAAAAAGATTCCATTTTAAATAGATTTCTGTCTTAGCAGGTGATATAATTGTATGGTATTTCTCCTAAAGGGACCATGAATTTTTTATGGTTAAAACAGGATTCCATTATAGATAGGTTCTGTTCTCATAGAATTTACTAAATTTTTGTCTCAATTTAGAAGCTCTTGTCCTGCTTTTTTTTTTCCTTGAGGGGGGGTGGGTCTCCTTGTCTGGCTTTTGGCAACACTAAATGGGGATATTAACCTTTTATGCTTATGGTAATTTTATCATTAAAGCAAATTTAATATAAAATTTATTAAATCTGTCTATTAGTAAAAGCTGTGGTAAAAGAACACTTAATTCAAGCATTTTATAAAACTGCAGATATTGTATATCTAAATTTAACCGAGACTCTTACTTTTTCATGAACACTTCAAATCAAACTCTAATTGGCTGAATAACCTTTTTTTTCCCCCTACTTGTTTGCAGTGTAGTCCTAGTGATGAAACAATGTCAGTAAGATGCAATTTGCTTGTGTCCCTGTAAATATTAAAATGTTTTTGTGTTTGTGAGTAGCCCAGTAAAATGTTTGAGTTTCTGTGAAATATGTTATTGGATTATGACAGTGAGAAAAAATTAGGCCGACCATGTATCCCACCAAGAACCCAGAGGTAAGATTGTTTATTTATTCTGATTTGGATATTGAAATACCACTCTCAAGATAAAAATTTTACTTGAAAATGTTTACTAAAATTTTGCAGATTCCTGAATTTTTAAGTTTATTGGTTCGATGCGTTAACAACTATAATAATATGTTACATCAGTGGCATAGACGGGAGACCACAAAGCATGCCACCCTCCAAATTTGAAAAAAATAAATAATTTTTCTGACAAATTATAGTTTTATTTTTTGTAAGTGTTTAAAGTTTCATAAATAAAATGAATCTAATGAATAAAATTCAAGAGCTTTTTGTTAAAGATATGCAAAAGCAGTTAAAGCAAACAAAACTGACTAATTTATTTAAGAAATAAGATGCATTAAATAAATCTATCAACATTTTCTATGTGAATTATGCAGCTGTAAAAAAGAAAAAAAAAAGGTAGAACTTGTAGATTGAATATTAGTTACAAATTTCATTTTTTTTTTTTCATTGTTACCATGTTACCATTGAATAATGCAGGATTTTCTGTTTAATTTTTTTTAATGCAAAAAGTGAGTTTTTATTCATATTCTACATGCGACTGTTTAAATTTTGTTATTTTTATGTTTTTGATCAAATACCATAGGAACTCTGGAGGGGGGGGGGGGCGTTCGAATTTTGGAGGACCCAAAATCCAGAAATTCTTTGGTCCCGAAGTTTCTGCATGGTACTGGGTCCTGTACTATATGTACATATATATATTTGTATACATTTTTAATTATTAATTATGTGCCTAACTTACAAGACCACACAAAATGAACTCGCAAGCCATGTAATAAGTACCACTGTCCTAAAGAATGCACATGTTAATAACTGGTGAGGAAAAAAATTTTCATTCTGATGCTTTGCCAATTTACATGGTGTCATGTTCTGGTAAACTATCTTAGGTTTATTAGAACAAATTATAAGCAATAATAGAAGCTAGAGAGTAGAGGTCTGCACAGGCCCAGGCCGATCTTCATTTAGGAGGCTTAGGCTGAGCCCAGGCTTTACTTTATTTTGAAAACTCGGGCCGGGGCTGGTCTTTACTTCTTCCAGGCCGGACCGGGGTTGAGCCTTTCTTTATTCTGCATGTTCAGACCCAGTCGGGCCTGGTGTTTACTCTTTCCAGTCTTTACTTTTTTCTGCAGACTCGGTTTGATTGGGCTGGACTTAGTTTTTCTGGTCCGAACCGAGCCTAAACTTCATTCTTCTTAGAGGTCTACAAAGACCGAAATTTCCACTTATGATCTAAGTCGTATGAAGATCATTATTGGCCAGACTCGATCCATGCAAATGTAAGTAAAATGGGTCCCAACGCGACAATCAAGGCCGTATCCAGCCCTCCATTTAGCCGGAAAACATGGCTCCTTTTTCTTTTCCTTTTTTTTTTTTTTTTTTTTTGGGGGGGGGGGGGGGTACATCTTTTAATAAGCAACTTTTATATTAAAGGCTGTTGCCATATCCAAAATGGCTACTTTTGTGAAACTTTTAGAAAGTCATTTTCATTCATAAATACAAAAATATTGTATTATTTGTAAAAATATATAATTTACACATTTTATTTAGATACCAAGAAATTGAAGAATTTCCCATTTTCTTATAAAGGCAAAGAATCATCCAGAAAATGAGCATTTTAACTTGGACCATACTTTTAACTTTTATACTGGACTGGGCCAATTATCTGTTTTCACGGGCCGGGCTCAGGCCGAACTTTCAGATTTTATATTAGGCCGGCCTAAATTTTAACTTTTATACCGGGCCGGGCCCAGGCCTTGAAATAGTCTGGATCGTGCAGATCCCTGAGCTAGAGGACAATAATGATTATGAACTTTAAGGATTTTTACAGTAAAGTACAATGTTGAAAAAAATCATTTAATTAAAAAAAGAAGATTGTCATGTAGCTAACTGTACATGAGTTTGTTAAAGTCTAAATTCCTTCAAAGCTAATAATAATTATTCAAAATAAATCTTGGTTATGAAAAATTATTTCTAAATACCACAAAAACTAAGATAAAATAACAAATAAATAAATAATTAGTACAATATATCAGCATAGCATAAATCCAAAGTAATAATGAAGAAATGCCAAAAAGCATATATCGTATTACACTTATTTAAAAACATCTTATACACTGCATAATGGATGGTAACATATGCAGGATTGAAAACCTTTAAAGTTAACACTGAGCTAAAACTTTTTTTTCACTAGCTAATGGTAGTTGAATTATAACAATTTTGATTATCACAAAATAAATCTAGCAATGTATCTTATAAAAAATTTTAAAAACTATAATTAGGGTTAAATGTTTGTCACAGAAAAAAGGGCAGGGGTTCCATCAGTCAACTTCTTAATACCACTATTTCTAAATAATAATCTTCGTGGTAGATTTCTACATTTCCAATGGAAATATATCATTAAGATTGTTTGAAAATAATTATTTGGAGAGTTCCAAGTAGATATTTTTTGATAATTTCACTTCCATGAGTAATATTTAAGCAATTCTACTGAAATTAAATTACCTTGTTACAAGAATTTGAAATATTTTCTTTTGTAATTATGAAGGATGGTTGAAAATAACATTAGTAAAATAAAAGTGCAAATCAGGCATACTGAGACAAAATAAGACAAAGTGAATACTGGTGTGAATACTTCATGAATTAACATGCTATGAAATTAAAAAATCCCCAATATAGAAAACACAAAAAAAAAAATTGGTGCTGAAGTTTTTACCATTTAACTAAGCTTGTTCATTACATAGTCATAAAGGAAAAATTATAACAAAATACAAAAATACCTCTTGAATTTCAACCACAATAATATATACTTACCCTTCAATTTATTAAAAAATTGTTTCAATGGGCTGCCAAATTTGAAATTTTCTCCATCAATCAGTTTTCTACATGGGGAAAAAGAAAATATATAAAGAAAAAAGAAAACAGTACTATGTGAATTAGTGTGAATACTGGAGGCATAAATCATAACATGACTTTAAACTTTTTTATAGAAATAACTTAGTAAAGCCATAAACGATTGCATATTTATAATTTTAAATCTCAATTTAGAAGCTTAATAATTTGAAATCTTTTTAATCTAAATTGAAAATTATAAGCATTTTTTTAATTTAGAAGATACAGGGTGATATATTTTTGCAAACTTATAACAGACTCAGCCCTTTGAACTAAATAATATTAAAACAATATGAAGGATGGTTGAAAATAACATTAGTAAAATAAAAGTGCAAATCAGGCATACTGAGACAAAATTCACATAGAAACATAAAGTTTATAAAGCTATTGCCATTGTTGTGAAAACAGGGGATAAAGCAAAGCAAACCTGTTCCAGCTGAGCCATGGGTTAATTATGAGAATCATGCAATGCATCACATACTAAAACATGCTAATACACATCTTATGTTTAGCACTGCTAACTGGAATTCAAATGTACCATGAGAGATATCCCAACAGATCAGAGCCGAAACTAGCTTTTTTTCTCCCATGGGACAATCATGGATTTTGCCCCCCCCCCCCCCTCCCCTTTACAAAGTAAATTTACAAAGAAAATTTTACTAAATTTCTAATAGCCAACTTATTTTAAAATTTAAAATATGTGATCGTAAAATACATAATATTGAACGTAATCTGCTTTGTCAAATATTTATTCATTAAAATCTGCGAAAATGGAATCGAAAAGAACCAGAAAAAATCCCACTTTATACAGGTTTCCGTTTTAGCAGGTATAATTGTTGGTATTCTTTCTAATGTGACCATGTAATTTTTTTTTTCATTTAAGATGAGAATCCACTATAGAAAGATTTAATTTTCCCAGATTTTACTGTAGTTATAGTATTACAAATTATTACAATTGAGGAATTTAAAGTCACAGTGATACGAGTCACATTGTCTTAAGGACTTGAATGAATTCCAATAACATAAAATATGTCAGTGTACTATATCAGTGCAGCAGTTTTGTGGAATTATCACTTATACCGCTCTTTCTATTTATAGACTGATATGTCTAGATACTTTCCTGAACCTAACTCTAGTTTTCAAAATTATGTGTGACTCACAATGATAATAAAAAAAACTATTAAGTTTTTACTTTTTATTTTGTGAATTTTCCCTTAGTTTTTCGTGTCCCAGGCAGTAATCTGACTACACAGTTTCTCAGGCTGAATCTGGATGTAAAAAAGAAATTGTGATAAAAAAAATGGACGTAATTTTTCCGTTGCTGTCTAGGATGGAAAAACATATAGAGAAATGGCAAAATGACGAGAAAAAATAATTTGGGAGAGATAAAGCATTACTAGCCATGACACACTGAGCAAGATTTTTTTCTGTACCTCTACAAATGTTATATATTTATTTTAAAAAAAAAATACTTTTAACTAAGTATTTTACTTTGTGAATTTACCACCACTTAATTTTTATTGTTTCAGGCATGTGCCTGACCTCGCCCACTCTAAGACCAGATACAGATGTAAAAAAGTAATTGTAATAAAAGGAATGGGGTGGCATTTTTCAGCTGTTGAAAAGGGTGGCAAATTACCTAGAAATGGCAAATGGATGGTAAAAAAGAAGGAAAGCTTCACATTGTTCAGCGAGACAGAAAAAAAAAATAGAACAGCCTTCATGAAATATTTTCACCTAAAGAAAAAGGGGTGGGGGGATCGCTTGGCAATTATCCTTCATGATAGTGACATGAGTAGACTGTGACATTAAAAAATATTAGTTAGCCATTCTCTCTACAAAGGAAATGATTCCCACGATAGGAGGCATAGACATGGTATGTTTGGATTAGGAGAATAAAAATAGCCTAAGAGAATGGCTTCTTTTTTCTTATTCTTTTGCTTTTTTGTATTGTAGAGAAATCATTTTATCTATTTGAAAAATTTAATACATTCGGCTCAGTTTTTCTTTTGGATTTTTCGACTACAAGATATCTTTGTCGAAATTTCATACATATATATTTTCTATAAAACGACAAAACAAATCTTCATGTGGCACCCCTTTTGCATTCCATTGTGTCATTCAAGGCAAATGTCTGCTCTGCCCCCCCCCCCTCCTCCTTAGTTTCGACTATAACAGATGAGATCCTGGTAAGTTCAATGTTTTCCACTTTGTACCCACAATTATGAGAAATAGGTATTGTGAAGAAGCTGAGCTCTGGTCATTATCAATCAATATCGATAGTTGATAATAAAGAAAGTGTCCAATAAAAATGGAACTGAATCCAAGTGCAACTCTACTGTCTGGTACATGAACATCTATATTCTTTCTATCTACAATAACAATGTGTACAAGCATTAAATAAACCAGGGATTACAGTATTTACATAGATTTGCACAGTGATTTTTACAATAAAATGTTGCAGGTCAAAACTTCTCAGCAAATATCAAGGCTACTATTGCACTACAGAGTGGCAAGAATGTTTAGGCACAGGATAACACTGCATTCTACAAATAAATATGCTTCCTTTTCAATAAATAAGAACAACATTTGCAAATTTTAAACTATATTTTGATATAAATCACCAATATTTGCATGAGTATATCTTTAAATTATAGTAGAGTACCTGAAATCTGCACAACTTGGGACCAGACTTTGTGCAGATTTCTGCAAAGACTTTGCGTAGAATGATATCAGTTAATTGAATTTTATTGGAATATGTCAGATCTAAAAAGCAAATTAAGGGGTGGGGAAATCCCCTCCCCCCCCCCCCCCCCCCCATGCTCAGGGATAGAGAATTTTCAGAAAATCTTACCGGCCAAGGATTTTTTTTTTCCAGCCAGTAAGATGCAACATACAGTTGAAAATTGTTATGTCAAAATGTACACGACTGTAAAAATAGCTAATTACTATCACTACAATGCATTTTCATAATTTTATTCTATAAAATTAAGAAATTTATACAACAGAAGAAAGTTTAGTGTAGAATAGAACTTAGTACTATGTTTACATTGAAGTAATTTGGAAATTGAAAAATATAGCTAACAAGTAAAAAATTAAAGTTTTTGTCATATTTTCTATAGCCTATAGTTTTTCAAAGAATGCATAAAAATTCACTCGCCCTGTCAAAAAATCCCCTCGCCAGTGGTGAGCAAAATGATGTTTTACTCCACTCCTGTCCATGCTTAGTAAATGGACAAATAAAGCTATTTACATGCGACCAGTAAAAATTTTCAGAAAAAAATTCTCAAATTTTGGAATTTTATCATTTTTTTTTTTACTGAAAGAAGAAAAAAATTAAAAGTAACTTACTTAAGAGTTTCATTTTTCTCTTTTTCATCATTTTCAGGAAAAGAGGGCAACAGCTTCTATAAAGTTAATTACACATTATAACAGGAAAAAATGGCTATTTTAAATATAAATAAATTATAAATAAATTTTTTGAATGTATTTTAAATATAGAGAAAAGTCATTTAAACACTTCAACATTACCGATTTCTGTTGTGAAAAATCAAATGTCTTTCTTACAATACAGTTGAACATGGTTAAGATGCACAAGGTAAATCCCACTTAATATTGATTTTTACCTTGTACCTTCAATATTACCCATAAGACTAAGACAAAAATATCACGTTTTATATGCGATAGAGTTTTGGCTTCTTGAGGCATAAAAATCTCTTTTCAAATGTGAGGAAGATGGCTGCTGTCATGAATGTGACTCTGTAGAGAATCATAATTTTTCTTAAAATAACAGAATTTTAATGTATATATTTTTAATTTACTGGTTCCAATATTGCTACCAGATGATACAAATATAAATTTATAATTGAAAGAAGAATGTATATTTAATACACACATTGAATACATATTATATTAAAATGCTTATGCTGCATGTTATATTGCTCAGATGTTTTATGATAAGCCCTATATATATATATATATATATATATATATATATATAAATGAGTGCACCTGGTTGGCATATAAATGTGCATAACAAGTTAGGAAAATTATAGGAAAGGTGGCAAGGATGTAAGGCTATCATTTTGTTGAATCAGTATAATTGTATTATAAAGGGGGAGGTTTTTCTGATAATTTTTTTTTTTTTCGATAAAGGCCAGTTTGTGGTTATCCAACAGCTCAGAATGAAACATTTAAATCTCTGTAGCATATGTTTATAAAAGTATCACTGAAATTTGGAAGAATGGTGGTAAAATCAATAGTAGATGTGCCGACATTGGACAAATACAATTCATGAAATTCCTGAATGTAAGTAAGGGCCTACTGCCTATTTTATTTAATAAAATAAAATAGACAAACATCTACAGATCAATTTCTGCTGATTATGGTGCATGCATGTGTTTTCTGAGCCTAAATTTAGTATTATACAGCGTATGGTTCTGAAGAAAACAATTTCTACTCAAATGCAACCCAAGAAAAAAAATTCATTTCAAATGTTGCCCAAAGAAGTCATAAGTTTGGACACTCCTGGTTTAAATAGTATACTTAAACCATGAACATATCTGATAATGAACAAATAGCGAAAGAGAAGGATTTACAGATTGCAAAGACATTAAATTTGAACTATAAAATGAATGGTTGGACTGATTTAAAAAATGGTATGGAATTAATGCAATGTTTCTGATGAAGTGGCAATAATGAACGATGAAGGTGTAGTTTTGGAAAACAAGCCTGCTTCCACAAATTACCAGAAAATATGCCAGTCAAACGCAAGCACATTTCAACTTTTCTTCAAATTTGCTGAATTTGACTAGCATGCCAGCCAATGATGAGGGTGTAGTCCTAAAATGACACTATCAAAAGAGTCAAGACAAGAATGTTCCTCAATGACATGGAACTCAATAAAAAAACACAACCACTATCTGTTAACCATCTCACTGACAAGCCTGTGGTAATACGTTCACTAAGCTCCAGGTTTCACTGTAATGCAAGCATTATTTAAAGTAATAAAATTCTATCGATTTAATGCATTTTTAATGCACTGAGCAATGAATAATACTTTCAAGGATTACATTCATATTTGTAATTAAGTTTTTTCTATTCAATGTTGAAAAATTAGTTTTTTCATTTAAAACAAAATGCAGAGAAAAAAAACATTACAGATTTGCCCTTTTGTAAGACTGTCAGAGGGTTAATTTGCTGGATGCAGTAAAATCAATGGAGTTTGAGATAGTATTTAATCTAAAACAATTGCTAACTATGTCTGGAATGCCAACTTTACACAAAAACAAAGTTGTGCTCAAACGGAGGGAATGGATGACGACATTCTGCTTTGAAATTGGATTGAAGTGAGTGAATGCTTTTGGGAATAGATCCATGAAAGGGAACAATATCATCGACAAAGAAAATGATGATGATGAGAAATTTAAATAACAATATCAAAAGACATGGGAAAACAAAAATATTTTCTTGCACTGATGACTTCAACAGCAGAGCAGATGGAGATGAGAACAAACTCAAATTCAGACTCCCTCCTGTTCCTAAATTATCTTATGTTGCAAATGCCTGAGATGTAATGTGCATGTATGTTATAACAATTTTAATGGTTAGAGATGATTTTATTTATTATTGGTGAAGGTTTTTTTTAAGGTACATTATGTAATCTATGCATAGATTCACATCCAGATTGCGTGAAGGAGAAGCAATGAGCTTCTCCGGGTGATCAATGTCACAGAAACATAGTGCATTGGAATCACATTATGCTTTACATCGCGATCAAAACTTACTTTTTAAGGGAATCCTGTATTGAATAGTCTGAGAGATAGGAAGACTGAAAAGGGGAAAAAACTGTATGACTGCAATTGTACATTCTTTACATGTTTTCTATATTTTTAGTACTTAGTCATACTAACCATACTTTGTTTAACCAAAAATGAACAAGGACAGTTTTTGTTGATTATGAAGAGTTTAAAGACTAATTATAAGGGTACACATTATCAAAAATACTAATTATGATTCTGATAACTATGTTGTGATGCAAACAATTATTATGCTATGTGTTATATTATATATGATGCTAACTATATGTGTGCTAATAAATGTTAAAAAACTGAGGTCACTGTAAAAAAAATTGCTGTTTTTGTTTTATATTTTTGTTGTTTAGGAAATTAATTGAAAATAAAGCCTTAATTCAATCCACATTTATTTTCAGTTATTATTCCAATCAGTCCTATAAAAACAAACGATTAATAAGACTTGAAAATAAATAAAATTTAATCTAAATGTGTATAGAAGGTACAATTTTTATTGTAAACATATGTCATTGTAAACATATAAGTTCATATAGATTAAGATGATTAGACATGTATATATGTTCATTTTCTGTAATAATATGCAAATCATGTTTAATACGCAATACCACTTAATATGGGACTTTCGTTCGGTCCCTTGAAGCTTGTTTTAACTGCACTTTTAATAAATAATTTTTTTTTTCAACAAATTTTTAAAATAAAATTTAACTTTTCAAAATATTTCATGCAATTGACAAGTATATTTTCATCTCACACTCAAAAATTAAATACATTATGAATAATAAAATGGTTCAATAATGATAAAAATCCTTGAATGAATAAGAAGGATGAATTCATAAATAGAACATTACCTTCAATCTATCTCCATGCTTGCTACTTAGGACAGTTTTCCAGGTTGCTGGACTTAAAACCTCTTTAAATACATCTTCCTTAAATACATAGAAATATTTAATTTATAGATTGTAAAAAAAAATAGCAAATCATTCATTCAAAAAAATTAAATTAAAAGCATGTTTTGCATATTTCACTTCATCTTGCATAAAACTTTAGAACTTCAAAAATACAGAATTGAAAATAAGTAAAAACCTAAAATAAAATATGCTCCAAATATTTATTACTCAAAAAAACATTAATATCATCATTTTCTTTGAAAATAAAAACAAAAATAATAATTAATATACCTGGGTACTTTTAGATAATTTTTATAACCATAAACAGGAAAACTACAAAATATAAAAGGAGTGATATATATGTAGTGGACTACTTAAAAAATAATTAAAAATAAATAAATAAAATAATAATTTTGTCCTTTGTTTAAAAAAATTAGAAATGAAAAAATTCTTAACATACTTGGGCATTCTTACAGAAAAAAAAAAAAAAAAAAAAAAAATGTGTGAATTTTTGTGAACATTAAACAGGATAAAAATTATCACAAAATGGACAGGATCACAAAATATAAAATAATTATAACTAATAAGTTTATAAATTTACCACAAACTCATTGGTTGAGCTCTAAGTTAAACCAAGAATTTTAATGAACTAGTTTTATTGATTTGTGAAGTAAATAAATAAGATCAGATTCAAAATAATTTATTTTTATCCCTTCTATTAGAGAAATATGTTCTGATGATTAGGGCTGAATTATTTACCAGTATATCGGTCAGAGATTGATATTTTTTAAATATTGCAATGATGATATCTAAACTCTTACTCTGTCAATATATCCCAATAACAACATTGATTTGATATTGCTTTGCACACACAGCAATTCCGAACCCTGAAATATAGCACCTGATTTTTCATACCAATATCTTCTTTAATCTCTTCTTTCGTCCAATCTTATTCAATGGCCTGTTTCATCCAAACCAGAAAATCTACTTCTGCTGATTATTTCTCTTTTGTTAAGATCTATAAGTAAGGAATATACCAATTTATCCCAATATATTCCTCATCATTGCTATTCCACTGTTTGTCACTGAATAATACTGTATTGCCCATTTTTTAGTTCTGCTGCTGCTATCGGTCTTGTTATATTGTAATTAGAGTTGCAAAAAACCTGCAGTTTTTGAGGGATGGGAATAAACCTGGGAATTTTCTGGAATAAACCTGATATATTGAAAATTTTGAAGAAGTTTTGAAAGTAAACGAAACTAGTCATTTTTAAATTTAATTTTTTTATTTTTAAGAAATTTTAGACATTGTTCTGAAAATTTTAAAATAGCTTTTTCATTATGAATTCACAAAACTTAGGTTTCAAAACTTGGGGCGCTCTAAGTTTTTATAGTTTATATTTTACAACATATCATTTGCTTTACAAAAATGGTGGCTGTGAATTTGTAAGGATCTGAATGTTTCTTTAAAAATTAAAATTGTTTAATTTTTATAAGCTGGCATATTTACTATTCAGGCAAATTATATATTAATTTTCTTGCGAGTTGCAGTGTACTTTTGCATTGATTTCTTTTAGTTTTGTTTGTTTTCTTTTTTGTTTACATTATTTCAATCGAAAAACAGGAGTAATGTTTATATTCATGTTAGGCAAGATGAATGAATCTGTCATCTGCCTCTCGCACTTTTTACCTATCCACGATTAAAATATCAACTTATTTATGTTATTTTAATTTTTCTTACTTAATATTGCTGCACCTTAAGTATCTATTTCATTAGTTTTCATGTTAACTGTGCCATTTTTCTGTATTTATGTTATTGGTTTTGTTTACATTTGTAAAAATAGATTTTGTTTACCTATTAAAAAATTCCATGTCTAAAACTTTCTGAAAACTCCTGGAAATTTTTAATATTCCCCTCCTAAAAAACCCGGTTTATTCCGGGAAATAAACCAGGTTTTTTCCACACTTTGCAACTCAAATTGTAATATATCAAGACAATGATACATCATGACCAATAACATGAGTTTGGGGTGCATAAAAATCATGAATTTCAATGATTGGGTGTGTAAAAATTTTTAATATAGTCGATCAGGTACATAAAAATCATGAATTTAATCAATCGGGCATGTAAAAGTCCCAAATTTTGTCGAACGTGCGCATAAAAATCATGAATTTTGTTGAACGGGCATGTAAAAATCATTAATATCATCGGTTGGGCACGTAAAAATAATTAATATCGTCGGTCAGATGCATAAATATAATTAATATTGTCAGTCAGATGCATAAAAACATGAATTTTGTCAAACGGGCGCATGAAAAATCATTAATATCATCAGTCGGCCGTGTAAAAATCATTACCGTAAACTCCCGATTGTAAGTCCCACCATTTTCAAAATCAAAAGATCCCTGACGGCTCAGCCTACAGGCACAGGTAAATATCAAAGACGCAGACCATGGGGCACCTGTATATTGGGAATTGCAGAAGAAAGACCTATTTGCCATGATGTGGCAGTTGGGACCACCCACTTCAAAATATACCTCTGCCTGTAGGCAGAGCCAGCAGGGATTTTTTTGTTTATAATTTTTTTTACCGTCAGAGTTGGTCCTATCAAAAACTTGTCAATATAAAAATTGTAGGTAATATTAAGAAGATTTATAATAAATTTAAGCGGATTTAAAATCTTCGGAATTGACGAAGTTGTGATTTTTTTTCTTCTGAAACCCCTATTCCCCATCTCAGTGGGGGCATTTTTAATGAAATCAAAAATCTGTCATACATAAATTTTTGGCCCTTTTCCTAGAAGTAATAATAACTTTAAACGGATTTGATATGTATAAAAATTAAGAAGTTATGGGGTTTTTTCTGTTTTAATGTCTGCTTGAAGGCGGAGCCAACAGAGATTTTTTTGTTTATCATTTTTTTTTTTTTGCCGTAAGAATTGGTCCTATAAAAAAACTTGTCAATATGAAAGTTGCAGATAATTTTAAGGAGATTTACAACAAATTTAAGCGGATTTGATATCTTGGGAATTGACAAAGTTATGAATTTGTTTCTTCAAAAACCCTGCTTTCCCCCCTCCCCCTTGGGGCCATTTTTAATTATATCAAAAATCTGTCATATATAAATTTTCAGCCCTTTTCCTAGAAGTAATAATAACTTTAAACGGATTCGATACATATCATAATTAAGCAATTATGGGTTTTTTTCTGTTTTCACAAAAAGCCCCCCATTTGCCCCCCCCCCCCCTGGTTCGATTTTGCCCATTAATGAACTTGACCGAGATTTTATGCCCCTTGATTTTATGTATCAGTTTGGAAGAGATTTGTGCAGAATTGTTGCAGTTATTGTGTCCATAAAAAAGTGACATAGATAGATAGATATATAAAGTTTTGAACTGGGGGGTGGTTTTGAGTTCTGAGAGTCATAATCGCCGTAGATCTGCAAAAATTTTTCAAAAATTCCAACTGAGGGGAGAATGTAATAGGTAGTATTTCTTACGAAATCTACCTAAAAGGGTTAAATTTGGGAGGGGGGGGGGGCAATAATCGAGATTTTTAAAAAAAAATTTAAAAACCTGATTTTATCATTAATTTAGAAGTAAAAAGGGACGAGAATCTTTCGTATGTCGAGATTTAAAAAATAAATAAATAAAAAAATATATATATATTTTTTAAATGTTTAAAATTATTTTTTTAATAATTTTTTTATTTCTTATTTTATTGTAACAATAAATAATCAATCATCTAAATCTCCCTTCAAAATTATTGCATCCTTTGTCCCCTTCTCTGGTACCAAAAACGCATAGTTTAACCTTTATAACTTTTTTAATTTTAAAATTCTTTTCAAACTTAGTAAGTACTCTATATTAAAAATAAATAACTCCTACCTACCACCTAAATTAACCCATCCTTCTAAAATCTCTGCTTCTCTCCCTCTGCCCCCTCCCCTCAACCTTATCTGATGAAGATCTTCTCCCTCTAAATGCAACTCGTAAAATTTAAAATCTTTAAAATTCTTAATTTTTTCTGCTCTTTTTTATTTTTCCCAACAACATTTAAATAAGGATCTACATTATTCTCCCCCTACTTCCAAAAAGTCGTCTTTATTTCTTTCCCCCCCCCTCCTCCCCCCCCCCACAGTACATACTTTATAGTCTTTAAAAAAGTTTTTTTAAATCTGTTTATATCTTTCTTGCAACTATAATTAAATAATTATCTAAGTTGCTTCTCCTCCCCCACCCAAAAAAATTCTGCTTCTCTCCCCCCTTGCAGCACATAAACATTAAAATCTTTAAAACTATTTTTTAAAGATTCTATGCTGTATTGTTACTTTGTAGCAACAATAAATAAATGATCATCTAACTCTCCCCTTAAAGTTCCATTCTCCATCCCCAGAAAAAGTTGAGAATTTGTAAACATGGAAGGGAGGAAGGGCAGAGAGAAGATTTTAGTCTTTTTGTAGTTTCACTGTTCTCACAGCTGATATTTTGTTGATGGATGAGGAGTTATTTTAAAGAACATGTTTATTTTCAAAACATCAAATATATGTGTGATTTAGGAAAGAACAGTCAAACTGCAAAAAGGATGAAAATTTTTGCTTTCCTCTCACACATTTAGAAATCTACTCCTCTTCTTTGGGCGAATAGGACAAGGCAAAAATTTCAAAAGGGATGATGATTTTAGATGTGTGACACTCATATGAGATGAGTTACCTTACTACAAAATACGAAAAAGATCAGCATTAAAATAATAATAATAATAATAATAAAGATTTTAAACTATTTGCTGGGTGAGAAGACAGAGGAGGTGGAACTTTTGGGAGAAAGAGGGGTAATTTTGATGATTGATTATTCATTAATATTGTTACTAAAGAGAAATAAATACATCAGTTGTTTATAAATAGTGTTTTAAAGATATTAAAATTTGTATGTGTGTATGGGGGGGGGGGGGGAGGAGGAGGCACACACCTTTGGAGTAAATAGAAAACTTAGGTGACAAATTATCTATTTATTTTTACTAGAAGGCAACACGGAGGACATAAAATTTCTTCACATAAGAGTTTTATAAAGTTTAAACTTTGTATTCTTGAGAAAGAGGGAGAAATATGATTTCGAAGGAAGGAGTTTGTAATTTAGATATGTTATTTATTTATTGTTAATAGAGAGTAACAAAACGGACCAAAATATTTTTAAAGATTTTTTTTTTTTTTTTTTATAGGGGTTAGCAAAGTAGAGAAAGCAGATGTTTTGGGGGTAGATAGATATGGTTCATTATTTATTTATTGTTACTAGACAGCAAATTTTTTAATAAAGAGTTTTAAAGATTTTAAACTTTGTATCCTGAGAGGAAAGGAAGGAAAAGTGTAAGATTCAGAAGAGGGGGAGAGAAGTGGAGTGGAGGGTAATTTATATGATTGATTATTTACTTATTTTTTAAATAGAGTTGTAAAGATTTTTTTTAGCTGGAGGATGGCAAAAGGACGGTAGCAGACATTTTGGTGGTAGAGAGGTAATTTAAATGTCTGATTATTTATTTATTGTAAGTAGAAAGCAAGATATAGAACATATTATTTTTATAAAGAGTTTTAACCTTTATATGCTGAGGGGGAGGGGAATAAATTTTGGATGAGAAGGGAGATTGTAGTTTAGGGGATTGATTTTTTTTTACTAATTGTTACGTTACTAATGAGCAGAAAGAAGTATAGAAGGATTTAAGTTCTCAAGTTTTCAAACTTTTTATGTTGGATAGGGCAGAGAAGGGAAACAGACATTTCATGTGAGGCGAGGGATAAAATTAACATCATATAAAAACATAAGTGGAAATCTGCCAAAAATATCAAAAGAAGGAAAATTGCCTCCCGTGTATGTTTAAAATCAATTTTTTGTGCATAAAAAATTTTGTGTATGTGAGAGGGGGGGGGGGCTTATATTTAGGAATGGAAAATAAAATAAAAATTGCTTAAGTGAGATGGGGGCTTACTTTCGGGATTTTACGGTAATATCGTTGGTTAGGTGCATAAAAATCATGCATTTTGACGATCAGGTGTGGAAAAATCGGAAATTTCATTGAACAGACGTGTAAAAATCCTGACTTCATCGAACAGATGCATAAAAATGATGAATTTCATCAAACGGGCATGTAAAAATCATGCATTTCGTCGAACGGGTGCTTAAAAATCATGAATTTCGACAAACGGACATGGAAAAATCATGAATTTTAGGGAAAAAAAAAAATCAGAAAATTCTGCTTTTGGCCAGTTTCTTCCATATTTTTAATCGCCAGTTTTTTAAGTTAAATCGCCAAGTGGCGACTGGCGAGTGCTTATTTTCCTATTTATTTTACATACAAGTTGTATATTTTGTTCGGCTTGTATACCAAGAATGGTCTAAAACAAATTAAATTAAACTGAATTGAGTTGAAGCAGAGCTGTGAAAACATAACAAGTAACTTAGGCAAGGTAGTGACAAAAGTGTGTTATGTAGATTAACACAAAGAGAAAACAGTTTTAACTTTGTATTTAACTTTTATTAAATAATATAACAATAAAAATAACTTAAATGAATAAACACAGTTATAAAAATAAAGATAACTTAATTGCATGAAACGAAATCATAATGACTTGGCAGTAACATTAGGTGGCATTGAAAAAAACATAAGATAAATATTCAGCATCAGTCAGATATAAAAGTTCCATTTGAACTTTAAAAAAAAAATAAATAAAGTAGTACTCACATGTTCGCAGATTAATCATTTGAAATATTCGATTGAATTCGATGAATTCGATTTTATCATATTTCAACAAAGTCGGACAACTACAGGAGGAAGCACTTTAATGTAACAGTTGACAACAAACAGTGGTGAAAGTTTTTCAATTTCGTGTAAAGAGAACATTTAGATGAAACAACATGTCAAATTAGGCATTAACACAACTCAGTTTCGAAGAGAAAGAAAAACAGCTCCAAACACAACAAAACGGCTCTAAACATATCGCCAGAATCTAAAAACTAAACAAACGTCAACGATAACCATTTCACTTTAAAACACAATTTATTTTGCATATCGTATCATCTAATTAACGAACTCATCATCGAAGCTTGACATCTGCTTTTGCTTTGCACCATGTCTAGGCTTTTCCGGCCCTTTAAATAGTTCTCAAAACGAAAACACCACTCTCTGAGAAAATGCTCCCTTTCAACATGCAGAGTTGAGTAATTGTCATGCTACCTTACGACAGAATAATTAAAAAGCCCTGATACGGAGAACGGAGATTACGAGACACGATATGAACGATATGATGTCACTAGCGAGCATATGTGGTATAGTTGATTCCGGAAATGAACGAGCTGAGGATGAGATTCGATTTACAATTGAATCGGAAATTAATAGTTGGAAAAACGTGTCTGGCGATTTGAAAACGAAAACGAAACATAACAAGGAATGATGAAATTGTATTTGAATAAGTGAAACAGATAACAAAAATGGAAATAATAACCACAGAAAAGAAATACTGCTAAAACAGAAATGCAGAATTGAATGAAAATGAAGAATTGAATGGAAATAAGGTAAGTACCATTTTTGTATAAGTATGAAGGACCAAAATAGGGTTACCAAATGTGTCTGAATGAAAATAGATTTCAAATTTATATTGTAATGTCAATTTTACTCTCAACTATTATTTTCTTTTTATATCTAATGATTATTTATATTTCTTAGTAAATTTGTGAATGACCCTTATTTCGCAGAAAAACAGATGCTTCAACTGTAAACAACTATTACTCGGTCAGTTTTAATCATAGAAGAATGGGACTTTTTTTGTCTCACTTGTTAGTGTAATAGGAAATTTTTATTAAATATCACTTATAGGAACGGGGAACCGTATAAAAAATTAAATTTTGTAACTTTTTAAGAAATGTTTTCATTAATCCAAATTGCTTTTAAAATACTTAATTATCTTATTTAAAACATTTTTGTAATTAGAACTATATGTCTATGACTAACGATTTAGGAATTAGCCATTGGCCACCGTTGAGAGTTGACACCCTGTATATATACATAAATACTATATATATTTAAATCATGTTGTGTGAAGAATTATGTATAAAATGCAGATTTGTTGCTTTCTACACCTGTTTGTGCTTAAATCGTTGCTACCATACCACTTGTTTTTCAAAATTAACAATTTTTCTATTATCCCACACTTTAAGATAGATATCAACAATATATAACAACAATACACATAGAATATATATATATATATATTTATTTTTAACTCATTGATATGTTGTGATATTAAATTTCTTATATTGTACAACCCTACTGATGATATTAGCAGCCCCCAAATTTTTATTTTTTTACTATATGTATGACATATGCAAATAACATTTGAATGGAAAATATTTTACAACATTAATTATAGATTAAGTAACTTGTTTATAGATCATACTGTAACAGCACTTTGCCTTTAAAAAAAATTTTACATCTGCATGTCAGTTTTAAAAGGCCTCGCCTATATCACTGTAGAAAAAATAGGGAAAAAGATTTTTAATTAAAAAATATATTTTATTAAAAAATCTCTATAGTCAACTTACATATACATTATGGAATTTCTGTAAATTAAAAAAAGTTTAGTAAATTTAGGTTTGTAGATGGCATTATATAAACTTTAAATTACAATTAAAACACACAAAAAAAGGACAGTAAAGATGGTTCAAAATATTGATTTTTTTTTTTTTTTTTTTTTTTTTTTTTTAATGATACCTATTTTAAGCCATAATTCCATTTTACAACAAAGACTCTACTTATCAAAAAGAAGTTATAATTGGAAAAGACAATGGCAAAAAATTAGATAATAGCCATAGGCATAGTGTGACCAAACAGTTGGGGGAGGGGGGGGGTGACATATACCTTTAAGGGCTGATTAAATTATGTTTAGCACTTCCCAATGCAGTTGAAAATATTTATGTCTTTGGTTTATTTGTCTGTATGTCCACACTATAACATCATAATATTCTTGGATTGCAACAAAATTGATATATTTTATTAAGATGTATACTAGCCTGTTACCAATTGAAAATATAGTGCATAGCATTTTCAATTTGTTTAGAAAGATACTCACAGTAACACAGATTTTTATAACATGTTAATTAAGAGCTAGATATAATCGATTGCAGAAATTTTAGCCAATGCATATATAAATCTGCTTATTGGGATTGCATGTTGAATTTACATGAATAGGAACACAAAAACTCTTTTAAAATAACATTAATATTAGTGTCATTATGTACTATACACAATACACAATGAGACATTGCTGATTTGTTATGTATTTCACCAACATATTCAGCAATCTGGTATTAACATGGTTGTGTCTCAATTTCTGAGAATCCATGAATCAATGACAGCATTATAGAACATTTTAAATAAATGTAATTGTGTAATTCTAAACAGTTGGACACTGTTTTACTGAGTTACAGCTTTTTATGTCAGTTTGTTGAAAAAAAACAGTAGCTTATGTACTCCTTCCGGCTTTATAAGTTTAATCTTTTGAGTTAAGTGAAGAAATAGTGTAACATATGTATGATATTTGAAATTAAATACCACATCCAATCAGATTGAAGATATATGATCAGTAAAAGGAGTTAATGAATAACTTTCAGGTCCAAAAACATCTTTCTTTTCATAACTTCTAAACAAAACATCCACACTTGAAATGTGGTCAATGAATACTTCAGACAAAGCATCACTGAAGAGTCCAACATCTAACAGTACAAACATAAACTTAATTTTAAAAGTGTTTCTGTTTCACTCTATACAACTCTCTTCCATATTACACAGATTTACCTTCTATGGACATTTTCAATGACAGTACAAAATAGGAGCAGTGAAAAAGTGCTTATTTTTATTGTAACTACACGCTATACTTCTTTATATGAATAAAGAATAATACTCTGTTCACACTACTATAATAGTTAAACCAGCTTATCAAGGATTTTCAAATTGGTGCAATTAAAATGTGTTGTACCCGCCAATCTGAAATAGTTTCTGAAACCTTCTCTGATGGTTTGAGAATCTGGGTTGGTTTAAATAATCTAGTCTGATAGGGATATCACTTCATTTGACTAAATATGCTTTTTTTTTTGTAAAATATCAATTCTTAACTTTGTGATTACCTGTTATTCAACAGTTTTTAATACTAAGACATGGAATCTATGTTGCCCCACTGTGCTACAAAAGCACAATGTCAAATCATCTATCTCCAAATGCAGTAGAATAGGGGAAAAGTGCTCTATGTTTGATGTTGTTAGTTAATTAGGCAAAAATCTTGTTTTGGCTGTATGGCAAAAGACAGAATACTATCAGGCAGAATTTTCAGAGGGAAAGCTTATTAGTTCCTAGAAAATTACAAAATCAACTCGTTTGGGCTGAGCCAGCAAATTTTGGCATCTTAAATTCTTATTTTGCAGAAATTACTGCCAGTGAGTTGAGTGAACTAGTAAAAAATGTAGAAATGGAAAATGAAAATAATAGTAGTTAATTGTGTCAATAATTTTCTTTTTGATTTCAGATTGATTGATAGAAGATGATTCTTTAATTGACCATATAACATCCTAAAAATTTTGTGCTCATAAATTTGAGAGACCCATGCCCCACCTCCCCCTCACTCCCAATGCTATGTCTATGATAATAGCAAAGCAAAAAGCTGCATTTGCACTAAAATTTATATCATTGACCACATTCATTTTTGTGAAATTCTTTATATTGCTATAGAAAATAAAGTTTTGAAAAATTGTTCTGAATTTTGAGTATGCATATTAGAAATGGTACATATAACATGCTTCAAAAATTAAATTAAATTTTGATTAGCTAAAATACTTACTTCAGAACAAAAGCACTCTGGTAACTGAAGAACCCTCTTTTTAAAACAACATGCTTCATTGAAGTCATTTTCATCAGCACTCTCACCACTTTCATCTAGACTAGAGCTGCTGTCAGAATGTATATCACTATCCATGACACAATATTGTTTTTCTGTGCAAAAAAAAAAATGAATTTAGCAATAAATTCATCTCATTTCAAGTGTTAGACAATTTTGGAGAAAAATATTTGAGAATAACATAAAACCAATTATCATATGTAAAGGAATTGACAAAGTAATAATAAGTAATTTTTTTACATAAATTAATATGAAATGATTAATACATACAGGGTACAAACAAAAGCCTGGATACATTCAAATAACATTTGAACAGTTAGGGTTATGGAACAAATGTTTATCCATAGTGAAATGACTATACACTATCATATGAGAGTAACTGCAGTGCCTTTAGTGACAAAATTTAGAAGTTATCAACCCTATATTGACAACCATGGATGTTACTGAAAAAAAAACGTCAATTACAAAAGTGTAGTGAGTGTCATCAATGTATTATGACATGAGGTCTTAGATTAAAATTAACTTTATATTATTGATAAGTTTTTTGGTTAATAAAGTTGATTTTGATAAGAGATGGCATTACTAATAAATTTGTTGTACAGACAAATAAAGTCTACAGTGTTTTGGAGGGTAAACACCAAAAGCCAATTTGTTATTAATTGTCATTGTGGAAAAAACTTAGTTTTAAGGGTTCCGTACTTAAAAGATAAAAACAAAACCATTATACGATCACTCCTGTGTCTGTCTGTCCACCTGTCAGAGTCCTTTTTCTTGTAAATTATGGGACGTGGAAAGTTCAAACTTCAAAAAGTTGTAAAGCCATTTTACCCACCTATTTTCAGATTATTAGCCATTCACAAATATGTTTAGGAAAAATTTAGGTGGCTAATTATGTTACTTGAAAAAAAAAAAGTTTCTTCTTGTATATCATGTGGGATATTGTGTATAAGATCTTGTAATACAGAACTCAAAAATATATGTTTTAATTTTAGGTATTATATTTTCAGAGATATTGTCAACAATGCACTGCAAAAATATATTCCCATCTCCTCTATTTCTGAATCTACTGAAACTAAAATTTTGAAAAAATTAGGGATAGTAGTAGTTTATTTAAATCTTGCAGGAAAAATATACTGATTTTGCTAGGTAACATAGTTTTGAGAAAAACGCATTTTTCTGTTACACACAAACTTTACTTTTTGGGCAGTCAGTGGGGGAGTTGACGGGCACTCAAGGTATCTATTGACGCAGAATCATCCAAGGATATTTGATAATGATTTTCAAAAAAAATTATCCATAATTAGCAGAGATATTAATTAAGTTAGTTGAAAAAAATCTTTTTATATATCGCATAGAGCATCATTCGAAAGATCTTGTAGCATCAAACTCAAAAATATACAGTCGAATTTGCTTATAACGAGCCCTGATTTAACGAGAACCTGGATTTAACGAGGAAATCAGAAATACTTGGTTGGTACAATGTTAAGTCAATGGGGGCATAACTTGCTTTTAACGAGCAAACCCCGGTTATAGCGAGCAATATTTTTGTGATTCATAAAATTTCTATTGACTTCCACCTGTCCACCTCAGCTAATCGCTTCTTGGAAAAATTCTTTTAACATTCCGCAGTCAACCAAAAGTTTCGTCAGCACTTGATTTTGATGCTTCTCAATAGAAGAGAAAAAAAAAATAGGAACCACCTCAAATGCTAATGTAAACATACTGGAAGCGATACGTTTAATGAACGATGCATGGGAAAACGTTGCATCAACATGCATTACCAATTGCTTCCGTAAGGCTGGATTGAACATTTCTCAAAAGGGGCAAATCTCTGAGGAAGAAGAAGTAGTGGAAAACTTGAAAAATTTGGAGATGAGTAGAAGAATTTGAAAATTATGTATCTGTTAACACCAGGGTTGGCAAGTTTTTGACGCATGATGGTTTTTACCATGGTTTTTACCGTCATGTCAAAAACCTCCTTGTCAAAAATGTCGAAAACTGTCAAAAACCCATTTTTTAGTAGTTTGTTTTTACATTTTTTTTTTCATTCTATCTTTAATATTAAATTGTTTTACATAAAATATTCAGAATCAAAAAGACTCTAAAGTATATTTATCCATTCAAGAAAAACAAAAAAGAATTGCATTAGAATAATACATGTACATCTTTGTTAGAAGATCTCTACAATAATCTTAAGCTATTTGGCAAATTAGATTTTTTGAAGAAATCCTGTAACCTATAAGTATTAGATTAAACAATGTGTATAATTTCGGTACAATTTATTACATTGTTGAAAACAAAACTTTAAGATTCTACTTATTGAAGTGCAAATGAAAATCACCTTAATTGCATTTATGAAATACATAAAATATGCATTTTAAAGTATTATATCGAAGAATATTCAAATTTATTCACTGCCAGTCTATGCTTAACATTTATTGTCATACAATGTAACAGCATTTTTACATCTCTAAAATAATTTTAATGTACTTTATTAAAAACGTATATTGATTCTTGTTTAATAATTATAACCTTTTATTATCATTTAATGTTAATTGCAGTTAGTAGAATCTATATTAGTGAAGATTATGACAAATATTGTTCTTTTCTTTTACTCTTGTATTTTTAAATCTTTCCCATATTAGGAAATGATCTTCTTTTAAATAAATTTAACAAATGTAATTGTAAATAATAATAATAACAAGAACAACAAGGTAAAATCAATCTAGAAATGTATTGTATGCTACACTTACACCGTAAATTGGAGGATAATCGAAAATGATAGGTTTTTGACGGTATAAACCGGTAAAAACACGGTTTTTACCACTGTCATGTCAAAAACCAGTTTTTGACGTCAAAAACCCAACCCTGGTTAACACCAATGTTATTACTTCCAAGACACCTACTCTCGAGGATATTGTAGCTGAAATTCAAGCTAAAGAAGATTAAAAAAATTATGAAAGCGACGATGATAACGACGAATGTGAATAATTTCAAGCTGAACCACCCCCAACATACTCAATGGCTTTTTAAGTGCGCAGGAAAACTTCAAACTTTTTCCAAAACCAGGGGTGCAAATGACGAGGTTTTTCGGGCCATGAGTATTCACTGAAGAATAACACAGGAAAGAGATAATAAGACAGTTCAAAGCAAATTAATCAACTTCTTTTGCACTGCACAGAAGTAAAAAAATAAATGAAGTATGTATAATAAAGTAAGTATGTATAAAATTATATATTTTTTTACGAACCCGTTTTTTACGAGCACCCTGTTATAACAAGCAAATATCACGGTCTCTTCATGCTCGCTATAAGCAAGTTCGACTGTATTTATATTTTCAGAGATATCATAGAAAGTATACTGGAAAAATGTCTCCCCCTCCTATTTCCAAATCTACTGAAACTAAAATTATAAAAAAATTAGGGATAGTAGGAGTTTAATGAATAAATAGTAATTAATAAATTTAAGATATGTAACCCTTTGAGCTTGAGTTATGCTCGCACTTGACCGATTTATTCATAGCTTTGAATATGTTGAATTTTGTACCGGAAAAAGACGTATTGCGGGGAAGTTTAATTAACCTTATTTTCATTTGAAGAAAATGGCTGCTGAAAGTTATTGATTGTTGGCTGAAGTTTATGGTAAACATGCTCTAACCCAAAAAACTTGTGAACGATGGTTTAAATGTTTTAAAAGTGGCAATTTTGATTGAAAAGATAAGGAGAGTTCAGGACAGATAAAAAGTTTGAAGATGCAGATTTGCTATCATATTGGATGAAGAACCTGGTCAAACAATTACTAGTGAACACTACCGACAACAATTCATAAAATTAAACCATGTATTGAAGGAAAAACGACCAGAATATGCCCAAAGACATGATAAAATAATTTTTCAACATGACAATCCTTGGTTCCATGTTACTAAATGTGTAAAAAGCTATTTGGAAAACATTAAATGGGACGTTCTATACTACCCTCTGTATTCACCAGACTTAGCTCCATCCGACTACCACTTATTTCGATCGATGCAGCACAGACTTTCAGAACTGCAATGCAATTCTTTCGATAGAGTAATTTAAACTCAACTCTTTCTTAACTCCAATAATGCCCCCAAGCAAGAAATATATTAAATCAAATTTAAATTAAAGTATTTTTTCTTTTAGGTTGCACTGTACAATGGCCTTACTCAAGATAAAAATAGGTAGTACTGATTCAACAAAATTTCCTTTTGCATTTGTAGTGATCACAGGCAGAAAATATGCTATTTACATTTAAATAAAATTAATATTTTATGTTTTATTGTATGAAGACATTTATGGTGATAACTTTGAATTTAAACTCATTTTATAATACAAACAAAATTTTAAACTATGAATATGGAAATGAATAGAAATTAGCTATTCATTAATGACACTAAATAATAAACTTAGTTGTTGCACACACAAATGCAAGGTATAGGCAATTGATCTCTTTGCCAGCCTGTACACATTCATACACAATTTAAATTTCGTAAGATGCTCTTAATCCAAGAAATTTTAAATGGTTATGGTATATTAATGTGCTTCCACAAATGGATTAATTAGGAACACATTTGCAACACATAAATCTGTTGACAGTCCGGGGATAGTGCACAAAGGGTGCAAGGCCCCCTAGTTGAGAAAACAAAATTTTTGTTATTGTCATCTATTAGACAAAGTTAAAACTAAGCATTCTAATACTTGGAAGTAGCCGAGAATAAATATTCCATGGAATGATATTAAATCTAATACTTTTAACTTTGTTAAAATAGGTTGTAAATTGCTAGAAAATATTTTGATATTTGTTTCATAGTTGTAGTCATACTACTAAATAATATTTAAATCTATATTTAAAGCGAAAAGTACATTCTCTAAGATTCCACATTCTTTTTTCCACACAAAAATGGTCTCAGTACTTCAACTTTTTTTGAAAGGCTTCTTTCCTCAGAAACGGAAAACCTGTTTAGCCCTTACCCTCTCTAGCTTTGCTCCCGGCTAAATATTGCCCGGAAGCGAAAAGTAAGTAGTGAAGGGAGCAATCTCCATTGCAAGGGAATTAGGAGGATTGAAAAGGGTTGATTGAAAATGGATGAAAGTGTAATATGGCCATTGCATTGAAAGCTAAAGCTTTTTATTAAAGAACTCATGTTTTCACTACTTAATATGCATATTTTTTTGCAAAATTTTAAAGAGAGCTTGGATACAGTTGTTTTTTTAACCGATTGAAAGTTCAGAGAATTCAGAAGATGAGAACTAAGTTATCTGCAGGTAATTTGGCCACCCTAAGGTTAGACATTTTTAAACAGTAGTAATAACTGATTTAAAAAAATAATAATAATTGACTAAGAAAGTGGGCCTTTTTTAGCACTGGAAAAATATTTTAAAATTTAAGTTAGTTAAAACTTACACCTGTTGCAGTTTGTTAAAAAAAAAATGCTAGTTGATGAAGGTAATATGCCCGTATGCAGGTAATATGCCCATAGGTGTCATAAAATGGAAAGGTCTATATTTAATGCAGAAAAAACACCTATTAGTAAAAAAAAATTATATTTTGAAAATTTATAAAAATAATAGAAAAATTAATATAAAGTAAATTTAGACAAAAATTAAAATAAATTTTTGGAAAAAGTATTTTTAATTTGTTTTTTAATGCATAGAGCAAATAAAAACTTTTGTATCTTAACTGGTAAGGTTGACACATTTATCATGCACTTAATTATGACAAACAACACATAATCTCATATCTATAGCTTTTTCACCCATTTGGCCATATTGCCAACAAAAACCAATTTTATAAAAGTGTTCGTAATTCTGCCTGTGCACTCCGATATTGAAATTCGTTTATAAAGTTAAAAAGAGCATTGAAACAGCTAAAATATTAGGTATAACAGTAAATACAAATACTTTGTTTAAATAAGAAAAGTAAACTTACCAGAGACAAATTTATAGCATGCCAACGCAACTAACAACGAACCAATAATGACTGCCCTCCTGTGCACGTGATCAAAGATTGCTGGCAACCCGGTACTAAACTGTGTTCTTCTGACTTCCAGCGACTAGATTCAAGCGTTATCCTTTGGATTCCACTGAAACGAATAACATTATTGAGAGTTGGCCATATTATCATCAGATACCTTATTTTTTTATTGCTATGTTAAAGGAGCCGACGTAAAAACAAACAAACAAAAGAGCAAGAAGAAAACATTTCTTTTACAACTAGATAAAAATATTTTTTCACAAAATTTTTACACAGGCTGTAAAATTGTTTTATTTATAACCAATAAAGATTTCAAAGAGTTCAGATAAAAAGAACTTTTTATTTTAAAACTATGAAACGACCCTATGTGAAAAAACAAGAAAATGAACGCTTTTATCACTAAATATCAATATTTTTTTGCTAATTTTTCATTTTAAAATATAATTTCATACAAAATTGGGTTAAAGATATTAAAATAATAAAAACTTGATTTCTCTTTTTAATTTATTATCATGGGCCTGGGCAACGCCGGGTAGTTCAGCTAGTTATTAATAATAATGTGTATCTAAAATGAAATGTATAAAGGTTTTATTTATTAAAATGAAAGTAAATATTATTCCTTTAGTGTGTGTTCTCAGATGCAATTTAACTAAATTTTCCTGATAAACAGAACACGTCTAAACTGTTAAAATAAAATTTGGATCAACAATTTCTATCTGAAATCAAATTTATAGTCGGAAAATTTCAGTATAATAAAATTGTAGTAAGCTCTTTAAAAAGACTAACATATTTATATTTTACTAAAATTTTCAGAGTATAAATTTTATTTCGGATATAAATTGTTATTAATCATTTAATTTTAATAGTTTAGATACATAGTATTTACTAGGAAACAGTAGTTAAAACACATCTGAGAACACACACAAAACAAATCCTCTTTACCTCAATTTTAACTTTGTTTATTTATATTCACTGACCCAATGCCATTTAAGTCTCGGATTAGTAGAATTCTTTTTTTTATTATACAAATATTGAAATAATATAAAAAATATACTAACAAAAGTAATTTGCGAGGGGGAGAAATTGTAGATACCATGAAAGCAGCCATGTCTTTTCATTGGACCCTTGGAAAAAACTAAAACGATTTAAATAAAATAAATAAATAATATTTAAAAACAAAAGTTTTTATATGCTAAAAAGTTGTATATAAAATACAGGGTGATTATAAAAAAACTATCCCGATATATGAGCCCCTAACTGTCATACCATTCACAGAAAATGAATGAAATTTTGGCCTAAAGTATTTTGAAGTATGCGCTCAAGAATCATGTGAAAAACAACAGTTAAATTCTAACAGTTACGGTTACAGTGGTAAAATTTCGAAAATTTCAAATGGCAACACCTACTTTTTTTTATTGGAATGTGATCTTCATAGTGAAAAACCATAAAAAGCGTTTGAACGGTACCTGTAGCACAAAAATCGCCGGCGCTAGGCAGACTAAGAAGAAAATTGAAAACAACCAATAAAGGACAGAGAAGCAACAGAAAGTCAAACATTTTATTGTTCAGTGCTATCCACCATCTGCCGCATGTGAAGTGTCATCGCGTGTGAAATGGAAAATGTATGAAACACAATAAAATGTTTTGTTTTCTGTTGCTTCTCTGTCCTTATTGGTTGTTTTCACTATTCTTCTTAGTCTGTCTAGCACCGGTGATTTTTGTGCTACAGGTACCGTTCCAACACTTTTTATGGTTTTCCACTATGAAGATCACATTCCAACAAAAAAAAAAGTAGGTGTTGCCATTTGAAATTTTCAAATTTTTTTCACTGTAACCGTAACTGTTAGAATTTAACTGTTGTTTTTCACATGATTCTTGAGCGCATACCTCAAAATACTTTAGGCCAGAATTTCATTCAGTTTCTGTGAACGGTATGACAGTTAGGGGCTCATATATCGGGATAGTTTTTTTATAATAACCCTGTATATTGACTGATCAAAAACTACAAAATGGAAATGATTTTCTACATAATTGTATATTTTAGATTTTACACACATATTCAATATTACACTGATGTCCAGAAATTAAGAGGCAGTGAACAGACACTTTCGATTTCAGACGTTTTGTTGAATATCTACTAGAAATTCATGAGGAAATGCCCGAAATACCCTTGAACTTTGATGATGTAAAGAACATATTTGACTTCATGTGTTTCAGTGAAGATTTAGTCCTGAGGACAATTAGGGAGATAATAATAAATTTAATAATAAAATAATATTTGCAGTTCCCCAAGAAACAGAAAACGCTCAAAATGATCTGTCACTGTAGCAAATGACTACGTTTGTTCAACATTTTTGTGCATTTGTATAAGAATTGCACACATATTCTTGAAGATGTTAACATTTCTGTGAAAAATTTAAATATTTTTTTTAATAGCATACAAAGTTTTCAACCGAATTTAACACCGCTTTCCTAAAACTTGATAAAGAACAGTAGAAATAGTATAATGCAATTATAAGATGAATATATTGATTATTTGATGACATATGGTATTTGTATGAAATTAATTTTAGCTGTGCATGCAAGAACTATACCAAAGATTTTTTTTTTTTTTATGATTTGGTAGTCAATTCTATAGAGCAACTTACATAAAAAGTCTATTCAAATATCGCAAAAATTCAGAAAGATACAGGCAATACAATGAGCTAATTGATAAATTGTAGAGGAAACCCATAGGATACCCATATAATGATACAAATACCCATATCTCATCAAATATTCAATATATTAATATTTTAATTGCAGAACTATTTCTATTGTTCTTTGTCAAGTTTTCGGACAGTGGTGTTAAATTCGGTTGAAAATTCTGTATGCTATAAACAAAACTTTTGAATTTTTCACAGAAACGTTAACATCTTCACGAATATACATGCTATGATTACACAATTGCACACAAATGTTGAATAGGACCTACATAGTCATTTGTTACAGTGACAGACCATTTTGAGCATTTTCTGTTACTTGGGTGATCACAAATATTACTTTGTTATTAAAATTATTATTGCATTACATTACATTACAACATTTAAAATTTAAACCCAAAAATTTTCATCATTTGCAGAAGAAATTAGCATATTGGTCAGATGAAAAGCACAAAATACAGGTACATAAAAAAAAAGTAACTATTGCAACTTGACCGATAGTATTAATGGCTTAATACTCAAAGCAGAATAACAATAACCTAAATTAAAAAAATCTTATGTTTAATATTAACTTTTTCTTTTCCTAGTTTGAACAATTCAGCTTTCTAACTGTAGTAAAAATAATTAATTTTAAAAACAATTTTTTTAAAAACAGATTGAATAAAAATGAATAATTTGCATTGCGCTAAAAATGTTATGAGTAAGCCTGACTTGCTGATGACAAAATTCTGAGTAGGTCAACAAGGACATCTCTCAATAAGGATATTGCATATTTTCGAGCCACCCTATCCATCCTCCACGCCCCCTTTAAAAATTTTAATGTAAAAAAAATATATGTTGATCGCTTGGATCAGATTCATAGTTTTCATGTTTCATCATGTATTAATTATACACGAATTTAATATTAACTGAATTAAATTACAAGAATTTAATTTTTAATATTATATATATAGTATAATAGCATCACATTTGTGCATACAGTTGACAAATAATGTGCACAAATAAAGTAAAGTTATTGTAAGTAATACAAACAAAATGCAAATATTGCCAATACGAAAAAGGAATACACCGAAACATTACTTCTGTTTGAGATGTAATTTTCCCAACTAGGTGAAAAAGTCCGGGCCAGGATTCGAACCAGGGATCTCTTGGCTGAGAGATCTTTCGCCAAGAGATCCCTGGTTCGGACTTTTTCGCCCAGTTGGGAAATTACATCTCATATGATTTCTTTACCAATTTGAATACTTGTGTCAATATTAATCTAGTTAGTGTATGTTTCAACGTTTACTGACGGTCCCATTACCTGTGATTTATTCTGTTAAGCTGATTTAGATATCAGACCAGATGCTATGATCAATCTAATTTTTTTCCAGCGTTTGCTGGAGGTCCCATTATCTGTGTGCCCCACCAGTGGCTGAGAGGTTGTGCTCTCGAAGCTGGTAGACGGGAGGTGCTGGGTTCGATCCCAATCGCGCCCGTCGGCCTAATCGTTTGGAGTTTTCGTGGTTTTCTGCGAGCCGTGGATTTATCCATGCGTAAATACGGATTAGGTTCTCTTAGAAAGACCCCCCACGAAGGGCACTCCCCCCCCCCCCCCCCCCCGGGCCTATATCCCTAGTGTAGATAATTGGCCGTCAATAATCAACCCAACCCATTACCTGTGTGCTGATTCAGATATCAGACCAGATGCTATGATCATTAAGGTTAACTGAGTGAATTACTTCCACCATATTTGTCCGGGATTGCTAAGTTGGTAGAGTACTGGCAGCTTCAGCCAAGAGGTCCCAGTATAGGTGAAAATTAGTGGTCGCCACTCGCCACGTGGCGATTAAAGTTTAAAAAGTGGTGATTAAAAAATCAGCCATCGATCGCCACCCTAGTCGCCACTCGCCAAGTGGCGATTAAAAAATCTGTTATTGATCGCCAAGTGAAATACACCATTTTTCATGGAAATATGCATCTCTACATTGATTACATCTAATTAGAGAACTGGTTAATTCTTTTTCCTACCAAATGCAAACAGATTTCAACGACTTAGCTGTATTTTCATTATTTCAGCTTTTCTCATGTGCTCTTACATGCATGTTATGATTACTCTTTAGTTGGAATATTTTTTCAAGAAATACATTTTTATTCTGCAAAATATATCCATCAGCTTTGATTCCACATGTATTTCAAGTAATTTATTTCTTTTTTCCCACAGGATACAAGCGGGTTTTAAGGATATTTCAATATTTTCAATATTTCGACTCCTGCCACATGCTCACCAGTTGAATTATTTTTCTTTAAGAGATACTGTTTAATCATGCGAAATACACTCATACTCATACAATAGATATAAAACTCTTATAGAAAAACATGTTTATATACAACGATTATAATTTATCTAGATGTCAAGAAAGTTTGAAACATAATAGTGGCTACTAACTTTAAAAAGTGGCCACTAATGAAACTGAGTCTACCGGCCACTGGCTACTAACTAAATTTCCCAGTTTTCACCTATAGGTCCCTGGTTTGAATCCTGGCCCGGACTTTTTCTCCCAGTTGGGGAAATTACATCTCATATGATTTCTTTACCAATTTGAATAATTGTGTCAATATTAATCTAGTTAGTATTACTTTTGTAATTTATTTACCTCCATAGAGATATGAAGGTAAAAAAAATATTGATAATGGAAGTTTCTCATTAAATAAATTAAATGTATTGATAAGAAAAATTTTGCAATTTGCATTATCCTGACAATAACTTACTTTTGCATTTCAAAAATTAAAGTTTAATAAATCTTACAAAAACTTTACAAAACCAATAAAAATATCAAAGATGGCCTAAAACAATGTTTTTAAAGTTTAATTTACTTACAATAAATTTAAATACGAAATTAATTTTAATGATCCCAACAGATAATTGTCGAATGTGGCAGATGAACAGCGCCACAACCAAACAACTCAATCGAGCAGCTAATAGTACCATGTTCAAAACAAAGGCAGAATCAGCAGTTTGCATGCTGAAAATGGGAAGCAACAAAAAAAAAAAAAGTAAGGAGAGAGTCTAGGACAAAAATTGCAGAATAAATAAAAAGGGTGGGAAATTCAGGCACTGTATACACCCTAGATAAATCCATATCTTGTAAAATTTTATCAATATTTTTGTTAATTTTAATCCAATTTTGCCTATTGTTTTATGCTGTGGCACTTACTTATTTTGTTTTTTACTGGTTTTTCAATGATGCAGTGCTTATGCGTATATTTTGTTTTTAACAGATTTTTCGATGATGGGGTGCTTTCTATGTGTGTGCCGCTTATTTCCGAAAATATGGTAATGATTTATGCAAAATTAAAAGGCAATAAAACTACTATGCAATTTTATAATAACCATCCATATAATGTTACTACACTGATGTTTACTTGTTAGGATGAGACAATCACTAACAAAAACAAGCCCTAACACTTCACTATGTAAACAAACCACATTTAAGAAGTAATTTCAGTACTATACTTACATACAGATTGTCCTTTCATATTGCTGACCAAACAGCTAATTCCTAAACCATTAGTTGTAGAAGTACAAATAGTTCAAATAGTAAAAATTTTTCAAATGTTGTACTTCATCATATGAAAATCCATTTACATCAAAATAGTTTTTTTTCTTTATTATGAAATTTAAATTTTTAAATGGTCACTGGGCTCTATCTATACTAATATTATAAAGGAGTAAATCTTGTTTGTTTGTTTGTAGGGGGTAATCTCTGGAACTACCCAACCGATTTCAAAAGTGATGGTGGCAAATTGATGGTGACAACCCCTGCTCCAACATAGGCTATATTTTATGTCGGTGCCACTAACCCCAGGGGGTGCAGGAGCAAAAAACGTTCTAAAATTGCGATTTTTCAGTTATCACACTGGCTGTCAAGCCCTGAGAGCTTGGCAGCCGGTTCTGTATGTATGTATGTACGTACGTAATGCGATAACTCTTCATAGAAATATCCGTTTTCCTTCAAATTTTGTTTATAGGTTCACTGTGTTAAGGCACTTCCCTGATTAGTTTTCGGGATTGATTGGTTAAGTATAAAAGGGGGGGGAACAAGGGGCTAATTCCCCCCCCCTTAATTTATATAAATGGGTTTTTCATGCAGAATTATTCCGTTTTCCTTCAAATTTTGTTTATAGGTTCACTGAGTTAAGGCGCTTCCCTGATTAGTTTTCGGGATTGATTAGTTAATATAAAGGGGGGGGGATCGGGGGGCTAATTCCCCCCCCTTAATTTATATAAATGGGTTTTTCATGCAGAATTATTCCGTTTTCCTTCAAATTTTGTTTATAGGTTCATTGGGTTAAGACGCTTCCTTGATTACTTTTCAGGATTGATTGGTTAAGTATAAAGGGGGGAACGGGGGGCTAATCCCCCCCTTAATTTATATAAATGGGTTTTTCATGCAGAATTATTCCGTTTTCCTTCAAATTTTGTTTATAGGTTCACTGTGTTAAGGCGCTTGCATGATAATTTTCGGGATTGATTGGCTGAGTATAAAGGGGGGAACGGGGGGGCTAATCCCCCCCTTAATTTATATAAATGGGTTTTTCATGCAGAATTATTCTATTTGCTTCAAAATTTGTTTATAGGTTCACTGTGTTAAGGCGCTTCCCTGATTAGTTTTCAGGATTGATTGGTTAAGTATAAAGGGGGGGAACGGGGGGCTAATCCCCCCCCTTAATTTATATAAATGGGTTTTTTATGCAGAATTATTCCGTTTTCCTTCAAATTTTGTTTATAGGTTCACTGTGTTAAGGCGCTTCCCTGATTAGTTTTCGGGATTGATTGGTTAAGTAAAAAGGGGGGGAACAGGGGGATAATCCCCCCCTTAATTTATATAAATGGGTTTTTCATGCAGAATTATTCTATTTTCTTCAAAATTTGTTTATAGATTCATTGGGTTGACGCTTCCCTGATTAGTTTTCGGGATTGATTGATTAAGTATAAAGGGGGGGAACGGGGGGCTAATACCCCCCTTAATTTATGTAAATGGGTTTTCCATGCAGAATTATCCCATTTCCTTCAAATTTTATTTATAGGTTCACTGTGTTAAGGCGCATCTCTGATTAGTTTTCGGGATTGATTGGTTAAGTATACAGGGGGGGAACAAGGGGCTAATTCCCCCTTTTCTATACTAATATATAAAGTAGTAAAGATTGTTTGTTTGTTTGTTTGTAGGGGGTAATCTCTGGAACCACTGAAGCGATTTTAAAAGTGATGGTGGCAAATTAATGGTGACAATCCCTGCTCCAACATAGGTTATATTTTATGTTGGTGCCACCCCCCCCCCCCCCCCCGGAGCCAAAAACGTTCTAAAATTTCGATTTTTTGTGTACTGAAGGAGATAGAAGTATCAAATTTGGTATGGTAGTTACTTATAAGATGTAAATGCTCTCTAAGAACAAATTATAAAAACATTCGCAATTTAAAAGGGTGAGATGAGGAAGAAGCGTTCTAAAAACATTCTAAATTACAATTTCTATGGAATCTCTGAAACTACAGAACTGATTTCAAAAGTGATGGTGGCAAATGGATGGTGACAGTCCCTGCTCCAACATATGCTAAATTTTTTGTCGGTGCCACTGCCCGCAGAGGGTGCAGGAGCGAAAAACGTTCCAAAATTATGATATTTTCAATAATGAAGGAGTTAGGAACTTGACATTTTGTATGGTCGTTACTTACAAGATTTAAATGCTCTATAAGAACAAAATCTAAAAAAATTCTAAATTTAAAAGGCTGAAATAAGCAAAAAATTTTCTAAAAACATTCTAAATTACAATTTGTATGGAATGTCTGGAACTACTAAAGCGATTTCAAAAGTGATGGTGGCAAATGGATGGTGACAATCCCTGCTCCAACATAGGCTATATTTTATGTCGGTGCCACTACCCCGAGGGGGGTGCAGAAGCGAAAAACGTTCTAAAATTGCGATTTTTGCGATGCTGAAGGAGCTAGAAACTTCAAGTTCGGCATGATTGTTATTTATAAGATCTAAATGCGCTCTAAGAACAATTTCTAAAGAAAAATGATCTAATGATTCTGCGATTTTTCAACTATTGAATTTCTAAAATTACCAAATTTCACAATAGAGTACCATAGCGAAACCTTCACGCGTAAAAAGATAATGATAAGGGCGACGTGTCCTGACGTGTATATTGACTATAGCACGAGTCACAAATTATAGTATCCTTATTATTCTGTTAAAATATAAAAGTGAATTATGAAATGTCAATATTTTGTTTGATTAAAGGTTCGTTAAGAGAAATTGACCAGCGTAGCTTGCTAGTAAGTTATATTTAGAAAAAACTATCTCCATTCTGTAACACATTAAACCAGCCATACTCAACCTGCAGCCCGGCGACCTTTTTATGGGTGGTCAGAGACAAATAATCATTTATAAAATTAATTGAAATGTGCGTAAAAAATATTTAAGATCTTCACTGTTATTTTATAATTTTTTATGGGAAGATGAAATCTGTCCTGTTATTTATAATTAATTTAAAATTATTTTAAAAACATCTTAAATGTTGTTTGCTTTGTCAGAAGTTCTTTTTACATGTACTCCTATTTGTGCTACATGTTTTATTTGTCATACCATTCTTAATCTTCAACACTAATTAAACATTATCCCAAATTAATTACATTTGCGCAATATATTTCTACAATATAAAAAAATAATAATAAATTGCATTGAGTAAAAGACTGATTCATTAGAGAAAATCTCCTGATTTTTTACTTTTGAATTTGGAAGTTCTGCATTGTTATATTATTACGTTTTATACTTATTATGTAGCTAATGCTGCTTTTTAGGATTGAACGTTTGTCACGGAAAAAATTTGCACCAAACATGTTTTACACCCCTATTTCCAAACATCAAACTTCACGATACATTTCTACAACATTTGCAATAGAAATAATCTACCACAAAGTTTATCGTTTGGAAATAGTGGTGCTTGAAATTTTTTTTTATATTTCTTCTGCGATAAATGTCTAACCCTACAGATAATATTGACTTTGTTATATTGCCTTTTTTATACTACAATGTTGTCTTACTATTTTAATTACTCTTTTTTTATTCTTTTACTGCTGGGTTGAGGCCCGTCTTACGTCGCACACATATGTTTGCGGCCTGCAAGAAAAAAAGGTTGAGTATGGCTGCATTAAACAGCAAAGATTCCATCCTTCTATGACAAAATGTGACAAGATGCTTTGAATTTTATGAATTTTCAGTATTTTCTGGCACTAAAAACAGAGAAAAGTACCAGAAAATGTCTAAAATTCATAAACTTCAATGTATAACTCTGTATGCTTTGATCACAGAAGATTGGAATTTTTACTGCTTTACTTATTAGAACACAGAGAAAGTTTTCCTAAATATAACTTATAGAATTCAGGCAGAGTATAAAAATTTAAAATGTGTAACATTTAAAAGATAAATATTTTGATGTAAATGGATTTTCAGATGATGAAGAATAAAATTTGAAAAATTTTTGCAGTTGCAACTATACTGCTAAAACTGATGGTTAAAGAATTAGCTATTGATCAACAAAAAGAACCTTGGATAAAAATCTAATTTTTTTTAACATGATTTGTATAAAAATGATATATGATAATATTATTTAAATGTAATAAAACTGAATTAGTATTTAAAAAAATCATATTCTCAACATTTTTTTGTTTTAAGAGAGTGGCGTTTAGTTATTAAAAGCTCGTTGGACGGCATCAGTCAATATACTTTTTTAATTACCATACATACTCGTGTATAAGTCGACCTCCCCAATTCTTACGCAAAATTTTGAAAAAAATTGAATTTTCGTGTATAAGTCGAACCACATTTCTGGTAGTATGTTGAAAAATAATTTGTAATCGAGGATTAAAAAAAATTTTTTTTAATGCTGCATTAGCAATGATATGGACAGATCAGAAGATTTTTTTTCAGATTCCGATGAGTCGTTGATAAGCATGGAATCCGAATCTGGGGATATGTACAATGAAATATCGGATTCCCAATTACCTGAGCTGTATGAATATTCAGATTCTGAACAATAACTTATACATTTTCATAAGTTTCATTGAAAAATTTTAATTTTTAAAAGGTTTTTTAGATTCAGGATTCCTAGATATGTATTATTTTCTGTCTTTAAATATCCTGAATATTGGCAATTGGGTTTGGGTAAGTATTATTATTTTTTTTTTTTACCAACTCGTGTATAAGTCGACCCCCCATTTTCAACTCCCAAATTTTGTCTAAAATTCTTCGACTTATACACGAGTATATACGGTACTCATCGTATTCTGAAAATTTAATCATTGTCTACAAATATCACAGGAAGCATTTTTTTTTCTGAATTTTTTACTGCAAAATATTTTTGAAGAATGGTAGCTCTTTTATTTTTACCAATATTTAAAGAAATATAATAATTATTTACAAAAATTAAAATTCCAGTTCAATGCAAGAGATAAAAGCACATACAATCGCTTCCCCCCCCCCCAAAAAAAAAAAAAAGAAAAAAAAACTAATTTACTGACATATCCTATATGATGACAATCTATAAATTTCTTTCTACTTTTTATGTGAACACTTTAAATCCACTTCCCAAACAAACATCCACAACTCCCTTTCCCCCCCCCTTATCTATGAACACATTATTACCTCCAAAATAAATAACTTTCCTCCCCAACTTCATGGAAAGATTATCCACACTCTTTTAATCAGGTGTCATTCATCTAAACAAACATAATATCCAAAGCCCAGTGGCAGAACCATCTTCAAGTGTCTGCAACACTAATAATGTTTTCAAAAATAGTCTGCAATATGCAATCTTACTTATAATAAAATCCAAAGGCGAGAATCTGTCTGTAACGGTACCGGGCTGTACCACTCTGGTCTGCGAGTCGACTGTAGATAATGATAAGATTACGCCATGTTAGGCTTACTGAAAAAGATATGCTACACATAACCACTAAATGATAATATCTTCTACTTGAAATAATGTCTGTTCAGCATTTTTTCGTATAAAACATGTATATCATATCCAGTTATAATGTTTTAAGTTTTAAATTAAAAATAACAGATTAAACATCCGATTACCTGATGTAAACAAATGAATAATGTTGCCATTCAAAAACACAAATTCCAAATGAATGACTCTTTGAACGTTTCATTAAAATATCCGATTATGCTCTTAAAATATTTGTAAAAGCATATTAAAGTCTTTAAATAATTTAAAGGATTTTTTTAATTTATTTCTGTAAGCATTTTATTCCTCTAAGCACTTTTTCAGAAATAGCGATGATACCTTTCGAGGCTTTACGAGGATCTACCGGCATTTTAGATTTCGTTCCTAAATAACTTTTCTGGCGCCACCTATTGACAATAAAAACAAATTATACCTTTTTGTTGGAAAAAAATAAATTAATAATAAAACTTTATTATAATTTACATAATAATAAAGTTGTAAAATAATATAAAATGTACATAAGCATATTAAAAAAAAAAAAAAAATCGGGATGTATTGATTTATTACAAGATCAACTTTTTTTTAATGATTTAAATTATTTTTATTATTAATTTTGAAAGGGAAATATTTGACTGTGTAAAAATTAATGCATTCGTTTAGATTATGAATAAACTAAAAGATCATTTTCGTATTATTGAGAGCGAAAATTAATACCTATAATTTACTTACCATAATTAATTATTGAGACCTTAATTAATTATTGAGATCGTTATTAGGATTAAGCTTTTATTTATTCAGAAAAATATTTGGAAATTTTGAGTTGTAAATCAAAAATAAAGGAAAAGATTACGTTTAGTAAAATTTACCATTAACATAAGGTATGTACATTCAGGATGTATTGAATTATTACAAGATCAACTTTTTTTAATGATTTAAATTATTTTTATTATTAATTTTGAAAGGGAAATATTTGACTTTGTGTAAAAATTAATGCATTCTTTTAGATTATGAAGAAACTAAAAGATCGTTTTCGTATTATTGAGAGCGAAAATTAATACCTATAATTTACTTACCATAGTTAATTATTGAGACCTTAATTAATTATTGAGATCGTTATTAGGATTAAAATTTTAATTATTCAGAAAATATTTGGAAATTTTTAGTTGTAAATCAAAAATAAAGGAAAAGATTACGTTTCGTATAAAAAAAATCGAAAAAAAATGTATATTAACATTTTTGTAAAAAAAAAAAATCTGTAAGCTCTTTTTTTTCAGAAGCAGCGGTGATTTATTTCGTAGGGAGAGATTTGAGGTTGATTCAGTATAGTGTCGCCATCTACTGGCTGATTTTGAAATTTCTTCCATCGTTCCGGATTTCGGGTCCTCGCAAAGTTCACGATTATTTGACAAAATTCATGTTTTTTTTCGTAATTCTTTGACAAAATTTGCATTTTTTTCTGCTGTTCTTTGACAAAATTTGCGTTTTTCTTCTACTATCCTTTGACGAAATTTCATTTTTTCGTAGTCCTTTGAAGAAATTTGCGTTTTCTCTTTGCGATCCTTTGAGGAAATTTGCGTTTTGTGCTATTCTTTGACGAAATTTGCCTTTTATTCACGATCTTTTGACAAAATTCGAGTTTTTTCTGAGATTGACGAAATTAGCGGTTGTTTTTTTCGATCCTTTGACGAAATTTCACTTTTTTCGCGATCCCTTAACGAAATTAGACATTTTTTCGCAGTGCCTTGAAGAAATTTGTGGTTTTTTTTCTAGACCCTTTGAAGAAATTCATGTTTTTCCGCGATTATTTGACGAAATTCGCAGGGGGTTTTTTGTGATCCTTTAACCATTTTTTTTTTTGTGATCTCTTGATGAAATTTTACATTTTTTCAGAGTCCTTGGAAGAAATTTGCGTCTTCTTCGTAAGCCTTTGATGGAAATCGCTTTTTTCTGCAATTTGTTAACAAAATTGGCCTTTTTTGCAATCCTGCAACGAATTTTGCGTTTTCATTTTCGGTCCTTTGACGAAATTCACGTTGTTTCCACAATCCTTTGAAGAATTTTTCTATTTTTTCTGCGAACGATAGACATAATTGATTTTTTTCGGCGACTATCGTTCAAAATTCGAGATATTTATGTTCGAAATTTTGGACTGAAGACTTAAATTTTCGAAATCGAATGCCTTAAATTTTTAGGAAAACTTGAACAGAATCACCCCTGATGAAATAAATACATAACTATTTTTTGTTTCTAACGAATCGTAATATAAATTAATTTTAAACTAAAATTTGAGAGAAAAATGATTTGTTTTTAATTTCGGGAAGAGAAGGGGGGGGGGGGGGACCGTGTTCACCCGTCACTGAAGTAACAATATTTTAGTGATTAAACATTGAAACACAATGGACTGAAAAAAAAAAATTAGAAATCGGTAAAATTTTCGAAAAATTTCAGAAAATCTAAAATTTTAGTAAAAATTTACAAATTTAGAAAATTTTCGAATTTTTCTTTCCGGACTTCGGGTTTTTCTGAATTTTGGATTTTCGGATAATGGGTCATATACTGTAAAATGATTCTTTCTTATCAAACGTAATTAAAATATAAGAAATGCATAGTACAGCGTAATTTCCATTTAATTTTGTTTATGTAATCAAACAATGAATTATATGGTAAGTCAAGCTGTTTAAAAACTCATTGATAACACTTTTTTACAAAAACTTTCGCACATGGATTATTTGTTAATATTTAATTTTGTCCAATCGTTGAACTATTTCAAAAATTTGATACTAAGTAAAAAAAAAAAAAAATAATATTTATATATATCCTTATTATTTTTATTTGTAGAAATCATTTGTCCTTTTTAAAATGTATTTTTCTACAATACAAACCTTTCAATAATAAATCTTCATGCTGTTTGTTTGTATGAAGTCTTATGAAAATGAAACGCAGATCAACAATCCGTCATTTTTGACATGGTTATATACTAGTATATCATATAAATCTATTCTTGCTGCTGTTGTAGCTGTAGTGCTAATTAATTAAGGCATCAGCATTTATCTGCCTTTCTGAGTAAAAAAAAATTCTGAAATTCACAGCAAATATTCTGAAAGGTTACAGCAGAGGGGGAGGGGAGAAAATCCCCTCTCGGCAATAATTTTTCTTGTTGCAGGTCGGATTAACCCTGCTTTTGATTTCAGGCTGAGTGTAGATTCTTGCAAATTGGGTTCAGGTTAAGCCGATTTTTCAAAAATTAGTTCAGTATATTGTTTCACATTAAAAACTATGCCTATATTAAGCATAGAACTTTGTGTGTCTGCTGTTTTCTAAAGGAATGCTGCATCTTTTCCGGGACTATTTCACAAAATTCACGTTTTTTTCGTGAACCTTTGATGAAATTAGAGTTCCCCCCCCCCCCCCCCCTCGTGATCCTTTGGTGAAATTCAAGTTTTTATTTTTCGTAGCCCTTCGATGAAATTTGCACTTTTTCCGTGATCCTTTGACGAAATTAAAATTTTTTTCTGCGGCCATTTGACGAAATTTACGTTTTCTCTGTGGCCCTTTGATGAAATTCGTATTTTTTCCACGATCCTTCAACGAAACTCATGGCTTTTTTTTTACAGTTTTTTGACGAAAATCAAGTTTTTCCACGGCCCTTTGACGAAATTTGCATTTTTATTGCAATCTGTTGAAAAAATTGGCCATTTTCTCAGATCCTTTCATGAATTTCACGATTTTTCTTTCGCCTTTGGACAAAATTTGTGTTTTTTCCGTGATCCTTTGACGAAATTTGCCTTTTTTTTTTTCGAGATACTGCGACGAAATTTGCCATTTTTTCTAGATACTGCAATGAAATTTGCCATTTTTTCGAGATACTTCGACGAAATTTGCCGTTTTTTCGAGATACTTTGACGAGATTTACCGTTTTTTTGAGTTGCTTCAACGAAATTTTCTGTTTTTTAGAGATCCTTTGACGAAATTTATGTTTTTTGGCAATCCTCCGACAAAATTTGCCATTTTTTTCACGATCTGTTGGCAAAATTCTCTGTTTTTTTCGCGATCTGACGACGAAAGTGACCATTTTTTCGTGATCCTTCGACGAAATTAATAGTTTTTTCTACAATCTTTCAATGAAATTGCCTTTTTCTCCATAGCCCTTCGGCAAAATTCACATTTTTCCGCGATCCTTCAAAGAAACTCATGTTTTTTTTTACGGTCTTTTGACGAAATTGACGTTTTTTCACAGTCTTTTGACTAAATTTGCATTTTTTTCGCAATCTGTCAACAAAATTAGCCATTTTTTCGTGAACTTTAAATGAATTTCATGTTTTTTTGCGATTCTTCAGCGAAATTCGCCTTTTTATTTGTGATCCTTTGACGAAATTTGCCTTTTTTCGCATAATTTACGCGCTATAGCGCGTCCGTGGCATCGCTGTATGTTTTTAGTCTGCAGGTACCCTAAAAAGTCTGCGACTCCCGTCGCAGCATCGCGTACATTCTGCCACGGGGATCCAAAGCACCCCTCCCAGCTAAAAGATACAGTTATTGCTGCTTATATGAATCATTGGTTTATCAAATAAACCGCTTTTAGGAATCAAGTAAACCAAAAATCAGTATTAGTATTTTTGCCTTAGTCTGAATCCACTGTTTTATGAAATCAAATTATATTCAACAAAGATGGTTCATTAAAACGGCAGTTAATTGTACTTAAAAAGGGAGAAAATGCATAATAGCTAGCTACCTTTTAAAATTTATCACTTATTTCGTAAAATAGCAGTGTTTGCATTCTGTCACACTGCTGTATAGTGGCGAGTCTTTTAACAGATTTTTTTTTTCTTTGCTTTTTTTTTTTAAATGAGACTAAACCTTAAACCGTCGAATTTCATAGGGAAAATATAATAAAAAATGCTAAAATGCATGATAAATTTTGAACGCACAGAAATGGAATTTGAGCTGCTTACTTGTTAAAGTTGGGGGAAATTTTATCTAAATACAATAAACCCTGTCAAAACAGAACCTGTCTATAATGGAATCTGGTTTTAAATCAAAATAATTTATGGTCCTGACGAAAAGAAAACATACAATTGTATGTGCTAAGACTTTTTAAAAATAGACTTTTTCCCCTGGTCCCTATCGATTCAGTTTCCACAGGCTTAAATAAATTATAAACCGGTGTTATAGTTTAGTATAGTTCAAATTTTATTTCATTAGACTCGGACTAGTGGGGTCCCAAAAGGGTAAATGAAAATAGTATTAAAGAATACAAGAATATTTTTGAAAGATAAGAAATTACCTCTTGAATTCCCACGCCTTCTCAGTGGTTGTGGTAACAATATCTTTAGACACTCATTTACACCTAAAAAATAAATAAATAAATAAGTAAAAAAGATAGTATAACACAACAAGCACAAACTTCTTTTATTTTTATGAAACTAAGGATTGATTCGTTATCATCAATTTTTAAAAATACCTTATACGATGATCCAAAAATAAACACGTTATAAAGCAAAAGCTCAACTTATCACAAGGCTGTGAGTAAACCAGGTAATGTTTTACCAAAAACAGAAAATCATGCGTCAAGCATATATTATGAAACACTTTCCAACACATCTAGAAAACTATAACGAAACTTCACAGTTTACTAAGTAAATAATTTAGAAAACGCATACATATTTCAAAACCCAATTTGAGCAATTACTAACAATAGTCAAACAAAATGTCTGAATTATATGGTCTATAGATTTGTATGTATACTGCACAGTATGGCAAAATTTACTTCAATTAGGAAATACACAGCACAATTAAAAAAATCCCTGATGGCTCGGCCTACAGGCATAGGTAGATTTCGAAGACGCAGACTGTGGGGGTGCCTGTCTGTTGGTAATTGCAGAAGAAATTACCTTTTTGCCCTGATGCGGCAGTTGGAGCCGCCCACTTCAAAATCTACCTTGTCTAGGGGTTTTTTTTTTTTTTTGCTATAAGGGTTGGTCCTATAAAAAACTTGTCAGTATCAAAGTTTTAGAAAATATTAAGAGGATTTATAAAAACTTTAAGCTGATTCAATATCTTATGAATTGACGAAGCTATGAATTATTTTCTTCTGAAACCCCTCCCCCCCCCCCTTGGGGCCATTTTTAATGATATCAAATATCTGTCATACATAAATTTTCGGCCCTTTTCCTAGAAGTAATAATAAGTTTAAACGGATTTGATATGTATCATAATTAAGAAGTTATGGGTTTTTTTGTTTTAACAACCCCTTCCCCCCCCCCCCCCGGATTTTGTCCATTAACGAACTTCACCAAGATATAATGCCCCTTGATTATATGTATCAGTTTGGAAGAGATTTGTGCAGAATTTTATCATGTCCATAAAAAAGTGATATAGATAGATAGAAATGATAAAATTTTGCACAAATTTCTTCCAAACTGATACATAAAGGGGCATAAATTTTTATATCTGTCAAGCTCATAAATTTCTGAATCACAGCGTAAAAATATTGCACCCTTGCCAAAAGCTGCAATAAAGCCACAAGACTAGCATTGTTGCTAGTAACCTTTTATCGCCAAATTCCAACTGTCACGTGGGTTATCCTGACCCCACTTCTTGCCAGCAAAAGCAATGGGGATGAATTCTGTAAATATGGTTAGTCTGAGATGTACAATTTAATACAGTAGACAGTACAGTCATGGGGGAAAAAAAAAAAGATTGCCTCTCTACTAACTTTGTTGCAAATCATTGTATAAAGCTGTGATTGGTACCAGTCAATTAGTAATAATGTCTGTTAATTAATGCTATAGTTATATTTTTCTTCAGGGGTCATTTACATATAGAAATAGCAACAGTCAAGGATGTATTTTACCAGCCAGCAAGATGCAAGATAACAGTTAAAAATCGTTAGGACAAAATGTACACAACTATTAATTACTATTACTACAATCCATTTTCATATTTTTTCTATAAAATTAAAAAATTATATACAACAGAGGAAAGCTTACTATAGGAACTTAGTACAATTTTACATCAGAGTAATTTGGAAAGTTGCAACATACATCTGATTAGTTAAAAAAATACAGTTTTTAGCATATCTTCTATAGCCTGCACTTTTTTTAATTCACTCGCCAGTAGCGAGTAAAATAAAGTATTTCCCCAGCCCTGCCTATGGAGAAAATAAATTTAAAATTTCGTGACCAATATCCGATTATTTTTCGTGACTTCTTGATGATTTTATTCCGCAACTAATTTACAATGTTCACAATTTTATTCCATGACCAATTCACGAAATTAGCGATTTTTCTCCATGACCAATTGACAAAATTCGCGATTTCTTTTGAGACCAATATTACTATATTATATTTTGAGACTCACTATTTTTTTTTTTGTGATAAAGTAACGAAAGTCGAGATTTTCTTCCACAACTAATTTACAAAATTTGCGGGGGGTTTTTTTCGCGATCGTTTGGGGAAATTCACACTTTTTTTCTGAGACCAATTGACGGAACTTGTCTATTTTTTCCCACAATACTTTTCTGTGATCATTTGAAGAAATTCGCAATTTCCTTCCACAACCAATTGTCTAAATTCGCAGGATTTTTTCCCCCCATGATCGTTTGAGGAAATTCGTAATTTTTCATGAGACCAATTGACAGAACTCATCTATTTTTCCCCTGTGATAGATTACTGAAATTTGTGATTTTTCCCACAAATGACTGACAAAATTCTCGATTTTTTTCTGCGAACGATTGATGAAATTCATTGGGTTGTTTTTTTGTGATTGATGAAATTCACAGTTTTATTTTGCAACTGAATGACAAAATTTGTGGATTTTATACGGCCTGTAGAACAATGCGGCTTATCTTGAAGAAATTACGGTAGGTACTACTACATGAAAAATAGAAATCGTCACTTTGGCGATCAGATGCATAGCAAAAAATAGCCAATTTTTTACATTTAGTCGCCCTGTGGCCAGTGGCGATGGGAATTTTAACCTTTAGCAACAAACTTTAAAATTTTCAATACTAACACCTCATTTTGACAGATTTTTTTCTTCAGTAAATTTTACCTTCAGATACAAAACAGGAAGTCATTCAGTTAAGTAGTTTAAGAATTATGCAGGTTTAAAGTTTAGAACTTTTAATTTAAATTCCTTTTTAATTACTTCAAAACAGATTGCAATGCAGGTAGCTTTTTAAGCATAACCCAAAACTTATTTGGCAGAATGAGCTGTAATTATCACATATTTAAATCTTCTAAAAATCGATTTATATTAAAAAATTAATAGGTTACATTTAATTTTTTTTAAACTAATTTCAAAAAATATATTTTTTTAGAAAAAAAATATACAATAGACTGTCAAATCCACACAGCTTGGGACCAGAGGTTGTGCAGATTTTAGAATTTTGTGGATTTCGGGTCATTGATTTCTTTACATTTTTGAAACATTAATTTGATTGGTAGTTAAAGCATTGGAAATTATAATGAATGTTTATAATAAAGTAAAACATTAAAATATTTAAGCAAAATATTAAAATAATTTAATAATTAATTATTACATGGAATAATTATGTAAAATAAAAAATTAGAAAAATATTAAAAATAAAGACATGGAAATAATAATTAAGTTACAATGCTAAATTTACATGAAAATATTTTTGAATATCCCTTAAACCTTTTTACATTCATCATAATTTGATTATAACATAGTTTTCAATATATTTTTTAAAAAAAATTATTTATATACATCCGTAAAGTGGACTAGTGTTTCCCCTATGTGTTTTCGAAAGGCTGAATAATAGTGTCCTGCCAATTTTTTAATAGGTGTAAATGCGCCCTGCACGTTTTTATATAGCTGAAAATGTGCCTGATTACTTTGGTTTTGAAAAAATTTGCTGTCGCGAGTTTCACCAAAAGGTTGCGGAAAATATTGCAAAATTCATCTATCAGTTCCAAGATATCACAAAATTTGCCACTTGGTCGCAAGAAAAAAAAAATCGCAAAATTTGTCAATCGGTCGCATGTAAAAAACGTCAAATTCAGCAGTTGGTTGTAGGAAAAGAAACAGAGAAATTCATCTACGATCGCATGAAAAAAAAAAAGTAAGTTTTGCCATTAAGATGCAGGAATTCACCTATTGGTTGTAAGACCACCCCTCCCCCTGCAAAATTCACTTATCGGTCGCAAGAAAAAACTGCAAAATTTGGCAATCAGTAGCAGGAAAATAACCCCAAATTCGGCAGTCAGTTGCGAGAAAAATCACAAAACTATCAAAGTCAGTCATGGGAAAAAAAAAAGCGAAATTCGTCCATTGATCGCATGAGAAAAATTGCTAAATTTGTCAATCGATTGCGACAAAAAATAGATAAATTTGTATATCTGTCATGAAAGAACATTTATTTTTCTTAGAACGCTGTATTGAAATTTATAAAGTAGCATAGAGAGACAAAAAATGACTAATTCGTGTTCCAGAATTTAATTATTTTTATCTTTTTTTTTTTAAATATAGTAAATATTAAGATATTTTTTAATAAATGATATTGTTTTAATGAAAAATGTTCCTGAAATAAATGGCTATTTTTTGGAGGGGGAGCAGTTAGTGGATAGGCAACATAGAAATGCATGAAAAAGCTTCACCGTGCAAATTGATCTCAAGGAAATGTGTTTTTTTAGAATAATAAATATTTTTTTAAACAATTTTTTTGAGCAAAAAAAAAAAAAAAAATTGAATATTAAAATCTGTACATTACTAAAGTAAAAGGCAATTAAGCCATACTTGTAATGTTGTTGTGCATTTCATTTTAAATAAAATATTACTTTTGTTTGGTAGGCACACTTAACTGATGATGCACTTTTGTTATTAAAAAGGATTATAACAACATTTCTCTATTCTAAAAAAAAAGTAGCCGGTGCTCTTTCTCGACTTATATTAAATAAAGTATTATATATAAAAACATGAAATTGGTAGTTTTATAGAGATATGTATGATGTACTGAAACAGACAGTTTTTTAAATCTAAGAATTATTTAAAGCACTATTTAATGTTGAAATCTGTCAATTTATTTCAGTGATATAAGCTTTATAGGATCAAAAACTATACATAGCAATTTAACCATTTTTTGCAGGCACATACTTGACTAGATTGTAGTGAACAAAGTCCAATAATTTTTTTAATATGACTAATTTTGTATAGTTTGTAGGATGTTTTATTCAAAATTTCATTAGCTGAATAAAGATTTAATTCATAGTTTGAAATAGCCGATTTTTTTACCTACAGCTGCCAGATTTTAAAAAGCCCAAATAATAAAACTTACAAATACTTTACAGTAGAAAAATATGTTTATGTGTGAAAATTGAAATAGAAAGACAACTTTAAAATAATTAAGCTATTACAAAAATAATTAAAAAGCCCTTTTCATAAAAAAAGGGCCCATTTTGTTCAGATGAAGTGCTCTTTTTTGAAGGAGTACCCTACCTTATTTTATTCTGAGGGAAACACTAGTGGACCGCTATTAGGTATTATCTCAAGTACAGTATAAGTCTATTTTTCATTAATCTAATTCTTCTTTATATCCCCTTTACCTCTAAAATAACACAATAACATAAATTTGCAAGTAACATTTTGAAAAAAAAATACGAAACAAAACAAAAAATACTGGTACTTTTCTATTATCCCTGTCGACCACTTTTCATAACAAAAAACTATCGCCAAACTGCAATGCCGAATAAACAACTGGGAGAGTGTTGTCACTGGAATCTGAAAATAAATAAATATAAACAAGAAATAAATACAAGAAATTCGGAAAACTCTACTCACCAATGTGTGAACTTAGTAAGCTTAAACAATAAAATTTAAAATATATTAAAGAAAACAGAAACAAAATAATCTTGAATATTTATTTATTAACATTATTTTTCTTAATTATCCTTCTCGGCTGGTGAATAAATTTGTGACGTCAGTTGAAACTGATCTATTGTACGTAACTATGCATCACAACATTTTTCAATGTTTTTTCTCTTTTAATATCATGTCAATGACGTTTAACCCTTCGATGGGTTGAATACCTTTTAAAATATTACGTTAAGAATACCTTCAGTAGCAATATCTAACGTGTTGTAAAAAATATGTTTATTCCCCAAAACCACCAAAGGATTATTTCTTTCTCCTTCAGTGTGTCAGCAGGTGATGGAGGGGACTGTCGAGGGGGCGGGAATGGGTGTTTAATTATTTGACTAATGGCTTTCGAACATTTTTCTCTGCTATAAGCCGGTTTACATATGAAAGTATCAGTTAATAGAAAAGTCTTCTGGAATACAGAATTTGTTCTGTGTGATCTAAAATAACATTTGAATTTTATGTAATTTGTTTTATACGCTGTTAAATTTTACCTAATTTTGAAAAGAATTTAAAATTTTCTAATAATAAACATATTTTAATTCTTATAATTGCATTTTTCCAAAATCATTTCTGCTACATATACATATAAATTTACTTAATTTGTAACATTTTAAGTCTAAAATTGAACTGGAAGTATCGATTTGTTTTTTTAAGTTATCAATTTACATTCTACAAAACTCACATATAGTGCTAAATTTCATGATAAAATGAATCTTAATTAAATGTTTTGTACCGAGTATCATGGTACTCATTTTTGGATAATATTTATCATACCTCAACTTCAATTAATAATATATTTCATTTATTAATTTGATTTTATACAAATTAATGTTCTATGTACATTCTTTGTTTTTCTGTTATTTAAGTCCGATATAATTGATATATTTTATAATTACCTGATAAATACACAAATTGTAAATATATTTATGTGTTCAAAAGTAAAGAGTTGTTTATATAGTATTTTTCAATATGCATGCAAAAAAAATGGTGAAAATATTTATTTTGAATGACCATTCTTGAAACTTATTTCTGCGGGCACTAAAAGAATTAAAACAAACTGTAATAAAATATTCAGAATGTGTACATTGTTGTTAAAAGAAAGAAGAAAAAAAGCACAAACTTGCAATTTTTTCCAAACATACGCATAGGGGTTTTTTTACAGATCTTGTAATTAATCCGCTGGATAACAAATTTGTATTTTTATTTATTAAAATACAATTTAATTTTTTACAAATTAAATTTTTTACTGATAAATGTAGAAGATTTAAAAAAAACATTTATTGATGAAATCATATAAAGTTCTATGAAATTGAAATGTGGAAACAATTATTTTGTCAGTAATTATTTCAACCTTTCTGTTCTGTCTCAGCAAGTTTTATTGAATGTCTTTAGTCATTTTATTTAGTACAGTAAAAACAAATCTGCAATTGATCATTTAAAAGTTCTGTTTAAGTTTATTTCGTATCAAGTAGGGGAGACCGGTACACAGTAGACCTATGGACACAGTGGACCACCCCCTAATATTTTATTTATTAAAAAAAATTTTAAGCTTCTCTTCTATCCTAATAGGCAACAGCACTGCAATGATTATTTATAGCCTTCAGAAAATATGTTTAGCTCAGATTGAACTATTTTATCCTTCTTGGTTGTTTTGAGCTTCTAAAAGTAAAATTTTTCATCATCATATTTTTATTTTTTTAGTAATTAAAGGTTGTAGATAAATAAAATAAAACAGCTTTTTTGCAAAGCTAAGATATTTGTTTTTATTTTACTTTAAAGTTAATATGTTTAAAAGAAAGCTATAAACAATATTAATATGATTATTTATTGAACTTCAACATGGGGTACAGTGGACCACCCACTCCTGGGGCACAGTGGTCCACAATCTACTCTGATCCTGTAATGCAGAATGTTTAAAATATTTAATAATTGCTTATTTTCTATAAAAAAAGGATTGTTTTAAAGTAGATTTAACTGTAAAATAAAGTAAACAAATAAAAATAACGATTTATTTAACATAGTAAGAAATATTTTGTTTTTTATTTACTGCCTTTGATAAATATAACTGTAGTCTAATTGTTGATGATTCTATTCAAGTAAGATTCATGAGACGCAAATTGAATGGAAATCAGCTTATTTCTTTCGAAACTGTAGATGAATCTGCTGTTGATGTCAATGATTTCATAATGTTGCTCTCAGACCCAAAATTATTTCCTGAAAATTCCAGGCTCAATCTTACTCATAAGTACTTTGGAATTTCATTTGCAAATTTTAATGTGCGCTGATTTTTTTGTACTTAAGTAATAACTTCAACTAAATTGCAATTGTTCCTGTATTAATCTGTTATTATTTTCAAAATATCATAAATTTTTTGTTTTTGTTTCAAAATTTATATTACTATGTTATTTTGCGGGTGAAGGAGCAACAAAAAAGAATTAGATTAATGAAAAATAGATTTATATTGTATTTTAGATAATACCTAATAGTGGTCCACTGTACCCCGGTGGGTGGACCAGTGTATCCCGCTTCCGGGGTACACTGGTCCACTTTACAAGTCAGGGGTCTGTCCAGACTTTTTTCCCAGGGTCCTGTTTTTGTGAAATTGTGAACAGCTTTTTATATTTGTGAAAAATCTAGTCATAATTTTGTGAATTTGAAATTATCGTTATTTTCAGATTCTTGTTTATACATTTTTAAGAAGAAATATGGATGTAAAATACATATATTTTCTTTATGTATGTAAAAGTAACAGGTCAAATTTTACTTTTTAAGTGATTAATTTGGGAAATGTCTGGTTTAAAGATGGAAAAATTTGGTGAAAAACCTATTTTTAAGACCAATATTTTTGTGAAGGGTCCTGTTTTAGAAAAAATATTTTTATGAAGGGTCCTGTTTTAGGGAAAATAATTTTGTGAAAGGTCCTGTTTTGAAATGAATAATTTTGTGAAGGGTCCTGTTTTGAAATGAATAATTTTGTGAAGAGTCCTTTAAAGGACCCAATTTTTTCCTAAACAGATCCCTGCAAGTGTATATAATTTTTTTTTTTTTTTTTTTTTAATGTATTGAAAACTATGTTGTGAGAAAATTATGATGGATGTAAGAAGGTTTAAGGAATATTCAAAAATATTTTCATACAGATCGGTCAGTCTGTTAAAGAGAAAAAAAATGTTAACTGAAAAAGTGGTCCACTGTGTACCGGTCTCCCCTAACTATATTTTTAGTCATTATTATTTCAAGTACTTCCTTATATCGTTTTTAGAGATGGTAGTATTACAGTATTACAATATAATTTAATCAGTAAGTATTACAGTAAAACGGGTCCAAACGAGATCACTAGGTAACAAGAAAAAAAAAGTTTCGTTTTTGACAGGTTTCAGTCTCACCAGATGTAATTACATAATTAAATTGAAAATTTTCTGTTTAAGAGTTTAAGACAGCATTTCGTTATAAATATGTTCCACTTTTACAGATTTCATGGGTGCACGTTTCAAATGTTGACCTGTACTGCCCCCCCTTCCCCCTACGGAACACACACAATGCAAGTTTTGAGATGTGACCACGACTGAAAATAATTTTGAATTTTCCATCCCGACCCCTCCCCCCCTCCTCCAAATGCACAGACATATGCACTCACCATGCACACTTACACAAAAAAAAAAAAAACATATTACACACACACATATGCAGTAAAATTTAGTTATATTGAAATTGAATTAAAATAAACTGCATATGCATGCAAAATAAAGTGTAATTCAAAAGTTACTAGAGCTAAAACTCTGAAGTTGACATGCTATGTAAAATTGTGAAATATTCAAGGACGTGCATGAGCACACATATACACATATTCTTGTAATTTTAAAAACATCCTCCAATAAATATTAAAATAAAAATAGAAACATATCTTTACCTGAAATATCTGCAGAATCTTGTTAATTTTTAAGGTTCTTTCTTTATTTTAAATCTTAAGTTTACAAAACACAATGATGAAAAACAAAACTTTTAGATACAATAAAACTAAGTTCACTACCTTAACTATTAATTTACAATGTGCAGTTTTACATTTTAAAAAAAGTTTTCTTCATTGATTATACCATATTTTTGTTTAAAACAACTGTGGTGGCAAATTTAGTTTCTGCAAAAAATCTTATATCAAAACAAAAGATAAAAGTCTTAAAAGATATTTTAAATAGAAATTGCAAAAGCAGTAAATTACTCCAATAAAAGTATAAATTACAACAAAATGAGCATGAATCAAAAATTTTATAGTTTACTACTGTGTGACATCAACAATAAAAAAAAAATGTAAAATTAGGCTGAATCTACTTTAAGGAATAAATATAAAACCAAATAAATAAAAATACCTTAAAAGTCAAAATTTAAAGAATACTAAAATACAACATTTACATTGGTTGGTTGGTTGATTGATTGTATGATGGCCAATTATCAACACGAGGGATATAGGTCCAGGGGAAGTGCTCTCTGTGGGGGGTCTTTCTAATGGCTCCTAACATGTATTTACGGCAAGGTTCGAAAAAAACCACGGAAAACTCCGAACGGTTAGGTTGACGAGCGCGACAGGGATTTGAACCCAGCACCTCCCGTCTACCTGCTTTGAGAGCAGAACTTCTCAGGCACTAGTGGGGCCCAACATTTACATTGAATGATAAAAGTATAAATTACAGTAAATTAAAGGATTCAAGTTTCATAAAAATTTTATTTTACTTTTGCTATCATTAAAAAATTTTTAAAATGTAAAATTACTTAATTTAACAAAATTCATAGCTATGAAAGAAGCTCAAATTTTCAGTTAACCAATCTCAACTATATATTTTTTATTATGTCCAATTAATTATTTTATATATTTTTAAAATCATTACATTAATAATTTTAAGACTAATAACCAAGATTAACAATAAGAAAAAAGTAACCTCAAAGAGTAACATGCAGTTATGTGTTAATTAATTTAAATTACAATTCAAAATATGAAGAAAAACTTAAAAACATAACTAAAAGAAGATATTAAAGTACTTAATAACTTAATATATTATTAAAATGAAATGAACAAAGCAAGAAAAGCCTTATTTTTTTAGCAAAGAAATTCGTGATTTTAGTTGAACTGAATTTTGCTAATTTATCTTTATGATTTGCAGATGCATTACTGGTAACTTGAGAAAAAGGAGATGGGGATAACTTTAGATCAGCTTCTTTTCTATCATTTCTTGGCAATTCAGCAGATATAGCAGAATTTTGTTTAATTGTGGTATTTAAATTACCACTGCCAGCAAAGGGTGTTTCTAGTGCAGCTATTTGATTGTCCTGCTTCATGGACATATTCTTTGCTATCACTTCCTTTACATCATTTTTTCGAAATTCTGCAGAAATATTAAGAGTTAGGTTAATGACAGTGTTCCATTTGTCACTGTTAGAGAAAGATGTTTCTGCTGCACTATCTTTTTTCTTGGGCTTATTTTCATTCTTTGATATAGGGCTTTTCATTCTTTGACATAACAGGCTGAAAATAGAACTGTGAGCGGTGAATGCAGAGGGTGGGGGAATTAGACGTAAGCGGACTAAAGATTAAAGAAAATATACAGCGTGTCCACGTATAACCTGACCGACCTTTATTTTCGCAACCGTTGGTCCTAGATGCATACTTCCAATTACAAAAATGGTTTAAATAAGGTAAAGAATTATTTCTAAAGCAATTTGAGTCAACAAAAACATTTATTAAAAAATTACGAAATTTAAATTTTTATACGGTCCCCCGGTCCTATAAGTGATATTTAGTAAAAATTTACTGTGACACTAACAAGTACGACAAAGAAAGTCCCAATCATCTAACATTAAAATTGACCGAGTTATGAAACTTTGAAATGCATGACTTATACCACTTTTTTGCATCTAAAAAGAGATGATTTCGGCCATGCTTTCAGGGGTCGTATATAAAGTACTTAAACTTATTTCAAGGTATCTGCGTTTTGAAAGAAATCGTACAACTATTACGATTGAGTTAATTTTTATTAGTTAAGTTTCAGATTAATTAAATTAATTGTATTTTAACATATGTTTTATTTTGAAAGGATTTGAGGCTATGATTTCTTTTAACAAAAATTGTTATTTTCATAAGGTTTTATTTAACTTGCAACGATCGTCTTTCCAGTTTAAAAATTGTACTCTAAGTTTAACTCACTTCCAAATGTCCGATCGAAGTTAAATTTTACATACTGATGACATACAATCCGATGACAATGTAATATTATTATGATTTTCGACGCTTACTATCTTATACATACTTATATTAGAGGATAACACAAAAAAATTCGGATAGATTATCGTCAACAAGTTTAAGAAAGAGTTTTAGATTAGATAATATAAACCTGCGATGGTTATGTTTTTTAACTTTTATAATTACGTTTTATGTATTTTTTAACGCTGAATAAAAAAATTACCTTCACTTTTAACCATCATGTCAGGACTTTTCGCAAATCGTAAATTTCAAGGTTAAAATTAGCGAAAAATCTGATACTATAAAATAGACGTAAGACTTTTTTATTCAGTTTAATTTTATTTAATTAAATAATTAATTCAATTTTTTGGCTTATACTGGTTTTCTTACAGCTAAACAGCTCAGGAGTCCGTTTTGAATTTCCCCTATCCTTATTATGTCAAAGCAGTGCACAGTACTTTTATTTTCAATACCAGTGATTAGACAAATATTATACTGTTTTTTGACTTGAACAACAATCTTTTTGTGATGATCATATCTAACTCTAAAACCTCCTTGTCTTTCTGATAAGGGATATATTCGCATCTCCATTTGTATACGGTCCCCATACTATGCATGATAACTTTGAACTCAAATTTCTCAGTGAATATTGGTCGTACAGATACGGAACTTTTTCTGTTTACAATACTTTTGAATAAATAACACGTTCCTAAATATAAGTATAGGGACCTGGGGGCTGTATAAAAATTTAGATTCTGTAATTCTTCACTAAATTGTTTTTTCGCTTCAAACTTTTTTTATCTTAACTCTGCACCTAATTTCGACCACTTTTGTAATTGGAAGTATGCATCTAGAACCAACGGTTGCGAAAATAAAGGTCGGTCAGGTTATACGTGGACACGCTGTATATATATGTTTTTTTTAGCATAATTAAAGTGTTTTCAATGCATTTATAAAAAATAAACTTTTGTTTTTTATATTTTTTCTTTAAAACTGAAAGCAAAAAAAAAATGTATCCATTTCTTTTTCAGTCTTGCTTTCAGTCTCAATAATTTCATCAAGACGGAAGGTCTTGCACCCAAAACAGATTTTACTGAAATTAGTGATCGTAGTATCGCAGTATTATTGAATTGTATGTGTAATACGTATGCATATCTATAGAATTACTGATTAATTGCAGATTTTAATGTTAATAATAGAACTTGCTAAGACAGAATGGCAAGAAACTGTATAATAATTCCAATATAGAAATTTTTCTCGGAAAATTAGATTTTTTTTCTTTTAAGGCAATTTCTGTTTAATACAGGTATCGTATTTACAGGATTTACTATATATGAATAGGTAAATGGAGTGTCAGAAAATGTGCATAATAATAGAAAATAGATGAAATAAATGTGCTTTTATCTCTATCTCTATAAAAGAGTAAGTGTCTGTCTGCCTGCCTGCCCGCGGATTTCTCCGTAATTATAACACCTAGGACTCAGAAATTTTTGTCATGTGTAGATGTTGTCACCAGATAGTATACCTCGCGGCCGGATTTTTAAATTTTAATTTAGATTTTTTTTAAAAAATTAAAACGTGTATATGGAATTTTGGGTTCGAGGCTATTTCAAGCTCCTCTCATGAAATAGCCTCGGCAACGAAGCAGCCAGCCAATGAGAGCAGTGTAACGACCGAAGAAATCTATGGCCTAGCCTGACTCGTGAGTTGCTGGCCTAGAGTTGTCCAGTTTTTGTCCATGGTTTTGTCGCCTAGCTTCGGAGGTTGACAGCCGTGTAATCAAATCGAAAGGACAGTTTTCGATATGCAAAGAGACTGCAAGAGATGTTAGTTGGCAGGTCAAAAAGAAGTGAACCGAGCTAAGCTAAGAGAGATGCAGAGAGAGTTGAACAGACGATGGTGAGCAGAAAATGATGTGTGCGCATGAACAGTATATGATGGTTGTGTACGCTTGGGTTTTGATGGCAGAGTGTAATGTTTTTTAATTGTTCATCTTAATTTAACTTGTGTATCAACGATGCCTAATAAAAAGTGCTGGATGTTAATCATCACCTTGGATCACTAGAGTTCGTTAAGTCATTACAGTATGGCTCTTTCCACCCTACATCAATAGAGCTTACTGATTTTAGTTCGGATTTTCACCACAGGGGGCGCTTTCGTATCTTTGGTTCTATGGGCTGGATCATGACGGGGTATGCCTCATTCGACTCGACATCGATAACCTTAATGAATTCAGTTATGTTCGTATAGAACATATTGTGCCCCCTGGCGGTGGAAGGTGTAACTAAAGGATTTTGCAGCTAACTCGGGTTCTATGGGTCACATCACGACACGGTTTGGCTCATTCGACACAACATCAATAGAGCTTACCTATTTTAGTTCTGAATTTCATCACCAAGGGGTGCTTTCCTATCTCTGTTTCTATGGGCTGGATCACAATGGGGTATGGCTCTTTCCACTTGACATCGATAGAGCTGACTGATTTTAGTTCGGATTTTCACCTCAAGGGGTGCTTTCCTATATCTGGTTCTATAGGCTGGATCACGATGGGGTATGGCTCATTCGACTCTACATAGATAGAGCTTTTCGATTTTCACCACCAGGGGTGCTTTTCTATCTCTGGTTCTATGGGCTGGATTATGAAGGGGTATGGCTCTTTCGACTCGACTTACGGTAATATATGGGAGTGTGTATGGCACGCCCAGTGTTTGCTGTCTAAGGTAGTGGGGCCCCCAACATTAGATTTGTTTAAAAATAAAAAAATGTTCAACACTGATTTCAGGTACATTTAAGGTTGTTGGCACGGGCAACGCCGGGCGGGTAAGCTAGTAAGTGCTATAAAATTACACGTGCCTTTTTCCGGGTGCCATTTTCCACTCCTGCCACATAGGAGGTATAACTATATTAAAGATATTCCGATGACAGGAATTATTTTGCATGACTTATATATATTTTCTTATACAAAATGAGAAAATTACACTGAATTTAAATGTTTGGAAAAGGTAATACCCAAGCTCATTTTATATTTGCAATAAAACCGCCAATGTCCACGAACATAAAGGGCGAAAAAAAGTTTGAACTTTACAATAATAAAAAAATATCCACTGCTAATTAGTAAACTAAATAATTCAAGTTATAAGAAGGTACAGATGTTTTCTAAAGCAGTAAAAAAATGCAAAAACAAAACTTGAAATAATGGGGGGACAATGATTTGTATATTGTGTGCACAAAAAAGTAAGTGATTTGTAAATTGTATGTGTACACATATTTTCTTTTCTTTTTTTTTCGTTTTTTCCTTCTTTATGCCAAAGAGTAAAAATTTAAGTAATAAAGTAGCATATATATGAATAAAATCTGACTGGATATAGTCCAGTTAGTTAGTATATGTAAAAGATTGTATAACCGCAGGGCCAACTTAGACTATCTAGGACACTGTGGCGAGCATCATTCTTGGCGCCCGCTTCTTCTATCTATCCAAAAAAATTTTAGTGAACAATGCTGAAGTGATTAGTTCTATATTTCATATCTATTGTATGCATACATAAATTTCGAACTAGATACTATTCACATCTGTATACAGGGTATCACAAGAAAGTGGTCAAAACTTTAAGAGATGGGTTGGGTTGATTTATGATGGCCAATTATCAACATGAGGGATATAAGCCCTGGGGGGGAGTGCCCTCCGTGGGGGTCTTTTTAAGGGATCCTAACCCGTATTTACGGCAAGGTTCAAAGAAAACCACGGAAAACTCTGAACGGTTAGGTCGACGAGCGCGACAGGGGTTTGAACCCAGCACCTCCCGTCTACCAGCTTTGAGAGCAGAACCTCTCAGCCACTGAACTTTAAGAGATGATAGAATATTTTTTATTTATTTATTTATTTTTATAGGAATATAGAAATACAAGGGCTCATGTGATCCTTTGAAGTTTACAAACAGGTCTTTTACTTACTCTTGGATAGTTTTCGTAATATCATAAAAATTTCTATCCACATTACAAAATTTAACATTTGCATTGCATCAACATGCATTTCGATGATTCCAGGGTACAGCAAGTCGAGTGCAAGCATACATTTATACTAATAGCAACAAATTTCAATGCTATATGTTTTCACTGCATTCTTTATCCACTGAAGTATTTTTGTGTAATATTTTTTTTTACATTTTTTTGGGAGGTGGGGTGAAGGGAGTAGAGAGGGGAAGAGGAGGACCACACACACGCTCTTCATAAATCTTTGAAAATATAAGAATGTTGGCCAATTTTAACCATTTAGCACCCTCTTAAGTCCATTGGGGACCCATTCAAATAATTAGCACGGGAAAGCTGCCTTGCATGCCACTGCATTATTCAGGCTCTGAATAACTGAATAGTTAATACATAAGGTAGTCAAGATTAATATAATATGCAGGTCTTCAATCTGTTACTTCAGAGAGCCAAAACATTAAATTCTTAAATTTCGGTAGGTTATGCATAATTCAGTTATTTCTCGTTGATTATGCTCTCTCAGCTCAATAAATATTACTTAATCCAAAATAGTTTTGAATTGGTATTTTTGTTATGAAAAGTGGTCGATGAGATAATGGAGAAGTACCGTATTTTCGGGAGTAAGCACCGCGGCACAAACGTGTTTAAAAGTTCAAAATATCAGCGGTGTGGCGCATATGCAAGGGCGGCGGGTACAATGATTTTTTTCTCAACATAGCAAAATCTGCATATTGTGAAAAACGAGCCTTCATTTCATGTTTTTTTTAGTCTTACTGCCTCAAATACACTTTTAAACACACGGATTCATTAACATTCATTCATATTTCACCTTTATTTACATTCATTTAATCTCAGTATAAAGTTCATAAACAGTATATATCACAATATATTTTTATTATAAAAACGTAATTACTATAGTCAAAATATATTTAACTTATCCATATTTCTCTATTTTCTGTTCAATATTAATAGCTCACTCTTTAAAAGTATTTATTGTATACTTTACAATAGTTCATAAATTATATTTATTTCGTAAGTACACAGCATATGACGATGTTCGATTAAAACGATGATTGACTAATCGATTGGCATAGTACGCTTTCGCTCCAAGAGCCAGACAAGTGTTAGTCTGATTCGCCAATTTCGTGATTATTCATGTTTGGCAAAGCATATTTATGCCTTACCTCGATTGTTTAAAGCGGGGTTTTTGTTTTGATTAACTAATCAATCTCGTAAGCAGTCGTCTTAAAAATGGCTGTGGTATATATTTAAATATGGAATCTTATCAGTTAAAACTGGCAGCCTGGTATTCGATTATGGTATGTTTTATTTGAGTTTTATTTGTGTTCTGTTTACCTTTATGATTTACAATAAACAAGAATGTGTTTTTCTAAAGGGAAATTCTATGAATTTTTAATTAGTAATTCAAGCCAAATCTTCTTCAAAGTAAGCATAGACAATTTTGTTAAATTGAATTTTTTCGTATGATTTTTTTTCCCTATTGTATTTTAAGATAACCTGTGTTTTATTGTTAATTCATATATCTTCTAAGATTTTATCGCTATTCTTGTTACTTTTAATCCAATTTTGCCGATCGTTTTTTATTGTGACTATTTCATTTTTACCAATTTTTCAATGATGCGGCGCTTCTAATGGGTGTGGTGCTTACGTGTATATTTGTTTTTTTTGTACCGATTTTTCAATGATGCGGTGCTTACGATGGGTGCGGCGCAAGCGCATATTCCCGAAAATACGGTACCAAAAAAATTACAAATTTATTATATTTTGAAAATAATAACAGATTAATACAGGAAAAATTGCAATTCAGATGAAGTTATTACTTAAATACAAAAAAAATCAGCACATTAAAATTTGGGGTACTTCTCCATTATCCCATCGACCACTTTTCATAACAAAAAATTATCGCCAAACTATAGGATTTATGTCCAAAAATGCATGACCGTGTGTCACATTCACTTGACATCAGAAGCGTTACATTTATTTGCTATGTTATCAAATGGTTATTAATTCGACATTTATCCGTATTTTAAATGATGTTTTACTGATTTATTAGTAATTTCGTTATTTAAAATAACAATTGAGTCCTTAAATGGCAGTGCCATGATAGCAAAAAGAGAAAAAACACTGAAAAAAATGTTGTGATGTATAGTTATCTACAATAGATCAGCTTCAACTGACATCACCAACATTTATTAACCAGCCGAGAGGGATATAATTATGAAAAATAATATAAATAAATAAATATCCAAGATTTTTTTTGTTCTGTTTTCATTAATATATTGTAAATTTTATTGTTTAGACTTACTAAGTTTACACATTGGTGAGTGGAGCATTTCCAAATTTCTTGTATTTATTTATTTATTTTGTTTGTTTGTTTGAGATTCCAATGGCAACATTCTTACGTTTGTTTGTTTGGCATTACAGTTTGGCAATAATTTTTTGTCATAAAAAATGGTCAACATAATAATGGAGAAGTACCAAATTTGTAAATGAAATTCCAAAATTAAATACTTATGAGTAAGATTGAAACTGAAATTTGCTGAAATACTTTTGGGTCTGGGAGCAACATTACTAAATCATTGACATCAATAGCAGATTCACCTATAGTTTCTAGAAAAATAAACTGATTTCCATTCAATTTGCGTCTCATGAACAGGGTTGTTATGATTTAGCCCAACCCAAAAAACCCGGGTGTGTTTTTTCAAAATTTCAACTTTAAATTACATAGGTAATATATTTCTTAACATCACTACGCCAGTCGTAAAGTTTATCCCCCCCTCCCAAGGGAAAAAAATGTCTTAATTCTCCTAATGACAATTTTTAAAACAAATAATTGTAATTTAATTTTCTATAAGTATGTGTAACTATCACAAACACAAAAACTAATTTTTTTCCCTTAAAAAAAAAAATGCTTTGATATATAATCCTACAGTTGAAACTCGTAACAAAATACCACATATTCTGAGAATTCTAATTTAATGATGTAGACATGTAGAATTATTTGGTTTATTCTATTAATTATTTATAATAAAAAATACTTACAATAAATATTTTTTTTCCAGTTCTGCGAATTTTGTTATATCCAGTTTCAGTTGCAGAAAAATTTGCTTGATTAAATATAAACTATCACCCAACATTCAATAACAACATAAACTAAGGGAAAACCAAAATTTCCTATTTACCTCGGGCTGAGGAAATGTTCCTTACTGTGCCTAAGAAAGAATATAGCAACATATTTTGGAATACAAACAACTCAAAAAAAAAAAAAAAAAAAGAAAGAAAGAAAGAAAAACAAATCTTGCAATCCATCATTAATCAATGTGTTTCAGAATGAATTTTTTCTAGAGAAAATATTTATTATATATAGGCATTCACTTCAATTAAAATGAATAAAGATACTGTATCCTTAACAAAATATTAGTTTAAAAGTTCTGATCCATCACTAGTACTTTAATGATAATTCCATTGCTAAAACTATTACTAATAATCAATTTATCTAAAAGCAAAGCATAATTTTGATTATTGTCATTGATTTATATATTTTTGTAATCAATTAGTTATTTTGAATTATATTTAGTAGTAAGTACTTTTTTTTTTTTCAAACATTCTGAACCACCTCTTTTAACTTAAAAAAAATCCTGATAAAACCCAAAAAACTCTGATAAAACCCAAAAAACACTGATAAAACCCAAAAAACACTGATAAAACACAGTGGGTTGGGTTTTTTCTGAAAAAACCTGGGCATTTAACAACCCTGCTCATGAATCTTACTTGAAATAGGATCATCAGCAATTAGACTACAGTTCTATTTTTCAAAGGCAGTAAATACAAAACAAAATATTTCTTACTGTGTTAAATAATTTTTTTGTTGTTGTTGACATTATTTTACAGTTAAATAACTACTTTAAAACGATATTTCTTTATAAAAAAAAAAAAAAAAAAAAGCCATTATTAAATATTTTGAGCATTCTGCATTACAGAAGCAGAGAGTGTTGTGGACAACTGTGCCCCATGCTGAAGTTCAATAAATAATCATGTTAATGTTGTTTATAGCTTTCTTTTAAACATATTAACCATAAAGTTAAATAAAAACAGGTATCTTACCTTTGTGAAATAACTGTTTTATCTTATTTATCTACAGCCTTTAATTACTAAAAAAAGGAAAATATATTAGAGAAAAGATTTGGCACTCAAGATTATTAAACAATTAGCCTGTTTTTCATTATCGTTTTTTTTTCTTCCTTTTTTTTCTGTGCCCTCTTGCTCCTGTAATAATTTCCTGATTTTTTCTTGCACGAAATTTTGAGTGTAACCTTTAAATTAATATTGTTTAATACAAGAAAACAAGAATAAGTAATTTGTATGATTCTCTGCAACTACAAGATGTTACGTGCCAAAGGAAACGTGCCAGTATCGGCTGCATCAAGGGGACAGTCGAGAGTCGACTGACCAACGGGAGGAAAAAAAGTTCAAAATCATAAAAATGTCAGTAGTAATTAATTAGCCTCCCTCAGTCCTGGTGTTGAATAGAGATTTGGTTATGTCTGTTTCCTCTTTCCAGGATGTAATTTGAGTATTAATATTAATAGCCTCATTTTTTCAGATAAAGAACTGGACATATGGTCTGCATGTGAAAATTTCAGTGCACTTGAACTATTATTTAAACCCAAGGTAGCGACCCTTTTTCCACAGACCGCAGCCTGTGAGAAAAAGAAGAAAAAAAACCACAAAATCTAAAATTATATTTTAGCTTTTGAGTTGAGTTTTTTAGCTTTTATTAAGTCGTTTCGCGACTTGGTGCCTATGCAGCACACTTCGCACAACCCTTGGGCCGGCCCTGCTATTAACTACTACTATGAAACAAAGCAAAACAGGAAAATATTTTATCTGCAATCAGTTTTATACAACATGATAGAGGGGAGACTGGTATACAGTGGACAACTTTTTCAGTTAAATTTTTTTTTTCTCTTTAACAGACAAACCGAAACCGATCTGCATGAAAATATTTTTGAATATTCCTTAAACCTCTATACATTCATCATAATATAATTATTTATTGAACTTCAACATGGGGTACAGCAGTCCACAATCCACTCTCCTCCTGTAATGCAGAATGTTCAAAATATTTAATAATTGCTTATTTAATATAAAGAAATATTGTTTAAAAGTAGTTATTTAACAGTAAAATAAAGTAAACAAATAAAAATAACAATTTATTTAACATAGTAAGAAATATCCAATGGTTGGAGTATCATAGTTGAGATTTTTCCAACAGAGCGAAAATATGCCGGGACCAGGACTCGAATCTGGGTACTTTGGTCTGCCGTACCAACGCTCTCCCTACTGAGGTATCCCGACGATATCCTGGACTGGCATATCTCACTATTATTTGTTGGACAAGGCTGCAAACTGCAGCGCTAATTTAATTTATCCGAGCTATAATTATAGCATTTACCTGATGAATCTTGAAATAGCACGGAAACTCCTGTATACCATGTAATTAGGTCATAATGAATAGAGGAAAGTATATTCAACTAGGTAAATTATATCCAATGGTTGGAGTATCATAGTTGAGACGTTGAGAGGTAAATGCTATAGTTATAGCAACAGGTAAATGACATAGTTATAGCTTGGATGAATGAAATTAGCGCTGCAGTTCGCAGCCTTGTCCAACAAATAAGAGTGAGATATGCCAGTCCAGGATATCGTCGGGATAGCTCAGTAGGGAGAGCATTGGTACGGCAAACCAAAGTACCCAGGTTCGAGTCCTGGTCCCAGCATATTTTTGCTCTGTTGGAAAAATCTCAACTATGATACTCCAACCATTGGATATTTCTTACTATGTTAAATAAATTGTTATTTTTATTTGTTTACTTTATTTTAGAGTTAAATAACTACTTTTAAACAATATTTCTTTATATTCAACCATTGGATATAATTTACCTAGTTGAATATACTTTCTTCTATTCATTATAGTAAGAAATATTTTGTTTCGTATTTACTGCCTTTGAAAAATGTAACTGTATAGTCTAATTGGTGATGATTCTATTCAAGTAAGATTCATGAGACTACGCAAATTGAATGGAAATCAGTTTATTTTTCCCAAAACTCTAGATGAATCTATTGTTGATGTCAATGATTTCATAATGTTGCTCCCAGACCCAAAAGTATTTCAGGGAAATTCCAGGCTCAATCTTACTCATAAGTATTTTGAAATTTCATTTGCAAATTTTAATGTGTGCCGATTTTTTTGTACTTAAGTAATAACTTCAACTAAATTGCAATTGTTCCTGTATTAATGTGTTATTTTCAAAATATAATTTTTTTTTTTTTCAAAATGTTACTTGTAAATTTATATTACTATGTTATTTTGCGGGTAAAGGGAAAATAAAAAAAGAATTAGATTAATGAAAAATAGATTTATGTTGTATTTCAAATAATACCTATAGCGGTCCACTGTGCCCCGCTGGGTGGATATAATTTTTTATTTTTTTGAAAAATGTATTGAAAATTATGTTATGAGAAAATTATGATAAATATATAAGGAATATTCAAAAATATTTTCATGCAGATCAATTTGTCCATTAAAGAGAAAAAAAAAATTAACTGAAAAAGTGGTCCACTGTGTACCAGTCTCCCCTATTTTGTGCTTTATATATACAGGGTGATTATAAAAAACTATCCTGACATTTGGGCCCCTAACTATCATACCATTCACAGAAACTGAATGAAATTTTGGCAAAAGGTATTTTGAGGTATGCGCTCAAGAATGATATGGAAAAAAACAGTGTCACTCAAACAGTTACGGTTACAGTGAGAAAATTTCGAAAAAATCAAATGGCAACACCCAGTTTTTTGTATTGGAATGTGATCTCCATTGTGAAAAACCCTAAATAGCGTTGGAACGGCAACTGTAGCATGAAAATCACCGGAACCAGGCAAGGGAAAAGTAAAAAGGACTTTGCCGTGCACCAGAGCATTAATTTTCATTTCATTTACGTCACACGTCACACCGTTTCTTTGGCTGATATCCCTGCCTGATTAGTTCTCCACAAAACAAGAAGAAGAAACCAAGAAACGCAAATTTTGGGTTCTACGTAAGACACAGTCATGACTGACGTCGTCACGCTACATGAAAGAAAAGGCACTGCGAAATGCAAGCCACGTATGTTCCTTTCTGACATTCTGAACAAGATGCCGCTTTCAGGGAAAGAACCTGGGAAAATCGTAAAGATTTATTACCTGAATGGACAAAATGCCGCAAAGACATTGCGTGTTTACCGCAGAAACCATGGATTACGGCGAGGCCCATGCATTGTCAAAGCTGTACGGGACATGATTCATAAATTTGAAGAAACTGGTTGCACATGCGATTGACCTCAGTCTGGACAACCTTCCGTTCCTGTGGAAGCTGTTGCAAAAGTCCATCAGACAATAAGCACAGTTCGTCCTGCAACTGCACGCAGTGTTTCACGTGTTCTGGATCTGCCGAATTCAACTATACCAGGGCTGCCACTGCCAAATGGCATACAAAATAGTTGCTTTAGTAGCCTACAATGAAAAAAATAGTAGCCAAAATAGTAGCATTTGCACAAAAATAGTAGCCAAAATAGTTGCATGCTTACTTAAGAAAAGAGGGGCAAGAATCCTTATTTCCCATAAAAATAACATCATGAAAATCCACATTTTCCCTACTTTACTACCATCCAAATTTTCTACTTTTTGTATTTTAATTATAAAATCACACACACAAACGGAAAGAAAGAAAGAAGAAATTTTTTTAATTATCATCTGAGATATACGATCAGAATGCAGTTTGGTTTTTCCAAACTAAATTGAATATATTCTTATCTTGTGCTTGAGCATTACTGTGAGGCAACTAAAAACAATACAATTTTTATTGCATGTTATTAGCTGCAATTTTAATTCCATTTTGTAAACAAAAATTAACTGAACCAATTGAAAGTGGTTTTATCAAAAAAGGATGCATTTGATAAAGAAAATACGTGTACATACTAACCTATTCTTTAGAAGAAATTTTTGTAAAATAAAATAGCAAAATCGTCCGAAAAAAATAAAGTCTGATTTTATAGACACCAATGGGCCAAATAAAGCTATCTAAATAAGTAAAAAAGGCAATATTCTAAATGTTTTTCTCAACATTTTAAATCTGTTATTAAATTGGAAAACTGCGATAGAAAACAAGATTTTCTTATTTCTAAGTAGCATTTATTTCAGCTCGTTTATTAATTTAAGTTTTTGGAATGAAGCATTTATACGAGGTTAGAAACAAATACAATTCACGCAGCATAGTGAACAAATCTACAGTTAATCATTTGTGGTTCATACGACAGTTAAAGGGTTAAATGCCTTTAAAAACAATCAAAAATTGGACAAATATACTGTAAAGTATAAGGGTTATGGGTGGTAGCCAAACCAAAAATCAGTAATTATTTTTCCACTGAAATTTGGATGTTGGTATCTTTGCACTACATTTATATTGAAAGAGTATTTTTTATTTTTTTTTCAAATGAAAGTTTTTACATATTTTAAAAATTGCATAAAAAACTTAAAAAATTTATACGGAAATATTAGATTGGGGTATTGGGTTAAAAAATTTGCAGTGCTGAGTTTTTTTTTTTTTTTTTACAAAAATAGTAGCTGGGACTGGAAAATAGTCTTCTTTTTTCTGGTTTTCCTCTAAAATAGTCGCTTTTGAAGGTTTTTGGGCTAAAATAGTAGCCATAGTTGCCTGATGCTGAAAATAGTCGCTTTTAGTAGCATTTTAGTTGCAAATGGCAGCCCTGCTATACGCAAGATTCTGCGCTCTGTTCTAAACATGTTTCCGTATCGATTCCAGCGTGTCCAGATGTTGGCAGCAGGAGACTATTAATTACGGCTGGATTTTGCAAATCACTTCCTTATCCGGTACGATGAAGATAGTAGCTGGCCTTTACGCATTCTGGGGACAGATGAGGCGCATTTTTCGTTAACTGGTAACGTGAATTCGAAAAATTGTGTGCACTGGGCAGAGAATAATCCACATAATGTACATGCACGTCCATTACACGAAGAAAAAGTGACTGTGTGGTGTGGTATAACGAGTACGTTCATTCTCGGCCCTTACTTTTTTGAAGAGGTTACTGCCGGTTACAAACATGTACAGTAATGAGTGCTCGCTATCTGGACATGTAACTCATTACGCGATTCCCGCATTGCAACGGCAAAATGCTCTATCTGAAGTTGTGTGGATGCAAGATGGCGCTCCTCCACATGTCGGGTCTTAAGTCAAACGTATCTTAACTCAACAGTTTGGTGACAGAGTTATCTCCCGTCATTTCCCGTTTCCGTGGCCACCAAGGTCTCCTGATATGACACCAATGCATTTCTGGCTGTGGGGATGTCTGAAATCCAAAGTGTATTATTTTCGTCCTCAAACTGCATCTGATTTGAAAGATGCCATCAGAACTGCGATTCAAGAGATTCCTATTGCCATGATACATGCTGTAGTGCTATCCACCATCAGCCGCATGCAAAGTGTCATCGTGTGTGAAGGAAGTCATGTGGAAAATTTGTGAAACACAATAAAATGCTTTATTTTATGCTGCTTCTCTGTCCTTATTGGTTGTCCTCACTTTTAGCCTATCTACCGCCGGTGATTTTCATACTACAGTTGCCGTTCCAACGCTATTTAGGGTTTTTCACAATGGAGATTACATTCCAATACAAAAGACTGGGTGTTGCCATTTGATTTTTTCGAAATTTTCTCACTGTAACCGTAACTGCTTGAATGACACTGTTGTTTTCCATATCATTCTTGAACGCATACCTCAAAATACCTTTTGCCAAAATTTCATTCAGTTTCTGTGAATGGTATGATAGTTAGGGGCCCAAATGTTGGGATAGTTTTTTTATAATCACCCTGTACTTTTCTTTTTCAGTAAAATAAACTAATTTTTTGTTCACTAGCATACATTCAAAATAGTGCAATTTTCTTAACATATACAAAGGAAAAATTAACATTTGTTTTTATGCAAGTGAAGTAATAAGAGCTTAAAATATACCTTACTTACTTTCTAAATTTCAAAATGTAGAAGTCCTTTAAAAAATATTTACGGAAACGTTAATTGTTCAGATCTTAGAAAGGTTTTTAAAATATTTGGTTGAATCCTCAAACAAGGGCGATGCTTGGCTGCGTCGAATTTGGCAAAGCGATAAATGAGTTTTTCTTGCTACCGGTTTGTTCCTTGCATTTCTTCCCCGCCTACTACGGTTTGATCTAGAAATTTGATTGGTTTATGAGTGAATTACGTTCGTTTGGTTGGGTTGGTTGGTTTATTGTGTGCCGTATTGTTGGATTCAGAGAGTGATGAGTTAGATAGAGGTGCACTATACCGTAAAAACGTCTTTGAGAATGAAACCGATCATTTCGGAATTTACTAGGCCCAAAAAAGGAAGCATACACTGTTAAAAATATCGTGAAAAATTACCTCTGTTTTTAAAGGCTCTCTATTTTCTGACCAATGAGAACGCCAAGGGCGTTCATGTAGCATTCTCATTGGTCAGAAAATAGAGAGCCTTTATAAACAGAGGTAATTTTTCACGATATTTTTAACAGTGAGAGGTTTTCAAATCAAGTCCCAAGTTGTTTGGGCCGACTTTAGTGTTGCATCACGGCACATCGCATGTTTATTTTTGTTTGAACTCTGGGATTTGCGAAGTGAAGTGAATTTAATCTTTTGACGTGTTGTTTTTTTTATGAAGAATTCGGCAAAGCGGCAAGTATGAATTTGAAATAGTGTGTGTAGTGTGTTGTTAATGAGAATGTAGGATATTTTAGGTGTTTTTGATAGATTATTTAGATGTAAATTTGAATTTTGTCCTCTTGAGTGAGCAGTTTAAGGGTTTGTTTGTTTGTTTATTGAGAAGATACATCTGACTTGTGTGCTTGACATCAAGTGCCTGCTTATATCGTCAATATACATCAGTTTAAGGGTTATTTTTGTATAAATACTGCTGCCTCATCAGAAGTGATCGGCGATAGCGATTATGACAAACCGAAGCCTTAAAAAAAAGGGTAAATTTGAAAAATAAAAGTAAGTGAATTTTTATTGATTTTATTTGATAAATGTGTGTCTTGCATTTTAGATATTACTGTAGAGGTAGTTTCATGCATCGAGTGTTGTTTTTTTGTTTTTGATAATGTGTACAGGATACATACATAAGTTATTGATTGCTGTGTGAACGAATTTCGTACATTCTAGAGATTGCTGTACAGCGAGTTTCATGCATCCAGTGATGTTTCTTTTCGGTTAATGTACGCGAAGCGTACATACATAAGTTATTGATCGCTGCGTGAATGAGTTTCATGCATTCTAGAGATTGCTGTACAGCGAGTTTCATGCATCCAGTGATGTTTTTTTTCGGTTAATGTACGCGAAGCGTACATACATAAGTTATTGATCGCTGCGTGAATGAGTTTCATGCATTCTAGAGATTGCTGTACAGCGAGTTTCATGCATCCAGTGATGTTTTTTTTCGGTTAATGTACGCGAAGCGTACATACATAAGTTATTGATCGCTGCGTGAATGAGTTTCATGCTATCTAGAGATTGCTGTACAGCGAGTTTCATGCGTCCAGTGATGTTTTTTTTCGGTTAATGTACGCGAAGCGTACATACATAAGTTACTGACCGCTGCGTGAATGAGTTTCATGCATTCTAGAGATTGCTGTACAGCGAGTTTCATGTATCCAGTGATGTTTTTTTTCGGTTAATGTACGCGAAGCGTACATACATAAGTTATTGATCGCTGCGTAAATGAGTTTCATGCATTCTAGAGATTGCTGTACAGCGAGTTTCATGCGTCCAGTGATGTTTTTTTTTCGGTTAATGTACGCGAAGCGTACATACATAAGTTACTGACCGCTGCGTGAATGAGTTTCATGCATTCTAGAGATTGCTGTACAGCGAGTTTCATGCGTCCGGTGATGTTTTTTTTCGGTTAGTGTACGCGAAGCGTATATACATAAGTTGCTGACTGAATGTTGCTGAATGAATTTTATGTATTTAAAAAATTAGGAATTTAGAGATTTTCTCCAATTATAATATCTGTACTTTGTGGCAAAGAAGTGATTATTTACACAATTTCTATGAGAGTTTCTTTCACGACGTAAACATTGCTTTTATTTCGTTTTGTTGCAATTTACAAAGTTTAAGGGGTATTTTCTTAGAGATTTTTTATTTGTTAGGAAAAAATTGATTGTTAAATTTGCGAATTCTTTGTAAAAATCGGGAGGAAAGAATAGTTAAAAATTTGTAAAAATGGAAAAATCTGGAGGAAAAAATAGCTAAATATTTGTAAAAATGGAAAAATCTGGAGAAAAAAATAGCTAAAAATTTGTAAAAATGGAAAAATCTGGAGGAAAAAATAGCTAAAAATTTGTAAAAATGGAAAATCTGGGAGGGAAAAAATAGCTAAAAATTTGTAAAAATGGAAAAATCTGGGGGAAAAAATAGCTAAAAATTTGTAAAAAGGGAAAAATCTGGGGGAAAAAATAGCTAAAAATTTGTAAAAATGGAAAAATCTGGAGGAAAAAATAGCTAAAAATTTGTAAAAATGGAAAAATCTGGAGGAAAAAATAGCTAAAAATTTGTACAAATGGAAAAATCTGGGGGAAAAAATAGCTAAAAATTTGTAAAAATCGAAAAATCGAAAAAAAAAATAGCTAAAAATTTGTAAAAATGGAAAAATCTGGAGGAAAAAATAGCTAAAAATTTGTAAAAATGGAAAAATCTGGGGGAAAAATTAGCTAAAAATTTGTAAAAAGGGAAAAATCTGGGGGGAAAAATAGCTAAAAATGGAAAAATCTGGGGGAAAAAAATAGCTAAAAATTTGTAAAAATGGAAAAATCTGGAGGAAAAAATAGCTAAAAATTTGTAAAAATGGAAAAATCTGGAGGAAAAAATAGCTAAAAATTTGTAAAAATGGAAAAATCTGGGGGAAAAAATAGCTAAAAATTTGTAAAAAGGGAAAAATCTGGGGGAAAAAATAGCTAAAAATTTGTAAAAATGGAAAAATCTGGGGGAAAAAATAGCTAAAAATTTGTAAAAATGGAAAAATCTGGAGGAAAAAATAGCTAAAAATTTGTAAAAATGGAAAAATCTGGAGGAAAAAATAGCTAAAAATTTGTACAAATGGAAAAATCTGGGGGAAAAAATAGCTGAAAATTTGTAAAAATCGAAAAAAAAATAGCTAAAAATTTGTAAAAATGGAAAAATCTGGAGGAAAAAATAGCTAAAAATTTGTAAAAATGGAAAATCTGGAGGAAAAAATAGCTAAAAATTTGTAAAAATGGAAAAATCTGGGGGAAAAATTAGCTAAAAATTTGTAAAAAGGGAAAAATCTGGGGGGAAAAATAGCTAAAAATGGAAAAATCTGGGGGAAAAAATAGCTAAAAATTTGTAAAAATGGAAAAATCTGGAGGAAAAAATAGCTAAAAATTTGTACAAATAGAAAAATCTGGAGGAAAAAATAGCTAAAAATTTGTAAAAATGGAAAAATCTGGAGGAAAAAATAGCTAAAAATTTGTAAAAATGGAAAAATCCGGAGGAAAAAATAGCTAAAAATTTGTAAAAATGGAAAAATCCGGAGGAAAAATAGCTAAAAATTTGTAAAAAATGAGAAAATCCGGAAGAAAAAGTAGCTAAAAGTTGTAAAAATTAAAAAATCTGAATGAAAGTATTGCTAAAAGTATGTAAAAATGGAGAAATCTCGTAAAAAAACTTTTAAAAACTTTGTAAATAGCGGTAAAACGAAATAAAATCAGTATTTACTTTGTGAAAGAAATTGGCCTAGGAACTGTGTAAGTAGTGACTTGTCTGCCGAAAAGTACGTGTTCTGATTGGGTGGAATTTGGAGGTTGCCGTTTTTTAGGTTGGCACGCGTCAAAAAAATCGCCAAATCGGGGGTCGCCCTTGTTTGAGAATTTTGCCAAATATTTTAACACAGTTAACAAATATTTTAATGAATATTTTCTGCCACTCAGATCACATATTTATTTTTTAAACAAGTTTTGGAACAGATGTGTTACACTCATGCACAGATGTTTGGCAACTTTTGGATTGGCGCGATTTCTAAACCAGTACCAAACCAATAACTTAGTAGAATAGCCAGGTTACCATTAAAAAAAATAATCTTCAAATTTTGGCTTTTTTTTTTATAACTGATTATAAAAAAAAACAAAAAAAAAACAATGAGTGTAAGACATCACAGCCCAATTTTCCCGCTTACAGCAAAACATTTTTCAAAATGTACAACATTTTATAAATAAGAACAGAACGTATGTATGCATTTTTTTTAATTGTATGTATGCATTTTTTTGCGATATTTTGCTTTTTTTCTTTATATATTCAATATTGAGTAATTTTAAAACAATCATTTTAAATAAGTTTATACTTATAAAATATCTGACTGAATATTTTTTAATGATAAATTAAGCTCTAATTAGTTTAAAATTCACGTTATATTCAAAATGTTTTCCAAACAGTGAAGAATAGTACATATGTAGTCATTCTGTTCATTTCTGTATGAAATTTCTGTTTTTATTTCCTTCTTCTTTTTTCTATTTTCTATTTTTTTCTTATTTTATGATGAAAAAATAAACTTAAAAAAGTAAATTTTGATAGATAACAATCATACATAAATTTGAAAAGCCTTCATGATCTTTTGACAAAAAAAAAAGTAAACACAAAATCAGTATTTTTCTATATGACAAAAAATATAGTAAGAATAGCTCATATTCGGGTCATTCCATGTCAAATCAACAAGTGACTCAACCTGACCATTTTAGATTTTGATGAAACTTACAGGAATCATTCTCCCTGATGATATAAATCAGAATATACTTTTATTTTTTTATCTCAGTAACTTTTCATACAATTATTTTTTTTAATTTCGAAAGATCATCATTTTTTGACTTGTATAAATGTTTTTTATTTTGAATTTCTCAAGTTCTATCAGGTGTAGAGAGTTGTTTGACCACTCATTTTAAGGTTTAATTTCTTAAGGTTTAATTTTTTGTGCAAGTTGACTATGCTTGGTTAAAAAAAAAAGTAAATTTAATTTAATTTAAAAAAATTTAAAATACTGTTTTTTTAAAAGTTTGAAAAAATATATATATGTTTTTTGTAATATTATAAACTGTAAATTCTGAAAATTTTAGAGTGGGATCTCAATGGGATCAGCAGTTACGTTAAAAAAACTAATGTTAAATACCAGTTGGGGCTGGTATTTAAAGTTGGCACCTCGCCAACTTTATGATTGTGTTGAAGATAGTATTGTTTTATTCCTTTTAAACATTATTTTTTATAACTGTTGATCACACTCTAAAACTTTCAGAATTTAAAGATTATAATATTACAAAACATATTTTTTTTTTTCAAAATTTTTAAAAAACACTATTTAATTTTTTTTTTTTTATTATTAAATTAACTTTTCTTAAACCAAGCATAGTTAACTTGCATATCAAATTAAACCTTGTGAAATTCTCTTTAAAATTAGGGGTCAAACAACTCTCCATGCCTGATAGAACTCCAGAAATTCAAAATTGAAAACATTTATAAAAGCCAAAAAAGTATGATTTTTCGAAATTAAAAAAAATAATTGTATGAAAATTTACTGAGATAAAAAAAAATTCTAAAATTATATTCTCATTTGTATCATCAGGGAGAATGATTCCTGAAAGTTTCATTAAAATTTAAATGGTCAGGTTGAATATTGAAAATTTTTGGTTGATTTGATGTGGAATGACCCTGTGACAACTTCTTCTTCACACATACAAAGGACACAATATTTGTATATATGCCAGTGAAGTAACTTTGAAAATTGACATTAAAGCAATAAGAACTTAAAATATACTTACTTTCTAAATTTCAAAATGTAGAATTCCTTTAAAAAAATATTCTCTGAAACGTTAATTGTTCAGATCTTAGAAAGTCCTTTGAAATATTTTAACACAGTTAACAAATATTGTGATGAATATCCACTGCCACTAACATCACATATTTCTTTTTAAAATAATTTTCTACTTATAACAAAATGTACATTTCATTAAGAAGAAAACTGTGACAAATAATCCAAGTTTTCATACGGCATAAAAATATATAGATATGTCGTTACTATATTTATATTTAAAAATAAAAAGAATGATGTTGAATAACTTTTTTATGTAAGGAAAAATAATTAATCATAACTACAAGCGCGCTATAGCATTGGTAAATAAATACATTACAGCCAATCGTTACAGATATTTGTACTGTGCATTAATAAAGCGTATCTTGAAAATAATCGATATACAAGAAACCGGAAGTCACATCTTTACCCACTTGCGATTGTCACAAGTGTTTCTACTGTATCACTCTTTTTTTTTTTTGCCAAAAAATCAAAAATCGCTGTACGAATTTCGCATAAACTTTATTCGGATTCCGATTATTAATGTGGGTAAATCGCAGCGAAACATTAAAAATCACATATTTAAAATCATGATTTTTTTTATCTGTAAAGAATTATCAACTTTCTCCAAGCTAAAAAGAGAAAAAAAATTACGATTCTGAAAGTATATTAGGCTGAAATGGAAGCGCAACTACCAAACCAATCAAGCATTCTGGCAAAATTTCTTAGTGTGCAGGGAGATAGAGATATCTATCTATCTCCCTGTTAGTGTGAAAGGAAAAAAATTCGCCAAAAATTCAAAAATCGCTGTATGAATTTCGTATAAACTTTATTGAAAAGAGGATAAAATTTGCTATATTGGGCTAAAAGATTGGAACCGGATTCTCGTTATTAATGTGGAAAAATCGCAGTGAAACGTGAAAAAACACTAAAAATCGCATTAAAAATTAAATGAAAAAAAACTATTCCAAATCTGGCTTCGAGGTGCAAAACTATATACTATATGCATAGAGGTACCTTCCTACCAAATTCTGTAGCTCTGTGTGCAGCGGTCTCAGAACACAACCGAGAAATAGATACACAAACTTCCTTCTTTATTATAACTGGAGATTTCAATTTCCCTATCTAAAAAACTTTCTTTCCTTCTTTTTTTTTTTTTTTTTTTTTTTCATTTATATAACTTTTACTTAATATACTTTTATATAATATATGGATGAAATTTTTCGAAAATAAAATCTATCCCATTTTAGTATGGTCTATGGGGGAAAAAAAAAGAATAACATGACATTGACAATAGTTTTAGTTGGCGCTGTTTAAATACGATTATTTCTTGAATATTTGGTGCTATTGGTTTAAAAAAGCTGCACTATGTGTTATGCTGTCAAGTTTTATTTACGTTTTGGAGAGTTGTTACCGACTTGTTTCAGCTCGCGATGGCTTCCAGGCAGTAACAAAAGTGGCCAGCTGATAGTTTTGAGCAGGACCCTAAGATTAAGGGTTCTAATTGGAAAGTAGAAATGGGGGAATAACTAAATGGAGAAAAGGCCCCAAAAACTAAGAAAATCGGATTAAATGGGGCAAGTTATTAACAGTTTAGGAAACAAAAACTTCAACGGGTCCCATACCAGGCCCCAGGGTCATAACTAGAACGTAAAATGGGGGAAAAGCTAAATGGAGAAAGGGGCTCAAAAACGAAGAGGATCGGATAAAAATTCTGCAAGTTATTAACATAGGGCAAAAATCTTACAGGGGCCCGGGTCTCAAAAAATTAAAAATCTGTGCCTCAGGTTTATCAGGAACTACCTTGGAATATCCGCTGCAATTAGGAAAAGCAAAATTATATGAATAATCAATTAAAAAATATATGAGTAATAAGTACACAACACAGTAGGTATGCGTACGTTTTGCCTACACTTTGTTTAGTTGTAAGATCTTTACGGCTTCGTGACGTCACATGCACGTTATCCGTAACAAATTTTTATGACAACAGTCACAACTTTGTGACGCCTGAAGCCAGATGGCTTTTCATTTGTATCACGTTTGGCAGGATTTGTGACTGCAAACGGAGTTGTTAGTGAAACCGTTTCATTTGTATTTATGCTTTCAGCGCCATGGTGTGCCTGATGCAATCACAACAAATCTAACTATGGTCTCTGATTGGCCGAGTGCTTCTGAAGCGTGATAATTTCCACTTCGATCAGTATTAATAATAATAATATAGTAATATTAATAATATCATTAATAATATTTGGATAATTACACATCTTTTAGTTTTTGTTGCATACAAACAATTTCGTAGTTGTTGAGAAAACACAGAGGGCGCTTGTCAGAATGCTATAAAAGTCGATGCATGATGATTTCTTACACTGTAGATACATTTTGTTGTTCTATTCTTGCAAACTGCTGCCTTTTGGCAGCGGTAAAATAAATAAAAAATAGAATCTCATATACATGTATAAACACACATATACATAATACACAACCCGTATTGATATCACTTACTATTATTCATTTTTAATTATTGATTTTTGTGGACAATCAATACAGTTTATGTACAAACAATAGTCCTCTAAGCCTAACTCTATGCACGGAGTGTGATTCTGGTTAAGCCTAACCTTAAGAGGGCTCATTCAAAAATCTGAACTCAGATATGCAGCGAGCGACCTCTGCCTCTCAAACAGCGAAACACTATGGGTGATGATAATTTACGACTCTACAGAATTCCCCCACCCTAGGTCGGCTACATGAAAGATAGTAACTGACCAGGACATATGTGACATTTTTGGCATGTTATTGCTTAAATTTTGTCATATTTCAGAAGCAGAGATTTTCACGGGCTGGAATTTCTAGGCCCAATCCGTATAAAAAAACTATTGGCCCAGCCCGGTATAAAAGTTCAAATTTAGGCCCGAACCCATTCTGGTATAAAAGCTAAAAGTTCGACCCGAGCCTGATCTGGCCCATGTGAAACAACTGATTGGAAAGAACCGACCCAGTATAAAAGCTAAAACTTCTGCCCTAGCCTTACCGGCCCAACAACAAAAAATGTTGGCCAGGACCGGCCTGCAAAAACAAAATACTGGCCCAGATCAATAAACGAGTAAAGGTAAAATCTCCCACTGAGCCCTGACGGTATAAAAGCTAAAATCCCGAGCCCGGCAAGTACAGAAACTTAATTATTCCAACCCGACTCGACTGAATTTCTAAAAAGCATGCCGATATTTCCGAAGCTACATTATTCTACTATTACAATTTACTATACATAGATTTTATTTTCTGGTTATGTTTGAAATACAAAATAACAACAATTTAGTGACCATTTAGACAATTACGTACATAAGCACTGATTTAAAAAATCTCTCTATATTAAAAAAAAGTAACCACCGCTGCGGCCGCCGCTGTCAATTAAGATTTTGTGCCTAAAGTCTTTCTGGACTAATATCCAGAAAACTATTGCAAATAAAAATTTAAAAATTGGTGGTTTTATAAAGAAATGTTCGATAAACATGCTGAAGTAGACAGTTTTAAATCAAAGAATTATTTTAAGAGATATTTAAAATCAAAGTTGGTCAAAACAGTTTTCTTATAAAAGTTTTATAGAAACGAAGACTATGCACAGGAATTTAAACATAATTTGTAAGGATATAGTTGACAAGCATGGGGTGTGCAGACTGCAGTTATTTTTTCAATTTGACTCTTTGTTTGAGGTTATATTTCAATTTTTTATTCAAAATTTTCATTATTTTGATGAAGATTTATTTCATATTTCATAAATTCCATTATTTGAATCATTGCCAATTTGTAAAATAGCGCACGTAATAATATTCCCTTTCAATTAAGAAACATATTAACACGTGACTATTAAAAACAGAAATAAAATTTTAAAATAATAATTAAATGATCACGTGTTAAAAGCAATAAATGTAGAAAATAACGGAATGAAAAATATACTTGCGCGTGAATATTAAAAAGATACATAATTAAATTATTCTGCATTTTCAAAGCATCAAGTAGAGTAAGATTAATTTATTTTGACAAAATATTTTATCTATTATTGCAAATTTTAAAACAGTGTAATTAATAATATTTCCCTTCAATTAAAAGCTATATTTTTACGTTTAATAATTATGTTTAAATCAACAAAATAACTAATAAATTGGTAAAATATAATTAAAAATACAGATAAACGTTGAATTAAAGATCACTCGATGACATAACTACCACGCGTAACGCATCTGGTATCAATTGAATGCGACGCCACAGATATGCACTTTTGGCTTTAAATCCTATATTTTGGCGACAGTTCATTTCTTTTATAGAAAGTAGTAGTCGGGATAATGAAGTAATACCCAATTTTCTATAGCATCGTTATAAAATTTCTCGATGCCATGACATTGCTTACTTAACCATTTTGCACAAGTTGATTTTCAAATGTTTAATTAACCTTATTTTATCAACAGTTGTTAGCTGTCTCGACTAGAGATGCAACGATTATTCGGCCGAAGCCGAATATTTGGCCCATTCGGCCTATATGCCGAATATTCGGCTTCGGCCGAATATCAAGTCCATTATTCGGCCAAGGCCGAATAAGTTGGGTAATGTATAATGGACACATTTACATTACATTTCATCCATTATTCGGCCTTGGCCGAATAATGGATGAAATGTGATGTAAATGTGTGGAAAAATGTGAATGTAAGAAATGTTTTTATATTTGCACAGTAAAATTTTTTAATTTGACACTTTATAGTCATCATGTATAATAAAAATTTTATTTGAAATTAACTAACACTTTTCCCACACTTAATTTTCATACCCTGAATGGGTTTTACCTACCCATTTTTGTATAAGAGGGTAATTTAGGAATCATGTTAAAACTTTTATGCTATATCAATAAGTACAAATAGTATCTGTAATAAGCTAAGGTAATCTGTTAAATTTAAAATTAATCTATTCAAAATTGTCCTAACAGAGCCATACAAGCAAATTCTAAATTTTTTATGCATAATGGGAAGTTTAATATTTATCCCTTGTTACATAAAAAAAAAGGTTTCAATGATATTTTAATTATACCCATAAAGAACATAAACATATACGATAGGTTAGAAATAGATGTATTGCATGTATAACATAGACAGAGTTTCCCCCAGGTTTAAATAAGGGCAGGGTGCTGCTGGTGGAAAAAGGGCACTTTTCTAATTCTTAAGGTCACTTTTTTTAATTGTTAAAGGTATTATCTTGGTTTTAAAGCCACTTTTGATATTTAAAAGTCAGGGCACTCTTTTTAAGACAACATTGAGTCAGTTTTTATTATGAAAGCAAATTTGTTAAAGCAAAAAGGAGAAAACGCACTTTTTTTACTGAGGGGCAAGAAGGGTGCTAATTATTTTACTGGAGGGGGCAAGAAGGGTGCTAATTATTTTTATGAAGGACAAGAAGGGTTCTATTTGGTAAACCAAAGGGCAGGCAGGGTGCAGCACCCTTCTGAAACTGTCTGGGGGAAACTCTGACATAGATATTTAAATCGTATATGCTGCAATACTTAGGGTTTTTTATTTTTTTTTTTGGGGGGGGGGAGTAAAATACACTTAAAAGTGAAATAAAATTTAAGTGATTTTTTAAAAGTGTGTTACTAATATTAAATAATGAAAGAAATGTAAATATACTAAATTCTTTTAATTATTATATACATCATTGTAATGTTTAAATTTATATTTACCTTAAAAAATAAAGTTAAAATGTTTTTAATAAATGTAGATTACAATGCAGAAATAATAATAATTCAGTATTTTCAGGTTATAGTCTTATTTCTTTTTTTTTTTTTCATAAATGATACCTTATTCTGAAAATAATCGCTCACTATATATGGTACTTCCTGGTGAAGAAAGGTATTTTTTGGCTAATTATGAAAGGTTTTTAAAGTTTTCTGAATTTTTCGCCCACCACTCCAAAGGACACCGTTGTCTTTCTAGTAGTGACTGAGAAAGAAAATTACTAATTTCTTTTACTTCTTCACATTGAGGGGAATTTTCTAAAGAAGATTCACTCTGTGACTGGCTTGCAATTTCATTAAAGCAAGCCCACAAAGAATGTGAAATTTGAGTTTGAGAAACTGGAATGGTTATGTTGGAAATATATTGTTCAGATTCTGTTACTGGTTTTATACTAGCCTTTCTTAGTCTTACTATAACAATTAATTTGGACTTTACATCAACATCCTTTGCTTCATCTTTGTTTAAAAATAACACTTTAAATCTGCGGTCCAAAACAGTTGCAATGGAATAGTGTTCCTTGTCTTGAATCGATCCAAAATGCTTCTCCAAATTTTGTAGAACGGTGTCTTTCATGGTGCCTACAGCAAAAAAAATCTTCAGATTTAGATAAATATAATTTTAATGTTATAACTATCGGGATAGGGATGACTTCAGAAATTAATGATCTTGATGAGGCAATTTGTTTTGTTATTACTTCAAATGGTTTTAATAGATGAGCAACTTTTCTAAAATATTCCACCGGTTTGTTGTCAGATTATTTATTTCTACAAATTTTGTTGTATGTAGAGAAAGTGCATTTTTTTGTTCCAGTAATCTCTCTAGCATATAATAGGAACTATTCCAGTGTGTTGCCACACTTTGAACTAATTTCTTCCTAGGAATTTTCAACTCATTAATTTGTATATCAGTTAATCTTGAACATGCTAATGGCAAATGATTAAAATGTGTAACAATTGTTTTACCTCAATTTTTGTTCTTGCCCTTTATGTGCATTGAAATTTATGTTGTCTAGTACTTTTAAAATGTAACAGCGAAAACATAATATCTATTAAAATGTAACATTACAGTACCTAAGATACTACATATTCATTATTTTGATATTTATATCTATTTTGCTTTTCTTTACAGATATTTCCTTCCTTTGAATCTGAAAACTTTAATTATACACTTCTTAATAGTGCTGTCTACTGACATAGCAAATTAAATAAATAAATAAATACATAACTTTTTTGATAATTGTGAGCTTTATAAAGTCTACACTGATTTCTTTTCACCCTTTTAGAGGATATTCTTTTCTATCAGTGATTTTTTTTCTTAAGATAGTAAGATTTCTTATTTTTTATTTTCTTTCATCAGAAAGTTGAAATTTATGTTTTCTAGTATCTTTAAAATTTTGTCATTATTTTAAAATGTAACAACATATATACATAATATCTATTAAAATGTAACTAGACAGTACCCAATGAGGAACTTTTGCTAAGAATTTTTTTGGGGGGTCAAATTATATTACTGAGGCAATATTTAGGCCGAACATAGCCGAATATTTTTTCAGAATAAAATAATGCTTTAAAAAATTTTAAATTTGCATATAAATAATTTTTAAAAAGAAAATAATACATTTTAATTGTGAAATATAGAAGAATTGTGCATATAGTGCATACTATATTTTGTTTTTAGACAAAAATGAGTTCATTATTCGGCGGCCGAATAAGCCGAATATTCGGCTATAGCTAGGCCGAATAATCGGTATTCGGTTATTCGGCCAAACAATTATTCGTTGCATCACTAGTCTCGACAGCAGTTGAAAAAAAAGCCGTCAGCAGTCGTGTTTAAAGCCGACAGCAGTCGGCTTTAAAATCCCTTGGTCAAAGGAAAATGAATGGAAACCCGATTATAGCAGATATTACAGCGAGCAGCCGATTACACAAGGCCAATTATAGCAGCCGATTACAGCAGGTCATTTAATTATAATTCAATCTTCCGCAATCGTTTTAAGGTTGATCAAATCAGTGTGTTTTTACAGTTTGTGGTGTCAGAACGGGGGTTAGCGAGCATAGCTCGTAGGGGGCAGAGCCCCCTAGTTTACTTAAACAATTACATTGTCATATTTTTATTAATATCTCCTGAAATCATAATCCTAATGCGCTAATTTTTTGTGTGGTTATAGTATTAAAAAACACAAACATAAATGCATTAAATTTGTAATTTTTATAATATGAATTATGAAATTGATATTCGAAAAAATTATGAATTGCAGCCTACAATTTTTTTGATGAATTTATATTTCTTATGTCCAGCTTTATGAGAATCCTAAATTTCAAATTTTTCTTTCAAATAGTTTTCAAGTTATACTCAAAAAACGTCAAGATGCTGGTTTAAGAGGCCGTCTATGATGTGCAGAAAAGCATAATTTAAAATATATATATATTTTACTCATTTTATTGAAAGATTTGGTCTAGTAAGAATTGAAACATATTAAGTGAGTGAAATGGTCGTATTGGCAAGAAATAATACATTAATTGAAACTAGTTAATCATTCTACAATCGGGTACCGAACTTCAATTTGGACACAGCCCCTCAAATATGTTCAGTTTGAAATAATCCATTTGTCTGAAACTAATCGTAGGAATTTAATGAAAATTTGGGCTAAGACTAATTGAAGGGTGTATAATTTATTTATGGTGTCAAACATGGGTATTACCATTGAAAAAAAAACAAAGTTTGGGTTTGTTTTAATATGTAGATATCGCCTTAAGCAATTTAATATACATCATTTAAAAGTAGATTTTATTTCCAATCTTTTGCTACCTCACTAACTTTCTTCTACGATAATTTGTTGCAGAGTTAGTAGGGGATGTTTACTTTTTTTTTCCATGACTGTACATCATCTGTTGTAAATGTATATTGTTTTTCCATGGATTATTATATTCATTTTGCTCTGCTCAAGGCATTTTTCTATTAAAGAGAGGATTCTGCAATAGGCAGTTTCCTATTCTCACAGGCTACTGTACTTATTTTTACCTAAAAATATTTATACTATTCTTTAACGCTTTATGCCCCGACAGTACGTTAAAGTATCATTAAAAAAAAACTTTTCATTTAATATATCGACTAGTAGCTGGCGGGTCCCTCTCCGTGGTCCTGACCCGACTCCTTCAGTGGAGGAGGTGACCGGGAGTGGAGCAGTGCGCGAGCGCTCCATGGTTTGCATTCGTTGCGAGACGGGGACAGGAGATGACCGGTCTGGGTTCCTCATCGTGGTCCGCCAGTGAGAGGGATTTCTGAAAGCCGGAGACACCGCGCTAAAACCCGCATGGGTGAAAACCCAATGGGGAATGCGGGCAAAGTGGGTCTCCCCCTCGCAAGCGCAGGTTCTCTGCGGCGCGAGGATTGGCCAATGCTCGGAGCCTCCTCCATAGGTGGTGGAAAGTTATCCCGTACGGCCGATCCCAGTGAACTCTGGGCAAAGGCCGGAGCCAATGCCAGCCGGATCTTTCCAAAACTTGACCAAGGAATTGACGGAGACAGGATCGATCTCTGAAGAGCACGATGTGTGGTGACTTTGTAGTTCGCCGGACGTCGGGAGATACGGCATGCAGCAACTATCTGTGACGTAGCGGCGGCAGAGGTGAAATAGTCGTCTTGGGACCCCACGCTATCCTCTGCAGCTGGAGAGTTGTGAGCCGACCTCAATGGCCACCGCAGGAGGTGCCCGAACCGAAGGGACGGTCACTATCCAAAGGTCGCCCACAGAGGCCAGGGACGAGACCGTTCTCTGTGCGTAGGGCAGCATGTGATCTTCTGTCATGTGACTACGAGGAACTGGGCCGGAGGCTGCCGACTAACGCGGCATCGATCGGTCGAAACTCGAGACCTTGGTCCGAAACCCGGCCGGGCCCGCTTCTTTAGCGCGTTTGAGGGGTTCCACGTCCCTCAGAGTCCGGAAGTGGATCTTTCTTCTCCATTTTGAGCGTGATCTCCCAGGAGATACCGTGTCGCTTGGATCTCGATGCCTCGCGGGTATCTCCCTGGAGAAGGACTGCTCTTTTGTAGTAATATATGTGTAGTAGTGATATATATGTAGTAGTGATATATATGTAGTAGTGTATGATATGTGAACCTCATGGAGGAAGAGACTAGTTGCTTGCTCTTCTATGCATGTCAACGTTCGGTCTCCGTGGGAAAACAAAAGTTGTCGTGGTTGCTCGTTACGACCTAGAAACCGTTTCTCCTTTGGGGTTTTGGCGACGAAGTCACCGGGTGGCCTTCGCCAGTTTGCCACGGGTTCGTCCTGTGGGGAGTTTCCCCAGAATGGAGTTACTGTCCTAGCGACCTATGTCATCGAATCGTGAGTACTAGGTTAGAGGGTCCGCAGTGAGGTGCGGCTCTCTGGCCGGCCGTAGCGTCGTAGCGAGACAAAGCTACTGGCGCAGTATAAGTCTCTCAGGACTTGGGAACGGTGGTCGATTGTGTGCGGTGCCTCCCGCACCGGGACGCCTGCGGCGCATGTCTCTGTTATATCGACTAGTAGTAATACTGTTTACAATGAGTTAAATATACTTTCCTTCATCTTGTTTCAAAAGCATTGTTGGTTGCACAAAACACAAATATATTTAAAAGGATGATTTCTCTTTCATTTGCATCTTTTCAGCTTTCTTGATGTTGGAAGATGGTGAGTTAAAAGTTTCAGTTATGAAATATTTTTATATTTCTATTCTAAGAGCATTATATTTGTACATTTCCTAATTCTATAAATAAAAAATATTTTTTTTTAATTAAAAAATGTGAGTGGAGGTATAAATATTGCACGTAATCCCTACACATTCAGCTTTGGTTTATTAATTTTAATTGGCAAAATGCTTCTAAAATTTATTAAATGATTATGTAAATCCTCTAACGTGGTTTCAAAAATTCACGAAAATACTAGTAGAAGATGAAATTTTCATGAATTCATATTTTGGGACATAAAGGGTTAAAAATACTTTCAAATCATCATTATTCCACGAATAAAATTATCTGTACTTTTTACAAAGATTGTTGCCAATGGCTGATCCAAGGAAGAAGTCACGGGGTTCATGACCTCCCCCCACCCCCTGAACAAAGAAAATTCCTAAAGAAAAATTTAAAAATATATATTAAATTCTTTTAAATTTTCCCCTTCCTTAACAAAGAGAATCTTTTTGACTGTCTGAAGCTCTACTCAAATTCAAATTAGGTAATTTCTGAAAGATCAATGAAGTCATTTTTAATCTCAGATGCAAGACAATTGCAAGTGCACTTATTCAGAACAAATATGATTGAATTGCATTTTCTATTTTTCAATAAAGGCAAATAAACTTTCGAGGAAAACTCCATAAATGGAACCTAGATGGAACCCGTCAAAACTTGACGGAAAAAATTACATTACAATATCAGTTAAATAAGCTTCTTTATTATTTAAGAGGGGGAGAATATGAAACAGTATTTCAAAAATATTATTTTAAAAAGTTTTTCCCCCCCAGTGAAATAATACAGTACTATTTTCGATGCAAATTCCAAACAAACAATCTATAAATAACTATGTAATGCAAATCAGTTCGACATTACCACCATATTCACCACTACAAGAAAGAAATTTTCTTGGAGCTATGAAGTATCATACAAATAGTACATTCCTACATCCATATCATATTCAGTAAATAAAAGAACATAGTAAATAAATCACACATCTCTCCCCCTGTGATTATGCAACCGAGTGAGCTCCTATGCGCATGTGCATTGCATCTGCCCAAAGGCACCGTCGAAATTAGACACTAAAAAAATGTTTAAAGAAAAAGTTTTAAAATTCCTCTTTAATCATTGTTCATTTCAAATCCATATCTTCTAAACAATTTTTATGTAGAGATGGAGACTTTTTTAGAATAATAATATACAATCTGCAGATGAGGCAGATTTTTAATGTTTTCAAGTGTAATTTATTTGTATGGTTTCTTCGACCCCTTTTCCACAATACATGGGATTTTTTCCCTCTTATACAGTGAAATGCCCATTGGATCTTTAAAAAATATATATAATACAATTCCTAGCATATTCTGAGGCAACACATACATCAACGAATTCAACATGATATCAATTTTATATTCATCATAAACAGAAAATCGGTTTTTCTTTCTTCTTTTCTTTTCTTTTCTTTTTTTTTTTTTTGACAGATTTCAGTTTAGCGTAGATTTTAGTTTATTTATCTTATGGATAATCTGATCTTATGATTTATCAGTGTTTTCTTTAAATTATTTTTATTTGCTTTTTATGTTGGTTAGGGAAATCAATTTCCAACTGTTGCAACTTTCCCAGGGGCTATTTAACATTATTGAAGCAAACGGATGGCCATTGTTGAGATAGATTTGAAAAATAATTAATGTCTGAAAATTATTTAAAAAGTTATTAAATTAAGCAGCAGTTTTCAAGTAAATGTCATTCAAAAATTAACATTTTTCTAATTGATGATGCAAGAATTGAAATTATACTGTATTTAGAAGTGATGTAAGTGCGAGAAAAGCGCTGTGTTGTCACAATCGCTATACATTTCTAAAAATTGCCACTGGGTTTTGGCTGGCATACAAAAGTAGACTATCATTTTCTGACGTCGACAAAGATATCCACAGCGAAAGAAACAGGAATTTGCCACTAATAAGGAACTGTTAAATGAACTTATAATACATCTACAAAAATAATTCCTATAAAATTTAACCTTACATTGTTTATTCCAACTCAAAAAAAATTATTTCAAACTTTTTTTTTACCATAACACTATTTTTTAATAATTTTAATATTCTTGAACTCCGGCCCATTAGAGCAAATAAAATCAACAAATACATTTTTACTTTGGTTGTCCGATTACATGACTTTATTTATTTATTTTTTTGCCAAATCTCATTATTTATTTTTTGTACCGAAAGGCGAATTAAATCTTGTTTTGGTGCCCCGATCTACACTGGCGCCCGGGGCACATGCTCCCTGCTGGTTTCGGCCCTGCCCGAATGTGTCGAGCAATCAATTTGTTTTTTAAAGATAGTAATAGCGATAGTGAACCTCTGTTATTGGTAATATACAAGGTGGCCATAATTAAACTGACGGTACTCAGAGTGTTCTGTAGCACGATCTAATTGCGAGAATGGCGCCAAATTTTGTAGGAAAAAAAAAATAGTTCAAAAGTCACCGCCAGGGGAATATGTGGCGCTGTGTATTCGAAAAAGAGAGCTTCAAAAACGAAGAATCAATGCTGAAATAAAATTACCCTTTATTTAGCACATCCAACTCAGGTTCGATGTGGCCGCCATTTTTGTGGACCACATATTGCATTCTGTGCACAGCATTTAACACAGCAGAGAATAACATGTCTGCAGGAATCTCCCGTATAGTTCACAATATGTTATCCTTCAACGTAGCCAGGTCCTGGACATCTCCGTGATAGACCTTGGATTTTAGGTAACCTCATAGCCAAAAGTCACAGGTGTAAGATCAGGGGACCGAGGAGGCCATGCAGTTGGAAAACAGCGGCTAATGACTCTTTCTGTTGTGAATTTCTGTCTTAGCAGCTGCTGTACCTGCAAAGCAATATGTGGAGGGGCTCCATCTTGCATGAAAATTATTTTCTCCATGCATTGTCTTTGCTGAAGTGCCGGAATAACAAAGTTGTTTAGCATTTGTCGATATTTGTCTCCGGTAACATAACAAGTTACAGGTCCTGACGGAGTAATGTTCTCATAGAAGAATGGACCTATGATCATATCTGCTGTGAAATCACACCAAACAGCAGACCCCGATCAAGCTGAAGTTGGGCCCAGGGCCTCTTAAAAAGTTGGGCCCTCCCTACCTCCCCATTCCCGGTGACACTTTCAGAAAAAAAGTAGGTTTATTTGATGAGTTGACAAAGTTGTTTGGGTGAAAGTTTCAAGTTTACAAAAAAAATTTTTAACTTACAAGAATAATCAAGAAAATGAATTACCGTCCACTTTCTCAAATAAGCATTTGTATGATTCACTATTCTATCTATGATCCATAGTTTATGTTGTAGAATAAATAAGGACGTCTTTTTCAAAACTCGCCTTATCCAAAATCATAAAAATTGTGTTTTCTCCTAACAGTCTAGTAATCATTTTAATCTATAATTCTGACATTGTAAAATCCTCATTTATATTGAAACGAATAGACACTCACTGTATGCAGTTTTTGGCATTTTCCTCAAGTATGATTTTCTGGATACGGCAAGTTTTGAAAATTATAGGTACTCTCAAATTGAAAAGGACATTTACAGAAAAATTAAATATGGAAATATTGTTATATATTGTTAAATATTGTTAAAGTCCGGTTCTTGGTCATTCACTTTTTCAAATAAAAGTGGCCAGGTTAAAAGCTTCTAAAAATTTTATTGAGTCATTCAGAATATTTAAATTTTACGTTTCATATTTTATAAAACAACATTTTTTTAAAAGTATTTGATTAAGGGGAAAAAAATCAGCCACATAATTTGTGGGCCCCTGAAATCGGTGGGCCCATGCATTAATCAGGCCCTGCCAAACAGTTATCTTGGTGAATGCAAAGGAATTTCCTTGAATGCTTTTGGTGACTTGTTATCCCAAATTCGGCAATTCTGGGTATTTACAGTTCCATTCAGGTAAAAGTGCGCTTCGTCTCCCCATAAGATTTTCCAGGGCCAAGCATCATCCAACTCCCTTCTGGCAAGAAAAGTGAGAGCAAAAGTCAATCACTTATCATGGTCAGTGTGATGTAACTCTTGTACACGGCTGATCTTTTACGGATAGAAGTGGATAATCTTTCGTAGGATTTTCCATACCGTACAATACGTCATATCCAGATTCCGAGCTATCCCACGAGCGCTGGAAGTGGTAGCAATATTGTCTGGTGCTCTGTCGACAATCGCCATTGCCACTTTTTTGATTGTATCCTGTGATACGGGTTTTCGTCCTCTGCTTGACTGACCATTTAGAGAACCTGTTTTCTCAAACTTCTCAACCATTGCTTTTAAACCATTAACTGACAAAACACCGTTACGTTTACGCATTTTTTTGTGGTTTCTAAAAACACGAAGAGCAGCTGGCGCATTGCACTGGTTGAGGTAAAATAATTTGACTACAGTAGAGGACCTATTATCCGGAATTCCGAAATCCGGAAGGACCTGAAATCCAGAAAAGAAAAATAATCAAAAAATTTCAAAATTTGTAAATTTTTACTAAAATTTTGTAATTTCTGAAATTTTTCAAAAAATTTATAGATTTTTTTTTTTTCAGTCCCTTATTTCAATGTGCAACCACTAAAATAAGTTATTTCAGTTTCAGGCAAACCCCCCCCCCCCCCCCCAATAGGAAAAAATCGGTTTCTTTTGTCAAATTTTAGTTTAAAATTAATTTATATTACGATTCGTTTAAAAAAAATCATAAGATATTTCGTTAGATATTTAATAATCTATCAAATTTGTTTATGTAAATTATGTAGCTGTAAAGAAAAAAGAGGTAGATATTGTAGATAGAATATTAGTAACCCATTTTATTTTTTTATTTATTCATTGTTATTATTGAATAATGAAGGAATTTTTGTTTACGTAATTTAAAAACATTCAAAACATAAGTCTTATTCCTATTCTACATGGGATTGTTTTAATTGTGTTATTTTTATGTATTTGGAAAATTCCGGAAATTGGGGGGGGGGTCCGAATTTTGCAAGGACCTGATATCCAGAAAATTCCAAAATCTGGAAAGCCCTTGGTCCCGAGTATTCCGGATAATAGGTCCTCTACTGTAGTAGAGCTCGCTCGACTAAAGAAGGAGACATTATGAAAGATAACTTTCAATGAAATTGCTTCTAACAGTAGCACATTACCTTTTAAAGCCAAACAAGCTAGCACTGACTGGCTAGCATTTGGCCAGTTTTTCCAATGTAATCGGCGTCTGGTGAGTGCTTATTTTCCTCTTTAGTGTAGTAGTGGATAAAAGTCTTAGCATACCAGTGTGTGAAATCTTATTTTCTGTTACAATTCTTACGAGTGAAATTTCTTGAAACTTTGATATAATATGTGTAATAACTAGTAATACAAATATGAAAGAAATGAATCTGCTTGAATACATAAACTGGGATGAGCTTGTGACAAGTTGATACAATTTTTTATTTATTGGTAACCAGGAATCATTGACACATATCAGTGAATATATATCATGGTATATATCCGATATTTATTTTCAAAATATTATGAAATTTGATATTTTTATATATTTGATATTTATTTTTGAAATATTGTGTATGATATTTTCAATCAAAACAAGTGTAAATAGATTTTTTAACTTTATTAGGCTGTGTCGTTCTGTAGATAAAAACTTTTGCTCTGGTAGTGACTTTTTACACCCCCCCCCCCTCCTCCCACATACACACAAAAAAGTAAATCTTTTCCAAGCTTTATATTTGGAACTGAATTTTTAAAAGTAGAATCAATAATTATGGAGAAAATATATAATCAGAATAGATAATGAAAGATAAACTGCTGGATTTATAAAACAAGTTATTTACAGCTTAATTAGAAATAAGCTTTTCTGGTTTTAGTTTTGTTCAGTATAAACTGTACAACAGATTAGGATATGAAAAAGCAGACAAAACTGACATTTATGTTCAATTTTTTCAATAAAAACAAAATATATTTGCAAAATGTATGTTTTCATCTTTTGGGTATTACATCTTGGGTTTACTTCTATCTTCTGTGTGTTTACGAGTGTTTTTTAACTACACAGTACTGTTCGGTATATGGTCTACAGACTTGGTTCCTAATCTGAGCAGTCCCTCTCAAGCAGTAAAGTTAAATACAATTCGGTAGTCAACTGAGTTGTAAATGCATTCAGCAACTTGGACAAAGCAGTATTTGGTATGCCAACTACTCTAAACTACTGCTGACTAGCAGTAAATCATTACATTAGATTCCAACTTTTTTGCTAAAAGTCCTTTATTTTGCTAATTTAATTAAAATAAATGAAATTGAATTCATTATGTAGTTCTTGATTTTCTATTTACAGGGCTCCCAAATGGTTCCCTTTTATGTGTTTTGGTCCCCTTAGTCTCCTTTTTATGATTGAAAAAAAATTGCTAATGTAGAAAAATTGCTGCTAAATGCAACAAACTTTAAAAATTGCTAAAAGTTAAAAAATCGTAGCAGACAAAATTGATTATAATGGGATAAAATATTGTAACCATAATTTTTTCACGAAGGTTAAAAAATTTCCGCAGAATGTAGAAAAACATTAAGAAAAGCATTAGAAATCTCATCAAAAATACTAAAAATTCAAAAATCTACAAGACGAAATTTACTGTCAAAATTACCACAAAAAAACTCAAATTCGATAAAAAGAATTAGCCAAAAATCAAAAATTGCTGCACGAATTCCAAATAAATTTTATTGAAGGATAGGACAAAATTGAAATTGATAGTGCTTTGCGGACCAATGACAGCTTCAGACATCAAATTCAGCCAGAACATCATTTAAATACATCCTATTTAGAGAAGCTGGAGACTCTTGATATGGGGGCCTACCTAGCCCTAGACTACATGCATCTTGTATGTCTTGGAGAGTAAGAAAATTGTTACACTTGTGTGTGGCTGAAGAGAAAGTTGTCATATCGTTTGGGCAAGCCCGCAAAGTCAATGAAATATCAGCTGCTTTAGATGTTATAAAATCTCAAGTACCTGTTGAATTTGCATGCAAACCCAGATCGCTGTAGTATCTTGGAAAATGGAAAGCAACCGAATTCTGGCAATTTCTCTTATATACCGGCCCAGGGTTGGGGAATTATATTATTTTACTCGCCATTGGTGAGTGGATTTACTGATAAGGCAAGTGAATCTTTAAGAAATCTTTTAAGTTTCAGGCTATAGAATATATGTTTTTTACTTGTTAGCTATATTTTGCAACTCTTCAAATTACCATAATGTAAATATGGTACTAGAGATGCAAAGGATGTCAATTTGACCAGATATCCAGCATAACTTGTAACTGGGTATCTGGCCATCCGGCTGCAGTATGTTTTGATCTGTCCTTTTTAAATTTGTATTTATTTTTAAAGAAATTAAACATGGGTTTAGATTAGCTAGCCATCCTATGTTATTTTCTTTTTATCTAATTTTTAAATTTTTTATTAACAATTATTTTTATGATAATTTCAGTTTTAGTACCAATATTATAATTACATTATTCTAAATTTTTAGTTATAATAGTATCAGCTAAATAGTTTAGTAATAATAAATTAATTTTATAAGAAAAACTTACTACTGAATACTTTGGAAAGACTATATTTAATACTTTTATTTTCCCCTTTTACTTTAACAGTATGATGTTCAAACTGTAAACTCCCCTTGTTATCTTTCATTGCTTTAATACTTTAAAAAATTTTGTGTTGTGATAACAAAAACTTGTTTTTGCTTGTTGCTACTAACATAACAACTGAATTGCATAACAATAAAATTGGTATTTTAATGAAAATAACTTAAAACTGAATATTTTTGTAGCAAAATGTTTTTATTTAATGTACTTTTTTCTTGAACTTCATTCTAATCTATGCACAACTTTACCTTATAAAAACAAGTTTTATGTTATGGAAACAGAAAACTTCTTGCTTGCTACTTAACACAGCAAAAAAGGGTTCTTGTTTGATGAGTTATTCTTCCACTTTTTCTTTTTTAACTGTGTCTGTTGCTCATATATGCAGGCACATGTGTATGAATAGTTATAGTTGTCTGCATGTTTGCTCTTTTATAGGTTTAGAAACACAATTTGACATAAACATAAGTAAATTATTTTTAGTTTAATAAATTAATGCTTTTTATTTTTCAAGATTAAACTCTATGCTTTATTATCTGGAAATTTTAACTAGGAGTTCAATGAAATAATTTCAGGCCAGATGTACTGCCGGATAATCATATCTGGCTACTGCCAATTATCCGACATAGTGGCCGATCAGCTGGATACAGTATGTTTGCCGGGTATCCATTGCACCCCTAGTACTAAGTTCTATTCTATACCAAACTTTCCTCTGTTGTATATATTTCTTAATTTTATGGGGGAAAAATTACGAAAATGTGTTGTAGTAATAATGAATTATTTTTGCAGTTGCATAAATTCTGGTCTAACAATTTTCACCTGTATGTTCATTCTTGCAGGCTGGTAAATTAAATCCTTGGTTGGTAATATTTTCTGAAAATACCCCACCCCTGTACAGGCCCATTAATTTTGAAAAATGTACTCTGGCCAGATATTTTTCTTAATTTTATTATATTGCATAGCTCCATTCGCATCTTGAGTGATGAAAAGTTATGTCATCTATTCAATGATTATTCTGAGTCAATATTAACCCCTTCGCGACGAGCGTCCTTTACAGATTTTTTAATCTTTTACCACCGGTGTTTCAAAACAGAAATTTTTGTCTAATTGAATTGCAGAAATGCTAAGATTTAATGAGGCAAAGCTTACAATAAAAAATAACTGGTGGGAATAATCGAGGATTCTGAGCATCTTATGCGTCATGTATACGTGTCGCTCGTCTCCAAGGGGTTAAAGTGATTCGTAAAATCATTTGCAGACATCTATGGCATGGAGTATGTGTCATATACAATGTACACAGCCTTATACACTTGCCATCAGATGTTCAACTCTTTGGAAATGTTGACAACTTCAGCGCATTTCCATTTGAGAATTTTCTGTAAACATAAAAAAAATGCTGAGAAAATCTGTAAAACTCTGCAACAAATGCACCATCGCTTGCAAAAACTTGTGGCATTTGATATAGAAGAAGATAGAGAAATTTCTGGAATGAAATTATTGAATGAACATTGGGATGGTATCTTATCTCTTAAGGCTGTATGCTAAAAATAAAAAAACAGATAACTGTTGCATTTTAAAAGATGGAAGTATTGTAATAGTGAAAAACATCTGCTGTAAATAAAAATGCCTACTTATAGGATTCTTTTTTCCTTTCAATGACACCTTTCATTAAAAAAAATATGAATATTTACTATATATATATATATTTCTGGAAGTTGTTTTAGTAAGTATCCGATTTTTCTTCAGTTTGAAATTGCCAATTGCCATCTGTGTGATCCGGATGGAAATAATAATAAATAAGTAAATAAATAAATAAAAGTGAGCAAAAATGGCCCATTTAGTGGACATTTTTTTCTTCTCTCAACTGTGCCTTTCATTAAAAAATGGGTAATATATAGTAATAAATTTGTTTTCAAAAGATGTTTTGCAATAAAAAAGAGATTTTTGAATTATATAAGTGTCAGATAAAGATAAATAATAGTACCTGGATTTTTAATTGGCTTTTCCAAAATCATGGTACCTTTAAAAAATAGCAGGAGGATTTTCTTGTTTAATTAGTGGCATTTACATGAACTATGTCAAAAGCAAACTATTCTCCAATGAAAATTGCACATGCTAAAAACTTTTACATCAACTTTAATATATTTATTAAATTTGATCAAAATTTATTATTCTGGAAGATTGTACGGTAAAAAGATGTTAAACTTATGTTTTGGTGACCAATACATTCTGCAGAAATTATGCTACTTTGTGTAATTGCTATAAAATACCAATTCTTTCTGAATGAAAACTGGCACATGATTTAAACTATGATGCAACTTTCACCGGGAATAGTTTTTTCTATAAATTGATACTTGTCTAGTAAAATGAATTATTTCACTTCATGAATCATGTACAAATATGCATTTATATTTCTAGATAATATGCACTTTTATCAACAAACTTGTTTGTTGCATGTCCCCTCAACTTAATGTATGCAAAACGTTGAGCTAAATTTTTTACTTGAAGTCCGCTAAATTTCCCATAATTTTCAAGTAGTTAGGATACATTGTATTATGTGTAGGAAATAATACATTATGAATTACTAACTCTGCATTGTTACTTTTCGCCTACAATTTGCTGAGAAATACACCTTTACTTGAGTATGTGACATGCAAATTATCTATTTAAAACATGAAAGCGCTTAAAGAAATCCAATCTTATTGTACTCATAGAAAAATTTTAAACATTAATATTATTAAATACTAAATTTAACTTAAATATTATATTCAAAATATAATTTAAACAGAATTTGCTAAAATTGCGTTTTGAAGTTATATGATTTTGATGTTGCTGTTTTGATCCATGCCATTGTTTTCTAGATGGATTTTTAATTAATATCTCAGCTAATTATAGACACAGTTTTTTGAAAATCATTAACAACAATCCTTAATTCTGTTTCGACAACCCTCAACTCCCGGCTGAGGGCCAGAAAAATAAGACACATGAGGGATCTTATAATAGTTCCATTTTTACTTTTTAAGTATGCAACCTTAATAATGGTGTCAAATTTCTGGTAACCATCTCCTCTCTAATATAGGCTATATTTTATACAACAATTTCCAAACAATTTTTTTGGTACAACAATTTTCAAAGGGGTGCAAGAACAAAAAACATTCTAAAATTGCGGTTTCTACGATATTGTTGGTTCTAGAAATTTGAAATTTGATCTAGCGGTTACTTTAAACAGATGAAAATGCTCACAAAAATGGTTTCTAAAAAGTTTGAAATTTCAAAAAGGGAAAGGAGCAGGAAACGTTCTAAATTGCAATTTATTTGTACGATTAGGGCTAGAAACATGAAATTTGGCATAGTTGTTACTTTAGAGACTTAAATGCTAGCCCAGAACAGTTTGCAGAAGCAAAAAAAAGTTCTAAAATTTTGCTTTATGTACAGCTTGGAATTTGGCATGGTGGTAACTTTTGGTATGTAAATGCTCTCTAAGAATGATTTGTAAAGAAATTCTAAATTTAAAAGGAAAACAGTCTGAAAATGATCTAAAAACAATTAATTAGGAATTGTTTATTCCTAATTAATTGTATTCCTAATATGTGAAATTTGGTATGGCTGTTATGCTAGAAATGTAAATGATCATCACAGTTTACTAAAAATTCGAAATGTAAAAGGATGCATGAACAAAAAAGTTCTAAAATTGCAATTTGTGTATACAGTTGGTATAAATGCTTGGTTTTTGACACAGTGGTTACTTTTAAGATATAAGTACTTGTTCAAAACAGTTTTTAAAAAATTCGAAATTTAAAAAAGTGAAATGAGCAAAATACGTCCTAAGAATGTTCTAAATCATAATATATTTAGAACTTTTAGGGTTAGAATCTTGAAATTTTATATGGATGTTACTTAAGAAACGTAAATGCTTGCCCAGAATTTATTTTTTCAATTCGAAATTTAAAAGAATGCAAGAGTAAAAGAAGCATTCTAAAAGTGCAATTTATGTGATACAATTGGTATGGAAACTTGGAATTTGGTATGATGATTCCTTTTATGTACTAAATGCTTCCTTAGAACATTATTTTAAAAATTTGAAATTTAAAAGGATGAAATGAGCGGAAAACCTTCTAAAAGCATTATAAATTGTAATTTAGTTGAAACTGTTAGTGTTAGAAACTTAAAATTCAATATAGAGATTACTGTTAAGATGTAATAAAGAGTTTATAAATGGAAAATTTAAAGGTATGAAACAGCTGAAAGCATTCTAAATTACGATTTATTTAGAACCACACGTCATATCGCGCCTTTCGAAGACTATCTTTTTTCTATTCTAAAAGTAATTAAATGTCTGTATTTCGACACAATCTTTTAAAAGCATCTCGGAAGATCAAATTTACAGTGCCTACAAAAATTTTAAAATGCTCTGATGATTAAGAGCATTAAAAAAATCTGAGATTTTTTCGATGAAAATGATAAAAGAAAGTTAGGTGTTTTGGCGTGAGTTCACTCGGCTTCGGCTCATGTTTTCACTATTAAATGTGACTCTGTTCTCTTCAGTTTTAGTCAAAGACTTAAACTTTTTTCATGGAATTTTAAAGAGGATTTGGATACAGTTATCTTTACAATTGAATAAAATTACAGAGAGTTTGGACAATAACTTTTCTTTTGTTATTTTAAAGGGCCTGTTGCAAAAAAAAAAAAAAAAAAGCGAGAAGAAAACATTTCTTTTATAGCTAGATATCAATATTTTTCCACGGTCTGTAAAACCATTATATTTATAACTGATGAACTCAGACTACAGAACTCAGACAACAGCGGTTATTTTTTAAAAAACTATGAAACAAGAGACCCTTACAAGGAAAACAAAACAAAAAAACAAGAGAGAGTTTTTTAAAAATGCTTTTTTCTCTAATAATCAATATTATTTAGCAAAAATTTCATTTAGAAATATAAAATCGATATATGATATATAATCATACCCGGGCACCGCTGAACGAGTCAACTAGTATAATTTTAATGACATGCTGGCAGCATTTGTTAAAATGCAATAAGTGTAAATCAATGTATAACTAATTTATTGCTGATCAATTTAAATTAATGCATAGCGTAAAATTGTGTGTAATTATAGATAGTATTTTTTAAAGAAAATGCTTCATATTTAACGCCTCTTTATTCAAAATCCATACTCACAGGCAAATAAATTCTAGCAAAAAGTGAACCGGAGCTCTAATTTTCAGCAGTAATAACAACCATCAACCCAAACCCCCTTTCATTAGAAGGAGGGATGCATTATGGTTGTTTTCCCACCCGCATATTTATATTCCATACATTATTTGTAAAATCTAAAGCAATTTCGTCTTTTGTAAAAAAAATATTAATACATTTTGACTGTATCTATATCCAATTACACATAATAAAATTTAATAAATGAATAGAGCAGAAAATAAGCAAAAAATAGAGCCAAAATAATAATAGAGCAAAAAACATTGAAATCGAAAATGAGGGATTTTCAGAAAATCCTACTCGCCAAGGATGTTTTTACATGAACTAGCAAAACATAAAATGAGCTGTGCACCTATGAGCTTCATCACAAATTTATAATGTTTTACAAACACAAGCAAATTACAGCGACTAAACATAATAATACCATGAGTAAAAAAAGCAGATACGGTGCGGTTAATTCTGGCATTTCTCATCGCTGTTCAAAAACCACTGAGACAAAAAACAATTGAGTCTACATCTGCAATCGCTAGATAGATATATACTCCAACGTGTGTGACATGCTACGTCACATAATGTAAGCCTTTTGGTAGGAAAGAACGCAAAGTATTGGTGATGAGAGAAAAATGAAAACATAATTTAAGCTTCGATTTTTCAGAAATGCTCTTCTGCTGAGCACCGGAGCGCAATGTTTATAATCTCAGGTGAAGTCTGACCAATATCTAAATATTGATTAAAAACAAAAAGGTATTGGAGACAAGTTCTGGTAAGCTACGACGCAAATTAACTCTTAACTGCTGTTATCGGTCTCACAGACCACTGCATTTTTCACTTTTCAGACTTTAACTTGTAACTTTCAGTTTAACTACAGATACTAGTGGAATTTTGCTTCGTTTGGATCCCTAGTACTATCGCTAGAAACTTCTGAAGGGGTGAATGTTGATTAGAAACAGCCTGTACATAAAAGTTTAGTACAGAAACAGTATCTAATATGTTAACCGAGCCTTTTATTCATCTTTCGATCTCAGAGACCTGTTCACAGTAGTCATGCAGCACTTTTTGTCAATGTAGTTAAAGGTTAAGCACTGCTCACAGGCATGGATCTATGTCAATGAAATTACAATCGGTGCTTCTTTCCTCCGAGGGACAGAATGCAGTGCCTCCCATTGACTTCTAATATAAATGGACACCGGATCCCTTCCTTCTCTCCCGAGAGAGTTGAAGAAAACATCTTTCAGCTTTCATCGCCAAAAAATGGCAAAAGGGTGCCACTTTCTGGCAGTAATCCCTTTCTTGGCATTTATAGTAATTTTTTTAGCTCTGGGGTTTTTTAACCCCCCCCCCCCCCCCTTGGCTGTGCACCACTGTTTTCAAACTTTTAAACTTTTGTCTTTCTTAGATGATCACTTCATTTTTGCAAGTTAGATCTTGAAGTTAAAGTTAAATATATTCAATATAAAAGTATTTATTATATTAGTAGTTTATTTCATAGCATTTTCAGTGAGGAGTTACTTCCTGTAAAATAGATTATACACACTGCAAAAGTTTGTTTTATGTTTAGTTGCTTAGACCTGCAAATTTCAATATCCCATATGTTGATGGGGGGATGTATTGATCATATAATATGATCAATCCAAGGACTAAATTGTAACAGAATAAATATTTAGACTGTTGGTCTAACACAGAATTATAGAATTCCAGTTTCATGTTTCTTCTATAAAAGAAAATAATTTAATCCCTGTGACTGATCCCTTTGCCCTTTCCTTTCCTAGAATTCATAGCTTTCTGCAATGGAAAATATAAGATTTGTTATTATACCTTATTTCTAAGCTAAACAGTCATTTCTACTGTTAAGTAAGCATAATTGATTGCTGAAATTGGCTGAGGGCTGAATAACACTGACAGCTTCGTTCTTTTAGTTATGCGATTACTTTGCGTCTTGTAACTGTTTTGTAATCATTAATATAGTATAGTGTGAAACACAAGTTGGACAAGATATCAGTACAGAGAGCTTTAGGATACATTAATACATAAGAAAAATGGCTGGCAAAAAGAAAGATCCAATGTGGCTTTATTTTACAGGAGAAAAAATAAATCAGGAAAATGTGTGAAAGCAACATGTAAACCATGTAGTGTAGAAATGGCGGAGATTGTGGCAAAAATAAAAAAACACAAAGAAACTTAGTCTATGGGATAAAGATGACAGTGAATCCGAATCTGTTGAAATGAGGTTGGTTTTTTGCCTTTCAAAAATGTATTTTGGAAATATAATTTTCAGAAATGTATTTTTGTCAGGACAGTGGTAAAAAGGGGGAAAAAACGGAAGTTGATCACGATTGTAATTTAAATCACTGATTTTAATCAGTTAAAATTAGGATTTAAACATTGAAATAATGTAATTTAAATAAAATCCTTAAAACCCTGTTTTAAAATACTAGCAGTTTTTGCCAGTAGCAAACTCTAATATAAAAAAATCAAATAAATCTGATTTTTTTTATTTTTAAAAAAAAAACGTGATTTTTATCAACCCTGGTTCTCGTAATAAAAGAAACAGGTGGTGGAATTACAGTGACAATTTGGCAGGAAAAAACCTGTTTGACATAATATTCTCCCACCAGCACCTGCTGGTGGGAAGGGACATGTTTTCTTCAAAAAAGGGTTGCTGATCCGGCGTCTATTTGTATGAGATGTTAATGGTGCCTCCCCGAGAGCAAGACATCGTTGCTACATTACCAACAAATGAAATATAGTCTTTAAATTTGTGTACAGACCCCCTATGAAACAAATGATTTGAAAGAAACACTGATTGTGAAAATCTGTTCAATCACAATAAAAAAATAGCTTTTTATAACTTTAAAAGTACTTTTATTTTATTCTTACTTTTGGAGGCTTTACTTTGCAGTTTTACTTTTGAAGATTTTTTTCCTGGGTACGCACATAGCTTGGTCTTAGATATAACTGAGAGCAAAAAACGTGAAAAAAAAAAAAAAAAGAGCCATTTGAAACTGAGAGAGACTTACAAAATGTAATATGTTTTATTTTTTCCCTGGAATTCGATGGTCTGTTATTGTTTTGAACATGGAACAAGGACAGAAATGCAATTAAGAAACAGCCCTCTGTATACTATGTAACTCAAAGCATCTGTGTGGCAGTATATGACCTTTCTTTTACTATAGGACGTCTCGACAATGCGACACAGTCCAAATAACCAGTTTTGACTTAATCGATGCATGTGATATGCGCTTTCACAGTTTTAAGTAGAATTTTCACCATTTAATTGAATCACATTGTTGAATAGAATTTGAGTGAATAAAGCGACGAAAAGGCGAAACAATTTAATTTTAATTTTGATTCATATAAGCGGCATTTATAGTAATTTTTTTAGCTCTGGGGTTTTTTAACCCCCCCCCCCTTGGCTGTGCACCACTGTTTTCAAACTTTTAAACTTTTGTCTTTCTTAGATGATCACTTCATTTTTGCAAGTTAGATCTTGAAGTTAAAGTTAAATATATTCAATATAAAAGTATTTATTATATTAGTAGTTTATTTCATAGCATTTTCAGTGAGGAGTTACTTCCTGTAAAATAGATTATACACACTGCAAAAGTTTGTTTTATGTTTAGTTGCTTAGACCTGCAAATTTCAATATCCCATATGTTGATGGGGGGATGTATTGATCATATAATATGATCAATCCAAGGACTAAATTGTAACAGAATAAATATTTAGACTGTTGGTCTAACACAGAATTATAGAATTCCAGTTTCATGTTTCTTCTATAAAAGAAAATAATTTAATCCCTGTGACTGATCCCTTTGCCCTTTCCTTTCCTAGAATTCATAGCTTTCTGCAATGGAAAATATAAGATTTGTTATTATACCTTATTTCTAAGCTAAACAGTCATTTCTACTGTTAAGTAAGCATAATTGATTGCTGAAATTGGCTGAGGGCTGAATAACACTGACAGCTTCGTTCTTTTAGTTATGTGATTACTTTGCGTCTTGTAACTGTTTTGTAATCATTAATATAGTATAGTGTGAAACACAAGTTGGACAAGATATCAGTACAGAGAGCTTTAGGATACATTAATACATAAGAAAAATGGCTGGCAAAAAGAAAGATCCAATGTGGCTTTATTTTACAGGAGAAAAAATAAATCAGGAAAATGTGTGAAAGCAACATGTAAACCATGTAGTGTAGAAATGGCGGAGATTGTGGCAAAAATAAAAAAACACAAAGAAACTTAGTCTATGGGATAAAGATGACAGTGAATCCGAATCTGTTGAAATGAGGTTGGTTTTTTGCCTTTCAAAAATGTATTTTGGAAATATAATTTTCAGAAATGTATTTTTGTCAGGACAGTGGTAAAAAGGGGAAAAAAACGGAAGTTGATCACGATTGTAATTTAAATCACTGATTTTAATCAGTTAAAATTAGGATTTAAACATTGAAATAATGTAATTTAAATAAAATCCTTAAAACCCTGTTTTAAAATACTAGCAGTTTTTGCCAGTAGCAAACTCTAATATAAAAAAATCAAATAAATCTGATTTTTTTGATTTTTAAAAAAAAAACGTGATTTTTATCAACCCTGGTTCTCGTAATAAAAGAAACAGGTGGTGGAATTACAGTGACAATTTGGCAGGAAAAAACCTGTTTGACATAATATTCTCCCACCAGCACCTGCTGGTGGGAAGGGACATGTTTTCTTCAAAAAAGGGTTGCTGATCCGGCGTCTATTTGTATGAGATGTTAATGGTGCCTCCCCGAGAGCAAGACATCGTTGCTACATTACCAACAAATGAAATATAGTCTTTAAATTTGTGTACAGACCCCCTATGAAACAAATGATTTGAAAGAAACACTGATTGTGAAAATCTGTTCAATCACAATAAAAAAATAGCTTTTTATAACTTTAAAAGTACTTTTATTTTATTCTTACTTTTGGAGGCTTTACTTTGCAGTTTTACTTTTGAAGATTTTTTTCCTGGGTACGCACATAGCTTGGTCTTAGATATAACTGAGAGCAAAAAACGTGAAAAAAAAAAAAAAGAGCCATTTGAAACTGAGAGAGACTTACAAAATGTAATATGTTTTATTTTTTCCCTGGAATTCGATGGTCTGTTATTGTTTTGAACATGGAACAAGGACAGAAATGCAATTAAGAAACAGCCCTCTGTATACTATGTAACTCAAAGCATCTGTGTGGCAGTATATGACCTTTCTTTTACTATAGGACGTCTCGACAATGCGACACAGTCCAAATAACCAGTTTTGACTTAATCGATGCATGTGATATGCGCTTTCACAGTTTTAAGTAGAATTTTCACCATTTAATTGAATCACATTGTTGAATAGAATTTGAGTGAATAAAGCGACGAAAAGGCGAAACAATTTAATTTTAATTTTGATTCATATAAGTGGCATTTATAGTAATTTTTTTAGCTCTGGGGTTTTTTAACCCCCCCCCCCCCCCCCTTGGCTGTGCACCACTGTTTTCAGACTTATTAAAAACTCATATTAAAAATAAATAACTCCAATCTACCACCTAAATTAACCCCTCCTCCTAAATTTTCTGCTTCTAAGTTCTATGACTCCCGCACAATAGAAATTTGATGAGATATACATTTTCATCGTAAGAAGATAGTAGATGAGCGAGACTTTTGTCTGGGAGTCAGGCGGACCGAGAGAGTGCTCCTCTTTGTAATTTTCATGCTGGTCGGTGGATCCCACAAGTAATTAATTCTTAAATCCGAAAGACGGTCGGATAATATCCAAACAGTTTAAATTATTATTGTAAATATTTTATATCATTATATTCTAACCAAGGCATTAAAATTGAATGCAATTAACTCTGAAAACAGTGCGGACTGTTTTTCATATTGCTCATTCCCCTAGACGCTGGTCAAAATCCCACAGATATATTTAATTTTTAAATGAATAAAGATATAAACACAAATTGATGTTTTATAATGAATGTGTTTAAAATGTTTAACAGTTTGGTGCATTTTTTGTAATATTTCAAACACCGTGAAAAATACGTTTATTTAAGTATCATTATATGAACTCTATGTAGAACTTAAACAACTTAATAATAAAATCTAAAACTACAAACTAAATAAGGATGTGTTAGTGTTCAGCGAATTTTTTAATAATATACTAACATATAATATTGCAATATTTTGTATTATAAAATTTTTAAATATTCCTCAAAAATGTTGAAGATTGCAAATAAATCTTTTGGAAACATTCTTAAACTTTTTTCATACGTGCATGAAATTTGAAGACATTAATGAATATTCAAGTGTTTTAGAATCAAACAATGTTTTTCATATTTCTATAAAAAGTGTTTACATTTCTAGTTGCAATCTATCATTCCCTAATTAAGACATTTCCTAAACGTGTCACTAAAGTCAATTTAAATCTCCGATTTGGACACTATTTTCTAAAAAATCTTTTATAGGAAATAGAAAAATGTTATATGATTTTTTAGTATCTGGATAACTATCATTTTGTGCAATTAAGAATGAAAATGACTTCATGAATGTGTCAAAAAGTAGCCAGTTTAGATTAGAGAAAAAAAATCCTGAATTTATTTGATGATGATCTAACAATATTCGGCAAAATATCTCGCAATATTTAGTCGCAGGTATTCAGTCAACCAGCCTTTCATATTCCATAAAATGGCCGAATACCGAATAGTGGCTAAATATTCGTCACATCCCTATTTGTAAATTGATTAAATTAAAGCAAAGATACAAATATACATCCTGCATTTTACATTAATTTAATGCAATAAAACTATGTAATTTCAGACTTATAACCCGTGGACCAAATACTTTTCGACCCAGAAATTTTATTTTATAAAATGTAACTCACTAGATAGATAGATGTAAATATCTGACTTTAATTAGTAAATAAAATTTCTGGTCTAAACATGATTGTTTGATCCGCGGATTATATGCCAGAAATCACAGTAGTACATACAGAAAAGGAAATTTTTATAAGTAGTTTCAAGAATAAGTCTTAAACTGTGTTGAAATTCCACAAAATTGTTAAATATCAAGGTTATTTGCTTAGTATACATGGTATAAAACTGTTTATCTGGAAACGTGGTTTCCGTGGATGTGTACTTTTGAATAACATTGTTTCTAAATAGCAATATTCCCCTTATTTAATTACAGAAATTCTGCAATTATTCTGAAATGGTGGTATTCAAATGTAAGCATCCTGCCCATATCTGTCTCTGGATAAACAGCCCCATACAGTTTGAGGATTATTATTCCATAAGTCTTGATAATTGTTATAAAGCTTGCAATAAAGATACAACAAATCATTGCTTTGAAATGACATGGCTCTAACTGCCTTGACCACTCTCGAAAAAAGTGAGAAGAAAGCTTTTTTTCTCTACAGGCAATGATGTAGTTAGAAACTTATCAAATTCTTTAACTCTTGAAATACTCGCTAGAATGGATTGTATATGACCTCAAATTACACAGGGGAACAAAACAAAACAAAAATTTCTGCAACATTAAATTTTTTGGCGATTTTGATACATACTAAAGTTTATAATTATGGAATATAAAGTAGCTATAGTTGGAATTTCTCTGGCTCTTGTAATAATTCTTTTTTAAGGTACGTTAAGATGGATTTTTTACACAGTCATTTAGCATATTTCCTGAAAACTTGGGGGTTATAGTGAAAAGCTGAATGAACGGTTCCACCAGGATATCAAAATAATGGAGCAAAAGTACCAAGGACGATGGGATCTCCACATTTTAGTTGACTACTGTTGGAGTTTACAAAGAGATTGTCCTGCAGAGAAGCATTCTAGAAAATCATACAGGAAACTGTTTTAAGAGTAATGTTAAATCTATATTTCTGATTTTGCAATACCGAACTCACTCAAAATACAATGTAACAGAATATGTAAAATAAGTTAGAATCTTGTAATTCTAAGGCAATGAAATGTGAGTGTAAAGGTGGGTGGCATTCATAAAAAACAAAAATGGAAAAAATGGCAGAATTAAATATTTTATTCAATATAACACTACATATATATATATATATATATATATAACTTAAACAGTGAAAGGAATAAGATGTAATACATGTATATTTGTATAAATATTTCAATAAATTTATAGCAATGAATAAATGACGTATAACAATAAAGAAATATATTTCATATTCCATAATTTATGAAATATCACAGAGTATAATAAAATATGCATAATGCACATTAAATATGCACAATAATAAAATATGCACATTAAAAAATTTAGAATGACAAACAAATCTGAGATCATATTATCTCAACCATGAAACTCTTCACTTGGGAGACGCTGTAAGAAAAAAAAAAGTAATTACAATAATTGTTTATAACAAGTGCACAACAAAAATAATCCTATATATAAAAGTGATTTTTTATACTGTAGACACATTTGTGTAAGAAGTATTAAAAACATTAAGAAGAAAAGCAGAGAGGCACTGTAACCCTTCCTGTACTTTGAGATAGAAACACCGAAACTCCTTTCCAAGAACATAAGCAGGGCCAGATTAAGGCATGGGTAAATGAGGCACACACCTCAATTTTTTTAAATAATTTAACTTAAAACAATAAAACCTGATTCATATTTTTAGAAAATAGTTTTTATCAGTCACGGTCACTAGTTATAAAAATACTGTAATCAACTGAAGTTCAGTAAAATATTGAAATACACATATTTCTTAAATTAATATAAAAATTTAAACAGTAAATTGCACAAATTTAATGCCTCAAAAAGCGGGAAGGGCTGGGCTTGAGGCTCTGAGGACTTTAGATGACCACTGTGGCTTTGAGCTACTCACTACTCTTGGACAGCAGTCAGAGGTGGATGGCTGAGAGACCGCCGAATATGCAGCATGCACAACCATCCAACATCCCTACACCCTTTCCTGACACTTGACCAGACTCTTTAAAAAGCTGGAATCAGTACCAGAAAAATTTAAATGGTAAATTGCACAAATTTAATGTTTCGAAAAGCAGGAAGGATAGGGCTCAGGGGACTTAGGACGACAGCTGCCGCTTTGAGCTCCTCATTGCTGTTGGGCAGCAGTTAGGGGTGGGCAGGCTGGGACAGGGGGACCCCAAATATCTGTATAAAGTTTTAAAAACTGCAGTAGTTTCATTATTTACATAGTTTTATTTTGCAAGATTTTTAGCAAGATGGGAATACTAGATCAACAAAATATCTCTTTCTTCAGAAATGCTTCTTTTGTAAACAGTTAAGCCAATTCTGATTTAATGGTACTGTCAAAATTTATCATTTAAAAAAACTTTAAGTAGTTCGGGTCATCAAAAACATTTTTTCAATAATGTTTTTAATAAATACTATCACTATATACTTGTACTGTTATAGATAAATCTGTTAGTTTGTTGATTTTTTTTTTTTTTTAAGAATCTATTATGATTACATTTAAAAGTTATATAAGAAATTAATGCATTAAAATTGTTTCACTCATTACAAAGCATACTTGTGGGGGACCTGATGTCAAGTCTGTGTCCAGGTCCTCCAAAGACATAGTGAGGCCCTTAACATAAGTGTATTCTTCTGACACTGTAATACTATCTTTTTCATTAACACAGAAGTAGTCAAGTGCTGATCAAATCCTCACCTGTTTTTCAGTTATTTCAAAGTAAACTGATCACGCTTAAAACTAAATAAGAAGACTCCAGTTACAGCCTTACATTGGGTCGAATAAATCGATTTTACCTGCATCTGACATTACTCACAGATCAGGGTACTATTGTTTGTACCAGATTTCGAACATTTTGTTTCACACACAAGTCTTTCCCAAGCTACTTGTAGAGAGAGAACAGTTTTTAATTTTGACTATGCAACAAATACTTTATATTCTTGAGTAACATTTCCTTTGAGATAATTTTCTAAATTATGTAGCAGACCACTGGTAAATTCACTCAATGGTTCAATTAATTGGTTGATGGTTCAAAAATAGACCCATCATCAAACAGATGTCAATGACATAAAAAAACATTCTGTTCAACTTTGCCATAGATTTGGATAGGGCAACATTGCAAGTTGAATAGTTAGTTGGCTAGAATAGTCAGCTAGACTAGCTGGCCCCTTTTTTACCACACAAATGTGTAGTCAAAAGTACAGAGTTGGGCAAAATATATCGAAAAATCCTTTTCAATACATAATACAAAATACAAAGATTTTGAAATCTAAAATACTTTCAAATTTCAAAAATTCAAAATACATCTAGAAAAATTAAAAATTATTATCCATTAAATTGCTCTATGCAAACGCAAAGTTTATTTGCAAAATCAATGAAAACTTGTATGCAGTGGCCATCACAAAATTTTCTTCTATATCATTCTAATATGTTAATTTATAAAAGAATCAACAATTATGAAAATAAGGTATAATACAACATAGTATAAGGAACAAGAGCAGGGTTCCCAGCAAAACATGTCTGGCAATTTCTCTGACTTTCCATGATTTCCCCTGACCAAATCCAAAAAAATTCCATGACCAAATAGGCAAACACAAAATCTGCTTTAAATAACACAAAATAACAAGCAGCATTAAAAAAAAAAAAATAGAAATTTGTATCATAATAACAGGGTTCATACTCTTTTCTCACGAGAAAATTCAAGCACCTTTCAACAAAATTGCAAAATAAAATTCTATAAAATACTATAATGCAAAAAAAACTTCATCTTTGCCAGTATTCAAATGAATGCTATACAACAAAGTCTAGGATGTGAAATGTCATGAAGAAGTCTCAAAAATGTAGAAAACCTTTCTCCATATTATGGTATATTTGCATTGCATTTGAAGGAATTTCTCGATCTGGAAAAGGACAAGTGTCTAGAGATTTTTCAGAAGCGCCATGTAGCAAGAAATATAGTAACACTTTTCTGAAAAAGAAATGATTTCAAATTCAAATCCTCCACCCTCCCTCAGACCTATCCATGACTTTTTAGGAAATATTTGTAAATTCCCTGACTTTTCCGATATATTTTTTAATTTCCATGACTTTCCCTGACTACTTTCAAATTCCCTGACTTTCCAGATTTTCCATATTGCTGGGAACCCTGAAGAGTGCCCCCTATTGCATATTACAATTTAAAATTAGATCAGCATAAATACATAAATACATTTTCAGGCCTAGGACTGGTAAGTCACTCTTAAAAACGAGAGAAAAGAGACAAAATTGCAAAAAATAGAGACAAAAGAGACTAACATGTACAAAAAAAGAGACTAAAAAGAGACCAAAAAAAGAGGCAATTTTTGCCTTCAATATAAATTTTTTTTGTTAAACAGACAGCTTATACTTAATACCATCTGCAGCATACATTTTTCTCCTATTATTTACAAGAAATGTATAGATTTATGTGCTTATAAGAGCTGTGAGCTAAGCTATATGTGTTTATGCAAGTCGAGAAATTTTTTTAATTATATATTCAGGGGTCGTTCCAGGCAAAATTTGGGGCCTATTTAGAAAAATATGGGGCCTTCACAAAAATCTATTTAATAAAATGGGACCCTTCACAAAAATCAATTTGATAAAATGGGACCCTTCACAAAAATCAATTTGATAAAATCAGCTCCTTCACAAAAATCAATTTGATAAAATCGGCCCTTCACAAAATTCCTTTTACCAAAATAGGCCTTTTCACAAAATTCTATTCCATAAATTCTTACTATTTATTATTTTGTGATGTTTTAAAATGTGTAATTTGCAATCAAACAAGTTCACCAAAGAGGAAAACATCAGCAAAATGATTTAAAAAAATTTTTGTTTATAAATGCTTGGTTCAAATTTGATTAACTGGATTTCAACTTTCGTTATAAAATGTTATTTTCCACAAAAATATAATAAATTTCACAAAAATAACCTTTACTTTTCACAAAATGGGCCGCAAGAAAAAAAACCTGCATCGTCCCCCGATATATGAATTAAGCAATTTTATTAGTTTATGCTTACGTTATATGTTAACGCATAGAGAACATGTCTTCTAGGCTTATGAATGCTAAACAAATGATATTAAAGAATCTACATGATATTAATTGAATTAAGCTATACAGAATAATTATGTCAGATAGAAAATAAAATAAAACTTTTTTTCTGCACTTTTCACTCTTTAACCTTATTTTGCTTTGTAACCTATTTCATGCAGTTTTTAAAATTACATCATTTTGCATGTTTTAATTTATAATGTAGTGAATTCATAGATACTCATAGAAAGAAAACAAACCTGTTGTGATAATTGCAAATCGAATAACATATTTTACCACAAAATACATCCATATACAAATGTAAATTTAGAAGGCATGGCCATAAAAATAGATAAATAAAATAAATATTAAAATAATAATAATTCAAATTTTCACTTAAAATGTTACTTTTTATTTTACAGTAAATAACTGACTTACAAGCTAACAAAATAGTAAATAATTATCAATTAAAAAAAATCTTGATGGAAAAAAATGAACAAAATATTGACTTTAAAATAAAAAGTTTCAAATTTTAAGTCATCTTAGGCTTTTTTGGCACAAAATGTTGAAATTATATTGTCTTTTCTTTTCTGATTGTTTTTCTGAATCTTTACCACTTCCTTAAGTTTTTCCTGCTCAGTTTTACATATGCTTAAAATTCCTTCCAACATACCCTGGGCGACACTAACTCACTCAAATCTCCTTTCTGTAATGCACTTTTCAAGTGATTATTTGCTTCTTTAAATAAACGATCGGATGCTTCAGAAGCTATTTCATGTTCTTTCTTTGATTTGGATATTTTGTCTTCAAACTGATTAATTTGTTTTCTACTTACTTCAACCTTTTCTAATCTTTCTTTTTCTTTAGCTGCCAAGCAAATTTCTTTATTTTTCTTTTTCTCTTCTATTTCTTTTAATCTTTTTTATTCTTCCATGTACATTATGTAATGCTTAGGTGCACTTTGCCCCATAGAGATGAGTTTAGAAGTCATTAGAACAAGTTATGGTTTATATGAAAAAGTCTTCAATGCATCTTTTATTGTCAGTATAGCATTAAAAGTTCTTTCAGAAGTAGAAGCTTTTTCATCAGTTAAAGGCAATCGTGAAACAGAAAATCGTCTTTTGATATTAGCATTACCATGCAGTAACGATAAGGTCACTTTTACAACTTTCTCTATTTCAGCATACTTTTTCTGCCTTGCATTTTTCTTATTCAATAATTTTCACCAATAATGATCTATTCTTTCATTTTCATTTGATGATTCTGTCGCCTCCAATTGCAAAATTTTAAATTCATCAATTAAAACATCTTTTATACTTATAGGAAGCTTCCTCACAATAGATACAATATCTCGACAACTCTTTTTGTTTTTTACGTACAATGGGCTTAAACATTTCAGAGATTTTATTAAAGCTGTGTTACTAAGTGATTTTTTAATTAAATGACTACAGTCAGCAACATAATGCTCTTTAACATTTCTCATAAATAGTAAGATATCTTTTTCTGGAAGATGCATGAGTTCTTTTTTTTAACATCCTGAGAAACAACTATATTTTTCAATGGTAATATATTTTGAGTTTGAAACAACTCATCATAATTGCTTTCAGAAACCTGTTTGCAAGCACGTCTGGCTAGCTTTTCAATAAGTTCTTGAAGCTTTAAATAAAGCATATGTACCAGTGGCTCATCTTTTTGGAAAAGTCTCAGTAAAATTCATGAAGAGGTCTGCCGAAGACATAGCAAAATGCATTTCAGATTTTACTGTCTGATTACGAATCAGGTTAGAAATCTTTTTGAATGAGGTTGATTGTACTACATCATTTTTTTTTTTTAATGGTATGAACTTCTGAAAATAGTAAATAATCCCTTCCCACTGTTCAAGAAGTCTTTCAGCAGCATAACGAAACGTTAGCCATCGAGATGGAGAATGTTTCACAAATTTTCTGAGAGGTAAACCAAGGTTTTCTTGAATCTTTTCATAATCTTCGCATCTAGCTGGCCACCCATCAAAATAATGAAAAACAGCAACTTCTAATTTAGATCAATCTTCCCCAAAAACTTGCAAAGCCTTTAAATAAGCATTGTGTACAATATGTATAGGACATGTTCCGACATCTGTTAAAGGAAAAAATCGAATTTCGACTTGATTTTCATTGAAGAGCTTATGCACCTAATTATTTACATAAGGTCCATCTGAACCAACCATTAAAAGCTTTTGTAATAATAAATTTGCATTGCTGATAGCACAACCTATTTTTTCATTAAATATTTGGGCATCAGCTTTTCCTATCAAATATGTTTGTAGGTGTCTTGAGATTACTTCATCTTTAGCCTTTGACCAATAACGAATCGTTACCTGAAGTTCTTTCTTATCTTCAACATTCATTGTTTCTGTTTCATCAAAACAAATAGTAAAAAATGATTCCCCTACATCCTCTGTCATCATTTGATAAAAATATGGTCCAAGAGCATCTGTAATCAAATAATTCATTTTTTTGGGACTTAATGAAAAATCTTTTGGTACTGCTTCAGGAAACATTGCATCAAATGTATCTTTTATATTTCTACATGATGCTGCTGAAAATTTACAACAAACAGACTTCATAAACCAAATTAATTCCGAAATTGTTGCAGCATTTCTTGGACTATAAAGTGTAATCTGTGCAGCACTTGAGTTTGTACTTTCACCATTACCTCATCCCATCAGAAAACCCATCAGGAAAGAAGGTCACCATTCTTGTCTGTTTTAAACATCCAATCAGTTCTAAATTTACATTTACCCATTATATACAAAGCTTTTCTAATTTAGCCGCCATTTAATACGAATCCTGAAAGGAAAAGAAAAATATATTAATTAAATATATACATACATATATACAAGGTGGCCATAATTAAACTGATGGTACTATGAGTGTTCTGTAGCGCGATCTAATTGCGTAGGAAGATTAAACAAGACGGGGGACGAAGGATTCTGCGAAAAAAATTTAGTTCCAAAAGTCACCACCAGGGGAATATGTGGCGCTGTGTACTCGAAAAAGAGAGTTTCAAAAAATGAAGAGAATACTGAAATAAAATTACCGTTTATTTAACAAATTTAGCAATTTAATCTAAGCTCAAAATGGTAACAGTTTAGCTAGTAAAAAGCTAAAAATTAAAAGCAACAGCAGAAGAAGAAGTTCTTTATTCAAATTTCAAGTTACATCTTTTGGCCCAGTGCTAGCTTGTTCGGCTTTAAAAGGTAGTGTGCTACTGTTAGAAACAATTTCATTGAAAGTTATCTTTCATAATGTCTCCTTTAGTCGAGCGAGCTCTACTAGTCAAATTCTTTTACCTCAACCAGTGCAATGCACCAGCCGCTCTTCGTGTTTTTAGAAACCACAAAAAAATGCATAAAGGTAGCGGTGTTTTGTCAGTTAATGGTTTAAAAGCAATGGTTGAGAAGTTTGGGAAAACAGGTTCTCTAACTGGTCAGTCAAGCAGAAGACGAAAACCTGTATCACAACATACAAATGAAGAAGTGCAATGGCGATTGTCGACAGAGCACCAGACAATATTGCTACAACTTCCAGTGCTCGTGGGATAGCTCGGAATCTGGATATGCCATATTGTACAGTATGGAAAATCCTACGAAAGATTATACACTTCTATCTGTAAAAGATCAGCCATGTACAAGAGTTACGTCACACCGACCATGATAAGTGATTGACTTTTGCTCTCACTTTTCTTGCCAGAATGGAGTTGGATGATGCTTGGCCCTGGAAAATCTTATGGGGAGACAAAGCCCACTTTTACCTGAATGGAACTGTAAATACCCAGAATTGCCGAATTTGGTATAACAAGTCACCAAGAGCATTCAAAGAAATTCCTTTGCATTCACCAAGATAACTGTTTGGTGTGGTTTCACAGCAGATATGATCATAGGTCCATTCTTCTATGAGAACATTACTCTGACAGGACCTGTAACTTGTTATGTTACCGGAGACAATTATCGACAAATGCTAAACAACTTTGTTATTCCGGCATTTCAGCAAAGACAGTGCCTGGAGAAAATCATTTTCATGCAAGATGGACCCCCTCCACATATTGCTTTGCAGATACAGCAGCTGCTAAGACAGAAATTCACAACAGAAAGAGTCATTAGCCACTGTTTTCCAATTGCATGGCCACCTCGGTCCCCTGATCTTACACCCTGCGACTTATGGCTATGGGGTTACCTAAAGTCCAAGGTCTATCACGGAGATGTCCAGGACCTGGCTACGTTGAAGGATAACATATCGTGAACTGTACGAGAGATTCCTGCAGACATGTTATTCTATGCTGTTGTAAATGCCCAGAATGCACAGAAGGCAATATGTGGTCCACAAAAACAGCAGCCACATTGAACCTGAGTTGGATGTGCTAAATAAACGGTAATTTCTTTTCAGTATTGATTCTTCTTTTTTGAAACTATCTTTTTCGAACACACAGTGCCACATATTCCCCTGGCGGTAACTTTTGGAACTAAATTTTTTTTTCGTGGAATCCTTTGTCCCCCGTCTTGTTTAATCTTCCTACAAAATTTGGTGCCATTCTCGCAATTAGATCGTGCTACAGCACACTCTGAGTAGCGTCAGTTTAATTATGGCCACCTTGTATACATATATAAATATATACTACAAATTCCAAAATCCAGAAATCTGGTAATTCCGGATTTCGGACTTTTCCGAATTTAAGATCATTTTCAGTTTATTTGTCAAAAAATTAATCTACACCCCACATTTTGTCAAAAGATCGCAAAAAAAAGACAAATTTCGTCAAAAGATTTCTAAAAAAAAAAACGACAAATTTCGTTAATGGGACGTGAAAAATACACATAATGCCGTACCCCCCCCCCCCCCCACCTCTATTGCAACTTTTCAGAAAATATTTTTTTACTCAGAATTGTCCCTTAAAATCACCCCCTTACTTAAAAAGAAAAAAATAATAATAAAGAATCTACCCATGATTCCTTTCTGCATAGCAAAACATATCCCTCCAAAATTTTGATGATCTGATTGTGTAAACATTAGATTTCCGATTTCACTTAGCGAAGTATATAAACAACTCTTTCTTCTCCGTTTCTGTATACTTGACATTTTAGGCAGGTATTGTAACGTTCTAATAACTGATTATATTTTAACAAAAATTTGTTACACAGCTTAATTTAAACTTGCTGAAAATTTGAAAGAAATCTGTCTATATAGGAGATATGGATTTTTTTTTTTTTTTTCCTGTAACAGTGACGAAAAAAAAAAACAGTTCGGTTATTCATTCTCTTTCTTTTTTGGTTTGCTTGCAATTCAATAATATATATATTTTTTTTTTTCTGCACTTAAGCAACGCAAATTGGTTGATACATTCGTACTGTCCTTTTTATTTTTAAAAGAACAGACTTTGAATAGTTATTTCTCCTGCAAAAAATGAGAAAAAAAATACATATATATAGAATCATTACAGCAAGAGCAGATCGTAAGATCATTTTGCTGCCAGAACTAGACTTGTGGAATGAAAAAAGTATGAATATATATATATATATATTAATTGTTAGAAGAGTGGTGAGGTTTTTGAACCGGTTTTAAGAATTCCAAATTTATATATTTAATAATAAATAAATAAATAAATAAAAATGACAGTTAGCATAACTTCCAGATTTTGGAGAATATCCGAATTTTAGATGTCCGGATTTGAGACTTTGTATAAGCTTTTTTTTTTTTTTTTTTTTTTTTTGTAAAAAAAGTATTATAAATTAGGAATTCTTAAAACCGGATTGAATATCTCTCCACTCTAACAATTTTTAAGGAATAAAGATATTTATAATATTTTCATTCCACATGTCTAGTTACAGAAAAATGATTTTACAATGTTCTTCCATACTGCTTTTCCAGGCCCACGATTAAACGTCTGCACAGGTCGAATTTCTAGGTCAAACTTCTAGGCTCAGCCCGAGCTCGACCCAGCTCGGTATAACAAATAAAAGTCAGTCCGAGACCGGCCCGGTATAACAGCTAAAAGTTCAGCCCGGGCCAGAAAAAAAATCTCGACCCGAGTAAATCACGCACTTTTTTTGTATGTGTGTGAGGAGAAAAGAGGGGGAGGATGTAAAATTATATTTTTTTTGGCAAATAAACTGAAAGTTATCCAAAATTCAGAATCGCCGAGGCCCGGAGAATTTCTTCACAATAAAACTATACAAAAAAATTATGAGATCACGCTAATTTTTTAAAAAAATTGAATTGGGATTAAAAATATAAAGTTAAAATCTGCAGAAATTCGACAGCTAGAAATAGAAAATAAAATCAAGTTTATTTAGTGTAATTTACTAAATGGAAAAAATGAAAAATTATCAAGTCATTTTATTTTATTGTTTTCAAATCTAATCTGCCTACTTTCTATGCTAATAATTAATTATAACTCAAAATGAAAAAAATATTTGAATGCAAATGAAATCACTTCAATTACCATGCCTGCAGGTATCATGCTTTATATTTAACATGGTTAACAAATTTCCCGCTCAATAGCGCGAAATTTTCTGACACTTTTTAAACGTAATTGGCAATCCTGACTATTGAAGCATTTTGGAATCGAAATCAGTTTTCTATTTTTCGATAAATAAATTACTAATTGAATTACTCGCACAAGCAACTGTGATTACGTGACGACAGGTCTTTCATCTTTCTTGTGGTGTCACGTCCAGAAATTAGATTTAAAATGCCCACTTTGACAGTATTTTTTTAAAGAACTTTTTGCCTTCACCAACAAATGGAAAACACCATTCGATTATAATAGTTTTTGAATAAGAACACATGCCTATTTCATGCATTTACGAACAAAATATATTCAGAAATGTGTTGGAAAGTAGCTCCTCCTGATTTGAGAACAGCCCTAAAAATGCATCAAAATTTCGCATTGTTCAGTAGATATTTTTATTTTTTTGAAGGTGGGAGATTTGTTTTGCAATGAGCGCCATTTATAGAATTCTTTCTAAACTGATTTTAAAAACAGAAATTTTTACCTAATTGAATCGTAGAAATGTGCTTCGATTAAATAAAATTTCAATTTCATTAAGAAATTACTGGTAAAAATAAAGAAATATTCTAAGAAATTTATGCGTCGCGAAGGAATTAACCTATAACTTATAAATGAATTGAAAATTTGAAAGTTTAGAATTTAATGACAAAACAAAAGTAACTTCAAAATGTTTCATTTTAATTAGAATAAAAATTAAAGTAAACAGAACTATAATGAAACGTTATTCTATCCACTAGCCAGCAAGTCGGAATAACCAAACCATGAACCAAGTAATAAAAATTTCCTCTTATGGATGCATAATTTTGTATCTGCAGGCATATTTAGTACGGAATAGTGCCATGTCACATTCTGATGAAATGATGTCATTCTAAGAGTGCACCACGCACTTTACTTAATGGCATGCATTTGAGATTTTTATTTTTATGTTTAGTTTTTAAAATATCCAAATTTTGTTTGCCAAAAAAGCTTCTTCATAGATCTAAAAACAGTGTAGTAGCAGTAAGAATGCAGAAAAGAAGGTATCCGTTTTTCGGAGCTTAAGTTCTTAGCTCATGAATTTTACAGTCGCATACATAAAATCCACCCAAAATGCCAATTTCGAAAGCATTTACTGAAAGACCATTTGCCTTTAATGTAAAATAAAGCATTTTATTTTATTTCATTTTTAAACACTTCTAGGGGTCAGTCAGAAGTAACTAGTTTGGATTTGAGAACAACATTCATAAAAAATATATATATATACAATATAGAACACAAAAATAGAAATTATTTTATTAAAAAAAGAAATCACTTACCTAAATATACTCCGAAATTGTAGATACCATAAATCAACTCAGACACCATAGGAAGATTCTTCTACTAGTGAGCTTAAAAATTAAAGAGCAATTATGGGAGTTTCGATTGTAACTTTTAACCAATAACGAAAGAACAATGAAAAGATTCTCCACACCTTTGCCGTGCTTTGATTTTGCAGGAAATTGGCAAATCGCCAATAATGATTATTTATCTTGTGCATCGCATTATTTAATTTGACTCTCGTGGGACGGGGCAAGGATAAAGTTCAATCAGTAAGAAATATCAGGAAAAAAGCGAGAAAAGAGATTAAATCTGAAATATATAGACTAAAAGAGACAAAAGCAAAAAATAGCGAGATTAGCGACTTGCTCCAAGGCCTGAATATATGAGGTAATATTTGAAATTAAGACTATTACAAAAGCAAACTACAGTAGAACATCTCTACAATGCAATTCTCTATATAACGTACAACTTCTCAAATGTAAACAATGAATTTAGCAGTTACAAAGCATCTGCATTACCACATTGTAAAAAATTGCTACTCTGTAAAGGACTAAATTTGACATATTCATTCAACTTCTTAATTCAGAGCTTTTTAATGAAAAATTGCTATTATTACATTTTTTTTTAAATTAAGTAATATAATGAATGATTTGGTCCAGGCATACTTGGGAGAAGTTTATAAAGTAGATTTAACAATGAAATTTATAATCTGCACAACTTCTGTCCCAAGGAATGCAATATAAAGTTACTCTACTGTATTTTGATCTGTTTCAGACATATTTGGCCATGTTTACAAGGTGAATATAATGAATGATGTGTCAAATTAATGGTAATATAATGAATAATGTGTGAATATAATGAATGGTAATATAAGGAATGATATATGAATGATAAATGTGTGAAATTAATATATTATGCAAAATCCTATATAAATGCACTACGCATTTTTAGGTTTGCGTTATAAAGATCTTCTACTGTAATTTGTTCTAAATGTGTTTTGTTAATTATGAAATAGAAGTTTCTGAGTTAAAAAGCAATTGCTTTTGGAAATTATGCAGGTAAAATTGAGGTCATTATTAAGAAAACAGAACACAATAACCGTAAATAAATAAAAAATGCCATTTTAAAGAAAAATTTGGAAAAGTTTTAGAGAAATTTTTCTAAATAATGTAAATTGTCTTATAAAAAAGTTTATTATCTTTTTTCTTCAGATAGTAAGGAATTTAATTTTATGGGTTTTTTAAAAGAATGACTGAACAAAACATTCTTTAAAATAATTATTTAGATATTAAAAGAAATAATAAATACTATTTTTTTTCATACATAACTGTATAATAAGAAGTTTTTTAAAAAAATAGGATTTTCACAGCTAGGAGCAAAGTTGAATGAGTATATTTTTCATTGTAAGTTGTAAAAGTTATATAGTTAAAATGTTTGAAAATTCGTTTTAAATAAAATAATAAATATTGTTAAAAATGGGAATATTTTGCACTGTAAGATGCAAAAATGTTTATATAGAGAGTGTGTAACTAATTAAAATATAATAAATTTTGTTTTATTTAAAGTTTAAATATTGCTGTTAAATGATTTTACAATTTAAATTGCAGTCAATTATTCTTTGTAAGATGCAAAAATATTGATATAGCAACAGTAAAAGTAACTAATAAGTAAGAATGTAAATTTTAACTTAAAATGTAATGTTATTTGCATCTTACAATGGAGAATTAATTGCAATTAGTTCTAATTTTTATTGCAAACTCATTTAACAGCAATATTTAAACTTTAAACTAAAACACATTTTATTTAAACATTTTAATTAGTTACATAATTTATATGTAAATATTTTTGCATCTTACAGTGTAAAAATCTTCTGATTAGCAATATTTATTTTTTGAATTAAAAAGAACTTTCTTACATTTTTTAAATACTATTTTTGCATCTTACAAAATTTCCTATTATATATATATTATTTCTGTTGTCAACATTCTTTTTTCTAAGCAAATTCAAAATGCAGAATGATAAATGAGATACCATATGAAAGGATTTTCAACCAGCTTCTGACATAGTACACTCACATTTTGTTAACATGTTTTTTGATTAAAAATTGCAGTCAATAAAAAATTTAATTGGCATCGTTTTCATAAATGAAATGAAAGGTTTTTCTCAAATCAATGTTGCCACAAAAATAAAATACCGCATTATATCATGCTCAATAATAATTATAAAAAAATATTCTAAAATAAAGTGGGACATTGTTGCTGCATGGGTTTATTTTATATTTATGATTAAAAAGCAAAATATACATTCAAATGCTCAATTTATGTCTTTTGTCTCATGTTTTTTTCCAAAACAATGTCATCCTCTAATGCAGTTAAAATATGATTGATATATATTTTTTTTTTTGGCTTTCGCTATCTGCGATAAGTTTTAACTGTTACTTTGATGGAATAAATGAGATGATATTCTGGCTTGACTAATGTTGTTTGCAGATATTTTTAGTCCTTTTTTATAAGTTTAAATCTGCATCTAAAAAATAATAGACTGCAGTGCAAAATATTTGCACGGGTCCACTGGTAAGATATAATTGGCTTAATCGGAAAAAGACAACAATGTTATGAGAAGGGACTCCTGGCTGAAAGACAATCGAGATTGGGTCAAAAGGCCCAAAAACACACCAAAGCAAAGTTGGTGAGTTTTTGGGCTGGTGGCCAAAAACTCACACTGGTGAGGTGTCCAAAACACTGCTTGGGTAACAAGCAGTTGAAACGACAGTTGGACAAGAAGGACCAAGTAACAATTCAATTTTTTTTTTTTTTTTTTTTTAAGTAACTGGTTGTTAATTTTATTTAATAGCCATAAGGAGAATGGCAACTGGAAATTTTCAGATCTACTTTTTTGGGTTGTTTCATGCACATTGTATTTTTTACAGAATATGATTCTAAAAAATTAAAAGAAATAATGTACTTACATGGCCAAGAATTGGCCTTTCCCAGACAGATTCTTTAGTAAATTTATTAAAAAAATATTCTCTGTTTTCACGTCTACTCCAAAATTTACGCCATCCTGCTTGTAGCAGCTCAGGAGGCAAAGCATGCACTGAATCACTAGTACCATATTGATTTGGAGACTTTACACCCTGAGGTAATGAAGTTGAATTCACATGAGATATAGCTGGGATGTCAGATTGGGCAGCATTATGTCTCCGAAGAACAGGGGTATCTGAAAGAATGATTAACAATATTTAAATTAAATTAAACAACATTAAGTTAAATTCTTTTTACAGAAATATATATAATACTTGATGTAAAAAAAAAACTTAAAGAAAAAAAAGATAATATATATTAATGGTAAAACAAGATTATGTAAGTACTGAATACATCATAAACCATGAAAGATTTTGTAATAATCTAACCAAATTTCATCAAAAGTGTAGGTGCAATGTAGTATATCTGCATATATTTAATACTTTTCAGCATAATTGAAAAATGTTGCTAATTTCTGTTTGTCAGTATGTCTGCAAGTTCGGAACATTAGTCGGGTTTCTTTTTACATGTATGCATATTAAGCACAGTGAAACTGCAACTCTATCCAGACTAATGTGTTCTGAACACAATCCAGATATGCAGAAATTGGAGATAAGAAATACAGTTATCTTTGGTTAACAGGCAGAGGCCTCGCTAAGGGGGGGGACGGGGGGGGAGCCTCCCCCCCCAAACGTTTGTGAATGCTATTACACTTGGCAAATTTACAAACTCTTATTTGGCAAATTTGCATAAAACTTTAATAAAAACTATAATATACTCTCTATTTTTAATGGACTTGTCAAAAGTTACAAATCTAATTGGGAATATTATTAAACTTGTTGAATTGGCGAGAACTATTTATTTTTCCTTTTCAATGAGTTGGCAAATACTGAAATTTGACTTGGCAATTTAAGGTCCTCTCCCCCCCCAATAAAAAGTCTTAGCGATGACACTGTTAACAGGTTACAGAGTTCCACAGAGGTATTGATAACAGGATCCAAAAAAAGTTATTTTTGTAATGCATAATGAATTGCTATCTATGCTGCCAACGAACATTTTAATTAAACGTCTTTTAAACAGAATGTTTGAAATAATTTTGGGAAGTAAGTATAGTCATCCCCCCTTTCCTGTTGAGATCAATTCACATCATTAAAATCTATTTACAAGATAAAAATTAAATTTTTGCGTGACAAATCTTACCTAGATTTGCTACTTTGAATTTCATGAATTTTCAGCGTATTCTGGCAATAAAAACATGTTTTTCCATCTTTAGTAACATAAAATTCTAAGTATCATAACTTGGAAAGTTTTCATCATAGAAGAATGAATTTTTATTGATTTACTTGTTAGAAGATAAAACTTTTCCTGAATAGCTATTTTGATGTAAACGGATTTTCATATGGTGGCATTTAGCTATTGTAACTATATCACTAAAACTAATGGCTTAGGAATTAGATATTGGTAAACAATACGAAGGTACACTATGTATAAAAATAACATTTTTAAAAACTTGATTTGTAGAAAAATGTAAAAAAATTTGTCTTTCTCTTATTCATAACTGCTATAATATGACTGCTCGGGTAATTTCATCGATTAAATATGTTACCTATTAGCTTTAATTCATTTCTGTTTAACTGTCAGATACAAATTAACAATCCCTCATCCTAAAAATATTTAAAAATAGCAGGATTTTGCCTAATTTTAATTTACTATCAGCTTTTCATTGATCGTCTGTTCAGGAGTGCCATGTAAATATTACGGATGCACTGAATATTTGCTATCTATTTGGTATTCGGCCATATTACTGAATATCAAACTATTCAGTCTGCCGAATATCAAAATATTCAGCCTGCCAAATATTGAAATATTCAGCCAAACTGAATACTTAAAGAAAAATTTAATGTATTTAAAAAACCACAACTTCTTTTGACTAAACACACAACTTTGACTTTTAACTGTCAATCAATAAAGATGTTTAAACTAATTAGAAATAGAATTATATTTAAATGAAAGAGAATGATTTTACATTATTTATTTGCTGTTTGAAAAGTGTCATTTAAGAAAATTAACCATTAATGATGATCTTATGGGAATTAATGATGTACAAATAAATGCAAGTTCCTAAATATTGTCAAGTAAATATTCCATTTTTTTGCTTTTTCGCAAACATGATGTTTCTAAACAAACAGGAAAAAACTTTCACAGGTGATAATAGCCTCCAGCCAAACGATTTTTTCTAGGAAACCATGATCGCAACACACTTATTCAATAAAAAATACATGCATCTCACTCCAGGTCAAATTTGAATTTTTGTTTGTTACTTTAATAATATTGAGGTATTATAACTATATTTTCAACATAGTTACTTTGATTTCTGTCAATCACGAGAAGTACTGGAAATTGCCACCATTCATATCTAAACAACACGGAGCTAGATATTCCTTTATTCAGAATGCAGCTGACAGTACTATTTATAACTGTGTCACCGGCCAAAATTAAGCCACTTCCAATAATATCATCATATTTGCTATTAGCAAAATTAATATGATGCAAATCTCAGTAAAATATCTTCATTTTTGTTAAAGTTGTGAACGAAAATTAAGTTTCAGCTTGCGGTGACACACCCTGTATTTTTGATGGAATAAGTGGATGGAGATAATGTTCCTTGCTCAAAAAATGTTTGCCTTGACCACATTATCTACGCAGAAAGTTTGTTCCAAGATGTATGAACATCCTGTATGTTTACAACCTCTGAATATGATCACCCATTCCAGAAAAGAAAACTTCAAATGAACTTAAATACGTTTTTGAGAATATCGATGAAAATGAGTTTGATGCTGAAAATCCATTTCAAGAAGATGTAAATGATAGTTCAGGGCCAATTAGTGAAAAATCTGATGATACGACAGAAGAAAATGTGAGAAAATCTTCTAGAGAAAAGAAACTTCCAATTAGGTTTCCAGAACCTGAAATATATGAAGATATGCTTACTTTAGAAGAGACATTAACTTTTGATGACATTTCTACCTTGCCCCACAATGAGAAACAAAAATGGAAAGAAGCAATGGACGAAGAAATGGAGTCCATGAGAGAAAATGAAGTGTGGAATTTAGAAGAGCTACCAATGGATAGGAATGTTATTTCCTGCAAATGGGTGCTGAGGAAAAAGAGAGACGGTAAGTACAAAGCAAGTCTGGTAGCTCGCAGGTTCATGCCGAAAGAAGGAGTGGACTATACTCAGACTTTTTCACCTGTTATAAATATGCTTGCTTTTTGTTTAGCAGGCATTATTGTATTGTCAATTATTGTGTTAAATTTGAATGTTTTTGTTTTGGATGTTAAAACTGCTTTTCTAAATGGGGAATTAAATGAAATTATTTATATGGATCAGCCAAAAGGGTATGATGATAGTACTGGTAGGAAATGTAAACTTAAAAAGAGTTTGTATGGCTTGAAGCAAACCCCACGTCAGTGGTATCAAAAAATTCTAAATTTCGTAATTAAGTTAGGTTTCAAACAATTTAATTCTTAATCATGCATTTTTGTAAGACATGTAAATTCAAAGAAAATATTTATGGCTCTTTACATAGATGACCTGTTGATTGCAGGTTCAAATGTTTGAGAAATTAATGTTATTATTGATATGTTATCTAAAGAATTTCAGATGTCAAAATCAGAAAAGGCATCCGAGTTCTTGAGCATCCGAATGGAATTTAACTTTGACGAGTTATTCTTAGATCAAGAATCCTATATTTTAAGACTTAAAAAAGTACAAAATGCGTGATTGTAATCCTTGTTCTATTCCTATTGAACCTAAATCAACTGCTGCAGATTTTGTAAAAGGTAATCGATTTAATGAGCCATATCGAGAATTAGTGGGATCTTTACTCTATTTAGCATATGTATCCAGACCTGATATTTTGTCTGCAGTTAACTGCTTAAGTCAACTTCAGGAACATCCTACTGATTCTGCCTGGTGTGCTTTAAAGAAAATAGAGATATTTAAAAGGTACTGCCGAATTGAAAATTAACTATAAAATGGGTAATTTAAGTGATTCAGATTTATCTACATATGTCGATGCTGATTGGGGTTCAAACTCAAATGATAGAAAGCCTGTGTCTGGTTATATTATTATGTTCTGTAATTGTCCTGTATTATGGTGTATAAATAAACAAAAGAGCATTGCATTGTCAAGTACAGAGGCAGAAATAAATGCCTTGAGTAAAGGAATTAAAGGTCTTTTATGGATCAATGGTATTGCCAATGAAATTGTAGGTGTTAAAAATCTTATAGTGTATGAAGATAACCAATCATGTATCAAGTGCATTACAAATGAAAATAATTTTGATAGAATGGAGCATATTGATATTAAGTTGAAATTTATTCGTGATGTTGTCAGCAGAAATTACATTAAAATAGAATACATTTCTACTGAAAATCAAATTGCTGACATGCTCACAAAAGCACTGAAATATCTGTACTATTAATTAATATTAACACGTTGAGCGCCATGCATATGTTTAAGGAAATCTCCGTCAGGCCACGCGCACTGCTCAGTGCCTGATTACCGATGGGGCAAACTTCCACCAGTAAATCTAAATAGAAGTTTTCAACTTATTAAAACTCCATATTCATACAAAATTTCTCTAAATGATAAGTCAACAATATCTATTCTTATTTACTGGTGGAAGTTTGCCCCGAAGGTAATCAAGGCCCTGGCGCTTCTTAGAAGCCAGGTCAGCTACTGGCGACTATTTTTATATTCTATTCACATCACTATTTAAAAATGTTTCTTATCGTAATAGAAGATGTTTATGTTTAAAATTAAATGCTAATGGGTATTCGTTCAACACGCCTGTTATGTCTTGTTTATCGTTTGGCCCGCTAGATAAGATTTCATCGAAATCGGCTTTCGTCCGTCATTCTGTTCAGGTTATGACAAAGTAATACAAGCATTTTAGAAATGTTTTACATTTATACCCAGTGACAGACTTCAAATGTCTTCAACGCTAATAATGTTTTCAAAAATAGTCTGCAATAGGCAATATATCATATAAATCCATTCTTGCTGCTGTTGTAGTACTAATTAATTAAGGTATCAGCATTTATCAGCATTTCTGAGTAAAAAAAAAAATCTTAAATTCACAGCAAATATTCTGAAAGGTACAGCAGAGGGGGGAGGGGAAAAATCCCCTCTCGGCAATATTATTCTTGTTGCAGGTCGGATTAACTCTGCTTTTGATTCGAGTTGATTTCAGGCTGAGTGTAGATTCCTGCAAATTGGGTTCGGGTTAACCCGATTTTTCAAAAGTTAGTTCAATACATTGTTTCAGATTAAAAACTAGGCCTATATTAACAAGCATAGAACTTTGTGTGTCTGGTGTTTTCTAAAGGAATATGCTGCATCTTTTCCGGGACTATGTCACAAAATTCACGTTTTTTTCGTGAACCTTTGACGAAATTACTGTTTTTCCCTCCCGTGATCCTTTGGCGAAATTCACATTTTTTCCTTCGATGAAATTTGTACTTTTTCTGTGATCCTTTGACGAAATTAGCAGTTTTTTCCACGGTCATTTGACAAAATTGGTGTTTTTTGTGCAGCCATTTGATGAAATTTACGTTTTATCTGTGGCCCTTTGACGAAATTTGCATTTTTTCCATGATCCTTCAATGAAACTCATGTTTTTTTTTTTACAGTCTTTTGATGAAATTCACATTTTTCTGTGACCCTTTGACGAAATTTGCGTTTTTATCGCGATCTGTCAATGAAATTAGCCATATTCAAAAGTAGAAACTGGTGGAAACCCTTTTTCTGGATAAAAAGTGTCATACTATATTAACCAATTTGTTCCGCTTGGCATGATTTCCTGTACACAATTATTTTCAGAATTCAGACTACTAAATCAAAAAATAATATTTGTTTTATTTAACAACAAAAAATTTCAATTGAATAAGAAGAAGACTGCTATTTCAAAATAGTAGTATTCTAAAATTAAAATGGTACAAATCCTGTTTCTTACACTTATGTGAGATAAATACAATGTAAAAGCAACAGCAATTCAAATTGCAACTTATTTGTAACTGTCTACTATCACATTTAGTTTTTGTTTTCTGCATAAAGTCTAATTTCATAAATTTGGTATCGTCCCACAAATTTGCATATCATCTGACTGTGCTTTTTCTCACTGACAAATTTCCCTGCTAGGCAAAATCAACCAATAATTTAACAATACGTGTCAAATATGTCCTTAGGTATTAGTAATAGATGACAAAAGAAAGAGTTGCATGTTTGAAATGTAAAAATTCTCAAAAAATTATTCTCAGAACAAGTGAGTTAACAACTGTTTATTATATACTGAAACTTAGGGTTGACCAAAACACCAAAGTATGGAAAGAAAACAGACATTTTCATTATTCTGATCTTTGAAGTACTTTTAAAACTCGTTTATCTTTCTAGTAATAATGGCTAATAGGTAAAATGCAATGAGATTAAGTGCAACACAAGACTGGAAAACAATACTTATTTTGTTTTTGAAAAGATTAAAATAATAATATAAATAACGAGAATTACCTTTTAAAATTGTTTGAGTAGTTCTAGCTTTAATTGGTACAGCAGCACTATAAGATATAGTTGGAATTGGAACAGCTGTAATATTCATCTCTTTAGCATCTTTTTCCACATTATCAGACATTGCTTTAGATGGTGTGCGCTCCCGAAGTTTGCTTAATAGATCAGCACCACCTAGCTGATAAATTGTAAAACCGTCAGTTGAGCTTCGTTCTCAAAACGAGCAGCATCTCATGTCACGAGTGCCCTTGCGCTCAAACCAGAAGTTAAACAAAACTTCACTTGCCCCTTGGCAATTAATTAAATAAATAATTAAAAACTTACTACAGTCCACTCTCTTACTGCTCCCGACATATGGTCCTAAGCGACCGGAGCACAGTGTAAATGAGTAATTTAACAGCTTTAAATCGCCAACGCGGCGTGTTAAAAACAAAGCTTAACAAAATAACAAAATTCGTTAGTGAATACGTACTCTCAGAAGAAAAAGATCAACAACAAAAGAAAGAACATCAGTTACGATTGGAAGCTAAACGAATCTCAATCTCAGAACTCAAAACGTCATTGCGTGAACTCATATACGCCTATACACAGCTTCCAGAAGATGTGGAATTAAAGGATTCTTTGGATATAACGTCTCAACTCGAAGATGAACTGGAAGAATCAGAGGTAAAGCTTAATATATTTATATCTAAATTAGATTGTTCTAATGTTAAAAAAGATAATTTGACTGTTACGACTAACTTTAAAATACCTGACTTACTCTACCTAGTTTCTCAGGAAAATATGATGAGTTTCAAAATTTTAAAACTCAATTTATGTCAATTATAGGCAATAATAAAAATCTAAATTCAACTCAGCAGCTATGCTATTTAAAGGGCTGTCTAAAGGGTGAAGCCAAAAGGCTCGATTCAGCACAAGATACTTATGAATCTCTTTGGTCTTCTTTAGAAGAAAGATACGAAAACAAACGGGCAGTTATTGATTGTCATATTATTAAATTATTAAATTTATCAAAGGTACCAGACTCTCCTAACCATTTAATGCAATTAATTGATAATACTAAATGTAATTTGCGTGCATTAAAATTACTCGAGTTTGAATCAAACGAGCTGTCAGATGCTTTAATAATGCATATACTGTTTCAAAAACTGGATCCTGAAATAAAAAAATGTTTCGAAATGAAATTAATTAAAAATGAAATTCCTAAACTAGATAACTTTTTAAGTTTTTTGGAAGAAAGAGCTAGAATTCTTCAAAATACTTTTCTGCCTAAAGAAAATAGAAAGATTCCGTACAGTTGGAAAACTGGCGCTAAGCCAAATAATGAAAAATCATTTTTAACTAAAGCAAAACATGGAAAAAGCTGCGTGCTAGGATGTGCGGATAGACACTCGTTATATAGATGCGAGAAATTCAAACTAATGGATGTGACAAAAAGAACAGAAATTGTAAAAAATAACAACTTATGTTTTTCATGTTTAAATAATCATTTACCTAATCCCTGTGTATCAAAGTACAGCTGTTTTGCTTGTAATAGCAAACAACACAGCACTCTATTACATCCAATTAATCAAAATAACAAAACAAATCGACCTTTTGAGGAGGAAGACGGACGCCAAAATTCTTCCCCCCCCTCTCTTGATAATCAAACATTTTTCGCGAAGGAAAATAAAACAGATAAATCTTGTGTGATTTTAAATACAGCTGTAATATATTTGAAGGATTGTTCTGGGGAATTTAAACCATTAATTGCAGCATTAGACAGTTGTTCTAGCTCACATTTAATAAGTGCATATGCTGCAAACGTGTTGGGATTGCGTAAACAAAAAACTCATATTCCGATCTCCGGACTTAACGATTTATGCTTAAACGCTAAATCATTTATTAGTACAGAATTAACGAATGAAAGCAAAACTAAATCTTATCAGTTGGATATGGTAGTTGTCCCGAAAATTGCCGAACTTCCCCCTTCATATGTGAATGCGTCGAAATTAAAATTGCCGGCGAATATAATTTTAGCGGATAATAACTGGAACAAACCGAAACGTGTACATGCGATTATTGGAGCAGAGTTATTTTATGAATTAATAGGATCAAATAAAATTTAAATTGATGATTCTCAATTAATGTTAGTAGAAACATTTTTTGGACATGTTATATCAGGTGCTGTTTACAATTCGATCTCGAATTTAAAGGAATCTTCTGATTCTTGTTTCTTGATAACAGAATCTAAGAAATTAGAAAAAGAAATAAGCTCCTTTTGGGAATTAGATCAGGTAAGTGAATTAAAACCCTTAGTTAGTGAGGAGTTAAATTACTGTGATGAACATTTTTTAAAAACTCATTACCGAAAACCGGACGGTAGGTACGTAGTTGAATTACCCTTTAAATCTCAAATGTTAGATAATTCTTTGGGAGATTCAAAACAAATTGCCACTAAAAGATTAAATCAGTTATGGAAACGTTTAGAACGAGATCCCAAATTAAGGGAATTATACATAGAATTTCTAAGAGAATACGCTACATTGGGACACATGGAGGAAATGTCTGATGACACAAATCCTGATGCAGGATATTTTTTCCCTCATCACGGTGTTTTGTGACCGTCAAGTACCACAACTAAATTAAGAGTTGTTTTTGATGGGAGTTGTAAAACTAGTAATGGAAAGTCTCTAAACGATTTATTGTTTAAAGGAGGGTTAATACAGGATGATCTTTTTGCGATTATGATCCGTTTTAGGAAAAATATTTTCGCATTTACTGTTGATGTAAATAAAATGTTTCGACAAATAGAAGTAAATCCATTGCATACTAGATACCAAAAAATATTGTGGAGAGAGGGGAGGGAAAAACCGGACAGAATCTATACCCTGAAAACAGTTACATATGGCTGTGCAAGTAGTCCATTCCTCGCCACTAGAGTTCTCCAGCAGTTAGCAACAGATGAAGCAACTAATTTTCCATTAGCAGCTAAGGTCGTAATGAGCGATATGTACATGGATGATTGCCTTTCTGGGTCTTCAGACATTGCGGAATTTAACGAAATTAAAGAACAATTGACAGATCTCTTCAAAAGAGGCCAGATGTCTTTACATAAATGGCAATCTAATGTTGTTGAAGAAATAACCCCTGATTCTCAAATTTTTCCGTTTAACCAAAATTCTGAAAATACTTCATCTAAAACTCTCGGAATACTTTGGGACTGCAGTAGTGACACTTTTAAATTTACGCTGATTGTCAACAGAAGTGCTAACTATACAAAACGCGAAGTTTTAAGTCAAATTGCCAGACTCTTCGACCCTTTAGGGTTACTAGGGCCGGTAATTTGCCGTGCTAAAATCTTTATGCAAAAACTGTGGTTACTAAAGTGTGACTGGAATGATAACATTCCACTTCCTGTTGCTCAAGCAGGGGACAAGTTCCTTAATTCACTTGTTTTGATAGAATCATTCAATATACCTAGATGCATTCTCATTAAAGATGTATCAACTATAATATTGCACGGCTTTGCTGATGCTAGTGAAAGGGCTTACGGAGCGTCTCTTTATCTCCAATCATTATCGAACTCTTGTTCTCCTGCTTCTCATCTCATTTGCAGCAAAAGCAGAGTTGCCCCAATTAAAACTCTCAGCATCCTGCGACTCGAACTGTCAGCGTGTTTGTTATTGTGCCAACTTACTCAAAGAGTAGTAAAAGCACTAAAGCTTAAATTTGACAAGGTCATACTTTGGTCAGACTCCACAATTTCCTTAGCCTGGATAGCAACTTCACCTCATCTCCTTAAAACCTTTGTGGGCAATCGAGTCTCTCAGATTCAAGAACTGTCAAAAAACTATGAGTGGAGATACGTTCCTTCAAAACTTAATCCATCTGATGCGTTATCCAGAGGTCAAGATGCTACGTCCCTTTCAACCAACAAACTGTGGTGGGAAGGCCCCGATTTCCTGAAAAAGGACATTAGTGAACTCTTTCCTCAAAATGACTCTCACAAAAATGATGAACTCTTTTTAAAGGAACTAAAGTCAGTTCCGGTCTTAACTTCAGTTATAAAAAATGACTTTATTAACTCTTTTCTTAATATTTCAAACAGTTATGTGAAACTAATAAGAGTATTAGCGTTTATTTTCAGGTTTTTTAACAACTGCAAGAATAATGTTAAACTTAAAAATCACTTAATGTTGGAGGAAATAAAATTTGCCAGAAATGTATTGCTGAAAAAGATTCAAGGTGAGTATTTCTCAACAGAAATTTCGGCATTGAAAAAGGGCATGTCTGTCCCTATAAAAAGTAAGTTAAGGTTCTTAAATCCATTTCTAGATCAAGATGATCTATTAAGAGTAGGTGGTCGTTTAGCCAACTCAAATTTAAGCTATGACCGATCTCACCAAATTATTTTACCCCCAGGTAGTAAATTAACAGAAATCATCTTTATTTACTATCATAAAAGAGACTTACATGTTGGTCCTCAAGGACTATTGAATACTGTAAGACAATTATTTTGGCCTATTAACGGAAGAAACATTGCTCGTCAAGTTGTTCACGATTGTGTTCAATGTTTCAAAATAAAACCTACAATTGTCAATCAAATCATGGGTAATTTACCCCCTGAGAGAGTAATCCAAAGTCCAACCTTTTCTAATGCAGGACTTGATCTATGTGGTCCATTTTTGATTAAATATCGCAACCAAAGAAAGGGAATGTTTAATAAGGTTTATGTAGCAATTTTCATATGCATGGTGACAAAAGCAGTGCATTTAGAGTTGCTTTCTGATTTAACTTCTAATGCATTAATTGCAACTCTAAAAAGATTCTTTGCTCGCAGAGGCAAAAGTAGTACAATCTCATGTGACAATGCATCCAACTTTGTTGGAGCATCTAGAGAATTGAAAAAATTATTAAATTCTATAGATAAGAATAATGATGATGTATCAAAATTCCTGTCATCCGAGCAAGTTCTCTGGAAATTTCTACCCCCTCGTTCACCAAATTTTGGAGGTCTCTGGGAGAGAGGTGTCGGACAGTTCAAATATCACCTAAAAAGATCTATTGGTGTTATGAAATTAACTTTAGAAGAATTTTTGACAATTACTACCCAAATTGAAGGTATTCTTAATTCTCGCCCTCTTTCCCCACTGTCCTCTGATCTAGAAGACTATGAAGTTTTGACCCCAGGTCATTTCCTTATTGGAAGACCAATCAATGCTCTACCTGAGCCAAATTTGATAAATGAAAAGGAAAACTTGCTCGACCGATGGCAGAAAACTCAAAAAATCGTGCAACTCATATGGAAAAATTGGACCAATTCCTATTTAAGCCATTTACAGCAGAGGTCCAAATGGCTCTTTAAAAAAGAAAACCTTGCACCAGGTATGATGGTTCTTGTAAAGGATGGTGACCTACCAGTTTGTAAATGGATAATAGGTCGAATTTCAGAAATAATAAAAGGAAATGATGATAATGTCAGAGTTGTAGTAGTTCGTACTCCATCTGGACTTTACAAAAGAAGTATTTCTAACATATGTATTTTACCTATTGTAGATAACGATAATATCAATTAGTCTTAGCATTTATCTATTGAATTTATTATTTCTTATCATTGTATTATATTTAGTGCATAATGTGTAGCCATTAATTAATAATTCATTGTATGTTATTGTATATTCATTTGTTGTATCTCATTGAACTATTAGAATACTTCAATGGGGGCCGGTATGTGCGCTCCCGAAGTTTGCTTAATAGATCAGCGCCACCTAGCTGATAAATTGTAAAACCGTCAGTTGAGCTTCGTTCTCAAAATGAGCAGCATCTCATGTCACGAGTGCCCTTGCGCTCAAACCAGAAGTTAAACAAAACTTCACTTGCCCCTTGGCAATTAATTAAATAAATAATTAAAAACTTACTACAGTCCACTCTCTTACTGCTCCCGACAGATGGTACTGTATCAACTGGCTTCGATTTGGATAACTCTTTAGGTATCACAGCATTCCGTATATTTGCCATCTTATACTGTCGTCCACAAACATTTAAAGCTGCTGGTGACTGTGTGTGAATAGCTAGTTCTTTTATACCAGATGTTTGGTTTTTTAATGCTATTACAGGAACTCTACAAAAGGATTTAAAAATTAATTAAACCAAATTAAATCTAAATATTTCATTAAACAAATGTACAATATCACTATTACTTTTACAAGTAACTACTTAATATTACATAGAGTAATTTTACTTAAAATAGACTTTTCATACAATATGAGCACAGAATCCTTCATTTTCTCAGTCTTTTGCCATCATTGTTTGAGAAAATTTAAATATTTAATGAACTAAGTATCTGGTCACATAACCATTGCACTTATATGCTTGATAACGCTTACAGAACAGTCTAAAACTGTGAAATCATAAAATGTTTATAAAAAAAAAAAAGAAAATTGACTTGAATTTGCACATTAGTGAAAAATTAGCCATATATTCTAACTGGAATATATATTCTACTGAGATAAGGGTGTCTATTCCAGATCAGTAATGATTCCTTGACATTTTCCTGACTTTTCTAGGTTTTCCATACCAATAAAGAAAAATCCAGGTATCAAGATTTTATGATGTTACACATAAAAAATCTTAAAAGTTGTGAATTTGAGAGTGAAGCTGATTCTGGGGCACAAATTACTGATTTGTTACATAATTTTTTGCAAAATTTACAAATTGTTGAATATTTTACATGTTAAACATTTTGCAGATAACACATTTAGCATCAGTTCCTATCCATTTTGTCAAATCAGGATAAAATTTTTTATCACATCAGCCACAGTTAAATACAGATTGCTGTGACATATTTTAATACAAATAATAAATATTCAATAAGTTAAGCTAATAAATGTTCAGTCCCCAAACAAAGATAAGTATGCAGAGTGAAACATCTAATCAGTCCTACAATATTCAGTAGAAAGTGTCAGTGAAGCTGGAACTGAAATTTTCTGAGTTACAGAGGAGGACTGAAAGAGAGTAGATAGAATGATTTGCACAAGAGGTTGAAATACTCTTTATACTACTTATAAAGAGCAAAGTTTGATTTTAATGGCACTGCAATTTCAAATTCTTAATTTTATATGATAACATTTTCCTATTTTTTTTCTTGAAAGTTCAAATTCTTCTACCTTTTTCTCAGAATTTTCAAATTTCCCTGACTTTTCCAGTCTATATAAATTTCCCCGACTTTTCCAGTCTATATAAATTTCCCTGACTTTTCCAGGTTATCCAGATGGCTAGACACCCTGTGAGATGATATTAAGAAGTATAATATATATTATACTTCATACTATCACCTCGTTAGATGTTTAACAAGGTTCATCCTCATTTTTAAAAAAATCTCCTAATTTTCCTCCGAGTTCTTTTTGAGGATCAATAATTTTTCCATATCAACAATTAATGATATTTTTAAAACTATTATACCCCATCCACTGAAAAAGGTAATATCAAAATTAAAGTTATACATCATATATGAAAAACAATTTATTTAATTTTTCCGTTATCTTAGTTGCATAAAATTTGAAACACTCCTGAAAAACAAATTTTTGTCCAGCAATCTGCTGAATTATAAGTACATACACAGGTCTAAAAAATGAAAAACTTTATAAACTTATGTTGCATTATAATACATTAAAAATTTACTTATTTAAAAAAAAAATCAAACAAGTCTTTTGACCTAAGAAATTGTCATTTAAAAAATCCTCAATAAATTGAAGTTTGGGTTCTCATCAAACAAAATGTTTATCAATGATTATCTTACAAGAAACCTAGTTCACATTCTTCAACTCTGCTATTTAACAACTGAAAATTTTATCAAGTTTTCATATTTCTGTATTAATTTTGTGTGTGTGTGTGTGTTTGAATAGTTGTTTCTTTGGTCTCAGTTTGATTTCATTATGACATCATGATTAGAACACAGGGTGAATAACAACAATTGCTTGCATTTCCCAGCTTTTGGAGTACATTCTGGGCTTTCCCCTAAGATTTCCCTGATTCTCAGGATCCCCTGAGAAGTATGAACCCTGTTTAATTACTATGAAAATTTACAATGCTTGCTAGACATTCCATAGTTACCAAGTCTCCCGATTTTGGACTATCGTTATTTCTATACAGAGATATTAGTTTTAAATAATCACAGAATTCTGTGATTAAATAATGTGAATACTTCTTTATGGAAATAATGATAGTCAAAAATTGGGAGACTTGGCAAGTATACTATTAAATAACTTAACAAATTAAAAAAAATCTAACAAAAATTTTAAATAAGCCTGATTTTATTTTCTTAAAAAAAAAAAAAAAAAAAAAAAAAAAAAAAAACATTGTTATATCTTCTCTCTAAAAATATGCTGAAGATATTCTTTGGAAAATATTTTTGAAGGGTTAATATGTATCTTAATATAAAATAAAAATGTTTTAAATAAAGTCACTTAATAAGAATTGTTTTGATGACAACTAAATACTAAATTTTTACCAATTAATTTTTGGCAATTGTTTTAAGGTTATATAACTTAATAGGATTTTTTTTTTTTTCAAATTAAAATAGATATACAAATTATAAATTTTTATCTGAACCAACAATGGATATTGATCCCTCTTGATTATTAATTTTTAAAAAATACTTATATTGCGTTAGTTCAGGAAACCCAAAATTGTAATAAACTTTAAGATAACCAAATGTATCTAAATAATATAGCAGAGTAAAGTTGGTCTTTTGTACACATTATTCTTAAACATGAAGAATTGAATAACAGATGAACTAATTAGTATAGTTTAAGTAAATTTCACAAACTAGGAGAATGTCTAAATAATATCCATTCCTAATTCAACATAATATTACAATGCATTGTTTTCTCACAGGCATGAACATTTCATTTATTTATCATATTAGAAATGTGTTAAGCTCAAAAGTATATTGCATAAGCTAAATTATATTAGGTATTTATGTATACAACCTGTTTATATTTATATTTACTTATATTTAAATTATTTGTCAAAACTTTGATATAAACTAACTACTGTAAAATCCTGACTGTAAGCCTCCTCTCCTCAAAAGTAAGCTGAGAATCTGAAGAAAAGCAGTCCTACTTAATTTTTTAATGAAACTGGAACTGCTGCTTTATGTGAATATGTAACAAAAAATTTTATGGTTATTATTATCTTTTTAACTTTGTCCAGGAATTTTAGATTCCTTACCATCCCTCTTTCTAAAATTATGCAAACAATGATACCAGTCTTTTTCAACTTTTTTCTCATACAGAACTATGCTAGAAAAAAAAAATGGCTGTAGTTCTTCGACAGGAAATTTTCTGCAGAATTTAAATCAGAGTTCAAATATCAATTTCAAGCATTGTGGCTTTATTAGTAGCCTTACCGCCCCCAAGATTTATTCCTGAACTTTTAGACGTAAATTATTTTTTGTTATTTAGCTCAATGTAAATAACAGTAGCTAAAAACCAATGAACATTGCAGCTACCACTTATTCTTAACGTGACTTGCCTAAAAATAGGTGGTAATTTCCCTTACCATTTCTGTTCTATTTTACTATATATGGATGGTAGGCAGGGCCTGATTAACGCACAGGCCAACTAGGCCACGGCCTTGGGCCCACTGCTGATGGGGGCCCCAAAATGAGTAAAATGATTTAGAAAAAGTTTCTTAAAAATGAAGTTTTCTGCAATTATTTTCTCAAAAACAGAAGAAAAAGATTTTGTTTAACTTGTCAACTGCATCATATCTAATAATAATCCTCAAAAAAAAAAATTCTAGCTACTATTTTAATTTGAGGGGACTCCAAAAAGTTGCTGGGCCTTGGGCCCCAGACGAACTTGTCAGGCTCTGATGGTAAGGGTCTCACAGGGGCAGTACAGTATTAAACATTAATGCAGAACTGATGTACATGTTTAATTATAGCAACAAGAACAAGAAAGTTTAAAAATGCTATTTTATTAAGTTTAATTTCACAAGTTTCTTATTCGTGAAAGTTAAAACTATGGGAGAATAGCTCATTTACAAGGAAGATATTGTAATAAACTAGAGACTATGGAGTTGTATTAGTTTCATATATATCATTTGTTTATATGTGAGGGTATGAAATAAATTATTCAGGGTGACCTGAACTTTAACTCTGTCATTTTCTCGGACTTTTCCAGGCCGTTTCCTGTGATTTTTCTAAATCATTCTCTGGAGAAATTGTGCTGCAAGTGGTCAATTTCAACAATGTACCGAAATTATTTGCAGGCTTCAATCAAAATTATCTGATTTTTTTCAAGCACTGCTAAATTCCCTGATTTTTTCAGGTTGTTTGGCCATCTTTTATTCTACTTGCAAACATGCATGTTGATAATCTGAACTTTGATAGTCTGAAATTTTTGTTGCCGTAGCAACCTGGCAATCAGAATTTTTCAAACACTGTTTTAAACTCATTAACAATAAAGGCTACCAAATTCATTTTTTAAAGAGATTATGGACATTCAGACATTTCCCCTGGTGTGCTTTTGTAAATATTACAACATTTGCATTAACTGAAAATTGGAACACATAGTAAAAGGTTAAATGTCTGTTACTACAAAGTAAAAGTTCAGCAATTTCTAAATTACTGAAAAATTACTTACAGTCTTTGAAAATTTATGTACACATGCATTATGGGTATAGATATAACTTAAACCAATGAAGTATTTCAGTATTTTGCCAAATTTTGGGATTTTGCATTTACTCAAACAATTTCATGCAGAGACGACAAAACTAAATTCTATTTCAATTTAGTCCTTTCTCTACCTAAGATCCTTTGTATTTTTATTTCAAATTTTGTTTACATCCTCTTATATATTTAATAGAATATGATATTAAAACTGAATTTTAGAATCAGAAAGTTTATTTATTTATTTTATGAGCACAAATAATTATTTACATACTTTATATTTTGATGATGTAAATCAAAAACAGTTTGTGAATCGTCTAGTTTTTCTAATATAGTTAATGGATCAGTCTGGACTTCAGTTTCTTGAACAGATGGAGGCATTATATCAGATGTATCAGGGCCACTACTGTTGTATGATGATTCTTCTCGGTTCAAAGTATTAGTCAAAGAAGATTCACATTCAGCAGGATCAGCAGTCAAAGTGGAATTAACACCCTTGTCTTCACTTTCTGAAATTCTGATCCTTTTTCTAGCTGCATTATCAGCTACAATGAACACAAACTTATAAATAACAATCACAGTGATTAAATAAGAAATAGGTATACAGCAGAGAAGAAATAAAATAAAATAATATACTTAATGAAGATCAGTTTTTTTTCCTTCTATAAACTAATATAAAGAGAAATAATTTAAAAAAAGGTGCAAAAAGAAAAATTACTACAGAATTTGCCATGTATGAATACATACCAAAAGGTATCTTTACATATAAGAAGTTTTAATATGATTTCCATTGATAGGTCTGAACATATATAAAATAAAATCTGACCAAAGATCCATGCATTCTTCATACGTAAACAGTGAAATGCACAGTTAAGTTTTCAAAAAAGATTTTTATTTATTAGCTTAGCAAAACAGAAAATGAATAATGCAATAGATGTTTCAGAAGATTGGGAAATCATGAACTACATGATTTCTGATGATGATGTTCTACTAATCATAATAAAAAAAAAGTGACTGATAAGGAAATTATATCTATTGCATTAAATATTGGAGGAAGGGGGGGGGGGGGGGTATAATCAGAAACTGAATTTGGCAAAGTGGATAAATTAATCATGAGCAAGTCTGTATTTGAACCTCACAAATATCTTCTTTATTTAAAGAATTAACAGAAGGCCAAGAAAAATAATTTGATAGTCCTGGGGGATGCATGAAATTTATTTTTATAACATTTTCCTTGATTAATTTTTTGTACCATTCCAAAACACCAAGGTTCATCATATATACAAGCTACATGACTTTGTAATATTAAATGGAACATGGAGACAGCTAGTGAATTTGGCTCATATTGAAATTATAAATAGATGAATATTGTTCATCATAATTTATTAACTGATATGTTTTGAAGCCCAATACAGTCTTTTGACCAGGGCATGAGTTCATGTTCCAGGAATAGTCTTTGCTTTTGAAAAACAATACTGTATTTTTTTTTTTTTCTTGAATTATTTTCTTTTAAAAAAAAACACAGCCTTTTCTAAACACATTCATAAATATCTATGTTTCTTTTTTCAAACATTTCAAAATGTGTAGAAACATGTTTCATTTTTTGGAAATAAGCATACACTTTCTGAAATATATTTAAATTTATCAAAAAACATTTAGACAGACTGACTGACTTGAAAAAAAAAAAAAAAAAAACTTAGGTTTTGAACATTTTTAAATACAAATAATTAAAGTATTTCAGTAATAATAAAAAGATATAATGAAAACGAATAGGGATAGAAGTATTTCTTTTAAAATATTTTTTATTCTACAGTCCAAATTTTTTTTCTGTTTTGAATTACATTATTGAGAACAAAATTAATGGATTGTTTAAATTAAAAAATGTTTTTAATAATAATAATAAAGCATAGGGGCTATGCACTAAATTTAATGGGGAAAACATATTGCAGACATAGAAGATTTCTTTTGATACTAAGAAAAAACCAACAATAAACTTAACCTTGCAAATAATAATAATAATAGAACAATAAATAAAAATAATAAATTCAACAACTCATAGCAAGCACAGTAATTATTTAAATAGCACAAGCAAAGTTAGACATGGAGATTTTTATTTCTTGATTGGTACAGTTTCCCAAAATTGGACAGAATTTTTATATAAGCCATGAGAGACACCATTTTTATTCCATAACAGGGTCATTCCATGTCAAATCAACCAGTGACTCAACCTGACCATTTTAGATTTTGATGAAATTTACAGGAATCATTCTACCTGATGATACAAATGAAAATATACTTTTATAATTTTTTATCTCAGTAAATTTTCATACAATTAATTTTTTTAATTTCGAAAAATCATCATTTTTTGGCTTGTATAAATGTTTTCAATTTTAAATTTCTCAAGTTCTATCAGGCATAGAGAGTTGTTTGACCCCTCATTTTAAAGAGAATTTCATAAGGTTTAATTTGATATGCAAGTTGACTATGCTTGGTTTTTAAAAAGTTTAATTTAATTAAATTTTAAAAAAATGTAAAGTGTTTTTTAAAAATTTTGAAAAAATTATATGTTTTTTGTAATGTTATAAACTTTAAATTCTGAAAGTTTTAGAGTGGGATCTCAATGGGATCAGCAGTTATGTTAAAAAAACTAATGTTAAACACCAATTGGGGCTGGTTTTTAAAGTTGGCACCTCGACAACTTTATGATTGTGCTAAAAAGTCCATTTGTTTTATTCATTTTAAACATTATTTTTTTTATAACTGCTGATCTCATTGAGATCCCACTCTAAAACTTTCAGAATTTAAAGATTATAATATTACAAAAAACAAATATTTTTTTCGAAATTTTTAAAAAACACTATTTAATTTTTTTTTTATCGTTAATTTTTAAATTAAATTAATTAAATTTTTTTAATCACGCATAGTCAAATTGCATATCAAATTAAACCTTATGAAATTCTCTTTAAAATGAGGGGTCAATCAACTCTCTACGCCTGATAGAACTTGAGAAATTTAAAATTGAAAACATGATGTTATGAAAAAATGATGTTACGTGGGCTGCAACACTTAAAAAATGGTAAATAATATAAAAAGATAATATAAGTAGTATAACAAAGCAATATAACAAGGTTGTTATTATCAGTAGGGATGAACGTTTTCCGCGGAAGAAATGTTACCAAAACATTTTAACAACACCAATATTTCCAAGCAATAAACTACGTAGTATATTTTTACTGCAAATGTTGTAGAAATAAACCACGAAGTTTGAAATAATGGTGTACAAATTGTTTGATACCAATTATTTCCACGACAAACATTCAACCCTAAAAAGAAGTATTAGCTATATACAGGGCCATAACCGTAAAACCAAATAATATAACAATGCAAAGTTTACAAGTTCTAAAGGAAAAAGTGGGAAATTTTCTTATCTATCTATCTTTTCTATCAGCCTTTTTCTCAATGCAAAAACTTTTTATTTATTAGTTTTTTTGATTTTAGAAATATATAGTGCAAATTTAACTAATTTAGAATAGTTAATTTGATTAGTGTTGAAGATTAAGAAATGTATACACCACTGTAACACAAATACAACTATATGCAAAAAGAACGTTTGACTAAGGAAAAGGCATTTAAGATGTTTTAACATAATTTAAAATGAATTAGAAATGACAGGGCAGATTTCGTCTTCTTGTGAAAAAATATAAAACAACAGTGGAGGTCTTAAATACATTTTATGCACAGATCAGTTAATTTTATAAATATGGGTTAATGACTTTGTGCCTCAGGTCGCAGGTTGAGTATGGCTGGTCTAGAAGTACAGTATTTGCTGGACACACTAAGGGAAAAATAAATATTACATAACTTGAAAATACTAAAATTTTCTTACTATTAATTTCTATTAAGCTGGGCTATCTAAGTGTGGCTAAACTCACACCTATTTGACCATCACCATGAAATTTTATCAAATTCCATGACTTTTCCAGATTTTGGATAAAATATTGAAATTTCCTGAATTTTCATTGACTTATTTGATCAATTTCCAAATTCCCTAACTTTTCCAGGTTCTCCAGGTAATGTAGCAACATGTCTGAAGAGAGTAAATTTTTTTTTATTCTGTGGAATTTTGGATAGGGAGGAATGAAAAATGTAAAGATTATCTTCATTTCAATTTAGAGATAACCCCCTAAGAAATTATTTTAAATATCAATTAAAATTAAACTTAATTTATCAACTGGTACTGGTATCATTCTTTTATTATTATTTATGGCAGGATTATTATACTTTACTTTTCCCCCCCAGAATTTTATATAAATTTAACAATTTTAGAATATTCTATACCATTATAAAAGTTTAAAGCATTAAAAATAACACAGTTGTTTTTAAAATCTGCCACTGCATAATCCACAATTCTTTGAAATCTATGAGTATCTAAACTACTGTCATGCTTATGTTTAAAAAATTCAACAACAATGAAATTCAAATACACATACATACATAAACAGGATGTTCAGATAATAAACTCAGAGTGTTGAGTTTGAATAACAACTCAGAGGGTTGTTAGTGGACATCAAGAGGAACAAAAATTGTAATGGAACATGGTGTTGCAAACCACGTTTAATTCATAAAAATCAGGAAAATGCGTATTCAGGTTCTGACTCCAGAGGAGAGGGAAAACAGATGTTAGTTAATTGCTGAATGTATTCATAGGTTGGTTCACAACCTCTGAAATAAGTGTTAATTTATATTAAAACAAATTTTAAGTTTAGTTAATCCAAGTAAGTTTTCTTCAATCTGTTATGTTGATAATTTGGGTTTTTCTAAATAAGTAATTAAATAAGTGAAAAAAAAATTGAATAAGTAAATTTAAATTAATTAATAAAAGGTGTTATGTTATCTTTAGGCTGTTTTATTTAAGTAGTTACTTTTTCTAACTTTAGGATATCTCTAATTTCTGTCAGGCAATTGTTGCAAATTACTTTATTATTATTATATTTTGTAGTGTTCAATAACGTTTTCAGGAGATTTTGCTTGTATTGGCTCGCACAGCGCCCCCCCCCCCCCCCCCCTCCCCGATGTAAAGACTTTTTCCTCGAATATTTATTAATATTATGTATGTAATATTTCACAATGTCTTAAAAAAAGAGCTAAAGTTATAGCTGGTTCGTAATTTAACTTTGAAAATATGTATTTAAATGTAAAAATACTATTATTTTAAAAGTTTTTAAGACATGTTTTGTTAAAAAATATATAAGTCTATGTTATTATTTCATATTTTATTAAGCACATGGTTCCGAGTAACAACGTTTTTGTATTCTTCCACGGCAATCGGACCACGTTTTACAAGTGTTTTTACCCCATCTTTAAATCTGAAATTACTGAAAAAGAAAGTATACAAAATATAAACTGTGCATCAAATAATCAATTTTTAAAATGTTTTTAATAAACAAGTTGGAACGTCATTGTTTTCGGTGCGCTATCGGACTCTTTGCCAATGTATGTGCGAATTGAAAGTGTGAGAGAGAGAAAGAAAAGATAAAAGAAAAAGATGACAGTTTACGGAGAAAGGAGCAGTGTCGCCGTTTTGTCAAATTTTCCGCCAGGCTTTTCTGGCGGGAAAATTTTTCTTTCTGGCGGATGGCGGGTAATTTAGCCCTTTTCCTCTGGAATCTGATTAAAATTCGGCGGATTTCTATAGAATTCATGTTTTTTTTAATTTAACAGTGTAATTTTCCTTTTCCCACTTTGAAGAAAAGTCTTTTACTTTTGAGTGTATAAAAGGTCTATGGTAAAATTTAGACCAACATACGATCCTAATTTAGGATCATATGTTGGTCTAGGGTAAAATATAACCAATTAAAGAGAGATAAATCATCACCACCAGTGAAGTATAATAGATGGTGTTTGAGGTTGAAAAGGGGAGAAGGGTAATTTTTAGCAGCTTGGTCAAAGGGTTCGGGTACAATTACTTTTCTTTTAAAACAAAAAAATTGTGTATATAGTGTATTATTTATGATAATAAAATTTATTGAAGAGGGAGTTAAGGATTTTTTTGGTTATGTATAGTATGTTATAGTTATAGTAGTATGCCAAGCAAATGTATCCTGAAATATCGAAAAAAGTATGTCCTGAAATATCACCTACGGCTAGTACTACGTACTACCCCTGTAATGAATTTTACCTCATATATCACAATTTTTAAGCAAATCATAGCAATAGGTAGCTGGGTAGGAGGTGAAATCACGGAGCAGGTTTATTCCTTCCCAGAGAATATTTCAATTCACATTACAGTTATTGAACTACACTCTTTAAATTTAAGTACTCACTAGAGGTCTGCACGAGTCAAAATTTCCAGGCCCGAGCCCGGCCCAAACCGTAGAAAATTATTCTGGCACGCCCCGGTATAAAATTCAAAATTTTGACCCGGCCTGGCCAGTACAAAAATTTTATTGGCCCGCTACGGTATAAAAGCAAAAACTTCGGCCGAACCAGGACCGGATCAATTCGGTATAAAAGCTGAAACCTTGGCCCGCGCCCGGCCCGGTATAAAAGATAAAAGTTCGGCCCGAGCCTGATTCAACTGAATTTCTTATAAAACATGCCTATATTACCGAAGCAACATTATTCTAAAATAAAAATTATTCAAAAAGCATACCTACTTATGCATAGATTTTATTTTTAGATTATGTTCGTCTCCAGTATAACTATAGAATTGTAATGTAATCATTGAAAACAATCTCTAAATTTTTTTTTTATCTAATTTTTATAATGAGAATACTGTTGTGATAGAACGATTTGATAGCTTAGAAAAGTACAAAATTAAAAAAACATGATATCTCATAATCAAGTATAAAGGGGAGAAACGGGGGGAGGACCCCCCCCCCTTAATTTAGATAAATGGGTTTTTCATGCAGAATTTTCCGATATCCTTTAAATTTTGTATATAGGTTCATTGTGGTAAGGCGCTTCCCTGATTAGTTTGGGGGGTTCACTGGTTAAGTATAAAGGGGGGGAAACGGGGGGTAACCCCCCTCAATTTAGATAAATGAGGTTTTCATGCAGAATTATCCGATTTTCTTCAAATTTTGTATATAGGTTTATTGTGGTAAGGCACTTCCCTGATTAGTTTGGGGGGGGGGTTCACTGGTTAAGTATAAAGGGGGTAATGGGGCTCTAACCCCCCTTAATTTAGATAAATGGGTTTTTCATGCAGAATTATTCGATTTTCTTCAAATTTTGTATATGGGTTCATTGTGATAAGACGCTTCCCTGATTAGTTTTGGGGGTTGATTGGTTTAGTATAAAGGAGGATACGGGGGCTAATCCCCCCCTTAATTTAGATAGACAGATTTTTCATGCAGAATTATCCGATTTTCTTCAAATTTTGTATATAGGTTTATTGTGATAAGGTGCTTCCCTGATTAATTTGGGGGGGGGATCATTGGTTAAGTATAAAAGGGGATAACGGGGATCTAACCCCCCCTTAATTTAGATAAATGGGTTTTGCATGCAGAATTATCCAATTTTCTTCAAATTTTGTATATAGGTTCATTGTGGTAAAGCACTTCCCTGATTAGTTTTGGGGGTGCATTGGTTAATTATAAGGGGGGATGATCCCTCTTAATATATTGTGAGATTTAACGGCCGTATTCTCCCTCATGCGGAACTGAATTCGATGATTCCAGGTGTTTTTTCTGAAGTTCGCGATTCTCCCCTCAAAATTCGGAATTCAGGCATTTCGAATATGCGGGATATCCTTTCCTTTTTTTTCGGCTGCTCAGAGGCGGCCGGAATATCTTTTCGGAGAGCGGAATCTCTCTGTTTGATAATAATGGCGGGTGTAAACAGTTATTGGTGATGCTTTATATAAAACATATTTAGAGCTAATTTCTTTTTTGATAATGACTGTTTTTTTATTAATTCCTGTTGGAGTCCCCCTGCAGTAGAATAATTAGCAAGAGGTGTTTTAAAGTGGTAAAATAAAACTATGATTCAGCCAGGGGTGATTCTAAGTAAAAAAAAAAAAATTCTGAAATTCACAGCAAATTTTCTGAAAAGTTATAACAGACGCGAGGGGGGTCCCTTTGACAAAATTTGCGTTGTTTGATAAAAATTTGTGGGTTTTTTTGCGATTTCTTGACGAACCTTGCCGTTTTTTGAAATTTTTGGACAAAATTTGCCGTTTTTTGCAATGTTTTTGACGAAATTTGCCGTTTTTCGTAATCCTTTTGACGAAATTTGCCGTTTTTCGCAATGTTGTTGACGAAATTTGCCGTTTTTTCGATATCTTTTGACGAAATTTGCCGTTTTTCGCAATGTTGTTGACGAAATTTGCCGTTTTTTCGATGTCTTTTTACGAAACTTGCCGTTTTTCGCAATGTTTTTGACAAAATTTGCCGTTTTTTCGGTATTTTTTTTGACGAAATTTGCCGTTTTTTCGGTATTTTTTTGACGAAATTTGCCGTTTTTCGTAATCCTTTTGACGAAACTTGCCGTTTTTCGCAATGTTTTTGACAAAATTTGCCGTTTTTTCGGTATTTTTTTTGACGAAATTTGCCGTTTTTCGTAATCCTTTTGACGAAATTTGCCGTTTTTTCGAAATCTTTTAACAAAATTTGCCGTTTTTTCGATATCTTTTGACGGAATTTGCCGTTTTTCGCAATGTTGTTGACGAAATTTGCCGTTTTTTCGATATCTTTTGACGAAATTTGTCGTTTTTTCGGTATCTTTTGACGAAACTTGCCGTTTTTCGCAATGTTCTTGACAAAATTTGACGTTTTTTCGCGATCTTTTGACGAAATTTGCCGTTTTTCGCAATGTTTTTGACGCAATTTGCCGTTTTTTTCGTTATCTTTTGACGAAATTTGTCGTTTTTCGCAATGTTTTTGACGAAATTTGCCGTTTTTTCGTTATCTTTTGACGAAATTTGCCGTTTTTTCGTTATCTTTTGACGAAATTTGTCGTTTTTCGCAATGTTTTTGACGAAATTTGCCGTTTTTTCGCGATTTTCTGACGAAAGTCACGTTTTTGCCGCGATTCCTCGACAAAATTGGCGACTTTTCTTCGAACAAATGACGAGATTGGTTTTTTTCAGCGATCATTTGCCGAAATACCGATGCATTTTATGTCCGAATTTTCGGATTTATGACCGATATATTTTTTAATTTTCGGAAAATTCGGAGCAGAATCACCCCTGGATTCAGCTAAATAGTATTAACATAAATCCACAAACTTGTATAATAAATATATAAGCAGCTATTTTTTTAATTGATGCATTTGTAAAATAAATAATATAGCTTACTGAATAAATGTACACTAATAGTATATATATATATATATACTATTAGTATAAATTTATTCACTAGATAAATTATAAAATAGAATATAACTTAACGATTATTAACGATTCAAAAACTGCATTGAGAAATTCCCTTTACTTAATATAATTTATTTATTTGTAATATTTTCTCCACAAATTATGAAATATACTAGTTCAAATTAAAATTTTGGATCAAATGTCATGAATTATTTGTCTATCAAAATGCAAAATTTAAACAGTTTCTTAACGGCTGAAATTCCAGAATTAGTTAAAACTCGATTCGCATATTAAAACGCAATCGGTCTGCCAAGTCATATCTTGGTGGAAAACCCGATTTTAGCGGTTGACTCGTAGGTTTTCCTGCACCCAGTTCTCCATGTTTTCATACTTTTGGGTGCAGGAAAACACAATGGTAAACGGCTAAAATCGGATTTTCACGTGTTTTCCACCAAGATATGACTTGGAAGACCGATTGCGTTTTAATCGAGTTTTTTCTAATTCTGGAATTTCAGCCGTGAACTCGATGAGGTGATTGTCTGTGCTGCCGCCTATGATGCTCTTTTCGTACACTTGCACTGGTACATTCGAACATCACGTGACTCCAATAGTCTGTAAAAAAGATTTGCGTAAAGCACCGCGGTAGCCTTTCTTTTTCGTTAGCCTCGACGCTTTCAGTCGTGACGTTTTGCTTGGAAACTGACTCCAAACAAACGGTTGCTATGTTGTATTTTCTATTATATTTTATGTATGTAGCTATATCTCACGGTAAAGTGTTTCAATACATTATATGCAGCGGTAACATTTTTTACGATTTATATTTAATAAAAAATGAAACATAGCAACCGTTTGTTTGGTGTCAGTATGCAACCAAAAGGTCATCACTGACGTCACACTTCCTTTCGAATGCCACGGAATAAATATCGATTATTATGAATCCGGAATCGGGCTAATCGCTTTTTACCTCCGAACCGGAATCTAGGCATGATTTCGGATGAACTTAATTCCGGTTTCGTTCCGCTTCAGCGGGAAGGGAGAATACGGTCGTTAGCCGCGATGGATGAAAAGAAACAGATCGTTAGAGGTTTGAGATGAGAATTGCATCAAACGAATTTAATAGTGGTCGACCATGGTGTATTAATTTCATTCTATGGAACAGATTCTTTACACTCACGCAGCGATGTTTGGCGACTTTTTGGTTGGCGCGATTGTCAAGCCCCCTAAATTTGTCGACTTTTTTCCCTTTTATAACAGATTGAAAAAAAAAAAAAAACTTGTGCGTAAGTGTATGACATTATAGCCCATTCTAATATGAAAGGTATTTCCTTTTTTTTCTTCTAACTCTGGAGTATTAAATATTGAATGAATCGATTCATTAAATAAAAATTTAACATGTTTAAAAATAAATAGTCTAATATAATAGTAAGCTATGAATAGTTTTGTAATGTGAACTAAATCAATTTTTATTAATCTTTTAAATAAACTTTAAATTTTTTATGTATCAAAGAAAACCTCTGTCATTTTTTTACTATTTTCCTATAGCAGAAAATAATGTTTTATCCTCTTTTATTTAGGCTTTTGGGTGCATATTTAAGTAAATTCTATACGATCAGGGTTTTTTGCATTCACCTTTAAATTCAAGTCTGCACAAAATTTGTTTATTTGGTAGATTGATTTTTATCTACCACGTGTTTGTGACTGCTTAGGGAAGTTTTAGGTACGACACAACACATTTTAGGTAGATTTCGTAAGAAATACTACCTATTACATTCTCCCCTAAGTTGGAATTTTTGCAGATCTACACCGATCATGACTACAAGAACCCAAAACCACCCTCAGTTCAAAATTTTATCTATCTATGTCACTTTTTTATGGACCCGATAACTCAAATAATTCTTCACAAATCTCTAATCGAACCAGGGGAGGGGAATGGGGGGCTTTTTGTGAAAACAGAAAAAAACCCATGTCTTAATTATGATACGTATCGAATTCATTTAAAGTTATTATTACTTCTAGGAAAAGGACTGAAAATTTATGCACAACAAGTTTTTGATATCATTAATAATGGCTCCAGGGGGGGGGGGAGGAAGGGGGGTTTTAGAGGAAAAAAAATCATAACTTCGTCAATTTACAAGATATCAAATCCACTTAAATTTATTATAAATCCTCTTACTATTACCTAAAACTTTTATACTGACAAGTTTCTTATAGGACCAACCCTTATAGCAAAAAAATGAAAAACAAAAAAATCCCTTCCGGCTCTGCCTGCGAACAAGTTAGATTTCAAAGTGGGCAGTCCCTTATGAAACCCAACTGCACCATTGTGGCAAAAAGGTCATTTCTTCTGCAATTCCCAACAAACAGGTGCCCCGCGGTCTGCGTGTTCGAAATCTACCTGTGCCTATAGGCTGAGCAATCAGGGGTTTTTTGGTTTATGGGGGGCTTTTTGTGAAAACAGAAAAAAAACCATGTCTTAATTATGATACGTATCGAATCCGTTTAAAGTTAATATTACTTCTAGGAAAAGGACCGAAAATTTATGTATAACAAATTTTTGATATCATTAATAATGGCTACAGGGGGGGGGGAAGGGGGGTTTTAGAGGAAAAAATTATAACTTCGTCCATTTACAAGATATCAAATCCGCTTAAATTTATTATAAATCCTCTTACTATTATCTAAAACTTTTATACTGACAAGTTTTTTTATAGGACCAACCCTTATAGCAAAAAAATGAAAAACCAAAAAATCTCTTCCGGCTCCGCCTACGAACAAGTTAGATTTCAAAGTGGGCAGTCCCTTATGAAACCCAACTGCACCATCATGGCAAAAGGGTCATTTCTTCTGCAATTCCCAACAAACAGGTGCCCCACGGTCTGCGTGTTCGAAATCTACCTGTGCCTATAGGCCGAGCCATCAGGGATTTTTTGGTTCCTCGTGACCTTTGCCGTCTTAGAGTTGCAGCACTTTTTGGTACTGCAGATTTGTGCCAATTTCGGCACCGTCAACTGTTTTTTTTTTTTTTTTTTATCTTCCTTTTTGCTGCTGTGCATGGAGTTAATTTGTTTAAGAATTTTTTTTACATGATTATTAAATAGAGGGAATGTTAACTTTAATATTATTTTTATAAATCTTTTTATTTTCTTTCTTTTTTTTCTCTCGCATGTTGTATGAGGTTTTTATTGTAAAATTTTTTGATTTCTTATAATACTTTTATAGTTGCATTTGTTATTTTGGAGGGGATTTGTATTATATTTTTATGACAATGACTAGTGATTCTGAGGTGCCAGAAAAAGAGGTCGACCAGGTTGAGTCGTGGTATCCTGAGAATACTGCTCAAATTGTAAGGAATGGTAATAGTGAGAAAAGTGATAAAGAGAATTTTGAAAATAAGTTAACAGATGCCTCATTTAATAATATGTTATCTCCACCAAAATTGTCACCTATCAAGGATTCAGACAATCAGTTGAGGAATGTAGGACAAGGGTCTCTGGTACCAAACCTAACATTTAATTTTAATCAATTCATTGCAAATATTCCAAATTTTTCGGGAGAAAACCCTCATATAACTGTTGCAGATTTTATTGATAAAATCATCGAAGTTAGAGATTTTGGTGGATGGCAGGAAGCACAATGTGGTTTTGCTATTAAGATGAAGTGCATAGAGGAGGCTGGTTGGTTGGTTGATTAGGGTTTTATGGCACAAAGTCCCTTTAGGGACATGCTGCGCCAAAAAAAAGATTAAAATAAAAACATCAAATTAAAACTTTGTCATAAAAACAAGATGAATGAAAAGAGTGATATGATAAATGTAGAATTAAAACCATGTAATGAAATTATAACACAACATCTAAAAGAAATAAATACAAGTTTTCACAATTAAAATAGAAACAATCTTAACTAACAGTTGGTAAAATGTTCAAAGTTTCAAGCACATATGTATTTAAAATCATGTAGGTTCAAATACCTCAAAAACAGTATTATTATCATCATTTGAATCAGAACTGTAAGATTCTGATTCCATAGCCTCCTCTGCATACTGCAGCAACTGGTTTGAATCCTTTGTAATAATAAGGGGTGAATTACGACAAATTTTCTTGTCTTTTTCCTTCACAGTTTTCCACCGTGAAGAGGCTGTGGTTAAGGTTTTCTTCCTTCACAGTTTTCCACCGTGAAGAGGCTGTGGTTAAGGTTTTCTTCCTCTCATTCTGTGCACATGGTTTTTGTTTTGCTTTTTGTGTAGGAGAAACAGGTTTTGACAATTTGTTTGTAGATGAAAGCAAAGTTTGACCTGACTTGTTTTCGGTTGACTGTTTAGATGGATACTCAGAATATTCTATTTTCACAGATTCTGAAGACGGTGGCATAAGTTGTAGTGCAGGCAAAGGTCTTAGTCTAGCGGAACAATACATACTGCAGGTATTTTTCTTTATAGTGCTGGTTAGTGCAATAGAAGAATCATTTGGTGGTAAAGAGAATTCAGCTTGGGTGCTTATATGTCTTAAGGATTTTATCTGTTGCTTGAGTAAACTAGAATAAGAAACTCCTACATATGGTGTTCTAGATTCAACCAGTTTTCGAGCTTCAGGATAAGAAAGTTTGAGTGATTTTGATGGCAAGAATTTCTTTCTCATGGATCCAGTTTGGAAAAGAACGAGAATATGCTGCATGGTCACCCTTGCAGTTTATACAGCGTTCGGATTTTTCACATGAGTTACTCTCATGGCCAGCTTCTGAACATCTTGCACATGCAACAGATCCATGACAGGAAGTTTTACTGTGGCCATAACGCTGGCATTTAAAGCAACGAAGAGGATTAGGAATATAAGGACGGACGGGGCAACTCAGGTATGCAGCTTTAATTCTAGTTGGTAGAGTAGGGCTATTAAAAGTCAGGATAATGTGTTTTGTAGGAAGCACTTGCTCATTCCGGTGAATAGTGATACGGCGTACGTCTATAACATTTTGATCTTTTAAATTATGCAAGAGTTCATCTTTTGTAGATAATAAAAGTTCTGGTTCTGATATTACACCACGGCTTGTATTTAGAGTTTGATGGGCCTGAACAGAAACAGAAAAAGAGCCTATTTCTTTGCAATTTGAGAGAAATCTTGAGTGTTTGTCTGAAGAAAACTCAACAAGTAAATCCCCAGACTGTAGTTTTTTAAGTGAATAACCGTCTTCGAAAACAGATTGAAATGTTTTCCCGATAAGAAATTGTGAAGTTCTCTTAAAAGAACTATCAGAAAGACTGTCAGTACGATGAATAACAAAACAGCAAGTTAATGAAGTCATCTGTTCAGTTTGTTGCTCTCCACATGGGAGAGAAGTAGAAGGAAGTAAATTTTTTCCATCCATATTAAAGAGAAAAGGAATTCAGACCCCGGCCGTACCACCTACTACCGAGCCCAACAAGGGGATGCACATTCGTGCACCAGTGCTAACCAGGGCCCATACGTTCACAAGACACACCTATTTCAGTTTCCACCTTTAACGAAATGACTAGTATGTGCCCGCTCACTTGATCACCAGCCAGTGACAAGTCAGCTGACCAGCCAATTGGTGCATACGGGACCAATATGCACCTCCCGTCTACCTGAAGCAGAGGCCAAAGCAGTGTGTTGGTTTCCCTCAACTGCCAGGATTTTCCAGGGACATGGGTCGCCACGTACGGCAAACGCGTGGGTGGTTTACAATTCTCCATAAGTCGATACAAACAGGATAATATCGGCTTATGCAGAATCGCCCTCACCTCAGAAGAAGAAACCACAATGAGAGTGAAACAAAGAAGAAAGATTAGACAAGAGAAATGAGAGGAAAAAAGAAAAGAGAGAGATGGCTCAGGTGCCTGGCGTTGCGAAGCCCGTGAATACCTACAGAAGGCATCCCCCTGGGGGGGGGGGGGGGGGGGAGGGCATAGAGGAGGCACAAAAGTTTATAAAATCACAACCTCACCTAAAAACAACACAAAATTTTCAAATTTTGGGAGAGGTGTTAGTGAGTTGTTTTAGTAAAACAGAAGATGAAGCCTACCACTTACAAGAATTTACTATGGTGAGACAATTACCCAGGCAATTTAACAGAGAATTTGTATCTTGGGTTTTGGGGCTGTCGTATAAATGTTTCTCAGACCAAGAAATTATTAGAGAAAAGATGTTGGTACAAATATGTCTCTGCAGGTTACAACGTGAAGTTCGAAAATTTGTTATGCCTCACTCCCCAAAAAGATATCAACTAATCTGGAATTTGACATTATGCCACGAGAAATGTGCTGAGTATGACAAAACACAAATGTCAAAAAATGTTGTCCAGGCCACTAGTAATTCCTCAAATGAATTACAGGAAATGTCGATTCGAGAGCTGCAATTAATTTGATTTCAAATGAATTTTTGGATCAATATTTACCAAATTGGGTCAATAAAAGTGAACCTTGTGCAATGCAAGTCATTGGGGTCAATAACGATGTCATGGGTTTACACAAGAAAATAAAACTTTGTTTAACTGACCAAGAAGTTAAATTTGATGTAACTTTCTTTATTAGTGACAGTTTAAAAGCTAATTATAATGAAATTCTTGGATCAGAATTTTTAAAATCCTATATTATTATCATCTATATATGTAAAAGCCGTTCTTGGTATGTATGTTCCTTATACAAACCTACAGTTTTTGTCCGATTGGAACGAAACTTTATGTACATATGTTTTAGAACACGAGTAAAATCACTGTCAACTTAGAATTTTCTCAATTAACTGTAGGCGAAACGTAACAATTCTCGCGGAGTTGGAAATTCATAATGTATTATTTCCTACACATAATATAATGTATTCTAACTATTTGAAAATTACGAGAAACTTGGCGAAACTTCAAGCAATTTAGCTCAACGTTTTGCCTACACTCTTAAAACTGTGCCTCTGATTTAAGAGGTACATTCTGAATTTTTGTGTCTCTGAAGATTAAGAGGCACGTGGTGCCTTTGAAATTAAGAGGTACATAGTGCCTTTGAAATTCAGAGGCACAGCATAAGTGCCTTTGAAATTAAGAGGCACAATGTGCCGCTGAATTTATATATTCAAGTGCCTCTTATTTAAAAATACATTCTGTGACTCTTATAATGGTGGCACATGCATGTGCCACCATTATAAGAGGCACAGAATGCAATTTAATTATATTTTATATTATATTTATATCTTTACAGTAAATTCTGTCTACTGCAGAAAGATTTTCCAGCATGGCATATCCAAAAACATAGATTAAATTTTGTCTAAGGCAGAATACTATCTATAATAGAAAATTTTCTCACTCCCAATTTATTGAAATAAATTTGAAATAAATATTAAAATGTGTGTGCATGTGGCCTAAGTCAGTTCTGTGGTTCAATAAAGAACCTTGTCAACATATCACTTTATTTTATACATAACAAAATACATAAAAAGGCATAAAAGCTTTATTAAAAACAAATAATACAAACATTAAAAATAATCAGTGTAAAATACAATACAATAAAATGATTACAATAAAAGAAAAAATATATTTTATCGCTGAAAAATATTTGTTTGCTTTCTTTCAGGACTTTCAAAATTTAGCAGATAGATATAAGATGCAACTGCAGAAAAGAAATACCTTCAACTTCACATGCATTTTCTGTTAAAAGCAAACACATTCCTTCAGTAGAAGATAGTTTTTTATTTGGGAATCATTCATGAAATGCACAGCTGACTGATGAAGAGAAATTTGATATGATTTTTAATTCTCCATCAATATATCTGGGATTATTAAATAGGCAGAATGCTTAGTACGCAGTGACGGTGGACTATTGTGCACTGTTTGTGGCTTTACTATTTTTTATGATTTCAATAACGGTGAAGACTTTAGCAGCAGTGTATTACCAAGTTCATTTCGCCATTTGAAGTACAATGTTAAAAGACATTTGAAAAGCAACAGACATAGTAAAAATATGACGAAAGTCTTAAAGACAAATCAGAAAAATTTACTGTTTAAGCAAAACAAAGAGAGTGCACTGAATTGTGCTACTTGTGCTTACCTCACTTATAAGCTTGATACGTCATATGCTTCATATGAAACTATTGTTACAGAGATGTACAACAGTGGTGCCAGTGTGGGCGTTAAAAAGCATTCGAAAGAATTTTCAAGAAAGTTTCTTCCTCACATACATCAAACCCTTAAACAAGGGGTTACAAACTTTATTGTACAAAATAACTTGCCCATAGGCCTATTTGCTGATAAGATTACTTTGAACCATCATACAAGGCATATTATTGGAATAACAATACCGATTTTTGACATAAAAAGAAAGTCCTTATTTGAATCAATTTATTTAGAACACCAATGGATAGATGATGCCACAGGAGAAGGTCTATCTACAGATTTCATAAATAGTCTGGCAACATTTGGTTTTGACTTATCTTTTGTAAGAAAAAATCTAGCTGGTATTGCCACAGATGGACAGTATGTAAAACTTGGGGTAGACAAACATTTAAATAAAATACTTGTTAGGGACATATCTCTTGCTTGGAACCCTATGCATCGCTTAGAACTTGCACAAAAACATGCTGATATGCCAAAGGTAGTAAAAGATTCTTTTGAACTTGTTCAAGATGTTATGAAAGAGTTTAATTTTGGAAAAAATTATGAAGTTCTTGCTCGTTGTGCTGAAACTTTAAATGAATGTTTTAACAAGCCAAAAATTCTCAAATCAATGAAATTTGTGGCATACTGTGAAACTGTTTTAACCACATTTCTCAATGATTATAAGTCTTTGGTTTCTGCATGTGAAAATATACCAGATAACTTTACGTTAAGAGATAGATTAATGTATGAATATAATATATTTAGTATTCTTCTGACTACTGATTTGTACCATTTATTAGCAGTCGCATCAAAGCGTGTGCAGTCAGGTGACCTCCTTTCATGGGTATTATTGATTATGGGGGGGGGTTACTTAATATGAGTCATTTGAAGAACTTAATTAAAAAATTTCACGCCTACCCCAAAATATTTTCAAAAACTTAATTTTAAGTCAAGAAATATTTCTTCAATTCACATTTAAAGGAATCCCTTTGCCTGAAATCCCAATTGAAGCAAATTGCTTAACCCTGTAATGCATCAATTATTTGTCTATTCCAACAGAAATTCTTACTTCCACTGACCGTTGCTAGAAGACTGAAATTGAGAGATCAGTAACACCTATATAGTCTGTTGGAGAAGATATCTCCTAAAGGCAGTGGCATGCTGTAAGGGTTGAAATTTATTTTCTTTAGCTGTGAGCAGGGTTTTAGTAAAGTCTAGTAAAGTCCGCCTTGAGGTGGTCGTGTGCATTACAGGGTTAAGATCTTCTAAAAGCTACAGTGAGATCGTGGGCCTTACATCAACTGTAATATCCTTCATTACCTATTCTACATCTCTTATCACAAAACTTAATGATTATTTTTTGTCCAGCCAACTGTTGGTGACACTTTGATAGATAAGGCAAGCTTTTTATTTAATTTTGACTACTTGATATATCCTAGAAGCTGCATAACTGTTGATCAAGCCGAACCAAGTAAAGGATTTAAAAAAGAACATTTTCAAACCGCCTTAAAAGATTTCAGATCATTTTGGAAATTTCCAGATGAAGACTCTGATAATTTATGGTTTGAATACCAGCAATTCAGTGACTGGATCATAAAAACAATAAGTCATTATAGAAAAGGTGGTGTTGGTTATGAAATGAAAACTATTTTTAAAATGAGCTTCATAATGTTAATGTGTTGTAAATGTTAATGAGCTTCATAACCAGTTACCAAATTTAATTAAGTTCCTTACTTTGGTCATCTCCATTCCTGTGTCTGAAGCAGTATGTGAAAGTTGGGGTTTAACTGTAAGCCAACAATGAATGAGAAGTGCTGATGGTAGTGATAGTGAAACTGGTACAATCGATAAAAGAGTTTTTTTTTTTTTTAAATGGTCCTCCTGCTGGTTTCTCGAAGACAAGAAATTTTTTTAAAGCAGCCCTTATATTGATATTTGGCAGTTCATATTATAAGCACTTCAAAAGAATCAGCCCCTCTTGTAAAATTCGCAATACAATAACATCAAGTGTTGCATCAAAAATTACAAATAACGCAGATTGTTTGCCATGATTTATGTGAAATTGCTGTGTATTTTTTTTCCCTTAAGTTATTCAACTAGTTTTTGTAGGTAAATTATTTAATTATATTTGTAAGCAAATTTAATTGAAGCAAATCACTTGATTTGCATATGCTTGCGAGTTTTTGGTGAATGACACACAATTCTTTGCTTTGATTGGTTGATGTTAAACAGTGAGCTCTTTAAATGCTGTTTACTCAGCAGTGAGGGGATAGTACATTGGAGTGTATTAGACATGTTGTCTGTGGGAATATTCAGCTGTTTTTTAGCAGCTAGATTATTTGGCTTGGCTCTGCATTTAAGTGTGTTTTTCTAAATATGCTGCTTTGCTGTTGAAGAATGTTAGTGTAATAATGCTAGCATATGCAAGAGTCAATGGTACCAGTTTCACTGTTATCACTACCATCAACACTTCTCATAATCAATGCCTAGATGCAGGAATTTTGTATCATATGAAAGTGATACAAAATTTACTCTGCTGTACTACTTGAAAAGTGGAGTGCCTGTTGGCAATGATGAATTGCATTAAATCTCTCTCTCTCTCTCTCACGCACACACACACACATTTTTTACCTGCATTTATATTTTCTGCTCCTGAAATGTCTGTCGCAGACACTTGGAGAATTTTCTGCTACTGGGAAATATAGACAAAATTAAAGTTACAGATAATACAATTGATGTGATTTTCATTCATTAGATATAGTTTTATAGTACACAAAATTTCTAAAAGGTGACATAGTAGCACTCAAATAAATGTTGCTTAAATGTTAATATTGTTATGTTGATAATTTGGGTTTTTCTACTTAAGTAAAAAAAAAAAATTAAATTAATAAATAAATGGTTTATGTTATCTTTAAGCGGTTTTATTTAAAACATTTCTAACACCATTGAAAAATTTGCTAACACAATTTAAAAACATATTCAAATACTTTAAATAAAATATATTTTCATAAATGATACTTAAGTAATTATATTAGAAGATTTGAACTATTGAAAATGGATATATGGCTGAAATTATATGTATACTTATCTCTGAAGGTAAATAGATGAAACTAAAAATTAAATAACTGAGAATGACTAAAAAAATTGAATGATTGGACAAGTTAATTAAATTATGAGTTGAATGAGTAATAAGAACTACTTGGAGCAAGTGGAGGTAAAATGTGTGTTTTTCCCAACAATGCTTTGGCGAAATCAGTGTTTTTTCCGTGATCTCTCGGCAAAATTTGCATTTTTCTCGCGATCTTTTGCCGAAATTCGCTTTTTTTGCAATGTTATATTTATTATTGTTAGATTCAGTAACTTTAACATAAAAATACGAAATAAAGCAAAATCAATCTTACCATTTCTGTTTAATGGTCGTTTTTCAACACTGGAACGAGTTATCACCTCTTTCAAATCAAGATCAGAAATTTTCAATTTTGGATCAGTCTATGGAGGAGAAAGTTAATTTTAATCATTTTCTAAAAGCAATAAGATAAAAATAATAATAACAAATATATGAAAACTGAATATTTAATTGTACACATGCATATTTGCATGCATGCTACTGATGACAAAAATATTACAATTAAAATCATTTGTGAAAAAAAGGTGCTCCAAAATGTGTTTTTTTACCAGAACAAGTATGTTGTCAAGTTTCAATTAAAAATGTATGAAATAATTAATAACAACAAAGCCACAAAATCAGATTCATGATTCAGGTAGCTATTACAACTGTTAGTGTAAAACTCAATTCTATTCTAACAGAAAATAGATCTTGATTATTAGAAAATCCCCTTTGGTTTATAAAAAGGGATTATTAGGTCACATTTGAAAGTGAAGAAAAAAATACCAAGAAAGTGACATCGATAACGATAAGTAAAAAAATATTTTGTTTAAAAAACACCATATAAATTTATACAACAATATACAACCAGATAAAAATACATAAAATAATCCTTTATCAGATATGAAAGAGCCACGTGTAGCAAGAAAATGACCATGTAATGGAAGAAAACAGCAAACAAAAAGTTTTAAAAGATGGGTAAGGGTGGAAGGCGTAACCAATGAAAGAGAAAGAAGGCAAAAAGAGAGTGGAGAAGTCATACAAATGGGGTGGAAGATGTGCAGACTCAAACACAAAAACAACAAAACAAAGTGGAGGAGGTAAATAAAAAAAATTAAAAATGACAAAGGAAAAGGTAAAAAAGAAATAGAAGTACAGGAAAGATTTGTTATTATCATTTTATTTAAAGTGGGAGATTTAAAAAAAAAGAAGAAAAAGAAAAAAGGAGAGAAATTTAAAAATAAAGAAATAAAAAATCTTTTTTTTAAATTTTTAACCTTGGTTAATTAATTATTTTTTGTTTTCATCAGTTCTAGTTCTTTTTATCAGTTTTTGCATATGATGATGGATTGTTTTATGTATTTTGGCCTGAATAAACATAGCCATGTTTTATAAATTTATACAGTATTTTTTAAATATTCATTATCTGGATAAGTTGCCATGAAAGAAATAACTTCAGAAAAGAATTTGATAGGTGACGCAACACTATTTTATATTTAAATATGAAAATCTATGAAATTCTAACATAACAATTCCACTCAAAGCCATGCAACTAAAAAAGTTTCACATCATCTAAATGGAAGTAAAGTACAGAGGAACCTCAGTTCTCAAACTCCTCAGCTGCTGAACAATTCAGTTCTCAAACAAGAAATATGGAAAAAATTTGATTCGGTTGTCAACCAGTGACCAGTGTCAACCATTCAGTCAAATCGACTGAATGAAAAAAAACCTAGCAAAAGTAAGCAAATTGTTTGTGTTTTTTGTGGATGCAAAATACACACACACATGAGATACAGTTATTGCAACATTAATGAAATTCATGCACTTAGAGTGTTATATTGATAATTTGAAATAGTATTTTACAAACTAAGTTAATTTTTTAGACTAATGAAATAATCATGAATTGATTTTAGTTTTAGATAATTTAAAACCAATTGCCAATTAATATTTCCTAATTACTCTATATTAACTCGTAAAAAAAAAAAAAATTCTGAATTAATTAATTGAGGATATTTTTTTTATATTGGCTCAGTGCCCACTGATACAAAAGGCTCTTCTGTCGAATATTTGTTAATATTTTATGCTCTTAATCAATAATTTGATGTTTTACAAAGTTACTGAATAAAAAAATAATTATTATTAATCAGTGAGGGTAAATGTAAAAATATCATTATTTAAAATGTTTCAATGGTTATCTGAAGAGAAAATATGTATGTAGCATGTGGCGTCATGGGCTATTGCACATGTGTGTGATTTTTATCATCCTATGCAACGAACTATCACAATTGAAGAATATACTAGCAAATTCAAAACTAATTGTTCCTGAAAAAGAAATATGTTTAAAATGTAAACAAAATAATAAATCATGCAAAGATGAAATAGTTATGTATTAAAATGCCTACTTAATAATTTTATTTATAGAGCATGAGTGCACTATTTTCACATGCACAGAAGCTTTCAGCAAAAAAGCACTAGCATAAAATGAGGAAGCAACACAGGAATTGAAAGTTTCTGATTTTAGATGATTAGGAGCGAGTCTTTGAGGGGTGACTCAGGAGGAAACGTCAGCCATTTGTGGTGAAACCAAAGAGGTGCGCAGAATCAACGATGAGGTGCAGACATGTGAGGATCGATCAAGAGCACAGTGGTCAAAGACTATGTTGGTATGATAATAGCATGAGAGACCTCTTTGGAGTTTTCATAAATCATGTATACTTAGCCGACTTCAGAAATTTTTATATCAAAGAGATAAATGTAACTTCATCAATAGTTGGTAATATTTTTGTATTATAATTAATTGTTCTCTAAGAAAATATTTCTTCTTATAAAATAAGTAAATGAAAATAAATATTGCCATATTTTTAAGAAAATGATTTCTTAAATTTAATATTAATTCTTCAATGAAGCATGTCTTATTTAATTTTTTAAAATTATTATATTATCCCTCTTTCCTTCCAATAGCAGCAGTAGATTTTTTTTAGGCAATTTTCATGTGTTATGTTTTTATTGTTAAACAAAAAATGCACTATACTTTTGTTTAAAATAACTCTCTAATTTTTTCCATGTTCAGTTAATGAATTTATTTTTGGTAGATTATTTTTCATCTACTACGTGTGTTGTGGGAGACTAATGAATGAGTAAATATGCACAGCATGAGTTTCCTGTATGGTGAGGCTGCTGAACTTACTAGTTTTTATTATTTTTTCTGTTTGTTTTCATGGATGTGAAGTACGTATACATGTGGTATAGGGATACGGGTGTTGAGGAATTTCAGCCAGCATAACCATCTTTAGATTCAAGAGCAGTGAGTTCTTAACTTAGTGGTCTTAATGCTATGAAAAAATAAGAATAGAAATCATCTTCCTTCCCCCCAGTCTCAAGTCAGCCAAGTCCTATTAATTAATGATATACTTAAATTTTACTTAGGGGTTGTCTACATATAGGGATTGTAACAAACATTAAAATTTTCAATACTAACACCTAATTTTGACATTCCTTTTTTTTTATTATTCTTTGGTAAAATTTTAGCATAGGATACCAAATAGCAAGTCATTAGGAATCATGAAGGTTTAAAGTTTCAAATAACTAATGTAAATTAATTTTTTATCATTGCAAAACAGATTGCAATGCAGATAGTGTTTTAAGAATAAATAAAAAACTACTTGACATAATGAATTTTAACTTTGGATTTGCATATTTGAAGCTTCCAGAGAGATTTCTGTTTAAAAAAAAATCACAGATTACAATGAATATTTTTTGAAAAATAATTTTGAAGTTGTATATATTTTGAAATTACTTTTCAAAATCAAAATGAATTGCAATCAATAAATCTTTTAATAGTGACCGATTTCTAGAAGCTTGAAATATGTAAACCCAAAATTACAGCTCCTTCCAACAAATAGCTTTTGAGTGATACTTTAAAAGCTGTCTGCATAGCAATTTTTTTTGCAACAAGCATGGGAGTTGTAAATTTTAAACCTGCATAATTCCTAAATTTGGCCGAATGACTTGCTGTTTGGTAGCCTAAGGTAAAATTTAGCAAGGAATCCAAATATGATGTCAGAATCAGTTGTTAGTATTATAAATTTTAAAGTTTGTTACAATATCCATACATAGACAACCCCTAAGCAAAATTTAAGCATGGCATTAATTAGTAGACAATATTAATGATTGATTGGTACCAGTCATATTTTTATTATGATGTTTTGCGACAGAGTTAGCAAAAGGTGATGACATGTTTTTTTCCAGGACTGAAACAAGCTGTTTAGTGTTTCATTTCATTTTTTCATATGCAATTTGAGTAGTTATAGTTTTAAATTTATAAGAGGTGCTAACAAAAACTGGTTGCCCCCCCCCCCCAAAAAAAAAAAAAAATAGTGAAATGTGAAAAACTACAAAGGAATTCATAAAACATATTTATTTGTTCTAAATTGCAATAGATGTTCAAATTGTCCTCCTCCAAGTTTAAGCATGTCAGGTTATTGTATGATCATTATGAAATTGCTGCCTTATCTGGTTAATTGTTGAGTCATACAATGCATACTGTTCACCAGACTTCTCTCTTCTTTGAACAATTTCTTGTTGAAAAAATAATTTTCATTAATATAGCAATACTTTTCTGGGAAAAACACTTGTCAGGTTTCTGACTTTAACCCCTTCGCGACGAGCGTCCTTTACAGAATTTTTAATCTTTTGCCACCGGTTTTTCAAAACAGAAATTGTCGCCTAATTGAATCTCAGAAATGCTGTAATAAAATAAGGCAAAGTTTATAATAAAAAGTTACTGGTGGGAATAATCGAGGATTCTGAGCACCTTATGCGTCACGTATACATGTCGCTTGTCCCCAAGGGGTTAACAGAACATACATTGTATATTTATACGAGGGGCAGTCGGAAAATAAGTTTCCCCTGGTGACTGTGGACAGAGGTGTGTATGAAAGACAAAAAATGTAATGAGACATTAAAGATGAAACATAACTTTTTTTTTTCCACATAAGTACCAAGTACATTGAAACATTTGTGATACCGCTTTATAAGCTTCAAAAAGCTTTCTAGGAAAAAAACAGGGCTTTGCATACGGACGAAGCGTCGAACAGCTGTGGACAAAAAATGACACTATGAACGTGCAAGACACCGATACACCATTGGGTAGAGGTCGACCGCAATCAAGCAGATGGCGCTGTTGTCAGTGTCTTGCACGTTCTCGTTCACCTGCCGTGATCAAGCAGATGCCGCTGTTGCTGTCAACAGCGCCATCTGCTTGATCGAGGTCGATCTCTACCCAATGGTATATCGGTGTCTTGCATGTTTACGGTGTCGTCTTTCGCCCCATAGTCGTTCAACGCTTCGTCCGTATTCAAAGCCCTGATTTTTTCCTGGAGGGTTTTTGAAGCTTATAAAGTGGTATGACAAATGTCTCAATGTGCTTGGTACTTACGTGGAAAAATAAAATTATGTTTTATCTTTAATGTCTCATTACATTTTTTGTCTTTCATACACACCTCTGTCCACAGTCGCCAGGGGAAACTTATTTTCCGACTGCCCCTCGTAATTAATTATATTTAATCATTATTATATATTACTGTATCCTGATATATATTTTTCTTTTTTTGTAAAACTTCCATATGTGATTGACAATGGAATTTCCCTGATTCGATTATATATTTGGGGAATGTTCACAAGATCATTGTGAAAGTACTAATCCAGCTTTGGAAAGATACTACAATGGGCACTGGATTCCAAGTGAGCTGGAGTTCAGAGAAGAATGCAAGGGTGGAATGGTTGCGAAGAAACGAGAATAATGCATGGGTGGAATTTTTGAGCTGTTTCGACAGATATGGAAACTTCATGAATGAAGAACCACAGCCCTGTTGATTTTGTAGTGTGACCTGTAGAGCGAGAGAGGTGCAGCTGAGAGTGTAGGACGCCACAGTCGCTGGTGTGCCATGAAGCAGGTAGAAGGTGTCTTGTTGATGTGTAGCAGATAGCGTAGGATGCAAGAGTCATCAGTGCAGAGTTAAGAACACAGAGGAGTGTATTGAATTGCAGAGAGAATATGCATCAGACAGTTTGGTCCAGAGTAAATTAATTACTATGTAGACGGAATGGTATGTACGAGTAGTGCATATGAAATATAGTGTAAGACCTGCGATCAGGGAGATCTCCATTCAACAGTCACATACAGCAAGTGACCATTAAGCTGTATTAACTATTAATAACTATCACTGTACCATTTTTCTTGCATAGTAATTTAATCAATAAATTATTAATTGGTTATTTATATGAGAACTTCTTTTCCAACGTCCGGTATCAGTTTAATACCAGTGGTGGCAGAAAATACCATAAAACTAAGGTATCAATTCTAGGAGAATTATTACAATGATCGAGCAAGGACAAAACCATAACAACACTAAGTTGACATATATATACATGCACGCACATTTTCTTGACTTTATTCCAAAATCTGTTTGCTATGTCGATTTAGCTGCTAACGTAACAGAAACCAGTGACTGACATTTGGATTATTTAGATTAAAATTAGCACTTTTTTAAAGACATTCTGTTTTCCATCATGAACAAAATTGGACAACTTTGTTTTATTTGATTACCAGGCTCTACATATTTTTGTAGCAATCATGAAAACACGTCAAAGGCAAATCATTTTAATTTAATTAAACATTAAAAAAATAAATAATTTTTTTAAATTAAATATTCATACTTCTCAACAAGAACCTTCTGTTATTGATACATTATTCTCACTCACTAATTGGAAACAAAAATGCTCATGGGATATTTTTAGTATATGTGAAAAAACAAAAACAAAAAAAAAACAGGTAAAGAAATTTACCATGAAAATTATAATTTAAAATTGTGGCACTAATAAATATACAATTAGTCACCAGTGGCATCCCTGATATATTAAAAAGTATTGGGTATTCTAGAGAATGGCAACTCGGTATGCACATGCAGAATTTAATGACAAAGCACATACATGATTTTTTTTTTTTTTTTTTTTTAAGTGGATGTTTCCCATTGTAGACTTTGGTCTTTTTAAGAAAGCAGATTTAAGAAGTTCCTTTCATTATATAATTTGCAGATTCTTAAAAATACGAAGTGCCTAAAGAAAATATGTGAAAATATAACAGAATAAATAAATAGGCAAGGAAAATTAAACAAAAGAAATTTTAAGGACTAATATAATGGCAATTGTTAAAGTATTTCCACTACTGGGAAAATTTTGTTACTGGTACTAATGTTACGCAGAGAGTCATTTTCAACATGAAAAGATAACATCTAAAACAGAAGCTGAAAATTTGATTTATTTCTTTCAAAATGAAGATCCTGATTGATATAACAATAAGATTAATAATATACCTAAATTTGTTTTCACATAAACTTTTTTTTACATGATTTTAATTTAACACAGACATATTTTTAAGATTACCTTTTTACTTGACTTTTTTAACTTAACGTGACTGATCCAAATGCCAAGAGTTTATTTTTTTAATGTTGGATTTCTATAAATAAAACTAGAATCTTCTATAACTTGAACACAATGCTTATTTAAAATAAAAATCAAATGAGCAGCTTACATGTTTGCAATTTAATTTTACAAATACACATCTAAAAAATAAAATAAATACCTAATTGCATAGATAATCCTAAAATGAGTCAGTGTCTTTAAAGAAATAAAGAATGAATAAAATGTTATGATGTTGTGACTTTGTATAAATTTTGTGCTCATAAATTAAATAATTTGCCAAATGAATTTTTTTATATGCACTACAATATATGTTTATTACATGCACAATCTTTATAAGATAAATGTGCAGCATGCAAAAAACATTACGATTACAAGAACTTTCATATAGTTTATTGTATCATTTTGCTAGTGTTATAGCTCTTGAATGAATCTTCTATTTTGGTATACATAAAATGTATTTTAAGCATTTTTTTAATGCAGTTCATGAATGTATTTATCTTGTAAGAACATAATTTGGAATACTTTCCAGGAAGCTAATCATGCATATCTAATTATATTAGAAAGAAAAACATAAAAAAATATTTTCTAGTGCTCAGACATAAAAAGCAACTGTTGTTTCAATTTTGGATATTCTACTTCTACATTCATCTTTCACTTATAAAGATATAAAAAAAAGTGGTCACTTTTTAACTCTGAAAATACTTTTTGACTTACATAAATAATAACTCAATGCAGAAGTCAAATGCATGTTAAAAATCTGTTTGCCTTCAAATATTATAAAGCCAGAGCAAAGAATTATTAATTTTTTTAATGGAGAATTGGAATAGATTTCACATTAATTAAAAAAATGTATTTTATACTAACATATTTAATAAATAATATGCTATCTACATTTTTTTTATTTATAACTTAGCCATCAGCTTGTCCATGAAATTATTTTTATTTTCACTGGTCTGCACTTATTTAGAAGTACTGAACATAATAAATCTAAATTAAACAATATCAATTAATTAATAGAATTATTAATAAATTACTTACAGGGTCTAAAGCCAGATTTTTCTTATAATTTATTAACATTTCTCTATACCGTTCTTCTGATACTTCACACATTTCATGACAATGATTAAAAAAGTGGCTAGAACCTAAAATATATAGTATATATATATAAGTGTACACTATTTTTATAATTCTACAATTAATTAAACACAATTTTTTTCAAACAAAGTAAAGAATACCTAAAAAATTAATTAAAAAATAATAAGAGGAAAAACAAACGTAATATTTTTTTCCCCTTCTGCTTTAATATGAGAACAACATTACAAAGCAGGCAGAATTAAAATACACCTTAGACCAGTATATTCCAATCAGGGTTCCATGAACTATTGGATGAACAAGATATAAAAATAAACACCAACTGAAAGTAAATTTGAATGTTGAATGAAAATTACTAACCTCCTATGAATACACAAATTTCCAATTTAGTTAATTTATTTGAACAGCTATTTTCAATGTCTATTATCTAATATTTCAAAATTTAAAATTGGTTAACTATTAAGACAACATTATATGAAATGGTACTTGTCCTTTCCTATGAAACACATTCTGTGAAAAATACCCCCCCCCCCCTAAAAAAAAAGATTTAACACCAGAAATGCATAAACTTGACACCATATTCACGATTTCTGCCAATAACGATGGCCAAATTCCTTATCCATGTATCACAACCACAGAAGATTGTATATATAGAGAGAGAAAAAAAAGGTACCCCACTGAAAAATTTAAAAATACAAGGCATGACTCCCATCTTAAAAATCACAGAATAAAGCTGTTTGCATCAACATTCCTTGCTTATGATTTTGTATACTACTTTTACACTTGTTTTGGGAGGGACATAATAAATGCACAATAATAATGAAAATTTGTAAGGAAAAGCTTGTTCTTTATCTAGTTAGACAATGTAAGCGGATATAATATATACAACAATGATAAATAACAGATATAACATACAAAATGTACATAAAAATTAGATAAGACCTTAAAATTATGAGCGAAAAAAATGTAACAAAACTTGCAGGAATCCTTCTGGTAGCCAAAAAGCTTTAATTCCAAAATTCCATTTACAATAGCAAGAAAATAGTCATTATTTTAATGAATTTGACGCCACATAAAACTCACCTAAATATGAATATAAGACCTTAAAATATGAATATGAATCTCAGGTTTTGTTTATTTATTTATTAATGCAAGAGAAAACAGAGAAATAGCAGTTAACTTACATACTTCATTAGGAAAACTAGACTGGCTTATTTACAAAATAAATAAAAATGGAATACATACATTGCATGCAAGCACTGCATTTGAAATCAAGTGCGATGTCATGCTTTTGTATTATTACTGTTAAATCCCATTCTTTTGCAAGTGTTTCTTTATAAAAATGGTTGGTGGGAAAGTAGAGAAGTACCAACAAATTAAATTTATAACATGGCTATGATTCTGTAGAATTCTGTACTGATGAGGGAGGAGGATAGAGGGGGAAAAAAACTATAAATATGTATCTTATTGCATTCTTGTTTTGAAGGATTGTGAGGTTCATGCAGACTTGAGAAGAAAAAAAATCCAGGGAGTCTAGAACAATTCTAAGGAGTCAAAGAATTTTAAAAGATTTACCATATTTTTTACATGTCTGGCATAACCTCGTGTAAAACATGTATCCTATTATTTAACACCTCATTCAGAGAGGAACAAGAAAGAAAAATCATGCATTATGTCATAGATTATGAAACACTTTCTAACACTATCTGACTATTGTTAAGAAATTTCATTTTTTGTTCATACAATGAAATGAAATATCTAAATAAACATTTAAAAAAAAATTTTCATTTTCAGCAATTGCCATCCATAGCCAGCAAATGATGTGAATTCTTTCGTGCAGTCTTGTACACAATCTACACACCTCATAATACACTAAAAATTGGTTACATTTTAAAATGCATATCATAGCTGAAAAAATATGCATTTACAGCTCATAGCCAGTCTTGTAACCAAATTCTTTTAAGTGTCTCTTTAAACAATCGATAAATTATACATACACAGTAATCACACAGTTTTACATAAAACATGTTGTAGTGCATCTCAGTAATGTGTAAAAAGTTCATTATGTTTGAAATAGCATAACATCATTAAAATACCCTGCAAACAATTTTTCCCCACAGATCATGATATACTGAAATTCTTTTGTGCATTCCTCTAAATAAACTATAATTGCTACTTATTCTTTACTCTATAGGAAGCATTTTGCCTCCTCAGTGATGCATATCAGTTTCAGTGTGTTTGAAACAGTGTAACACCATTAAATTGCATTAAAAATTATTTTTCCCCCCATGATCATAATATAACAGAATAATTTTGAGAACCCTTGTAAATGAACTATAATTGCAACTTATTTTATACTCTATAGAAGACATGTTCTCATCCACCTCAGTGACGTATACCAATTTCAATATGTTTGAAACAGTTTAACATCTTTAAAATGCACTGAAAACTATTTCCTCTCATTGAACGTAATGTAATGGAATACTTTTGAGTGTCCTTGTCCTTGTAAATTAACCATAAATGGTATACACTTCATTTTCAATACCGAATATGCCAATAAACCTCAATAACATAGTATACCAATTACATGGCAATCCGAGTATAGTTATGCAAGCTAGGACAGATGGACAGACAAACCGAATTCATGAACACTTTTCAACTAAGTTGGAAAGTGTTAAAAATAGGAGAAAAACATTTTTAAACAGATTTTATTAAATTAAAATGTAATACTTAGTGCTAAATTTGCACATTATTTATAATGAATTGCTTACTGGTTTCATAAATACAATGTGGCATGTGTAAAAAAGTACACTACAAAAAAAGTACAGATACACTACAAAGTGAAAAATAAATTAAGCTAAAAATGTGTGACATTATATATTTCTTTAACAAAACTTTTGGATATCAGTGGTCTGCTATATTTAATTTGGTTTGATAAATTACAAGGACAATTTTTTATTTATTTTATAGAGTTCTAAGATTATGATATTTTAAAACTACCATACACATTGGCAAGGGGAAGGGGGCATTGCCTCTCTTTGGATTTTGAAATTTAATTAACTAATTTCCTTTACATCTGATAGTTTGAAAAAAAACAGTAAAATTTGTTCTTCATAAATGACCTAAATTAATTAAACCTTAAGAGAAAGAAGAACTAAGAATTTTTTGACATGGGGCTCTGCACCTTTGTACAGAGATTCATTTTTCAAAATAAATACAGTAAAAGCTCAGTTATCCGGCATTCAAGTAACAGGAAAGCTCAACTAACAGGAAAAATTTGGAGAACTCATTTATTTTTCTCTTCCCATAAACAGTTGAAAATTTTTTACTGCTAGTTTAGAAAGTTTACTGTTAGCATTCTCAAATTATCACAGTGACTGATTCGACATAAACAAATCTATGTGTATGTTCATGACAGTGAATGTTATAAAATAAAATATATAGTGAATAAAAGAACTACCTACAACTCAATAACATAGAATAGATGCATATTGCAACATAGTCTACGATCGTCTGCCAGCTGTTTTCCCGTTGAACGAGAGCAGGAGGGGGAGAGAAAGGGGATTATTATTGAACATATCAATTAATTACATAATAATCAACATACAAAAATTTCAAAAATTAATTACTTCCTAACAGAGGTTATATAAGTAATACAAATTACCAACACAAACTTAATTTAGGGATTTTGTTCTCCTCATACCATGTTTAGAGTACATATTTAATGACTGTTAAAGATTAAAATAGACTCAATATCTTCTTTACATACCAGGATATCCAGCTGGGTGAAATGTTGTTGATGTTATTCGAGAGAGTTCAGGACTAATCGAAGCATCATATAACTGTTGGTTCTTCTTATATTTTCTGAAAACTTCTGGTGCATTTGATTCTGAAAATAATATGCTTAGTTAAAATATAATTGTGAAAAACAATGCAACAAAATTTAATATATCTATATCAATCATAGAGATCTGCAAATTTAGATTAACTGGTGTCTTTAGCCAAGTTAATGCTGCATATTAACCAAAATACATTTAAGCAGAATGAATAAAAATATGACCAAGTAACCTGTGTTACCAAATTGTATATTTAATACTTAAACTTCTTTAAAAAAATCTCTGGACCAAAATTACTTTTGGGGATTGTTATTGAACATATCAATTGATTACATAACAGTCAACATACAAAAATTTCAAAAATTAATTACTTCCTAACAGAGGTTATATAAGTAACACAAGTTACTAACACAAACTTAATTTAGGGATTTTGTTCTCCTCATATGTTAGAAACTATGTTTATAGTTTACTATACCAATTATTTTCTTAATTAAATGAATTAACAGCTAATTTTGAAGAATAATATCTACAATCTCCGTTACTTGGTAACAGAGGTTACATTTAGAAAGTAAAAAAAAATATTCACACAACATGCTTGGCTTCTTTTGGTTTGATCTGAATCAACAAAATCTGAACTTTTTTTTGAGGGGGGGGGGGGGGGGGTAACTATTCTAAAATCAGAACTTAAAAGTGACAGATAATTGGTAACAGAAAATACAAAGAGAAAAAATACTCTCTTGAGAGAAATGTAAATCAGTCCAATGTATCTGATATTCATAATAAATATTCCAAAATGACTATTGTGACAACTTGCTTGCTTATGAACTTCATTTGTGTTATATGATAGACTCTTTTGACAAAAACAAAAAAAATATATATGGTAGCAGAGATTGCAAAAAATCAGGGACACCTACTTTTAAGTGAAAAATATAACAAAACATGACCAGCAATTTGAAAAATGAAACGAAACACGAAGTAATTGAATGATGCAAGTGGAACAGATAGCAAAAATGGAAATTATAGCCACTAAATTTACTGATGAAATGAATTTACTGATGATTTACAAATGAATTTACTGATGAAAACAGAAGCAGGAACCTGCAGGAAAATGGAAACTAGATAGTACCAAAAGTAACATTATGTATAAGTTTCAAGGTTCAAATAAAAATAAGGCTAACATACTGTTTCAAAAAAATATTTACTGAAGGTCAGTTTTATAAACGAAAAAATAAAACCTCATCTAACATTTATGAGCGATGTTACTATTATACCAGCGATTGCTTCTGCACAAGTCAGAAAATTCTTCTATATTTCCAAGATTTGGAGCTATCATTTCATGTCTCAGGGGAGCTTGTTATTGCGGTGACAATCACTTACGTTCATGTGAAGGGAATTCTCCGGAGATAACATTTTGTGTTTTTTTTTTTTAAATCAAGAAATTGAGCATAGGGATTTTTTTCCCCTCCTTGTCATGTCATGTTAAAAATGTCATAAATTAATAACTCTACAGCAAATTGAAAGATTGATATTTTTTTTGTACAAATTTTCTTTATTTAGACAGAAAAAAAAACAAGATATGTTACATAAAGATCTAACACTAGAGATCGCTGTTTTTTATTATTATTATTATTATTATTTAGGTTTACTTCAGGAACTTTGGTCAGAATTGAACTTATCTACATTAAATCCAAATGTCAGAAATGAAATTGTCAATCTCTATAACAAGGCCTCCTTAGTTCTTTTGCAGATTTCTGTTAAAAATATAAAATCATAGAAATACAAAGTTTACTTGTAGAAACAGATAAGCATACATGGTCTGCCCGAGTGTATGCTGCCAAAGGCACCAGGCACCCAACTATAGGTTCGTTTAAATTGTTTTTTGTTTAAAAAGATGAAATTATAGAAATGAGAGTGTGTATACAGCTGAAGATATTGGGAATCTAATTCTGGGTTTGTTTGGACAGATTTTCATTAAAAAATAAATAAAATCATACAAATTCAAGGGTTGTTTGTAAGAACAGAACAGAGAGTGTGTTGCATGCCTAGGTGTACGCTACCAAAGGCATTAGAATTATTACTCTAGGTGCATTTGGATAATTTTAATTTAAAAATATAATATCATGCCAATTTGAGGGTATATGGCATGAAGGCAGTGCCCAACACAAAATCCATCCGAGAGTCAGGGATGAGATTCACAAAAAAGCAAAAAAGCTGAAAACTGCGCGAACGACGCTTGAGCAACAAGTTATGAATTTCAAACGCAACAAATATAATTGCTATAAAAAAATATATTTTTAAAATAAAATATATAACATCAATTTAGCTTTGAGTACATTAAAAAGAAATGTACATTTATTAACAAAAATTAGGTAAAAATTATTTACTTTAATAAAAAGTCTATTTTACCAAGATACAGCACATTAATAAAACTTTTCAATGGCATGAACATTTTTTTAATTCAAATTTTGAAAAATTGTAAGACACTTTTCTTGAAAGAGCAAAGCAAGTATATGCTAATAATTGCAACCACCTTAAATAAATGATAGAACAGAGTTCCCACTTTTTTTTTAAATAAAAAATAAGTTTCTAAGGAATTACAGATTTTTTAAGTGAAATTATCAGTGAAACCAACTAGTCAGTGTCGGGGTTATTCCAGATTCCACAGGTCATTTTTACCAGTCAGCTTGAAGCTAGTTTTTGGATTTTTTTTTAATAGATTTTTTTTAATTTAATGTTTTTGTATCATAGCATATTTTCTACATTACTAAAATAAATTTGGTTTAAATCTTTTAACCCAATGCAGTAAATTCTGACGATCCTTTGACTAAATTCTTTTATTTTAGGCGATTTTTTTGATGAAATTCGCTTATTTTCGGCGATTTTTTTGACGAAATACGATTATTTTCGGCGATTTTTTGGCTAAATTCGCGTTTTTACGGCGATTTTTCGGCCAAATTCGCGTTTTTACGGCGATCTTTCCGCCAAATTCGCGTTTTTATGGCGATCTTTTGGCTAAATTCGGGTTTTTACCGCGATCTTGTGGCTAAATTCCTGTTTTTCTGCAATCCTTTGATTAAAATCGCGTTTTTTTCAGCGATCGTTTGGCTAAATTCGCGTTTTTACGGCGATTATTTGGCCAAATTCGCGTTTTTACGGCGATCTTTCGGCCAAATTCGCGTTTTTACGGCGATCTTTCGGCCAAATTCGCGGTTTTACGGCGATCTTTCGGCCAAATTCGCGCTTTTACGGCGATCTTTCGGCCAAATTCGCGCTTTTACGGCGATCTTTCGGCCAAATTCGCGCTTTTACGGCGATCTTTCGGCCAAATTCGCGTTTTTACGGCGATCTTTCCGGCCAAATTCGCGTTTTTACGGCATCTTTCGGCCAAATTCGCGTTTTTACGGCGATCTTTCGGCTAAATTCGCGTTTTTACGGCGATCTTTCGGCTAAATTCGTGTTTTTACAGCGATCTTTCGGCTAAATTCCCGTTTTTCTGCAATCCTTTGATTAAAATCGCGTTTTTTTCAGCGATCGTTTGGCTAAATTCGCGTTTTTACGGCGATTTTTTGGCCAAATTCGTGTTTTTACGGCGATCTTTCGGCCAAATTCGCGGTTTTACGGCGATCTTTCGGCCAAATTCGCGGTTTTACGGCGATCTTTCGGCCAAATTCGCGCTTTTACGGCGATCTTTCGGCCAAATTCGCGCTTTTACGGCGATCTTTCGGCCAAATTCGCGTTTTTACGGCGATCTTTCGGCCAAATTCGCATTTTTACGGCGATCTTTCCGGCCAAATTCGCGTTTTTACGGCATCTTTCGGCCAAATTCGCGTTTTTACGGCGATCTTTCGGCTAAATTCGCGTTTTTACGGCGATCTTTCGACTAAATTCGCATTTTTACGGCGATCTTTCGGCTAAATTCGCGTTTTTTCAATGATTCTTTGGCTAAATTCACGTATTTTTAGCGATCCTTTGACGAGATTTGAGTTTCTTCAGCGATCTTTTGGCGATTTTCACATGATCATTTGAAGAAATTCGCGTTTTTCAGCGATGCTTTGAAGAAATTCGTGGGGTTTTTTTCGCGATCTTTAGGCAAATTTCGCGTTTTTTTGGAAAATCCGAAAATGGTGAAAAAGCGGAAATAGGAAAATGACAATAAAGCGGAAAACCGCGGATCCGCGGAAGAATCTCATGCCTGGAGAGTAAAATGTCAATTCAACACTGATTTTAGATATATTAAGGTCATTATACCAGGCCAGGGCAATTTCAAGAGAGTCAGCGAGTTCTACATAAAATTAGACATTATAATATTTATTTACACACACACATAATCTAACATTGACTAGATATTTGCATGGGCTGAAATTTCTAGGCGTGGGGCTATAAAAATTTTTAAAAAAACTTCCAGAATTTTTTTTTTTTTTTTTTTTTTTTTTGAAATAGTAGATATTAATATTTATTTTACTGAAAAGTCTTTGAAAAGGAAAAGCTTTTTTTTTCCCCTCTTGTTCAGGAAAATGGATGTAGATATTAAAAAATTGTAAAAAAAAAAAAAAAAAATGAAAACCCCAAAACAGCATTACGAAAATATTTTTTAAAGGGTTAATATTGATATATCTTTTAGCAAAAAGTGTTTTTTTTTTTTTCGTATTTCCTGCACATCATTAAAATGCACAGAAAATGATTTTACCCCATTGATCATAATGTAATGGAATACTTTTGGGTATCCCTGTAAACAAACTATAATTGCTACTTATTCTTATAAGCTATATACTCTATAGAAAACATGTTGTTGTCCACTTCAGTGATGCATATCAATTTCATTACATTTGAAACAGTGTAAGAACATTAAATTGCAGTGAAATAATTTTTTTCCATGGATCATAATGTAATCGAATACTTTTGAGTATCCCTGTAAACAAACAATAATTGATACTTATTCCATACTCTATAAAAAACATGTCATCCACTTGAGTAATGCATGTCAATTTAATTATGTTTGAAACAGTGTTACATCACTAAAATGCACTGAAAGCTATTTTTTCCCACTGAACACAATGTAATCAGAATACTTTTGAGTGTCCCTGTAAACTAACTATATATGGCACATACGTGAATAACGAAAATGCCATGGTAAACCCCAATAATAAATATCAATTATATGGTGATTCAAGTATATTTACATGAGTTAGAACACAGACAGGTGGGCAGAGAAACTGAATTCATAAACCCTTTCAACTACAGTAGACTCCCTCAAATCCACAACTCTAATATCCGCAAACATCTAAATCTGCATATTGTTGCAGATGTATACAGTGAAACTTATAGTTAAGTTGTAGAAAAAAAAATTAAAGACGGTACTGATATCACTGGCAATCGCAATTATTTTACTTAAAAAAAAAAAAAAAAAAAAAATCAATGATGCTTTTTCAGCTATCACCTCATTAACTGCAAATAAAATTTTCGTTACTTACGATTCTAATGTAAATTAGCTTATCTAGAGCAAAAACTTTTCACATCGTAGGTTCTGCACAATATTCACATGTGTAACTCTAACCAAATTGTTTGTTTATTTTTCTTGCATTTGTTTGCCCATTTTTCAATATTCAATTGTTTTTATTTTTATATCATTCCATACACATTTTGATATTTATTTCTGGTTAATATGATTAAACTCAGGCTTTCTCATAAAAGATATAAATTCATTTCCAAAAAAATTTCAAGATGGCAAAATAGCAGTGGCAATAGTGATCTTTTTACCAAATACATTTTATAATTATTCAAGCTTTTTTGTTTATTAAATCAAGCTAAACATGAAATAAAACATTATTGTATGATTCTGATGTAAATTATTAGCTATATTTATGAGGTGAGTTTCACTGAATAAGTTGAGAAAAATTTATCTCATCAATATAATGTATTTAATATTGCATTATTTATTTGGCCATTACACTTTTAATATTCGAATCTTTTTAATTTTTCTTATTTTATTCAATTTTATTATTTTACTTTATTATTTCAAAAATTTTGCTTTATTGTAATCATACATTGTAATTTCCAGTGTATTAATACTTTAAAATTACTGTTTTTAAAAATGTAAACAACAGTCACTAGAAATCATCAAAGTTCTAAAATCAGCACAAACTTTGGTCCCAAACACTGTGCGGGTTTGAGGGTGTCTGCTGTATGTTAGAAAGTGTTAAAAATGACCGTGTGTTTGCCTTTAAAATAAACTATCATCAGTTAGCTAAAAATTAGGTGAAATGATTAATTGCCATCAATCACCTTTGCAAAAACTCAACATAAATAGTTAATTAATACCTGGATAATTTTCATCTTCTGAAGAAGTGTCAAGTTCACCAAGTTCTTCTCTCATATCCTGTAGCATAGAAAAATACCTTAATCTTGTCCTTTCTAATAATGTAGCATCCTTTGGTTTAGCGACAAACTGCTGCATTTTAAGTGTACGGTCAGGAGGTAAATTGCACGCAGCGTCAAGTAATTTCTGAAAAAAATAAATACAGATATTAACTTGATGAGAATACAAACATTATAAAACAAATATCTGAAACAGCACAGAGAAAATCTACTAAGAAAATATGTAATTTAAAAAAAGGTGTAGGAAAGGGAGGGGCTTAGGGTGCTCAAGCTATCCCTATTCAAATGAAGACATTTTTTTAAAAGTTACATGAGTTGTTCCAAAAACTAATAATTTTTTGTATTCAAAATTTGATAATTCATCTCTTAGAAAGGAAAAAACCCTCAGTACATAAAGAAGTTACTATAAATATCTGTTGTTGTTGTTTCTAATCCTAAATGATCTAGCCAATAGGCTAGACCAAGTCCATGAGCCCAAGAATTTGGAGGAAGTCCAAAACGATGAAAGGACACTCCAAAAGGTCACTTCTAGTCAAGTCCAAACAGGATAGGAGATGGTCAGGGGTGGCTGGTACAGTCTTGCACTTTCCACAAATGGGAAAAATCTTGGTACAGTTGTCAAATTTCAGGCATCTCAAGTGTCCACTCAAAAATCTTGATAGCAGACTGCTGGTCACGGTTACCCCCAAGAGCAATAGCTCCCAGGCTTTTTGCCACAGTACCAGTTATGAACTGGAGGGGAACGCCAAGATGTGTCGAGAGAATATTTTGTATGAATAGCTATTACATTTTGGTCAGCAGATAACTTCATTCAGGAATTAAAAAAAATAGTGGATTATGAAAATATTTCACCTGAATTGATTTACAACATGGATGCAATCTTGATTTAACATAAAACCTTTATAAGTGAGCAAAAGATTGAATCATCAGCGATCAAAGTTGACAAAAGTCTTAACAGTGCTTGTTTGCAGTAATAAGTGTAGAGTACTAGTTGTTGGAAAAAGTGTCAATCCTCGTCCTCTAACTAGGAAGGTCTCCAAAAATGCATATTCAGAAAAATTTGAAAAAATTACAGAATATTCTTCTCATGAAGATATATATGTTTATAAAAAAAATTGCTGTGGAACTTCAATATAACGTCCATAAAAAATTATGAAATTTTTGCGTTTTTGCGCTGGTTGACGACACAATGAAAAAGAATTTAAAAATGATGTTATGATAAATGCTCTTTTAGGAAAAACTTTTTTACCCTTTATACTGAACGAGTTTAAATAAGTTTAACTTAAATAAATGCTCTTCTATAACTATGGTTTTGCAATATACATTTATATGTATATATATATAAAGAAAATTAACGATTATATTCTATGGTTTAGAACAAAATTTAAATAGATTAAAAATGCTTCAAACTAAATTAATGTCCGATTCTGAGCACTGTCAATTTGACTTCGATATTGTTAGCATCAGAGACAGCAAGAAAGAGTATTGTTGCTATGCAAACAATGACTTATTCAATATCAAAATGTATTAATAAGAGCTTTCTTAATAAGGCAGTTACTCTTAAAATACACTTAAAACCTATCTTATCCTGCCGACGAAACCATGTAAATCAGCAATACACAACTTGTATATATATTATATAAGCTTACAGAAAAAATAATAACCTATTTAATCGTTTAAGTTTAAATTAATAAAGTATTATGCATTTAAACACTCATTTAATCAAAAATTTTCAAATACATTAAAATTGCTTGCATTTGGTGAGGAAAAGGTGTTGCTTGCCAAAGAACGTCTTTTTGTGCCAAATACTTGAAAATATTTTATTTTTTTACAGATTATCTACTGGGATTGTGCAGATAAATTTGACTGATCCTTTATTACGCACATGATTAGTTCCATTAGTATATTTTTTCAAAATATTCTGAGTATGTGCTTTAAGAAGACCTTCCTTGTAAGTGGTTTTAAAAAAGTGGTCTTCTTCCTGTTATTTATAAAAACAATAAGAAAGTGTGGATCACATAGGAATTATGTACTGAGTGGTTCCAGGACCATTTTCTTACAGAAGCGCGGGAGCACTGTTAAGTTGGCCTATCTAAAGACAGCAAAATTTTTTTATTGATGGATAATTGCCCTGCACACCCTGGATTTGCTGTCCCTAACGTAACAACATTATTTTTGCTAACCCAATTCTACATCACTGATCCAGTCTATGGATCAAAGTGTAATAAAAAGCATCAAATGCAACTATAAAAGGACTTTTCTTCGGAGAATCCTCAATTCTGTTTTTTGTCCTGACATGATTGCTGAATTAAAAAAAAAAGAATTCAATACCAGAGATTACCTCTACAAGATGAAGGATGCCTGAGATTCAATAACCAAGGAAACACTTGTGAATTCATGGCATAATTTATGGCCAGAATCACTTTTTTTTTCCCCTACAGATAATGTTGACTAAGAATTTGCTGGTTTTAAACCTTCACTAGTAAGAATTAAAGCTGCTGAACTCAGGGCCTGATCATCTCTATGTGGGGACCGGGGCACACACGCCATGTTGGGGCCTCTTTCACAGAAAATTTCATGCATTATAAACATGATATGCATTTTAAATTTTAAACTACAGCTTTATATAAAGAATATACTGTAGACACATATAAAGATGCATTAAAAAATTATATGAAGGCAAAATCTTCTGCACTATAATATTCTATTTAGAGTGAATAAATCGTTAAACCCATTGAATGAAGCATGTTTGATGTAATATTAGTTCTTCTACGAATTTCAAAGTGTACATTACAATTCATTGTCATTAGTGAAGCACGATAAGATAGTTTAGTTTATATGACTGGGAAAATCTTATTTTTTCTATGAACTATAAATGGAATTTTGTATTGATTTCTATTTTCAGAGAGTGCACAAAATGCATTTCGAAGTCCTCTGAAAATGAAGGCCAGGGGCATGTGTCCTGTGTGCCTCTGTGATAATCAGAGACTGGCTAAACTCATATTTTATGCCAAACTACTCAGTTAGGTAGCCTACACGAAGAGAATATTTTGGAATTTTTAGAAACTGATAACCAGTATTAAATTGTGAATCACATGATTGACAGTGAAATAATTTGTTCAGTTCTAAACACAGACGGGAAAACTTCTGAAACAGAATCTGAGGATGAAGAGGAAGTACAAAAGTTTCCATGGCTGAAGGAATTTCTTTTGAGAATATTTAAAATTCCTGGAAAAACAAGACTATGTAACAGAACAGGAAATATTAACTGTCCACAGAATTCAGGAAGATAATTTCTAAAAGATCACAATTGCTAATACAAACCAAAATTGATAACATGTTTAAGAACATGTTTAGTGCTAATAATTTTAACGTTATATATTATGTAAATAATAAATTATTATTAAATTGAATTTTTTACTATGACTAATAAATTATTAAATTGCATATTTTTGTGTTTTAAAACCATTTGCATTTTAACATTATTTTAAAGTGTTAATATTGATAGGTTTCAGACATATTTTTTGCTATGTTGACAAGGCAAGTTTTAATGATGCGTGAAATGATCTATATAACGTAAAATTCAATATAACGCAACACCATATTTTTAGTTTTGCATTATCAATATCATTTACTGTATGGTGAAATGGAAGACATTCTTAAATTGTGTACTTTTATGTGTAAAATCCGTTCGAAAAAACATTATTATTAACCCTTTCAAAAAAGTTTGATTTTACAATTTTATTTTCCCCTTTTGTTGAAGGCTCAATTTCAGAGGTACAGATTAATGAAAATTTTCACTTAAAGCAGACACTTTCTTCTCTATGATGATGTAATACATTTTCAAAAATACATATGTTAACCTTTTAAAAAAAAGATTGTGACTGCATGTCATATCATGCCTCTGAGAAATATTCTTTTTCTACACTGAATGCAACTAAACGTCGCTATTTTAACACAATCTTTTTGAATGTTCTTAATACACTACATCATCTATGAAAATCTTGAAATATTCAGACAAAGAAGTATTTAAAAATATAGATATACTGCAAAATTTTCACTCCGAACAGAAATAGCTTCAGTTCATGTTTTTTGCAACTAAATATGTATATTTTTGCATGAAATTTTTACCCAGGTATCAAAACTGTCATATATAGCTGATAAAAAATTCAAAGAGTTTGGATGATAAATACTATTTTTTTAATGTTAAAGGATCGATGAGAGAAAAAAGCGAGAAGAAAACGCAGGTCTTTAACATCTATCAATATTTTTTTCATGAATTTTTCACACATGCTCAAAAACCATTATATTTATAACCAATAAAAATTTTAAACAGTTTGGACAATAAAAATAATTTTTTTGTAACTACAAAAATTAAACAACTCGACTTAATAATAATAAAAAAAAGTCTTGTGCCTTTACCATTGAATATCAATATTTTTTCACAAATTTTTTTATACAGGCTACAGAAACATTCTATTTTTGATGCATAAAAATTTCAAAGACTTCAAATGATAACAACTATTTTTTTTTTTAAACATTTAATAGACCCGATGACCTTTCTCCCTTCATTTCTTCAGCATACTTCAAAATTACACATTGGCTTGGAAAATCAAAATATGAAAAGAAAAATATCAAAACATATGAATATTCATTTCTTTCTACAAAAGTGCATTCATTTTTAAAAAATATTAATATTAACGCTCTTTGAAAAAAAATCATTTCCGAAAGTCACTTTCGGACAAATTTCGTTTTTTTCCCCCATAAGATTCCTATGAAGAAAAAAAAAAAAAAAAAAAAAAAAAAAGAGAAGAACACTGTTTTTACAATTAAATATCAATATTTAGAATGAAAAATATACACAGGTTTCAGAAACATTATATTTATAACTCATAAAAATTTCAAAGAGATTGGACAATAAGAAATATATAATTCTTTTAAGATTATATGTAGTCAATGGAAAAAAAAAAAGAAGAATGCTTCTTGCAGGCCCTTTTTACTCAGATTTTCATTTAAAAATACAAAATAGCATTCAACACCAATTTTAGGTATATTTAAAGATAGTATCATGGACCCTGATCAGCTAGTTGTCAATAGTATAATTTTTGCTATCACGTGCTTCAGAAATTATACAACCAAACATCATACAAAAATATTTACCATTTAAAAACTTCCTTCAAAGATTACATAACTTATAGTGCAATTGCAAAATAGAAAAAAGCTTTAACGTTTTAAAACTTCGTGAGCTGGTGGCAGCAAAAGAGAAAAACCAGAAATTTTTAGGACAAGGGCAGGATAATTTAGACAACTGATTTTTTTTAGTTATTGTTACTAGAGAGTAAAAAATAGAGCAGAAAATAAAGATTTGGAACTTTATTGCTCAGTGCTTGGGGGAGTGGGCAAAGGGAGGGTGCAGTAACTTTAGAGGAGAGATTTAATGTGATTATTTATTATTACTTTATACCAAAAAAATAACAAATATGGCAGAACAAGCTAAATTAAGGTAAAGAGCTTTAAACATTTTATTTGGGTGTTGGGGCAGAGCAAAGAGCAAAAGCAAAAAATTTCAGAATAAAAAATGGAAAGAATTTTGATGAAATTTTAAAATAAACAAAAATCTACTAAAATGCAGAAGATTCTTATCCTTGTTAATGCAACAGTATAATATAAATCAAAAATTATAAACTTACTTTTCTTGAAATGAGAATATCTTGTAAAAGATTATAAGCATACTGTTGATGATGTTTGTATTCTCTGAAATTAGCTTTCTTCAAAACATTGGTTACTTCTACAACATCAGAAAATAAAAATCCATCTAAAATTTATTAAAAATCATTATTTCAATTTAAGTCTTTAGATGAAAATTTTCAATTTAAAATCTTATCATCATACAAGGTATATTAAACTTAGTGTTATTCAGAATATAATTTCATGAGCAAATGTTTCCATTTGGTCTTTCAAAAGTGCATTTATTTATATTTGTAATTACAAAAATACAGTAGAACCCCTTAACCTGAAATTCCAGATAATCTGAATTGCATTTATTTTTTTAAATGAAATCAGTCTTTGTTAAGAATGACAATCCTGCTTTATATATATATATATATATAGATAGATACAGAGTTGTATAATATAGATGTATGTGTGCGGAAAATTTTATGCAAAATTCAAAACTTTACAGGGGAATTTTTTTTTTTTTTTTTTGAAATATTGAAAAATTATAAATATTTCCCAATTTTAATAACAACTTTTTTACTGTTTGAGCACAATTCAAAGTTTAAAGACACAAAACATTGTTGTGACATCACAGACTCTTATTTCTATTTTTCGCAGACTAGAGCTTGGTGCTGATCAGTTTACCATCGGCAGCTGCAAGGATTTTTTAGCCCGGCAGCGGAAGTTAAATCGAATATTTTCATAGTGTTAGAAAACATTTTAAATTGAATTTTTTTTAAATGATTTAAAGCTAACTAACTATTTCAAAATGCATCAAATTTTAATTAACATCAATTACTGACTGGCGGCTAGCCAAAAAAAAAAAAAAAATTCTGTGGCTGGAAAATTTTTAAATAGAAATAAAAATAATAATAGAAAATAGTAATAGAAAAAAAAAATATCATAAATGACACAGGGGAAATGATGTATTAGTTTTAGGCACGTGTTTTTTTTTTTTTTTTTCTCAAATTAGATTCTGCAAAAAATTGTTTACTTTCGAATGGCAACTCACAACTCCAAACACAGCCAAAGCCGCCACCAGGAGGACAAACACATGCGACATGCAACTTTCTCCAAAGTGGTACTTAGTGTGGCCTGTACATTCGTTCTATTTAACTTTAGGATTATTCTTCATTTCTTTTTTTATTTAAAATTAATTTTAAATGTATTGTGATGAGGAAAATTACAGTGTGCATTTACAATGTAAGCACAATCAAGCAAGTTCTGTTGATAAAAGAAGCGCAAATCAAACATGAATAACTGCAGCTTTTGTCTAACCTCAAATTAAGCAATGGAAATATTGACCCATTTCTGAAAATATTGGAGACGGGAGTATTTCTTCTGAATTGACTGTTTCCTGGAGTGAGGAAACTCTTAAAGTCTTAGATGATTCTTCTAAGCCTGCTCCTTCTGAAATGCTTGTTTCCATGTTGTCTGAAATGTATTGCTTTTTTAACCAAAATAATTATTCTTCAATTAATATTAATTAATTTTTAATATAATTGGTAATTATTTTAAACTGTTTTTAATTCACATCAAAATAATATAACACGTAATTTTATTAAACATTTAATTAATTTGCAGAAAGTTTTTGACCCAATATTTATGTGTGCAGAAAGTTTTTGGTTTTATATAAGTCTGGATACAAATATATACATATGAATTTTGGATAATCTGAACAAGCAACATTTATAATTAGTGAGGTTCTTTTTACTGTATATTGTCTAGACAGTTTTGCTTTAATTGCCATTCAGTACTATGTTTCTGATAGCATTATATTTATTTTTTATTGTTTCAAATATAAAAATGAACAGTTTTATCAAATTTTATTTTATTTTCCTAACTACAAAAAATGCTGCTTGCACATACACAAAAAAAAAAGTTGTGTGCTAATGATACCCTAAAGCAGTGATCAAATTTTATTTTATTTTCCTAACTACAAAAAATGCTGCCTGCACAAAAAAAAAAAAAAAAAAGTTGTGTACTAATGATATCCTAAAGCAGTTGTACTTGTTAAAATTTCTGTAAGAGATAAATTCAGGCAGAGAAGGGAGCTAGAGGGCCACATTTAGGTTTTAAAAGTCATATGTCAAAAAATCACTAGGAACTAATACTATATGTATTACAAATTTTAATTTTAAATATTAATTATAACTAACGTTGACAATTTGATCTTAACTGCGTGATGGATAAGATCCCTTAAATAATAGGAGAAGTTGCTAAAGGTGAGATGAAATGCTATAGACCAGATGCAGTGTATTCTGGTATCAAGGATAGTGTTGCCAGGTGTCCCGATTTTCAGGAGTTCTAAGACCCATCCTGTATAACCACTGCACTGGACACTAAAAATGCAGAAATTCTTTAAAATTTCTTTTCATACCATCCTATTCATTAGGCTACATCAAGTGGAACTTAATGCTATAAAACCTGTGAAAACAGAACGTGTCTAAAACAGAATTTTTTATGATTCTGCCAAAAAGAATACTATATAAATCTGCCTACTAAGATAAAAACCTGTCAGAAACGGAATAGTTTACTAGTCCCTATCAATTTTGTTTTTACATGCTTAATTGTACTTTCTTTAGTAAAACTTGTGAAAAAAGGATTTGTTTATAATGGCATACCTGCCAACTTTTCAAAATGGCAAAGTGTAAAATAACGCGTGAAGTGCATTTCTTGCAATTTTGTCTTTCATACAAGCATATTACAAATATAACACATTATATAAAAAAGATATAAACAGCATTTAAGCATGTAACCGATGAATGTTGTTAAATAATCTACTGATACTTTGATATGAAACATATACAGACAGCTTTTTTTTTTTAAAGAAAGTCTAAGCAAAAACATTACCCAAAACATGACTTCCATTTATATACAATGAAAATTAAAAGATTTTGTATGCTATATTTTGAATATGAACCCTTGATTCATGATTTTAATTATATGAAATATTCCTTTACATTCAGCAACTATCATAAATAAAAGAAGTTAAAAAGTATTTCCTAATTTTAGGGAGTAAAATAGAGCTTAGAAGAAACTTTGCAAGAAAGTGTAAAAATAAACATCCTAAGTGTAAAAGTGTAAAAAATGGTCAAAAAGTGTAAATTTTACACCTAAAGTGTAAAAGTTGGCAAGTATGTAATGGAAATCTATCTTACACTTAAAAATTTCATAGTCCTGATGAAAGAAATACTACACAATAACTGTATAAACAGAAACTTCAGTAAAATGGAATTTGTTTCAGTTCTTAGCAATTCCACTTTCACAAATTTTACTGCATAAGATTTTAGGTTTTTAGGTATTAGGTTTATTTAGCACAGTAAAATCTACTAAAAAGAATTTCAAGTGACCTGAAAAAGATCCCATTTTAAATAGATCTCTGTCTTAGCAGGTAATATAATTGTATGGTATTTCTCCTAAAGGGACCATGAATTTTTTATGGTTAAAACAGGATTCCATTATAGATAGGTTCTGTTCTCATAGAATTTACTATATTTTTGTCTCAGTTTAGAAGCTCTTGTCCTTCTTTTTTTTTTTTTTTTTTTTTTTTTTTTTTTGGGGGGGGGGGGTCCTTGTCTGGCTTTTCGCAACACTAAATGGGGATATAATTCAAGAATTTTATAAAACTGCAGATATTGTATCTCTACATTTAACCGAGACTCTTTTACTTTTTCATGAACACTTCAAATCAAACTCTAATTGGCTGAATAACATTTTTTAATTATTTTTTTTTCTTACTTGTTTGCAGCGTAGTCCTAGTGATGAAACAATGACAGTAAGATTTAATTTGCTTGTGTCCCTGTAAATATTAAAATGTTTTTGTGTTTCTGAGTAGACCAGTATCATGTTTGAGTTTCTGTGAAATATGCTATTGGATGACAAGGAGAAGAAATTAGGCCAACCATGTATCCCACAAAGAACACAGAGGTAAGATAATTTATTTATTCTGATTTGAATATTGAAATACCATTTTCAAAATATGATTGAAAATTCAACAAAAAGTAGATTTTACTTTCATACAAAATACTTTGCTTGATTACATTAAAAAAGCACGACAAAAGAGTGGAAGTTAAATATATTTTTAATTGGCTATTTTCTCATTCATTTACATAGGTGTAGCTTTTTTCTTACTAAAAAAATGCTATATGAAAAATTTACAACTAAAAAAAATCTTTCCATTTACAGATGTCTTCACAATACATTTATTCACTTTGTTTTTATAAGAATTGCAAGAGACTTTAACAATAGCATTTTTTTGTTAATTAATCTAATTATTCTTGTAAATATTTTACAAAAAGAGCTATAACTACCGATTTATTAAATCAGTCAATGAAACAATTTATCTAAATTTCACATTATTATTAGATAAATGGTTTAATATATCTTCAGACATCAAGGAAGATAATTATTGAGGTGGAGCAATTTCTTCATTCATATTATGACACATAAAATGTTAATTGGTAAAAGAATTATAAAAGTTTTAAGCTTATTTTTATTGTATCAGCCTTTTAAAACAATTGTGAAGTAAAAAATCCATTTCACAATCTATACACAGTATAGGACCTATTATCTGGAATTCCAAAATCCAGAAAATTTTTTAATTCGAAAATATCCTACATGTGATTGTTTAAATTTTGTTATTTTTATGTTTTTGATCAATTACCATAAGAACTCTCGAGGGGGGGGGGGGGGGGGGTTCTAATTTTGGAGGACCAAAAATCCAGAAAGCCTTTGGTCCCAAAGTTTCTGTACAGTACTGGGTCCTGTACTGTATGTACACACACACATATATATATATATATATATATATTTGTATACATTTTTAATTATTAATTATGTGCCTTACTTACAAGACCACAAAAAATGAACTCACAGGCCATGTAATGAGTACCACTGTCCTAAAGAATGCACATGTTAAGAACTAGTGAGGAAAAAATATTCATTCTGATGCTTTTTCAATTTACAGTGTCATGTTCTGGTAAAATATCTTAGGTTTATAAGAACAAATTATAAGCAATGATGGAAGCTAGAGTAAAGATCTGGATGGGCCTGGCCAATTTTCATTTAGGAGGCTCGGGCCAGGCCTGGGCTTTACTTTATTTTGAAAACTCGGACTGAGTCGGGCCTGGTCTTTTCCGGGCCAGACCAGGGTTGAGCCTTTTTTTATTCTGCATGTTCGAACCCAGTCAGGCCTGGTGTTTACTCTTTCTGGTCTTTACTTTTTTCTGCACACTCGGTTTGGTTGGACTGGACTTTGTTTTTCTGTGCCGAATTGAGCTTAAACTTCATCCTTCCTAGAGGTCTACAAAGGCCGAAATTTCCACTTATGATCTAAGTCATATGGAGATCATTATTATTGGCTGGACTCGATCCACGCGAAAATCAGTAAAATGGGTCCCGACGCAACAATAATCAAGGGCGGATCCAGCCCTCCATTTAGACAGGGAAACATGGCTCCTTTTTTTTTTTTTTTTTGGTGGGGAGAGGGGAGGGGGGGATCATATCTCTTAATAAGCAACTTTTATATTAAAGGCCGTTACCCTATCCAAAATGGCTACTTTTCTGAAACTTATAGAAAGTCATTTTTATTTGTAAATACAAAAATATTGTATTAATATTTGTAAAAATATAAAATTTACACATTTTATTTAGATACCAAGAAATTGAAGAATTTCCCATTTTTTTTATAAAGGCAAAGAATCATCCACAAAATGAGCATTTTAACTTGGACCATACTTTTAACTTTTATACCGGGCTGTGTCAGGCCAGGCCAATAATCTGTTTTCACAGGCCGGGCTCGGGCTGAATTTTCAGATTTTATATCAGGCCAGGCCTAAATTTTAACTTTCATACTGGGCCAGGCCAATAATTTTTTTGTATGAATCAGGCCGGGCCTGGGCCTGGAAATTTTCCAGCCTGTGCAAATCTCTGAGCTAGAGGACAATAATGATTATCAACTTTAAGGATTTTTACAGTAGAGTACAATGTTGAAAAAAATCATTTTATTAAAAAAAGAAGAAAGACTGTCATGCAGCTAACTGTACATGAGTTTGTTAAAGTCTAAGTTCTTTCAAAGCTAATAATAATTATTCAAAATAAATCTTGGTTATGAAAAATTATATGCATTGCATGTACCACAAAAACTAAAATAATATAACAAATAAATAAATAATTAGTACAATATATCAGCCTAGGATAAACCCAAAGTAATAATGAAATGCCAAAAAGCATATATTGTATTTCACTTATTTAAAAACATCTTATACACTGCATAATGGAGGTAACAGATGCAGGATTGAAAATGGGATTGAAAACCTTTAAAGTTAACACTGAGCTAAAACTTTTTTTTCACTAGCTAATGGTAGTTGAATTATAACAATTTTGATTATCACAAAAGAAATCTAGCAATGTATCTTATAAAAAATTTTAAAAACTATAATTAGGGTTAAATGTTTGTCACAGAAAAAAGGGCAGGGGTTCCATCAGTCAACTTCTTAATACCACTATTTCTAATCTAAATAATAATCTTCATGGTAGATTTCTACATTTCCAATGGAAATATATCATGAAGATTGTTTGAAAATAGTATTATTTGGAGAGTTCCAAGTAGATATTTTTTGATAATTTCACTTACATGAGTAATATTTAAGCAATTCTACTGAAATTAAATTACCTTGTTACAAGAATTTGAAATATTTTCTTTTGTAAGGTAATACATGCTATGAAATTGAAAAATCCCCAATATAGAAAACACACAAAAAAAATTGGTGCTGAAGTTTTTACCATTTAACTAAGCTTGTTCATTACATAGTCATAAAGGAAAAATTATAACAAAATACAAAAATACCTCTTGAATTTCAACCACAATAATATATACTTACCCTTCAATTTATTAAAAAACTGTTTCAATGGGGTACCAAATTTGAAATTTTCTCCATCAATCAGTTTTCTACATGGGGAAAAAGAAAATATATAAAGAAAAAAGAAAACAGTACTATGTGAATTAGTGTGAATACTGAAGGCATAAATCATAACATGACTTTAAACTTTTTTATAGAAATAACTTAGTAAAGCCATAAACGATTGCATATTTATAATTTTAAATTTCAATTTAGAAGCTTAATAATTTGAAATCTTTTTAATCTAAATTGAAAATTATAAGCATTTTTTCAATTTAGAAGATACAGGGTGATATATTTTTGCAAACTTATAACAGACTCAGCCCTTTGAACTAAATAATATTAAAACAATATGAAGGATGGTTGAAAATAACATTAGTAAAATAAAAGAGCAAATCAGGCATACTGAGACAAAATTCACATAGGAACATAAAGTTTATAAAGCTATTGCTACTCTAGGGCATTGTTGTGAAAACATGGGATAAGCAAAGCAAACCTGTTTCAGCTGAGCCATGGGTTAATCATGAGAATCATCCAATGCATCACATACTAAAACATGCTAATACACATCTTATGTTTAGCACTGCTAACTGGAATTCAAATGTATCATGAGAGATATCCCAACAGATGAGAGCCGAAACTAGCCCTTTTTCTCCCATGGGGCAATCATGGATTTTGCCCCCCCCCCCCTTTCACAAAGTAAATTTACAAAGAAAATTTTACTAACTTTTTAATAGCAGACTTATTTTAAAATTTAAAATATGTGATCATAAAAAACATAATATTGAAAAACATAATCTGCTTTTTTAAATATTTATTCATTAAAATCTGTGAAAATGGAATCCAAAAGAACCAGAAAAAAATCCCACTTTATACAGGTTTCCTTCTTAGCAGGTATAATTGTTGGTATTCTTTCTGTTGTGACCATGTAATTTTTTTTTTTTTCATTTAAGACAAGATTCCACTATAGAAAGATTTCATTTTCCCAGATTTTACTGTAGTTATAGTATTACAAATTATTACAATTGAGGAATTTAAAGTCACAGTGATACGAGTCACATTGTCTTAAGGACTTGAATGAATTCCAATAACATAAAATATGTCAGTGTACAGCAGTTTTATGGAATTATCACTTATACCGCTCTTTCTATTTATAGACTGATATGTCTAGATACTTTCCTGAACCTAACTCTAGTTTTAAAAATTATGTGTAACTCATAATAAAAAAAAATATATATATAAAAAATATTACATTTTTACTTTTTATTTTGTGAATTTTCCCTTGAGTTTTTCGTGTCCCAGACAGTAATCCGACTGCACAGTTTCTAAGGCTAAATCTGGATGTACAAAAGAAATTGTGGTAAAAAAAAAATGGACGGCATTTTTCCGTTGCTGTCTAGGATGGAAAAACATATAGAAATGGCAAAAAAATGAGAAAAAATAATTTGGAGGAGATAAAAGCAGGGGTGACTTTACTAGCCATGGCACACTGAGTAAGATTTTTTTCTGTATCTCTACAAATGATATATTCTTTTAAAAAAACAAAGAAAAAAAAACTACTTTTACTAAGTATTTTATTTTGTGAATTTTCCATCACTTAATTTTTATTGTTTCAGGCAGTTGCCTGACCTCGCCCGCTCTAAGGCGAGATATAGATGTAAAAAAAGTAATTGTAATAAAAGGAATGAGTTGGCATTTTTCAGCTGTTGACAAGGGTGGCAAATTACCTAGAAATGGCAAATGGATTGTAAAAAAGAAAGAAAGCTTCACATTGTTCAGCGAGACAGAAAAAAGAAATAGAACAGCCTTCATGGAATATTTTCACCTAAAGAAAAAAGGGGGAAGGGTGGGGGGGGGATCGCTTGGTAATTATTCTTCTTGGATAGTGACATTAAAAAATATTAGTTAGCCATTCTTTCTACACAGGATATGATTTCCACGATAGGAGGCATATACATGGTATGTTTGGTTTGGAAGAATAAAAATAGCCTAAGAGAATGGCTTCTTTTTTCTTATTCTTTTGCTTTTTTGTATTGTAGACAAATCATTTTATCTATTTGAAAAATTTAATAAATTCAGTTTTTCTTTTGGATTTTTCGACTACAAGATATCTTTATTGAAATTTCATATATATATATTTTCTATAAAACGACAAACCAAATCTTCATGTGGCATCCCTTTTGCATTCCATTGTGTCATCCAAGGCAAATGTCCGCTCAGCCGCCTCCCCCCCCCCCCTAGTTTCGGCTATAACAGATGAGATCCTGGTAAGTTCAATGTACCCACCCACAATTGTGAGAAATAGGTATTGTGAAGAAGCTGAGCTCTGGTCATTATCAATTAATACTGATAGTTGATAATGAAGAAAGTGTCCAATAAAAATGGATTTGAATACAAGTACAACTCTACTGTGTGGTACATTTTACATCATGAACATCTATATTCTTTCTATCTACAATAACAATGTGTACAAGCATTAAATAAACCAGGGATTACAGTATTTACATTGATTTGTATAGTGATTTTTACAACAAAATGTTGCAGGTCAAAACTTCTCAGCAACTATCGAGGCTACTATCTCACTACAAGGTGGCACGAATGGTCATAATATACATGTTTAGGTGCAGGATAACCTACATTCTACACATAAATATGCCTTCTTTTCAGTAAATAAGAACAACATTTGCAAATTTTAAACTATATTTTGATATAATTCACAAATATTTGCATGAGTATATCTTTAAATTATAGTAGAATACCTGAAATTGCACAACTTGGGACCAGACCTTGTGCAGATTTTCGCAAAGGCTTTGTGTGAATTATATCAGTTTATTGAAGTTTATTGGGATATGTTAGATCTAAAAAGCAATTTAAGGAGTGGGGAAATCCCCCCCCCCCATGCTCAGGGATAGGGAATTTTCAGAAAATCTTACCGGCCAAGGATTTTTTTTTTTTTTTTTTTTTTTTTCTACCAGCCAGCAAGATGCAATATACAGTTGAAATTTGTTATGTCAAAATGTACACAACTGCAAAAATAGCTAAGTACTATCACTACAATGCATTTTCATAATTTTATTCTACAAAATTAAGAAATACATACAACAGAAAAAAGTTTAGCTTAGGATAGAACTTAGTACCATGTTTACGCTGAAGTAATTTGGAAATTGAAAAATATAGCTAACTAGTAAAAAACTAAAGTTTTTGTCATATTTTCTATAGCTTTAGGCAGTTTTTCAAAGACTGCCTAAAAATTTACTCGCCCTGTCAGAAAATCCACTCGCCAGTGGTGAGCAAAATGATGTATTTCCCCACTCCTATCCATACTTAGTAAATGGGCAAATAAAGCTATTTACATGCGACCGGTAAAAACTTTCTGAAAAAAATTCTCAAATTGTGGATTTGATCATCTTTTTACTGAAAGAAGAAAAAAATTAAAAGTAACTTACTTAAGAGTTTCATTTTTCTCTTCTTCATCGTTTTCAGGAAAAGAGGGCAACAGCTTCTATAAAGTAAATTACACATTATAGCAGGAAAAAATGGCTATTTTAATTATAAATAAATTTTTTTTAATGTATTTTAAATATAGTGAAAAGTCATTTAAACACTTCAACATTACTGATTTCAGTTTTGAAAAGTAAAATTTCTTCCTTACAATACAGTTGAACATGGTTAATCCCACTTAATACATGATTTTTACCTTGTACCTTCAATATTGCCCATAAGACTAAGACAAAAATATCATGTTTTATATGCGATAGAGTTTTGGCTTCTTGAGGCAAAAAAATCTCATTTAAATTGTGAGGAAGATGGCTGCTGTCATGAATGTGACTCTGAAGAGAATCATAATTTTTCTTAAAATAACAGAATTTTAATGTATATATTTTTAATTTACTGGTTCCAATATTGCTACCAGATGATTCAAATACAGTAGAATCCTGGTTATCCGAAAATCAGCTTAACCGAAACACCTTAAAAAACTCCCCCCCTTTTTTTTTTTTAATAAAAATTTTACTTTTATACAAGCATGTTGTTTATGAAATAATTAAAAAGTCAACTTACTTGTATGGATATTGCGTAATTGCAGGCATTTTATTGCATAGACACATACAACACTTCATTTCTTTACAAAATAAGTTGTGTTTTGTTTTTAAACTTTACATTGCTTCAATGCTGTGTTATCCTGCTGCCTTTTAAACAACACATCTGATGGTGTTGTTGCATTTTCCTGCACTTCAATATATTGAAGTACCATTATCAACTTTTTTCAATGCATTGAGATCTTTATGCTTATAAAAACCCGTGTGCGCTTTAAACTTTTGACTATGGGCTTGGACTGGTGACTATTTTATATTCACTCGTACCACAATTTACAAAAGAACTTCTTTGTGGTAGATTTGTCTTGAAATTATCTTGGTATAAGTGTATGGCAGGTAATCGTATTGAAAAAATTGTGAGAATAGAATAAAGAAATAGTCTCTGAGCTGACATATGTCCAAACCCTGTAATCAAAAGGTTGAAGTTATACTCATCATCTCATCATAAATAAAGTTTGGAGGAAATTAAAACATGTGTAAGCAGGAAGGGGAAATCGCATGGAATACAGACTCTTGCTGTTACTGCATCTAAGGCTCCTATAAGGGTATTATAGGAGCTCTAGCTGCATCTACAGGCACGAATGCATTACCTGACTGTGTGGGAGTGAGAGGGGTGAGTAGTGTCATCTGGTAGAATAAATATAGGAAGCCCCCCGGTTATCCGAAAATCCCTTGGTCCCATGCTTTTTGGATAACCAGGGTTTTACTGTATAAATTTATAATTGAAAGAATGCATTATATTTTGCATGTTATATTGCTCAGACAAAACTTTATGATAAGCTCTATATATATATATATATATATGTAGGATTTCAGTTTGAACACTCCACTTCATCAAATGAACTAACTACTATTATTATCCATGGTTAGACATGCGCGAGTTGTAAATAGTTTGGATCGCGAGATTTGGCTAAGAGCCAGTCTCCTAATTTTTGTTATGAAGCAAGATATATTTTGTTGTTCATAGATTATTGGTTCATATAATTCCAGTAAAGCGGCTATTTACATTATATATATATATAAATGAGTGCTCCTGGTTGGCATATAATTGTGCATAACAAGCTAGAAAAATTATATAAAAAGGTGGCAAGGATGAAAGGCTATCATTTTGTTGAATCAGCATAATTGTATTCTAATGGGGAAGGTTTCTGATTTTTTTCTTTTCGATAAAGGCCAGTTTGTGGTTATCCAACAGCTCAGAATGCAAGCATTTAAATCTCTGTAGCATATGTTTACAAAAGTATCACTGAAATTCGGAAGAATGGTAGTAAAATCAACAGTAGATGTGCCGACATTGAACAAATACAATTCATGAAATTCCTGAATGTAAATAAGGGCCTACTGCCTATTTTATTTAATAAAATAAAATTGACAAACATCTATAGATCAATTTCTGGTGATTATGGTGCATGCATGTGTTTTCTGAGCCTAAATTTAGTATTATACAGTGTATGGTTAGCTGAGGAAAATAATTTCTACTCAAATGCAACCCAAGAAAAATAAAATTCCTTTCAAATGTTGCCCAAAGAAGCCATAAGTTTGGACACCCCTGGTTTAAATGGTATACTTAAACTTAAGCCTTGAACATATCTGTTAATGTGCAAATAGAGAAAGAGAAGGATTTACAGATTGCAAAGACATTAAATTTGAACTATAAAATGAATCGTTGGACTGATTTAAAAAATGGTATGGAATTAATGCAATGTTTCTGAAGAAGTGGCAATAATGAACGATGAAGATATAGTTTTAGAAAACAAGCCTGCTTCCACAAATTACCAGAAAATATGTCAGTTGAATGCAGGCAAAAGTCAACTTTTCTTCAAATTTGCTGAATTTGACCAGTATACCAGCCAATGGATCAGGGTGTAGTTAAGGTCCTAAAATAACACTATCAAAAGAGTCAAGACAAGAATGTTCCTTAATGACATGGAACTCAATATAAAAACACAACCATTGTCTGGTAATTTGCTGAATGCAGTAACCTCAACGAAGTTTGAAATAGTGTCTAATCCAAAACAATTGCTAACTATGTCTGGAATGCCAACTTTACCAAAAAAACAAAGTTGTGCTCAAACAGAGGGAATGGATGACGACATTCTGCTTTAAAATTGGATTGAAGTGAGTGAATGCTTTTCGGAACAGATCCATGAAAGGGAACAACGTCACCGACAAAGAAAATGATGATGATGAGAAATTTAAATGACAATATCAAAGACATGGAAAACAAAAATATTTTCTTGTGCTGATGACTTCAACCGCAAAGCAGATGGAGATAAGAACAAACTCAAATTCAGACTACCTAATGTTCCTAAATTATCTTATGTTGAAAATGCCTTAGATGTAATGTGCATGTATGTTGTAAAAATTTTAATGGTTAGAAATGATTTTATTTATTGTTGGTGAAGGGTTTTTTTTAAGGTACAAGAGGTGCAGCAAATATTTAAAAAAATTTAGGGAGGAATTTTAGGGATTAGACAATGAAATTTTAGGGATATTTTAGGGCTAATTTACATCCATTATCCCTGGAGATTTTTCAATACACTTGTATTATAACACAAGTAATTTAAGAAACACAGCAAATAAATTTAGAAAATTCTTGATTAAAATTTTTTGTCATGTTCAAAATTTTAAAATAAACATTAAAATATTCTAAAAATGTCTCAAATACAAAGCAAATAATAACAACAACAATAAAGTAAAGAAATTAATTACCTTAATTTTTCTATACCTAACAACTTTATAAGATGTTTCTTTAATAAATTTTATATGATTTCTTGCAATCATGTTCGGTATTTTCACAAAAAACTTTTTTTAAATACTTGAATTTTGTATATTTGAATGAAAAACAAATTTATTTAAATTTGACAGAGGCTAAATGTATTCCTTGCTAAAGGATTACATAAATTGTAAATAAAATAAGTCCATAAACCGTGTTTTTGGCCCATTAAAGAAGACTAAAATTTGATTTTGTTACACTGACTTAATTATTTCACTTATTAATATTAGAAAGTTTATCCTGTACGATTTCAACAATAGTTTTTGCATTTTGTTCGGATTTATAGGACTTACACAAGCTCAAAGTTCATATTATTCATAGTTTTTGATGAAAAATATGCTATTTCTCCTAATTTCACCTCAATTATTTATATGAGCGCAATCGTGCAACACTTTCTTCTTTACATATATTATAAAATACATCAAAATGTACAATATATGTAAAAATAAAAGTGTTGCAAAGCTGCGCTCATAGTGAAATATTAAAAATATATATTAAAAATTGAGGTAAAATTAGGAGAAATTGCGTATTTTTCATCAAAAACTGCGAATAATACGAACTTTGAGCTTGTGTAAGTTATATAAATCTGAACAAAATGCAAAAAAAATATTGTTGAAATCGTACAGGATAAACTTTCCAAAATTGAAATAATTAAGTCAGTATAACAAAATCGAATTTTAGTCTTATTTCATGGGCCAAAAACACGGCCTTATGGACCCTGATCCTGAGACAATGAAATATTCATAATATGCTGTATTGTACCATAGAAAATAAATGAAATACAAAGAATATTCAATAAATAAATAAGTAAATAAAATGCTGGCTGTATTGTATCATAGAAAATAAGTTTCAATTTTATTTGTTTCACATTTAATTTTCTTTAAAATCTGGGCTTTTTCCATTTCAATCTCTGAGCTTTTCTTCTTTTCCTTTCTGTTTTCCATATATACTACTGTTGATAAGCTATATGTAAATTCTTAATATCATTTCACAAGGAAGTCGAAATAAGTACTTTACTCACACCTCTATATTTTTTAACAGCATCTTTCACAAATCTCAAACTTTTATCGTATGTTCATTGAAACCACCTTTTAGCATACAATTATTTATAGAAAATCCCCTCTTAGGATCAGCATTACCATCAGGTAAAACAAGTGCAGTTTTAATTAAACTAAGTTACGATACTTTATTTCTTTGCTGTTGTTTACCACTTACTTTTGAACAACCAATGAAAATGGTCTAACAAGAATCAGCTTTGGCGATCACGATACAAAGCAAAACTAATTTTGTTTATCAGTCATTTGTAAACAAAAATAGTTATCAGAGCAAATTTTAGGGAAACAAGAAAAAATTTAGTAGAATTTTATGAATTTTAGGGGGATAAGAAAATTTTAGGAATTGTAGGAATTACAGGGCGAATGCGATCCCTGAAGGTACATTATGTAATCTTTGCATAGATTCACATCCAGATTGAGTGAAGGAGAAGCAATGAGCTTCTCCGGATGATCAATGCCACAGAAAGATAGTGCATTGGAATCACATTATGCATTACATCGCGATAAACAACTTACTTTGTAAGGGAATCATGTATTGAATAGTCTGAGACTTAGGAAGACCGAAAAGGGGAAAAAACTGTATGACTGTAATTGTACATTCTTTACATGTTTTCCATATTTTGAGTATTTGGTCATGCTAACCATACTTTGTTTAATCAAAGATGAACAATGACAGTTATTATTGATTATAAAGAGTTTAAAGACTAATTATAAGGGTACATATTATCAAAAATACTAATTATGATTCTGATAACTGTGTTGTGATGCAAACAATTCCTATGCTATGTGGGTGCGAGTGAAGGGTTCTGTTGAGAAATGGCACTTAGTTAAAGCCGATTTTCTCATAACACTTAATTTAAATAAGCAGATAACGCTAAATGGTGCTTAGCTGGAATTGATTGTCTCATAATGTAAGGTAGACATGTAGTTGAATATTTGGTGAATGAAACAATAGAAAAATAAAGATGTGTAAAGATGTTTCTTCATAAAAATAGGCAAAAGAGTTCAATCCAGTCAGATTTTATTTGAAGTAGATTTCAACAGACGAAATGAATAACATAGTCCAGTTTAATAATTCAGCAGAATAAACAATTAGATGACCTTGAATAATATTATAGTATAGCCAACACATATTAACATAAACCACAAACGTAACTTAAATAAATCATACTTATCGGACATGAGTAAAGAGCTGCAAAGTTATAGCGACACTTAATCCTTTAAGACAACACGCACATTCCATCACTACGGCCTGAGCTAAACTGAAACTCGACCGCTTCTGTGAAGATCAAAAACAATAAACCGAATCACTGATGAAAGCGAAGTACCGCGTATAAATACTTGGCCAACAGCTCACCTACCAATGACAATGAAATTCTAGAATCGTCACGGAAGTGACGCGAGGCCTACGGCATGAATAATTATTGGAGTTAGCAAATCAGAGAATAACTTCTGTCGCCATCTATCATAGAACGAGCGAACTCGCTAATCGATTCCAGGCTTAATCGAATATCGCCATGTGTGTTGACTGGGAAAAGCAGCAGTGTGACGTTTAAATGTTTGTAAAGTAAATTGAAATTAACAACTATTGTAAAGTGAAATTTACTGTTTCTAATGAATAAAATAAAAGTAATAAACGAAGAATTAACGAAGTATGGGTAAGTTAAACATATATTAATTACTGAAATTACGTTTTTCATGATAAATATATACTGATGAAATACACTGTTTATGAAATTTATAATGTGATTTAATGAATGTAAATAAAGATAAAAATATGGATGAAAGTTAATGAGTGCATGTGTTTAAAAGTGTATATGAGGCAGTAAGACTGAAACTATTAAATGGAGGCTTGTTTTTACAACAGGTTCACCACTGCTTGGCGCATTTTGAAAATTTCGCCAAATTGGCGCGTTTTTGCGTGTTGTCTCCCGGAGTGGCAACCTCCAGAAGACAACACGCAAAAGCGTGCAAATTGAAATGGCGACAATCAAAATAAAGCAAAAATACATACTTTAAAACATTTAAAAGCAAAATAATGTCAAAATAACGTTTTTAAAAACACAGATTTTGTGTTTAAAAAAATTTTGTGAGGAAAATTATTTCCCAAGCATTTTTTCTTTCAATGTTTCATTTAATTATATTGTAAAAGTGACTTGAGTTTAGTACCGTTCTTCGTTTTCCCTCCCGCCAGCCGCCGTTACGGCGTTTGTTTACGTCTTTTCCTTCCACCTCAGCTCGGTTGAGCTGTTTTGCGCCGCTTCTCGATCGCAGATCGTATTCGGCATTTTTGCTTGCAATCGCATTCACTCGCATTTATTTTTCTTTAAGTTAAAATTATTATTTAAATTTAATTAATAAGTTAAAAGCCCTTTTTAAAGTCATTTTTATACTTAAACTAGTTTTCTAAATTCTTCATGATATTTAATATTTTTTTTTATGTAAATGGAAGTAAAAATGTTAATTATTTTTCAAGTTATGCAAATCGCATGGTCGTTCCTGATTGGCCGATAGGCTTTTCGCTCCAGTTTAAAGGGACAGCGATTTCATTTTCGGTATCTGTGAGTTGGGAGTTGTGATCAGTGGCATCTGTGAGATGTGCGAGTCCCTAGCTGCTCTTGTAATATATTTAGTCATATTTGACGATCTCTGTGAAGTCTCTAGCTGCTCTTGTGATGGATTTAATCAAGTTTAAAGCATATCCTCCCCCTCTTTGGACGAATTTCTGCAGTGAATATGGTATGTCAATATTTAATAGCCCTACGTTTTCTATAAAGTTTGAAAGTCATCGATAGTTCTAAGCTCAAGTCCCTTATTTCTGAAACTTTGTCTTTATTTATGTTTTTGGAACAACAAGTAATGTTCAGTTTGCCAAATAAAGTTATATATGGAATTCCTTGCATCTTTATTGAAGACTTATGTAAGTAGAACATTTTACACATCTTAATTACAATTTTAGAATGCATGCTTATCAAGTTATTTTAAACTATTTTCAAGAATTCACTTGTTTTTTACTCTGCTAAAAATGATATCTTGGGTTTTAACCCTTCTGTCAGCAAGAGGGGCACCAGAAAAACCCAAAACCCACAAATTTTCTTGTGCGGAGTATTCCGAAAACCACGCAAATTGAAATCGCGAGAATCAAAATAAAAGCAAAAATACATAATTTAAATCATTGAACAGCAAAATAACAAGAAAATTACATCTTGAAAAACATACATTTTATGAAAAATAAAAGAAAAAACTAATGATCTCACTTACCTAGAAAGCTTTAAAAATAATGATTTTTCTATAGAATTTGGGGATGTCATTTTTTTTTTAATTTTTTGTCCCCCCAGTAATCATATTGCATAAAACAAGGATAAATTTCAAATAGCATTGAAAAATGGTCAAAAGAAAATAACACACATTTACTTACAAAACAGTTTTTTTTTTTTGTTTTTTTTTAAATTAGGAAACATAAATTAAGAGTTTTTTAAAGAATCTTATACAGCTTTGATAGCAAATAATCATTTTTTACTGTTAAACGTAACTAAATTACTAAATTCAAACTAAATTGCATTCAAAGCAACTGCTATATTGACAAAAGTTATATCGCCTACTGTAGAATAAAAAACAAACTTTTTAATTTAAAAATATTTAATAAATGAGCGTTTTTAAAGAAGTATACTAGATGCATATCACATTTAAATTAAAACGATTAAAAGGAAAGTTTTAATTATAAACAGCAATCGCATTTTAAAAATGCTCCCGCGAGAGAACAGAATTCAAATTCTAAAAAGGACGCTGCTAAAAATTTCATCTAGAATGTTCCACTTATTGTCCAATGAAACAGGCGAAAACAAAAGATCGAATTGAGCATGCGCAAAAACAAGATGCTCTTGAAGCATTTTTGATCAAACGAAAAGAAATCTCCACGGGAGGAATGACGAGGGTTGCAAAACTCAGTCCGCTAGCACGCCAACAGAAACTGACGCCAAGCAGTGGTGGACGATTCACTTTACCCGCTATGTACTATATTACATGTGATGTGTTATGCTAACAAATGTTAAAAAACTGAGGTCACCAAAAAAAATTGCTGTTTTTGTTTTATACTTTTGTTGTTTGGGAAATGAATTAAAAATAAAGCCTTAATTCAATCCATATTTATTTTCAGTTATTATTCCAATCAGTCCTATAAAAACAAACAATTAATAAGACTTGAATACAAATAAAATTTAATCTAAATGTGTGTAAAAGGCACAATATTTATTGTAAACATATGTCATTGTAAACAAATAAGTTCATTTAGATTTAGATGATTAGACATGTAAATATGTTCATTTTCTATAATAATATGCAAATCATGTTTAATATGCAATACCACTTTCGTTCGGCCACTTGAAGCTTGTTTTAACTGGGTTCGACTGTACTTTTAATAAATAATAATGAATTTTTTTTTTTAGAAAATATTTATTTTTTTAAACAAATCTTTAAAATAAAATTTAACCTTTCAAGATATTTCATACAACTGACAAGTATATTTTCATCTCACACTTAAAAATTAAATATATTATGAAAAATAAAACAGTTCAATGATGATGAAAATCCATGAATGAATAAGAAGGATGAATTCATAAAAACAACATTACCTTCAATCTATCTCCATGCTTGCTACTTAGGACTGTTTCCCAGGTTTCTGGACGTAAAACCTCTTTAAATACATCTTCCTGAAATACATAGAAATATTTAATTATTAGATTGTAAAAAAATATACCAAATCATTCATTCAAAAAATTAAATTAAAAACATGTTTCACTTCTTTTTGCATAAAACTTTAGAACTTCAAAAATACAGAATTGAAAATAAGTAAAAACCTAAAATAAATTATGTTCTAAATATTTACTACTCAAAAAACATTAATATCATCATTTTCTTTGAAAAAAAAAAAATAATAATTAATATACCTGGGTACTTTTAGACAATTTTTATAACCATTAACAGGAAAAATACAAAATATAAAAAGAGCGATATATATGTAGTGTACTACTTAAAAAATAATTAAAAATAAATAAATAAAATAAGAATTTTGTCCTTTGTTGAAAAAAATTAGAAATGAAAAAATGCTTAACATACTCGAGCATTCTTATATAAATAAAAATGTGTGAATTTTTGTGAACATTAAACAGGATAAAAATTATCACAAAATGGACAGGATCACAAAATATAAAATAATTATAACTAATAAGTTTATAAATTTACCACAAACTCATTGGTTGAGCTCTAAGTTAAGCCAAGAATTTTAATGAACTAGTTTTATTGATTTGTGAAGTAAATAAATAAGATTAGATTCAAAATAATTTACTTTTATCCCTTCTATTAGAGAAATATATTCTGATGATTAGGGCTGAATTACTTACCAGTATATCGGTCAGAGATTGATATTTTTTAAATATCGCAACGATGATATCTAAGCTTTGACTCTGCCAATATATCCCAATAACACCATTGATTTGATATTGCTTTGCACGCAGCAATTCCGAACCCTGAAATATAGCACCTAATTTTCCATACCAACATCTTCTTCAATCTCTTCTTTCATCCCATCTTATTCACTGGCCTGTTTCATCCAAACCAGAAAATCTACTTCTGCTGATTATTTCTCTTTTGTTAAGATCTATAAGTAAGGAATATACCAATATATCCCAATACATTCACTCACTATTGCTACATTTGTCATCATTGCTATTCCACTGTTTGCTACTGAATAATACCGTATTGCCCATTTTTTAGTTCTGCTGCTGCTATTGGTCTTGATATATTGTAATTACAGTTGCAAAAAACCCGCAATTTTTTAAACCTGGAGTATTAAAAATTTTGAAAAAGTTTTGAAAGTAAACAAAACTTAGTCATTTTTAAATTAATTTTTTTATTTCAAAGAAATTTCAGGCATTGCTCTGAAACTTTTAAAATAGGTTTTTCATTATGAATTCACAAAACTTGGGTTTTTGCACTCCAAGTTTTTATAGTTTATATTTTACAACATATCATTTGCTTTACAACAATGGCGACTGTGAATTGGTAAGGATTTGAATGTTTCTTTAAAAATTAAAATTGTTTAATTTCTGTTAGCTGGCATATTTACTATTCAGGCATATTCTATATTTTCTTGTAAGTTGCAGTGTATTTTTGCATTGATTTCTTTTAGTTTTGTTCATTTTTTTTTGTTTACATTGTTTCATTGGAGAAACAGGGGTAATGTTTATATTCATGTTAGGCAAGATGAATGAATCTGTCATCTGCCTCTCGCACTTTTTACCTATCCACGATTAAAATATCAACTTAATTATGTGATTTTAATTTCTCTTATTTAATATTGCTGCACCTTAGGTATCTATTTCATTAGTTTTCATGTAAACAGTGCCATTTTTTTGTATTTATGGTATTGGTTTTGTTTACTTTTGTAAAAATAGATTTTGTTTACATATTAAAAAATTCCATGTCTAAAACTTTTTGAAAACACCTGGAAATTTTTAATATTTTCCTCCTAAAATCCCAGTTTATTCCTGGGAATGAACCCGTTTTTTTCCACCCTTTGCAACTCAAATTGTAATATATCAAGACAAAGATACATCATGACCAATAACATGAGTTTGAATATGTGCTGGTTATTGATGATAGTAATTGCCTATGCTGTGCTCATTTATATTATCTTCTTGGTCATATTATTAGTAGTGTGAGGTCTCCCAGGAAAAACTGAAAATATCTTGATATTTCAGCTTAAAATGAATGCAGGGTATCAGGAGATACCATAACATATCACCTCAAAATATCATCAAGTGATTGTCCGAAATATTGTCTAGTAATTTCAAGAAAAGGGGCAAAAAGTAACATTTCGTAATTTTGAATTGAATAAGCATGATTAAAAGAAGTTTCAATACTGTATTCATATAATAAATAGATATAAAGATATAAATAGAGTGAAAATTTAAAATTTTTTACTATTAAATATGCATTAAGTATCCCTATTACTATTAAGTATCCCCTTAGAGAAAGATTGATAAACGACATTTCTACTGTATATGTCATCCATTGAAATATTTTATTTACAAGCATATTGGCATGACATATGGGCCAAAATCTCATAAGTGTGATTTCTCAGTCTCCAGTATATTTCTTGGCATTTCTTTGCAATATAAATTCTCATTTCTTTGTGATTGTTCTACAATATTATGTTACTTCTATTGTGAAAATCTGTTTTTTTTTTTTAATCTTAAAAATCACTACTGTCCCCTGTCCTCAACCCATAACGTGATCATTAAAACCATCAACAAACAATAATTATTAAAAAAGTTTGAAAAACCAATGCATTTATTATAAATATTAATCTCATGGAACATAATAATACAATTTTTATATGAGTGAAATGTGTAATATATGTTTTTGTTGGGTTTAAACTTGTGTCACTCATTTTTTTTGTCACTACTGTCCTGGTGTATGAATTTCCTCATGTTTCCACCAGGTGGCAGTGTGCATACATTCTCAGTATTGTTTCTAAGTCCCACCAGTGGCTGAGAGGTTCTGTTCTCAAAGCTGGTAGACGGGAGGTGCTGTGTTCAATCTCCTGTTACACTCGTCAACCTAACCATTAGCAGTTTTCCGTGGTTTTCTTTGAACCTTGCCATAAATATGGGTTAGGATCCCTTAGAAAGGCCCTCACAGATGGCACACCAGCAGGGCCTATATCCCTCGAGTAGATAATCGGCCGTCATAAATCAACCAACTTGCTATTGTTTTCAGTAGGGGAGCACATGGTGTTCTTAAAAACTCGCCATTGTTTGTTGTTTGTTCACAAAGAAGATTTTCTTGGTTGAAAAGAATAGGGAAAAGGTAAGCTAACCTCTACTAACCGTCACTACTGTTCCCATTGTTAATTTAAATATATTGTGATATATTTATAGATTAACCAATATCGAGCCATTTAACCGTAGGTTTGATTTGTATTTTAAAATAATGCATACAACATACTAAAAATGCTCTTTTTTAAGTAAAGTAGCAAAATTGCAAAAAATGTCACTTCTGTCTCTTACAATCTATGTTTTGTTTGATAAAAACTGCCATATCAAGTTTATTTTTCAATAAAGTTTGTGCCCATCTACTAATTATCATTCTGCAATATTTCAGTGGTTATTAAAAATTTAAATTGAGCATAATATGAGACTTTTAAAAGTCAGATATCAACAAAAAATCAGCAGACAAAAATCACACTTACGATACTCTGAACCATATGCCATTAAATCAATTTCAATTTTTGCTTTTCACTTATTTAAATCATATTAAAATCATCAAAATCCAAAAATTAAGGTGTTTTTTTTTTATGATATATTCACTTATACTCAGGGAAATTAAATAGTTAAAATGTTATTAAAAATGCCATAAACTGAGAAGAATAAGGAACATGCAATTTTTAAAAAACATATATGAAAGCAATGGTATAAATGCAAATAGATATCGAACATTTGTTCCTTTTTTCTAAACTACCTTTATTTTGTATAATATATATATTACAAAATTTACAATTCTGCTCTGGATTAAAAGTATTCGATAAATTTTCCCATCTAATATATTTTCTAATACCTTAGTTTATTTAATTCTCACCTGTCTTTAAAAATATTTCAATAATGCATTTGAGTGCAATATCATTTATTTTTCTTTTCAAAAACCTATTAAAAACAATTCACATATTATTATTATTATTAAATGTTTTTCGTTCGGAGTCCATATGTCTAGCTTTAAGGTCTTTACATTTTTTTTTTCTCAATCATAAATGTCAATATAATTGTTTCGCATGGCTGCAGAAAAGAAGTCAGATGTATTACAATGTATGAACAGAGATAGCTTAAAATACATTATAATGATATTATGCTTTTTTTTTTTCAAATTTAACTTTTTTGTTCTTCAAATAAATATAAAACATTGATTTTTTTTAAATATATACTTAGAGATCAAAATAAAATGCAATTTCCACTTTCTAAACAAAAATAAATATTAAATGGAATGAAAAATTTCACTATTAACCCACTAATAATAGTAAAATTTTCACTAAAAATTTCACTATTATGTATTACGATGTATGAACAGAGATAGCTTAAAATACATTATAATGATATTATGCTTTTTTTTTTTCAAATTTAACTTTTTTGTTCTTCAAATAAATATAAAACATTGATTTTTTTTAAATATATACTTAGAGATCAAAATAAAATTCAATTTCCACTTTCTAAACAAAAATAAATATTAAATGGAATGAAAAATTTCACTATTAACCCCTTCGCGACGAATGTCTATTACAGAAATTTTAGTCTTTTACCACCGGTTTTTCAAAACAAAAATTTGTGCCTAATTGAATCGCAAAAATGCTAAGATTACATAAGGCAAATATTACAATAAAAATTAACTGGTGGGAATAATGAAGGATTCTGAGCATTTTATGCGTCACGTATGCGTGTCGCTTGTCCCCAACAGGTTAAACAAGGAAAATGACATAAACAACTTTATTTGCATTAACACAATTGTTATGCCAAAACATTTGCGCACTCAAATCCTGCACATACAAATAATTTCTAAGAGTTAAAATACCTAAAATATCTTAATAATATTTTGACTATTTTTGTTTAAAAAATATAATGGTGTAATATAAGCTATGGTATGCAATGATAAACTTGAATAAATACGTTTCAATGGTGAAGTAATATTTCTTCTTCCGAAGTTCATTTAATCTTTTGTTTTACTAATATGGGGATATGTTTTTCGAAGTGACATGTGGACTTATCTTCTTTTTGTTTTCTCCAAGTCTAAATAGTGATGAAGGCCTACTTCAATATGTTTTTTGCAATACATCATTTCAGCATTGCAATATATCGTTGTGTGAACTAAAAAAAAAAATGAATCTTGTTCTAATGCTTTGTGGTAATAAATGAACAGCGGTGTACACACATATTCAAATGAGTAACCTACTAGCATGTAAGTAGGAGTTGATCATTTTCTTAAAGTTTAAATTATTGCATGCTCACATATATATGTTTGCCACCTGTTTTGTTGCCAAGTCATTTTTCATTGTTTCATTTAAATTATATTGAAATATGTCCAATAAATGTTAGTTTCATATAAAAACTTAAAACTGTTTTATCTCTGTGTCAAATCTATGTCACACACTTCGTCACTACCTTGCCTAGATCAGCTATTATGCTTCCACAAAACTCTGTCATACTAAATTTAATTTTGTTTTAGACCAGTCCCGATAAACGAGCTGTACAGGGTGTATAAAAATCATGAATTTTGTTGATGAGGCGCGTAAAAATCGTGAATTTCATCGAACAGGTGAGTAAAAATCATGAACTTTGTCGAACGGGCACGTAAAAATAATGAATTTTGTCGAACGGGCACATAAAACCCATGCATTTCATCGAATGGGTGCATAAAAATCATGAATTTCGATGAACGGGCGTGGAAAAATCGCGAATTTTAGGAGAAAAAGGAAATTGGAAAATCCTCCATTTGGCCAGTTCATTCCATATTTTTAATCACCAGTTTTTTAAGTTTAATCGCCAAGTGGCAACTGGCGAGTGCTTATTTCCCCCTTTATTTTGCATACTAGTTGTATATTTTTTGTTCGGCCGTGTACCAAGACTGGTCTAAAACAAATTAAATTAAATTGAATTCAGTTGAAGCAGAGCTGTGAAAGCATAACAAGAAACTTAGGCATGGTAGTGACAAAAGTGTGTAATGTAGCTTAACACAAAGAGGAAACAGTTTTAAGTTTGTATTTAACTAATGTTTATTACATAATATAACAATGAAAATAACTTAAATAAATAAATACAGTTATAAAAATAAAGACAACTTAATTCAATGAAACGTAATCATAATGACTTGGCAGTAACATTAGGTGACATTGAAAAAAACGTAAGATAAATATTCAGCATCAGTCAGATATAAAAGTTCCATTTGAACATTCAAAAAAACAATAAAGTATTACTCACATGTTTGTAGATTCATCATTTGAAATACATTTCCATATGCACATTGATTTTATCTTATTTCAACAAAGTCTGACAACTACAGAAGGAAACACTTTAATGGAACAGTTGACAACAAACAGTGGTGAAAGTTTTTCGTTTTTGTGTAACGATGTATAGAGAACCTTTAGATGAAACAACATGTCAAATTAGGCATTACCACAACTCAGTTTTGAAGAGAAAGAAAAACAGCTCCAAACACAACAGGACAGCTCTAAACATATCGCCAGAATGTAAAAACTAAACAAACGTCAACGATAATCATTTCACTTTAAAACACATTTTATTTTGCGTATCGTATCATCTAATTAACGAACTCATTATCGAAGCTTCATATCCACTTTTGCTTTCCACAACGCACTTTAAATAGTTCTCAACACGAAAACACCGCTCTCTGAGAAAACGCCCCCTTTCAACATGCGGAGTTGAGTAATTGTCATGCAGCCTTACAGCAAAATAATTAAAAAGCCATGATATGGAGAACAGAGATTACAAGACACAATATGAACGATATGACGTGACTAGCGAGCGTATTTGGTACAGTTGATTCCAGAAATGCATGAGCTGCGGATGAGCATCGATTTACAATCGAATCGGAAACAAATAGTCGGAAAAACGTGTCTGGCGATTTGAAAACGAAAAACAAAACATAACATGAAATTGTATTTGAATAAGTGAAACCGATAACAAAACCAGAAATAATAACCACAGAAAAGAAATACTGCTGAAACATGAACGAGCTGAGGATGAGATTCGATTTACAATTGAATCGGAAATTAATAGCTGGAAAAACGTGTCTGGCGATTTGAAAACGAAAACGAAACATAACAAGGAATGATGAAATTGTATTTGAATAAGTGAAACAGATAACAAAAATGGAAATAATAACCACAGAAAAGAAATACTGCTAAAACAGAAATGCAGAATTGAATAAAATGAAGAATTGAATGGAAATAAGGTAAGTACCATTTTTGTATAAGTATGAAGGACCAAAATAGGGTTAACAAATGTGTTTGAATGAAAATAGATTTCAAATTTATATATTGTAATGTCAATTTTACTTTCAACTATTATTTTCTTTTTATATCTAATGATTATTTATATTTCTTAGTAAATTTGTGAATGACCCTTATTTCACAGCAAAACAGATGCTTCAACTTTAAACAACTATTATTCGGTTAGTTTTAATCATAGAAGAATGGGACTTTTTTATCTTACTCTTTAGTGTAATAGGAAATTTTTATTAAATATCACGTATTGGACCAGGGGACCATATAAAAAAATAAATTTTGTTACTTTTAAGAAATGTTTTCATTGACCCAAATTGCTTTTTAAATACTTAAAACCTCATTTAAAACATTTTTGTAATTAGAACTATATGTCTATGACTAACGGTTTAGGAATTAGTCATTGGCCACCGTTGAGAGTGGACACCCTGTATATATACATAAATACTATATATATATTTAAATCATGTTGTGTGAAGAAATATGTATAAAATGCAGATTTGTTGCTTTATACACCTGTGTGTGCCTAAATCGTTGCTACCATACCATTTGTTTTTCAAAATTAACCACAATATGTAACAACAATATACATAGAATATATATATATATATATACATACAATAACATAATATCAACGATATACCAACAATACCAATTTTAACTCGTTGATATGTTGTGATATTAAATTTCTTATATTGTACAATCCTACTAACAATATTAGTAATTAGTAGCCCCCCAAATTTTTATTTTTTTGCTATATGTATGACATATGCTTTGGTTAGAAACATATGCAAATAACATTTGAACAGAAAATATTTTACAACATTAATTATAGATTAACTTGTTTACAGATCATACTGTAACAGCACTTTGCCTTAAAAAAAATTTATATCTGTGTGTCAGTTTTAAAAGGACTCACCTATATCACTGTAGAAAAAATAGGGAAAAAGATTTTAATTAAAAAAATCTCTATATTCAACTTACATATACATTATGTAATTTCTGTAAATTTAAAAAAGTTTTGTAAATTAAGGTTTGTAGATGGCATTACGTAAACTTTAAATTACAATTAAAACACCTGAAAAAAGGACAGTATAGATCAGCCATACTCAACCTGCGGCCCACGGGCCGCATGTGGCCCGGCAACCTTTTATTTGCGGCCCGAGACACATAATAATTATTCTATATTTATAAAATTAATGGAGAAGTGAACAAACGGTTTTCAGGACCTTCACTTTTGTTTTATATATTTTCATGGGAAGACCAAATGTGCCTGCTATTTATAACTAGCCCAGCTTCGCCCATCTATTTTATAGTTTCATATGAAAATAAACTTTGGATGTATGGTTGTAACCTGGTTCTTACGATAATCATTTTTAGTTTTATACAGATATTCGTTACAGACATGCTTAAACTTAATGCAACAGTTGGACAAACGGACGATACCTGGTTTTATGCTGTCCAAAAGAAATAATAAACAAATTGATCACTTTTGATAAAAAAAAATTCCAAAGAAATATTCACCTTATTTTAAAATAGATTTATAAAAAATACACAAATGTAATAATTTTCTCTGATAGTCAACTAAGTCTCTTTTCTGTTTTAAAAAACTATTTTATTGTTCATTACTATGTTTATATTAAAAATATCAAAACTAATAGATTACACCAAAAAAATATTTTTCTCGAAGTTCTAAAAATGAAATTTCAACGTTTATTCTGTAGTCCCTGTAGTAATGTTTCTTCCCGACAAATGTTCAATCCTACTTATAATATTAACTTTGTTACATTACTATTTTAATTATCCATTTACATTATTATGTAAGTTGCGGCCTGCCGAACGTCACAAACATATTTGTGGCCCGCGAGAAAAAAAGGTTGAGTATGGCTGGTATAGATGGTTTAAAATATTGTTTTTTTTTTTTTTAAATTATAACTATTTCAATTCATAATTCCATTTTACAAGAAAGACTCAACTTATCAAAAAGAAATTATAATTGGAAAAGACAATGGCAAAAAATTTGATAATAGCCATAGGCATAGTGTGACCAGACAGTTGTGGGAGGGGAGGAGGGGGGGGGAGACACAACATACTTTAAGGGCTAATTAAACTATGTTTAGCACTTCCCAACACAGTTGAAAATATTTATGACTTCGGTTTATTTGTCTGTATGTCCACACTATAACATCATAATATTCTTGGATTGCAACTAAATTGATATATTTTATTAAGATGTATACTAGCCTGTTACCAATTGAAAATATAGTGCATAGCATTTTCAATTTGTTTAGAAAGATATTCACAGTAAGACAGATTTTTATAACATGGTAATTAAGAGCTAGATACAGGGTTCATACAGAGTTGGGAAGAAAAAATCCAAGGAGTACCGAAAAAATCCAAGGAGTCCAAAAAATGTTAAGGATTTGCAATTTTTTGTTGTTGTTGTTTTTATGTGCTGCATCGTTATGTGGTATGCACACTCCAATTTTTAATGACCAATTTGCAGACAAAAACAAATTTTACTCTATTAGAATCTAATTGTTAGTGCTGGAATTGCACAGTATTCACAAAATATTGCTTACTGATTTCGTAAGTTTAAATACAAAATAGACAATCAACTTTTTTATGCAGCGACCAATGGTCATATAAACAGAGATTAGTCAAACCTCAAACACTTATTATGTATATCACATACATGATACATCTTTGAATTTATACTTTTAGAACAGCTGTAATCGATTTTGTTGAAGGTGAAACTTTGACGAAATTCACGTGTTTTTAGCGACCTTCTGGGGGAAATTCGCGATCTTCTGGGAGAAATTAGTGTTTTTTCACGATCTTGTAATGGAATTCTCGTTTTATTTCGATCGTTTGATGAAACTGACGTTTTTCTTGCAATCTTTTGACGGAAACTGCGTGTTTCTAGCGATCTTTTGACAAAATTCGCGTGTTTTCTGTGATCTTTTGAGAAAATTTGCATGTTTTTTGCGTTCTTTTGAGGAAATTCATGTCTTTTTTCATGATCTTCTGGGGAAAATTCGCGTCTTTTTTCGTGATCTTCTGGGGGAAATTCGTGTTTTTTTTGCAATCTTTTAATGGAATTCGTGTTTTACTTCGATCGTTTGACGAAACAGGTGTTTTGTCCCCCGATCTTTTGATGGAAACTGAATGATTTTCGCGATCCTTTGACGAAATTGGCGTGTTTTTCGCAATTATTTGAGGAAATTTGTGTGTTTTTTTTCGATCTTTTGAGGAAATTCACATTTTTCGTGATCTTTTGAGGAAATTCGCGTGTTTTTCGCTATATTCTGGGAGAAATTTGCTGCTTTTTTTTTTTTTTTCATGATCGTCTGGGGGTAAATTCGCAATCTTCTGGAAGACATTCGCGTTTTTTCGCGATCTTTTAATGGAAATCATGTTTTATTTCGATCGTTCGACGAAACTGACGTTTTTTCGCGATCTTTTGAGGAAATTTGCGTTTTTTTTTTTTCATGATCTTCTGGGGGGAAATTCGTGTTTTTGCACGATCTTTTGAGGGAATTCACATTTTATTTCTATCGTTTGACGAAATTGACTTTTTTTTTTCACGATCTTTTGATGGAAACCGCGTGTTTTTCCTGATCCTTTGACAAAATTCACGTGTTTTTCACGATTCTTTAACGAAATTACGTGTTTTTCGTGATTTTTTGAGGAAATTCGCGTTTTTGGTGATCTTTTGAGGAAATCCGCATTTTTCTCGATCTTTTGAGAAAATCCACATTTTTCTCAATCTGTTGGAGAAATTCGAGTTTTTTCACAATCCTTTGACAAAATTTACTAATTTTTTCCGCGATCAATTGACGAAATTTGACAGTATTTTTTGGAATATATTTGCGAAAAACGCGATTTTTCCAAGATTTTTGGCTAAATGCCAAACATTGATAAAATTTAAAGTAAAATACAGTGTTGAAAAACGGACTTTACGGACCTAATAATTGAAAAACGGACCTAGTGGGAGCCCTGCTATAAGATTATCCTAACCAATCAATGCTGTGCTTCAGATAAATGACATCCCGATTTTTTTTCCCTCGGCAGCAATCGCTTGCGTCCAAAGCCGCAATACAATTTAAGGAGTTTCTAAGGAGTGGTTTGCTTATCTAAGTAGTTCTAAGTACTACTTGGGAATGTTTTCATTTCTAAGGAGTTTCCAAGGAGTCTAAGGAGTCTGTGAGAACCCTGTAGATATAATCTATTGCAGAAATTTTAACCAATGCATATATAAATCTGCTTATTGGGATTGCATGTTGAAATTTACATGAATAGGAATACAAAAACTCTTTTAAAGTAACATTAATATTAGTGTTATTGTGTACCAGACTTGTATAAAACCAAAAACTTTCTGCGCACATAAATATTGAGTCAAAAACTTTCTGCAAATTAATTTAATGTTTAATCAAATTACGTGTTATATTATTTTGACGATATAAATAAAAAACAGTAGTTTAAAATAATTAATATTAATTAAAGAATAATTATTTTGGTTAAAAACAATAATAAAGCTAAAAATCCATGATAGGAAGAGCTGAATTCTTGTCAATGTATTTAGAAACAACCCAATCCTTAGACCTCTTCGCAGGCGTCTGTAATGTCACAACAATGTTTTGCATCTTTAAATTTTGAATTGTGTGCAAACAGTAAATAAATCGTACATAAAATTGGGGAATATTTTTAATTTCTTGGTATTTAAAAAAAAAATTCTTACAAATTTTTTTTGCGAAGTTTCGAATTTTGCAAAAAAATTTCCACGCACGGCGTGTGTCTATATTATACAACTCTGTTGTGTACTATATACAATACACAATGAGATAGTGCTGATTTGTTATGTGTTTCACTAATATATTCAGCAATTTGGTTATTAACATGGTTGTACCTCAATTTCTGAGAATCCGTGACTCAATGATTGCATTATAGAACATTTTTAATAAATGTAATTGTGTAATGCTACACAGTTGGACACTGTTTTACTGAGTTACAGATTTTTATGTCAGTTTGTTGAAAGAAAAACAGAAGCTTGTGTACTCCTTCCGGCTTTATAGGTTTAATTTTTTTAGTTAAGTGAAGAAATAGTGTAACATATTTATGATATTTGAAATGAAATACCACATCCAATCAGATTGAAGATATATGATCAGTAAAAGGAGTTAATGAATAACTTTCAGGTCCAAAAACATCTTTCTTTTCATAACTTCCAAACAAAACACCCACACTTGAAATGTGGTCAATGAATACTTCAGACAAAGCATCACTGAAGAGTCCAACATCTAACAGTACAAACATAAACTTAATTTTAAAAGTGTTTATGTTTCACTCTATACAAGTCTCTTCTCTTCCATAATACACAGATTTACCTTCCATGGACATTTTCAATCACAGTACAAAACAATAGCAGTGAAAAAGTGCTTATTTTTATTGTAACTACAAGCTATACTTATTTATATGAATAAAGAATAATACTCTGTTCAGACTACTATAATAGTTAAACCAGCTTATCAAGGATTTTCAAATTGGTGCAATTAGAATGTGTAGTACCCGCCAATCGGATTAAGTTTCTGGAACCAACTCTGATGGTTTGAGACAGGGTTGTTTGATTTAAATCAGCTTGATTTAAATCGTGATTTAAATCATGATTTAAATCAAATGATTTTTTAAAAAAAATCTTTGATTTAAATCAGTTTTTTTTAACATTCATATTTACTGGCTGAATAAGGATCAAATTCCTCATTCATGTTAAAATAAAAGTTAAAATCATTCATTTTAGATTAAAAATTACCTTTTAATAACATTAAATAAAACTTTTAAAGATTAAAAATACTATTATATTAGGAAAGTAAAAGCAACACTGCATTAAAAATATTATCTATCCATAGTACATTCTCTAAAACTACTGATAAATACTTACTAATTTTTAAAGTTTTTTTTTCTTAGTCACTTCCATTTTTTGAAAGCAAGAATGTTGAAGCTAAAGTTAAATCTATTTAATATAATAGTACTTTCAGTGGAGAGTCACTTTCTCTAAAGCAAATTATACATAATTCACAAGTTTGTTTTACATTTACCTGCAAATTACAATATCCCATATGTTGATGTATTGATCATATAATGTGATCAATACATGAACTAATTATAACATAAATATTTGTAGGACTGTTTGTCTAACATAGAATTAATTCCAGTTTCATGTTTCTTCTATAATTGAAAATACTTTAATCCCTGTAACTGATCCCTTTCCTCTTTCTTTTCCTAGAATTCATTGCTTATTGCAATGGAAAAAAATAAGAAATGTTATTGTACTAAGCTAAGCACTAAGCAGTCATTTGTATTGTCAAGTAAGCAAGATTGTTTTCTAAAATTGACCATGGCTGAGTAAGGGGGGGAGGGGGAGGCAATAACACTGATAATTGATAGCTTCACACTTTTAATAAATAAATCTTCGAACTACCTGTTATTTCAGACATTATTTTAACGTTTAACACATATAGACAGGCACTGTACATTCTTAAAAACACATTTAAAAACATATAAAACCAGTCCACACGCTAAAAGTTTTTTAAAAGTAAAATATTTTCGTCTGTTTGCTCAGGCATCTTCAATACTGATGTATCGTATTTCTGGTGCCTGTCTATATGTGTTAAACGTTAAAATAATGTCTGAAATAACAGGTAGTTCGAAGATTTATTAATTAAAAATGACATTAGAAAAGATCATTGATTGAAATACTAAAATTCACACTTTTAGTTATAGGATTACCTTGCATTTGGTGCCTTAGAATAGTATAGTGTGAATTTGACTAATGATGAAAAAAAGAAAAAAGCCTTACTTTTTGCTAAAGACAAATACAGTTTACATTTTATATCCGTGATAATGAAATTTCAAGGAAAATCTGATCCTTTTTCTGAATTTTTATTTGATGAAGACATCGTAACAAAGATTTATCCCTTAGACTGGTGGAAAACACACTTTGATTCAGAAATTTGTGTATCAGATGGTGAGGGGAGTGTAAAGAAAACCATAGAGCAACTGCTTACAGCAACAGCTACTTCTTCCTCTGTGGAAAGGATTTTTTCAACATATGGTTTAGTTCAATCTAAACTTAAAATAAATTAGGAAATGATAAAGCAGCCAAATTGATGTTCTTATACAAAACCTTAAATGCATAAATAGTTAAAAATGTTAATATAATTACATTTATGCAAATAATTACAAAATAAAAACCAGATTTTGGAAGAGATTGAATTGTGATCTAACATTAAACTATAATTTTATATTAATGAGTTAAACAATTATCTGTTTATAGATATTCACCAATGTTAAACTGTTTCTATTTAATATTTTGTCATAACTTAAAAATTATAGAATTGTTCTTGCATGATGCATAATAAATATATACCCATATGCATTTAGCATTCTTTGTTGTATTTATTATACGTTGTTATATAAAATATGTGTTATTTGGAGTAATACACGAAAAATTTTAATTACTTTGATATTAAATAGAAATTGATACATATAACACACATATTTATATGTATAACAATTTAATATTAGAATGTTTTAAATTTTAAATGAATCATCTAAATTTGTTTGCAACAATTTTAAATTTAAAATTATTTTGAATTCTTATCTAGAAATTGTAATGAAATTAATAGAAATATGTAAATCTATACAGAAAATATAAATAAATATGTGCAGAGTACACAAATAATATTATACTATAAAAATATTTTTAAAAAATCAAAAAAATCCGATTTAAATCAAAAAAATCTGATTTAAATAAAAAAAATCAGATTTTTTTTATTTTTTTTAAAAAATCACGATTTTTAACAACCCTGGTTTGAGAATCTGGGTTGGTTTAAATAATCTAGTCTGATAGGGATATCACTTCATTTGACTAAATATGCTTTTTTTTGTAAAACATCAATTCTTAACTTAGTGATTATCTGTTATTCAACAGTTTTTAATGCTAAGACATGGAATCTATGTTGCCCCACCGTGCTACAAAAGCACAATGTCAAATCATCTGTCTTCAAATGCAGTAGAATAGGGGAAAAGTGCCCTATGTTTGATGTTAGCTAATTAGGAGAAAATCCTATTTTGGCTGTATGGCAAAAGACAGAATACTATCAGGCAGAATTTTTTTAGGGAAAGCTTATTAGTTCCTCAAAAATTACAAAATCATCTCGTTTGGGCCGAGCCAGCAAATATTGGCACCTTACTTCTTATTTCAATGAAATTACTGTCAGTGAGTTGAGTGAGCTAGTAAAAAATGAAGAAATGAAAAATGAAAATAATAGTAGTTAATTGTGTCAATAATTTTCTTTTTGATTTCAGATTGATTGATAGAAGATGATTCTTTAATTGACCATATCACATCCTAAAAATTTTGTGTTCATAAATTTCAGGGACACATGCCCCACCTGCCCCTCACTCCCAATGCTATGCCTATGATAATAGCAAAGCAAAAAGCTGCATCTGCACTAAAATTTAAATCATTGACCACATTCATTTTTGTGAAATTATTTATATCACTACAGAAAATAAAGTTTTGAAAAAATTGTTCTAAATTTTGAGTATGCATATTAATAATGGCACATATAACAATAATGCTTACTTTTTAAGAGTACTTTTTTTTTTAAAATCTAAAAATTAAATTAAATTTTGATTAGCTAAAATACTTACTTCAGAACAAAAGCACTCTGGTAACTGAAGAACCCACTTTTTAAAACAACTTGCTTCATTGAACTCATTTTTATCAGCACTCTCACCACTTTCATCTAGACTAGAGCTGCTGTCAGAATGTTTATCACAATCCATGACACAATATTGTTTTTCTGTGCAAAAAAAAAAAATGAATTTAGCAATAAATTCATCTCATTTTAAGTGTCAGACAATTTTGGAGAAAAATATTTGAGAATAACATAAAACCAATTATCATATGTAAAGGAATTGACAAAGTAATAATAAGTAATTTTTTTACATAAATTAATATGAAATGATTAATAAATACAGGGTACAAACAAAAGCCTGGATACATTCAAATAACATTTGAACAGATAAAGTTAGGGTTATGAAACAAATGTTTATCAGTAGTAAAATGACTATACACTATCATATGAGAGTAACTGCAGTGCTTTAGTGACAAAATTTAGAAGTTATCATCCCTATATTGACAACCATGGATGTTACTGAAAAAAAAACCGTCAATTACAAAAGTGTAGTGAGTGCATAGACCTTACAATAAACTAGACTCCACATTGGCAACCTTTTCGGTGACCGACATCACAGGTGGAGGTGGTAGATTTAATCCGCCAAACTGGTTTTTCTCCCGCCAAAATCTACTTGAAATTTCCCCCATTTTCCCGCCGAAACTTTATATTGCGTCTATGCCTGTCTGTGCTCTTGTTGTTTCGCTAGAGATTGACTAATATTTTAAATTCCAAACAGTTCTTTTAAGAACTTATTATTTAATTATAATAATAAATCAAAATGCCACAAAGAAGAAAAGTGGTTTTTTTTTTTCAAATAAGAATTTATGATTAAGCAAGAGCTTAATTGTCTGCCATTTTGTAATAAAGTGATAAAATGTAAAATACTCAATATTAAAATCATCGAACAAGCTGTAAAAATTTAGCTATGTTTAATTTTTAAAATTCTTTATTAAACTTTATATGAAGAAAATTTCAAAATTTATTTTTTTAAGAGGACAGTACAATAAGCGATTCCTGCCATGTGACAACATTTTTCTTCTTTCAAGTGCTGCGGCATCGGAAATTCAGTTCAAAATGCTGACGGACTTTCATGAAATATCTTCTGCTTTTATTGAAAACATCTTTTGATTACAAACTTTCTAAATAAGAACACCTGCCAATTTCATACATTTCCGATCACAAATTAATGAAACAATTTCCCTACATTCCGGCTCGGCCTACAGGCACAGGTAGATTTTGAAAATACACATAGTGGGGCACCTGTTTATTGGGAATTGCAGAAGAAATGACCTTTTTGCCATGATGCGGCAGTTTAGACCACCCACTTCAAAATCTACCTGTGTCTGTAGACAGGAATTTTTTTTTTTTTCTTTTGGGCTATAAGAGTTGGTCTTATAAAAATACTTGTCAAAGTAAAAGTTGTAGATACTATTAAGAGGATTTATAATAAATTTAAGCAGATTTGATATCTTGTGAATTGACGAAGTTTTGAATTCTTTTCTTCTTAAACCCTATCCCCCCCCCCCCCTTCAGGCCATTTTTAATGCTATCAGGGTCGATGCAGGTTTTTTTTCTTGGGGCCCATTTTGTGAAAAATAAAAGTTATTTTTGTGAAATTTATTATATTTTGTGAAAAATAACATTTTGTAACGAAAGTTGAAATCCAGTTAATCAAATTCGAACCAAGCATTTATAAACAAAAACTTTTTTAAACCCTTTTGCCGAAGTTTTTCTCTCTGGTGAACTTGTTTGTTTACAAATTACACATTTTAAAACATCATAAAATAATAAATAAATAATAAATAATAAGTTTTTATGGAATAGAATTTTGTGAAGGGGGCCCATTTTATCAAATTGATTTTTGTGAAGGGGCCCATTTTATTAAATAGATTTTTGTGAAGGGACCCTAAATAGGCCCCAAATTTTTCCTGGATCGACCCCTGGATATCAAAAATCTGTCATACATAAATTTTCAGCCCTTTTTCTAGAAGTATTAATAACTTTAAATGGATTCGATACGTATCATAATTAAGAAGTTATGAGGATTTTTCTGTTTTCAACCGCCCCCCCCCCCCCTTTGGTTCGATTTTGCCCATTATCGAACTTGACCAAGATTTTATTTTAAGAGATTTGAGCAGAATTATTGAAGTTATCGTGTCCATAAAAAAGTGATCTAGATAGATAGATAGATAAAAGTTTTGAATTGGGGGTGGTTTTGGTTTCTGGAAGTGATGATCGGTGTAGATCTGCAAAAACTTTACAGAAATTCCAACATAGCTGAGAATGTAATAGGTAGTATTACTTACGAAATCTACCTACAATCATAAAGTAGCCATTTTGTATTTGAGAAGGTTTTATAGCATCTAATTATGACAGCAAGTATTGTTTAGAAGTCAACATCTTCAGTAGTTGCCTGTGGTTATTATTTTCAATAATTGTAAAGAAAAAAAAACACTTGAGAGTTAAACTTAATTTTTTATAGCATTCAAAAGTTGGAAATTATTTCTTCTCAGAAACTTATGCAAAATAATAGTTATTTTAACAGAGAAACAATTACACAAGTTCTAACTTAAAGTAGATATGAAATATCCTGGAATTTTTATTTTTCATACAAAAAAAAAAAAAAAAATACTGTGCATTTGTAATTTTTTTTCTATACATGCGTATATGTTATCTATCGATGTTTTCCTTTTGATTAAAAATATTGTAATACATTTATACTTTCAATTAATATATATATATATATATATATATGTATATATGAAAGATTGTAAAAAATATGCCTTTAAATTGGAACATCAAAAGCAAAACAAAAATTCTGGATTGCAGCAAAAATATGTTCTATAGAATGTATTGTTAACCCGGGAGAACTCGCGCATGAGATTTTCTCTCACCATCATACTTTTTTTTGTCACAGCTGTTCCAATAAGACTCTTATTTAAACCCTTTTTTTCATTTTAAATTAAATTTTAGAAACTTTATTTTTATAATTTTACATCTTTTTGTGAATAAAATATTAAGACTAAGAATAAAGTATTAAGTTCTGGTGTGACAAGAAATCTAGCGAGTTCTCACGGGTTAAATAAAGTCAGTATGTGATTTCAAGTTTTCAAAACCTATAAAATACATTATCAAATCAAATAATATTTTATAACATGTCAATGCTAACTTTCCACAAATTCTTCACTTTTGTAAGAAAAAAAAAAAAGATACTGTAAATACTGTTCGATTTTCTGTTATTTTAATAATGCCTGCAAAATTTAATGCATTTTTAAAATTTAAAAAAAAATCTGACATTAATTTGTTACATTTCATGAAATGATTGTGTCAAATTGAAGCTTTCCAAGCAGAAATCTCGAAATAATTTGTGTTATCATACTTAATATCTTATATCACTAATAAAAAAATATATAATTTAAGTAACATTTATTACAAGGATAAAGCCATTTTATAACATTAAAATAAAATACAGCAGCAAAAACAGAAAAAGAAAATCCATCCAGAAGATTAAACAATCCTTTTTTCACCATGAGTGGGACTCTCATAACTTATTTCTATCCTTCCTGTTTGAGATTAAATCCTAGAAGGAGCAACAGTTTCGTTTTGCTTTGGTTTGGTTTGTTTACGTTTATTTTTATTGCGAGAATGAAATCGAAGTTGCCAAGAAAGCGATCACTGCCAAAACAGACAGTTTTTAAAGTGCCAATCCGAGCTGATCCTGGAACCGGATTTTCAACAATATAACAAAAAGATGTGATCTCTAGTAGATTATTTCTCTGAGAGTGAGTGTCATCAATGTATTATGACACAAGGTCGAAATAATATTAATTGATAATAATATTAATACCTATTTCACCTATTAAAAATGTCGATTTCGCGTTTCTTCTTTTTTTTTTTTCTTTTACTAAGTTGGGTTCTGTGTGGAAGATTGATCTACATTGAGTTTAAATAACACTTCAAGGACACACGACAGGGCCGAAACTAAGGGGGGGCAGAGGGGGCACGTGCCCCGGGCGCCAGCAGAACAGAAGGCGAAGGGGGCGCCAAGTGCAGATTTTGTTTGTTGTTTGATATAGAAATGTGTATATATATGAAATTTGTATAAAAAGTCTTGCAGCCGGAAAATCCAAAAGAAAAACTGAACCAAATGCATTAAAATAGACAAATAGATAAAAAGATTTATCTACAATACAAGATAGCAAATGAATAAAAAACGAACTGTTCTCTTAGGCTATTTTCTTTCTTCAATTCCAAATGTATCATGTCTATGCCGTCTATCATTTAAATCTCTTCCTGTGGTTTAGGAGAATCACTAACATTTTTCAAGGTCAGTCCCTACTCATGTCTGTATATGACACTGTTCAACGTCGTCTGGATACGGTACTGCACCTCGGGGCCTGTCCCGACCATATGCCACAAGCGGGTCCTCAAGGTGGGTGACGTCCAGCATGGATAATTGGCAAACGATTCCCTCACTTTGACTTTTCTATTAGATAAAAATATTCCATGAAGGCTGTTCTATTTTTTCCCTTTTCTCTCAGCGTGGAGCTTTCTTCTTCCATTTTGTCATGGGCGAGGGGTGACTGCTTTGGACAAGAAACACAAATCGGGGGATGAATGCCCAAAGGGTCATTCCATGTCAATTCAACCACACCAGTACACCCATGGTCACCGATTTTGATGAAACTTTGTATATTCAATAAACATATAGTATCAAATAACCCCCTAATTTTTTTTATCTCTGGCTTCAATACTTTTTTATTTACAGCCATTTAAAATTTCTTCAAATTCACCTTTTTGCATATATCCGAGAAGCGCTATACAAACTACACTTGGTTGTAAAAAAAATTCTATTTCGTTCCCAAACTTTTCAATTGTTTTTAAAATTTATTTGCTTACCAACAAAAATATGATAAACACAGAAAAAAATACTAGAGGGCTGTAAATATTTATTTTGGGCCCCTAAAAAATAATAAATTATTATTAATTTTTATTTTTGTTCGAAAAAACATGATTTTCTAAAAATGCAATATCAGGGAGAGGGACAGGTATAATCTTGATGCATTTTTTTTTTAAATGAGCCTAAATATATGTTCTTATTCTGGAATAAAATTGGTGGTTTTTTAATTCCTTCTGAAGAAAAAAAAAAGAAAATCACCCAATGCCACCAATAAAATGGCAACATCATGAAAATTTCAATACCACATTTCTGTTAATTTTTAAGAAAGTTATTTCATGTAATGTAACTAAGCTAAAAACATTACTTAAATATGTTATTTAAAATTGTATTAATTTTTTTAATAATTTTTTTGATGAAAGAAGAATTAAAACTTGCATTCACAAAACAATAATTAAATATGCTTTGCATGATTTTTTTTTTCATCATTTGGCTTTGCAATTGACAAAATGAAATTCTCAAGGAAAATATAGATATATAATAGTTAGGTGTGATCTACAAAGTCAGGATAAAATTTATGCTGTCAATGTAGGACAATGCTCTTGTTCAAAAGTGCATTTCAGAATGAAGAATGTCTGTACAACACAGATACAAATTCTGACAGCCCACATGGGTTACACTCCCATTGCAAGCAGCAGCAAAGAAGATGACATACAAAAACTAAATTCATCTTTTGTCGATGTAGATTGTTCTCCATTAAAATTACATGCTCTTGCAAAAAAAAGCAAGTCTTCATATGACAAAATGTAAAGTTTAATATCGGAAAAAGAGATTTGTAGCTTTTTAGCTAATTGCAGCCAATAACTGTTAGCCAAATTAAAATAGCTTTAGCCATGAAAAAAAAACTTTTACTTATACAAAATTTCTATATAAATGAGTATTATTTTTAATTATACAATATATAAACTGTACACCACTCTGTAAGATTGACCCTCTGGAGATCTGGCCATACATCACACATCAAATGCTTTTTAAAATAAAAATTCTTTTCAAACTTCCCCTTCCAAATTAATCATAATTAAGTTACTTAAATTTTTGATTGTCAGTCTATTTCTCAAGTCAGTTTTTGTTATATTCACAAGACTCAATTCCTCTTTCACAATCTGCTTTAGACAACAGAATTGTTGCTATAAATTCATACAAAGTCACATTGGGAAACATGTCAGTAATGCCATAATTTCTTCAATACGTCTAATGCAAATGATATCACACTATTTGTAAGATGCTTGCACAGGGAGAGCGAGACAAATTTTCAAGTGAATTGCCAGGATAGAGAAGGTGTAAGATTTTTTTACGCGGCAGCAGCAGGTTTACGAAATGCAGAGCAACAAAATGGAAATATATATTTTTTGGCTGTCGTTATTTGGCGAATCCACTAAATGCTTTGGGGGCAAAAGGTGCTTTCAGTTAGCTTTTTGGCTATTTGGCTAGCGCTAGATTAAACACTAAAATGAAATTGCATTCATTTGAAAAAAAATAATAATAAAAGGCTAAAAGCAAAAAAATTGAAGAAATTCTTGATATCTAAATTCCAGAAGTAGATTCAATGGCAGAAGACCTTGTTGCACAGAAGGCAAAAGATATGGATAAATTAGCAGATATCATAAAAGACAAACTAACATTAGAAAAATTTAATAAAAAACAAATTCAGTTAAGGATTCCAGCATCACTATCATGGACACAAAAAAAAAAAAAAAAAAGATACATTTAATGTATTAGACTACGCATTCGTAAAGTTCAGAAACTTGTCAAAGAGAAAGAAATATTAACTGAACCAGAACCCAAAAGAGAAAAACAATTAAGACCCGATGTCCTTGACATGGTTAAAAACTTTTATGAAAATCATATTTCAAGGATTATGACAGGAATGAAAGATGTTGTGAGTTTGGGGGGGGGGGGGGAGTACACATTAGTATAAGATTACTTTTTTTTTGCGTAAATTGTATATTAATTTTAAGCAAGGGTTTCCAAACACTAGGATGGGTTTCTCAAAATTTTGTAGCCTGTGCCCAAAAGGGTGTTTTCTTGCTTGTGTATGTAAGCATGTGTTTATATTCAGATTTAATTGAAAGTAAAATGCTTAACTTTCTCATTGTTGAATTATTCTATAAATAACATTTAAACTGTATTTATTGCAAGGAAGAATAATATTAATCATTAGCAAAGACTTTCTAACACAATACATGACAATTAAGAAAAATACAACTACCGAGAACATGTCATTTTAAGTTCTATAAATAAATAAAAAATATATTTATAAAATAAGTTACTAAGAAAGATGAATATTTAATTTAAATAGATGTTTAATTATTAAACTACATTCCAAAATTATATTAGTTATGTAAAATAAAAATTATATTCATGATGCTGCCATTTTATTGGTGGCATTAGATTTTCTTTTTTTTCATCAGAAGGAATTAAACAAGAATGAAAAATCATGCGTCAAGCATAGATTATGTAACACTTTCCAACGCTTCCAAAATAATTTTATAAATCATTACCGTTTAATAAGCTAAAAGATAACATCTAAGTAATCCGAATACTTTTCATCAGCCCTGCATAGGATCTATAGATTTGTATATCTACTACATAGGATGCTAAATTTTAGTTCAGTTAGGAAACGCGTAGCACAGTTTAAAATTCTCTGTCTGGAGTTAAATACTACGGAAATGTGTTCGCGAACTTTTGTGCTTCCCTGTATAGGATCTACAGAATTTATACATACCACGTAATAGACAAAAAGCGAGTTAAAATTAAAATCGCGTTCAGTAACTTAAACCGCACTTCCAGGAATTATTGTTAACATACAGTAGAGAATTCTTTTGTGAGTCCCTGTAAATGAAGGATGACTGCTATACACATAATATTCTGTAGTAAACCTCTTGTAATGCACCTTATATAAATTTCAATGCGTTTAAAATAGGGAAACATTATTTAAATAAACCGCAGACGATTTTTCTCCATAGACGTAATGTAACGGAATTCTTTTGACTGTCCCTGTAAAGTAACTATAAGTGCTATGCACACCCTATTCCATATTAAGCTTCTTCTAATGCACCTTAGTGATATATATATATTTCAATGCGTTTAAAATAGTGAAACATTATTTAAATAAACCGAAAATGATTTTTCCCTATAGACCGCAATGTAATGGAATTCTTTTGAGTGTCCCTGTAAAAAAACTATAAGTGCTACACACTTCCGTTGAAATAGGGAACATGCTATAGATAACGACTATAACATATAAAAATTGCAGAGCAATCCGAGCATATTTACGGGAGTTAGAGCACGGACAGGCGGCAGACGGCCAGACAAACCGAAGTCATAAACACTTTTCAACTAGGTTGGAAAGTGTTAAAAACCACCAATTTTATTCCAGAATAAGTTAGAACATATATTTACGCTCATTTTTTAAAAAAATGTTCCAAGATTATACCTGTCCCTCTCCCTGATATTGCATTTTTAGAAAATCATGTTTTTTCAAACAAAAATAAAAATTAATAATAGTTTATTATTTTTTAGGGAACCAAAATAAATATTTACAGCTCTCTAGTATTTTTTTCACTGTTTATCATATTTTTGTTGGCAAGTAAATAAATTTTGAAAACAATTGAAAGGTTTGGGAACCAAATAAAATTTTTTTTACAACCAAGTGCTGCTTGTTTAGCACTTCTCGGATATATGCAAAAAGGTGAATTTGAAGAAATTTTGAATGGCTGTAAATAAAAAAGTATTGAAGTCAGTGATAAAAAAAATTAGGGGGTTATTTAGTACCATATGTTTATTGAATATACCAAGTTTCGTCAAAATCGGAGACCATGGGTGTACAAATCCCATTTTTGTGGTTGAATTGACATGGAATGACCCCAAAGTAAAATTCTCAGTAAAATCTTTTTCTTTTAAGTATAGCATTTGTAGAGGTACAGTAAAAAATCTCGTACAGGGCGCCATGGATAGTAAAGCCGGAGCCGCCCCTGGCTCTATCTTCCAAAAAGTTTTTTACTTGTCTTTTTGCGAGAGTTTTCTAAGCGTTTTGCCGCCCTTGGCATCAACTGGAATATGCCGGCCTGTTATTTTTGCTGAAATTATTTTTTTATCCAGATCCAATCTAGTATTATTAGAGGGGGCGAGGTTGGGCGACTGCCTGGGATACTAAAAACAAATAATATTTGAAAGGATAATTTGAAAAATATGCAAAATAAAACTCTTTGTTAAAACTTTTTTTGAAAAAAAAAAAAAAATGCCATTTGTAGGGGTGCAGGGAGAAAACCATACCCAAGTTGCTATGACTAATAAAATTCCATGAAGGCTGTTCTATATTTTCCCTTTTCTCACAGCGTGGAGCTTTCTTCTTTTTCCATTTTGTCATGGGCGAAGGGTGACTGCTTTGGACAACAAACACAAATTGGGGGATGAATGCCCAAAGCAGGGTTGATAAAAATCCTGATTTTGTTAAAAAAAATCAAAAAAATCGGATTTATTTGATTTAAATCAGATTTCTTTGATTTAAATCGGATTTTTTTTTATTAATATTATTTGTGTACTGTACATTGTATTTATTTATTTTCTCTGTATAAATTTGAACATTTCTATTAATTTCATTACAATTCCTAGATAAAAATTCCAAAATATTTAAATAAAAAAAAATTTTTTTACAAACAAATTTAGATGATTTACTTAAAACTTAAAATCATATTATTTTACTATATTAAATTGTTTCTGTGTGTATAAATTTCTAGTTTAATTTAAGTTATTAAATTGTTCATTAATGTATTACCCCAGTAATATATATAATCAGGGCTTTACAAATTTGATAAAATCTGGGAAACCAGCAATGATAAAACTCCAGTCACCAGTAAAATATATTTACAATGCAGTACCCAGACACTTTTCTTCAAACCAGGGTGGCATCGATCTATTTTGCACTATGTGCAGTACCATGATAATAAAGTTGCCAAGAGTTTTAAGAGAGGTAAAAATATTTTTAAAATATGTATTATTCTTTAATATAACTAAAATTAATTATTCTTTAAATTTTAATTAAGTTTTATAGACCTACTTCAAATGAATTACTTATAATCACCTATTAATCGTTAATATGAATGTGATAAAGTAATCAGTTTTAATTCTGGACACAAAAATCTGATCTGAAACGTGACATGTATAGTTTTAGATGCTACAGAGTTTGAATTAACAATATTTTTCACTGTTTTATTGAAACATACCCTCTTTCCCCCCACATTCTAATCATGTGACATGCTAACTGGCTAGAGCAGAAAAGCATGGAGTTTTCTGTGCACAAGTTTGAAAATGCCTTTTAAACTTGGTTCTTTCAATAAAAGTACGAAGAAGAGGAAGATTAACTGCTTGCGTTGCACAAGTAAGGGTTGGGGAGAGAAAGCATGCCATTTGTGCTATTTCTTAGGTCAATTTTTGTACCAAAAAAAAATTTTTTTTTAAATACGAGATTAAATAATTTAGTTGCCAATGAAGATCTGTCGACTGCATTTATCAAGCCCTGTATATAATTTATAATCACTTAATAAACACAGCAAAGAATGCTAAATATATATACAGTGGAACTCCAGATATACGTTACCTGAGTTGTACGTTTCCCTCACTTATACGATTCAACTCAGCGGTCCCGACCACTTGCCATTCAAAATTAGCTGAGTTATACGTTTTGAATTACACATTTCCCTCAGTTATACGTTATGTTTTTGCGTCCCCGGACAAATTTATTTTTCATTTATCCATTTTGAAACCGGAAACACTGACGACGCGGCCGAGGAGTCTGATTTGAAATATCCCCCTCAAACTTCAGAGCTGATCTGAAAGTTTTGACGTAGTAAAGCTGTTCGTCAGTAGTAAAAGCAATAACCATAAGGCGGCTGCATTATTAACAGAAATGCAAAGTTTGTTGTTCAGTGTAGGCTCTGCCGAAAAGAAACACCCGAAGATTAGTGATTATTTAAAGAAGATTCAGTAAACTACTGAAATGTCTTTTGATAAATGATTTATATGCCAATGCGATTCCAACGATTTCTTTTAAGTACTCTATGTGTATTAAAAATAATTTTAATAAAGCTTTTATGATAAAATAACTTCATGTGTACTTCTCTTATGTACTTTTTTCTTCTCATTTCCATTTCCAAAAATTTATATCATGGATGCAGTACTACTTAGGAAACTTCTGTTTTCAATATAAAATGTAGCAAACTCCTCAGCGGATGAAAGTTTTCACGATATATTTTAAAAATTGTTCCTGTAAACCATTAATTGAGTTGTACGTTTTACTGAGTTATACGTTTCGTTCGTCCGGTCCCGGGCAAAACGTATAACTGGAGTTCCACTGTATATGCATTTCAACTGATTCAGATTCAATAATGTCATATCGTCTTTATCACAGAGATTGGAAGTTTCTTTGTGTTTTTTATTCTTGCCACAATCGCAACTATTTCTATAATACATAGTTAACATATTACTTTCACTTTTCCAAAAAAAGTTCTTTTTTCCTGTAAAATAAAGTCACATTGGATCTTTCTTTCTGCCAGTCATTTTTCGTATGTATCAATGTATCCTAAAGCTCTCTGTACTGTACCTAGTATTATTAAATGATCATGTTGTCCCAATTTGTGTTTCACACTACACTATATTAATGATTACAAAACAGTTACAAGATATGCAAGGTAATCGCGTAGCTAAAAATACGGAGCTATCAATTGTCAGTGATATCCAGCCCTCAGCCATTGACAATTTCAACAATCAATCCTGTTTACTTTACAGTAGAAATGACTGCTTAGCTTAGAAATAAGGTACATATCTTATATTTTCCATTGCAGTAAGCATTAAATTCTAGAAAAGGAAAGGGGAACAGTTACACAGTTTAAATTATTTTCAGTTATATAGAAACATGAAATTGGAATTTTATAATTCTATGTTAGACAAACTGTCCAAATATTTATTATGGGTACTTTTCAGTTAGCCGGGTGCCAGTGAAATATGTACATATATAAATATATATGTATATTTATACATATAGTGTGTACATATATGTATGTATATATGTGTATGTAGATATATTTGTATCTATATATATATATATATATATATATATATATAATTTGGCCACCTCCCCCCTTATTTTAACATGAATTCACAAAACAAATCACGGCCCTCAATTCCCGGCAGTCTGCATGTTCCTGATTACGGCAGCGATCAGAAAGACATGAAGACAGAGGGTGCTAAGAATCACCGGGCTCGGCTTGGCTGCCATAAGTTGATGACCTTGGCTACGTATAATGGACGATCCTTATCTTCTGAAAGTCGTTTACAGGAACTTGGAGAAGAATTAGAAAGAATCAACTGGGACATCCTAGGATTATGCGAAGTAAGAAGAAAAGGTGAAGAGAAGATTGATCTTGCCAGTGGACATGTATTGTACTACAGAGGTACAGAAGATGGAAAAACAAGTGGTGTAGAATTTCTGATTCATAAAAGGTGGAAGAATCACATCGTAGAATATGATAGTGCATCAGATAGAGTTGCAAGGTTAGTTATACAAGTGTCAAAAAGATACAAGCTGCAAATTACCCAAGTTTATGCACCAACAATTAGCTATACTGATGAAGAAATTGAGGATTTCTATGAAGAAGTAGCTTCAATGCATCAAAAAGGAAAATGCTACATAAAATTAATAATGGGAGACTGGAATGCTAGAATTGGGGAAAAAAAGAAAGGTGAGTTCTCGGTAGGAAATTATGGATATGGGGTGCGTAATGAAAGAGGAAACAGATTGATTGAATTTGCAGAATGTGAACAGATGTATATCATGAATTCATTTTTCAAGAAAAAGCCACAAAGAAAATGGACATGGCGTAGTGCAAATGGCTCAACAAGTGAAATCGACTACATCTTGACAAACAAAAAGCATCTTATTCAGGATTGCAGCGTTCTCAATAACTTCAATACAGGAAGCGATCACAGGTTAGTTAGATGCAAACTGCTTTTAAATACAAAAGTGGAAAGAATGAAGCTTTTGCAATGCTCAAAGAAATCAGTCGATATTATGAATCTCCAGAAACATAAAGAAGAATTTAATTTAGAACTTAAAAATCGTTTTCAAGTACTTCAATCAATCTTAGAAGAAGAACAAGATGTTACAGTAGTGAACAAGAAAATAACAAATACTCTACAAGAAATTGCAAGGACGATAGCTGGTGAAGCACAAGTAAAGCAAACAAAGAAAATAACAGTAGAAACAAGAAGATTGATGAAGAAACGCAGAGAATTTAAAATGAAGAAAAACTATCCTAAATCAAGAGTTGAATATGCAGAATTATGTAAAACGGTAAGAAAATGTGTTACAGAAGATATCAGAAAATTTAACTGTGATCTTGTCAAAAAAGTTCTAGAAGATAACAAAAGTTTAAAATCAGCTAAGCGCAAATTGTGTGTTGGAAGAAAAGGTATTTTTGCACTGAAGAGAGCAGATGGAACAATCACCAAAATCAATAATGAAATAGTACACATTGTCGAAAAATTCTATAGCGATCTATATAAATGTGAAGATCAAAGGGAAATCAACCTACGTGATCCACTAGTAAACATAACAGAAACTGAAGAGAAAATCCCAGTGATGACAGATGAAGTTGTACAAGCCATTAGAGGCGTGAAAAAAGGTAAATGCCCTGGCGAAGATGGAATTACAATTGACCTTATCAAAGAAGCAGGAGAAGAATTTGCAAAAATGCTAGCCTTACTGTTTTCCAAATGTCTCGAGAAATCAGATGTACCAGAAGATTGGAATAATGCTGTGATGGTGTTACTTTATAAGAAAGGAGAAAAGGAAAACATTAAAAACTACCGTCCAATCAGCTTACTGTCAGTGATTTATAAAATTTTCACCAAAGTTTTAACGGCAAGACTTGAATCAGCTCTGGACTCAGCTCAACCTAGAGAACAAGCAGGATTTCGAAGTGGATTTAGCACAATGGATCATATTCAAACAGTAAGAGAAATTATAGGAAAACATAAAGAATATAATTTACCTCTCTGCCTTGCCTTTATTGATTATGAAAAAGCATTTGATTCGGTCTACACATCTGCAGTAATTACTTCTCTGGAGGACATTGGTATAGACAAACCTTATATCAATATCATAAAGAAGATCTACAAGAAAGCAACAGCCACCATCCGTTTGGACAAAGGAAAAGCGAAGATCAAGCTTGGAAGAGGAGTAAGACAAGGAGACACCATTTCGCCTAAGCTTTTTACTGCTGTCTTAGAAAGTATTTTCAAGAAGCTGGATTGGGAAAACAAAGGGATTAGAATAAATGGGGAATATTTAAGCCATCTCCGGTTTGCTGATGACATTTTAATTTTCAGTAATAGCCCTGAAGAATTGCAAAATATGCTAAAAGATTTGGCAGAAGCTAGCATTAAGGTGGGATTAAAAATAAATTTGGAAAAGACTAAGGTGATGTTCAATTCATTTGCATCAAAAAAGAAAATCGTCTACAACAACACTGAGATTAAAGATGTTGAAAGTTATGTGTACCTTGGACAAGAAATATCATCAGACAACAGTATCAGGAATGAAATCAATAGAAGAATAAGAAATGGATGGAGTGCTTTTGGGAAGAACAATATTATTCTGAAGAGTAACATGCCTCTTTGTTTGAAAAGAAAGGTGTTTAACCAATGTGTTTTGCCTGCACTAACTTATGGAGCAGAAACTTGGACACTAACAAAACGGATGGTACAAAGATTACAAACAACACAGCGAAGTATGGAAAGATGTATGCTAGGCATAACCAGAAGAGACCGAAAGAGAATAACGTGGATAAGAAGTCAGACGAAAGTTTTTGACATCATCGAGAGAATTAAACGGCTAAAATGGAAATGGGCTGGGCACATTGCAAGAAGACAAGACAATAGATGGAGCACAAACACCCTACAGTGGTATCCCAGAGATGTAAAACGACCAAGAAGACGACCTCAAGTAAGATGGAGTGACGAAATCAGAAAAGTGGCCGGTGTTAATTGGATGACTAAAGCACTAGACAGGCAACAATGGAAAAATCTGGGGGAGACCTACATCCAGCAGTGGATTGAAAACGGTTGATGATGATGATGATATATATATATATATATATGTATATATACATGTATATAAATCACTGGTGCCCGGCTAACCGAAAAGTACCTTATTATGTTACAATTCAGGGATCTGTTCAGGAAAAAATTAGGTCCTTTAAAGGACCCTTCACAATTTTTTTTATTTCAAAACAGGACCCTTCACAAAACTATTTTCCCTAAAACAGGACCCTTCACAAAACTATTTTTCCTAAAACAGGACCCTTCACAAAATTCTTTATCTTAAAAATAGGTTTTTCACAAAATTTTCCCATCTTTAAACTGAACATTTCACAAATTAATCATTTAAAAATAAAATCTGACCTGTCACTTTTTACACATATAAAGAAAATATATGTATTTTACATCCATATATCTTCTTAAAAATGTATAAACAAGAACCTGAATATAACGATCCTTTCAAATTCACAAAATTATGACTAGATTTTTCACAAATATGAAAAGCTGTTCACAATTTCACAAAAACAGGACCCTGGGAAAAAAGTCTGGACAGACCCCTGCAATTAGTCCATGTATTGATCATATATTATGAATTAATATATGATCAACCCCCAACATATGAGATATTGTAATTGCATGTCTAAGCAACTAAACATAAAACAAACTTGTGAATCAAGTATAATCTACTTTAGAGGAAACAACTCCTCAGTGAAAATACTATTACATTAAATACTTTTGTATTATAAATAGATTTAACTATAGTTTCAGCATTTATTTAACTTGCAAAAATAAAGTGATCATTTAAGAAAGAAAAAAGTTTTAAAATGAGAGACCATTTATCAGTAATTATTTTGGGATGCAGTGTTCCATTTACTTTCCTAAAAATAGTATTTTCAATTTATAAAAGTTTTATTTAACATTATTAAAAGGTAATATTTAATCTGACATGAATGATGACATTTACTTTAAGACGAATGATCAATTCGATCCTTATTCAGCTTATAAATATCAATATTAAAAATATTGTTTTAAATCTAAGATTTTTTTTTTTAAATCATTTGATTTAAATCATGATTTAAATCAAGCTGATTTAAATCGAACAACGCTGACCCAAAGTAAAATTCTCAGTAAAATCTTTTTCTTTTAAGTATAACATTTGTAGAGGTACAGTAAAAAATCTCGTACAGGGCGCCATGGCTAGTAAAGCCGGAGCCGCCCCTGGCTCTATCTTCCAAAAAGTTTTTTACTTGTCTTTTTGTGAGAGTTTTCTAAGCGTTTTGCCGCCCTTGGCGTCAACTGGAATATGCCGGCCAGTTACTTTTGCTGAAATTATTTTTTTTATCCAGATCCAATCTAGTATAATTAGAGGGGGCGAGGTTGGGCGACTGCCTGGGATACTAAAAACAAATAATATTTGAAAGGATAATTTGAAAAATACGCAAAACAAAACTCTGTTAAAAAAATTTTTTTTTTAAAAAAATGCCATTTGTAGGGGTGCAGGGAGAAAACCATACCCAAGTTGCTATGACTAATAAAACCGCACCCGCCCCTGCCTTTATCCTCCCAAATTATTTTCTCGTACTTTGACAATTTCCAGATAAATGAAAAATGCCGCCATACCATTTGTTAAATTACTATTTTACATACAGATCCGGCTTTAAAGGGCGCGAGGTTGGCTATTGCTAATGACACTAAAAACTAAGGGGATGAAACATATGCAAGATAAAATAGTAACCTCTCCTCCCCTTTTTTCTTTTTTAAGAATACAGTACAAAGTCCAAAATCCGGAATCCTCCGGACTTCAGCGATTCCGGATTTTGGATTTTTCCGAATTTCGGATCATTTGCAGTTTGCCCCCCCCCCCGTTATTTATTTATGACGAACGCATTTCAATACTGAAAAATATTATACTGAAGCAAATTAAATATTTTAAAAAATGAATATATTTTTAAAAAGGTAAAAAAATAATAATAATCTACACCCCACCCCCGTTTATTTTACTGAAATAAGGTAATAATAAAGCAAATATTTCAATAGAGGAATATTTTTTTTTTTTTTAATTATCACAATTTCAGGAAATTTTACTTACAAAATGAAATTTTTCTGTTAGGTAATTGAATATGTCCGTTATTTTACGCTGCTTTATCAATTATAAATCATTTGCAGTTATTAAAAAACTAATCACCCCCCCCCCCCCCCCACACACACACACACACACTCACCGATTTATTTACGTCAGGAAGGCATTTGCAATGCTGTATAAAGATACACACTAATACGATATTCCAATAAAATAATATATTTTTTAAAAGGTTTAAAAAAAACCGTTATTATTTGTTTTTATGCTCCCTATTGTTCCCATTTGATGTTCTCAAAGGGTGCTGCGCACTGCCCTTTTTTTTTAAGTGCCGATGCGCCCTGCTGTTTTTAGACGTGAAAAATGTGTCCTGCCCCTTTTCCATATTATCTTCTTTACGTTGTCTATTTTTTTTCCCTTTAAAAATATTTTTCCTTTATTTTTTTCGTGCAAAAATAGAAGAAAACAGAAGCTTTGACTCACATGTCATCATTCCTAATCCGCTCAACAAGCCTAGCCTAATAATAAAAAAAAAAAAATCTGTGCATGGTTTCTTTCTGCATAACGAAACATAGTATCTACTGAAAGCTAACGATCTCATTCGGATAACTTTCGACTCGGAAGTTACGGACTAAAATAAACAAAACAAACAGCCAGATAATTCAATCCTTTCTTTTTCTTTTCAGTTACTCTAGTGGCCTTTTTTGTGTGGTGCTCCGATTTTGGAATAAATTGTCATATTTTGATAAAATTTGGGAAAACAGCCTAATTTGCTATTATTGCAACTTGCTGTAAATTTGAACATAATTCGTCAAATAACGACGGAGATATTTATTTATTTATTTATTTTTTATGGTAAGGAAAATGGTTTTTTTCATTCTTTTCTTTTAATTACTTTTTTCTGTTTTCCTGCAGCTAAATACAACTATGAATGCGGCGCTTCCTATGGAATATTGGGAAGTCGCCAATAAAGATTATCAGACATCTATATCACGGCTTCAATTTATTGAATAAATTGATGCAATTTTTGGAGATTGGTGGGGAGGGGAGAGCGTTGAGTAAGGAATGATCGAATAAAAGCGTAAAGATATCAAATTGGAAAATATATGGAGACAAATATAACAGAAGGGGGAAAAACGATTCAGTCCAAGGCATATATAAATAAATATTAAAAAAAAAAAAAAAAAAAAAAAAAAAAAAAAAAAAACGAAATATTAAAAAAAAAAAAAAAAAAAAAAAAAAAAAAAAAAAAAAAAAAAAGCTAGTTTCCAAAATGTCCGGATTTTGGAGAATTCCGAATTTCGGATGTCCGGATTTGAGACTTTGTACTGTATAGCATTTGTAGAGATGCAGAAAAGAACCTCGCACAGGGTGCCATGGCTAATAAAGTCGTATCTGCCTTTATCTTTGCAAAAAAAAAAAAAAGAGAAAAGAAAGAAAAAAGAAAAGAAAAAAAAATCTTATTTTTTCCATTCTTACGTGTTTTGCCGCCCCATTCTTTTGCTGTAATTATTTTTTTAGATCCAGATGTAAATTTCCGGGGCAAATACATCATATGCCGCTGTAATAGTCAAGCTCAATTTCTTTTTGTTTTTAATCTTATCCTACTCTAAAAATGCAAAATATCGATTATAATCAGTAACAAAGTCAAATGCATTCTAAATATCAGCTTTATGTAAACAGCATACCAAGTGTGGGGGACCCCTAAATCAGGGGCCCTAGTGTCACGATCCAGATTTAGATTTATCAGATCTGATTTAATTAGACTCTGAATTTGTGTAATTAAATCGTCATAAAAGTCTCTAACAGTAACAGGGTTCCTTTCAGCTCAGATCCAAGTTTGAGTCGCACCCCAACCCTCTACAACCGTTCACAGTTCTGATAATTGATAATAGAAAAGAAGACTAGGAAAAACATTTAAACATAACTAAAACATTTCTGGGAATAGCAAATGATATAAAAAATATTCTATTTAAATTACACGAAAATTATGTAGTAATACTAATTTTAAAAAAAGTGCTAAGTAAATCCGTTGATCAAAAAATAATTTTTCTCGTTGAACTCAAAAGAGGATTTTAGGGGCCCTTGGATGCGGGGCCCCTCGCGATTGAGACCATCGTGACACCTTAAATCCGCCCCTGAGAATATCAATAATTATACTTCCTAAGTTGAAAACCTGTATAAAGCGGAATATTTTTCTGTTCCTTTCGATTCCATTTTCAAGGTTTTAATGAATCGGTATTTGACAAAGCTGATTACTTAGTCCAGCATTACAGATTATCTGATTATATACTTTAAATTTTAGAAACTTAGAAAAAATTGACTTTGGAAATTTTCTTTTCGGAAGGGGGGGGGGGGGGGGCAAAATCCATGTTTGTCCCGAGCGGCATAAAGGCTAGTTTCGGCACTGACACACGATAACACTTCAAGGAGTACTTTCACATGCACAACATATGTCTCGTTCCTTTATCTGAGAAAACGAAGCTATTCAAAGACGATTACTGAAGAATACCTACGTGGGGCGTAATGCCCACGTTTACTTCACATCTAGATGAGAACAGTCTATGGAGATGGCATCAGAAGATTCAAAAATATAAAAGTTCTCTCGCAGCAGGCTGCGGTGGAGTGATGCAGATGTAGGAGCAATCTGGATGTGCGCTTTGATACTTTGATTGGAGTCAGAATGGTGAGCATAGGGGGGAAGGGGGGGGGGGGGGGAAAGGCCCCATCAGAGCCAGACAATTTTTCTAAATCATAAATAATATTTTTTTAATCTAAAAAACTAATGCAAACAATTTAATTTAGATAAGATGCAAATAATTAGTTTATAAAAGATTCAAATAATTAAATTTTGAAGATGCAAAGATAATTAAGCATAAATACAATTAAGATGCAAAAAATAATATAAGTATAATTTTTTTTTTTCCTTAAAATTGCAAAAGAGGTAGGAAGGAAAGTTAGCAGAACCCGATGCCAAAAGCAAGGCGGGAAGACGTCAAAAGGAAAAATTTAGTGTAGGAATGTCAAATGGGAATAACAATGCAGGTACCAAAGTTTTATGAATTTGGAATAGCCAACGAAGTGTTTAGGGTGGTTCCCTTCGCCTTCTTTTGGAAGGCGGAGCAAAGCCGTCATCTCTACACAAGATGGCAAGCGGTCTCTTCTTCCCTCTACTGGTATTTACAATGTAAGGTTGAATGGACCGCAACGCTTTGTTGGGTATTAAAAGTCGATCTCTGTGGAAATTTTGTGCAAGTTTTTTAATAACTTGCGAGATAGGCCTAATATTGAGATCAGCATGGATGACGTCATTCCGGACAAACGTTGTCGCCTTGCAAATCCTACGTAACAAAGAGTTTTGAAAAATTTGAATTTTCTGCATCCAAGTTTCACAGACTGACCCCCAGATAACTGACCCGTAGGTCATGGTTGATCTGATGAAGGATTTATACAGTAACAATTTATTCGGGAGTGACAGACGGCTGTGATAAGCCAGTAAAGATTTAAGGGATCCTTGAGCTTTGGTAGATTTGGCAATTACGTCTTGAATCTGCCTAGCCCAGGTTAATTTTGAATCTAGATAAATGCCTAGATATTTATAACTGGCGACCCAGGGTATGAATTCACCATTTAGAGAGAGTTTAGCAATTGGGGTGATAGCTTTGTTTGAAAAGATCATGGCGGCACTTTTTGAAGCATTGACTTTGATGCGCCAATGTCTTAGCCAAATTTGAAGGGCCAAAATATAAGTTTGGAGTTTAGTTAGCACAGTGTCGAGTAACATGTTGCTTGTCATGATGGCAGTATCGTCAGCATAAAGTGCTAATTTGACGTCGGGAATACACCGAGGAATATCATTAATGTAGAGGTTGAACAGCCAAGGACTTAGAATACCCCCTTGAGGTACGCCTGCCTCAATAAATCGAGAGGTGGAGATTGTATTGTTAACTTTAACAGAGAAAGATCTATCTTTAAGGTATTTAAGGAATATTAGGATTAGTTGAGGCGGAACCTTGAGCAGAATTAACTTATAAATAAGTCCATAATGCCAGACCCGATCGAAGGCTTTAGCAATGTCTATGAATACAACGCCGGTTTTATGGCTGCGGTATAAACCCTCATGAATGAGTTCAGTTACTCTCCAAAGCTGGTGTTGAGTCGAGTGTTTGGGCCGAAACCCAAACTGCTCGGGTATCATAATCGAATTGGAGGAAATGAACTCCTTCAGACGGTTTGCAAGGATGTATTCATAGACCTTAGAAAGACAAGATAAAAGAGAGATAGGTCGGAAGCTAGAAGGAGTATGCCTGTCCTGTCCCGCTTTTGGGATCGGGACAACCAACGCCTTCTTCCATGCGTCCGGGAACATACGTAGATTAAGCATGCAATTAATTAGGATAGTAATAAAGAAGATGAAGTTAAGAGGAAGATGGAGGAGCATATTGGTAGAGATATTATCAAGGCCAGGCGTTTTGTTCTTTTTGAGGTTCCCGAGATAGGTAATTACCTCAGAGGGTAGAGCAGGTTTGAGTGTATTTGTGTGAGGTGAGTTAATGAAACGTTCAACCTTTGTGTTGACGATGTCGACCGTTTGACGGTTAACGACATCGCTATTGAGTGTAAATTGGCTTCTAAGACTGTCTGCAATGAGCTCAGTTTTGTCTGTGTTAGAGTAGGCCATACCATTTGGGCCATTTAAGGCCGGAATGTGTGTTCGTGTCCTACGAATGCGGGCCGTTGCCGACCAAATTGTGTTGTCAGCTGTCGATAAAGACTCTATGTATGTGTTCCAACGTGAAGTACTAAACTCCTTGATTGCAGCAGAAACCTGGTGGTTTTTTCTGTTAAGAGCAGTTTTTAAGAGGGGGTCCCTAGACGTCTGCCAGTCCCGTCTTAAACGATTTCTCTCTCTTTTCAAATCCCTGATGTGCTCAGGTAATCGAAACGCATCAACCACCCTCTGCCTAGGTTTCGCGACTTCTTGGAAAGCATTATAGAGTGAGTCTCCAAATGCTTCAATAGAAGAAGTTACGTCTTCGGCAGAGTGAATCTCAGTGGGCGGGGTGTCCATGTTTTCTAGGACATGACTGAAGTCTTCCCAATTGACCGAGAAGGCCTGGGGATGTCGAGTCTGAAATTGCCCACTTCGAATCTAAGCACAACCGGGAGATGGTCCGACGAGAGATCATTCACCGTTTGAATGGTGTGCGGGAAGGGAAAGTTGCGGGTGATGGCGAAATCAATGATGGAGTGATGATTATGGCGGGTGGACTCAAGGGGCGCTAAAATTTGCGCATGATTTTGATCTGTCCACCTGCGCAATTTATAGCCAGTGTTGTTGGAGCTATGAGAACCCCAGGAAAAATGATGAGCATTAAAATCACCCGCAATAATGAAATTTGGAAAAGTACGGGTTAATATAGAGAGTTCTTGTGCAAGCAGACGCATATCCCTCGAAGGGGGATTGTAGATGGCTGCAATCAGAAGGTGGGGGATGGTAGGGAATTCTAATACAATAGGAGTGGCCTCAATGCAATGAAATTGAGGGACTTTAGCGAGGGTTGCATTAAGACCATTTTTAACATACACAGCAGTGCCACCACTAGGACGGGCGCCAACTGTAGGTGGTCTGTCTACATTGAAAAGCACATAGTTGGCGACCCGGACGGCATTACCCTGGAATTTGGTTTCAGACACCAACATGATATCTAAATTATTACTAACAATAAAATCCTTAAACTCGGATGCCTGGCGTTTAAGCCCGTTGGCGTTCCATATGCCAACAGAGAGAAAGTTCAAATTCGTTGAGGCTGGGAATTTGCCAAATGGGGGGGGGGGGGGGGGGTAGATCGGAAAACGGACAATTTAGAGAGAGGAAAAATTAACGAGAAACTTCAGGTAAATTTTTATAGAAAATAAATATTCGGTCAACTTCCGTGGGTGCCTCACGGAGTTGCGGTAAGCATTTTTCGTAAGTTTGTATAATAATTTTTTTTTCCAAACTCTTTTTCATATTTAAAGAGTTTCTTGACAAAATCGGCGTCCGAGATAGCACCAATTTTGGGGGGCGATGAAATTTTGGATGGACCAGGTGTAGTGGTCGTGGGGGTTTCTGCGACAATGCCTGTAGTAGCTTTCGCGAACGAAAGCGTATCACTAACTTTCCTTGCAGGAGGGCCTTGACGGGGATTTTGCCTGATGACAAGAGACTTGACATTTTTTTGGTTTTGGACCCTTGGAAATTTGGGACATAATCGATAGCTTGTGGGGTGCTCGCCAAAACAGTTAGCACATTTGCAGGGGTCATCGAAAGTTTTAGGGCAGTCGGGGGCGAGGTGTTCCCTAAAGCTATTAAAACTTAAATTACATCCTGGAAAGAGGACCGACATAACAAGACTTCTATTCAACACCCGGATTGAGGGAGGCTAATTAATTACTATTTGACACTTTTACGACCCCAAACTCTTTCTTCCCCTTGGACGGTCGACTATCCCCTTGATTGCAGCCGATAACTGGCACCTGTCCTTTGGTACGTAAGTTCTCTAGTTGCAGAGAATCGTATAAATTACTTATTTTTTGGTATTAAACAATATTTTTAATAAAAAAAGACCACTGGTCATTTAATTATAATTCAACCTTCCGTAATCATTTTAGAGCTGATCAAATTAGCGTGTTTTTAGAGTTTGCGGTATCAGAACTGGGGTGGCGAGCCAGGGGTTGGCAAGAACCCCCTGGTTTTCTAAAAAATTGTTGGAGCTCTTAGCGCTGATATTCTTGTATCGTAATAGTCATAAAAGTAAAATTTAATTTGCATAATAGTTTTAACGATATTCGTTAATATATTACTGCTTAATCTTCTATTTTCAAAAGATCCACATAAAATAAATTGTAGGAATGTACCAGAAACATTTTGTAGTATTTATTTTTATATAAAGAAAGGTAGCAATAAATTTAAAATTCCTATATTATTTTACTGGTGACTAAATGAGTGTTTTCAGTACTTTTTCTTGTAAGATTTTAATTTTCTTTTCCGAAGTTTTTAAATAAACCCCTAACACATTTTCTTTTATAACTCTATGAAAATTTAAGGGTTGCCTTAATCCAGGGACACAAAGAGAGTGTCAAAAGTAGATGTTACCAATTGAAAAATCAACTTTCCTGCATTTTTTAATATGTAGACAATCCCCGAAACAAAATTTATCAATAGAATTTAGTAGTAGACATTATTTCCAATAAATTGATACCTATGTATTTTGTGTACCTTATTTGCAGGATAATTTGTGAAGGGTGATCACTTTTTTACCACTGTTCTAAGGTATCTATTGACAAAAGAACAAAGTAGGAAAGTTTTAGCCTGCAGTCAATCTACTACATGGTAATCTGTGTTCAACTTTCTAGAGTTTTTCGATATTACAAGACATGTTTTAGAAAATTGTAACTCCAAACATGCATGAGGAATATAGCTTAGTCGTCTATCTAGACTCAAAGATATAATATTAAGCCATTTTCTTATTTGGTGCTATGCGAATGTGTTGAACCTTGTCATGGCAGATACAACACAAGTAAGTAAAATTAATTTGAGTTCGAAAAATTTTTGCGCCCTCTGAAAATTTAAGGTATGCGCCCTTTCCCCTGGTCCAGTCCGACCCTGCTTTACCATTGTTTTTAAAAAGTTGTAATTACTTTATACTAGTGCTCGCGAATATGCGTTTAACCGTATCACTATGTCCTCTGGTCCACGCGGACCCCAAGCACTTTCAACAAGTTGTCAAAAAATCTATCACTCACTGAGTAGTTTCAGCCGGTGACATATCATATCATAATGTTTGTAACACACAGTAAAAATTAAACTGTACGAATATAAGTGGTACTTGTTTTTTTTTTTAAAATAGATAGCATATTTGTCCTGGGTAACAACAGGTACAGGGCATGTTTCGATAGGACATAGTGATAGGGTTAAACGTATACGTAGTTAAGCCTTGTTTACAATACGTTTTATACGTATATTCGCGAGCACTACTTTATACTAAAGGTGTCACTACAAAAATTATTCTTGTGTCCTGTAATAGCAATAATTAGTAAATGTAAAACGTTATCTAAATAATTTCACTTCCAAATTTGTCTCAATTTGTAAAAAAACAGTCTCTAAAATTACTTTTTTTTTTTCAGTAAAAGAAACTAATTTTGTGTTCACTAACATACACTAAAAATAGTACAATCTTCTCAACATGTACAAAGGATACAATTATATTAATATAAGTATAATATTAATATAAGCAAGTGAAGTAGCTTTGAAAATTGACATTGAAGTAATAAGAACTTAAAATATACTTACGTTCTAAATTTCAGATGGCATATGTCGGTTACTTTAAAAACTATAGATCAAAAGGCTTTTAATACAGTTAACAAATATTGTGATGAATATTCACCACCACTTCTTTTTTAAATAATTTCCCACTTACACAAACACACCCGTTCAGTTAAGTCTATAACAAACAAGACAGTTGAGCGATAAATGAGTTTTTCTTGCTACCGGCTTGTTTCTTGCACTTGTTCCCCGCCTACTGTGGTTTGATCTGGAAATTTGATTGGTTTATGAGTGAATTACATTCGTTTGGTCGGATTGGTTGGTTTATTGTGTGTCGTATAGTCGGATTAGTTGAAATACGCTTGTGGCATGAATTTTGTGATAAGTAGTTTTTTATTTGTGTGTTTTGTGAAGTTTAATGGGGAATGTCGTGGCAGGATAATTACTGTGAAATATTTTTTTTTTAATTCATAAAACGTTTGAGTTTTGTTTTTGTAAATGGATGTTATTATTTTTAATTTGCTTATGAAAACATTGTAAATACGAATGTTTAAAGGTAGATTTAAATTTTACCGACGTAGTTGAATTGACGTGTACAGAAATGGCGGGTGGATGTATTTTTTATGAAAAATAAAGGTAAGTAATTTTTTATAGATTTTATTTGATAAAATGTATTTTTCTAGCGATTGCTACAAACCAAGTTTTACTTGTTCACGATGTTTCTTCGATCAATATGCGGGAAGCGCACATACATAAGTTGCTGACCGCTGCTTGAATGAGTTTCATGCATTCTAGAGATTGGGAATTCAAGCGCTCGAATACGCCATCTGGTGGAGAAAAGAGATAACTTCTCGCTTCAGGAAAATGCCCTGCAAGCCCATTGTATTACATGCATTTTTAATTTGTTCATAATAATTATTTTTTTGCACAATTTCAGATTTCATGTGATATTTACGTTCTGTGTTTCTATGACAATGTAAAAATTATACAATTTTGAATATCTAACACTTTTAAACGAGTTTACAATAAATAATGGTTTCAATGGCACTTTAGCATTAGTTAAAGGGACAATTCTCCTGTAGCGACGGCTGCGATCAGCGCCTCTATAGGCCGTTTTAAGTCCCAATTGCTGTACGGCGAGTTTCATGCGTCCAGTAATTTTTTTGTTGTTGTTGTTGTTAATGTACGCGAAGCGAACATACATAAGTTGCTGATCGCTGTGAATGAGTTTCTCATGCATTCTACAGATTGCTGTACAGCGAGTTTCATGCAACCAGTGGTGTTTTTTTTTTTTCAGTTATGAACGACGAAGCGTACATACATAAGTTGGTCGCCGCTGCTTGAATGAATTTTATGCATTCTAGAGATTGCTGTACAGAGAGTTTCATGCGTCCAGTGGTGGTTTTTTTTTTTTTTGGTTAATGTACGTGAAGCGTAGACACATAAGTTTTTGACCGCTACTACAGTGCCTAGAAGTATATAGTGTTGTTATCGGCGTCAATATTATACTTCAGAAATAGAAGACGCCGATAGATGGCGCCAGTGTTCTCGCCGCGGCTATGGTAACTTTCGTTTTTACATACACCTCATTTTAAATCTATTTTTTTCTGTATAAATCAGTACTTTAAAATGCTCTAGATAAAAAATAAACAAGGAAAAAAATTCTAATAATGAAAATACAGTTGAAGAGAAATGTAATTGATTTCATAACAACTAATTGTAATTAACTCAAACAGTTACAAACTTTATCATAGGACAATGTTTTTCTTCCTACAATATTTAGTTATTTCTAAAATTGGATAAATACAATATATTGGATAAATACAATATATTGGATAAATACATTATACTATGATGAATTCTTGCAAAAACATGTCCCTATTTTGACAACTTTTTAATCGGTATTCATTATTACATAACTTGTTTACATCCTGTTAACAAACTAAGAATAAATTGAGTTGTTAAAAATTTCTGACATTTCGGAGCTTTAGTTTTGAGTAAAATAATTTAAGGTATACTAGCAAACATCAAACATTAAATTAATGATAATTTCAAATCTAGAAAAAAAAAAAAATTACTCTCCTGAAAGTATGACAAGAATGCATTTTCTTTAAATTAGGGTAGATGAGCCAATCATCCTTAAAAAATTATTTAAAAATTATTTTTGATTAATAGTTATTATTATATATATTATTATTATTATTATTATTACATTAAGTTATCAACAATATTTAACCATTCTCATACTCACATTTCTCAAATGTGAATCAAAATTTTAATAACAGAAATAAATCAAACACTTTCCAGTTTTTTTCGAGTAATAGACACCCTACAAAAAGTAATACATTGATTTTGTGAATGTATTTAAAACCATGATTGAATGAAAGCATACTAATGAAACAAAATAGTCATGTTAAAATAAATTTTAAAGTTAGGATATCAATAATTAATAAAATACTTATGATAATGTTCATTGTTTAAATTATTTATTGTCATTATCACAAGATAAATATTTTAATTATTTTAGATAGAAAAATTAAAATACTAAATTAAAAATAATTGAGCAAATTTTCTCTCCCTTCAATAGTGTATTTGTAATTTCTCTCAATAAATCGCTCATGAAAATGCGATTCACATTAGAGTCCTGCATCGGGTCGGGTTACCCGCACCCGACCCGTCCCGCGGTTTGAGTCGGGTTGGCGCTCTTTTTTTTTGTTGAGGTTCGGGTCGGGTTGACTTCTACTTTTTGCTGCGGGTCCGGTTGACATTCACTTTTTCGGGTTCGGGTTGGGTTTTTACTCTTGCGGGTCGGGTTCGGGATGACCCGCTTTTTCAAAAGAATGTCCAATATTTTTTCAGATTAAGGAAATCGAGGTAAATTTTTTGTCGGGTTCGGGTCGGGTTGCTAGTTGACTTCAAATGAAATTTGCGGGTTCGGGTCGGGTACAACCCGACCCGTGCAGGACTCTAATTCACATGCAACTGAATGTTGGTTCAGATCTTTGTCGGCACGAGGAATGACTTTTAACCATTTTTCAAATTAGTTTTAGTCTTTGGGGGGGGGGGATAGAGTTATGTTAGTTTTGTTGCTTTTATATCCACTAGTATATCCGGGAACGAAGCATGTTCAGGGCTTAATTTGCGCCGGAGCCCACCAGACCTCAGCTCCGGTACTTCTCTATTTTTAGTAAATGTTTAAATATTGGCCAGAATTCACAGGAGCTCATAAACACTGCGCTCCGGAGCCCAGTGCAATAACGCTTCCGAAAAACGAATTCTAAATTACCCTTTCCTTTCCCTCCCATCCCCAATTTTTTGCCTGCTTTTGTATCAAAACACTTATAAGTGAGGTAATGTGTCGCTCACGTAAGAGATTGAGATAAAACGGGCTCGGTTTTTATATCAGTCTTGGGAGGGTTGAACTCAATCTGTCTTAAATTCAAATTTTATTTATTTCCATTTCAAATCATTTTAATGCTATTTTGATCAGAATAACGAGTAAACAGAAATAGTCTTTTTTCTATTCCGCATAGCTGCGAACTATTAATTTTTTGTGTTAACACTATTTCCGAATCATAATCCTGAGCTTATTTAATCGCAGAATTCTGCGATTAATTAACATTAAGATTAGGTAAAGCAAAGGTTTCTATTTGGAAGTAGTAATAACAAAAAAATGGAACAGTTGATATCTAAGTATACGCAGATAGATGTATTTAATTATTTTTATTTTGCTAAAAAAAAAAAAAAGTGTTTTAAATTTTGAAGATAATGTATGATATATAAATAGGCAGACTGAAGTGGCGGGGGGGGGGGGTGCGTGTTAGTACCGCAGAATATTAGGGCTCCGGCACTTTTTTTCTTAGAAATTAAGCCCGGAGCATGTTCGATCAGCTTTTCTTTTCTTAGTATTTGCAGATTTATCCATACTGATTTATCATTAAACAGGCATAGGCTGGGATTGCGGTGCCTCGCTTAAGATCAACTTAGAGACTTACGATATAAACAAAACGTAAACGGCATTACAGTGCCTCGCGATCTTACGACAGCTTCGAAGCAGCCGTAAGTTAAGACGCAAGTGGATGCGCGCGCAACGGAAACAAATGTAACTGCGGCCTCTGATTGGCTGACTGCAGGAGGACTTACACCGAAGCACGAGGACTTACGCTGAGGCACCGTAATACGAAGTTACGACTGATCGCAGGAACGCCTATCCTACGATCGAGCGTAAGATACGGTAGAGCGAGGCACCGTAATCCCAGCCTTAATTACATTGAAACTAACATTAGGATCAAGCCTGTTAAATGAAACTTCAAACGTTAATAACGGCGGTGGGAACTCGACGCCCTCTCGCGGAGAATCTGGTTTTCCTCCTGTTAGGCTGGGATTACGGTGCCTCGCTCTACCGTATCTTACGCTCGATCGTAGGATAGGCGTTCCTGCGATCCAAGGGCGCCCATAGGATTAATTTTAAGGGGGGGCTGAGAAAAATCTCAACTTCCACAAAAGCTAGCATACATTTTAGTAAATATTTAAGGTACTTTGCATTTTTTTCGCGATCTTTTGACGAAATTTGCGTTTTTTTGTACGAATCATTAACGAAATTTGCGATTTTTTGACAAAATTGGTTTTTTTCTGCGATTCTTTTACAAATTTTGCGTTTTCCCACTATTCTTTGACGAAATTTAGATTTTTCGCGATTCTTTGACGAAATTTTTTTTTCCCGTGATCCTTTGACGAAATTTTTTTCGCGATCCTTTGAGGAAATTTGTGTTTTTTCGCGATTCATTCACGAAATTTTCATTTTTTCACGATTCTTAGACGAAATTTGCGTTTTCTCCATGATTCCTTGATGAATTTAGCGTTTTTATCGCGATCTTTTGACTAAATTCGTCTTTTCCCCGCGATCCTTTGACGAAATTGGTGATTTTTTTCCGCGAACGATTGACGAAATTGGTGTTTTCTGTGACCATTTGTCAAAATTTGTGATATTCTTCCGTGATATTTTTTATGTTCGAATTTGCGGAACCGAATGCCTTAAATTTTCAGACAATTCGGAACATAATCACCTTCACCACTGACCTGAGGGTACTGAATAAGGGGCTCACAACCATAGTAGACAAAGTCCATTAAAAAAATGAGATAGTCCATTGAGAAGGTGCATAAAATCTGTTTTATCCACTCCCACAGTAAACATAGTTTGTATACAGATGACATATACAGGGTTGCCACGTACGACTATTTTTTTATTCTATTCGCACCACTATTAAAAAGAAGAGATTTTGTAGTATATTGCTCTTGCAAATTTTATCGAATTTTATGTCAATATTTTTTGTTTTGAGAAAGTGGTGTGAGGTAGAATTAAAAAATAGTCGCCAGTGGCAGCCCTGCATATATGAGAAAGTGAAAACAGATTTGGCTCAGTGTGGGAATGGATAAAATAGATTTTATGCACCTTCTAAATGGGCTATCTGATTTTTTTTTCAAAGTGGACTTGGTCTACTATGGTTGTGAACCCCTCAAATGACCTTCCTGCAGTGGAAATTTTTGGCAGAATTGTCTATAATTTAATATGGCTGTCTGAAGTAAAGGGGAAAATGTAGTTTCTGCGAGGAGATCATTTATCATGACATTCTCATCACAGTCTTTGCTTTTCCACAAATCAAACCATGTTCTTGCTTCCGACTCCAAATTCTCAATATTATAAAAATGAGATAGCTCCTTGATTTCTTTGATAAAAACTTTTTTTTTTTCATATTTTTCATCATATTGGGATGAAGTAAAATTGCTTTGAATGACGTTTCATTTCAATTCAAAAACCTTGACTCAAAGGATATAATTAAAGAGTCTAAATATGGATATAGAAATGCTGCTCTGTAATATTCAAGAGGAGTCTCCATAGGAAGGTTCGAATCGTAAGATTATCTAGTAGACGGTCTATAAATTTTGATATCGATTTCTTACAATTACAATTTTCCATTAGCTCCACGAAAATTTCTGAAAATTCTTTTTCTGATTCCATTCTGTGCATAAGAAAAATCTCAAGAAGTTCCATCTTTATGTTTTGATAAACCGAATGCAAATCTTAATCTACAGATTGTAATTTGTTTACAACTGGCTCCAGATAGAAAAAATATCGAGAAATTATTTTACAATAAACTTCATAGATGTCGTTGCAGCATCTAAATGAATGTCTTGTGAGCGTGTTTCTTGGTTCGTACTATTGTCTAGAGGAAGATTACAGAGATTTTCTTTAATAGTGGCAAAATGATTAGAAAAGTATGGTGTGGACTTATGCTTTTCTGACCACATTGTTTTATATAGACCAGGAAAGTGTGATTTACAAGAATTATAAGGTTTCAGGTCGACGAAAATCATTTTGTCTTGTTCTGTAGACTTAAGATAGAGTTTTCGAGTTCGGGCTGCATACAATCTGACACATTCAGGATTCTAATCTTTATTAGATTCGGGAAAAAGAATTTTTCAGTTAAAAATTGCACTGTACCGTTCACATCTTATTATTAAATCTCTCTCTAATTTCTTAGCGTTTTGTTCATGCAAAATCAGTTTTACCCGTGAAAATGGATCCTGTGTATAACAAAATCCTTTCTTATACAGAAAAAGTGTTATCATCTTGTAGGAAAAAAAACCACATACTAACACCGGCTAAGATAAAAATCGTCTAAAATGGAATTTGTTTCCTATCTTGTGCTTTTTCTCTTTGTAAGAAGCAGACTATTCGAAAGGACTAATTAAAAACTTATGAAAACAGAACCTGTCTAAAACAGAATCCAGCTTTAAAAGAAAAATAATTATGGTTATGACAAAATGAATTCCAAACAATTATACCTGCTAATACGTAAACCCATCTAAAACGGAAATTTCTTCCGGTGCCTTCTGATGTTGTCCAGGCAGATTTTATTATGCTTTGTTTTTACAAGATGAAGTTAAAATTTTCATATCTTGCAACTGATTTATATATATATATTTTTTTTACAAAACCAAAATCTAGGGGGGGGCTCAAGCCCCCCCTTGCCCCCCTATATGGGCGCCCTTGCTGCGATCAGTCGTAACTTCGTATTACGGTGCCTCAGCGTAAGTCCTCGTGCTTTGGTGTAAGTCCTCCTGCAGTCAGCCAATCAGAGGCCGCAGTTACATTTGTTTCGGTTGCGCGCGCATCCACTTGCGTCTTAACTTACGGCTGCTTCGAAGCTGTCGTAAGATCGCGAGGCACTGTAATGCCGTTTACGTTTTGTTTATATCGTAAGTCTCTAAGTTGATCTTAAGCGAGGCACCGCAATCCCAATGTTAATAGGGACATTTTTTTATTGCGGTTGTATTGGCGATAAGCACACTACTTACTTCTAGGCACTGTACCGCTACTTGAATGAATTTCGAAATTTTCTCCAATCATAATGTTTGTGCTTTGTGGTAGAGAAGTGATTATTTACACAGTTTAATTTCTTTCACGAAATGAACGTTGATTTTATTCCGTTTTGTGGCAATTTACAAAGTTTAAGAGATTTTTTAATTGTTTAGAAAAAATTGATTGTTAAAACTGCTAAACCTTTAGATACGGAGAAAAAAATGATTAGAAATTTATAAAAATGGAAAAATCTGGAGGAAGAAACAGCTAAAAATTTGTAAAAATGGAAAAATCGGGAGGAAAGACAAACTAAAAATTTGTAAAAATGGAAAAATCCGGAGGAAAATATTGTTAAAAATTTGTAAAAAAAGGAAAAAAATTAGCTAAAAATTGAAAAAACTGGAGGAAAAAAAGTTTAAAATGTGGGAAAATGAAAACAACCGGAGGAAAAAATTGCTAAATGTTTGTAAAAATCGAAATATGTGGAGTAATATTGCTAAAAGTTGTAAAAATTTAAAAATCTAAAGGAAAATATTGCTAAAAGTATGTAAAAATCGAAAAATCTCGCAAAAAAACGAAAGATCATTCCAGTATGACGTCAAAAACATGGAACACAGAATCTTCAATCTGCGCAATCTACTGCACATACTCTGACGCGCTTAGAGCGAATTCATGTTTACCACATTGGCTTCTTTATCTCACTTTATTTGATTGCCAAGTACTTCTTTTCTGTTATATTTTAAAAATTGTTTTGTTTTGATGAAAATCAAGACGTGTGTTGCGTTTAAAATGTCTAGCATACAGAAAAAAATTATGTAAACTGGAAAAAATATATCAGGTAAGTGTTTTCTGTCTTTTTTGGTTATGTCAGTGTTACAATTTCTGTAATGCTAGGATCTGATCATGTTATTTCAACTATTTTTGATCGGTGTTATTTTACGAATTTAATATAATAATTAAGTGGGTGGAGATGAAAAGTTCGTATCTTAGGCAAAAAAAAAAAAAAAATTTGCTTTGTAAAAATAAGATTTGTCTAATTTTATAGATTTTATACGCACAACTGGGAAAGTATGTATTCATGCACTTTTATTTAAAGTCATTGTAACTGAGCAGCTATATCTCTTAACAATCCCTTTTTTAACAACTAGTACAATCTGTACCCTTTATTATCATTATTATTTTTGTCTTGCAATTAAATGTTATTGTATAAGTTATACGCGTTCTATTCAAAATCGATGTTTTTTTATTTATTAATCTTTGTCCACGCAGTCGTGCAGTTTATATGCTTTTATTAATTTTAATATTTTGTAGGGCAGTACCATAAAGGGAATATTTATTTTCTCAATAATGATTTGCCGAATTTATTGTTTGATTTGCAGTGTTTGCAAGTGTAAGATTCGTATATTATTTTATATTTTAATTTCATTTTAAAGCTTAATGTAACTAAATTGTTGTTCAGATTGAGTGTCTTTAGAGTAACAAGCATGATTTGTTTTTTATAAAATGCATGATTTTTATGAATACATGATCTAAAGTAGGGCCTAACTAACCTTACATGAGGCCTTAGTACAAAGATCCACTATTGGGCCCTTGTAACATGTTTTTAACCACTATTTGTACTCACTTTAAGAAAAATACAAGGCCGCCCTGTTTTCCGTTGTGATAATCAGGCCCTTCTGTAAAGAACTAACATTAATCTCTTATTTTATACCAGAGCCGAAACTAAGAGGGTGTGCCGAGGATGCCAAATATGAACATTTGGTTTGTTGTTTGATACAAAATATATAGATATGAAATTTGAGTAAAAATGTTTTTCAGTTGGAAAATCCAAAAGAAGAATTGAGGTGATTGGGACACTAAACACTATGGGTTGGAAAATTCACAAAATATAATACTTAGTTAAAAATTATTTGTTTTTGTTCTACTAGGTCACTATTATAATTTTGATAATTTATGTTAGGTTTAGGAAAGAATCTAGACATAACAGTCATTAATAGGAAGAGATACTTCTGTGAAATTGGCTGTATATAGCACACATATATTTTACGGTATTGAAATGGAATTCATTGTTATACCTACAGGAAATCCTGGTTTTTCAGTTCTTAAGACATTGTGACTCATATGACTTTAAACGCCTGCTTAATTGCAATGTAATGCAACTTTAGTAAAATCTGTGTGCAACAGAATCTTGTCTTAAATGAAAACTTTACATGGTTTCAACAGAAAGAAAACCAGCAATTTTATTTGCTAATAGGAAAACCTGTATAAACCAGAATTTTTCTAGTTAATTTTGATTCCAGTTTCACAGGTTTTATAAATATTGGACAAAAGTGTGATTGCCCATTTTTAATTTTAAAATAAATCAGTTATTATTAACTTGTAAAATTCTCTTTGTAAATTTACTTTGCAAAAAAGTGGGGGGAGGGGTGTAGATGCCAAAATCCATGTTTGTCCTCTAGGAAAAAAAGCTAGTTTCGGCCTTGTTTTATACATATATGGATATATTAATACATTTCTGTTGACCTTTAAGTACATAAGATGTCTTTTCTTTTCAGAATCTTAAGATTTTCCTGGAATGAATGGAACACGATAACTCAAGATGAAGACACACAGGCTGTAGAAGTGTTACCAAGTGCATATGTGTGTTTTTCACTTCATATTCCTTGGTAACATTGCTCCAGCTAAATTTCATTTAAATAGGGATCTCAAAACAGATTTTGATGCAGGAGACAAAATTGTGAATGAAGGTGGAAAAGATTGAGTATACATTTGAAGGAAAACCACACTATTCAATTGAGGTATGTTAAGAATTTATGCTGTCTTCAGTACTCTAATTATGGTTCTATGTAATGATTCTGTTCTACGTATATTATTAGATTTTTAAGGTTAGCTTTTTACACTAGTTTTTAACAATATTTATAAATGTGTCATATACATTTTTCACAGAAATCCTCGTGCATTTTTTTGCATTTAATTATAAATAGTAAGAAGTTTGTCTCAAATATTTTCTTGTGCCTGTGTTTGTTTTTTAAACCAGACCCATCGGTTGGATGGGGTTCGAGTGAAATTGGATTACCTGACCAGTGTAGAACTCTACTTCCATCAAAATATTTTTTCCAAATGACAATTAAATTTTGACCTCGATATGGGGGATGGGGGGTATAGGGCTGGACCCCCTCACTAGTCTCAAGTACCACTTGTGTTTCTTAGGGCTTGAAAATCTTTCCATGTTAAGGAGATTTTCGTCTTACATAAAGTCCAACTTAGACAGATATTACTGAAATTTCAACTATTATTTATAATAATTACTGTAAAACCCAAATGTAATTCCCCCCCTCTCCCGTTTTCAAAAGCAAAACCAGTTAAATTTAGGGGCTGACAGTGAGGGCTTATGATCGAGTTTTTTTTTAATTCGTTAAAACACTGTTTTATCATTAATTTAGAAGTAAAAAGGTAAATACAGGGGAGAAAAGCTTCTTCCGCATTTTAGTGAATTTCTGCTTTAATAAAATAAAATTCATCTAAATCCTTCTTTCTTCCCGAGCCCACAAAATTTAAAATCCTAAAAAAAAAAAAAAAACAATTTTTTCAAATTTTCTGCATTATTGTAACAAAACATAATCAATCATCTAAGTCCCCCCCCCCCCCCCCCCCAATCCCTGAAATTCTCACTTCTGCTTCTGATACCCAGAGAAGTATAATTAAGTTAAATTCTGGGAGTGGGAAGAGGGAGAGAGATTTTTCTCTTTTTTGCTGTTGGCTGTTTTGTTTTTATTAGCGGTGTATAGAGTAGTACTTTAACCAAATATTGAGTACTCAGCCAAGTAACTAACGAGTAGTTGTGTATATGAAAGAATCACTGATGTGCACATGAAGTGAGCTTAAGGATATGATGGAGGGAGATTTAACTTGATATATTACAATGTAATTTATGTGTTTGGATTGCCCCCCCCCCCCCCAAAAGTATAAGGTTTCTAAATTTTATCTTAAGGCGAAACTTAATTGCCAGCTTACAAATTATTTATTCCCAGTTCCTTTTCCTAAAAATTAATTTATCATTTTATTTTGCTCGTTATTACACTCTGACTGCATTTTCATCTATTTAAAAAAAGAAAAGAAGTCTTGTGCCTGGAAACAATGAGAAATCTTTGTTCACAGATGTAGTACATATATATTTCGACGGTTAGTGTATATGCTGTCAATTCTCACGGCATATAAAAATTATTTCTTTTGTTTCTTATTCACACAGCCTTTTACTTGCCATATTATGGTACATCAGCACCCATTAGTCATATTTTTAGCTCTCATCTTCCACTTTTTACATAGTAATATTTTAGGGTGGTTTCTTGCAAAAATTCACAAGGCTCCATTATGCAGTTTTAATCAGGCCGATGTTAAAATTCATAATTGCTCTTTGACTTAATCTCATTCACTTTAACAGATAAAACCAGATGTGTCTGTCTGTTCAGACTCCTGTATCACCAGAATATATATTTTTGGCTAATTAAATTTCTATTGTTTTGCCAATGCCTTATACAATCTGTGAAAGTTATGACAGTTTTCTAGAGATACTCAGCTTTTGCTCTGCATAGTATCAACATGTAATTGCATTTACCTTCTCTCCGGCATTTGATTACAGGCGTTGTATTGTGTACCTTGTAAAGAACCTGGATTATCAATAAACAGAGCTTGTAATTACATTTGAAGTCTTCTTCCGATAGCATGATCCCCCCCCCCCCCCTCCAACCTTACAGTTGGATAGACAACAGGTTCCAACAACCTATTATTTTTATAACATGTAACTAATCTCTTTGCATGCTGCCAATGGACATTTTAATTAAACGTCTTTTAAACAGAATGTTTGAAACAATTTTGACACTGTTTTCTGTTGAGATGAATCCACATCATTAAAATACATTTGCATGGTTAAACTCAATTTTTGCTTGTAACTTATAAAAACTTAGCTAGTTATGATACTTTGAATTTCATGCATTGTCAGATTTTCTAGTACAAAAAAAGACACTTCCATTTTTAGTGATTCAAGCACTGAAAATTCATGAAGTTCTAAGTATAACTCAGTAAGTTTTAGTCATTGAAGAATAAATTTTTACTGTTATACTTGTTAGAACACTTAAAAATTTTCTAAATAAAACTTATTGGACTCAGGCATTCTATACAATTTTTAATTCCTTAACTATTTAAAAAGTAATAATTTTTACGTAATCGATTTTTATGTGATGCAAAACAAAGTTTGAGACATTTTTTGCAATTGGAACTATATTTCTAAAACTAATGGTTTAGAAATTAGCTAATTAGTAAACGATAAGAAGAGATACCCTGTATAAGCAAAAAAAACACATTTTGCAAATCTCACAAATATTATTTACAGTGACCTCTCACTTATATGACTCTCGGTTATACCCCGAATTCTCTTGGTCCCATCCATGCTTTATAGGAAATAATGCTAAACTTCTCTCACTTATATGATGCTTTAAACATTTCAAGCAAGTTTACATTTCCCATTCAAGAATTCATTTTTATAATCATTAAAGTACAAATCATTAACGCTTCTTATCTTTATCCTTTTGACTATTGTTAAAGTGTTTATAAATAATGAATAACATTTCTTATCTACCTTGGTGTGTTATTAACGATGAAATCTATGGTGGGAAGGTGGTTGTATGGAATTTTCTTGTGCCTGCTATTTAAGAAAACCGATTAACAAAAGCCAAATGACCACCTGCAGATCATGTCTCTGTATAGTACTGAGTGAGTAATCAGGGTTAGTGCCAAATGCACTTTCCTGGATCAGTGTCCATCACATCCAGATATAAAAGATGTACCATTTCTGCAACAAATTAAAGTTATATTTTTGCCAGCAGATTCTACAAACAGATTAAAGCTATTAGATTTAGGGATTATAAAGAATTTCAAGTAAACTACAGAAGGAGTTTGATTTGGAAAACAAAAAGGCAGCTAAAGCAATTTCCATTTTAGATGCCACGCATCTTACAGCATCTGCATGGAAAATGTGACATCGGAGACAGTTAAGAATTGTTTTAGGAAATGTGGTTTTTCACAAGACCAAACTGCTAGGTCAACAGATAAACCCGATTTTAAGAGCTTATGGGAATTCTTTAATGAGAAATCTTTGAAGATATCAGTAATGGAAACGTGAGAGCAGAGGGTGACAAAGATGGAAACAATGTTTCTGCTGTTGTAATTTTTTCAGAAGCAAGTGCCGCTATAAATACATTAAAGAATTATGTCCACCAAAATGAATATTCCTAAAATAGCTTAAAAACTTTAATAGTCTTAGAAAAAAACATTTTCTCTTTTAGTCGACGACAGAGGCAAACTAATATCACTTCATTTTTTGAGAAAATCTGATCTGTTAATCTTCAAAATAAGCATAGTGGTGAGTGAACTATTTTGTGAACTTTTTAAACTATGTTTTATTTTTTATTATTATTTTTCTAAATTTTGTTAAAATCTGTTCTTAGTACTCAAAACTTATCATTTTTAATATAGGTAAAATAATTAATACATGTAAAGTTTGAAACTTGTATAATGAGATGATCTCTCAGTTATACGACTTTTTCTACAGTCCCCTGAAAGTATTATGAAAAGTGGTCGACGGGATAATAGAGAAGTACCCAGATTTTTAATGTCTCTTGCAACCTTCAATTTAATCTTGAAGATAACAAGCAGTTTAGTTGAAATATTTATTTGTTTAGTAAGGGAGAGGTCACTGTATATAGTTATAATCGAATGCAATTCATCTTAACAAATTTTCAATATGATTTTTAAATTAATTACAATTTTATTAAAATTAAGTTACTACACAACTTATACAATGGTATTTTCTTTCTTTCATTTTTTGCCCCAGGTGCCAGTATAGAAGGGGAGCACGAAAAGATTTAATTCATCTTTCGGTAGAAAAAAGAAATAATGAAATTAGGACAAAAAGTCATGCAATCGGACATCCCAAAGTAAAATAGTACCAGTTAATTTTATATACCTTGCTTTGAACATGGCTGGTTTTTACATTAGGTGACCTGGGATATTTGAATAATGAATTGAATACATCAAAGATACTTGCAAGGTCAATACACTGTCCCAATTAGACCCGAATTGATTCACCATTTCTGATGTTATCATGATGAGATAAGTTTTGCATGTTTTTTACTTTTGTGTGTCCCTGTAAATGAACTATGAGAGCTACACATTTTATTAACAAACTCATCTAATGGCAAATCAATTTACTTTTCCAATTTGATTTGAAATTTAAAAAACAAAAATATTAAGATAATGTACTTTCTACCAATTATTTCATATTTAAAATAAAAATAAAAGCAATGGATCGAAAATTCTGTGTATAAATTTATTTTGGAAAGGGGGGGAGAGCTAATGAATGTCTATTCTGTGGCCCTTCTTTTCATACATGGTGAAAAGTTACTATGCAAAATATTATCTCGAATATTGATTTCATCCTTCTCAAAGTAGATCTTTTCGCACACAACTTTTATGATTGTATACATTTGATAGGTCATTTTAATAAGAAAATTTCTAGTATTTTTCGATATTAAGACTCTTTTATTGCATTTGTGATGAATATTATAGTATATTTGGTTAATATTTTGCTTAAAAAATAAAGTATTTATTACTTTCCAGCTTTTGCTGATATTTTGCAAGCAATTATCTGAATTTTGAGAATATTTTTTTTTAATTTAATTATTAAATAAACTACATACATTGTAAAAACTGCTTGTACTTTTAAAGACAGGTGAATGTGATTTTAAAGGTAGATTAATATGAACCATGGATTGCTGGAATTAAAAGAGCATATATTTATCCAATAAAAATTGTGTATGTTTATAAAGACACATGTTTGAAGATAAAAGTTTTGGTATCCATTTAGAGTAGATAAATATTAATTGAAGGAATTAAATAACATATCTTAATGAATTATTTTTAGTTGTGAAAAGATTATATGAATGTCATGATTACTTGAGTATTACAATTTACTTAACAGCTTTATAATATGTTATGTTAGTAGTGTACAGATTTTGGTACTTCTCTATTATCCCATCAACCACTTTACATAACAAGAAACTATCGTCAAACTGTAATGCCAAATAAACAGGAGAACGTTGCCGTTGGAATATCAAAATAAATAAATAAATAAAATATAGGAATTTAAGGACACAATTGTTATTTTAATGAATGAAATAACTCATAAATCAGTAAAACTGAAAAATACACACACATGTCGAATTAAAAACCACTTGATGACATAACAAACACGTATAATGCTTCTGACATCAAGTAAATGGGACTGCGTTTTTGGCGTTTAATCTTGCAGTTTGGCGATAGTTGTTTATTATGAAAAGTGGTCTACGGGATAATAGAGAAGTACCCAGATTTTTAATGTTTCTTGCAACCTTCAATTTAATCTTGGAGATAACAAGCAGTTTAGTTGAAATATTTATTTGTTTAATATTTGTGTTTTATATTAATGTTTAATATTTGTTAAGATATTTTAAAAATAATTAGAAATATCTAGGATATTCTGATAGCATTGGTATCATTTGTGCAAAATCCGGGGGCAATAAACGAATGATGATTATTATAATAAATAATTTTAAAAAAAATTACATTCAAATATAACTGCTCTCTTTCTAAGTGTTTAACTATTTTAAGTCATATGGGTTGAATAAATTTTAACATATATATATATAGTTACTTTCATGTGTTTTCGAAAAATGTTGAAGAATAAAATATTTTTATTTAATTTTATTTTATTTGTGTATTATTATTCCAATTGTTTATTCATTAATTACATTTTTTAACTTGAATACACAGAAACTCCGTCAAGATGAAGATTTGAAATTTAATTACTGATTAATAATACATTAATTTTAATTTAATAGCTAAGGTATATAAACAAACCTGCCACTGGCAGATTTTATTATTTTTTCTACTATTGGTGTACCGAGTAGTGCTTTGGCCGAGTAGTTGTGTTTAAGAAAGAATCACTGATGCGAACATGAAGTGTGCTTAGTGGTAACACTTCTATGTGTGTGTGTGTTTATATAGATACCTATTTATAAACATGCATCTTGTGCATATAATATAATCATATTTTTTTAAATTAACTTCAATTTTTTTAAATTAACTTCATTTTTTGAAATTTTATTTCTTTTATTGTGGACCTTTTAATGACAATTTTTGAATATTCAAAAATTTTAAAACAGTAGCATTATTTAAAAAATATATATAAAAAAAGAATTGATATATAAATAGTTCAATTAACCAATATGAAATTAAAATTGATTATTTAACACATCTTTACCCATTTGTCATTTTGATACCTGAAATCTGTCTATCAAAAATGGTTATTGCTTGCTGTAACAATTCCTTGAATAATGCAAAATGTTTCATAGTTTTTATAAGTATCTTATTTTCTTTTGATTAAAAAAATTGGGTACTATCGTGTAATAGCGGTCCTTGAGGATGAATCGTCAAGCGACAAAGATTTATCGCCAAATTATAAAGCATGTATGACATAATTATTACGTTAAATCATTACTTTTGTGATGTATATGGCCGAGTTATTAGTCATATATAACACATATATGATGTATACATATAACATGTGCATAAGTCATATAGGATGTATATATATGACATATAAGACATAAATAATATGTATGTAATGACGTATATGGGTGTTTGGAATAATATGTGTATATATGATGCATATATAAGCTTTTCGATGATCTTGGCGAAATCAGAGCTGAAACCTTGACATAATTGTAATTGTGGAGGCCGCTATAACACGAAAGCACCAAAAAGGGGGCTTTACAGTTTCTTTTCTTTTCTTTCTGTGTGTGTGTAATGTGCTAAAATGCTATTTTATCAGTGCTCGCAGTGAACACATTTTTTCTGGAGCAGGCCAAATTTACAACCAATAAAAGAAATGCCCTATCTCCAGAAAATGTAGAATGATTAGTATTTTTGTACCATAATTTACCATACAGCAAATTTAAAAAAATTTTTTTTTTTAAATTGTATTTATTGTATTTTCTGTTTCTACGTACTGCTTCTTTATCCAAAATCAGTCTTTTCCTACAGTTTTAGAAATGTCTTTTTTTTTAATATAAATATAAAATTAAACTTCAATTTACATTAATTTTGCATGGGGTTTTTTTCTTACCTTTTTCTATGTTTTATAGATAAATTTTTATGTACCGAGTAAATAGTTTTTATGAATTATGGCATATATTATACATTTATATTCAAATAACTTTTTATAGATCACTTATAAATTAATTTGTCTTTAAATATGCTGAAATTCTTGCAACTACTCGGTATTGGCCGAGTACTCAGCCAATTTGCCATATTAGGCCCTATTTTCTACCACTATTTCTAAATCAATCTCTCCAAAAATTTGTAAGAATCTGCGATGAAGGTCATTGTTTTGAAATAGTGGTGGAACCAATGTTCATGAAATGTATTAAAAAGCTGCTTCTGATTTATATTAGGTAAATTACTTCTGTATGTATGTAATAACAGATAAGACTTCTGTATAAGTAAATAAATCGTATAAATATTGAAAAAATTGGTTGTGTGTGCCTTTATAACAAAGTATAAAAAATTCTTTATTTCAGGTATGTAATTTCCTACTCCTAATAAATCAGACTGCTTTTGTTAATAAATATTTTTGTATTTCTAGTAATCTGCTCAATAGCGCGAAACTTTCTGACACATTTTTAAATGCAAAGACATAAAATTGGCAGGCCTGACCATGGAAGCAATCTGGAATCAAAATGAGTTTTCCATTTTTTGATAAATAAATTACTTATCGAGTTACAAGCTATTCGTTTCATGTGACGGCATGTTTTATAGTTTCTCTGGCTGTCACGTACAGAAATCCAGTTCAAAATGGTAACTTTGACAGTATTTTCTGAAAGATCTTTTGCGTTTACTAAAAAAATGGAAAACGTGTTTCAGTTACATAAGTTTCTGAATAACAATAACTGCCAATTTACGATCAAAAATGAATTAAAAAATATGTCGTAGACAGTTTGAATTTGAGAATAAACAACCTTAATATAAAAAAAAAAGAAAAAAAAAGAGAGAGAGATAATAATAACAAATGTTGAAATAAGATTTAACTGTTGAAAATTTTTTTAAATATTGCATTTTGCATATGAAAGGTAATATAAATGTTAAAATACCAATGAAGGTGATGCAGTTTTTTTTTCTTGGGGGCCCATTTTGTGAAAAGTAAAGGTTATTTTTGTGAAATTTATTATATTTTTCTGAAAAATAAAATTTTTTAACAAAAGTTGAAATCCAGTTAATCAAATTCGAAACAAACATTTATAAACAAAAACTTTTAAAATCCTTTTGCTGAAGTTTTCCTCTCTGGTGAACTTGTTTGTTTACAAATTACGCATTTTAAAAATCACAAAATAATAAATAAATAATAAATATTAAGTTTTTATGGAATAGAATTTTGTTTTGTGAAGGGAAACCATTTTATCAAATTGATTTTTGTGAAGGGACCCATTTTATCAAACTGACATTTGTGAAGGGTACAAGTTGTAAATTTCCAACTGGACGAAAAATGTCCGGGCCAGGATTCGAACCTGGGATCGCTTGGCTGAAGCCGCCACGCTCTACCACTGAGCTATCCCGGTCGAATCTAGGGGGGTCCATTTTATTAAATTGATTTTTTTGAAGGGATCCTAAATAGGCCCCAAATTTTTCCTGTATCGACCCCTGAAACGGATAACATTTTGAAAGTTTATAAACAGCTCTGACATTTGATATAAGTTTAATTTCTTGCAGGTTTTGTTAAAGTCATTCTGTCTATTTTGTTTACAGTTGAAATTTTGCCTTTTCATTAGAGTAATGTATACATAAATTAGAAATAAATTGTATTAATGACTCTTTTGACTTTTAGAACTTTCAATCCCTTTTTTAATAAAATGCTAGAAATAAATAAGCATTAATTGTTTACATATAAATATTAAGGTGCGAGGGGAATATTGAAATGGTGATCAAAAGCTTTCTACAAGTTTAACATTCAAGCATTTTATTTCTAACAGATATATTAATGCCCTTTATTCTTTGGTTTTTCATAAAAATTTTAAATTAACATGATAATTTAAATTTTTGTCCCAATGTTAGACAAAAAAAAAATATCTACTTATTTTGTTTGACTTACAAAAATAAGTAATAGAAATGAAAAAAAATTCTTTATTATCTGTTTTTAAATTGCAAATTTAAGAAATGAAATTTAAAAAGAAAGCCAGTTCATGTTATTCATTTTTACAAAGAATAGTTTTGAAAAACTTGTTTTTTAGAGGGAAGGGGTATTCAATAATGACAATGACAATAATGCTTAAAAAAAAAAAAACTCCGCCAAAACTTAGCTGAGTACTCAGTACAGCTCTAGTTTGTTGGCATACATTGATTTATGAATGTTGCTAATGAATTTAAAGTATCCTGAATTTGTTAAACTATATCATATGTTTTAAGCACAGATTTAATAATTTGATAAATTCTAATTAGGAAAAATGAAGAATTAATAAGAAATTTAAATATTAACAGTGAATAAAACAATTTCTGTACAAAAGCAAAATTTACAAATAATAATCTTTATAAAGACTCCTTCACACTTTTATTAACTACTACTCAAATGTGTTTGAATCTTCTTAAAATGCGTTTATATTAAATACGATTTTGTGAATTATATGAAAGTTTCTGTTCGCAACATAGAAATTAATCGTAAATACAAATTTTCATTTGCTTTATAAAAATTCTTGAGTGAAAAATCATTTATATATATACATATATATATATATATGATCATAGCTGCACAAAAAACCTTTTTATTCATTAGTAACTATTTCGGTGATAACTTCTAATGTAAATTAAGATAATATTCTTAAATATATTATCTTATATAATGTTCCTTAAAAGTTGTACAACTGGTGTTATTATTTTTATCATGTTTCATATGTCTATCTCAACAAAAATAAACATTTCAAACTTCCGTTATACGAGGTTACCAGAAGAACGCCAATAAAAACACCAAATCGCCAGCTCCATTACCGGAGATGACGTCAAAAACATGGACTCACGTGACTCGTTGCCATCTACTGGAATGCCCTAACAAGGAAGAGTGTAAGTAATGATTTGTCTGCCGAAAAGCACGTGTTCTGATTGGATGAAATTTGGAGGTTGCCGATTTTTCGGTTGGCACGCGTCAAAAAAATTGCCAAATTGGGCATCTCGCTTGTTCTAGAATTTTGCCGATCGTTCTTCAAAATGCACATTTCATTAAGAAGAAAACTGTCACAATAATCCAAGTTTTCATACGGCATAAAAATATATAGATGTATCGTTACTACCATGAAGATACAGAGTCTTATTTCTATCTCCATGGTTACTACATTTAAAAATAAAAATAATTGGGAATTAAAGCTCTCGAATGCGCCGTCTGGTGGAAAAAAGATATAACTTCTCCCTTCAGGAAAATCCTTGTGAGCGTAGGAGTCAGGTCGGCGGGTTCGACTCCCGCCAGCTCCATTGCACACACTTTGTGGAGCTCCCGGATGTAACTCTCTGGTGTTGTAAATTTCCTTGTGGCTATCTCGTCCCTGTATATTGACGATGACTTATAAGCGGGCACTTGATGTCAAGCACACAAGTCAGATGTATGTTCTCAATAAATAAACAGGAAAATCCCTTCCAAGCCAAGATTTTTATTTTATTCATAATGATTATATTTTTGCACAGTTTCAGATTTCATGTGATATTTGTGTTCTGTGTTTATATGGCAAGATAAAAATTATCCAAATTTTATTTCAAACGCATTTACAATAAATATTGGTTTCAATGGCACTTTAGCATTAGTTAAAGGGACAATTTTCCTGTACCGACGGCTGCGATTAGCGCCTCTATAGGCCGTTTTAAATCCCAATGATGTTGAATCATTGGACCCTATTCTCCGTTTGGGTTCGAGGTTACAATTTCCGAAATGTTTCCCCAAAGCACGTGACTCAACATCACGAAAATCTGGTCCGTTGCTGCTCTTATGACATGCAGAATTGAGTTGCGAACGAGTTGTTGCATAATTAAGGACTACAATGTCCGCAATGTTTCTCCACAGCACGTGACTCTGACGTCAGTAGGAATAGGGCGAGGCTAACGAAAAAGACAGGCTACCGCGGTGCATTCCACTTATCTTTTTTTACAGACCGCTAAAGTGACGTGTTGCTCTTTTCGTAAACCTGCATTGGTGCATTTGAACATCACGTGGCTCCGGCGGTCTGTAAAAAAGATACGCGTAAAGCACCGCGGAAGCCTTTCTTTTTCGTTAGCCTTGGAATAGGGCGAGGCTAACGAAGAAGAAAGGCTACCGTCAGGGCCGCGCTTACGGGGGGGGGAGGCGAGCCGGACATTTGCCCAGGGCCGTCAAAATTTGGGGGCCGCCAAAATTTTGATATTTCTTTTACATTTCCATGTATTCTTTCTAAATTATATCTTAATAAATGTTTTATGAGTTGCTAATTTGTAAATTTTCGAAAATTGCATGTTTCTTGAACTGGTACTTGTCCTATTTTAATTTTTAAAATTTTTTTTAATCTTCTGTAAATTTTGTAACTTTTACTTATCATAATACTTTACGGTATTGCCCATAACGGAAATCTAAGTTATTGGAGTCTGATAACTTAATTAGTTTCTCAAATGTTTTCTAAATCTGTAATCTGTTGATTTCACACAGTCTAGCTGGATATCCGAAGTTATGAATGGGTTTTTTTTTCGGATGTAGCTTAAATACGAGACATAGCCGACTCCTACCCTTGCTTTTAGGAAGACTTCCACCCAAAGAATACCTCCTATTAGGTCTTTATCCTTTGTGTAGATAATTTGAGTTAAAAAAACAACCAACTATAACCTACCGAATTCATTTTTTATTAAGTTATGAACTACTACTCTAAAGAACTTGGAATTACCGATTAGAAATCTTTCTTAGTGCTCTGATAAAGAATATACCGAATACATCGGACTCGAAAATCTAAAATTTTTCGACTCGATAATCTGCAAATTTTCTGTCAACAATTTTCAAAATTTTCCCGGTTTAATTTGCCGATCTATCTATGTTAAATTTGTCGACTGAAGCTTGAGTGGAGGGTGTGACACCCTCTCCCCTACACATACACACCTTAGGACCAACCCTGATAATTCCTCAGACGAATTCTAGCACCTAGAAGATATCGTTCGCATGTCGTAGCTAAAATTAACATGTTGTTTTGAGAGATTTTATTTTATTTTCAATGTACTCATCTTCTATTAATCATTTATATTATAAATAAATTCTACTCTGTATAATTAAAAAATTAAATTTGAAACTCTTGTTCTTCAAAACAAAACAGTATTGTTCTTCGTATGCAATGTACCAGGTTAGCTGGATATGAATAACAGAATTTCAATTATTTTATTCTTAAATAACACAAAATCCTATTAAAAACATGCGATTTACATAAACAAAAATTTTTTAATATGATTCGTACACTATCAATCCTAGTTTAACAGTTATCTTTTGGCTAACTTTTATTTCCCGTCAGAACAGCATAAAACATGTGGCATGTAGCATAATTTCTCAAAAAAAAAAAAGCAAATATTCTTTTTTTAAATTTGTTTAAATTTAATATTTTTCTTTGAAAAACTGCCAATGTTCCCAAAGTGTTTAAAAAGCCTTCAAGAAGGCTTGATTTTAAGATAGACAGTGAACAAGAGTTAATATTTAAAAACCTATTTTAAAAACAAGGTGTTCAACTTGTAGAAAAGCGACAAAAGGGATACACAAAGAGGGAAAGAGTTGTGAACCACTGCTGTAGACGTAAGTAATATACATTTTAGCATGAGAATATGAATGCTAAATGAAATCTGTGCGAGAAGGGATTTCACAAAGTGGGAACCGCACGTATTGTACACAATATTTTCTAATCGTCACATCGCTCAAAACGGGTTATTTGTATACAGATGAGGAAACAAATTTTATTATATCTGCCCATGTGTGTGGCAAAAAAATTCATACAATCGTACTATGGATAATGCTTTAAAATTATTATTATTTATTACACTAAAACTTGGGAATTCATGTGAACTCAAATTTATTCTTATTTCATGGGATATCATATTAAACCAAAACCATTATGATTATTATGAATACTGACGTGCATGGGAAACTTGATTTTTTATTTTAAGTATAATTTTTTATGACGTATTTTCTACAACTTTTTGTGTTAAAGAGTGCGTACTAATTAACTTTTGTGATATGTTTTGCATAATTTGTACAATATTTAATATTTTATATCTGTTTTAAAAATTTCAGGAAAAAAGGTCGCCAAAATATATTTTGCCCAGGGCCGCCAAAGCCCTAAGCACGGCGCTGGCTACCGCGGTGCTTTACGCGTATCTTTTTTACAGATCGCGGGAGTCACGTGATACTCGAATGCACCAATGCAAGTGTACAAAAAGAGCATATGTCACTCTAGCGGTCTGTATAAAAAGTTAAGTGGAATGCACCGCGGTAGCCTGTCTTTTTCGTTAGCCTCGGAATAGGGTGCTATGTATGTATAGGGCAGTTGCAATTGACGTCACCTTGGAGGTAAACAGTACAAATAGGCAGTTCTGATTGGTCGAATTACCCTTACCTCCAAGTGAATACAATGGTTGATCAGCTGATTGCAACTGCTCTATAGTGTCCTATGTTATGTAAGGAAAAATAATTAATCATAACTACAGGCGCGCTAAAGCATTGGTAAATAAACACTAACATAAACATAATCATAATAACATGAGAGTAAGAATACATTCATCTCTAAATATCGATTTATACCCTGGAAAAAGATATTCTGACTTCAAAAGTCCTATAGAGGGCGCTAATCGGAGTTGTCGGTGCAGGAAAATCGTCCCTTTATTGTTATTGAAAGTGTTATTGAAATCATTATTTATTTAAAAAATTATTTGAACGTTTTGGATAGTTAAATTAGGATCATTTTTACAGAGAACAATAATGTCACATGAAATCTGCAAAAAAATAATAATCATTATGGGCAAGTTAAAAATGGATCCTATTTCTTTTGACGTCAGAGTTAAGTGTTTTGGAGGAAACCGAGGCTAACGAAAAAGACAGGATAAGGAAAGGGCATGTTTACAAACAAACAGTTCGATCAACCAATCTACCACTGCATTTTTGTGGCAGCTATCATTGCGAAGCTAACGAAAAAGACAGGCTACCGCGGTGCATTCCACTTATCTTTTTTACAGACCGCTAGAGTGACGTGATGCTCTTTTCGTGCACCTTCATTGGTGCATTCGAGCATCACGTGACTCCCGCGGTCTGTAAAAAAAGATATGAATAAAGCACCGCGGTAGCCTTTCTTTTTCGTTAGCCTCGCTATCATTGCAGGAATCGTCATGGCGACGTAAGCCAATCATATCACAGACCAGTTTAACGTAGACCAATCAAATCGCTCCATCTCATGTGTACTGTAGGAGTCGTAAAGAACGAACATGTTTTTCTCCCAAACCAACAGTGACGTCAGTTGCCCTTTCCTTATACCGCGGTGCATTCTACTTATCTTTTTTTACAGACCGCTAGAGTGACGTGATGATCTTTTCGTACACCTGCATTGGTGCATTCGAACATCACGTGACTCCGGCGGTCTGTAAAAAAGAAACCCGTAAAGCACCGCGGTAGCCTTTCTTTTTCGTTAGCCTAGGAGGAAACATTTCTGATATTGTAGCCCTTGATTATGCAACGACTCATTTTGCAACTCCATAGATCTGTAACGGACCACGATTTTTGTGACGTTGGGTACAGTGTCTAGAAGTATATAGTGTGGCAATCGGAAAGGGCATGTTTACAAACAAACAGTTCCATCAACCAATCAACCACTACCTTTTTGTTGTAGTGGTTATTGCAGTAATCGTTATAGCGAAGTAGACCAGTCATATCATAGACCAGTGTAACGTAGACCAATCAAATCGCACTATCTTGAAGCTAACGAAAAAGACAGGCTACCGTGGTGCATTCTACTTATCTTTTTTTACAGACCGCTAGAGTGACGTGATGCTCTTTTCGTACACCTACATTGGTGCATTCGAGCATCACGTGACTCCGGCGGTCTGTAAAAAAAGATACTCGTAAAGCACCGCGCATGGATGTACTATATATAGTACATCCATGGCACCGCGGTAGTCTTTCTTTTTTGTTAGCCTCGCCCTATCTCATGTGACGAACAAAAGGCGAAAACAGGGAACCAACAGCAATGTCGACCAACAATGACGTCAGGTGCCCTTTCCTTATAGTGGGAGTCATAAAGAACGAACAGGTTTTTCTTGCGAACCAAGAGTGAACGTTGATTCAATTCATAATAAACTAATTAAACGTACACATTACAACGTTAACAATGTTCGCAATGCAAATTTAATTATACTTCCATATTTTCCGAGAATAAGTCGTCAAATATCTAGAATTTTGAAAAATTCGATTTTAAAGTAATTTGTGCACCATTTAACAAAATCAATTTTACATATCTCAAACATCCAATAAGGAAAGGGAATCTGGCGTCACTGCTGGTTAAATTACTGTTGAATAGCAAGAAAAACCGGACCGTTCTTAAAATGACTCCTATTGTACACATGAGACGGGGGCGATTTGATTGTTCAGATCTATGATAAAACAGATTATTAAATTAAACAAATCTATGATATGATTGAGCTACGTTGCTATGACAATTCCTTCAATGATCACTACGACAAAAAATATAGTGGTAGATTGGTTGATGCAAGTGTCTGTTTGTAAACATGCCCTTTCCTTATTGACAGATTTTCACATTGGGGAATTTATAAGATATCTTGCGAGTGTGATAGAATGTACATAGGTCAAACTAAGCAACCCCTTAAGGTCCACTTGGGGGAACATAAAAACTATGTTAAAAATTGTGACACCAAATGACCGATCTGCGATTGCTAACAATTGTTGGTTTAACAATCACAGTTTTAATTTTTCAGAGGGTTCAATAATTCAGAAATGCTCATCGGTTTACGACCTTGATTTTTGGGATTTATCATATATGGAAGAATTCGGGTAACTTAGTTAATTATATGTCCAGTACACCAAATTTTTCAAATATCTCACTACCTTTCATTTAATTCATTCTCTTCGTTTCCCCCCACTTTTTTCTCCTGCGTGCTTAAACTCATCCAGTCTGGCCGGGCGCTTCTATTGGTCTCCTACGTCACATATGTTTCCTGACCCCGCTGTTGTTTTTGAAAAACTCACCGCTATTCAATTTTGGATGCGTGCGGGAGACGCAAGCATATTTACATGGCTTAAAACGTTTGAATCGGTTTTTAAAACTTTAAATTTGGCACTGATGTTGTATATTTTTATTTGTGCTATTTTACGTTGATCATTCATTTTTAATACAACGGCACAAAGTTAAATCCACCTATTTTAATTACCAACAAATTGTTAGCCATATAATTAATTTTGATATTCTCAAATTTTACGACTTTCTCCATTACTGTCATATTGACTGATCTCAGCAATCTCTGTACATGACTAACATGGTTACTTATTAGTTTTAAATGAGTTAATTTTTGAATGAATAAATTTAATTTTGTTTATAAAATATTGAAGGTTTTGGATTGTATTTAGTTTCTTATTCCCCTTCCTCTAAACTTAATATGATTACTACATAAATATAAAATAAATAATTTCGCATGATTATAGTGCTAAAACGTTTTGGGGTTTCAAAAAAAAGTTCATAATTATCAACACTGAGATTTGTTAGTAACAAATCTCAGTTTTAGTATTTAGCTAATGTATCAAAAACTCTGTTTATCAGTTTGGAAATTTGAAATACAACTTTTGATAAAAATGTTTTAAATAAACAGTTTTTACTTTCAAATATTATTACATTGAACTCTGTGAAATCCTCACACTTAGGGACCGAGGGTTTTGCGGATTCTAGATTTTTTGCTGATGCTGTCATCCCTTTGTTTACATTTTATTTTTTGAAGTTGGACTATGAATTAGAAACAATTACACAAAAATTACAATGGAAAAATAGATATTTTTCAAAATTGGTTTAAATTTTCAATAACTAAGTTAAAGAAAAATTAAATTATATATACAATACAAATTTTACTGATTATTAATTTTTTTAAACATTGACACAATGGTAGTTTAAGTTTTGGTTTGTTGTCAATATTTTTTCTGTAGTCCATAACCACTCATTACTATGTGGTCTGAAATAAAATTTTGTTGCTCAAGGAAATTTAAAAATTTGTATGTCAGTTCTAAATCCTGTACAAAATTTATCTTTGTGTTTTTTATCCTCTGATTCAGTGTCAGAATCAATGTCGGTTTCAGTGCGATTTAAAACAATAGCTATAATTCCATCGTCAGTCGTTGATTGAGTTATAGTTGGCTCATCTTCACAAGCTAGCCATTGAACCAAATTTAGTTCCTCTAAAAATGCAGGAACAGTATTCACTAAATATTTTGCATAATTTAAAAGCTCACTGGTTTTTGCTTTTGTATGTATGAAAGCCACTCAAATCTTGAATTTGGCTCTTTCGGTATCAATGAATAATAACTTGTAAGAAGAATTATATGCAAAAGTAGGTATAAATACATTTATGAAAATTTTATTGAAAGAAATATTCAACACGTTCAGATAAAGTCGGTTAATGTTACAGTTTCATCGGTATTTGAGCGAAGTGTATGTTTGTTTTGCGCATAACCAACGAACCAAATATCGATGCCTGTTTAAAATAAAAATTGCTATTTAGATTTGGTTGTCCATTGCCCGTTTTACTTAGCTTAAATTACTATTTTCAAATGCATGTGGTACAAAATATATGAATTTTCTTAAATCACCATTTATTTTATTGGAAAACTGACACAGCCTTAGTTAAAGGAACAATCTTACTGTACTGACGGCTTCGATTAAAGCCTTCTTTAGGCCTTTTTAAGATCCAATGGTTTGCGCCACCCAAACAACTCAGTAGCTGAAGGATTACGTTACATCTTACATGGCCATGTTTCGAGTCTTCCGAAAAAGACTTGTTCGTGATTGTGCTCTTTTATAAAGTACTCTAATTGGGACTTAAAACGGCCTATAAAAGCGCTGATCGCAGCCATCGGTACAGAAAATTGTCCCTTTAACTAATGCTAATGTGTCATTGAAACCATTATTTATTGTGAAAGCGTTTGAAAGTGTTAGATTTGCTATTTTAGATAATTTTTACCTTATCATATAAACACAGAACACAACTATCACATGAAATCTGAAATTGTGCATAAAAAGAATCATTATGAACAAATTAAAAATGCATGTAATACAATGGGCTTGCAAGGGATTTTCCTGAAGCGAGAAGTTATATTTTTCTCCACCAAATGGTGTTAGACAGGGAGGCGATAGCACAGACAATCACCTCATCGAGTTCACGGCTGAAATTCCAGAATTAGTTAAAACTCGATTCGCATATTAAAACGCAGTCGGTCTGCCAAGTCATATCTTGGTGGAAAACACCTTAAAACACGATTTTAGCGGTTGACTCGTAGGTTTACCATTGTGTTTTTCTGCACCCAAAGGTACGAAAACATGGCGGACTGGGAGCAGGAACACACAATGGTAAACCTACGAGCCAACCGCTAAAATCGGGTTTTCGGGTGTTTTCCACCAAGAAATGTCTTGGCAGACCAATTGCGTTTTAATATGTGAATCAAGTTTTAACTAATTCTGTAATTTCAGCCGTTAGCTTGATGAGGTGATTATCTGTGCTGCCGCCTCCCGGTCTATGTATAAGGAAATGGCATGTTTACAAACAAACAGTTCTGTCAACCAATCTATCACTACAATTTTGTCGTAGCGATCATTGTAGGATTCGTTATGGCAACGTAGGCCAATCATATCATAGACCAGTTTAACGTAGACCATTCAAATTGCCCCATTTCATGTGTACAATAGGAGTCATAAAGAACGAACTGGTTTTTCTTGCTAATCAACAGTGACGTCAGTTGCCCTTTCCTCGAGGCTCATACTACGTTCAGATCGGATAGTTAAGATATCTAATACCCTGCTCACATCGCACATTTAAGATAACTTAGACCGCCATTTTTGAGGTGGTACCTCACCGGAATTGAATACCTGTCCACACTGCCAAACACATTTAAGATAACTCACTCAACATCACCGTGTCCAGTGCGCATGCGCTTATGTTAAAAGCAAACTCAACGGCCAATCAGCCTCCAGAGCCAATCAGAGTGAGCGGTACTGACTGTATCTAGCAATGGAAAGTTCGAACTCACTAATACCCTGTTCACATCGAACATTTAAGATATCTTAGACCGCCATTTTTGAGGTGGTACCTCCCCGGAATTGAATACCTGTCCACACCGCCAAACGCATTTAAGATAACTCACTCAACATCACCGTGTCCAGTACGCATGCGCATATGTTAAAAGCAAACTCAACAGCCAATCGGCCTCCAGAGCCAATCAGAGTGAGCGGTACTGACTGTATCTAGCAATGGAACGTTCGAACTCACTAAGTGAGTTTCTAGAACTCACTCAGTGAGTTCAGCTGTCTATCTTAACTATCCGATCTGAACGTAGTATAATACCCTGTTCACATCGGACATTTAAGATATCTTAGACCGCAATTTTTGAGGTGGTACCTCCCCGGAATTGAATACCTGTCCACACCGCCAAACGCATTTAAGATAACTCACTCAACATCACCGTGTCCAGTGCGCATGCGCATATGTTAAAAGCAAACTCAACAGCCAATCGGCCTCCAGAGCCAATCAGAGTGAGCGGTACTGACTGTATCTAGCAATGGAAAGTTCGAACTCACTAAGTGAGTTTCTGGAACTCACTCAGTGAGTTCAGCGGTCTAAGATATCTTAACTATCCGATCTGAATGTATACTACGTATCTGAACGTATACTACGTTCAGATCGGATAGTTAAGATATCTTAGACCGCTGAACTCACTGAGTGAGTTCCAGAAACTCACTGAGTGAGTTCCAGAAACTCACTGAGTGAGTTCGAACTTTCCATTGCTAGATACAGTCAGCACCGCTCACTCTGATTGGCTCTGGAGGCCGATTGGCTGTTCAGTTTGCTTTTAACATATGCGCATGCGCACTGGACACGGTGATGTTGAGTGAGTTATCTTAAATGCGTTTGGCGGTGTGGACAGGTATTCAATTCCGGGGAGGTACCACCTCAAAAATGGCGCTCTAAGATATCTTAAATGTCCGATGTGAACAGGGTATAACGAAAAAGAAAGGCTACCGCGGTGCTTTACGCGTATCTTTTTTTACAGACCGCCGGAGTCACGTGATACTCGAATGCACCAATGCAGGTGTACGAAAAGAGCATCACGTCACTCTAGCGGTCTGTAAAAAAAGATAAGTGGAATGCACCGCGGTAGCCTGTCTTTTTAGTTAGCCTCGCCTTTCCTTATTCGAGCGCTTGTCTATGTATCCGAACCCTTCAGATTAAAATATTCGAAAAAATATTAGCACGCTAGTGAAGAATTGGGACTTAAAACGGCCTATAGTGGTCGCAGCCGTCGGTATAGAATACTTGTCCCTTTAACTAATGTTAAAGTGCCATTGAAATCCTTATTTATTGTAAACGCGTTTGAAAGTGTTAGATATTCAAATTCAGATAATTTTTTTCTTGTCGAAATCTAAACTGTGAAAAAACTATGAAATCTGAAACTGTGCAAAAAAATGATCATTATGAACAACTTAAAAATACATGTAATGGCTTGCAAGGGATTTTTCTGAAGCGAGAAGTTATATCTTTTCTCCACCAGATAACGTATTCGAGCGCTTGAATTGCCAATCAACCAACCTACCGAAATTACCTTATAAAAGCAAGTGCCGGTTGGAATATATTTAATTTGTGGTTGGCCTTACGTGCATTTTCTTTGGCAGGTGAATATGTCTAGAAATGCTGCTACTCATTCTACGGTAAATAAATAAAAATGGAACACAAAAAGACACGCATGTTATAAATCTTTATTCGAATCACCATTCTATTTATTAATTATTAAATTTTGATATGATTTCAATAAAGATTTCTGCTTTATATATGAACACTATGCACACGGGTCACTCCCGATTTTTTTTAAAAATTATTTGTTAGGTGCGTATTTGGGCAAAATTAGTCATTCTCGCATTAAATATATAGTAATTATTAAAAATATAAACAATTAGTGCTCTGTGTTCCAATTATTTATTGATTTTATCCTCGTTCGGCGTATGTGTTAGGTGTAGGTCTAAATCTAATTCTCTTTCAGAATTTTTTCTCAGTACATATTTAAAAATTTTCAGACAATTGAGTGATTTCAATTAGTATATTCACTATGATTTTTCTCATGATGTTAAGTTTTTCTTAACTATCTTAAAATTGGAATTTTGACACGCACGACAGACGTGTCATATTAACATACAAAAATTATTTACTCTCAAATTTATACTAGTGTTTTTTTTTCTTTTTAAGAGTCATATCTTATATTTATCCTCTTCCATTTTCTTAAAGAAGGAATTTCAGTTATATATATATGCTTACGTAGAGTTGTTATTGGAAGTTTTTTTTTTATATATATACCACATTATTTTAATGTTTTGTTGTTCGACACCTTCTATAGTGTCGAAAGGTTTAAAAAGAGTAAAGGGCATGTCTTATTCTCCTCTTTAACAAAACAAAACTCCCTTAAAGTTTGGACATTTTCCCCCATTGAATAATTTGTTAAATTATATATTTTTTTCATGTTTCAAAACGTTTCCGAATCTGGCTACCCAGTCATTTTTTTCAGTTGTTATAATAACCACAAAAAAAAACAAAAAAAAAATAACATTTAACCTTAATTTTCAGTTCATGAATGCTTTTTTAATCTGTCACCTTCATTCATTTTGCTAAATTCGCTACAGTGTTCGAGTCATCATTGTTACATGGATTCTCTCTGTTCAGTTTGTTTACATATATTTATGCTCTCTACGCTTTTCACGAAATAAATTAAAGTTAGCAGTTCTTCAAATATTCAAGGGAGCATATTTTCTGATACACTTTTCTATTCATACTCTTTGAATTTTCTCTATGTATGCACACATTCATAGGATATGTTTATTTGGCTATTGGTGATAATTATTTGATATCCTATATTTCTTTCAATATCATTGGTTTTGTAATACTCTTTCATTCATCACTTTTGTGCGCAGAAAATGACGAATGATACCAAATTTTACCATTTTTGTTTTCTTTTTCTGTTGTTTACTTGTGCTGGTTAAGCCATGTTCACAAACATATGTTCCTCTTTTATTTTCTTTAAGAAATCTCATTTACATTTTTACATTCATGTTAGTTAGTACAGTGATCTAAATTTAAAATTGCGACTAATTCTTAACATAGATTTTTTTTTTTTTTTTTTTTTTTTTACACTTTCTAGAACATACACACACTTATTACATTTGTTCTTTGATTTTTTTTTTTTTCAAAATTCCATTATCTCTCTTTTCTCAAAATTTAAGATATGCAACGGTGCCCTCCTTATTCTCTCATTACATACACATTTTGATTTTTTTCTCGCATTCAGTGTTAGTTCACGATTATTTTTCCACTCAGTGATTGATTCAATAAAATTTTCCATTCATATTGTGTTACACGTGCACTGTTGTGTATATCTACAGAGATTGGAACTTTAAGTTACTTTTTTTGATTTGTTAGATTGTTTCTCAATAATTATAGATAGTCTGTTTCTCATTTTCCCCTCTTGTATATGCACTTTGATTGACGTAAACGGATGACTCGATACATTGGTTCAATCTAATCTTGTTATTGCACTTTTACTTAACATGCATGTAATACGTTTACTTTTTTTATTTATGTTTTGCACTGAAATTGTATGCAAGTATACTACATATTCATATAGAAAATTTTTCGAAGGTACCATTCACTATTACACATTTCTTTCTAATACATGTTCAATGGGGGAGTCTAAATTTTCTTGCTGGGATAGCAAATTTTCCTAAGGTCGGCAGATCCACACATTGTTATTTTAGCAATTAATAATAATTGTATTATAACTATTTTCTTTCATTTTTGCATTTCATACAGATTTATCATTTATAGTCCGGGCCGTACACAGAGACCACGGCTCTTGGTATTAATTCCAATGCGGGTCGGGCCCCCTCACCATAAGTACAGTGCCTAGAAGCAAGTTACTTCTAGGCACTGTGCCATAAGTATGATACAATAAAACGTGTTTAGACAAAAACACAAACAACCAGTGAAAAATGCCGTTTTAGACACGTTGTTTTCGTCTTAGGAGGTATAATTACATATTTGTTTTGGCTGGACCATGTTTTTTTTTCCCGTTTATAGAAGTATTCTGTAATAAACAGGCTTTACGGTATTAGAAAATAAATTTGATGAATAGTTTTTCCTTTGGGAAGTCAAGCGCTCGAATACGCCATCTGGTGGAGAAAAGATATAACTTCTCGCTTTAGGAAAATCCCTTGCAAGCCCATTGCATTACATGCATTTTTAATTTGTTCATAATGATTATTTTTTTGCACAATTTCAGATTTCATGTGATATTTGTGTTCTGTGTTTATATGATAAGGTAAAAAATATTCATTGAATATTTAACATTTTCAAACGCTTTACGCGATGAGGCACCGCAATACGAAGTTAAGATAGATCGCAGGAATGCCCATCCTAAGTTCGAATGTAAGATTTAAGAAAGCGAGGCACCGCAATCCCAGCCTTAAAAATACTATTTAATGCTAAATTTTAAACAAATTTATTTTAATACGATTTTAAATATGTTTTTATTTAAAAATTCCATTTAATGAAGCGTTTTAAACAACGTTATTTAATACTATTTTAAATAATTTTTTATTTAAAAAGTAATAAATATAACATATTTAAAAATACCATTTAGGGCCACGTTTTAAACAATGTCATTTAATACGATTTGCACAATTTTAATGTCTGCAGTAAAACACACTGTAGGAAAACAGAAGAATGACATGATTGTGTTTTACAAAACACCTTATTTTTTTGACATTTTGCAATAATTAATTGTAAGAAAAACAGCCCTGAAACAAGCACTTGGCAATATTGGGATTTAAAACGGCCTATAGAGGCGCTGATCGCAACCGTCGGTATAGGAAAATTGTCCCTTTAACTAATGCTAAAGTGCCATTGAAATCATTATTTATTGTAAACGTGTTTGAAAGTGTTAGATATTCAAATTTCGATAATTTTTACCTTGTCATACAAACACAGAACACAAATATCATATGAAATCTGAAATTAAGCAAAACAGTAATCACTAGGTACAAATTAAAAATGCATGTAGCTGCGTTTTCACTGGTCGACCCAAGGCCTAATTTACCCAACTTTCGACCTAAACCCAAGATTTTAGGTAGTTAGGTAGCGATTTTGAAGGTTTGATCAGTACTCAATCCTAAGCCCGTCTTACCCAAGCTCAGCCAATTAGAAAAGAGCTTTTTCATACATAATGGCGGCGGATAAATAATATATATTTTGGAATTATTCAGCTTTTACAAAAAGAAATTCCATTTTTTGTGATTGAAGCAAAATAGTGAGTTTTCTTAACAAGTTTATATATTTTATTAATGTCTTTCCGTTTAGTAAATAGCAATCCAGTATAGATCACTTCTTGTTGCACTTTTTTTGTACTATCAATATCTCTGTTTTTGGTAATGATTCAGATGCATTTTATTAATATTAAAATACTAAATATATAGTTCGTGTAAGGATTTCGTTTCGGATGTAATAATGGATGTATAAAGTGCAGTTCTCATTTTATTATTGAATGTTAACAATGCAAAAAAAAAAGTAAATAAAAATATATATTATGGATATTTCTTTCTCATAATGAATTAAATATACTTGTTTCATTGATTTTAATTTATTATATATGCTTATTTGATAATGCGTTTTTCGCCAATTTAGAATTAAATTTCTCTTTTCTCATTTAAATTATATATAAGTATTAAGAAAGATTTTTTTACTGTAGCCATTACTGTATACCATTGACATTTAAATTGAAAATTAGTTAAAGACAAACTTCAATCCAGTTTTGTTAATACTTGAACATTCATGTTTATTCAAGCATGTAAACAAACTTTCTCTAAAATAAATAAGCCAATGTATTTTGTATTATCCTGTTCTCTTTTAAAGGCGAAATATATACTACTAAATGCAAAACAGTTTGCCTTTTCAGAGATTTACTTGTTAACTTTGCTATATAAAGAAAACTCTGCTGTTCTGCTGTATAATTTTTCTTTTTTTATGCATTTCACCTGCAGATGTACTATATATTAGAGTTCAATCTTTTTTGTTATTCCATTCATGCTGAAACTTTTATGAATGTTTAAAACTTTGTATGAAATTTGAATCAATTGCAATCATATAAACTTTTCTAAATAGACATCTCTAAGAATTGGCACACATTATCATGTATGATTTGTTATTAATTGAGCAATGCTTTCGTGTGATATTTCATTTCGAATGACAACTAGCTAACAATATTTTTTCACGAAATTTTTACATGGGCTGTAAAACCGTTTATTTATCACCAATAAAGATTTCAAAGAGTTCGGACAAAAAGAACTTTTTATTTTAAAACTATGAAACGACCATACGTAAACAAGAAAATGAGCGCTTTTATCACCAAATATCAATATTTTTTCGCGAATTTTTCATTTTAAAATATGTCATACAAAATCCGGTTAAAGATAATAAAAACTTGATGTTTCTTTTAAAATTTATTATAGACCCCGGCAACACCAGCCGGGGGTCAGCTAGTATTAATATTTAAAATATACATTGATGTGGCACATTTATCACACAAATCTAAAAAATAATCAATTTAAGCTTTAAATTGATGCTTTTGTCTGCAAAAAATAAAAAAAAAGGAAAATTTTCCTGCTAAGAAAAATTGTAAAGTTGTCAAATTTTGGTGATATGCATTTTCTGGTAAATTCTAGCAACCTTTTCCTTTTTGCTGGTGGTCGTGGTGGAGGAGAGATATTTTTCATCGAACATGAATAAAACAAAAGTTGTACGGTGATGTCATCTTTCAAGTGACCTTAGAGGGTCGTTCAAGTATACCCGTGAGTAATTTTATACCCCATCGTTCCTTTGTAAGAAAAAATAAGCAAATGGTAGACCCCTCTGCCCCCTTTTTTTTGCTTATGCATGATTTTGAGTAAAATAAATTAGATAAAATTGTAATGGTGTACAAATTCTGTGCTTTTAAATTTTCCTTGTAACATATACAACATTTAAAATATAAAACTAATAATATAAGTTTAAAAACTGATTTTAAGATGCGTAACAAAATGATTAATATGTGTGCTCAGTTTTTTTTTATAGTGTTCCCAGTTTTAGCGAATATTCTTTCAAATGTAAAATGAAGGTTGGGTGGGTGGGGGTACTAAAATAAGAAATAGAAATAGTTTTAAAAAAAGCATTTCTTTAAAAAGCGCTAAACTGATATATATAATTTTTTAACTATTTTGTGCTCATAATGCATGCAAATTTTGTGATGATATCTCCGATTCTGCTTTAGAGTGTTTTCTTCCCGCAAAGTTTGTTTCAGTTTGAGTAGCTATGCTAATATAGTGCAGAAATTTTAGCATTAGGATGTGTTTGAACTTTGAACTCATAATATAGCATGAATAACAGAAAATAGTTGTGAATAAAAACAGTAGCGGTTTTAATTTTAATGTCTTTTAACTTTAATTGCATATTTATTTTACATATACCTAAATCAATTACATTGTGTCATTTTCACAGATATTTATTTCTGCATGTTATATTGCAATAATAATACTTTCATGCCTGTATATATATGGTAAGTTTGAAAACTTATGGTGATCATGAATCTGCATAACTTAGAAATTTAAACTTTTCAAATCCTATTTAATTTCTGTATGAAATAAACCTGCCACACTTCTAGCATAAAAAGGCGTCTTAATCCCACCTAAAATTTAAACTTTGCATTATTTAATAATGGAATGATGCTCGCAAGCTAATGTTAAACCAGGGGAGTTTTGTTTAGAAATTTCTCGTTACATTTTAATATTTTGAAATGATTTTTTTACATAAAATGTCTGAAGTTGATGTCTATCTGAGTTTCTTTGTACTTTTCTGATTTTGGTTGATTTTTTTTCTTTGAAGACACTTTTAGTTTTTATCACTTGAGATATTTCAAAATTATTGATTTTATTTATTTATTTATTTATTTTAGAACATCATATTTTTCCCAACAGACTGTTCATCACTTATTAGTCTTGAATCAGTAAGTTCAGACTTAGATTCAAAATGAAGACAGTCAAAAAGATAAAATTAATAAATTGTTAATTTTATTAAACATTAAATTGATTTGAAGAAAGTTTTTGACCCAATATTTATGTGCGCAGAAAGTTTTTGACCTAATATTTATGTGCGCAGAAAGTTTTTGGTTTTATATAAGTCTGCTGATTGATGAATTTTGCTATTTTTTATATGAATGATTGAAGAATTTTGCAGGTTTTTTTTTATGATGTTAGGCTGACAAACTTTGCACTTTTGTGGTGATCCACTGATGAATTTTGTACTTTTTTACTAAGACTGAATGATAAATTTCACTGAAATTGAGAATTTGAAATGTTCTGTAAAGAAGCCCATTGTTCTGTGACATACATCACACTTTTAACCATATTCTGCTTTTGGTAAAAACTACTTTCTAGGGAACATTTATATTATTTTTGACGTCACTTCTGCCAAGAACTAATATCTCAATCTATGAAAAGTGAAACAGATGAAGAAATCAATGTATGATGGATAACTCCGGGTTTGATTGTTCTCTGAAGATCACGAGTGTGTAGTTTTATTGTGTAACAAACGACTACCATGAGTGATCTTCTGCAAGCACGTAAAATTTGATGTTCCTCTGTGCTAGCTGCTACTTTTAAAAATATTTTGGATTGAAATTTTACCTTTAAGATCTACAATCTATTGAAAGAATAGGAGTATCGCTTCTGTGCCGAAAAAGAAGAAAATGGAGTAAGTTTATTGAAGTAACGTCAAAAATAATATCGATGTGTAAACAAACTTTTTTTTATATATGTATATATATACTAAATTATTTAGCTAAATTACGTTTTCCTAAAAATAGCATGTTAGTTTCGATTAGTCTGCGGTTTTAAGATAGTAAAAATCAAATTTTGATAGTTGCATTCTGAATTATCCTGTGGTTTATCGGTAAACATTTCCTTTTTTAAAAATACTTCTGCAAATTAATTAATTTTAGGTACTTTGTTGTTGTAGTGCCCCTATCCCACACACTTAATAAGTGTCATTTATACTATAAACACACTAAAGCTAAACAAAACTATTTTGATTATCATTCATACATTAAAATTAAAAAAATTACGTTTCTAACTCTGGTTTTCATGGTGCAAACCAAATTTTGATAATTGCATTCTGAACTATCCTGTGTTTCATTGGTAACCATTTCATTTTTATAAAAGTCTTGCAGCAAATTCAGTAATTTTAGGTACTTTGTTGTTCTTATTCACTATAATTTCTTTATATCTCTATAAATAATTATTGTATGTTCAGAAGATTGGCTTCATATTATGCAGAAAAATCTAGAATCAGTAAGTTCAGACTCTGATTCAGAGTGAAGACAGTCAAAAAGATAAAATATATTAACACAAGTTTGGTTAAATATTTCGGTTGAAAAAAAATAATTTTCAAGCTATAATTTTTTACTATTAAATTCAAATCTAGCATTTACATTACATAGTTTGTAAATAAAAAGGAAAATAAGTAAGCATAGTATAAGTAGTAATAAGTTATTAATTTTCATGATGAAAATTCACTTGGACAAATTTTGCTTTTTGCTCATTCTACTTTTCTAGTGAGTGTGAAAATGAAGTTTGATAAAGCAAAAACAACTGTTAACTCCAGCCACATTGAAAAAGTCCTGTGAGATCTGCCAATTGGGATGGAAACTGTTTTCAAAGGAAAAGAAGGAGAACATAGGAACGAGAAATAGATGACTTGGAGAAAATTTGCTTGTAATATGATAATATACATAGTGATAGTTTGTGAATAAAAAAAAGTTTAATTTGATATGTTGCGATTTCAAATAAATGCAGCGGCTGTACCCCCGCAATGGTCTGTAATTTTCTGCCATGTTTTATTTATCTTATTCACGACAGCAGGTCATTTAGTGATCAGAAGACATTAAGGAAGACTGTTCAATGATTCGAAAACACCTGCTAGCTTGCTAAAGCTATGGGCAGGTTTTTTTCTAATTTCCTGTTTAAATTTGAATATTTTTAAGTGATTTTTTTTTTTTTTTTTTTTTTTTGCATTGGATTGTTGAGATTGACCTCAGCTATCTTATGCAAAAAAAAAAAAAAAAAGTTTAAAAATATTCAAATTTAAACGAGAAATTAGAAAAGAACCTGTCCATAGGTTTAACATTAGCGAGCAGGTGTTTTCGTGTCAGTGAAGAGTCCCCTTAAGCCTAAAGCCAATCATTCTCCAGAAAAGAATTGCAAAAGGAAAGTTGTCATATAAGGTAAGGGCAAAGTGTCTTGCTTTGCCATCTGGCTCAAATGACTCAATTTTTAGGAAGTTTTATTTATTTATAATAATTGAGTTTTGTTTTAGCACTTTTAAAACTAGTGTTCCATGTTTGAGATATTTTAATAGAATACTATTTATAAAATAAATTTACAAATCTTTAAAATCATTAAAAATTAATTTTAAAGGCTTTGTGAAACAATAAAATCCAATTAAAATTGGAATTTTAGTAAAACATACATAAATTATTGTGATATTTGAAAGCTAAGCTCTTTTAAAATTTCTATTTCAAATGCATTAATTGTACATAATTTCGAGAAAAGAATAGCTTTCCTGACTTTGTTTAATGCCTTTGTAAAATATTATTGACTGTTTAAATGGTCATTTCAGTTACACTTTCTATTTAAAATTGCCATTAAAAAGTAATTTTAATTAAAACTTATTAAATTTTAATGAAAAATATGATATTCACTGAATAATATAGAATTCCAACCGAGTGTTTATCCCCTTGTATACATGAGTCTCTGATTCAGAATGAAGAGAGTCCTAAAGATAAGATATAATTTTTTTTTCAAAGAAAAAATTTGAAACTAATAAATTTTTGTATTGATTTTTGATAATTTTTAATATAAACTAATTCAATTTTAAAAGTTATACAACAGGTGGATTTTTACACAAGTAATTTTAACGAATTGTTTTCAATTAAATTTTGCCAGAAGATTACTTTTTTTTTTTCAAAGTTTATATAAATACAATTAAATAAATCTGAAGATCTATATTTATGGTAAGAGCAGAAAAGAATAAATTCCTACAGCTACATGTTATTTTTCTTAAATTTTTAGTAATGGTTAAATATTTCTATTGATTATGTGAAAAAAATATATAAAAAATTGGTAATATGGCAAAAAAAAAAAATGCTGTATGTTACAATTTTCAATCTTACCACTTCCACAAATTCAAATAATTATTATGGATATAATATGATTTTTCATTTTTAATCAGTAAAGTAACATTTAATTCTTTTTTACATTTTAATGTTTTCACATAGAACACTGAAACTGAAAAAAAGAAAAAAACATCAAAATGTAGCTTATAAAATTTTGAATAAATTATTTTATTAATATTAAATTTAATAAAATGCTTTTTTAGTATTATTTCATTCATAATCTTTAATATTACAATTATATCTAAAGGATATAATAATAAAAACTGGGGTCTTTAACAAAACAGTTAATCCATGTGGCATTTCAGATGCTTATATATACATGGATTAGCTAATTCAAAGCTGGACTCACCAATATAAAATGGTAAAATCTTTTTTTTCCTAATGTAAAGAGTTATTGATTTCTAATATTTTGCTAAGACAGGTAATCAATATCTCCCTAGATGAGAAAAAAAATATATGCCATTTTATAGTGTTGAATTCAGTTTTGGCCAATATCGGTCGGTCTGACGTTCACCGATATCGGCCCGTCCGGCGTTCACTGATATCGGCCGGTCCAGCATTCACCGATATCGGTCAATATTGGGTCCCGATATAGGCTGATATTGGAAAAAAAGCTAGCCATGCAATATCGACCGGTCCGGTGTTTACTGATATTGCAAAATCGCTGTTTCCGATATTGCTGTGCTACCTGGGTTTGTACGTCAACACTGTTTGCCAAGAAAAAACAGTTACCACTAATTTACACTATTAATCTTACAAATTTATATACACTCATGTCCAAAATTAAGGTCACAAACATAAAATCTGTGAAAACTGATGGACTATTCATTGTGTTGGCACGAAATTTGGCACAGAGGTATATTAGAATGGGAGAAAGAATATAGCAACATAACAATATGGAAAAGATTTTAATTGTGAATTAAAATACAGGGTATATTAAAAAGTGTTAAATCATGAATAAGAGATAAAGCATTTATCTCAAGAAAAGTATTGTTGTGAGCTCGGGGTTCGAAAGGACTGATGCCAATATATAAGAACAATAAAAAGGCTTTATTCACTATAAACAGTGCAATACGATCACAAATATCTTCTGAAAATTACAAGATATTCAGTAATCTTCAAATCCAATAAAAGCGCAGCAAAATTTCACACAGAAACAATGCGTTCAATACGACGTATCAACGACAAAATCGATCCGGGTAACACAGTTCTCAATGCAAAGCCTCTCGTATGAATTCAATCGCAGTTGACAGACAACTCAACTCAACTGAACTGATGGAGGTCCTTATATAGGTTTCAGAGATCTTTCCAGATTATTCCAGAGCTTTCAGATGCTAGAAATTACCAGAAAGTGCTTCAACTCTGGATAGAGTACTCCAAACGTGAAAGGATCCCAATGTAAATGTATAAGGGGGGGGGGTTGCACAAAAAGTCGCCAACTTGGCGACATTTGGCGATATATCGCCAAATTTGGTGACAAAAATAAGTCGCCAAAACCATCGCCAACTTGGCGATAAACCCATTCCTTGGCGATTTTTCCATAGACTCCATTATAAAAACCGATGCTGTAAGGTTGTTTTCCTTGCAAACCACCTGAGGTCTTTAGCATTGAGTTACATGATGCTCAATAGGAAATACATTAATAATACTGCAATTTTCACAATAATAAGATAAAATAAATTTAAACAAATGGAATATTTACAGATATACAAAATTCATAACATTGCCCCCCTCTCGAGGACTGCACGTCCCGGGCAGTTCAACCTTTGATCGGAAAGCAAACCCGTTACCAACAAATGCTATACTACTCAAAACACTTAAAGCAAACATGGAAAATAACAATTAAACACATTCATAATGCTGAATTATACAAAATATACACTTATTTAAAAAAAAATTAAATTAAATTAAAGCATAGACATCATTACATACAAGTATTTAAATAATAACATTAATAATGATAATGCTAAGCAAAAGAAATTATTACATTAACTTATATACAAGACCATAGTCATACTAATTTACATTATTTACATTACACTATTTACAATCAATGAACTAAGTACTATGGCCATAGTATGGAGCCAGCCTGTCGTAATGAACGACTCTAGGCTTCGAACTTGGTGACTTTCGGATCCGAATTACGACATCGTTCAGTCTGTTTAGGACTGTATAAGGACCGTCCCAGTGTGATTGCAGTTTGGGAGAAAGTCCTTTACGTCGAGTCGGATTATAAAACCAAACCTTGTCACCTTCTTTGAATTGATGTCCCGTGGCTTTCGTGTCGTACCTGGTCTTCATCTTCTCCGTCTGTATATTGATCCGCTCTCGAGCCAAGTTGTGGACGTCTTCAAATCGTGCCTGGAGATTCTGCACGTATCCCTCTGGCGATGAAGGCGCATCTGGAGGGCGACCAAAAATCAGATCACAAGGTAGACGAAGATCACGACCGAAAAGCATCTGAGACGGGGAATAGCCGGTCGTTTCATGGACGGCGCTGCGATAGGCGAGGAGAAACAAGGGAAGTTTTTGGTCCCAGTCTTGTTGGTTTCTTGAAACTAGCAGTGAGAGGTTGTTGAGGATGGTACGATTAAACCTCTCAACCATGCCATCCGACTGTGGATGTAAAGGCGTCGTCCTAGTTTTGTCCATTCCGAGAAGTTGACAGAGACCCTCAATCACAGCAGAGATGAAATTTCTCCCCTGGTCCGAATGCATTTGAAGGGGGACTCCATACCTTGATATCCACTGGTGTACCAAGGCATCCGCAACCGTAGAAGCTTCTTGATCAGGGATGGCATAAACTTCAGGCCATTTCGTGACTTAGTCCATGACAACAAGAAGGTATTTGTTGCCATCAGCACTTCTTGGCAGAGGACCTAGGATGTCAAGGGCGATGCGTTCAAAAGGTGCTCCTACATTGTAGAGATGTAGTCTTCCTCGGCAACGTTTCTTTGGTCCTTTCCGAGCTGCACATGCATCGCAAGATTTGCACCATTGTTTGACATCAGCTCTCGCTTTTCCCCAGAAGAAGCGCTCTCGGACTCTGTGCAATGTTTTCATGACTCCAAAATGGCCACCAGTGGGACTGCCATGTAATTCCTTGAGGATCTCAGGGATTCGGGATCGAGGAAGTACCAACTGCCACCGGGATGTCTTCCCATCTTCCGATTCGAATTTTCGGAACAGGACACCATTCCTGACGTGGAGAGAGTTCCAAAGAGCCCAATATTGCTTCGTCGTAGGACTGTAAGTCGAGATGTCTTTCCAACTGGGCTTCGTGCTAGAAGATTCCAATAATTCCAAGATTGGTTTGATCTCCGAGTCTGCCATTTGATCTTCTCGAATCTTCTCATCACTCCAGGGATCTGGTGGCGTCAATAGTGAAGTCTTCGTCTGGCGTATGACATATTCGGGATTATACTTGCTCTCCGCTCTGGAACAATAGCGACAGCTCTCGGGACACGGTCTTCTTGATAGGGCATCGGCGTTTCCATGCGGTGAGCCTTTGCGATGCCTGATGTCAAAGTCGTATTCCTGGAGCCGTTGTATCCATCTGGCTACTTGGCCCTCTGGGTTCTTAAAATTCATCAGCCATGTGAGGGATGCGTGATCAGTACGAAGGAGAAATTTCCTGCCATAGAGATAGTGATGGAAGTGTTCTATGGCTTTCACTATAGCTAATAACTCCTTACGAGTGACGCAATAGTTCCGCTCCGGTTTCGATAAACATTTGCTCCAGTATGCTACGACTCGTTCTTGGCCATCTATTTCTTGGGAAAGTACAGCGCCGACACTTTCCTGACTGGCATCCGTGTCCACAATGAATTGTTTGTCGGAGTCTGGATAGGTAAGGACTGGAGAGGATGTGAGAGCTTCTTTCAGCCGCTGGAAGGAATTGTCGCATTCTTGTGTCCATAGAAACTTCTGTTTGCTTTCAGTGAGCCTATGCAAGGGTCTTGCGATGTTGGAGAACCCCTGTACAAACTTTCTGTAATATGTACATAGTCCCAGAAAGCTTCGCAACTGATGGACATTTTCCGGACGTTTCCAGTGCTTTACTGCAGACACTTTTTCATGATCTGTTCGAACACCTTCAGCTGAGATGATGTGTCCTAAATAGTTTACTTCTCGTTGGAAGAACTTGCATTTCAAAGGGTTCAGCTTTAAATTCGCCGCTCTTAGTTTCGTTAACACTTTCCGAATATTCTCTAGATGTTCTTCAAACGTGTGGCCACCAATGATGACGTCATCTAGGTAGATGAGACAAGCTTCAAAAGTCAGACCTTTTAACACTGTCTCCATGAGGCGCTCGAACGTTGCTGGAGCATTGCAGAGCCCGAACGGCATAACTTTAAATTGCCAAAGTCCTTGTCCAGTAGTAAATGCGGTCTTGAGGTCATCAGGATGGATCTCTACTTGCCAATATCCACTCTTCAAATCCAGTGTGGAAAACCATTTATGTCCTGAAAGAGTATCTAGCGTGTCGTCTATTCTTGGTAGAGGATAGCTGTCCTTCTTCGTGATATCGTTAAGTTTACGATAATCCACAGAAAATCTTGTGGAGCCATCTTTCTTTCGGACCAACACGATGGGAGAGGCCCACGGACTTGATGACGGTTCGATGATGTCACTATCCTGCATCTCTCGTAAGAGCTTAGAAACCTCTTCTTGTTTTGCAAACGGCAAGCGTCTTGGATGCTGTTTAATCGGTGGATGGTCGGCAGTATCAATTCTATGACGTGTCAGAGAAGTGCGACCTATATCATTCTCGTTTTGTGAAAACACATCCGTAAATTCCTGGAACAGTCTTTCTGCGGCATGTCTCTGCTCAGGAAATAAATTCTCATTTCGTCCAATTTCAGGTGTTAAACTTGTAGGCGGCTCCGACAACGTCAAGCTCGGGTCTTTGCAAACACAGGTGACTGGAGCACAGGTAGCAAGCACTTCACCCTTCTGGATAATTCTAGACTTTTCACTTACATTCGCCATCCTCACGGGTATCACATCTCTCGACAGATCTACCAGCGCTGATGCTATTAGCACTCCTTTTGGGCTCTTCTCAGGATATCCAACCAAGCCACATTGAAAACTACTTTCGTTCTCAGTTAATCCAGGTATCATCATTTCGGTCCGAGGAGGGATGATAACATCTGCCTTGGCTGTGATCCGTTGAATAGACCCGGACTCATTTCCAAGTTTGAAAATAGTGACATCTTCTTGAGCAGAGCGTAACTCATTCTTCTTAAAGTCCAGTGTAAATCCATGCTCTTTTAAAAAGTCCAGTCCGAGTATGAAAGGGTCTGAAATATCGGCCACATAGACTGTATGATGGTAAGCGGCGTTCCCAAACTTTATTTTCAGTTTCATTCTTCCATGTATGTCGATCATATCCCCGGTCACGGTTTGAAGGATAACACGGGGCGGAGTCCAGAGGAGTTTTAATTTTAGCCGCAGAGCTAGATCCTTCCGAACGATGGTCACATTGGCTCCTGTATCGATGATCATATTACAGGGCAAATCATTCACACTTCCGACTAGAAAAACTCCGTTCTCGCCGCAACTTCTTGCAGAAATTTCACATACTTGAAAATGGGGCTTCTCAAAATCTGGCAACCTCCGCCCCGCAAGATGGCCATTAATCAGTTTTCCTGCTCCTCCTTTAGCGGGAGAGATATTACCTTCGGTGCTGGGTCGTCTTGGGCAGTCGATTTGGATATGGCCTTCTCCACCGCATTTCCAGCACTTGATCTTTCTTCCAGGTTTGTTGTCCATCAAGGAGTTTATATGTCTCATCACGTCCTTCATCTGCTGCTGTAAACGCTCCACAGCTGTATCCGACGTCTCAGGTATGTTGGCTACTCGCACAAAGTGCCGATCTTTCCTTGTAGCTTGCTGGGCTGCCTCGAATTTCAGGGCATAAACTAAAGCCCCTTTTAAGTCACTGAGATCTGCAATCCGGAGTTGTTTCTGGATCTCAAAGTCACGCACACCATCGATGAAATGTTGCAGAGCTAAACTTTCTCTAGTTTCAGTCGGGCAGTCAGGATAAGCAAGATGGGAAAGTCTCTCGACATCCGTAGCAAGCTCTTGCAGGGATTCAGTGGATTTCTGCTGTCGAGATTTGAGCTAGAGTCTGCTATATTCCTTCTTGCATTTCTCGCCAAAGCGCAATTCTAAGGCACTGACGAGCGTTTCAAAATCCAGCGGTTCATTTGCAGGCAAAGTCTGTAGGACGTCGGCAGCATCAGCTCTTAGAGAAGCAGCTAACTGGCAATTCTTTGTCTGGGAATCCCATCCATTGGCGTCCGCTACGATCCCAAATTGTGTCTTAAAAACTGGCCATGAGGATTTTCCGTCATAGGTCGAGAGTTTAATAGAGGCCCGAGGAAGCATACCTTGATACTTGACATCTTCGGGATAGTTTTCGGCAGTTATCTTTTGTTTCTTCACATTTTCCAACTCCTTTTCTACACTCTCAATCCTTTCTTCTACGGTTTTGGAGATCTGTTGAACTTTTTCTTCTACTCTTTCTTCTACGGTATTGGCTGTCTTTTGAACTTTTTCTTCTATTTCCTGAAATCTTCCTTCAAATTTGTTTTCCACGCTGTCAATTCTTTCATTTAAAGATGTAATTTTATTATCTATTAATTCTTTCAACTCACCAAGGTTGGTTGACATATCTTTCTTCATTTCTTCCGACATCTCCTTCATTTCAGCCTGGTTTGCAGTCATTTTCTCATCTATCGCTGACATTTCCTTCTTCATTTCTTCCGACATTTCCTTCATTTCAGCCTGATTCTCAGTCATTTCCTTCTTCATTTCTTCTTTCAACTCAGCAAGGTTGGTTGACATCTCAGCCTGATTCGCAGTCATTTTCTCATCCATCGCTGACATTTCCTTCTTCATTTCTTCTTTCAACTCGCCAAGGTTGGCAGTCATTTTCTCATCCATCTCCCCTAATTTCTTCAATAATTTAGTCAGCTGTGCCTCCATTGCTCTGGTAATCGGCATTCAACCCCACTCCTGACACCAATTGTTGTGCGCTCGGGGTTCGAAAGGACTGATGCCAATATATAAGAACAATAAAAAGTCTTTATTCACTATAAACAGTGCAATACGATCACAAATATCTTCTGAAAATTACAAGATATTCAGTAATCTTCAAATCCAATAAAAGCGCAGCAAAATTTCACACAGAAACAATGCGTTCAATACGACGTATCAACGACAAAATCGATCCGAGTAACACAGTTCTCAATGCAAAGCCTCTCGTATGAATTCAATCGCAGTTGACAGACAATTCAACTCAACTGAACTGATGGAGGTCCTTATATAGGTTTCAGAGATCTTTCCAGATTATTCCAGAGCTTTCAGATGCTAGAAATTACCAGAAAGTGCTTCACCTCTCGATAGAGTACTCCAAACGTGAAAGGATCCCAATGTAAATGTATAAGGGGGGGGGGGGGTTGCACAAAAAGTCGCCAAATCCGTCGCCAACTTGGCGACATTTGGCGATATATCGCCAAATTTGGCGACAAAAATAAGTCGCCAAAACCATCGCCAACTTGGCGATAAACCCATTCCTTGGCGATTTTTCCATAGACTCCATTATAAAAACCGATGCTGTAAGGTTGTTTTCCTTGCAAACCACCTGAGGTCTTTAGCATTGAGTTACATGATGCTCAATAGGAAATACATTAATAATACTGCAATTTTCACAATAATAAAATAAAATAAATTTAAACAAATGGAATATTTACAGATATACAAAATTCATAACAGTATTTCTGATATGGAGTGTGACCACTGTGCACTGCTATACAAGCCTCACAACGAACTATCATACTGTTTATGAGGGTGTCAATAAATGTTTGTGGCAACAAAGCCATTTCTTTCAAAAGCGTGGCTTTTAACTCCTGGCGGGTCATGACAGGGGGGTTACGCTGTGCAATGGTTCTTCCTAGACCATCCCAATGTCACCAGGAATGCCAGCCAAGACCGCCACAGAGCAACGACACGTGCACATAATAGCTATTTGGCGTTAAGCGCACGACGACATAGGCTGGCAACGACTCCTCAGCTTGCTAGTGACCTTACTGCTGCGTCTGGAATAAGAATTTACAGGCAAACAGTATATAGACGACTAGCAGAGAGGGCACTTTACGTCTGGCAAACAGTTGTGTGTGTCCCTTTCACTGCATCGAAAAGGAGAGTCCAGTTGTTGTGGAGTCGAAGACATCCGTCTTTGACACAACAAGAGTAGGAGCGTGTTCTTTTCAGTGATGAGTCCGGATTCACCACGGAAAGTGATTCTAGTCGAATCTTCATCTGGAGAGAACGTGGAGCTAGCTATCATCCCTCCTACGTAAAATAAATCGACAAATTTGGTGGCAAAGGAATACTTGTCTGAGAAGGCTTAATGTTGGGCTGCCGTACCCCACTGCGCGTCTTCGATGCGGGTACTGCCAATACACATCGCTATAGGGATGAGTTCCTTGAAGCCTATGTGAGGTTGTTCCGGGGTGCAGTAGGCCCAGACTTCATTTTTATGGACGATAATGCGAGGTCACACAGTGCTCACATTGTTGGTGATTTTCCTGAAGAGGAGGATATTCGCCGTATGAATTGGCCCTCGAGATCTCTGGACCTCAGTCCTATTGAACATGTTTGGGATGGTCTAGGAAGAGCCATTGCACAGCGTAACCCCACTCCTAGGACCCTCCAGGAGTTAAAAGCCGCGCTTTTGGAAAAATGGGCTTTGTTGCCACAAACATTTATTGACACCCTCATAAACAGTATGAGAGCTCGTTGTGAGGCTTGTATAGCAGTGCACAGTGGCCACACTCCAAATCAAACATACTTTTCCCGAGATAAATGCTTTATCTCCGATTCATGATTTAACACGTTTTAATATACCCTGTATCTTAATTCACAATTAAAATCCTTTCTATATTGTTATGTTGCTATATTATTTCTCCCATTGTAATATACCTCTGTGCCAAGTTTCGTGGCAACACAGTGAATAGTTCATCAGTTTTCCCAGATTTTATGTTTGTGACCTTAATTTTGGACATGAGTGTAAATAGGCATATATAGCAGTTGTGGTAGCTAAAGAATGCAAAATGGTTTTAATATATTGTTATTTATCGCATTGAACAATAAAACTTAACAATAGGCCCTAACTTAATTAGGCATCATAACTAAAATTTTTAACAGGAATCATAGAAATGTTGTGTGTTTGAAGTTCCGAGCGGACTGCAGAATGCTCATTTCCCATCATGCTTCTTTTCTTGTCGTTGCTGCGATTTAGTTGCTTCGTTGTGTAATGCTTTCATAAGAATTGTCGTGACCCCACTCCCACCTGTCAGCAAAAATAATCAAACCTTGAACCCCTCCTTACTGCTTACATAATACTTGAATGGCCCCTTAGCGTTATTTTTTATTTTAAGAATTGTACACTCGAACATTCAAAGACACTTGTTTATTGGGACTTAAAACGGCCTATAGAGGCGCTGATTGCAGCCGTCGGTACAGGAAAATTGGCCCTTTAACTAATGCTAAAGTACCATTGAAACCATTATTTATTGTAAATGCGTTTAAAAGTGTTAGATATTCAAATTCGAATAATTTTTACTTTGACATATAAACACAGAACACAAATAGCACATGAAATCTGAAATTGTGCATTAAAATAATCATTATGAACAAATTAAAAATGCATGTAACGCAATGGGATTGCAAGGGATTTTCCTGAAGGGAGCAGTTATATCTTTTTTCCACCAGATGGCGTATTTGAGCGCTTGAATTCCCAATAATTTGATATCATCAGATTATTTTGCTTTGATGGATTTGAATTGCACCAGATGTTCAATATTATTGGGATATTTATTTTACATCAATTTTATAAGTGAATACCAGATATCTAGCAATCAAAACTTTCTTTTCCTACCAAACTGTCTTTTAAAAGTTATTTGAGAGTATGTAAAGATATGTTACTTTTATAAATAACGTATTATCAGTTTTTAATTCATGATGGAGCTCAGCTCTGGTACTTCTTTATTTTCAGTGAACACTTAAATATTAGCCAGAGCTTATAAATATTGTGCACCAGAATATTCGTGTATATTGTTGGTTGTTAAAAAAATACTTAGCGAGAAAGATTTTCTGAAATTTTTTGTATAAATGTTTTTGCTATTTGTTCATTCATTCGATTTTACTGTATATATATGCATAGTTACCAACCAATCCTTATTTGTGTTACCACTAAATCCGGATAGTAATATTGACCTTATTTAATAGCAAAATTCTGCGATTAAGCCATGTCAAGATTAAGCGAAGGTAATCAAAGGGGATTTCGGAAGTAGCGGTAACAAAAAAGTGGAATAGTTGACAGCTATTTATATACATAGATATATTAAAAAAAAAAAATTTTTTTGCTGAAGAAAAAATATGCTTTAAATTTTGCAAAGAATGTATGAAATACAAATATGTGGATGGAGGGAGTGTTATGCTACGTTGTTAGTGCAGCAGAATTTTAGGGCCCTGGTACTTTTTTCTTTTAAATTAAGACACGTGTATTACCATAGAGTGGGCAGAGCCCCTCTGACAAGAAAATATTTGTTTATAAAAAAATATAATAGTACTAAGCTTTTCAAACCTGATATATATATATTGTTCACCTTAATTATAAAATAATAAATGAATTTTAAGGTATTTTTCTATTAGCCACAGTCGATAAATCACCAAATATTCTTTATGGTTACAACAACAACAAAGTTTATTATGAACCAAACCACACTCACTAAAATATGCTAACTAGCTGTGAAACTGCAGCATAGAAATATTTTAAACACTAAAAGATAGAAAATAAAATATAAATAAAAAATAAAGAAAGTAATAATTTTTTATTGAGAAAACAATTTAGAAATCCTGGATGCACAGTTTAAAAAAATGCTTTTATCGCCTTTTCTGTTTTCTTAAAAATAAAGCAAAAATGCTTTTTCAATAAATTCAGTAACTCACACTTTTTATCAAGTGTAAATCGAAGCGGTGAATTTTCGATTGTTGGAGCCATGCCAAATTAATGCATTGTAAAAGAAGTTTTTTGAAACAAAATAAACAGAATCCTGAAATTAAGCATGATTTTAATTATAAGCATTAAATGCTTTTACAAGAATGGTTTTTAAAACTTTTTACTTTTATACTTATTCAGTAACAACTCTCCCACTTTTCTCCTATTTTAATTTTTAAACTAGCTGAGGGTACTCAGTGTACTTATTTGTATGTTACGGATGAAGAGACACTGAATAGTGTAAGCCTTGTACTGTTTGAACCAGTTGTTCAAATTCACAACACATTTGGGTACTTTATGTCAGCCTAACACATGAGATAAACTGCTAAATATTGTTGTTATCACCATTATTCGTATTCTATTAAATTCTTTTGAAATATGGACTTATCATTCATTTTATTTAAAATATGAATTTTTCATTTAAAATATATATTGTTGTGAGCTCGGGGTTCGAAAGAACTGATGCCAATATATAAGAACAATAAAAAGGCTTTATTCACTATAAACAGTGCAATACGATCACAAATATCTTCTGAAAATTACAAGATATTCAGTAATCTTCAAATCCAATAAAAGCGCAGCAAAATTTCACACAGAAACAATGCGTTCAATACGACGTATCAACGACAAAATCAATCTGAGTAACACAGTTCTCAATGCAAAGCCTCTCGTATGAATTCAATCGCAGTTGACAGACAACTCACACAACTGAACTGGTGGAGGTCCCTTATATAGACTTCAGAGATCTTTCCAGACTATTCCAGGGTTTTCTAATGCTAGAAATTACCAGAAGGTCCTTCAACTCTCGATAGAGTACTCCAAACGTGAAAGGATCCCAATGTAAAGGTATAAGGGGGGGGTGGTTGCACAAAAAGTCGCCAAATCCGTCGCCAACTTGGCGACATTTGGCGATATATCGCCAAATTTGGCGACAAAAATAAGTCGCCAAAACCATCGCCAACTTGGCGATAAACCCATTCCTTGGCGATATTCCCATAGAACTCTATTGTAAAAACGATGAGGGTGTAAGGTTGTTTTTCTTACAAAGCACCTGAGGCCTTTAGCATTGAGTTACATGATGCTCAATAGGAAATACATTAATACTGCAATTTTCACAATAATAAAATAAAATAAATTTAAACAAATGGAATATTTACAAGTATATACAAAATTCATAACATTGCCCTCCTCTCAAAGACTGCACGTCCCGGGCAGTTCAACCCTTGATCGGAAAGCAAACCCGTTACCAACAAATGCTATACTATTCAAAACACTTAAAGCAAACATGGAAAATAACAATTAAACACATTCATAATGCTGAATTATACAAAATGTACACTTATTTAAAAAAAATTAAATTAAATTAAAGCATAGACATCATTACATACAAGTATTTAAATAATAATAACATTAATAATGATAATGCTAAGCAAAATAAATAATTACATTAACTTATATACAAGACCATGGTCATACTAATTTACATTATTTACATTACACTATTTACAATCAATGAACTAAGTACTATGGCCATAGTATGGAGCCAGCCTGTCGTAATGAACGACTCTAGGCTTCGAACTTGGTGACTTTCGGATCCGAATTACGACATCGTTCAGTCTGTTTAGGACTGTATAAGGACCGTCCCAGTGCGATTGCAGTTTGGGAGAAAGTCCTTTACGTCGAGTCGGATTATAAAACCAAACCTTGTCACCTTCTTTGAATTGATGTCCCGTGGCTTTCGTGTCGTACCTGGTCTTCATCTTCTCCGTCTGTATATTGATCCGCTCTCGAGCCAAGTTGTGGACGTCTTCAAATCGTGCCTGGAGATTCTGCACGTATCCCTCTGGCGATGAAGGCGCATCTGGAGGGCGACCAGAAATCAGATCACAAGGTAGACGAAGATCACGACCGAAAAGCATCTGAGACGGGGAATAGCCGGTTGTTTCATGGACGGCGCTGCGATAGGCGAGAAGAAACAAGGGAAGTTTTTGGTCCCAGTCTTGTTGGTTTCTTGAGACTAGCAGTGAGAGATTGTTGAGGATGGTACGATTAAATCTCTCAACCATGCCATCCGATTGTGGATGTAAAGGCGTCGTCCTAGTTTTGTCCATTCCGAGAAGTTGACAGAGACCCTCAATCACAGCAGAGATGAAATTTCTCCCCTGGTCAGAATGCATTTGAAGGGGGACTCCATACCTTGATATCCACTGGTGTACCAAGGCATCCGCAACCGTAGAAGCTTCTTGATCAGGGATGGCATAGACTTCAGGCCATTTCGTGAAATAGTCCATGACAACAAGGAGGTATTTGTTGCCATCAGCACTTCTTGGCAGAGGGCCTAGGATGTCAAGGGCGATGCGTTCGAAAGGTGCTCCTACATTGTAGATATGTAGTCTTCCTCGGCTACGTTTCTTTGGTCCTTTTCGAGCTGCACATGCATCGCAAGATTTGCACCATTGTTCGACGTCAGCTCTCGCTTTTCCCCAGAAGAAGCGCTCTCGGACTCTGTGTAATGTTTTCATGACTCCAAAATGGCCTCCGGTGGGACTGCCATGTAATTCTTCGAGGACCTCTGGGATTCGAGATCGAGGAAGTACCAACTGCCACCGAGATGTCTTCCCATCTTCCGATTCGAATTTTCGGAACAGGACACCATTCCTGACGTGGAGAGAGTTCCAAAGAGCCCAATATTGCTTCGTCGTAGGACTGTAAGTCGAGATGTCTTTCCAACTGGGCTTCGTGCTAGAAGATTCTAATAACTCCAAGATTGGTTTGATCTCAGAGTCTGCCATTTGATCTTCTCGAATCTTCTCATCACTCCAGGGATCTGGTGGCGTCAATAGTGAAGTCTTCGTCTGGCGTATGACATATTCGGGATTATACTTGCTCTCCGCTCTGGAACAATAGCGACAGCTCTTGGGACACGGTCTTCTTGATAGGGCATCGGCGTTTCCATGCGATGAGCCTTTGCGATGCCTGATGTCAAAGTCGTATTCCTGGAGTCGTTGTATCCATCTGGCTACTTGGCCCTCTGGGTTCTTAAAATTCATCAGCCATGTTAGGGATGCGTGGTCAGTACGAAGGAGAAATTTCCTGCCATAGAGATAGTGATGGAAGTGTTCTATGGCTTTCACTATAGCTAATAACTCCTTACGAGTGACGCAATAATTCCGCTCTGGTTTCGATAAACATTTGCTCCAGTATGCTACAACTCGTTCTTGGCCATCTATTTCTTGGGAAAGTACAGCGCCGACACTTTCCTGACCGGCATCCGTGTCCACAATGAATTGTTTGTCGGGGTCTGGATAGGTAAGGACTGGAGAGGATGTGAGAGCTTCTTTCAGCCGCTGGAAGGAATTCTCGCATTCTTGTGTCCATAGAAACTTCTGCTTGCTTTCAGTGAGCCTATGCAATGGTCTTGCGATGTTGGAGAACCCCTGGACAAACTTTCTGTAATAAGTGCATAGTCCCAGAAAGCTTCGCAACTGATGGACATTTTCCGGACGCTTCCAGTTCTTTACTGCGGACACTTTTTCTGGATCTGTTCGAACACCTTCAGCTGAGATGATGTGTCCTAAATAATTTACTTCGCGTTGGAAGAACTTGCATTTCAGAGGGTTCAGCTTTAAATTCGCCGCTCTTAGCTTCGTTAACACTTTTCGAATATTTCCAAGATGTTCTTCAAACGTGCGGCCACCAATGATGACGTCATCTAGGTAAATGAGACAAGCTTCAAAAGTCAGGCCTTTTAACACTGTCTCCATGAGGCGCTCGAACGTTGCTGGAGCATTGCAGAGCCCTAACGGCATAACTTTGAATTGCCAAAGTCCTTGTCCAGTAGTAAATGCGGTCTTCTCTTTGTCATCAGGATGGATCTCTACTTGCCAATATCCACTCTTCAAATCCAGTGTGGAAAACCATTTATGTCCTGAAAGAGTATCTAGCGTGTCGTCTATTCTTGGTAGAGGATAGCTGTCCTTCTTCGTGATATCGTTAAGTTTACGATAATCCACACAAAATCTTGTGGAGCCATCTTTCTTTCGGACCAACACGATGGGAGAGGCCCACGGACTTGATGACGGTTCGATGATGTCACTATCCTGCATCTGTTGTAAGAGCTTAGACACCTCTTCTTGTTTAGCGAACGGCAAACGTCTGGGATGCTGTTTAATCGGTGGATGGCCGGCAGTATCAATTCTATGCCGTGTCAGTGAAGTGCGACCAATATCACTCTCGTTTTGAGAAAACACATCCTTAAATTCCTGGAACAGTCTTTCTGCGGCATGTCTCTGTTCAAGGGATAAATTTTCATTTTGTCCAATTTCAGGTGTTAAACTTGTAGGCGGCTCCGACAACTTCAAGCTCGGGTCTTTGCATACACAGGTGACTGGAGCACAGGTTGCAAGCACTTCACCCTTCTGGATAATTCTAGACTTTTCACTTACGTTTGCAATTCTCACGGGTATCACATCTCTCGACAGGTCTACGAGCGCTGATGCTATTATCACTCCCTTTGGGCTCTTCTCAGGATATCCAGTCAAGCCATACTGGAAAATTCTTTCGTTTCCAGTTACTCCAGGTATCATCATTTCGGTTCGAGGAGGAATGGTAACATCTGCCTTGGCTGTGATCCGTTGAATGGACCCGGACTCATTTCCAAGTTTGAAAATAGTGACATCTTCTTGAGCGGAGCGTAACTCATTATTCTTAAAATCCAGTGTAAATCCATGCTCTTTTAAAAAGTCCAGTCCGAGTATGAAAGGGTCTGAAATATCGGCCACATAGACTGTATGATGGTAAGCGGCGTTCCCAAACTTTATTTTCAATTTCATTCTTCCATGTATGTCGATCTTATCCCCGGTCACGGTTTGGAGGATAACACGGGGCGGGGTCCAGAGGAGTTTTTCCTTTAGCCGGTGAGCTAGATCTTTCCGAATGATGGTCACATTGGCTCCTGTATCGATGATCATATTACAGGGCAAATCATTCCCACGCCCGACTATAAAAACTCCGTTCTCGCCGCAACTTCTTGCAGAAATTTGACACACTTGATAACTCTCAAAATCTGGCAACCTCCGCCCCGCGAGATGGCCATTAATTAGTTTTCCTGCTCCGCCGTTCGTGGGGAGCTATTACCTTCTGTGCTGGGTCGTTTTAGGTAGTTTCTTTGAATATGGCCTTCTCCACCGCATTTCCAGCACTTGATCTTTCTGCCAGTTTTGTTGTCCATCAAGGAGTTCATCTGCCTCATCATGTCCTTCACCTGCTGCTGTAAATGCTCCACAGCTCTATCCGACGTCTCAGGCATGTTGGCTACTCGCACAAAGTGTCGATCTTTCCTTGTAGCTTGCTGGGCTGCCTCGAATTTCAGGGCATAAACTAAAGCCCCTTTTAAGTCACTGAGATCTGCAATCCGGAGTGCCTTCTGGATCTCAGAGTCACGCACACCATCAATAAAATGCTGCAGAGCTAAACTTTCTCTAATTTCAGTCGGACAGTCAGGATAAGCAAGATGTGAAAGTCTCTCGACATCCGTAGCAAGCTCTTGCAGGGATTCAGTGGATTTCTGCTGTCGAGTTTTGAGCTGGAGTCTGCTATATTCCTTCATGCATTTCTCGCCAAAGCGTAATTCTAAGGCACTGACGAGCGTTTCAAAATCCAGCGGTTCATTTGCAGGCAAAGTCTGTAGGACGTCGGCAGCATCAGCTCGTAGAGAAGCAGCTAACTGGCAAGCCTTTGTCTGGGAATCCCATCCATTGGCGTCCGCTACGATCCCAAATTGTGTCTTAAAAACTGGCCATGAGGATTTTCCGTCATAGGTTGAGAGTTTAATAGAGGCCCGAGGAAGCATAGCTTGATACTTGACATCTTCGGGATAGTTTTCGGCAGTTATCTTTTGTTTCTTGACTTTTTCCAAATCTTTTTTTACATTCTCTATGTTTTCTTCAACGGTCTTGGCGATCTTTTGAACTTTTTCTTCAACTCTTTCTTCTACGGTTTTGGCTGTCAATTGAACATTTTCTTCTATTTCTTGAAATCTTCCTTCAAATTTGTTTTCCACGCTGTCAATTCTTTCATTTAAAGATGTTATTTTATTATCTATTAATTCTTTCAACTCGCCAAGGTTGGTTGACATCTCCTTCATTTCAGCCTGGTTTGCAGTCATTTTCTCGTCTATCGCTGACATTTCCTTCTTCATTTCTTCCGACATTTCCTTCATTTCAGCCTGATTCTCAGTCATTTCCTTCTTCATTTCTTCTTTCAACTCGGCAAGGTTGGTTGACATCTCAGCCTGATTCGCAGTCATTTTCGCATCCATCTCTCCTAATTTCTCCAATAATTTAGTCAGTTGCGCCTCCATTGCTCTGGTAATCGGCATTCAATCCCACTTCTGACACCAAATGTTGTGAGCTCGGGGTTCGAAAGGACTGATGCCAATATATAAGAACAATAAAAAGGCTTTATTCACTATAAACAGTGCAATACGATCACAAATATCTTCTGAAAATTACAAGATATTCAGTAATCTTCAAATCCAATAAAAGCGCAGCAAAATTTCACACAGAAACAATGCGTTCAATACGACGTATCAACGACAAAATCAATCTGAGTAACACAGTTCTCAATGCAAAGCCTCTCGTATGAATTCAATCGCAGTTGACAGACAACTCACACAACTGAACTGGTGGAGGTCCCTTATATAGACTTCAGAGATCTTTCCAGACTATTCCAGGGTTTTCTAATGCTAGAAATTACCAGAAGGTCCTTCAACTCTCGATAGAGTACTCCAAACGTGAAAGGATCCCAATGTAAAGGTATAAGGGGGGGGTGGTTGCACAAAAAGTCGCCAAATCCGTCGCCAACTTGGCGACATTTGGCGATATATCGCCAAATTTGGCGACAAAAATAAGTCGCCAAAACCATCGCCAACTTGGCGATAAACCCATTCCTTGGCGATATTCCCATAGAACTCTATTGTAAAAACGATGAGGGTGTAAGGTTGTTTTTCTTACAAAGCACCTGAGGCCTTTAGCATTGAGTTACATGATGCTCAATAGGAAATACATTAATACTGCAATTTTCACAATAATAAAATAAAATAAATTTAAACAAATGGAATATTTACAAGTATATACAAAATTCATAACAGTATATTTAAAGTACATGCCTTTCACTCATTTATTTAAAATAATAATAATAATAAATGGAATAATACAAAAAAAAATTATTTCAACATCAAGGCATTGTTTCTAATTTAAGTAAATGAAAAATAAAAGGTGCTATGGCTGAAGGGGGAAAAAAAGCTATTGACAAGATTTGTGCCCGGCTAACATAAAAGTACCCTTTTTGTGATCTATTTGCAAAATCAAGGATTGCCCGTGGCAAAAATTGGGGCCACTTCACAAAATTATTCTTAATAAAAGAAGTGCCTTCACAAAATTATATTTTTTATAAAAGCGAACACTTTAATTTTTTTTTTTAAATTGTTGGGATTTAAAATTTGTAATTTGCAAACAAAATAAGCTCACCAAAAATTTAAACTTTAGCAGGAAAACATATATATATATATAGCATAGTTTGAATTTAAAAGCAACTTGATTTTTTGGTACATCATTTTATTTTTCTCAAAACTATAATTAAAAAAAAAAGTACCCATGAGAGAGAAAGAAAAAAAAAACCTGCATCAAACTTTGATGTGGAATCAATCATATAGAAAAAATTTACAATTTTTTGTACATTTATTTTGCATTTTACTGTGAAGACTTTTTTTTTTGAGGGGGGGGGGGGGGGATCACAAAAAGTAGATGCAACTAAAAAAAAAACATTCGATAATTCTGCATTGTAGTGATTATATGATAAAACAAGCTGCCAGTGTGATCAACAGATACATGCTTAAATAGTATGTACTTTGAAGAAGCCTCATGTGTAATGACAATCCTGGAAGGGCCCTGGAGTGAGTGAAAGGGTTTCACTTATCACTGTTTCTTAGAAGGGAAAATTACTTCTGTGTTTTTAAATAAATGATAATTATTTTTATTTATTTCAAAAGTATAACTGTACTGGTACAAAATTTTATACACATGTACAAATAAAATGTGTAGAGCACTGAAGTAAATATAAAAAACATATATTTAGATTTTTAATTTAACTTGTGTAAAGCAGAAATATAATTTTTTATATACAAGTCATATGGCACAAAAAATACTCTCAGATAAAATGAGCTTCCACTTAATTCTGAGTGACTTCGAAATGTTATGATCGTCATTATTTAAAAAATACAGTGTTTTATTTTTTGAAACCACAAAAAAAAAATTAATAGTTATCATTGATTTAACAGGAGATTAATATTTTTGTGGATATTTAAGACCTTCTAACAGCAAAAACTAGTCAAAACTTTCGATTATTTCTATACAAAATATTTGTTATTAACATGACAAGAGTAACAAATAATTATTTGTTTATGTTTATAATCATTGACAGATGATATCGATCCGTAATTACGACGCTTGCGCAGTAAAACCTTGTCTATGATTGGTTGGCGTTAGGGCTTCTCATCAGTAACCAGTGAAAACGCTCTTAGGTTAAGGGCTTGGGTCACTGGGATTTTTAGATCGTTGGGTCGACCAGTGAAAACGCAGCTTGTAATGCAATGGGCTTGCAAGGGATTTTCCTGAAGCGAGAAGTTATAACTTTTCTCCACCAGATGACGTATTCGAGCGCTTGAATTCACAATAAATTAATTATATTAAAAAAAAAAAAAAAGCTCTGAAAAGAAGTTTTGCGAAAATTAAATACTATCAAAAAGCTGCCGATAAAATAAACAAAATTGTCAAGTCAGGTACATGTGATAGTGACAATCCAGCAGTTTATAGAGCATAATTTCCATCTCCACCGCCGATCGACGATTGGGACTTTTACGCTTTCTGATTATTTGTAAAATCAAACGCTTTTTAAGTCATTTCCGGTATTTTAGAGGATTATGAAGATATAAGAAGATATAATATAAGAAATTAATATATATTATTAGATTATATAGAAATATTAGATTAGATAGAGATTAGATTATATAGAAATTAATTAGATTATATTACTATAATATTTATTATATTACAGTTATAAATCAATTAGATTATATAGAAATTAATAGATATTATATAAGAAACCAAGTTCAACCAGTAATGACTTAAGAAGCGTTCGGTTTAACAACTAATCAGAAAGCATGATAATCGCCATGGAGATAGAAATAAGAAGGAGAACAGTGAAGATAGTCTTTCAAGATCACAACATGGACCGGGAATTAGTACCCAGTTTGTGGCGCTGGTGCTCCCAAAGGCCGGTCATGTGACCTGTCAAACATGACAAATTGTCGTCTGCTCTTCCTGCATTTTGGTTTCGAGCATGGTAAAGAGATAGAGGGCGCTACACTTCCTAAAGGCCCAAAAGACCAGAAACGCCGCCATACTAGGTACCGCTTTTAGTTCCATAAGTAGAACCATTATCTTTGTTCTCCTTTTCTCTATCTCCCTGATAATCGCAATCGTCTATCGGCGGTGGACAGGGAAATTATGCGTTTATAGATCCCGTGTGCGCGCGTTTGTTTCAGACTGTTCTCAGTAGCGGCGCTAGCATCGCGCTGGTTCGGGGTTTTCGCCAAATCTGTGGTATTACGTAGGTCGCGGCTCGCCGCTTTGCACCAATCGCGTGTGTAAAAAATGATCAACGTCATGCACCGGCCGTATATAAGGTAGGTCGCGGTTTAAGCATACCTTTCTGCCACTCTCATATAGAGGCACCCTAGTTATATGTGAAGCTCTGTTTACGTGTCTATGGTAGTGACAAAAATATCACGTGATCCAACGTCACTCTTAAAACGTCCTGTAAAGAGGAAAGTAAACATATCTGTTTGACAGGCGCAGTGACAGCTGACTTTCGTACATTTAACTGCTGTTTTTGACGAACCGCCAAACTGGGTTGTGTTCAAAGCATCACTTCGTCGCGCTCCTTTCAAGTAGACAAGGGTGCCATCTCTGAAGTAAATTACCTCGATAGGAAAAACTATTCCTTTAAAATAAACATGGGCGAAGCCGGTGAACCCGCAGTCGATCCACAATGCATTGCTCTGTTGAAAGAGTCTATACAACACTTAGAAGAGCCCATGCAAGAGGAATCAAACTATATATTTACAGTTCTTGGTGCTTCGGTAAGTTTATCCAGATTAAAATTTGTTAGATTTACTGTTTGGAATTTGCATCGTTCCTACAAATTCTTGTTATATGGATTATTTCTATTGCATTCACTAAATTTTCTATGATGTTTTCACAATCTGTTTCACATTATTAGTTCATGAACATTTGGAACCACTTATTGCTTGTTGTAACCTTTTCATGAAGCATAGTAGTGGTCATGTAGAAAATAAATAAAAAGCGATTCACTGTTAAGTTGAATATTCATTATTCTGTTAGAAGAACCCTTTGCCTTTACAACTACTTGCATTTATAGCATTATGAAGAAACCTTTCAAAATCTTTTGCTTATTTTGAAAAATATTTTAGCGTAGTTTTTATAGATACTAACAACTTAATGCTATTGAAAATGGAGAAATGATTGTTTTCATTAGATTTACTTGAGATTATAATCTTTTACTATTCATCCATCTCTATGACTGTATGATTATATTTCTGAAGGATAATAAATATATAGGTGATATTTAAAGTAATCATTAAGGCGTCGGTGCTAAAAATTCTAGGAAAACTTTTATTTAAAGCAAAGTAATTGACATGCATAAAAACATGCAGAACAAGCTGTAACCGGTTTTGATACAAAATGCCAACAATCTCCTATGAGATTGCATAAATTGATTTGCCTTTAAGTAGAATATATTTAACTAAAACATTTATAATAAATACAGTCATGCAAACTTCATAAGATTCTTTAAAAATTTCTTTGCTTAATTATTAATTTTATTCATTATCATTAACCCCTTTGTGATGAGTAGCAATGTCTATGCATAATGTTTAAGGTGCTCAAAATCTTTTAATTTGAACACTTGTTTTTCAGTATACAGAAATTTTCAGTGATTAAATAAGTAAAAACTGGTGCCGAAAAATTAAAAGAACTGTAAAAGACTCGTCATGAAGGTGATTTATTTAAACTGTATGTAAACTTTGTTATTTTTAAATTAAGATGGTTTGTAGAACAAATTCTTAAGTCTTTTTTTTTTAATTGATTCATAATAAAATTTATGCATAAAATGATAAAAATTAAAGTTTGCATTCAAACATATGTTTGTAAGCCCTGGCCTGTCTTCTTGTCAGACCATTCGGTACTAGTAGAAGAGTTAGTTCATTTGATTCTGCTCTTGCTTGGCTGCTTATAGTGGTTAAAAATCTACTTTTAGCTTGAGGTTGCAGTCTCTTTGCAAAAAATGCTATGGTGCCATCAAATCGATCAATTTTATATAAAGATTGCATGTGTTGGAGCAGCGTTATCAAACTCATGGGCTGCATGTGACCCAGTGCTGTAATGAATGTGACCCTGCACACAATAAAAAATTCCCTTCAAATATTGAGATTTTTATGTAGTTTATTAAACTTGTGGTTTCCATAATTTTTTTTTTTTTTTTTTTTGAAATATGTTGAGTGCATTTTCTGTATTACACTGGTCAGTAGAATCCTAGAACAAGCGAGACACCCGACTTGGCGATTTTTATGACACATGGCAACCTGAAAAGTGAAATTCTACGCAATGTGATTGGAGACGCGATTCTCATGCGTTGCACGTGCAATTCATTATTTAGACAGTTCCAACAAGAATTTCATTCATAAAGTAAACATTGAATGCAAAAAAGTTTCATTTTCAGGAACTTACGAATAAAATCATTCCATCATATCGATTTTGTTCTGTTCTGTGGAAAAATTTTAAAATTCATAAAAGGAAAAAAAAAATAGTTTGTTATTTAGCCTAATATAAATACATTTTTTCTTTCACAATTTTCAATATTTTTAGCATTTTTTCATATTCTATGACAATTTTTTAACATTCGTAAAAGAAATTCAATTTCAAACTTAGTCTAATACATTGAATTTTGTCCTCTGAATATTGAAATTTTTTTTCGCATTCCAAAGCAGATTTTCAACATTCCTCAAAGAATTCCACTTGTACAATGTTTTAAGCTCCTATAGTAAATTTTGTCCTTAACAATTTTTGAAATTATAGCAATTTTCTGCATTTTTTCATGTTTTGCTCGGATTGTTACACAATGAAATAACTCCGGTTTTAATCTTCTAACCCAATACATTAAAATTTCTTTATTCATAATCTTAAAAATGCACAAATTCATCAAAACTTGCAACACAGAAATGTCTAGATTGCAACAAAATGCAATACTTATATTTATGCACGCAACACAATACTTACCAAATAAAATAAATAAAAATTCACTTACTTTTATTTCTTTTTTTTTTCTGTCCGCATTTAAAATAGACTGCTGATGAAGGGATATTTCAAAATATACAAAAAAGACCCTGAAATGCACAATTCAATCTGTCTCGCATGTGACACGTCATACTTTCAATCTTCATCACAAACAGCAAAATAAAAAAACACCAACTCCAGAAAAACAACTATCTAAAAAACAGGAAACTCAATGTTCCGAAAGAATCAATTAAAGTAGGTATGTAACACCACAATGTGGTGTTACAAGAAGTGATTTATCGCCTTGCCAAATTCAATGTCACGAAGTGTCTCTCTTGTTATAGGTTTCAACCCACGAGTCAAATAAAATGTTATGGCAATTCTTGCATTACTAAATGAGCATCTGCCTGAAATATAATTCTCCCTAACAGGTTAGAAAATGCATGTAAGTGATGCTGGGGATATAAAACACTTAATGGAGAATGCTTGCAATTTAAATTTTTTCGATAAAGAGACCATTTGTAGGAGTCCAACATCTCAAGAAATGAGAGTATTTAAAAGCTTTGTAGCTGCAAATTGAACTAATTCTTAGTACAGTAAGAAAGTTTAGTGACCCATGCTTGAATATTTAACACAATGTCTTTTTGAACACTTATTAAGACTTTTTAGTTTCTATTTCAATATGAAATGCCAAATGCTTTGAATCAACATAACACAATAAATGACCAGTCAGGATGTTCAGGCTCATGTGCTTAGTAATTTAAAAATAATTCTATTATAAAATGAAATCGAGGATTATAAGATATTTTTGTTTAACATCTATCATTAATACTGTAGTAATGTATAAATGATGCACAAGACAAAATATTTTGCCTAAAGTGTGGCACAAGACAAATTTTTCAATGCAAATGTGGCTCAAGGAAGTAAAAAAAGTTGGATAGCATTGTGTTGGTGTTTTAGGCTTATATTTAATTATAAATTTTAGGGTTATATAAAATATCTAAGTTATTTTGTAACTGATTTATAATAAAAATTAAGCCTTAAATTATAATTTAAAGTTGGCATTCAAGTATGTATATTTTAAACTTTGGCTTTCCATATTATCATATCATTGATCACTAGAGACCAGAAGACAGTTTTCAAAAATTCTGTTCTGGCTTAGCTACTTATAGCAGTTTAAAATCAACTTATAGTTTGAATTCCCAGTCTCTTTTTGCAAAAGATACTATGATGGCATCAAATTTAGCTATTTTGCAAAAAGCCTGATATGATATATATTATTGTTTTAGGTTTATATATAAATCTTGTCAGGGTAATCTAGTAGAAGCAAAATCATGAACATTTTGGGGAATTGGGAATGTATATTAACTAGGGTATTTATTTTGTTTGTGAAATCATATTTTCTTTTGAGTGAATTTATGTATAGGGGAGACTGGTACACACAGTGGACAACTTTTTCAGTTAATTTTTTTTTCTCTTCAATGGACAAACCAATCTGCATGAAAATATTTTGGAATATTCCTTAAACCTTTATACATTCATCAAAATTTTCTCATAACATAGTTTTCAATACACTTAAAAAAAAAAAAAAATTATATGCACACATAAAGTGGACCAGTGTGCCCCCTTTCTGGGGCACACTGGTCCACCCACCGGAGCACAGTAGACCGCTATTTGGTATTATCTGAAATACAATATAAATCTATTTTTCATTAATCTAATTCTTTTTTAATTGCCCTTTACCCACAAAATAACATAGTAATATAAATTTACAAGTAACATTTTGAAACAAAAACAAATTAATTATATTTTGAAAATAACAGATTAATACAGGAACAATTGCAATTTAGTTGAAATTATTACTTAAGTATAAAAAAATCAGCGGACATTAAAATTTGCAAATGAAATTCCAAAATATTTATGAGTAAGATTGAGCCTGGCATTTTCCTGAAATACTTTTAGGTCTGGGAGCAATATTATGAAATCATTGACATCAACAATAGAGATTCATCTACAGTTTCAGGAAAAATAAACTGATTTCCATTCAATTTGCGTCTCATGAATCTTACATGAATAGAATCATCACCAATTAGACTACAGTTATATTTATCAAAGGCAGTAAATACAAAACAAAATATTTCTTACTATGTTAAATAAATTGTTATTTTTCTTTGTTTACTTTATTTTACAGTTAAATAACTACTTTTAAACAATGTTTCTTTATAGTAAATAAGCAATTATTAAATATTTTTAACATTATGCATTACAGGAGCAGAGTGGATTGTGGACCACTGTGCCCCATGTTGAAGTTCAATAAATAATCATATTAATATTGTTTATAGCTTTCTTTAAAACATATTAACTTTAAAGTTAAATAAAAACAAGTATCTTAGCTTTGTAAAAAAGCTGATTTATCTACAACCTTTAATTACTAAAAAAATTAAAATATGATGATGAAAATTTTTGCTTTTAGAAGCACAAAACAACCAATCAGGATAAAATAGTTCATTCTGAGCTAAACATATTTTTTGAAGGCTATAAATAATCAGTGCAGTGCTGTTGTCTATTATGATAGAAGAGAAGCTTAAAAAAAATTTAAATAAATAAAATATTAGGGGGTGATCCACATTGGTCCACCATAGGTCCAGTGTGACCGGTCTCCCCTATATTTAATGCATATTTTAAATAGCGGAAATAACCTCTATTAGTCAGATCTGCCCAACCAAATCAACACTATTGGCGATTGCAGTACAAACGTAATGAAATGTGCAATAGTGCTGGTGGGTTATTATATTATTACCTCCAAAAATTTTTTCAATGTTTATTATAACAAAAATCTTCATGTATGTGAATCTAAGCAACAAACGGACAGTTATTCATTAACAATAGAGTTCATTGCACAGAAAATTTTAATATTTTTATTGTTTAGTTTTTAGATGAGGAAAAAAAAAACAAATGCATCCACTTGTAATTTTCGGTTTACAACTACAGTAAAAGCTCATTTATTCAGCATTCAACTAACCGGAAAAATTCGGAGAGTTCTTTTATTTTTCTCTTCCCATAAACAGTTGAAAAATTTTTACTGCTATTTTAGGAAAATTACTTTTAGCATCCTCAAATTATCAAAGTGACTGATTCGACATAAAACAAATCTATATACAGTAGAAGAGCTTTATAACGGAATTCTCCATATAACACACAACTTCTCAGATGTAAACAATGAATTTTACAGTTAAGAAACACCTGCATACTCACATTATAAATAGTTTCAATTCTCTAGAGGACTAAATTTTATACATTAGTTCATCTTTATCTCCTTAATTCAGAGCTTATTACTAAAAAAAATTGCTTTGATTTGATACAGGTATGTTTGCACAATGTTTATAAAGTAAATTTAACAATGTGTGGAATGATCTATATTATGCAAAAAATTATAATCTACACAACTCCTGGTAATAAAGAATGCAATACAAAGATCCTGTAATGTATTTTGGTATGTTTCACACATATTTGGCTATGTTTTACAAACTAAATTTAATGATGTGTGAAATGTGATCTATATAACGCACAACCTCGTGTTTTTAGGTTTGCGTTATAAAGATCTTCTACTGTATGTTCATGACATTGCATGTTATAAAATAAAAATATAGCTCAATGGCACAGAATGCAGTTCATGTTGCGTCATAGTCAGCAATTGCCCGCCAGCTGTTTTTCCCGGTGAAAGAGAGGAGGAGGGGAAGGGAAAGCATAATGAGAGGACTGAAGAAAGACTAATTAATCCTTCTGCTCTTTGCAAAACTGGATTGGGGGGGGGGGGGGCAATTAAACGATAGAAAAAAGTACCTTTTTTACATCTTTTCTGAAAACTGAACAGCCAAGTGAGGAAAGCAGGAGGAGGGAGGAAAATTACATTGCGTTTTCTAAGAATTGGGATGGGGATATATGGCAGGGGGGGGGGGGAAATCTGCTCCAATTTTGATTTCCTGCTACATTCTGCTCCAAAAATAGCATTTTTTAAAAATTCTGCTCCAATCTGCTCCAAAAAATGGAAATTTCTTAATCTAAAAAAAAAAAAAAAAAAAAAAAAAAAGACATTAACTTTGTATAAGTTTGGCAACGCACTGCTATGATGCATGTAGCTAAGATATGCAGCATCATTTAAGTTTAAAAATTATCTCTAACTCAATAATGGATTATCCTCTTTAATAAAAAGGTACGTGTTGCTGACGACTGGGAATTTCGATAATCGTTGCCACAGGAGTCTCGGAAAATGAAACATTTGAAGTTATTGAAAAAATTAATTGCTCGAAAATTATTTGTCAGAAAATTGTTAGAGAAACTGCGTTAGAAAGGTAAAAAATTGCATTTTTCTTGATATAAATTTCAAATCCATTGATTATGCACTTTTTCAAATATTGAATTTCAAAAATTACCAAATTTCACAATCGAGTACTATAGCGAAAACTTCACGTGTAAAAAAAATAATAACAGCAATTTGTCAGCACGAGTCACAAATTATAGTAGCTGTATTACTCTGTTAAAATATTAGGGATCATTCTAGAACATAAAAAAGGGCAGGGTGCACTTTACATATTAAGGGCAATTTTGTTGAAAAGGGCACATCATTTCATAAAAGGGCATTTTTGTAATAAACGCATATACCCATATACTAGTGGGGAGGGAAGTCTGGCAACAGCTTAAAGTACTCCTTAATTAAAAAAATCCAATAACATTTCTAATTTCCATAACTTCACCGTTTGAAAAGTATTAAAAATAGCAAAATAAAACTTGTTCTCGATTTTTATTGTAAAATTGTTTACTCTATTCAGTCATTTCCCCCTTTCCCTATGATATTCAAAAACTTCTCTCTCTAAAACTTTTATTCACCAGATAACTTTTTCCCAGTTTTAGCAAAACTGGTTTTGAAAAAGCTACAAAATAAAAGTTCTAAAGCTACTTCTCAAAATTTGTATAGGACTTATGTAAGTTATCAGGTGGTCAAAGGCCAGAATGCCTGATCTAACACTATATTTCACTTGACAAGGTGAAACTAATCAATGACCCTTAGTTACCCTATGTCTTGTTCAATGGAAAAAATGATAAATGAAAAAATGAATCGCTCAAAGTCAAAGATTAGACATACCAAGGCATTTCACAGAGAAATAAAGAGGGAAAGAGGAGTACTCCTGATCTACCATACTAGCATTCTAAAAATAAAAGATAAGTAAAGAATTTTTGAAAGTACAATACAAACAAGGCAGGATTCTACCCAGGAATAAAAGGAGGGTAGAACTCTACCTGGAAAAGGGGCAAGGTGGGTGGGATTTTATCTAAAAAGGGCATGAGGGCAGGCCGCCCTTGAGAAACTCTCTAGAATGATCCCTGAAAATATAAAAGTGAATTATGATGTCATGAGTGCATGATTTTTATTTAATTTTTCGACAAATACTAGATGCTCCATTTCTTTTTAGTTGCGAATAATATAGTTTAATTCACGTTATTAAAAAATGTAGCTATAAAACATATAAATCAATGGAAAACAGTAAGTAATAAATTGTAAATGTAACAGTAAACCGTATTAAAAAAACACAACTTAGTGAAATAAGTATCAGTTTTTATGTTATTTTAGGACATTCCAGGTAAAGGTACAGATTACTTTAAAATACAAGGTTAAATTCACCGATATATTTCGTTTGATTCAAGGTTCTTTTGGAGAAACCGACCAGCGCAGCGGGCGTAGTCTGCTAGTACTACATAATCATTGTCTTACATTTCAGTTTTTATAATATAACATATCTTAATCCAAAGAAGATGATTACTCCAAAACACAGTTGATGTACCATCTATCAAAAATAAGCATTATTGAAAAGATATCCAGCATTAAGACTGTTCTCAAACAAAATATTTTACCCCCTCAACAATGCAGAAATTTCTGACACATGCACAAACTATTTTTAGATGTAAAAGCATGAAATTGGTAAGGCATGACTACTGAAGTAATTTGAAATTGAATAGCAGTTTTTGATAAATGTCACATCTTATGCTATAAGTGATTTTTGAGGCATAAAGACCTTTACAGAACTGTACCGTCCTAAAATTGAGTTAAAAACGCCCACTTTCATAACATTATAAAAAATAATCTTTGTTTTTATTGAAAAATAGAAAATGCTATTTGATTTCAATTCTAAAACATAAGTTTGTTCTACTACAAAACCATTAAATTCTGATACAGAACTGCAATTTATTCTGATACAAAACAAATTTTTTATTTTCTACTCCTGTATTATTAGACTCCAAATCAGAAGATTTGTTATTATAAAGTGTGCTTTAGCCAATTAGCCAAAAGATTGGTTGCTGTCGTTCTTTAGCAGTGGAATGTCACGAAGATTCTAAAAAACAAATTGCATGAAATCAACAATAATACTGTTGATATAGAAGCATGCACTCTTCACAAAGTCTACAATGCATTTGGCCACGATTTTAAAATGTGTCTTATTGACTTATACTACTTTTTTAAAAGAAAACCACTGTGCAGTCTAGTGATTACTCACAGTTACAGGTATCACTTAGGTTATTTAAATTTACTATCAAATGTGTGTCATTTGCCAAAAATATACAATAACTATTGTAAGTAAACATATTTAACTTGTTACATTCTGTTTTTAATTTAAATCCTTTCTTAAATCTTTTTTAAATCTTTTCCTAAAGTGTTAGATAAGTCGAATTATTTTTTAATTTCTAAAAGGGTGTAAAATATTTGTTGTCAGAATATGGTATATTTATTATGTATTAATTGGAATGTGGAAAGTTAATTCATCTGTTATAGTTATATTACTACAAATTTTGAAACTCTCTAAGTATATAATTTTTTTTCTCGTTTTAACATTTATTACATTTTATACTGTTGAAATTGTATATATGCACTATGTTAAAGAAAAGTTCATTAACAAAGCGTATTTGCTTTTAATTTGGAGCTGCTACAAAATGTAATTAACCCACTCCAAAATTGTAATTGACGTGCTTCAAAACTGGCATTTACTGCTCCAAAACTGTAATTGACGTGCTCCAAAACTGGCATTTACTGTTCCAAAACTAATTAACCTGCTCCAAAACTGCAATTTGATCTGCTCCAAACCTGCTACAAAAATGGATTTTAGATTTTCCATGGTCATTCCTGTCATTTCAGATATTGAAGGTTTCTCTTTTTATCTTCAGATGCGCAGTAGTGTTTATAATTGAAAGTGTTTGGATTATATACCAATAAGTTAGTTTATTTTTTTATTCTTGTATGTTTATCAGTTCAAACTTTCTCTACCCAGCTGTCTGCCGAGGAAAAATATTTTTTCAACAAAATAAATGGCAAACAGAAATAATAATAATTAAAAAAGAACGAAACTATACCTTTTTCTTTTCCTTACTTTTTATTTTAAAAAAAATATGCATATCTCCAGTTTTTAATCTGTTTTTGTCAGATAGTGTTTAAATTTTCAGCAAATTCAAATAATAATAAATTTGGCCTCTTACCAAATTTCTATTTAAATACAATAAGTTTTCAGAAAATTAGAGCCCCTCCCAAAAAACCCACTATCTGAGTCACTCCAAAAATGAAATGCTGACAACTGTAGTTTGTTTTTATGGAGATCGGAGAGGCGATATTGTGTAAAAACTTAAATTTTTTCCTGCCTAGCATGAAATCAGCAGATATGACAAAAGAAAGAAAAATTACTGGATCAAAGACTTGCTTGTACCTTTCATTTAATCTTTTGCAAACCACACATTTAAATTTATGATTACTTTTCCAAATGTTTCCATAAATAAACTGCATTGGAATTCAAACAATTTGTTTTTTGCAAGTGAACAAGCACTACAGAAATTGCAATGAAATCTCTACATAAATATAAATACTTTGAAAGACAAACAGAAATGGCTTTTAATTGGAAATTAATTGGGATTTAAATGGAAATTTTATTCTACAATTTTCCATAAGTCTTCATGTTTTTGTATTAATTTAAAAGTTTACAAAAGATTTTGATATTTTCTAATAGATAAATAGAAGCATTAATCTTAACATTTTTAAGCTGAAATTCTCCATATTTAATTTAGGATTTTTATTTTAAAGTTTGATATTTCATTTAAATAAAATTCAAAATGCATGGATTTTGGGTTCTCAGTCTTTCCAACTCCTAAAATTTGCAATTTAGTTTTGGCAAAACATAATATTTATAACAATATATTGATCTATTTTTTTAAAGTAAAATTTTTTGAAAAGCTGATTTAAATCGAGCACTGGCACCAGTTTCAAAATTCCATTTTATTAAAATAGAATTTACTAAAATTTCGTGGGGGGGGGGGGGGGGGCACACACATGGATTTTGGCCCCTCAACCTCCTCTGCAAAGTAAATTTACAAAGAGAATTGTGCTAAGTTTTTAATAGCTGAATTATTATAAAATAAAAAATATGTAATTATAAAATACCTAATATTGAACTATGTAATTAGCTTTGTCAAATATTTATTCAATAAACCTGTCAAATCGGAATCGAAAGGAACAGGAAAAAAAAATCTCACTTTATACAGATTTTCATCTTAGGATGTATAATTGTTGATATTCTTTCTGTTGGGACCATGTAATTTTTTCATTTAAGACAGGATTCCATTATAAGAAGATTTCATTTTCACATATTTTATTGTACTTGTAGTATTACATTACAATTGATGTTGTAAGTCACAGTTGTTTAATGTCTTAAGAACTGAAAAAAACAGGCTTTTCTGTAGGTATAATAATGAATTCCAATCCAATACCGTAAAATAACCTTGTGTGCTATCTGCAGCTAGTTTCATGGAACTATCACTTATACCGCTTTTCTTATTAACCCTTTATCTACCGGATTAAGAATCAACAAATTGTTCAATCTCAATAATTATCTTCCTTGATATCTGAAGGTATATTAGACAATTTATGTTATAATAATATGAAATTTAGATAAGGTTTTTCATTAAAACTGATTTAATAATGCGGTAGTAATAGCTCTTTTTGTGAAATATTTACAAGAATAATTAGATTAATTAACAGAAAATGCTGTTAAGGAAATATCACAATTCTTTATCGGAACAATGTAAATCAATGTATTGTGATCCTATCATTAAATAGAAAGGTTTTTATAGTTGCAAAATTTTCATATAACAATTTTTAAAAAGAGAAGATCTACACTTATGTAAAAGGTTGAGAAAAATACCACTTTATAAAATATTTAGCTTTCACTGTTTTGCTGTGCTTTCTAAATGTGATCCAGAAAAGTATTTTGTATAAAAACAAAACCTTATTATCATTATTAGACAGATTATTATTATATAAGAAATTTTATACAAAGTTTTCTCTGATGGTACTTAAAACTACCGTCAGTAGATAAAGAATAGACTGATATGTCTAGATCAGCCATACTCATCCTGTGGCCCAGAGACCTTTTATGTGCGGCCCGGGATACATACAATAACCTCTATTTATTATTTTAATTGAGGTGTGTATAAAAGTTTCTAACACCTTCACTGTTCTTTTATATATTTTCATGAGAAGACAAAATCTGTCCTGTTATTTAAAATTATCTTAAATACGGTTTCCTTTGTTAAAAGTTCTTTTTACATGCAGTTCTCTTTGTGCTATATAGTGGTGTTGGTGTATACACTTCTTAATCTTCAACACTAAGCCAATATTATTCCAAATTTATTGTTTTTGCACTATACATTTCTATACTTAAAGAAAAATCTTTTGTATGGAGAAAACGAGTGATTTATTGAAACAAATCACCTGATTTTTTAGAACTTGGAAATGCTACATTGTTATATTATTACATTTAACTAATAATGCTTATTAGGGAATGTTTACCTCGGGGAAAAATTGTCAACAAAATGTTTTATACCACTATTTCTACATCATTTGCAATTGAAATCTACAATAAAGTTTATTGTTTGGAAATAGTGGTGTTAAAAGTTTTTGGTAATACTTGTTTTGTGACAAATGTTCAATCCTACTGATTATATTAACTTTATTATATAGGTTTGTTTACTACTTTTCTTTAATCTTACTATTTAAATTACCCTTTTCTTACATTATATTATAATTGTGTTGCAGCCGCCTAATGTTCCAAACATATGTTTGTGTCCCGCGAGAAAAAAAGGGTTGAGTATGGCTGTTCTAGATGTTTTCCTGAACCTAGCGCTAAATTAAAAAATAATTCATTAGAACAGAAAAAAAAAATTAAATTTTTACTAAGTATTTTATTTTGTGTATTTTCCAAGCCTTAGTGTTTAGTGTCCCATGTAGTCGTCCCAACTCGCCCCCTCTAAGTCCGGATCTAGATGTAAAAAAGTAATTGTTGTATTTTTTTTTTTTTTAACTTGCATATTCTTAGTTTTTAGTGTCCCGGGCATTCACCCGACCTCACCAATCTTTTTAGTATTGATCCTTTTTAGTATTCTATTAGTATTAATCTAAAATTAAATAGCCCACATAAATATGTTAATATAGACATATTGTAACCAGCAAAATTATCATCCTTGATATGAATGCAAGAAAATTTTACTCTGTCCTTGTAGGAAAGTAGGCATTAGGTGGCCGCTGGCAGACAATATCTTAATAGCCACTTTTTTCATTTAGTGGCCCTGTTGCCGGTGACTAGTGCTAATTTTGTCCTTTACCTGTCTGCCTTCTGTTCTGGAGCCCCTTAGTTTTGGCCCTGATCAGACTGGTAGAAGACTGTACTAAGCAAATATTGAAAATGACTGAAACAAAGTAAGGAATAAACAATCTGTTATTTATTGCAGTAGCTTCTGCAGCCTATCAACTGAACAACTGCTTTCTGCTTTTGGGTTGGTGTAGTAAAAACATAGGAAACACTTAGGAACTAACAAAGCAGCATCTTTTTTTTACTCCAATCGGATCTTCTACAAAAAAAAAAAAAAAAAAATTGCTTGTAATTGATTTAAAAAAAAAAATGAGTTATGACATTTGGGCTTTGTTCAGGACCGAAGATCGCACGGGTGACAAAGAGAATGGTTATGGAGTAGGTCTTATCGGAAATTGAAGTAATTTAATATATTGAAATAATTTAATTATTTGAATTATTTTAAGTTTCTGTGGCTCGGATTAGGTGAAACTAGCAACTACACATCTTTATCCTTAAAAAAAAATGGATCTTATAATAGGAATATCTATTTTTATTTCATCATAACAAACCCCCGAAACATTCATGAAAAGCATCACGTGATCAGATAGCCCGATCGGCGTTCATAACTCGCAAACATTTCGCCCGCGCGGCGCGCGATCGACCCAGGAAAAATCTGTGGGTGATTTGATCACGTGATTGGACTTTTTTTTGTGTTTATAGTTTTACTTGGTTTGATAGGTTGATTGATACAGCTGTAGCAGCATGATCGGATATCTGAAATTTTTCAACTTTTTAATATTCTAAAATGATTTTTTAAGTCTTATGATCCAACATAAAAATAATAGAATACCAAAGTATGATGTATATATATATATTATATATTACATATATATATATATATATATATGTGTGTGTGTGTGTGTATACATCAGATAGTTACATAACTGCTGTCAACTTATATGTCTCTAAAACTACAGCACCTACTAAAACTGATGGATTAGTTTAATTGACAGCAGTTACATAAATATATATATTGTACAAAACAATGCATATAATAAAATAAAGTTTAATTTTCTATAAACAGTGCACCTTTAACTAACAAAGGAGAGGACGTTCGGATCACCGAATTCCTGAAACACAGTATTGGTTTCAATAAAATTAATGTAAATTCCCCAAAAAAAAAAAAAAAAAAGGTTACTTTTCGGTTCGCCGGGCGCTAGTGAAACAAATATAAATATATATACGCACACACATATATGCATATACATACATATATACACAAACATATATGTAGATATATATCTGTATATATATATTTATATTTTTTCACTGTCGCCCAGCTAACCTTAAAGTACCAAAAATTGTTACGTACTTTACTGACGTTTAGATTGTATACCTTCCAGGTTCCATATAGATACAAAGTTCATGCTCGCCATTTATTTCAGTTTTTTTTCCCTATTTTTCTTAATTTAAAAATGATTTATCAGTTGCTTTATATTTTTTGGGATAAATAGAATGTTAATAAATCAAGGTCGTGATACCAACATGTTAAAAGATTTATTTCTTTATTTGTAATAGTAAAATAAAATCTTTGTTAAAATTTGATAAAAAAGCTTTTGAACATTTTATTAAAATATATTTTTCGATAACAACATTGTTGAAACATAATTATTAATTTCTAAAAATATATTTTTCTTGAAATTCATTTTTTGATGTAAATTGCATTATTTATTATATTGCAATAAACATCACAAAACACGAGAAACAAATGCTAAAATACTTATACATTCAGTAGAAAATTTATAAACATTCTAACTAGATTTTATGCATATTCATTAAAACGGTAAACCACATGCATTTTACCTCTTTACAAAAATAGGCACTGATATTTCTAGTTTAAAATAATGTATATTTTTTACATTTTATTTTTATAATTTTTTTACATTGTAAAATATGCTTTGCATTCTATTCGTACTAAAAATTCACTGTTGAAGTACTCATTATAAAAACCTGGAAAAATTCGTGCAAATTGATTATATTTTCATTACTTATTTTACATTTGCTAAAAGAAAGAAAGAAAAAAATAATGTTTAAGTATTAAAAGGCACTGTAATGTAAAATTTTAATCGTAAAATAGCTGAATTTGTTGTATTTAATTAAATAAGTAATTGTTAATAATATCAAATTTTACTTTTATAAAATATATTCCATTAATCATGAAAAATACAAAGCAACCGATAAAACATTTTTAAATGGAAAAATCAAATAGAAATTTAGGGGAATCGAACCCGCAATCTCCAGAACCTAGAGCAGTGCTCTAACCATTCAGCTATCAAGTTCACTTCAAAATATCATTAAAATACGCAAATTAGTCAAATGAAGGCCCGCGTTCATTATCATTGATTTGGACGTCCAAATCAATGATAATGAACACAGGCCTTTCAATTTCATTCACAGTATAGACTCACTCTATATTTAAATCTCCATCGCCCACGCACCGCCTGATCTTCTTTTCTGAACAGCCCCATATATTTATATCCTAAATATTCATCCAAAATTTAACATGTGTAGGGGAGACCGGTACACACTGGACCTATGGGCACAGTGGGCCACCACCCCTAATATTTTATTTAATTTTTTTTAAGCTTCTTTTCTATCCTAATAGACAACAGCACTGCACAGATTATTTATAGCCTTCAGAAAATATGTTTAGCTCAGATTGAACTATTTTATACTAACTGGTTGTTTTGAGCTTCTAAAAGTAAAATTTTTCATCATCATATTTTTATTTTTTTAGTAATTAAAGGTTGTAGATAAATAAGATAAAATAGCTTTTTTTCAAAGCTGAGATACTTGTTTTTATTTAACTTTAAAGTTAATATATTTAAAAGAAAGCTATAAACAATATTAATATGATTTGTATTGAACTTCAACATGGGGCACAGTGGTCCACAATCCACTCTGCTCCTGTAATGCAGAATGTTCAAAATATTTAATAATTGCTTATTTTCTATATAGAATTATTGTTTTAAACTAGTTACTTAACTGTAAAATAAAGTAAACAAAGAAAAATAACTATTTAACATAGTAAGAAATATTTTGTTTTGTATTTACTGCCTTTGATAAATATAACTGTAGTCTAATTGGTGATGATTCTATTCAAGTAAGATTCATGAGACGCAAATTGAATGGAAATCAGTTTATTTTTCCCGAAACTGTAGATGAATCTGTTGTTGATGTCAATGATTTCATAATGTTGCTCCCAGAAAAGTATTTCAGGAAAATTCCAGGCTCAATCTTACTCATAAGTATTTTGGAATTTCATTTGGAAATTTTAATATGCGCTGATTTTTTGTACTTAAGTAATAACTTCAATTAAATTGCAATTGTTACTGTATTAATCTGTTATTATTTTCAAAATATAATTAATTTTTTTTTGTTTTTGTTTTAAAATGTTACCTGTAAATTTATATTACAATGTTATTTTGTGGGTGAAAAGGAAATAAAAAAGAATTAGATTAATGAAAAATAGATTTATATTGTATTTCAGATAATATCTAATAGCGGTCCACTGTGTCCCAGTGGGTGGACCAGTGTGCCCCATTTCTGGGGCACACTGGTCCACTTTACGGGTGCATATAAAAAATATTTTTTTGAAAAATGTATTAAAAACTGTTAGAAATTATGGTGAATGTATAAAGGTTTAAGGAATATTCAAAAATATTTTCATGCAGATCAGTTTGTCTGCTAAAGAGAAAAAAAATTTTAACTGAAAAAGTGGTCCACTGTGTACCAGTCTCCCCTATCAGTTTATTGTTGTTCCATTTGTATTAAACGTTCCATTTGATTTGAATAATAATGCATTTGCAAAATAAAAATGGTTTATGTAACAGTAAAATAGTTTCATAGTTAATATTAGCTTGAAGTATGTTTCTATATAATTCCACCCACTTTTAAGAAATTGCTATTTTATTTTCCATTTCCAAATATGTCACCCCCCCCCCCCCCCCCCACACACACACATACACACATTGTGCATAAAATTCATTTAAAAAATTCTAAGTACAGAATTTTCTATTTTTTGACATTTTTGGTGGATTTCCATTTGTGTTTGTATATATGACCTTAAAGAAACCCTCCTCCCACCCTCCCCTCATGAAATGTCTGCTTTCATTTTCTGCCTCCCTTCCAGCACAGTTTAAAATCTTGTGAATCTTAAATTATTTTGTCCCATTTGTTGCTTGCTAGTAATAATAATAAGTCAAAATCAATCCTCTAAATCAGCGGTTCCCATCCTTTTTTCTTTCACGTACCCCTTGATTAGAGTTTTCATTTAGGAGTACCCCCTTTTCTGAAAAACACGTCCTCACTCACCCAATAATGCAAAAATGCTTGTTTTTTTTTAAAGTAGTAATCGTCTGAACATAGCTAAATAATAAATCGACTAAACTTGTATTGACATTTCTAACCTTTTATTTTTTTATCTTACATTTTAAAGTCAATTTTACTTTTATAATATTAGCTTAACATCAAAATAAACTAACACAGCATTAAAAGATATTTTAATAAACTTAAGATAAAATTTTATAAATACAAGTTGTCAAACTTGACTATCCTTAAGCTAGTTTCACGGAACTGAGTTTTAAAAATCTATATCATCAGACATGCAGGGCTCCCAAATGGTGTGCTTTTTGAATACCGGTATTTTCCTAGAAACAATTTATTTTAAGATTTCTCTTGCAAATTTTGCAGAAATGTTCTAGAGTCTTAATAGCCACTTTTTTCATTTAGTGGTCCTGTTGCCGGTGGCTAGTGCTAATTTTGTCCTTTACTTGTCTGCCTTCTGTTCTGGTGCCCCTTAGTTTTGGTCCTGATCAGATTGGTAGAAGACTGTACTAAGCAAATACAGTGTAGGATCCGTTATCCGGCGTCCCGGTATCCGGAACGCTCCGAAAACCGGAATGCAAAACACTAAACAAAAAAAAAAAACGTAAAAATTAGTGTCAGTAAAAGAAAAAATAACAAAATGATATTGCCTTCATTCAATAATTTATAAATTCAATAAATAAATATAAAAAAATTATGATACGAAAAACATTACAATAAAAAAAAAATAAAAGCAATTACATTAGAAATACGTGTACAAATTTTATTTTGTTACAAGTTTCATTAAAAAAAGTTAAACGTAGTTTAATGCCACGGTATTCCGGAAAAATATGGTAAGCAGAAAACTGACTAACTTATTTTTTTTTTTTCTGTAAAATTGAGCCTAGAAAAATTATTCCTATGCTAAGAATCGGTGAATCCGCCATTGTGATCAGCATCAATAATAACAGCTTATGGAAAGTTGCCAGATTACGCATTGATTTTAACATTTCCTTTTTATACATAAAATAATAATTACTTGACAATTTGTAAATTTAGATTTGAAAATTTTTTCACAGTTAGAGAGATTTTCTCTGAATAAAAAACTAAAATTCTTTTTTAGAATATACTTCCAGTAAATTTTATACCCAATAACGTCACACTCCAGTATGTGCAGCTGCAATTCACTCCAGCAGATTATCTTTAGCCTCAATCTAGGGTACTTGTATAAATTTTAAACAAGCTGGATAAATGACGGCAGTTGATGCCATCGCTATCTCCAAATCAAAAGATTTTGCTCCCAACTCCCAAAATGAAATTTTATTTTTTGTAATTTAGAATTTTTTTTTTTTAATTTGTGAGAATAATGTATTAAATGTACAAATTTATAAGTAATGTATTTACATATATTATTCATATTTATAACTATTTTATGAAATTATTTCGTACATTTTTTATACTTATAAAAAAGTGTTCTGAATTACGGAAAAACCCCTTATCCAGAATGCCCCAGGTCCTAAGCATTCTGGATAACGGATCCTATACTGTAATTGATTTTTTTAAAAATTAGTTGACAGATATATATATATTATATCCTAAATATTCATTCAAAATTTAACATGTGTACCAGTTTATTGTTGTTCCATTTGTATTAAATGTTAAATTTCATTTGAATAATGCATTTGCAAAAAAAATGATTTATGTACATATTATGGTTTATTTATATACCATGAAATATTCTGTTAAAAATATTGCTATTCAGTTGGCTGACCATTTGGTAGCCCTGAACATGTAATTAATTCTTCGAAAAACTGCATTGTTTGTGAAAGAAATATTCTTAATTTAATTTTTTAACATACATTAAACAGCAACGTTGATGCAAGAATATATCAAATTTTCAGTGATAGCATGATTTTTACCACATTTAGCAACATAACTTATTCTGTATTATGTTGCTACTGCGTTATTGTTTTTGTTTGTAGAAAACACATAAGATGCTTCATTAAGGCCAATTGATAGTCTCTAAACAGAAACCGACATAATTTTGTTCATAAATTGGATGTTTTGTTTTTATCTCTAAATGGTGCATGGATAAAGATGGTTTCATGCTAACATTAGACACTATCTCTCCTACACATAGTGGTTTTGGGAAGTTTTATTTCCCGTGAATCAAAATTCATATAGCACGTATTCATTATTATATTTTCTTTTCTTTAATGTATCACTCATGTTTTGAGTTTTATATAAAGGGTAAAGTTTATCACAAACCAGAACGGGCCTCATAACAACTGCACCTAGGTCCTTTTGCACTTCTAAATAAATTAGATTGTTTCGAAGCCCTCATAGTCCCCAAATCATCAGGTTAAATTTCAATCACAGTTGCAGTTCGCTTAAGAGTTCCTGATTTCGACTAGTTTTCCATTTTAAACACAACAAACTCACTCAAATAATAAGTAAATAGTTCAAATTAAATGTTCATCAAATGAAACGAATCTTCTTTATGAATTAGCAATATAACTCCATCTATTCGAAAAAACAAAATAAGGGAATTCATTTCAACACTTTTAAAAAATATTGAAACCAGAAGCTCTTTGATAATTTAGGACTTCTGTAATTATTACTAAAATCAGAACAGTAAGAATAAAGAGGGAACACACTTCAACATGCATCATCAGGCATCGGACCCATCCTACAGTACCTACAGACAAAGATACACAGACATCAGACATCAATGGACAAAGAATTTGCACCTGCATCAAGTTCCACAGCACCAATATCACAGACACGCTAAACACTACCAACATAACAGCAACAACAGGAAAGAAACTTCGAACAAACACGACAAAGACAGCACAGCAACACCACCACAAGGTGGACTCATCCCATCTCCCACACCAAGCCAGGAAGACTGGAACAACTGGTTCTCATACTGGTTCCCATAAGTAATGCCCAACCTTTTTTATCCTCCAACTTACCAGCAGAACGGTTGCCGCAGACACGGGTGAGACTCAAACACCAACAACATAGCAACCATCCTTTTGCCAGTGTGTGGATTTCAGTGCAATTTGGTGTGATGCTCTTTGTCGCACGGAAATCACACACGGGCCCCCACAACCATTTAGTGTAGTCATCTATGAACTGTACAACTGGTACAGTCATTCCTCAGAACTGCACACCCACTATTCCTCATGCAGACTGTACAGCTGGTGCAGGTGCACCTCAGTCCTCATCATCCTCGTCTATCGCTGCCTGTCGCGTAGTCCAAGCAAACTGATCCCAGCGACAGACCTTGTAATGCAAATACTTCACCTTATTTCTACTTACCCAGCTCCTGCCGCCTGTTGCATGAGGTTCTGCCTGGCAGACCAGCTTCTTGGCGTAGTATGTACCACTGCCATTTGTATATTCAATAAATGGTATGCTTGGACGTTTTGTTCATCAGGGGTGTTAATCTTGGAGGAACGAGTGTGTGTTCATTGGAGGCCTCTGCGTGTGCTCTCTCTGCCCGACTGCTGGAGTCACCCACCAAATCCCTGTGTGCTGGGGAGTCATTCGGGGGAGGCCGTAACGCTCAACGGCATGGTTCGCCAAGCCGAGTGGCCTCACTTAGGCATTAAGTAAGAATTAAGTGGGGGAAAAAGAATATTGCAAAATGATCAATGACAGTTTTCGCAAAGATGGGAGGAAAACAAGTAAACATGAAATATGATTAAGAGTGGGCGGAGCTAGCGACATTAAATTATCAATAATAACTACATCTATAAAAAAAACATAGTGAGTCTTTTTCCTTATTTTGAGAGCAATGTATTGTAGTGACACACAAGAGTAACTTTGTAATCCAAAAGTATGAACTTTGTTTATTTAATTGAATAATTTCATGATGGCTGCCATTACCGATATTATTTTCACGTATCCCCAACAAGCCTGCCACGTACCTCCAGGGGTACGCTTACCCCAGGTTGGGAACCGCTGCTCTAAACTAAAATATCTCCCTACCCCACTCAGCACACAAAGCCTAAGTCTATGTTCTTTAAAACTCTTCATAAAAAAATTATGCTCTATTTGTTGCCCTCTAGTAACAATAAATAATCAGCCATTTAAATTATCCCTATACCCCTCAGAGCAAAGATACTAGTAGAAAGCAGATTCCATTGTTATTTGCGGGCCCCACCAGTGGCTGAGAGGTTCTGCTCTCGAAGCTGGTAGACGGGAGGTGCTGGGTTCGATCCCAATCGCGCCCGTCGGCCTAATTGTTCGTAGTTTTCTTCGAGCCGTGGATTTATCCATGCATAAATATGGGTTAGGTTCCCTTAGAAAGACCCCCACGAAGGGCACTCCCCCCGGGCCTATATCCCTCGTGTTGATAATTGGCCGTCATAAATCAACCCAACCCAACCCATTGTTATTTGCTCGAAAAGTTGGTCCCAAGATCAGCTCTGATTTGGCACTTTAGAGGCTGTCTGGTTTGGCGGTAATCACTTTCTTCTTCCTCTTCTCAGAGGAACACGGACGCAATAATAAAGTTTCAGCAGGAATATGGAAATTCCAAGCTGGTTTTGGCGGGCAAAAAACCGGTTTTGCGCACTAAATTGGGTGAGAATCACATTTGGTGGGTAGGTGATCTTGGAGCCCAGAAAAGGTTACCAATTTGGTGTCTCGTATATTAGAAGGTCTATTCCATACCTCCCAAAATGTCTTCTTCCCCCACCCATTGTCACACCCTCTCCAAAAACTCCTTAAAACTATATTTTAAAATATTTTTCTGTTCTATTTGTTGCTCTCTATGGTAACAATAAGCAAATAATTATCTAAATTACCCTTCCTCTGGAATTTACACTTCTCCCCCCCCCCCCCTCTCTCCCCTCAGCATACAAAGTTTAAATCCTTTAAAACTTTAGATTAAAAAATATATGTACTCTATTTGTTGCTCGCTAGTAACAATAAATAATCAACCATTTAAATTATTTCTCTATCCCCAAAATGTCTCTCATTTACCACCCCCAAACAACAACAAAAAAAATCTTTATAACTCTATTTATAAAAATATCCTTAAAAAAACTATTTATGAAAAAAAAAATCTTCTGTCATATTTGCTCTCTATTAACCAGGGACCGCGCTTGTCATTTGCCTATGTGTCAAATACGAATACATCATGCAATTGGCGAACAAAAAAATTATTATAGTGGAAATACTGGTGAATGATTTATCGGGAGCTTTTTGTTGTTGTAATCATGTTTTGAAACGCTGATGAATTTTTTTTTTTTTAAGTTTGTAGTGAAAAATACGTATTCTATGTCCACAAAAATAACAATAATAAAATGGTACTGAGTTCAAAGTTAATCAGCTGTTTTTTAGTTGGCGACTGTTTGATTTTAATCTTTATTTTAAGGCCCAACTACCAACTCTTCTGATTTTTGGATTACCACTAAAATTTCTATTAAATTTTAGTGGTATGCAAAAGTTGGAACAGTTGGCAGCCATGCTTTAAGGTAACACTTTTATTTTTGGATGGAGTATAACTAAAAAAAATTAAGAAAAATATGGGCACAATTTTTGGACATGCAGCAAATGTAATACAGTGAGAAAATGCATTTTTACCTATTCAATAAAGTCAGGGCTGGAAGAGTTAATGATAAACTATGTATTTTATACTTTTGGCTAATTATAGATAAATTTGGCTAATTTACTGGCTAGCATTTTGAAAATCTTAGTGTGGCCCCTGATTAAATATAAGTAATACAAATCATCTAAATTACAAACACCCTTCCTATGAAATTACAATTTCCTCATCTCCCAGAATACAATGTTTACAATTTTTAAAACTCTTATTTGAAGTAATCTCCTGTCCTATTTGTTGCTGTTAAGTAAAAATAACTAGGTAATCTGCCACCTAAATTATCTTTCTACCTCAAAAATGTCTCTCCCCCCCCCCCCCCACATACAAAATTTAAATCCCTAAAACTATTTTTAAAAAATCTGCTGTATTTGTTGCTCTCTAGTAACAATCCTCCTTAATAAAAAGCTATGCGTTGCTGACGACTGGGATTTTCGATAATCGTTGCCACAAATTAATCTCGGAAAATGAAACATTTGAAGTTAATGACAAAATTAATAGCTTGTCTAATAGCTTGATAAGCTAAAAGTCTAACAAAGTTATTGATAAAATTTTTGTGATATATGATAAACATTCTCAATGAATGCAAGTTATGGGGTCAGTTTTACAGAACTTTCAATGCAGGCAAGAGTGGCCTATTTGACAATTAACCATGACAATTGCTACAACAAAGTCCATTTAGCTACAGAAAAACCATGGAATACATATATAAAATGTGCTACAAGTGTGAGAATGATGACCTGTGGATAAAATGCTTTTCAACATTTCATCCGCAGGGTATGATATGGCAACTTTGAAACTATACATAAGTGAGAATGAATCTACAGGGTGTCCATAATTAAATGACCCTACTTAAAGTTGTCTACAGACAAAACTATTGGTCAGAAAGATGTGAAATTTTGTGAAGGACATAATGAAGGAATGGGAATTTGTTTAAGCGAATAGAAAATTGGTTAAAAATTTTGCCACCAGATGGCTTTTTTTACTTACATTACAATTACACATTTAGCACACACTTACAATAGTTTACATATTTTATTGCAACAAAACATGTTCCACATGACGGCCATCATTTTCAGCTACCATCTGGAATCGTAAGATAGCATGTTCCAATGTTGACCACAGTGTGTTCTGGGAAATGCTAAAAACATGTCGCCATAAAAGTTTTGTTCAACATATTTTGTTGTAATAAAATTTGTAACATATCGTAAATGTATGCTAAATGTGAAATTCATTAAAAAAACGCCCTCTGGTGGCGAAATTTTGAACTATTTTTTTTTTCGCTTAAACAAATTCCCATTCCTTCATTATGTCCTTCACAAAATTTCAGAAGTTTCTGACCAATAGTTTTGTCTGTAGACAATTTTAGGGGGTCGTTTAATTATGGACACCCTGTATGATACCAGGAGCATAGCTTGACGTTTTTATTGGAGGAGGAAGACCTTACATTGGCGCCCTTTTGGTAATTTCCTTTTCCCATAGTTGTGGTTGGAAGGAACCATAAGTTTTCTGTAATAGATAGGATCTGTCTTCACAGGTTTTAACGTTATTAAGTTCAATTCGATCCAGACCAAGGAATAGCATGATACTAAATGAAATTTAAGAGAATTTTTGTATTTGGAAAAAATCAGGACTTTGGCGTCCCTCACAGTAGTTACGCGGGGCAGGTGTTGTCTCCTGAAAATCGGTACGTCCCGTGTAATTCGGGACACCTGGCAACACTAGTTATAAGCAGTTGTCTCTGGACGGTAGTTTTTTTCCCTTTCCAGTTCTCTCAAGTCCCGGGAATTCTGTTCCAAACGTCAACTTTGACAGCATTTTCTGAAAGAAGGTTCTGCCTTTACCAAAAAAGAGGGGAAAAAATGTTTGATTACGTAGTTTTTGACTAAGAAAACCTCCCAATTTTATGCGTTCGAGAAAACAGATGAATTAAAAAATGTGTTAGAAAGTAGGCAGCTTGGATTTGAGAACAGCCTTAAATAAAAAAAATAAGATTTCCAGAGTGAGGGACTTTCCCTCTCAATTTCTGGAATTTGTGTGTTGCCTGTTACAGTTCATTATAAAACACTGGGGCGTCAGATGAAGTGGGTGTAAAAGCCTCTTCACTTAACATTTTATTAAAAATCTTTCGCATAAATATATTGTTTTGTTTTTCCCCTTTCCTCTTTTAACACTTTCCAACATATTTGAGAAAAGTGTTTATGAATTCGGTTTGTCTGGCCGTCTGTCTGTTTGAGCTCTAACTCGCGTAAATATACTCTGATCGCCATGTAGTAATTGGTGTATGTTATTGAGGTTTACTATAGACGCTTTCAGTTGGACGTTTTTCTTAGAAACTTTCTACAAACAAGCGGTTGCTGTGTTTCATTTCTTATTTAATATAAATCGTACAAAATGTTACCACTGCATATAAAGTATTAAAACACTTAGCTGTGATATATAGCTAGAAATTATAGCTATATAATATAAGAATGAAATACAAAATACCTCATAGCAACCGTTTGTTTGGCGTCAGCTTCCGTTAGTTTGACGTCACACTGAAAGCGTCTATGGCATGTTCGATATTGAAAATGAAGTGTGTAGCATTTATAGTTTGTATTATACAAGGGACACTCAAAAGAATTCCGTTACATTATGGTCTATGGGGGAAAATCGTCTGCAATGTAGTTTTATGTAACTGATAACATCGTTTACAGTAAGATTACACAAAATACTAGAATTTCGATTAGCTGAGCTTGTCTAAATTCTATTGATTGGAAATTGTAGAATTTTAACTGCTGCTTATTGAATTCCAAACTAGTTAAATATGGTCTTAAAAATTTATTAAACTAAGACCAGATCTGGAAACTGTCGAAGAGGAAAGGTTGTGTATTGTAAATAAAAATTCGATGATGAATTGATGGAAAAGTCAAATTCAAAGAACTACTAAAATTTGGATGCGGATAGTCCACTGTAGGTCCCAATGCATCCGAGGCTCAGAATTTATTTTTTGTTGTTAATTAACCGAGATATTGATTAAAAACCATAATGAATATTGCGAAAGAGAAGGGACAAAAACTCCCAACGCGGCGCCTTGGAACGCCATTCCGAAGAATTCAAAGCAGGGAAGATAAAGTGCGAATGCCCCCCCCCCCTTCCCACTGCCCGTCTTTCTACACACGCATCGGCCAAACCGTTTGAACTACGGCAGAAACAAAAAAGATTCTTAACTTTCGTACTTTTTACTTTCAAACGCCACAAACCGCGTAAAAAAATACGAATTTTAACCCTTTCAATTTTTGTTTAAAAAAAGTTAATTTCTCATTTCTCCCCCTCTCCGTTTTTTCGAAGCTCACATCCGACTGAATTTTAGCGATATGAAAAAACGAGAAATACTCACTTAATCCTGTAACTTTCTTCTCTACGACGGTGCAGTTAGTTAACCCCCCCCCCCCCCAAAAAAAAAAAAAAAAAAAAAAAAAAAAAAAAAAATCGTGGCTCTGACTTCCCGGAGACTTTTTTTTTCTGCTCTAAAATTAACAATGTCTGTATTTTAACACAATCTTTTTACACGTTCTTTGTACATTCGATTTACATAGCATATAAAAATCTCGAAATATTTGGACCATTAGAAACATTAAAAAAAAATAAAAATAAAATCTGCAAAATTTTTGCTCAGAACGTGAATACGCGGGGTGGCTTTTACTCATATTTTTACAACTAAATATCCATATTTTTGCACAAAAATTATAGGCGAGCTTCCAAACCATAACTGATAAAAATTTCAGAGAGTTCGGATGATTAGAAATATTTTGTTTTTAATATTAAAGGATCGGCGCCGCGAAAAAGAAGAAGAAAAATCAAAACTTTTACAGCTAAATATCAATGTTTTTTCGCAATTTTTTTTTTTACACAGGCTTTAAAATCCTTATATCTATAACTGATAACAATTTCAAAGAGTTTGGATAATAAGAACTATTAAAAAAAAAAAAAAACTTAAATAATCCGACGTGGAAAAGTCTTCTTACTAGTGCTTTTACCACTAAATATTTTTTTTTTTTTTTTTTCGAATTTTTTTTTATACAGGCTTTGAAACCATTATACTTCTGACATAAAAATTTCAAAGATTTTGGACAATAAGAACTATTTATTTTATTAAATGACCCGATATACAAAGATACCTTCACTTTAAAATTCTGAATCTGCTATTTTTTGTCGAAATACGGAAAATGATATAACACACAATTAAAGATTTGACTTTAAAACGGCGTATTCGGTTAAAAAAAAATATATATATAAATATTGCGGGGCTTCCGATACTCGGTTCGTTTCGAAAGATTTTCGTTTAGATGTATAAATTCTTACAAAATCGGGTTAAAGATGTAAAGTTACACAAATTTGAGGTTTATTTAAGGTTATTATTACGGGCATCGGGCAACAACCCTAAGTTTAGTTTGCATTGTATGCAGGGGTCAGAAGTAGCGCGCTACAAGTAGCGAAACTACTGTAGCTGCTACTTTTTACAGTAGTTTGTAGCGCTACATTTTGAATCATGTAGTGTAGCAAGTATCGCGATACAAAAAAACCCGTAGTTTTAGCGAGAACCGACGCTACTTCAGGGGTGGGAAATATAATACCATCCTGCAAATCACGTTGCCGAAACTTGCTTCTTTTATACAAAATTTGTTCTGCTCAGCAATTTGCGAACCTCAGCTGCAGCGTATAACAACGTATCGCATGAAGTGCGATTACTATTACTTTCCCCCCATTGATACTTGCTGCTAAAATCAAGTACTAATCCACCAAATGAATTAATTTTCTTTCTGGCAACACTAGTCTATTTACTCATTATTAAGTCTTCGTGTTTTAACGTCGGTTTCTTGATATTCGCAATTTCTTGATTTACAGATTTATTTATTATTTGCATATAGGGTTGATTTTCTGTAATTTTCTAGATTATAATCTCTTAATCTTATATGTCTTAATTTTGCTACGAAATTTAATGTGTGTATAAATTAACATTTTGGAGACAAACACAAAACATTTTCTTGTATGTTATCTTTTTTAATGCCCTCAATTAGGTTACATTTATTTAATTGTATCTCGGCAGACGCGATATAACGAGGGGTCGCTTTATTTTTTAATTCGTGTCTCTTTGACAAAATCTGAAAGTAGCAAAGTAGTGACTACTTTTGAAAAGTAGTTTGTAGTCGCTACTTTTTAAAACAAGTAGTTGTAGTTAACTACTTTTTCGATAATGTAGTTGTAGTTATAGTTCGCTACAATAAAAAAGTAGTTTTTCCGACCCCTGATTATATGTTAGAAGTAACTAAATATGAACCTGATATTAATTGTTTTTCACCGAAGATGCAAGGTTCCAATAAAATTGTTTCAGGTAATTTTCATTACTTTTTAAATCCACTAACTTTCTTTTAGTTGGCTGGTTATAGTCATGTAAAATATCCCCCTATCCTATTCAATTGTAATATCTGAAAATTTCAAAGCATTTACACTTTCAAAAATGAGTTTAATTTTTTCAACCTTTTACGTTATTGAGCGTGGAAAAACTCAAGCGAAAAACACCCGCTCGCTAATGTTAATCCTATGAGGGAAATAATTTACGATATCTCATTCGCATTTCAATAGTTTTAAATTACTTTTTTTTTGCATTGGATAGCTGAGGTCAATCTCTATGCACGCTCCTTTATACTTTTTCGATTTTGATTACAATTTTTTAGGTAGATTTCGTAAGAAATACTACCTATTACATTCTGCCCTAAGTTGGAATTTTTGAAAAAATTTTGCAGATCTGCTCTGATCATGACTCCCAGAACCATAAACCACCCCCCGTTCAAAACTTTTATCTATCTATATCACTTTTTTATGGACACGATAACGTCACTAATTCTGCACAAATCTCTTCCAAACTGATACTTGAAATCAAGGGGCATAAAATCTCGGTCAAGTTCGTTAATGAGCAAAATCGAACCGAGGGTGGGGGGGCTTTTTGTGAAAACAGAAAAAAAACTTATATTCGAATCCGTATAAAGTTATTATTACTTCTGGGAAAAGGGCCGAAAATTTATGTATGACACATTTTTGATATCATTAAAAATGGCCCCGCGGGGGGGGGGAGGGGGGTGTTAGAAGAAAAAAAATTCATAACTTCGTCAATTCACAAGATATTAAATCCGCTTAAATTTATTATAAATCCTCGTAATATTATCTAAAACTTTTATAATGGCAAGTTTTTTATAGTGTAAAGAATTTGAGCTTCGACATCCAGCTGCACTATGTGTCATTCTAGCATTTCCTGTGAGTACACTTAACTGCATACCTTCCCTCGCTATTTTTGCCTTGAAGACTAGCAGACGCCGAATTCTATTGTACTGTGAGCGGAAAGTTCGGACAGTGATGAAGTGGTAAGGCGTTACCCAAAAAGGGGTCTTATGCTTTGATCCTTGCCGAGTTCGTGGGAAAGAGTTCATCTGCGAGAGAAGCGATCTCTGCACACGATTTTTAGGTTTGCGCCCGAAACTTTGCCCTTTGTCTTAGAACGTCCAATGACGGACTTAGTGAAAACGAAACAGAGGGATCTCAAGGCTGCTAAGAGGCTGGAGAGTTTCGAGGGGCCCGCCTCGACAAAGCCCCCGCCCCCAGAAGAAGTTCTCCTGCGAGAATGAAAAAGTGAGAGAGGACAGTTTTTGGAGAGATCGAAAAGGAGAGTGTTGACTCTCTGGAGAAGGGAAAAGGAAACGTCAGTTTCTAACTCAGCGTGGTGTAAGCGCTAGTGAGGTCCGACCTCTAGAATTGATACAGCAGGTATCCGCTGAAAATCCCAGCGAAGTGAAAAAGCACACCAAGTGCGAGAGTGAGAGTTCTTAGACTCAGAATTAACGAGCATTAGTAGATCTTCCGAAGAGAAGGAACGGACGAGCCTTGGTCCGAATGAACTTTGTTTTGTAGTCACGACTGTCTGTAATGTTTGGAGACTTTTGTTTGTTTCAGTTACACTTGGAGTCAAGAGGTCATTAATTTATAAGCGATTGACTCACGAAAAATAATTAAATGCTGTATTGACGTCTTGTATATATTTTTCATTAGAATTAACATTGTTATACAATAAAATTCTATTTTCTAATTTATGCGAGAAATTCTCTGTGCCAACGATCAGATCTCGCTACCACTCACCATCTTTTATCGGGTCGGTATAGAGGAGTCACTACAACTGGTGGCTTGCGGTGATGGATTAATTAGCAAAAATTAATGACATTCTCTAAAGACAAAGAGTGGACTCCGAAATTTAAATCATCAAAGTGCTCCAAGAAAGAGTCTCCTTGTGACTTGTGACCTGAGTCTCCTTAGACGCCCCTGTGGATCAACACAGCATCAGAAAGAGTAATCTACCAAGAATTCTGGAGAGTGTTCCCCCATCCGGAAGAGTCCCCATCCGAAAAGTGTGATAGAGACCCCCGTCTGTGCTCCTGAGAATCTCTGAAGTCTGTGCTTCTGACGCCCTGAAAGACTCTTAGTAATGGAGGTAAGCTCTTTTTATACTCAGAGTGGCTTTAATTGTTATTAGTGTTTGTATAGGTGTTGTAGGCTTCAAAAAAAAAAAAAAAGTTGTATGTTTATTTTTGTGAGAGTAAATTTTTGAGAAATTTTTCCGGTAGAAAAAAAAAAGCATTATGAGATACTTCCGAGATTACTGTAACTTATTTAATAGACAAATTTTGTAGTTAAAATTAAATTATTGTTGAATTAATTTAATGCAAACTGAGAGTTGTGCAGTGTTACAAAATTTTAGCTGAATCTATAAATGAGAGTTCATTGAAAAAAAAAAAAGTATCGAACGCATTTCATATTTTAAGATAACAGAGTTGATTTTATATGTTTTTTGTGAATTATTCTAAATCTTTTAAGAGTGGATGCAGAGATTAAGACCACCATTGATTAAAAGAGAAAGGAATTGAATAAGACTTTTGCAATTTAAAATATTTTTACTGTGCTTTTTGAAATTGAAATTGTTGTTTTGTGTAAAATTTATCCCATATGTATTTTATAACCAAATACCAAGGTGAATGTGTACGATAGGATAGAGTTGCTTATCTTTATATGTTGCATATTTCCTATATTATTGCTAAGCGTATTTTTTTTATGAGCGTATATTTTGGTAATATTTTGACGCACTTGGTAGGATTTGATTTAATCTTATTGTATTGTTTTATATTTGTGGGAAAGATAATTTCTAATTTTATACTTTAAAAATGTCGGAGCTTAAATATTTTAGGAAAGCTGATTTGCAAACGTTAGCTTACGAATTTGAGGTCATTTTAGAGGAAAATGATACTGTACCGAAAATTATAAAAAAAATAGAGTCGTCAGAGGGATTTGATAAAGAGCTAGCCTTAGCGCAAATTAAACTGTTAGAAAAAGACAGGGAAAATAAGTTATTGGCGGAGAAGGAAGAGAATGATAGACTTCAGTTAGAGAAAGAAAGATTGCGGGAGAAAGCAGAAAAAGAACGCGAACATGAGTTAGCTAGATTAAAAGCGACACAAGAGTCAGATGACCGGAGTACCGCATCCAGTAGCATCTCAGTTAGAACGAATCATTTACCCCTGAAAACAATTATGCATCGCTTTGATGAAAAGAATTCGGATATTTCGTTGTTTTTGAATTTATTCGAGAGACAGGCAAAAAAATGTAATCTAAATTCGGATGAGTTGGTGACGAATTTACTATCATTATTACCTGTGGGAATGGCCGAGTTAATTTTGAGAGAACCCGAAGACAAAATTGATGATTTTCAATATGTGAAAGAAAAACTGTTAGAACGCTATCGTTTGAATGCAGAGACATATCGACAAAAATTTAGTCAACATCCACGAAATCCTAATTCAGTTTGGAAGGATCTGATTTTCGAACTTAATAGTTTTTTAGAAGGTTGGCTGTCATGCTTACAAGTTTCGGATTTTGAGGGTTTGAAAAATTTGCTTGTCACGGACCAAATCAAACGGAGAGCGTCTCCAGAAATGCGCGAACATTTTATAGATAACTGGGCAGAGATTAAAAACCCGGAAGAATTAGTAAGGCTTTTAGATGCGTACGAGGCAATCAAGCGCCCCTCTAAAAAGACGTGGAATCCGAAACTTCCTTTAGAGAAGAAATTTGAAAGACCCAGAACTTTTGATAATGTGCGAAACGGTAACAGAAATCCGGAGACTAACTTTAACTGGAGGGATCGCGATGATCATAAAGAAAGGGAAAGAGTTTACGAAAAAAGGCGAGAAGTCAAGTGTCACGCGTGTTTTCAAAGCGGTCACTACAAAGTAGATTGTCCGGAAATTAAAAAGAGAGATGTTGCGCGGGTCGGTCACTTAATAAGTAAACCGACACTTGAAGAAACCTTCTCCCCTTATTTGAGTAAAGTATTAGTGAATGGAATTCAGACAACTGCCTTAACTGACACTGGGAGTGAAATTGATATCATTGCATACGATTTAGTCAGTCAAGATAATTTGAATGGAGATCATGTTTGGATTAAAACACCGGTGGACAGGAAATTGTATTGTTTACCTATAGCAGAAGTCACGTTAGAAATTGAAGGTGTGGGGGTCATTGAAACCAAGGCAGGAGTTAACAATAGAAATTCAGATATGTACTACTATTTGTTGGGTAATCGCACTCAGAAATTGTTAGAACAGGCGAAGAAAAAACCCGAATTGATGAATGCAGTTTTGACACGCGCTCAAACGAGGGAAAAGGGTGGCCCAGCTCCGAATCCGGTAAATAAACAAATTATGATTTCCGAGGAAGAAAAAGAAGAGGATATTTCTAGCGGGAATGTGGAAGCGGAAACTTTGAATTCCGAGGAAGAAAAAGAAGGGGGAATTTTTCGCGAGTGCAGTGAAGCGGAAGCGTTGAATTCAAAACTAGAGGGTGAAAACCTAGAAAACCCTATTGAATTGGTTAGTGTGGATAAGGGATTATCGCCTTTGTCGACATGTGAGGGATCTTCGATCTTAGCAGAAATTGGAGGGAAGGATAGTCAAATTGAATTAGACAGAGATCAATCTCTCAAAGGGATTAGTAAAAAAACGGAAGGTGTAGTATCGCATTGTAATGCAGGAGATTCTTTGATAGTGGCAAAAGCCAGAGACAATCGCGTGAATGTGGGGAAGCAGGTGCTTGTCCCATTGCCTTATCAGGCAGATATTTTTGGTGCATGCCTTGAAAAAGTGTCATTACACTTAGGGAAAGGGAAAGTTAAAGGAAATGTGTCAGGATACTTTGACTTCGGGAGAAGTTTGATGAATGATTTAGCGACCGCATTTCTAAAACGGTTCTGTGTTGAGATGAGAGATTCGATAAGCGATAGTATTGCATGTTGGCATCGAAAAGTTAGAAAACTCTTGAAAGCGTTAGTATTTGGAGAATGGATAAGAGAAACGGAGGAAAATAAATTCGTGAAGGGATGTGTGTTTAATCTCACGAACAGGTTAAAAAGAGGTCGAGTTTTAGCCGTTGAAAATGTGTCAGAAAAACGAGAAAAGAGGAAATTTTGGTTTGACAAAAAGGCGGTAAAACGGAAGCTTAATGTGAAAGATGAGGTTTTAGTTTTAACCACCAGAAAGCCAGATAAAATGTCAGATAGTTGGATATGGCCGGGAAGAAAGGAGTCAATAATTACGGAAACAAATTATATTGTGAATGTTCCTGGGAGGCGACAGAAATCTCAGACTTCTCACGTGAGTTTAGTAAAGCCTTACAGAAAACGGGTGGAGTTAGCAGATATCTTAACGCGGGAAATAAACGCACTTAAGAATTTCTGTTTACCGTATCTAGATGATATGGCGATTTTTTCAGACAGTTGGGAGGACCATATGCGTCATCTAGAAATAGTATTAAAAAGTGTTAATGACGCGAAACTAAAAATCAAATTGGCGAAATGCAAGTTCGCTCAGAAAACCGTAAAATATCTTGGGCATAGTGTAGGAGAGGGTAGACGGAGGCCAGCTGAGGCGAAAGTAAGGGCAATTAAGGAATTACCGGTTCCGAAATCGAAAACTGAAATTCGTAGATGTTTGGGAATGGCTGGATATTATTCCCGGTACATAAAAGATTATGCAGTGATTGTAGAACCATTAACGAGGGCGCTTAAAGGGAAAAATAAAAAAGAAAAGATTGCATGGAGCGACGAAATGGGAAAAGCCTTTGAGACTTTGAAAATGAAACTTACTGCAGAACCGGTGCTTTACGCTCCTAATTTTCAGAAAGAATTCATAGTACAAACTGATGCTAGTGACTTAGGTATTGGCGTGGTTTTGGCTCAAAGAGAGGGATCGGAAGAGCACCCCATAATATATTTAAGTCGAAAATTTACTGATAGTGAGAAAAGTTTCTGCGCCACTGAAAGAGAGTGTGCAGGGATTATTTTTGCGATAAAAAAGTTAAGGCATTATATTGATGGACAAAACTTTTCTATCGAAACCGATCACAATCCTTTGGTGTTTCTAAAAAAAAATTCTGGAAATAATCCCAGATTATTAAGGTGGTCCTTAGCTCTGCAACCTTATAATTATGCCATTTCTCATCGCGCAGGCAAAGACATTCCGCATGTTGATTGTCTGAGTCGAGTTTAAGGAGATTTCTTGATAAACTTTTGTATATAATTATTTTAAGATTTTTTATTTTTTATTTCACTGTGTTTTATTTCATTTTATGTTCATGATTTCTTATCAGAGCGCGAAAAAAAAAAAAGGAAGGTAGTATTATCTTATTCATGTATGTTTTATTTCTTGCCACTCTGATGTAATTTGAGCTTGCAATTCTTCATCCGACTCTTAGAGATTCTTAGTGTTTCACCCTTAAGAATCGTTTGAGGAGGAGGTGCTGTAAAGAATTTGAGCTTCGACATCCAGCTGCACTATGTGTCATTCTAGCATTTCCTGTGAGTACACTTAACTGCATACCTTCCCTCGCTATTTTTGCCTTGAAGACTAGCAGACGCCGAATTCTATTGTACTGTGAGCGGAAAGTTCGGACAGTGATGAAGTGGTAAGGCGTTACCCAAAAAGGGGTCTTATGCTTTGATCCTTGCCGAGTTCGTGGGAAAGAGTTCATCTGCGAGAGAAGCGATCTCTGCACACGATTTTTAGGTTTGCGCCCGAAACTTTGCCCTTTGTCTTAGAACGTCCAATGACGGACTTAGTGAAAACGAAACAGAGGGATCTCAAGGCTGCTAAGAGGCTGGAGAGTTTCGAGGGGCCCGCCTCGACAAAGCCCCCGCCCCCAGAAGAAGTTCTCCTGCGAGAATGAAAAAGTGAGAGAGGACAGTTTTTGGAGAGATCGAAAAGGAGAGTGTTGACTCTCTGGAGAAGGGAAAAGGAAACGTCAGTTTCTAACTCAGCGTGGTGTAAGCGCTAGTGAGGTCCGACCTCTAGAATTGATACAGCAGGTATCCGCTGAAAATCCCAGCGAAGTGAAAAAGCACACCAAGTGCGAGAGTGAGAGTTCTTAGACTCAGAATTAACGAGCATTAGTAGATCTTCCGAAGAGAAGGAACGGACGAGCCTTGGTCCGAATGAACTTTGTTTTGTAGTCACGACTGTCTGTAATGTTTGGAGACTTTTGTTTGTTTCAGTTACACTTGGAGTCAAGAGGTCATTAATTTATAAGCGATTGACTCACGAAAAATAATTAAATGCTGTATTGACGTCTTGTATATATTTTTCATTAGAATTAACATTGTTATACAATAAAATTCTATTTTCTAATTTATGCGAGAAATTCTCTGTGCCAACGATCCGATCTCGCTACCACTCACCATCTTTTATCGGGTCGGTATAGAGGAGTCACTACAATAGGACCAACCCTTATAGCAAAAAAAAAATTAAAAACAAAAAAAAAATCCCTGCCGGCTCCGCTTGCAAACAAGTTAGGTTTCGAAGTGGGCTGTGCCAAATGTCGCATAATGGCAAAGAGGTCATTTCTTCCGCAATTCCCTACAAACAGGCGCCCCACGGTCTGCGTCTTCGAAATCAACCTGTGCCTGTAGGCCGAGCCGTCAGGGATTTTTAGGTAGATTTCGTAAGAAATACTACCTATTACATTCTCACCTAAGTTGGATCTACGCCGATCATGACTCCCAGAACCCAAAACCACCCCCAGTTCAAAACTTTATATAAATATCTATCTATCTATCTATGTCACTTTTTTATGGACACGATAACTGCAATAATTCTGCACAGATCTCTTCGAAACTGATACATAAAATCAAGGGGCATAAAATCTCGGCCAAGATCGAACCAAGGGGGGGAGGGTGGAGGAGCTTTTTGTGAAAATAGAAAAAAAACCCATAATTTCTTAATTATGATACGTATCAAATCCGTTTGAAGTTATTATTACTTCTAGGAGAAGGGCCGAAAATTTATGTATGACAGATTTTTGATATTATTAAAAATTGACCGCAAGGGTGGGGGAGGGGGTTTTAGAAGAAAAAAAATTCATAACTTCGTCAATTCCCAAGATTTCAAATCCGCTTAAATTTATTATAAATCCTCTTAATATTATCTAAAACTTTTATATTGACAAGTTTTTTATAGGACCAACTCTTATAAATCCCTGCTGGCTCCGCCTGGAAACAAGTTAGGTTTCGAAGTAGGCTGGTCCAACTGCCCCATCATGGCAAAAAGGTCATTTCTTCCGCAATTCCCAACAAACAGGCGCCCCACGGTCTGCGTCTCCGAAATCTACCTGTGCCTGTAGGCCGAGCCGTCAAGGATTTTTTTTTTTATTAAGATACTTTCAATTTTCGGAACCGGTTTCGAAAGTGAAAGTGTCCTCAATAAAAAAAACTGCAACAAAAATCGAAAAAGTACAAAGGAGCGTGCATAAAGATTGACCTCAGCTATCCAATGCAAAAAAAAAAAAAAAAAATCATTAAAAAATATTGAAATGCGAACGAGCTATCGCAAATTATTTCCCCCATTGGATTAACATTAGCGAACGGGTGTTTTCGTCTGAGTGAAGTAGCCTCTTAAGTATATTTTTAGCTGAGAGGGGGAAAAAAGATAGAAATTCAAAATTATAATTCCTCCTCTTAATTGTATATATTTAGCTATCATGCATGCATCTGTCATTTTTCTCATTTCGTAACGTGACCTTCCCGTCACTGTACAAGATGGTCTTGACCTTGGAAGCAGGATACAAAATAACCTCTGTGTTTTACTTTCGATTCAGAGGTATGTGAGGTTTATTACGGAAGGAAGTCTAAACCAAGATAATGTTCCTGGTAATGAATGATACAGTATGCGTTTGAAGCTTCCTGAAGCTAAAAAGCACAGTTATAATGAGCTTACAAGTATAAGAACTTACAAGTAATGGTACTATAGTCTGTGGCGGCGAATTTCGATTTTTACAGCTTATTCGATTCGTCTCATCGAGCTTAGTAATTTGCTGCCTCGCGTATCGGCTATTGAGTTTTGATAATGACAGGGGGCCGGGTCAAACTTTAAAATTTCGTTCATTGAAAACCAAACAAAACTAGACAAGGACATCATAACTTGCGAAAACCTGCCTGTCAAGTAGCATACGAATATTTCATCTGCAATTACAAATTCTTATAATAACAGCAATAATATAACCTTATAGTAGTTATTGGCAACGTATGGCACTGTAAAAACAATTGGTAAACTTAAATCGCACATATTTCTTTGAAGGCATCTTTTATTTCACTGAACTAAAATTTGAACTTTGACCCGGTCCCCTGACATTATAAAAACTCAATAGCCAGTATGCGAGGTATACAATTACTAAGCTCGATGAGACGAATCTAAATTCGCCGCCACAGACTATAGTGCCTTTACTTGTTAGGTGTAACTGACGGTCTGTAAAGACTATAGGTAAAGTTATTAAGCTTCATAAATTTCTCAGCGCTTGAAGCAGCGATGAATTCAGCATTAAAATGCATTCAGAGCGTCAAAATGCGCCGCCGGATAATTTGATATTTTATACTAATGATAAAATATTGCGACCCCCCCCCCCCCCGGATGTATAGAAATCCGTCCCGGAGAAAAATGTCTGAATTCAACACTGGCTTGAAGTAGGTAAAAGGTAAATGGCGAATACGAGAAAATTAGTCTTCAAAATGTAGGACAAATTAAGTATTCTGTAAATACACTGATGCATTATTCGAATTATTTATTAAGTTTTAATTTCGTTCGTTTCCTGATTGTAACAGTTTATAGTTATACTTTTAGAAAGTCATTATGTGGAGCGTGTTAAAACGTTGACCAAAGCGTAAATTTTATCGTAATTAAACATACTCTAAATATCTAGCGGACCGTTAAAGATCAAGTCCGATTGAAAATTTCTATTAATGCTTAGATTTTACTTTTTGCAATTTTGTGCCCTTGAAAACGAACGCATTTTATCAATCATCGTAATTACGGGGGGGGGGGGGGAAGTAAAGATGATTCAATGTATCTAAAGATAAGATCTGAGAAATCACTGAATATGTCGACTTACGTAATCAATTCGTATTTTTAAATTATTTTACTTCGTGCTCAGATTATGCGTTTCACATGTTTTTCACCCCGCCCAAGAAAGAAGCTACCGTGATTTTCGATAGTTATCAATAGTAAATCGTTCATCAGATTATGCATTTTCATATTTTTGTTGTTAGTACGTTGTTTGAGTTGTTAGTACGCGTTAGTTTCTATTTCTTTCTTGCACGTGTCCTGAGTAAGCACTTATTTACAAGTACCAACGTAAATCGTACATTTTTGAGAAAATTTTTACCCGATCGTGTGCTAAATTACGTTCTTGTGTGAATGTTTATCGTGGTCTTTAGGGTTATTTTATCTTTTTATATATTACGAGCAGGGAAGACCGAGCTATGCTCAGTCAAAATTAGCTTTGAGTTCAAATACCATGACCATAATGACCCACTAATCGAAATTTCTCGAAGATGTGACCTAGCCCAATGGTTTTCTCGTTCCCTAAAATTGTAGGATACAAAATTTAGTTCAAATCGTCTGAGCCGTTTTTAAGATAAAAATAGCTTGACCCATAATGACCCATGGCCAAAAATAACCCACTAATCGAATTTTCTCGAACATGTGATCTAGCCCAACAGTCTTCTCGTGCCCGAAAACCATAGGATGCAAAATTTAGTCTAAATAGACTGAGCCGTTTTTTAGATCAAATTAGCTTGACCCACAGTGACCCAAAAATGACCCACTAATCGAATTTTCTCGGAAGTGTGACCTAGCACACTGATTTTCTCGTGCCCGAAACTCGTAGAATACAAAATTTAATCAAAATCGTTAGAGCCTTTTTTAGATAAAATTAACTTGACCCGCGCTGACCCAAAAATGACCCACTAATCGAAAGTTCTCGAACATGTCACCCAGCCCAATAGTCTTCTCGTGCCCGAAAATAGTAGGATACAAAATTTAGCAAAAATCGTTTGAACCATTTTAGTTACAATTAGCTTGACTCTGAAACATGATGACCCAAAATGACCCAGTAATCGAATTTTCTCGAACATGTGACCTAGCGCAATGATTTTCTGGTGCCCCAAAACGGTAGGATACAAAATTTCGTCAAAATCGTTAGAGCTGTTTTTAAGATAAAATTTGCATATATAACCACACACACACACAAGATTTGCTCGTATTAGAATATATGATATCTAGAATTTTATGATTGTAATGGAAGGAAACTGATTTTAACTAAACAGCTTTTATCTCTCAATCCAAATGTTAAGAATGCTGATCTTTGTTCGTTATGACATTAACCTTTTGGTTATGGGCCAAGACTGGCGACTATTTTTATATTCAATCGTACCACAATTTACAAAATTTCTTTGTGGTAGATTTCTATTGAAAATGGCCTAGTGTAAAGTGTATGGCAGAGATTATTTTTCCAAAAAATTGTACGAATTAAAAAAAAATAGTCGCTGGGACGACGTATGTCCCGATACCGTAATCAAAGGGTTTACATTCTGGTAATTTAACATTGTTTGCGTAGAATGGATGTAAAGCGAGGGAAGCAGAAATACGAAAGGAATGAAATGTCAAAAATCCCTAACGGCTCGGCCTAACAGGCACAGGTAGATTTCGATGACGCAGACCGTTGGACCCCTGCTTGTTGGGAATTGCAGAAGAAATGATCTGTTTATCATGATGCCGCCGTTGGGACCGCCCACTTTGAAATCTAGCTTGTTTGCCGGCGGAGATATATTTTAATTGGATATGAGACGCCTAATCCGACGCAGTAAACAGTTAGTTAATAGATTATCAATTTTGGAGTTATAAGGATGTTTCTTTTACGCAATTCAGTAATAGAGCATTGAAAGTTTATGACGTCATCAAGCCAGGATTTTATTCGAATTGCAATGCATTTTATAAATAGTTTACACATGTTTTATTTTCATATTTTATATTATGTATAACTATGATGGGTAAGTATTACGGTGGCCCCCAACGACTAGTTAAAATAAAAAAAGAGAAAATAAAATTAAGGCAATCATAATTTCATAATGATCTGTAATAGAGACTAAAAAAAGTTTGAGTAGATCCCATCGTTTCACCAAAAGCTAGGTAATAGGAATCAGTAACCTATTAATAAATTAACTTATTACGAAGGTATTGACTTATTATTAACTTATTACATTTTGCATTTTTTTTTCCTTTTAGGAGAAAATGTTTGCTCATTTAAAACTTTAGAGGAGGGTGCCTTTTTATTTTTAATTTTGGGATCTTTTTATTTGAAGGGAATTTTGTGAAGTTTTAGGTAATGTTTTGAATTTTTAAATATTAAAATCTTGTAAGGATTCTAGTTTCAAACTGAAAACTCAAACTTTGCGGTGGAAGAGTAAAACATACTTCCAGTAAGATTAAACTGTAATAAATTCAGTTCTGAAGAATTATTCAAAACAAATTTAATGATGGTTCTTCATTAAACATTTTCCCGAGCTACTCTAGAATTGAAATTTTCAGGATCTGTTTTCATTTGAAATTTATGTTACTTAAGCATTTAGCTACTTACTACTCCCTTTAATCCTAGAAAGGTAGCAATACCCAATACGTTTTACACGACGTATTGGGTTGTTCGGAAAGTTGGTTCGTACCGGAAAATTCTATCATTTGAGGGGGTTAGAATGACAGAGTAAGTGAAAAATCTAGATAACAATATTTTCGCTGATGCACCCAGCGTAGAGTCACCAAATGTACATCATACCTCGTAGTATTTTTGGTAAAAACATGAAGGTGGTCACTGAAAATTTTCGATATATTCTTAATTAAAAAGTTAAATTAAAAACAAGAAAAAATTTATAAAACTGGCTATTTTGCAGAAAATAATCTGAAAATAATATCCACTATTTGTATTTTAATATTACACATCCCTGAATTTTTTCGGGGAAATTCGATTACTACTTTCTTTACAACGCACCTTTTTCCAAAACGCACATAGTCATAACTGCCCATGGGTTTGAGATATATGCTTCAAACTTGGCAAAAACGCATCTCCATTGAAGGACTATCGATTCATGTAGGACTCGATCTGGTTGACTCAAGGGCATATTTTAATAGGAAACCTGGCTATACCCTTTAATGATGGTTCCTTCATTAAACATTTTCCCGAGCTACTCTAGAATTGAAATTTTCCGGATTTAAGTTTTCATTTGAAATTTATGTTTAGCATTTAGCTACTTTCTACTCCCTTTAATCCTAGAAAAGTAGCAATACCCAATACGTTTAACACGATGTATTGGGTTGTTCGGAAAGTTGGTTCGTACCGGAAAATTCTATCATTTGAGGGGGTTAGAATGACATTAGAGTAAGTGAAAAATCTAGATAACAATATTTTCTCTGAACGTATATTAATTTTTATCCAGTGTGACAATTAAATAAGTCATAGTTCACTTAGAGAGTCACTTAGTGGGAAAGACAAGTTGGGCCACTTAATGCAATGGCAATACGACAAGTTTCACAAAACCCTTAATTTCTCAAATAAGTAAATATTGACTTATCCACTGTCATTCAAACCTCCTCATTTAATTATTAGACATTAATTCCGATAGCTAATGTCTAATAATTGACGGGCAGAATTTTCCGGTACGAATTGGTTTTCCCAGACGGAAGAAGCTTTCCGGACAACCCAATAAAAATGACACGCAATTATTTTTCTAGCGTTATATACTATTTTGCGTGTAGCTCTCGGCAGAAGCAAAGGTAATAATTGTAATTACTGACATAATTTTAAATGTTTCGATATAGATCTAAGAATGTACACAGGGATCTGTTTAGAAAGAAATTGGGTCCTTTAAAGGACCCATCACGAAATTTTTCACTTCAAAACAGGACCCTTCACAAAATTTTTCATCTTAAAACAGGACTTTTCACAAAATTTTCCATCTTAAAACAGGACCCTTCACAAAATTCTTTGTCTTAAAAATAGGCTTTTTACAAAATTTTCAGTCTTTAAACTGAACTTTTACGAATGTAATCATTTAAAAGTAAAATCTGACCTGTCACTTTTACATATATAAAGAAAATATGTGTATTTTACATCCATATATTTTCTTTAATATGTATAAACAAGAACCTGAATTTAATGATCATTTAAAATTCACAAAATTACGACTAGATTTTTCACAAAAACAGGACCCTGGGGAAAAAAGTCTGGACAGACCCCTGGTACACAATAAAGATATTTGCATTCTTAAAGTATAGATATTTTATACTTTCTTTTTGCTTGCAAACTTTGAAGCTAATTTATTGGTAGATGATCCAACAACGAGTGTTCTAAAGAGGGACAATTTTTGACTGCATGCAGATCACTATTGTGTAATGAACAATGGTCATCGTAGGAAATTTAAAATAGTTCACAAGTGAGTCTATTGTAAGTGAACTTAAAAAAATAGCGCAATCTTGCCTTCAAGTGCGAACACTGTTGCGTGCATGTTTTGAAACCATTATTTAAAATTTTATTAGTTTACAGTGATAATCGTTGTGCTGTGCGCATATCCTCGTAATTCATTGATATTTTTTCCAACAATATAAGTGCGTTTTGAATGAATATATAAGTTTCCTAATCGACTGTTATGGTCTGCTAAACTCGGTGATTACCTCGTTCTCATTCCCAGAGAAAGTGCACTGTTCGTGTTGTGTGCTACAATACTTGTCTTTGCGTGGGAGCTTGTGATTGATACTTTTTCTTTGTTCACGATTTATTCCGATTAGATAATTTTAAATTATTTGTTATCTTGTCATTTCTTTCCGATAGGAAGAGAATCTTATGTTTGTATGCTTTATTAATGGAACTTGGAATAAGGGAGATAATGACACGTAATAAGCCTAACGCTAGTAACGAGAAAACTTTCGGAATCCAATGTTAAAACCAATAGATACGTTCTTTTAAAATTTTTCGTTTGTATTTTAATATTTTTAAATGATTTTTTTTTCTTTGCATTAGATATCTGAGGCCGATGTCTAACCGGGTACTTTCGACCTTGATTGCAGTTTTTTTCCCTGACGACACTTTTAGTTTCGTAACCGGTTTCAAAACTAAAATTGTCTCAGGAGGGAGAAAAAAAAAACAAAACAAAAAACAGCAACCAAAATCGAAAAAGTTCGAAAGTTCCCGGTTAGACACTGACTTTGGATATCCTATCGCCCCGAAAAATAAATAAATAAATAATATAAAATAAATAAAGTAAATAAATAAAATAATAAATAAATAAAATAAAAATAAATAAAATAAAATAAATAAAAATAAATAAATAAAATAAAAATAAAGCTAAGATTTGAAAGATTTGACACATAAAATATAGATGTCTCTTACAAATAAGGAAAAAATCAGGGCAAATGCGAGTAGGACTCTCACTTGAAGGTTCCGTATACCGTTATGTTATACTACAAAAAAAAAAAAAAAAAAAAAAAAGTTATAAGGGGCTGTCCATAAATGATGTCTCACTTTTTTTCAATATTTTTGACCCCCCCTCTCCCCTTAGTCACAAAGTGTCACACTTCACCATACTCCCCCCCCCCCCCCCCCCCTTGTCGCATGTCACGCTATATTAACTAGACATATACTTGCAGTTCAGAAACAAAGCACTACATTATAGATCATATTTCAAATTTTATCGTGTACTTATTTTGTGTGAAATAAGATTAAGGTTTACAACAAAAAATATAATTTATATACAATAAACTAATACAATTAATAATAAAATATTATTATTTTGAAAAGAAAGGAATATAAGTGAAAACATCACATGAAAGTTGTTTCAGTTCCGATTAAAAAATACCCTCAAATTCTGGTAATTTCAAAATAATTTCAAAATTTAATCTGCTATTTTAAATGATTTTATTTTAATCAAAATGTGTGATGTCACACTTCTTCTTACCCCCTCCCACCCCCTTGTTACAAACTGTCACAATTTCATGATTCCCCCCCCCCCCCTTCCAAGCGGGACATCATTTGTGAACGGCCCCTAATGCGTTAATTTGGCGTTAGTACCGATTATGGAAATTCATAAGTTTTGTCACATGATAAATCAGCATAGATTATAAATTAAAGATTTTCGGATTCTTTCCTTTACATAGGCTATAAGACCTTCCTTTGTGCCAAATTTCAAAGTTCTAGTTTAACTGGAAGTATCCTATGGGTTTCGAGAGTAAATCCTATAGGTAACAAGGTACTTCCGGTTGACCTAGAACCTTTAAATTTGGCTCGAATGAAGGTTTTATAGCACATGTTAAGTAAAAAAATCCGAAAATCATAATTGATAATTCTATGTCGATTTTTTAAATGTGATTTTCAAAGCGAGACTACAAAGGTAAGTTTTTTTCCTTTTAACCCTTTCAGGGGCAAAGCACTCCCATTGTAAAAATGTTGAAATGAACGACTGACACCGGAATTTGCGAAAAAAAATATTTTAAATATGAAAAAGCTATATTTCACATCACTACATAGTATAAAACAAAGTCGCTTTTTCTGTCCCTATATCCCTATGTACGCTTAAATCTTTAAAACTACGCAACGGATTTTGATGCGGTTTTTTTTTTAATAGATAGTGATTCAAGAGGAAGGTTTATATGTATAATAACCATATGTTTTGCTTTGTAATTTCAGATAAATCACTACATAGTATAAAACAAAGTCGCTTTTTCTGTCCCTATATCCCTATGTATGCTTAAATCTTTAAAACTACGCAACGGATTTTGATGCGGTTTTTTTTAATAGATAGAGTGATTCAAGAGGAAGGTTTATATGTATATCCATTAAATAGTGGAGAAATACTGTTATTTTTGAGGTTTTTAATGTGATGTCGTAAATAATTTCATTTTTTCCGCTTATACATTGCAAACGCAGGCTGAACCCTACAAGATTTATCAAAATAATGTACTAATTATTGTACACATTAAAAAGGTCTACAGAAAACACAAAGAGATGAAGGTTTTCAAGGTTAACCCGAAGCAAAGCGAGGGAGGGCCGCTAGTACATAATAAACGAAAAATTTTATACCAAAATTCTGGTGTCATTGTGACATTCGGGATTTAAATTTAAGTGGTTTTATAGACATACTACCGCCCTTGAAAGGGTTACGATACGGAACCCTAAAAATATGGTCGCCAGCAAAGATTGTTTAGTTGCCAGTAAAAAAAAAAAAAAAACATTTATGCCCCCCCCCCCCCCAACACACACACATTATTTAAACGTAAATTTTCTAAAAGCACAATATATATATGTTTTTTTTTAAATAAATTGATTGACGAAGAATGAGTACTAGTACATATAGTAATGGATTTATCATAATTGCTGTGTCCTCAACTAAGTTAATGAATTAATCTTAAAGAGTAATATAAACACTTAAAATATTTTGTGATCCAGTGATGACCTGGCGACCGCATTTGTCGAGCCCCGTTTATGACCCAAGAAGAGTAGATCATTTTAAATGATTGAGCAACATTCTCTCGGCTAGACAATTGAATCTTTCTCACACGAGGTTAGTTAATCTTTAAAGTGCTGTAAGTTTTGGTCTCATTCGTCAAGAAGATACTGTTATGAGCTATATGGAGAAACGCTGCAATTTCAAAAAGTGAAAATAAAGCAGAAATTATGGAGACATTAGAATTTAAATGAAATGTTTCTAGCGTTTTTGATATGTCGGCTATCGAATGTTAGCTGTGAAAAATTGATTTATTTTCTGATAAATTTTGATTTTCATTTTTTGACACTTTCAGACATAGTTGAAAAGTGTTTGACTTGGGTTCGTCTGTCCGTACTCTCTAATTCTCGTAAATAGTATACTCGGATAGCCTTGGGATTTTTATGTTATTGAAGTTTACTATAGCACGATTGCTATTGAAAATGGAGTGTGTTAGCATTTACAGTTCGTTTACAGGACAGTCAGAATTATACCGTTACATTACGGTCAATGGTAAAACATCGTTTCAAGTGCATTATGATGATGTTACACCATTTCAAACATAATGAAATTGATATGCATGTATAAAGTGTAGTAAAACCAGGGTGTCTAGCCACCTGGATAACTTGGAAAAGTCAGGAAAATTTACAATTTCTGAGAAAAAGTTAGAAAATTTGAAAAAAAAAAAAAAAAGGAAAATGTTTCTTATAAAAGAAAGGACTTTAAATTGCAGCACCATTAAAATCTAACTTTGCTCATCATATGTACTGTAAAGAGTATTTCAACCTCTCGTGCAAGTCATTTTGTCTACCCCCTTTCATCCCTTCTTTAAAACCCTTCTTTTAAGCCCTTCTTTAGATTTTCAGCTTCACTGAAACTTTCTACTGAATGTTGTAGGGTTGATTAGGTGCGTTTCACGCTGCTTACTTTTCTTTGTTTGGGAACTGAACATTTGTTGGGTTAATTTATTGAATATTTATTATTTTTATTAAAATATGTCAAAGCCATCTGTATTTAACTGACTGATGTGATAAAAAAATGTCATCTTGATTTGACAAAATGGATAGAACCTGATGCTAAGAGTCTGCAAAATGTTCAACAAATTGTAAATTTTGCAAAAAAATATATAACATATCAGTAATTTGTACCTCAGAATCAGTTGTGAAAGTTCCACTCTCAAATTCATAACTTTTTAAGATTTTTTGAGTGTAACATCACAAAATCTCGATACCTGGAAATTTTGTTTCATTGGTATGGAAAAAACTCGAAAAGTCAGGGAAATTGATTGCTGATCTGGAATAGACACCCTGGTAAAACATGCTTTCTGTAGAATAAGGGTGCAAAACGTTTATTATTCATTTACAGGGGCGCACAAAAGAATTCTGTTGCATAAAGGTCTACAGTCAAAAATCGTTTGCGTGCAGTATATTTTAATGTTTGTTACACTATTTCAAACATAATGAAATTTATATGCATTACTGAGGTGCACTATAAGTTTCATACAGAAAAGCATTGTGTGCATTGCATTTGTTGTTTATTTACAGGGACACACAAAAGAATTTGGTTACAGTACTGTTTATGAGCGTTAATTGCTGGAAGTGCGTTTTTAACTTTTGTTTGCATTTTTAAGCTTAATTAAATTTTCGCATAGTACGTGGTGTGTATAAATTCTGTTGATCATATACAGGGCTATACAAAGGGATTCTTGGGTATTACTGACTGTGGGAGTGAATTGCTTAAAAATAGTTTTCAATTGTGCTACGCATTTTCCTGCTGAACTATAATTTAGTATCTTAACAGAAGTTTGTGGAATATAAATAAATTATATATAGGGCTACGCAAAGAACAAGATACATTGTCGATTATGGTTGCTAATTGCTGGAAGTGCGTTTTTAAGTTACATTAGGCATTTTTTACCTGAATTAAATTTTAGCCTAATATGTGATGTGTACAAAAATCTTTAGACAGTATACAGTCCTGTACAAAAGAATTCGAGAGCATTTTCATATATTGGCAAAAATTGCTAAACGTGATTTTTTTTTTTTTTTTTTTTTTTAATGAACTAAATTTTACCATGCCATGTAGTATATATGCAAATCTAGATCGTATATAGGGCTGCGCAAAATAGACTACTTTTTTTTTTTTTTTTTACTATGGAAGGTAATTGTTAAAACTGGATTTTTAAATGTGTTATGTTTTCTAAACTGTTTACTTACAACTTACATATCCTCTTTCACCTTATTTAACGGTTGTTTCGTTGCAGTTTTCTAAATGTGTCGGAAAGGGTTTCATAGTCTATGCTTGACGCATGATTTTTCATTCTTGTTAAATATTCTAACATGAAAAGTGTGTTATTTTCGTAGTCTTACAAAACCGAGTAAATCAGCACCAAATAATACTAGAATCTTTAAACTTTTGCACATTATTAATGAAAACAATATTTTAATTTTGTAATGTCAGTTGTTAATGGAACTCGCAACTCCCATTTGTAAAACGAAGTACCATTATGGAAATCTGCTACTTGCGTGTAACAAGTCCCAAGAGGTTTTTGTAAAGTGGTGATATGTGATCAACCAAAGCAGTATGTTTCTAAGTTCGCCTGACCGTGTTAAGAGTTAAGTAAAACCCAAATGATATAATTAAATGTTTTCAACCGTGTTAACACTAAAACCTTAAAACTTGAGTTTGCAAATTGATAAATAGTAGAATTTAATTTTTTAAGTAGTACTTTGGATATTTAATTATTTTTTATTGGGTAGATTTCGTATTAGTTAGAGATTAAAAAAAAACAAACAAACAAAATACAAACACTTTGAAAAGTAAAAGAAAACTATTACTGATTTTATTTAAACTACAAAGAAAAAAAAGTTTTAATGAAAAATAATATTCTAAAACGAAGATATTTAAATATGAAAGGAATGTTTGCATGGCTTATAAAAGAAGTATTCAATATCGGAGGTGGCCATTAAAACAATATTTGGCAATTTATCACTTTTGTTATTTATATTTGGCGTCTGGATAAGATAAAAAAATTACTTTTTGGACCTCTTGCTTTATGATATAAATGAAAGTCGTGACAGTCGCAGCAGACGATTTTTAAGATATATATATATATTTAATATATAATAAATATATAATATAAATATGTATCGTAAATTTTATCTCTCATTTACAGACTAATTTTGCATTTCCAGTTGACTTTTTATGTATGACGTCGACAGTGTTTTTACTTGATAGAATAATAATAATAAATGTAATCTGTAATTTTTTATTTGTGCAAATAAAAAATGAGTTCGAACTTTTATATAATAATAATAATAATAATAAAAAAATCAAATGTAATCTGTAATTTTTTATTTGTGCAAATAAAAAATGATGAGTTTGAACTTTATATAAGCTAAGTGTATTTAGAGGCATCTTTAACCCTTTCCAGGGCGGAGTAAGTCTGTTTTTAAAATGATGAAATTATGGACTGACACAAGAATTCCTTAGAAAACAAAAACATGCTTTTTTTTCGTACTTTATAAAAGAAAAAAAAATTAAATATTCTTGGTGCCGTTTGTCAGTTTTGGAATAAAAATTAGGTGTCCTCGTGGAGTTAAAACATCATGGCACTCGGTGCGAAGCCGCCGGGTTGCTAAATAAACGAAGTTATTGCAATTGGTTAATTTCTAAAGAAATCAACTAAAAATTATTTAACGAATTACTAGTTTCTTTGCAGTTATTAACTTCTACTTAATACAATTTCTGTTTTTATTTGATTAAAAAAAAAAAAAAAAAAAAAAAAAATTGGAAGCCATAATATAGTTAAGAAAATTCAGTGCAAATGTCGTAATAGTCTTTAACTCATTATAATTGGTGACGAGATTGTGTTGTAGTTATTAACTTCTTCTACTTAATAAAATTTCTGTTTTTATTTGATTAAAAAAGAAAAAAATTGGAAGCCATAATATAGTTAGGAAAATTTAGTGCAGATGTCGTAATAGTCTTTAACTCATTATAATTGGCGGCGAGATTGTGTTTGTTGTGCTTGTCCCATCAGGTATGCTTTACTTTAATATTCTGGACAAGTACAAGCTGGCTACACGATTCTTTCATCAAGAATAATTAAAACTAAATGAGGAGAGAAAAGCTGCAGGAATGCATTAAGATGTGTATGAAAATGCAAATTTGGAAGAGCTCGACAACAAGCATTACTTTCATACTGGCCCACTCTTTCACTAACATTAATTAGCGTTGGATATTTCAGATGGAAAGTAATTATATTATTGAAACTAAGTTTGCCATTTTAATTCTCAGACATCAAAGTTTGTTTTATCCTTGAAGGCAACTTTATATGTTATCAGTAGTTTATCTATTGCGATGACAGATTTTGATTAATATGAATGACAAGTTATGGCATTTCCTTTTCAAACTTATTTTCTTATGTCAATATTAATTATTGTATTTCGCCGCATTGTTGAAATAATCGTGCACTCGGTGGATTTTGAAAAACCTATTCCCCGCTCTTTGATATTGTTACAGTTTTTCTTTTGATATTTTGCGCTGTATAAAAAATATCGTTATCATACGGCTTAGTTTTTATGAAGAAATAACCTTCTTTATATCAAATGGCAAACTTAACTTCTTAAAAATGGGTTACTAGAGGTCTCCACAGACCCGGGCCGAGCCGGCAGAATAAAGACAATTGTTTTTAACTGGCCGGGCGGATAAAAAAAAAAAAAAAAAAGACCGGGACGAGCCGATAAAAAAATTAAACTGGTCAGCTGGGCCGTTAAAAAAAATTTAGCGGGCCGACTGGCCCGATATAACAAATTTAACTAGTCGTTGGGGGCCACCGTGATACTTACCCATCATGGATATGCATAATATAAAATATGAAAATAAAATATGTGTAAACTATTTATAAAATGCATTGCAATTCGAATAAAATCGCGGCTTGATGACGTCATAAACTTTAAATGCTCTATTACTGAATTGCGTAAAAGAAACATCCATAAAACTCCAAAATTGATAATCATATTAACTAACGGTTTACTGCGTCGGATTAAGCGTCTCATTTTCAATTAAAATATCTTTGAATTGAAATTTGAATGAAATACAGGGTCATGAAAAATCGAAGAGTGTGGAAAATAGGATTACAAATATCTCAGCAACTCATTATCCGATCGACTTCATTCTTTATACAAAATTTGTTTTTTTATTGTCTTTTATATTCACTCCTTAAAATAAACAATTTCTAAAATTTTTGTATACTTTGTATCAGAACGCATATTTGGAGAGTCCGAAAAAAATAGTTCTGGATAATCGAGGTTACTGAAACTTAAGCTTCTTCCCATTTTTACATACTAAGTACATACAAAATTTCAAGTCTCTATCGCAATTTGTTCGGGAGATAGAGCGTTTACAGACACACAGACAGACGGACGGCAATTTATTTTTTCTATCCGAAATCTCCAGTGTCTGAACCGTGTAAATCCGTCAATTTTTTTTTTTTTTCGATTTTCAAAACAATTGCAAGATTTACTCTATACTACGTATATAATGGGTAAGTAAAAGTATCAAACTAAACTTATAAAATATGAACAATTTTCAATGGATGTCCATCTGGGATGAGAATAAACTATGCTGCTCGAGCCAATGCTAGTTTGACAGCATCAATATAGAAATATATCATGTCCAGCGTAGAGATCAGAGTTACAGTAGAGACAGTTACATCTTGTCTGAACCCGGGGTTAATTTTTTCAGCACACTCGGGCCAGGCCGATATCAGGGTTACATCTTATTCAACATACTCGGGCCTGACCAGTACTAGACTTAATTGTTTCCAGGACGTGTCGACGAAGCAATTTGTTTTGTAAAAATAGTAATAGCGATAATGAATTTCTGTCAATCTTTGGAAAAATACTCTAATAAATTATAGAGAAACTTTTTCAAAAATTTTTTTTTTCATTATACAGCTTCAAAATTATAATGATTTTAACCATCTTTTTTCTTTTATTCTAAACTACATTTTTTTAATGTCTTTATTTCAGTGTAATAGTCTAAGTGATCATTAATATTGCTATTCTGTATATTCTATGCTTGTGAACATAATAGTAATCTGAAATATACTGTAAATTTTCCCCATAAATATGTATGCAAGTATTTATTAAAAGAATCTTACTTGCGTATGTCAAGAAAAATCTGATTTTTTTTTGTAGAAATTGAGTTAGGTCGGGCCGGGCCTGATTTAATTGATTTTTGCACGGGCTGGGCCTGTTTTCACTGATCTTTGACCGGGTCGTGATTTAAAATTTAAAGTCCCGAGCGCTTTCGACTAGAGCCTGGCTATCATCGAAGGGCGAAAATGAGAAAAAATGCTATTTAATTCTATTTATTAAGATTTTTTTCTCACTTTTGCCCTTTGATGATGACCAGGTTCTTGTCGAAAGCGCTCGGGACTCCGACGAAAGTTTTAACAGATATACAGGTTTTAGTGTTTTAAAACCTTTATTTCATTTTACACCTTAGTAATAAATAAATGGGATTCATTTTAAATGTTTTCATGTTTTTAATTGATACTTATGTTATTTCCAGAAGTAGCTTAGCCAAAGTCACAAACAGTTTTTTTATGTTTACTGTATATATTTCAGATATATTTAGTATATATAGCTGTATGCTCAATTTCCTGGGTGGTTTCTAACAGGCACACCCGAATGCTATATGATTAATTAATATCCTATTGATGGCATTCATATTTCTCTGTTTAATAAGTTTTGTAAAGTAGTTACGTGGATTTCCTCTTGGATTACACAAACTTTATTTACAAAAAAAAAAAAAAAAAAAAAAAATACTACAATGTAAAAAAATGAAAATAGGAATTAGAGGGCCCTTTTCACAGTCAAAAAGCACAGTTTTGGGGGCCCCTTTTTAAATTTTAGAAGGGAGCATGTGCTTCACGTGCCTTTTGGATAATCAAGCCCAGCTTGTCCCGCTTTCAAAACCAACGGCTGATTTAATAGTTTCTCTTAAGATTGTGAAATAGACAAATCTTTTCTGTAATTCGTATTTAACGAAAACTTTTATTTTCTGTATTGATTACTGTCATTCCTTGATCAATGCCCTATTGTAAATACTTTTATCTTTTGAAATTCGCTAAAGCCATATTATAACAGACGATATAAAATACGGTTTCAACATTTCGTTTTCCTCCCCTATAATCGCAATAAACTCAAACTAGAAATAAAATACTGATTAAAATATCTGCATTGCAGTGTAGTTATTTCCAATTTCTACATAGTTTTTTTTTCTCTCTCTCTTTCATCTTTTGAAATAGAAAAGTTTTCTTAGCATGTAGGTCGTAGTAACCTTGTTGGAAACAAGCTGATATTATGATGATCTCTGGAAAGCTAGTTCACTCTATTAGTAGTAAATAAGTCATCTTAAGCAAGTTTTTGCGTAACGAGGTTGACTAAATTATTTTCTGTGTATTATCTTGTGCTGATTGAATGGAGTTTGATTTCTAAAACTCTCAAAATTTTTTAATTACCTGTTTATTTATCATGCAGCCATGAAAAGACAAAGTTCCCATTCTGGAAGGCGGTATTTTTTATTTATTTATTTATTTATTTTAATTTGAGTGTACTCTTCAGGGTCTGTTTTAGTGAATTTGTGAACAGCTTTTTACATTTGTGAAAAATCTAGTCATAATTTTGTGAATTCGAAATTATCATTATATTCTTGTTTATACATTTTTAAGAAGATATATGTATGTAAAATGCACATATCTTCTTGGTACATGTAAAATTGACAGTCGGGTTTTGCTTTTGAAGGATTAAATTTGTGAAAGGTTTAGTTTGGAGAGAGAAAAGTTTTGTAAAAGGTCTATTTTTAAGTCAAAGAATTTTGTGAACGGTCCTGTTTTAAAGTGAAAAGTTTTGTGAAGGGTCCTGTTTCCAGATGAAACATTTTGTAAAGGGTCCTGTTTTGAACTGAAACAAATTGTGAAGGGTCCTTCAAAGGACCCATTTTCTTGCTTAACAGATCCCTGCTCTTGTTCATCAATGTCTTTAGAAGGTAGGGCTTTTGATTATGGGTAATGTTTAATTTCTTGTTTTCATTTGAATTTTGTAATTCTAAATGTAATTCAGTCGTCTGAATGCCAACGAAGTCACGCCATTTGAATATCCTGAAAAAATAGAAATATATCGGCGGTACAGTGAGCTGATTGACAATTTGTTGAAAATCTTTAATCCATCTACTTTTAGAAAGCAACTGAAATTCAGCTAGCTATATCGCCAATAGCTTTCTGAATTTTTGAAATATTAGACTTGCATTTGTATGTAAGTCATCCTATATATTTGACTACAAAATTATTTAAAAAAAGGGTCTAGGTATCGTTTGGGGGTTGTTTTTCAATTAAACCTAGTATCACTCAAAACCGAAAGAAAAGTTTACACAACTCAAATAAATATATTTCACAAGAGAGACAAAAGAAGATTCACCTGTTTTTGCTGTAACATAAAATTATAGTACTGGGTGACTTTTAATTAACCTACAACTTTAAACTAAAATAACATCTTAGAGCCTCACTAGATGGCAACACGAATGCGTGCAATGACAGAGGGCATAAAAGGAATTTATTTAGTGTCAGTTGTACGCAATTTTGAAAATGTCTACCAAAGCGTAGTATTCAAATGAAGATCGTATTTTCATTGTTAAAAATTGCTATTTATGTGATGAAAATGTTGCATGATGTTTATCTTACCATTAACAGTGAGTTTGAAACCCGAGTTATCGCCTATCAATACCCAAATCGTTATACTGTTCCATAACATTGGCCACCTTATTCACCAGATATGAATCCATGTGATTTCTATCTTTTGGTCATATAAAAGAATTGGTATGCAAGAAGAAGCCGACAGACCTTATTAACCACAAAAGTTCCAAAACTGACTCATTTGCAAGTATCAAAAAAGAAACGCTCGATTTTTACTTTAACGCAACTTTGTGGCTAAGTTGCGCTACTGTATCACCTCTAAAGTTTCTTACTTTGAAAACCTTATCCATTAAATCTTTTTTCCACGTTCTTTTCAATAAAAAAAGTGTTTGCAGTGCTATCTGCAACGACTCAACAGTTATTTCAGTTAAAAGTTGTAGGCAAATTAAAATTCACCCTGTACTTAGCTCTGCATGCAGCTGTAAAAGCGTGCATAAAAGCGTAAAGTCCTTTACCCTTTGTGTCACCGCGTTGCATATCTGCAACATATCCAAAAGTTAATATTATTTATACAGTGGGCTTTAAAAGATGATTTTATTTATTGCTGATATCTCCCAACACATCAGTTAATATAAATTGTTCACAGGATTCTCAACAGACGGCGATATTGGGTTAATTTTTCATGCCAAAGTTTTATTTATTATTTGAGCAGTTTCGCATCGTTATTGCTGAAACGAACTTTGTAATTTTTCTAAAATTAAAAAGGCTGGAGAAAAATATTTTTTTTACAAAGGTAAGTTCGTATGCTTTACAATTTTGTATGAGAAAATAGACAATATTTCTGGGAATTATGCAATTTTCTGTTAATTGCAGATGTAAAGTACCTTTTAGCCAATATATATGTACTATATTTATGTTCTAATTTTTGTAATGTTTTACATGCTTAAGTGATGTATTCTAACATCTGAGTAAATATTTTTCAAATATGAGTTGAGTCACAAAGGATTAAGAATGAAGACATGTAGAAGAAGAGGAGGAGGAGGAGGATTGAGTAATTTTATCTTCCCCCCCCCCCTTTTCTGTGGTGGCAAATGGGCATATAGCGTAATCTAACGTGTTTTCCCGGATAACTACACTTATGTGACACTTTCTTGTAGTAAGATGCACTTAAGTCAGACCTAGTATTAGTGTAATAATACGCAAAATGAGTTTTTTGGAGTTGTTACTTTTCTTGCAGGTGAACAAATGTTAAAATTCAGTCGTTTTGACTTCTTTTTGTGCCTTATAACAAGTATGGAACTTGAGTTAAAAAAATATTTTTAAAATCTCGTCTCATTTTTCTTTATCAGAGACTGAAATGTCCAATTTATAAGCGTTAAAACAATCGGGAAGAAAGTTACTACAGCTGCTAAAACAGTCTTTACTCTTATGTAGGTATTATCCATTGTCATATCATCGCCTAATTAGTCATGTAGGATAGCGATTAAGATCATCTTGAAATTCTAATGATCGTTAAGTACTGTGCAGTTCCATCATGAATTCATAGCTGCCAAACCTTCCGATCTTTCAGCGATAGGTCCGTTTCCGAATAGAAATATCAGCTTTATTTAATGACAGAAATTTTCGATTAAATTAGACTAATATTTCTATTCGGAAATAGTGGTACTCAAAAATCTGAAGGTTTGATTGTTATATGAATTACTTTGAAGACCTATACGTTTTCATGTGTGTTGAATTGGTGTCTGACTTTTCCCCATGCGTCATTAGTTCGGCGTAATTACATTTTTTTTTTTTTTTTTTAATTTAAAAATTGTAGCTTACGCGGCTCAGGACTTCTTTTTGGTAGATCTAACAGCTTGTAATTAGCTTGCTCAGATCTACAAAACTGTCTGATATTCAGGGCCCGACTTAGACTATCTAGGGCCCCCCTTTTCTGTCTATCAATAGAAAATTTTCTTGAATTATGCTGAAGTGACTAAACTTCTTGCATAAATTTCGGACTAGGTAACTATTCAGATCTGTATACAGGGTATCATCAAGAAAGATGATCACAACTTTAAGAGATGATAGAATGCAACTTTTTTAGGTAGATTTCGTAAGAAATACTACCTATTACATTCTCCCCTAAGTTGGATTTTTTCAAAAATTTTTGCAGATCTACACTGATTATGACTCCCAGAACCCAAAACCACCCCCAGTTCAAAATTTATCTATCTATCAACCTATGTCACTTTTTTATGGACACGAAAACGTCAATAATTCTGCACAAATCTCTTCCAAATTGATACATAAAATCAAGGGGCATAAAATATCGGTCAAGTTCGTTAATGGGCAAAATCGAACCACAGGGGGGGGGGGGGGGGAGTGGGGCTTTTTGTGAAAACAGAAAAAACCCATAATTATTTCTTAATTATGATACGTATCGAATCCGTTAAAGTTATTATTACTTCTAGGAAAAGGGCCGAAAATTTATGTATGACAGATTTTTGATATCATTAAAAATTGCCACAAGGGGAGGGGGGGAAGGGGGGGGGGGTTAGAAGAAAAAAATTCATAACTTCGTCAATTCACAAGATATCAAATCCACTTAAATTTATTATAAATCCTCTTAATATTATCTAAAACTTTTATATTGACAAGTTTTTTATAGGACTAACCCTTATAGCAAAAAAAAAAAAAAAAAAATAATAATAATAATAAAAAATCCCTGCCGGCTCCGCTTGCCAACAAGTTAGGTTTCGAAGTGGACAGTTCCAACTGTCGCATCATGGCAAAAAGGTAATTTCTTCCGCAAGTCCCTACAACGCCTCACGGTCTGCGTCTTCGAAATCTACCTGTGCCTGTAGGCCGAGCCGTCAGTGATTTTTTTAAATATAAAATTATAAGGGTTCATGCAAATACGGGTCTTTCACTCATTCTTGGATATTTGTCATAGCATACGTATACCATAAGATGTCTAAAAGAAATATGTTCCCATTTGGCAGGGGTCGATCCGGGAAAAATTTGGGGCCTATTTAGGACCCCTTCACAGAAATCGATTTAATAAAACAAGTCCCTTCACAAAATTCGTCTTAATAAAATAGGCTTCTTCACAAAATTCCATTCCATAAAAACTTACTCTCCGTTAATTATTTTGTTAGGTTTTAAAATGTATAATTTACAAAGAAAACAAGTTCACAAGAAGAAAAACTTTAGCAGAAGGACTTAAAGAAGTTATTATTTTTAAATGCTTGGTTTGAATTTGAGTAGCTGGATTTCATATCTCATTAAAAAAAATGTTATTTTTCACAAAAATATACTAAATTACACAAAAGTTATTTTTAGTTTTCACAAAGTTCACACCACGGAAAAAAAATCTGTATCGACCCCTGTTTGGTCCTCATTAATGGTTTTAATTTGCCTTGTTACAAGGATAACGTCAATAATGCATTTCTCTTGAAAACAATGGGCTACTAAGTTGTTGAACAAAATTACAATCTCAAACTTTCTGATGATACGGTTATTCTTTTTTTGGAAGGGTGGATGCATGGGGTACAGAAGCTGGGGAGAAGCTCCCCCCCCCCCCACCCCTAAATCTTTGAAAAAGTAAGAATTTTAGTCACTTTTGGTCAATTTTTAACACTTAGCACCCTTTTAACGAAAATCTTGCGTACGTTCATGGGGGAGGGGGTGGGGGGGGGGGTTGACTAATGCGCCTGCATTAGTCAGGCCCTGCTGATATTTATGATTGTTTTTCTTGTGCTGTCCGATAGGGCTGGGCTGTCTGTATGACATTATTCTTGGCTGTTCGTATGTATGATGAAAACTTGGAATCAATATTCGGTATTCCGTTCAGCGCCCCCCCCCCCCTAAATATTTTTGAGCATCCCCTGGGAAAGATTCCAAGGTCACCAAGTTGAACTCTGTTAAAAAATCGAACTTAGTTTTGGGGCCCTTTTACAGTTTGGCAGAAATAAAAACTGAATTGTAATATAATGTATAAAAACTGCAAATAAGTGTTTTAAATTAGTTGTAATAAGTGTTTTAAAGCAATAATAATTTTAAAATGTAAAATAGATCCTTGATTTTGTTAATGTTTTTTATCATATAAAAATACAACTTCAGAATCTTTAAGGGCAGGGAATATTCAGAAAAATTAAAGGTTGCAACTCTTTATGAAACAGGTGAACCCTAAGCTTTTTATTTACTTGTTGACATCATCACTTATTATTTCACCAGTATAATTATACACTAGTTATACACTGGAAATTTTTATTCTGTAGTCTTTTCTTTTCTTAGTATAAAATGAAGTTGTTATCAACAATTTAATAAGAAACATAGTGATGAACTACAATATGAAAATGCACTAATTTATCTTTCTATATAATACTTTAATCGTGTGTGTGTGCGTGCGTGCATGCATGCGTCAGAGAGAGATAAATATGAGCCTCCCCTATATTTTCTTAACACCCCCCCCCCCCCTATTATTCACTTAGTAGCTCCCACAAGCTCAGTGGTAGCTACAGCCCTAGCCGAGCTGGGCGCGTGCAGACTAGCATATTTACTTTGACACTCCTGAGCAGACGATCAATCATCATTATTTTTAAAAAAATTTGGAGGAAAAAAATTAACTAGTTTATGTCTCTAATAATTTAAACAAAGACAAAAATCAATTAAAGCTAATGATTAATATATTTAATAGATTAAAATACTCGACCAGTAGGTTCATATTATGGTAGTTATGAATGTGAGAAAGAATATTTATAAAGTCTATTCTTTCTCCAATTGTAGAATGTTTAAAAATATTTAATTAGCATATATATTAAAAGAATATTAATATTTTTAATTTTGAAAGAAAATTAAAAGTGAAAAACTGAAACAGAATCCATACTTTCTAATATTTCCATTTTTTTAAATAACCTTTTTATAAAAAAATTAGCCTTTCATAATTTTAGCAATCTTTAAATCGTTAGTCTCTAGTCTCGGAATCTGGGAGGGGCTTCAGCCCCCTTGGATGCGCCACTGCTACGGAGTATACTGTTGTGGACAGTTTGCTTTAAGGGGGTCCAGGACACAAAAATCTTCAAATTTTTGAAAATATTTTATTGTATTAAAAATTCTTTGTTTTTCGCTTAAAATGACGTTTAAATCTTGTTTCTATCTTTATCGGAACAAGATATATTATTTTTTTGTTTTCAAAATCTCGCTTTCAAGTAGTGGTTGTCATGGAAACGTTTTTGCGTTTTTCTGCACTACGTCTTTTTTCACCAATTCTCGTCTTTAAATTGTTATAAGTCAAAAGACCCTTTAAAGATAAATTGTTGAAACTTGAAACATGTCTTTTTTTAATTACTTCTTACTTTAATTTTGATTCAACAGATTTGAAAAAAAATATATATTTACTTTAAAAAATATGATTTTTTAAAAATAAGTTATATATTTTTTAAAATTTTTACTTTAAATATTTTTAATTTTCTTCAAAATTAATATTTTAAAAATGCTGAATCATAATTAAAGCTTATATATTTCTATTTAATTAAATGAAAAAAAAAATTAAATTTGACGAATGTTTCGAGTTATAACGATTTTAAATTACGCCACCTTTTAAAAAAAAAAATTTAATTTAAATTTTTTTTTTAAAACTTTATGAGAAGTTTTATGATTTGATTTTGTTTACAAATTATATGGTTAACCATCACAAAAATAATCAAAATTCTAATTTAATATATAGGAAAATGTTTTTTAAATGTGTCCCGGATCCCTTTAAACCAGCCATACTCAACCTTTTTTTCTCGCGGGCCGCAACACAATTGTATAATATAATGTAAAAAAAAAAGTGTAATTAAAATAGTTAAATAACAAAAGTAGTATAACAAAGCTATATAATAAAGTTAATATAATTAGTAGGATTGAAAGTTTGTTGTGGAAAAAATGTTACCAAAAAAATTTAACACCACTATTTCCGAACAATATGCTTCGTAGTAGATTTCTGTTCATAATGATGTAGAAATATGCCGTGAGATTTTTGTGTGGAATTAGTGATATAAAACTTTTTTTTCTCCTGCAAACGTTTAACCCTAATGTTCCTAATAGACATTATTAGCTATATGATAAGTACCAACCTAGTAATATAACAATGCAGCATTTCAAAGTTTCTTAAAAAAAAAAAAAAAAAAAAAAAAAAATCAGGTGATTTTCTTTAATAAAACAGTCACTATGTCAATGCAAAATCTTTTTTGGAAATATATATAGAACAAATTTAATTAATTTGAAATAATGTTTGTTCAGTGTTGAAGATTAAGAAATATATACACCACTACAGCACAAATAGAACTACATGTAAAAAGAACTTTTGACGTTTTAAGATAATTTTAAATTAGTGATTATAAACAACAGGGCAGATTTTGTCTTCCCATGAAAATCTATAAAAGGACAGTGAAGATCTTAAAAAAATGTTATGCACATCTAACTTGATTTTATAAATAGAGATTAATGGTTATATGTCGCGGGCCGCATATTGAAGGTCGCCGGGCCGCAGATTGAGTATAGCTGCTTTAAACGTTTAAACCCATTCGCGCCAGTTTTTTTTTTTCAATTTCAGTTACTTTATTTCTTCTGTATTGCATGCGAGGCCTTTTCTTTAAATCACTCCAGTGGGCTTGTTAAAAACTAAATCTTTTTCTTTGTTCAATTTGCTACTTGCATTCACCTGCTTTCCCTTTTTATTCTATCGTGTATAAGCAATATTCTATAGCCATTTTTACGTTATTTTTTTCTTCTTAATTACCTTTAATATATAGGTCGTTTTTGATTAACCTATCCGGAGTAGGAAACTATTATCACTTATCTCTTTAATGACAGCTTTCTAACGTAATCGATTCTTTGAACGAACATTAACGAAAAGACGTGTTTCATTAAGCTGTCGTTAAGAACTACGCATCCGTCTAATGCCTTAATAATTAACTCTGGATTTAATTAGCGTTATTTATATATTTTTATCAGTTTTTCGTCCTTTTACACTTGTTGCTGAATTTCGCGCAGTTACTAAGATATAGGTCGGCGAATATTTAGGTCGGGGGTTATGGCATTCATTGCTTAGCAGCCAAGCTAGTAATCATCCCGCGCGCTATTACTTCACTAAAAAACCAGTTCCCCCGAACTAATTTCAAAGTGCGACCTATTCAAGGGGGCGGCCGAGAAAAACGTGCGATTTTTCAGTGTCCATTTAGCTGGTATTATTAGGACTCGATTATTGATAGAGTTTAAACGGGTTTACACCCAAAACTTGAACTTTCAATAGCTTTTTAATACGCCTGAAACATGGCCCTGTTGAGTTAACAATATTTTATTAGTTTGTTTTATTTACTCTTATTCACGGTCGTTAATTGGAATTTTCAGCTCTCGACATTTTAAGACCAATTACCTTTTAAAAAGTTTGATACTCAATGGCGGCTCGTAACGGTCATTTTTTTTTTTTTTTTTTTTTTTTAATAAGGGCACTAAATGCATGCCTGAAATAAAGGGCAAAACTGGGAAATTTCATTAGTGGCCAGTAAGAAGTTCTATAAGTGGCCACTTTTTTTTATTTAAAAGGTCTAAACAGTAAACTTTTGTTAAAATTTTATTTAGTATTAATCTAAAATTAAATAGCCCAAATAAATATGTTAATATAAACATATTTCAACCAGCAAAAGTAGAATCCATGATGAAATGCAAACATTTTTTACTCTTTCCTTGTAGGAAAGTGGCCATAAAATGGCCACTGACAATTTTTTAGTAGCCACTTTTTTTTTCTTTTAGTGGCCCTGTGGTTAGTGCTAATTTTGCCCCAGAGTTTCCCCCAGGTTTAAAAAAGGGCAGGGTGTTGCTGATGAGAAAAGGGCACTTTTTATATTCTTAAGGGCACTTTTTGTATTCTTGAGGGCACTTTTTGTATTCTTGAGGGCACTTTTTGTATTCTTGAGGGCACTTTTCGAATTCTTAAAGGCACTTTTTTTTTTATTGTTAAAAGATATTATTTTGGTTTTTAAAGCCACTTTTGATTTTTGAAAGTCAGGGCACTATTTTCAAGACAACGTTGAGTCACTTTTTACTATGAAAGCAAATTTTTTAATGTAAAAAGGAGAAAGGGCACTTTTTTTACTGATGGGCAAAAAAAAGGGTGCTAATTATTTTACTGGGGGGGGGGGTGGCAAGAAGGGTGCTAATTATTTTATGAGGGGCAAGAAGGGTGCTATTTTGTAAACGAAAGGGCAGGCAGGGTGCAGCACCCTTCTGAAACTGTCTGGAGGAAACTCTGAAGCCTGAAACGCATATTATTTTCATACCATTATTTTTTACAAGAAATCTTCTCTCTGTTTAATGGTAGAACTTTCTGACAGTAAATAAAATAAAGCATTCATTTTTAATAATATTGGTAAGAAAAGAATAAATTTAGCAGCCATGCATTCAGTGGCCCAAATAAAGCCAGTCACAAGCCGCAACTGCTGATACTAATAAATATCTAGTTCCTAACCGTTTACTTACCGCGAAACTTGCATTAAAAAATTACACTGATTGTATTTAAAATAATTAATCTTGTAAAATATCCAATTCTAAATTTCCAATATGCCATTTTTATTTACTCTCCCCATCTCTTTGTAAATGAACATTTCTTATACAACGGTAACAAACCAGTAACAATTGTACACACGTACCAGTGTTACCAGGTGTCCCGATTTTCAGGAGCTCCAAGACCTGTCCCACGTAACTATTGCGCGGGCCGTCAAAAGTCCCGAATTTTTATGATTTTTTTTTTTTAATTTCTTTTAGTACCATGCTATTCGTAAGTCTGCTGCGAGTGGGACTTAACACAGTGAAACCTGTTAAGGTTTATCTCACCGCACGCGAAAACACCCACTCGCTAATGTTAATCCTATGGGACAGTTATTTTCTAATCTCGTTTGCATTTCAATATTTTAACGATTTTTACTTACCCATCATACGTAGTATAGGGTAAGTCTTGTAATCGTTTTGAAAATCAAAACTTTTTTGACGGATTTGCACGTTTCAGACACTGGAGATTCCGAAAAACGTATTTTTAGAAAAAAATTGCCGTCCGTCTGTCTGTGTCTGGAAACGCTTTATCTCCCGAGCAAATTGAGATAGAGACTTGAAATTTGGTATGCACTCAGTATGTAATAATGGGAAGAAGCTTATTGGATTTCAGTAACCTCGAATATCCGGAACTATTTTTTTTCGGACTCTCGAAATATTCGTTCTGATAAAAGGTGTATAAAAATTTTCGAAATTGTTTATTTTTTGGAGTGCATATAAAAGACAATAAAAAAACGTAAATTTTGCATAAAGAAAGAAGTCGATCGGATAATTAGTTGACGAGATATTTGTAATTATATTTTCCACACTTTGATGTTGAGTGACCTTGTATTTCATTCAAATTTTAATCCAAAGATAAATTTTAATTGGAAATGAGACGTTTAATCCGACGCAGTAAACCGTTAGTTAATAGGATTATCAATTTTGGAGTTATAAGGCTGTTTCTTATACGCATTTCAGTAATAGAGCATTTAAAGTTTGACGTCATCAAGCCAGTATTTTATTCGAATTGCAATGCAATTTATAAATAGTTTACACATGTTCATATTTTATATTATGCATATCAATGATGGGTAAGTATTACGGTGGCCCCCAACGACTAGTTTTACATTGTATTTTTATTTTTTTTTTCATTGGATAGCTGAGATCGATCTCTACAGCGGCGCCTTTTTACTTTTTCGATTTTCTTTGTGGATTTTTTTTCTTTTTATGAGGATATTTTTACTTCCGGAACCGGTTTCAACTTCTCAGCTATCCAATGCCCCCCCCCCCCCCCAAAAAAAAAAAATGTTTAAAAATATTGAAATGCAAACGAGATATTAGAAAATAACTGTCGCATAGGATTAACAATTAACATTAGCGAGTGGGTGTGTTCGCGTTAGGGGAGAGGACCCTCAAGATATAACTTATCTATAACGGAAAATTTTTATAGTTTCCCTTCCAAAGGAAACCTGTCTAAAACTAAGGGACGCTTCAGTGATTGTCACCGATCATGAAATACAACCTTAACCTATGGGGGAAATATAAACAGACTCATTACCTTACTCATTACCTGATAAAATTATCAAAATTTGATTTTCATAATAAGAAAGTTTACATTCGATAAATTTTAAGTATTTTAAAAACCTTCAAATTAAAATTTGTTTATAATTAGTATAAATTTAAAAATTGTCTTTTTAAAATTATTTAAAATTTAAGGGGGCAATTTCTTTAAAAAAAAAAAATAGTGCATACGTGTCGCGCAAATCAGAAAGTTGATGATAGTCAGGTGGCGAAAATTGTGTTAGATAATCAGGGCCTGATTAATGCATGGGCCTCCGAGGCCTCGGCGCTGGGCACACCAATTACAGGAGCCCACAAATTATGTGGCTGATTTTTTTTTTTTTTTTTTCATTACTCAAATACTTTTCAAATAATATTGTTTTATAAAATATGAAACGTAAAATTTAAATATTCAGAATGACTCAATAAAATTTTTAGAAGGTTTTAACCTAGGCACTTGAAAAAGTGAATGACCAAGAACCGAACATGGACTTTACTCAATGACTTTAATGAATTATACAAATGCTTATTTGAGAAAGTGGCGGTAATTCATTTTCTTTATTATTCTTGTAAGTTAATTTTTTTTTTTTTGTAAACTTGAAACTTTCACCCAAACAACTTTGTCAACTCATCAAATAAACCTACTTTTTTTTTTCTGAAAGTGTCGCCGGGAATGGGGAGGTAGGGGGCCCAACTTCAGCTTGATCGGGCTCTGTAGGTAATAAGTAATCATTTGTTTAATTTTTGCCGTGGGTTAGCGTGAGATTTTACGATCGGCGAAGGAACACTAGTTTCTCTTGAGAGTCTCCTTTACTGCTTGCTTTTTCAATACAGTAAAATTTCGATTTATTCGTCACGTCAGTCACGACACTGTCTAGACACTCTAGACTGATAGTAGAAATACCCGTTCTAAAACAAAGCCGGCGATCGACAATGGAGATCAAATTTTAGCACAGGAACTTCGTATATCGTAAAGAAACGAATCCAGATTTGGAATTTGAAATTGATTACACTATTATAGTTCCTTTGCATAACGTTTGAAAATACGCATTTAACGACGTTTATTGCATTAGTGTTAAAGCTAAATGAATAGCTTTGGCTTTCCCTGAAAAGTTTGTGTATTTTTCAGCGTGCAAGCATTGGATGAAAACCGATAGATAACGAGACGATTAGTAATTATTTTTAGGTAGATTTCGTAAGAAATACTACCTATTACATTCTCCCCCATGTTGGAGTTTCTGAAAAACGTTTGCAGATCTACGCCGATCATAACTCCTAGAACCCCCCCCCCCCCCCCCCCCCCTCCAGTACTTTTTTCTGGACATGATAACTTCCATAATTCTGCACAAATTTCTTCCAAACTTATACATAAAATCAAGGGGCATGAAATCTCGGTCAAGTTCGTTAATGGGCAAATTTGGACCCATTTGGGGGGGGGGGGGGTGCTTTTTGTGAAAACAGAAAACCCCCATAACTTCTTAATTATGTATGGTACATATCAAATCCGTTTAAAGTTATTATTACTTCTAGGAAAAGGGCCGAAAATTTATGCATAACAAATTTTTGATGATATTAAAAATGGCCTCAAGGGGGGGGGATTAGGGGTTTAATAAGAAAAAATTCATAACTTCGTCAATTCATAAAATATCAAAAGATGAAAACTGATAGATAACGAGACGATTTGTAATTTTTTTTTGGTAGATTTCGTAAGAAATACTACCTATTACATTCTCCCCTATGGTGGAATTTCTGAAAAATGTTTGCAGATCTACGGCGATCATAACTCCTAGAACCCAAAACCACCCCCAGTTCAAAACTTTATCTATCTATCTATCTGTATCACTTTTTTATGGACACGATAACGTCCATAATTCTGCACAAATTTCTTCCAAACTGATACATAAAATCAAGGGACATGAAATCTTGGTCAAGTTCGTTAATGGGCAAAATCGGACTATGGGGGTGGGAGGGAGCCTTTTTGTGAAAACAGAAAAACCCCATAACTTCTTAATTATGATACATATCAAATCCGTTTAAAGTTATTATTCCTTCTAGGAAAAGGGCCAAAAATTTATGTATGACAGATTTTTCATATCATTAAAAATGGCCCCAAGGGGGAAGAGGGGGGGGGGATATGGGTTTAAGAAGAAAAAATTCATAACTTCGTCAATTCCCAAAATATCAAATCCGCTTAAATTTATTATAAATCTTCTTAATATTATCTACAACTTTTATATTGACAAGTTTTTTATAGGACCAACTCTTACATACAAAAAAAAAAAAAAAATTCCCTGCTGGCTCCGCCTACAGGCATGGGTAGATTTCGAAGTGAGCGGTCCCGATTGCCGCATCATGGCAAAAAGGTCCTTATTCTGCAATTCTCAATAAACAGGCGCCCCACAGTCTGCATCTTCCAAATCTACCTGTTTTAAAAAAAATTGCCAACTAGTTTTATAATTTTGCCAAGTTATCACAATTAGAAAATGTAATATTAGTTCTTATTTGTAAAAAGTTTAATAATATTCCCAATTAGATTTGTAGCTGTTGCCAAGTCTATCAGAAATAGAAAATGTATTACAGTTTTTATTAAAGTTTTAAACAAATTTGCCAACTAAGTTTGTACATTTGCCAAGTGTAACAGCATTCTCAAAATTTTTTTATGGGGGAGCCCCCCCCCCCCCCCCCTTAGCGAGCCCTGATAGCAATAGTGATAATGAACTTTTGTAATGAAATCTTCAGAAATATACTTTCATAAATCATAGTGAACCATTTTCAAAAATATACTTTTCTTTACTCTAATGCAGCCATACTCAACCTGCGGCCCGAGACACATAATAATTATTCTATATTTATAAAATTAATGGAGAAGTGCACAAATGGTTTTCAGGACCTTCACTTTTGTTTTGTATATTTTCATGGGAAGACCAAATGTGCCTGTTATTTATAACTAGCCCAGCTTCGCCCATCTATCTTATAGTTTCATATGAAAATAAACTTTGGATGTATGGTTGAAACCTGGTTCTATGATAATCATTTTTAGCACTTTCCAACCTAGTTGAAAAGTGCTTATAACTTCGGTTTGTCTGGCCGTATGGCCGTCTGGCCGTGCTCTAACTCCCGTAAATATGCTCGGATTGTGCTGCAATTTTTATATGTTATTGTCGCCATCTATAGCATGTTCCCTATTTCAACGGAAGTGTATATCACTTATAGTTTTTTTACAGGGACACTCAAAAGAATTCCGTTACATTGCGTTCTATGGGGAAAAATCATTTGCGGTTTATTTAAAAAATGTTTCCCTAATTTAAGCGCATTGAAATTTATACATATCACTAAGGTGAATTAGAAGAAGCTTAATATGGAATAGGGTGTGCATAGCACTTATAGTTACTTTACAGGGACAGTCAAAAGAATTCCGTTACATTACGTCTATGGAGAAAAATCGTCTGCGGTTTATTTAAATAATGTTTCACTATTTTAAACGCACTGAAATTTATATATATCACTAATGTGCATTACAAGAGGCTTACTACAGAATAGTGTGTACATAGCAGTCATCGTTCATTTACAGGGACAAACAAAATAATTCTCTACTGTCTGTTAACAATAATTCCTGGAAGTGCGTTTTAAGTTATTGAACGCGATTTTAATTTTAACTCGCATTTTGTCTATTATGTGGTGTGTATAAATTCTGTAGATCCTATACAGGGAAGCACAAAAGTTCGCGAACACATTTCCGTTTATTGACAAACTCCAGATGGAGAATTTTAAACTGTGCTACGCGTTTCCTAACTGAACTAAAATTTAGCATCCTATGTAGTATATATACAAACCTATAGATCCTATACAGGGCTGAATAAAAGTATTCGGATATTTTTCCGAATATTGTATATGTTGGAAATTCCTGAAATTATGTTTTTAAATATGTTATGCGTTTTCCAAATTGTTTACTTAGATGTTATCTTTTAGCTTATTAAACGGTATGATTTGTAAAATTATTTTGGAAGCGTTGGAAAGTGCTACATAATCTATGCTTGACGCATGATTTTTCGTTCTTGTTATTTTTATGCAGATATTTGTTATAGACATGCTTAAACTTAATTCAACAGTTGGACAAACGGGCTAATCCTGGTTTTATGCTTTCCAAACGAAATAATAACAAATTGATCCCTTTTGATAAAAAAAAGAAAATCCAAAGAAATATTCATCTTATTTTAAAATAGATTTATAAAAAATACATAAATGTAATAATTTTCTCTGAAAGTCAACTAAGTCTCTTTTCTGTTTTAAAAAACTATTTTATCGTTTATCACTATGTTTATATTAAAAAATATCAAAACGAATAGATTGCACCAAAAAAATATTTTTCTCTAAGCTCTAAAAGTAAAATTTCAAAGTTTATTCTGTAGTCCCTGTAGTAATGTTTCTTCGCGACAAATGTTCAATCCTACTTATAATATTAATTTTGTTACATTGCTTTGTTACATTACTATTTTAATTATTCATTTACATTATTATATAAGTTGCGGCCCGCCGAACGTCACAAACATATATTTGCAGCCCACGAGAAAAAAAGGTTGAGTATGGCTGCTAATGCAACTAAAGTTATAATATTTTAACCATCTTTTTCTTTTATTCTAAACTACATTATCTTTTTTAATGTCTATATTTGAATGTAATAGCCTGAGTGTATAAGTGATCATTAATGTTGCTATTCTGTATTCTATAGCTTGTGAACATACAGTAATGTAAAATATACCATAAATATCTATGCAGTATTCATTAAAAGAATTTTAATTGTATGTTAAGGAAAAGCAGAATCTTTTGTAGAAATTCAGTCAAACTGGGCCTTGCCTGATTTCATTGATTTTGACATGGACCAGGCCATGAATTGCAAAATCATAAACAGGCTGGGCACGGGCCAAACTTTTAGTTTTTACAACGGCCCAGGTCTTGAAATTCCGGCCCGTACAGACCTCTATCTGTTATACAAATTAATGTTTTACCTTATATTGTTTATATATGTGATGTGTAAACTTTATTTTTTGAGATTACCTTGTTTTTTTTTTTAATCTTATTTTTTAAATTTTGTTTTTAGGGGGGGGGGGGGGTCACGTTGTCATAATCATAAAAAATGCCACTAATTGTTGACATGTAAAAATTATTTCATCCCGGAAAATACATCAGGTTCTCAGGGGAATTTATTATGAGTATGAACCCTGTTGCACTATTTCAAACATAAATAAATTTATATACATTATTGAGGTGTGGTGTGCTACAAGATGGTTATTGTAGGATATGATGTGCTTATTGTTCATTTACAGGAGGCACACAAAAGAATTCATTTACAGCACTGTCTATGAGTGATAATTGCTGGAAGTGTTTTTAAATTTAACTAATTGTTTGCCTGTTATTTTGTGTGTATAAATTCTATAGATCACATACTGGACTGCACAAAATTATATTAGTAGGTTTCCACTTGAAAAAAAATGCTCAAAGAGAATTTTCAACTGTATTATGAGTTTCCCAACTGAAGTATTTTTTATCATACTATGCAGTATATATGCAAATCTATAGATCATATACACAGCTATACAGATACAAATTTGATACTTTTCTGATTATAGATGGTAAATGCTGATATTGGTTTTTTTAATGTGTTAATGCGTTTTCCAAATTGTTGACTTAGCTATCATTTTTCACTTTATTAAACTGTGAAGTTTTGTTACAGTATTCTGAATGTACCGGAAAATGTTTTATAATCTGTACTCAGTTTTCCCCCAGACAGTTTCAGAATGGTGCTGCACCCAGCTTGCCCTTTGGTTTGCAAAATAGCACCCTTCTTGCCACTCAGTAAACAAAGTGTCCTTTCTCCTTTTTGCATTAAAAAATTTGCTTTCATAGTAAAAATTGACTCTTCTTCTTGAAAAGAGTGCCTTCACTTTTAAATATTAAAAGTGGCTTTAAAAATCAAAAGGAATGCCTTTAATTAAAAAAAGTGCCGTTTAAGAATCTAAAAAGTGCCCTCAAGAATTCAAAAAGTGCCCTTAAGAATTTAAAAAAAAGTGTCATTTTCTCACCAGCAGCACCCTGCCCTTTTTAAAACCTGGGGGAAACTCTGTATACTTGATGCCTGATTTTTCTTTCTTGTTTAATTTTTAGCTTAATTTTAATCTTTTATTCAAATTTATCTCTTTTTACATATATTTTTTTCTATGCATTTGTAATAAAACAACAACATGATTATTAACTTTATCATTATTAAAAAAAAAAAGTTGTTTTAACTATGTATTTTTCATCTACAATTGTTTTCAAAATTAGGTGGCATTGTTTAGATTTTCAAAAAAATCTTTTTTGTATATCATGTACTAAAAATGTAGTATTATTAATACAGTGTCATTATCCTAAATTTTCCTAACAAATGTTTTTTTTTTTTTTTTTTTTTTTCTAGGGAGACTTGGCCAAAAAGAAGATATATCCAACATTATGGTGAGAAACTTTTTTTTAAATTGGATAATTTTTGCAAATTGTCATCCTATTCTAATAAGCTTGCATTAAAAAAAATAGAATCTTAATTTAGAATTCTTTGTTAGAATTTAGTTTTCATGTTGTTTGAAATGTTAAAAAAAAAAAAAAAAAAAAAAAAAATATTTTTGAATTTTAATAATATAAATAATTTGGAGTGGGAGGTTGGGAAGTTATTTTGCATATTAAAATAGTTTTGAAAAGAATTTGCTTATACCTGAATGGTTTTTATTTAAAATAAAACAATTTACACCATTTGCTTGGTACTTTCAAGAGTGACCTCCTGGGAGCACATTGTGCTGTTGGCCCGTGTACGTACCATGTACATGCACATAAAATCTGTGGTCCTCTCATCAGGTAGTTGTTAGGTTGGAGAGGAACATCAGGAAATTTCCCTGTTAATGTAACAAGCAAAAATGTAGAAATCTCTTAGAAGCCAGCATACAGTGATGATGTTGATAAATTTGTTTTCAATAATGCTTTTAAAAATATTAAATTCTATTTGGTATTGGCTGAGTGCATAGCCAAAATTTGACAGAGTATTGAGTACTTGGCAAATTGACAGAGTAGTTGGAGTACAGAGTATACAGAGTACTTTGTATGGCTCTATTTATAATGATAATCAAAAGTTTCATTGTACCTGATGTCAAGATTGTTAGTAATGTTCCTTGCTTTTCAATCTTAAGGAGCTCTTTCTACATCATCTGCATTCTTTTGTCTGGTGTGTTGTTACAACATTACTGCCCTTCAAAACAAAAGCAACACTAGAAATGTTTGAACATTTCCAGACCTTATTTTCAAGGTACAGCTGTAAGATGAGGTGGTACAGTTTTGCTCCAAACCAGGGTCGGACTGGGCCAGGGGAAAGGGCGCAGACCTTGGATTTTCAGAGGGCGCGCAAAAATGTTAACGAACTCAAGTCAATTTTACTTACTTGTGACGTACCTGACTTGACAAGGTTTAACACATTCGAATAGCATTGAGTAAGAAAATGGCTTAATATTTTATTTCTGAGTCTAGATAGATGACTTCGGTATATTCTTTGTGCATGTTTAAAGTTTCATCAAATCTACACAATGCTACGCAATTTTCCAAAACATGTCATCTAATATTCAAAAACTCTAGAAAGTCGAACACATATTATCTTGTATAGTAGATTGACTGTAGGCTGTTTTCCTACTTTGTTCTTTTGTCAATAGATACCTTAGAACAGTCATGAAAAAAAAAGTGATCAACCCCTACTAATTATCCTGCAAATAAGGTATAAAAAATACATAGGTACCAATTTATTAGGAATAATGTCTACTATTAAATTCTATTCATAAATTTTGTTTCTGGATTGTCTACATAAAAAATGCACAAACGTTGATTTTGCAAATGGTAACATCTACTTAGACACTCTGACAAGGAAGGTCTCCATAAGTGCATACTCAGAAATGTTCGAAAAAATTACACAATATTCTTATCATGAGGATATATACATTTATAAAAAAAACTTGCTGCGGAACCTCGATATAATGTCTGTAAAAAATTATGAAAATTTCGTGTTTTTGATGATTTATCGCTGGTTGGCGACAAAATGAAAAAAAAAAAAAAAAAAAAAGCGCTTTTATGATAAATGTTCTTTTAGGGAAAACTTTTTCTACTCTACATACTGAACTCGTTTAACTAAGTTTAACTTAAATAAATGCACTTTTATAACGGTTTTGCCATATACATATATGTGTATATAAAGAAAATTAAGAATCATATCCTACGGTTTAAGAACAAAATTTAAATTGATTAAAAATGCTTTAAACTAACATTGATGTCCGATTCTGAGCACTGCCAATTTGACTTCCATATTGTTAGTGTTGGTGACAACAAGAGAAAAGTATTATTACCATGGGTATAACGACTTATTCAATATCGAAATGTAATGAAAGCGTTCTTAATCGGGCAGTTACTATTAAAATACACTCAAAACTTATCCAGCCGGCAAAACCGTGTAAAATAAATAACTTGAGCATTACGCAACTTGTATATATTTTTTATATAAGCTTATAGAATAAATAATAAACTATTTAATCGTTTACTTAAAAAAGCAATTTCCAAATGCATTAAAATCGCTTTCATTTGGAGATGAAAAAATGTTGCTCGCCAAATCGCGTATTTTTTGCGCCGAATACTCGAAAGTTTTTTTACTTTTTTGCAGATTTTCTAATAGGATTCCGCGGTTAAATTTGACTTATCCTTTATTAGGTACATGAGTAGTCCTATTAGCATTTTTTTTTTTCAAAATATTCTGAGTATGCGCTTTAAGGAGACCTTCCTTATGAGTTCCCTGGATCAAGCAGAAATATAATTATATTAAATCTTCATAGAGTTATAGGAAAAAAATGTTTTCGGATATCTAAAATTTCGGAAAATAAAATTAAAATCTTACAAGAAAATGTACTGAAAACACTCATTTAATCACCAGTAAAAGTATTCAATAAGTTTAAATTTATAATAAACTTTCTTTATATAAATGTGTATACTGCAAAATGTCTCTGGTGAGTTCCTACGATTTATTTTCTGTGAATCCTTTGAAAACAGTTCCTTAGACTGTCGAAAGGTTATCTATATCTCGAAAACTAATTATTCAAATGACCTGTAAACTTGCACACCGATGCTTTTGATGATTGTACATTTTTTTATACAAAAATTAATGCGGATTATAATTCATAATTTTTTAATAATTTTCATAATAAAAAACGTCTTTTAATAGAAAAGAAGCCTGGAATATGTTTGGGTCTATTACGTGTATTTCATTAAAAAATTAATAAAAATTCAATCGTATGATTTTAATAAGTTTGTCAAATGTTTAACATTAGCATCCTCAAACTTTAAACTCTTCTAATTCTATGAAGATTTAAGATAAAAGTATATAAACAATATATTTTCTCGGGCTGTCTTGATCCAAGGCACTTACATAGGGCGTCACAAATGGATGTTATTGTTTTAAAATTAAAAGTTGGTATAATTATTATTTATATGTAGACGACTCCCAATACATAATTTATGCATAGCATTAATAGGGGTATTTTAATTGGGAAATAATACATGCTTGCAAAAATAAAATTACACTTGCAACATTTGGGATAAAGAGAGGCAGAAGGGGAAGAGATATTTTGTATGCCTAAAAATGACTTTATGCATCCTTAAAATACTGAATTGATATCGCACTATAAAAAGGTTTCAACAGTAAAAGGACATTAAAAATAGCGTTTAGTAGCCTTAAATCACTAAAATAATTGAAAAATTTTACTTTTCTCAGCACACTCTTCCAATGATTTGTAAATTTCTTATTATAATTAGAGATCAAGGGAAATATTTGTTTCAATAACTGAAAGAAATGCCCGGCGGATTGTAATCCTGCTAGCTACAGGATTTTGTAGCTAGCATTTTTAATTAAAAAACCTACAATAGGTTCTGAATAGTATTCATAGCTTTATTTAATGATCGATTTTTCTATGATTAAATAAAACAATTTTTCGTTTAAAATACATACCTGAATTTCCGCATAGTTATTTAATTACGGAAAGGCTGTCATTAAATAAACCGAACTTTACTATTAGGGCTTAATATCTAAGAAAAAAATACCGGAGCCCTAATATTTTGCAGTACTAGTACCCGTAGCGCACCCTCCCCCCCCCCCCCTCCCTCCTCCATCACTCCAATCTGCATATTTATATTTCATGCATTATTTTTAATTTTTAAAGCATTGTTTTTTATTTAGCAAAATAAAAATTTTAAATACATCTATCTGCGTATACTTAGCTATAAACTATTCCACTTTTTAGTTATTACTACTTCCAAATAGAAACCTTTGCCTAATCTTAATATTAATTAATCGCAGAATTCTGAGATTAAATAAGCTCAGAATTATGATTCGGAAATAGTGTTAACACAGAAAAAAAATGAATAGTTTGCAGCTATACAGAATAGATAAAGACTATTTTTGTTTCCTCTTTAATCTTATCAAAATAGCATTAAAATGATTTGGAAATAAATAAAATTTTGAATTTAAGACAGATTGAGCTCGAGCCTACCCAAACCCGCAGCCTGATATAAAATTCGAGACCATTTCATCTCCATCTCTTACGTGAGCGACACATTACGTCACTTATAAGTGTTTTGATACAAAAGAAGGCAAACGATAGGAAATGAGAGGGAAAGGAAAGGGTAATTTAGGATTATTTTTTCGGAAGTGTTATTGCACTGGGCTCCGGAGCGCAGTTTATATGAGCTCCGGGGAATTCTGACCAATATTTAAATTTTTACTAAAAACAGAGAAGTACCGGAGCTGGGTTCCGGAACAAATTAAGCCTTGATTACTATACGAAAATTATGGCTTTTTAAAGGAAAAAATTGCTCGCAGAATTGCAATACAGAAGTGTCATCAAGGTTTTAGTCTTCGAAAAGAAAGGTTATGTTTTCCAATCAAGAACAAAATGCTTTTGCCTTCTAATATTTCTCTTTCTTTTATCAAGTGGTTTTTCGAAAAACATAGTTTCAATTATAGGTGCATTCAGGGCCGCCTTTAAAAGGGCGCAAGGTCGGACGACCGCCCTGGGTACTAACAGCTTAGTGGCGGAAAATACGCACAATATTTGATCTGAGGTTAAGACCTAAAATATATCATTCTAAGAACCGACGAAAAAAATCTCTTTCAGGGCGCGGGAGTAGCACCTAGTAGTAGAGCTTTAGTAGCCACGGCGCGCCAGGGTTATTAAAACTTTCCGATGCACATTTTCTCCCTCAATCGTATGCAAACACACATCCGCTTTGGTTTCAGATTCTGAAAATTCCTTCTACGTGTCTTCAATTTCTTTATTATAATAAAAACTCTCTTTTGCTATCGGTTTATTAATTGGTGATTATTCCTAAGCAAATTCTCGAAATTTAGTACACTAATCAGAATGTACGTGTATAGCCAGGGGAAAATATTGGAGCAGCTTAAGGGCGCGAAATTTTCCCTGGCTGAGGGCGCATCGGGCCGATGGGCCGGCGGGCCAGTCCGAGCCTGCTCCAAACTTATCAATTAGTTATGACAAATTGACAATTTGAAAATGGATTGGTGCACAGCCTTATTTATTGTGTGTTTTTAAGAAGTTTTCTCTTAGGCTGAGTTTTATTCAAATTTGTAAAATGTCTTTAGATACTGAACCTATAAACTCTTAAAATTAGATTGTGTAATGTAGTATATGTGTAATTTTATAACTTGTTACCTCTTTTTATCTTGACAACAAATAACTGAAATAATTATATTTATCTTCTAATATTTCCTGTCAAATATACATTGTAATTGCTTCTTATATATTGATACTATTTTGTAGACTTAAAACTGCATAAAGATGCTTAGAATGCATATAGCCACCAATCCCTTTCTGGGTTCACCCTTGTTTCATGAGGTTATGTTTAGTAATAATAATCATATTTCTGATGTCAACATCCTTTTTTTCTATGCACATACAAAACTCACAACAATGAATGAGGAATCATACCCAAAGTTTTTTTAACAGGTTTTTGACATAGTCCACTCACATTTCGTTAAAACATGTCTGCAAATAATCACACTTTGCAAATAACACACAGCTTTGGATGGGTCCACTAGTAATATTAATAATCACTTTTATATGCCATTAGTGACGCTCTAAGTTAAAAAAAATTGCTTTTCTGATTTAAAGTTTGCCAAAATTTTTTCTGATATCTGTTGATTCTTGGTGTAAATTAGAAGAGAAAATAAAAGCTGTTATTTGACTAACCATGCAGCGTGAAATGTTTCATTACTTTTTGTAGAAGTTTATTTCCCTTTTTTTTTTCATATTGTATTAATCTTGCTAGAATTTCAAATGTTCAAATGAAATTTTAGAAATTGAAGTATTTTACATATCTGTTTGGTTAGTTTTATTGTATGGCTGCTGTTGTATTATTATGATTAGTCTTACTAATCAACTTTGATTTGTGGAAATTAAATAATTCATAGCTTTAATGCAAGGTTTCTATGCCTCTTTGGTGTTGTATGCTCCTTTTAAACTAAATTTTAAAAACTGTACTCTTCATTTTCAAAGTATATATATATATATATATTTTAATACTGATCTTTTGTTCAATGTCTGTTTTAACATAAAATTGTTGAAATTATACTAATTTATTGGAAAAAGAAAATTATACTAATTTATTGGAAAAAGAAAATTAGACTAATTTATTGGAAAAAGAAAATTATACCAATTTATTGGAAAAAGAAAATTATACCAATTTATTGGAAAAAGAAAATTATACCAATTTATTGGAAAAAGAAAATTATACCAATTTATTGGAAAAAGAAAATTATACCAATTTATTGGAAAAAGAAAATTATACCAATTTATTGGAAAAAGAAAATTATACCAATTTATTGGAAAAAGAAAATTATACCAATTTATTGGAAAAAGAAAATTATACCAATTTATTGGAAAAAGAAAATTATACCAATTTATTGGAAAAAGAAAATTATACCAATTTATTGGAAAAAGAAAATTATACCAATTTATTGGAAAAAGAAAATTATACTAATTTTTATTGGAAAAAGAAAATTAAGCACTAAAAGTATAAAATCACAAAGTCAATTTTACAATATTAATAAAATTCTACTTCATAAACAGTCAGTTCGTTGACATTTTTTTTTCTTTTTACCATTGCTTATTCTGCATACATATGAAAAGGTCGGTCTATCCCCCCGCCCCACCTTCCCTTAAGAGTATACTTACCACCATCTAGGAAATGTTTCAATTATCAGCTTCATTCATAACTTTTCATTAAAAAAATGCAATTCTGTCACATGCAGGTATATTATTGGATGGTAGCTTTAGTTGCATGGTCAGCCATAAATAACAGGTCGGAGGCAGATATAATAAACTCAGACTTCCCATAGAATAATAGTCTTTAAAAAAAAAAAAAAAAAAAAAATTTCAACTGCAACAAAAAGCATTAATATAAAGATATAAAGTTTAAAATACGTATATTTAATTACATTATTAAAATAATAAAAAATATATAAAAGCTCAAATTTCAACAATCTAAATAGGCCTACACTTGATACCATACAATTTGAAATTTTTCCAACTGAATGAAAAAGTGTTCAAGCTGGGAATCGAACACAGAACTTCTGACTTAAATTGTCAAAGGTTCTGAGTTCGATTCCCGGCCTGGACACTTTTTTATTCAGTTGGAAAAATTTACAATTGCGTATTTTTACTCTGCAGTTTGGGTTGAAAAAATAAATAAAACTGCTTGATAAGTCAATCACTTAGATCTATTATGTCTGGTATATAGTGTTAATTCTAACACAAGGAAGCTGGATGGGGAGGGGGAATTCAATAAAAAGTGGCACTCTTGTAGCCTGTTCAAAAAACTTATTTTCAACTTACTTAGAATCCCCTTTCATCAATAGCACTCGTACTTGTCCAAATGTTGGTAGAAGGAAACAAAATGGTGGATATTGACAAAGAACAGACACTGTGAAGCTGTCTGTGAAAGCTATAAAAAAGGAAATAAGGGCCACTGGGCACTTAAAAAGCTTGAAAGGGCCACTGGGTGCTGCACCATACCAAATTGGCTTAAAATCAGCACTAGATAAGCACGCCAGACAAAAAATCAGTCACCACCTGGAGATATCTCTCTAATACATTTAACACCACCTCCAGCCTTGATAACCGCTTGGATTCATCAAGGAATGGAGTCTGCAAGGTTCTATAGGTAGGACTCGTCCAGTTGATGCCACTCGCTTGTGAGTAGATTATGTAAAGGCATTGGCACAAGCTTCACAGGGGGCGAAATACGCAATAAGGCATACTTCTACCACTAATCTTGAAACTTTTTTTGTCCTATTTTAATCACTTTGATTAATTAAGACAAAATTTACATTTTAAAATTAGTGGCATGGAAGTTTACCCAGTTTGTCCCGTTAAGTCAGTACGTAGGCGTAAAGCCACCAAATTGTGGGTTTGTAGATGTATTTTAGTTGCTATTCTAAATAGTCCCCCAGATTTTCTATGGGGGTTAAGATCAGAAGATTCTATGGGCTGTGATTTCAGAAACAATCATAGCTAAAAAATGATTGAAGACAATGTTTAATGATTGTTCGATTGACCAAGGTATTGTAGCAGGTGCTTCGTGAACTTGATCATTATTTTTCATTTCGTCGAAAATTCATAAAATCACCAGAATTTGCATAATCATTTTGCTTGTTTTTTAATGATGCTTGCAACATACTAAACAAGTGTAACAAAAATAATTAACTTATTTTCTAGAAAAAAAACATGAATTATTTATGTGCAGTGTTATTATTTAATATGAAATAAACTAGTAGTCAAATACTAACATTGTAAATAAAAAAAATATGTATAACTGAAAAGGGGAAGGAAAAATAACTTGTAACAATTTGAGGGTTATTTTTATGTATACAATTAGCATAAATTTTAGTGATACATAACAAACTCTGCAGAAGGTTAAGGAATTTTTTTTTTGTATATTTTATTTATAACTTATTAATTCTTTAATATCTGATATCTATTATTTCTGATTTAAATAGAATGTACACAGTTGTTTTAATTTAAATTATTTATATTTTTTGATTGAATTATTTTATTTTATTTCTTATTTTATTTTTTGTAAGAAAAGTGGTTTTTTTTATTTTCAACCTTAAATTCAACCTTTTTAGAACTTACTGTCATTAGGTAATATTAAAGGATTAAACAGAAACCAATATACTAAATTAGTATTTCACAAGAACTGAGTTAAGTTAGGTACAACAAATTAAAAAACATTCATTGTATTCTCATCTTAATTGAAGTAATAAACGAAGATAAAATTGCTAAGCTGTTAATAGTTTTTTTTTTAACTTTAATTGCATAAAAGTAACATCTAGTTAAATAATGCAGTTTTAGACTTATATAACCATAAATGAAACATTATCATAACACCAACTTAAACCATGAAATAATTAAGTATGAAATAATTAGTTGACAATGAAAGATTCCCCAACATACTTAATATGGAATCAAAAAACATTGAAAGAATAAGAAATTAAATAAAAATTGAATCAATGGAATTAAATGAAATGAAATTTGTGGAATTTAGACAGAATTATCAAGTCCCAATTGCCTAAATACCACAAATAAAATGAGATGTTTCATCTTCATATTAGCCAAACATTGCTAAAAAATATGATATTGGGACTACATCTCAAATACAATGATTCAAATCAGTGATAAAATAAAAAATAAAATACAATATAAAAAAAGAAAAGAAACCATACTTATAAAAAAATCCATAAAGATGTATATATATATATTATATATATATATATATATATATTTTATTTTTCAGAATAAATAATATTTAGCAAGATGTTAGTTCCATTAAGTGTGTGTAGCCATTTTGGTATTTCTTTTAAACTTGCATTGTTATTTATAAAATGAAAATCTAATTTTATTTTTCAGGGTTAATAATATTTTGCAAGATGTTAGTTCCAATAAGTGCATGTAGTCATATTGGTAAATCTTTTAAGCTTGCATATAATTATTTATAAAATGAAAATTTAATTTGACTTCTACAATAATATTTTAGATTTTATGGGTTTATTTATGTTTTGAAATTATTTAAATGTTGACATATGTAAAAATAAATAGATAAAATAATTTTATACTGGAAAATTTACTTAATCAAAATAATTAATAGTTATTTAGATATTGTTTTAATCTTTAACTAGATGGCAGCACCATATAATGATTTTTAAAAAATTATTACTATTATTCTTTAGTATTATTTTTTAGTTATTGTTTATTATAAAACCAGATGGCAGCACCATATAAATTTTCACAATTTTTTTTTTCTCTTTTTTCTGAAAACTTGGAATACAAGTGAAATTTTTAAATATTCCAATAATATAATATATATATATTAAAATTATTTAAGTTAAAAAATATTTTTAGTAAATGAATTTATAGTTTTTATATTATTTATTTGTATTTTTATATTTTAAATTAGAAATAGTTAAAATCACAATGGTTAAATTAATAACTGCTACTTTTAGAAAATTAACTGTAATTTTAACTTGTACGTTTGAATTCACTTATTCACTTTACCATGTGCTTAGCACAAAACATTTTTGGCTTCGGATTCTGGACAAATTGATGTTGTAATGTATAGATTTTCTTTGTCTTCCTTTGTATTTATTTGTTTATAAATGGATTTATTTTCTTCCGTTTGATTTGTAGTGTTCTATTTTCAAAGGTATCCTTTTTTTAGGTAGATTTAGTAAGAAATACTACCTATTACATTCTCACCTAAGTTGGAAATTTTGAAAAATTTTTGCAGATCTACGCCGATCATGACTCCCAGAACCCAAAACCACCCCCAGTTCAAAACTTTATATATCTATCTATCTATCTATCTATCTATCTATCTATGTCACTTTTTTCTGACCACGATAACTGGAAAAATTCTGCATTAATCTTTTACAAACTGATACATAAAATCAAGGGGCATAAAATCTCGGTCAAGTTCGTTAATGGGCAAAATCGAACCAAGGGGGGGAGGGTGGGGGGGCTTTTTGTGAAAACAGAAAAAAACCCATAATTTCTTAATTATTATACGTATCGAATCCATTTAAAGTTATTAATACTTCTAGGAGAAGGGCCGAAAATTTATGTATGACTGATTTTTGAAATAATTAAAAATGGCTCCAAGGGGGGAAAAAAAGGGGGGTTTTAGAAGAAAAAAAATCATAGCTTCGTCAATTTACAAGATATCAAATCCGCGTAAATTTATTATTAATCCTCTTAATATTATCTAAAACTTTTATATTGACAAGTTTTTTATAGGACCAACCGTTATAGCAAAAAAAAATTAAAAAAAAAAAAAAAATCCCTGCGGGCTCCGCCTGCAAACAAGTTATTTTTCGAAGTAGGTGGTTCCAACTCCCGCATCTTTTCGAAACTGATACATAAAATCAAGGGACATAAAATCTCGGTCAAGTTCGTTAATGGGCAAAATCGAACCAAGGGGGAGGGGATGGGGGGGCTTTTTGTGAAAACAGAAAAAAAAACATAATTTCTTAATTATGATACGTATCGAATCCGTTTGACGTTATTATTACTTCTAGGAGAAGGGCCGAAAATTTATGTATGACAGAATTTTGATATAATTAAAAATTGCCTTAAGCGAGGGAAGGGGGGGGGGTTTAGAAGAAAAAAAATTCATAACTTCATCAATTCCCAAGATTTCAAATCCGCTTAAATTTATTATAAATCCTCTTAATATTATCTAAAACTTTTATATTGACAAGTTTTTTATAGGACCAACCGTTATAGCAAAAAAAAAATTAAAAACAAAAAAACCCCTGCCGGCTCCGCCTGCAAACAATTTATTTTTCGAAGTAAGCGGTTCCAACTCCCGCATCTGTTCGAAACTGAAAATCAAGAGGCATAAAATCTCGGTCAAGTTCGTTAATGGGCAAAATCGAACCAGGGGGGGGGGGGGGGGGATGGTGGGGGGCCTTTTTGTGAAAACAGAAAAAAACCCATAATTTCTTAATTATGATACGTATCGAATCCGTTTGAAGTTATTATTACTTCTAGGAGAAGGGCCGAAAATTTATGTATGACAGATTTTTGATATAAATAAAAATTGCCTTAAGAGGGGGGAGGGGGGGGATTAGAAGAAAAAATGCATAACTTCGTCAATTCCCAAGATTTCAAATCCGCTGAAATTTATTATAAATCCTCTTAATATTATCTAAAACTTTTATATTGACAAGTTTTTTATAGGACCAACCGTTATACCAAAAAAAAAAAAAAAAAATTAAAAACAAAAAAATTCCTGCCAAATCCGCCTGCAAACAAGTTAGGTTTTGAAGTAGGCGGTTCAAACTGCTGCATCATCGTAAAAAAGGTCATTTCTTCTGCAATTCCCAACAAACAGGCGCCCCACGGTCTGCGTCTTCGAAATCTACCTGTGCCTGTAGGCCGAGCCGTCAGGGATTTTTTTTTTTTCAATTTCTTTCCAATGATTGTTAGGGCTTGGAATTGTCACAAAATTTTGGCTTTAAGCTTGTGACAGTTACAGAAAACAATCATTCTTTGCTTATAATGTGGTTTCCCAGCCCTTGAAAAAGTAAATTACATTATAAGCTTGCATTAGTGTTTTTTTTTTTTTTACTTATGTTTCACTTTTTGAATAAATACTTCATTTGTTAGGAAGGACTATGTTTTATAATGTGTAATTTGACATAGCTATTTGGGGTAATAATTTCATTGCATTTGGTCAGTTATTTCTGTTTCAATGGTTAATTTTTGCAATAAGTTTATATATATATATATATATATATATATATATATATATATATATATATATATATATATATTTAAACTCAAAAGCTTATTAGATTATCTTTTTCATCCCTTTGAATTAAGAGGATATAATACAAATTATAATACAAAATTAGTTATGTAAATTTAATTTTTAAAAATATATTTTTCTTATTTTATTTTTTCTTTTTACAATTAAAATCTTGCAAACATTTTGTGTATTCACAGAAAAATTTAACCGATATAAAAAATTTTCCATAATTAAATAATTTATTTAGTTATACAAATTACTTTTTAAAAGTAAGGCATAAAATATGGCTAAAATAAGTTTTCAATTTAAGTAGCTTATTACAAGACTTTGAACACTTGAATTCAATAATCACTAATAGCACTTTTATGCATGGTAGCGCCATCTATTAGCAAAATACAACATTAAGAATAAATAAGAATTATCCAATTATATTATATTATATTTGAACATTTTTCATCAAAATTGAGAGCAGTGATAATGTATTTGGTTTATTTCATACAATTGTATTTTCTACTAAAACTTAATCCCGTTCCCCACCACCGACAAAAATCCCTAACCTTCTCATTCCTAACCACCACCCCCTAAAAATGAACATATATTAAGAGAAAATAAGATAAACTGCACATCAAATTCAGATGAACTTGTATATCCGTATTTAATGCCTGGTGACAAAATTGTTAATATTGTTTTAAACCTGGCCATTATTTTATAATTAATCCTATGAAGATGCAATTCAATGAAAACCTAAATTAGGAGATTAGTACACAATGAGTAAATTATCTTAAAATTTTAGAATAGCAGAGCTATTGAATTGAACATGACCTTATTATTATGTACAATTTAAAAAAAACTATAACAAGTCGTGGTTTTGAAAGAAGTAACTAATAATTTAACAATCTTTTCAACATTGTTTTATATTTTTAATCTCTACAAATGATAAATACATTTATATTATTTCTCTTATATTATTTCTCTTTTATAATTCTTATTTGTAATACTTAGGTGAAGCAATGCCATTGTGTTTTCTTTATTTCCATTTTAATTATTCATTTTTCAATCATTAGAAATTTAATAATCTCTTTTTAATGACTCAAAATAGAAAGGTGCAAATCTGCTGCATTTGGCAGATTTTCTCATTAAAAAAAAATCATTTAAACTCCCCCCCCCCCCCCCCCCACCCTCCCACCCCAAAAAATCACTTCTACTCTTTGCCGTAGCCCTACCTCGTTTATTGAAAAAAATTAAATCACTGAAGATTAAAATAAAATGGCTGATTTCAACAAAAGATTAATCGGGATCTGGATGAGTTCACTCCAAAAGTGTTATACACTTAGCGCTATTATATATATAATACTGAAATGAAAATATTACTTAACATCGTTGTAGGAAATAAATGTTTTTTATGTCACATGTTGATATATTAAAAAATTACATGCTTGGAAATTGGAAATTAGTTCTCAAAAAATTAAAAAATCAATAAGTTAATTTACATTTTTCAAATAAAAACTTATTTGAAAGTAATTTTTTTTCTTTCTATTCCATTGAGTTGAAATTAAAATTATCCTATATTTAGAAGTGAAGATAATGCTATCAAAATAAAAGCAATAACACATGTTGTGACATCTAATGGTACTTTTTAACTTAGCATTGCTAACAGATATCTTAGTTTATTTATTATGTATATTATAAAACACAATCTTCTAAACATCCCTCTCCCATAAAATTCTGAATCCCCACCAACACACAGAAACTTTATGTTCAGCACATAAAGTTTAAAAGCTCAAAAAATTAAAATTATTTAAAAAGTTCTTACAAAATTATTAAATTAAAAAATATTAATGGAGTTATTTAAAATTAGGAAAAAGTATTTTTAAAATGAGAACATAAATATTATTAAATTAGGTATGTGTGTGTGTGTGAAAAGGGTTGGGGGGGGGTAGGAAGGGGGAAGCAAAATGTTTCCTTTTTTTTTTTCAATTTAGCAGTGCACTTCTCACCCCTGAAAATCTGCAAAATCCTGAAATCTGCACAAGTTCTGTTCAGATTTTTGAGTCTCTGCTGTACTATTAGTACTCCTGTTGAGCCAAATTGTCAGAACTATGTTGTAAAGAAGAATTAAAAATGGGGAAAAAAAAGTAAAATGATTGCGAATAATCTAAAATTTTTATTGAAAGACACTCAGTAAACACAATTAAAAGTTTCACACATTAAGTAGGATATTTTTTTGCTTTGAAAAAAGATAATAGCCTCTAGGGAGAGAGGTTTAGCCTCTTTGCAGCGGTTTTCAATTGCATTCATCATGTTACAACCAAAAGTCATTGTCAGTAATCAAAGATGTGCACTAGGGTGGAGCGAAATTTTTCTTTTTTTTAATCAAAAACGGGTAGGTGCCAAAAGTTGCCTTTATACTAGTACATAAACTGCCTGCAATTTTACCGCTGAAAAAAAAATGGCTGGAGTCTGCACTTTTGGTCCAAAAGTCGAAATTTTGTGTAAAATTTGACATTTAAAAAAAAAAAAAAAAAAGAATTCCTATAGAGATGGTTATTATTTAAAAGTGTTATTTAAACCTTCATTATTAATGACTTAATATATTTATTGTATGATTAACATCATACAAACGATAAAACAATATCTTTATTCTGTATAACTGGAGCAAAACTGACAACTTTCGATAAAAAAGGGCGTTGCCACTTTGTTGTGTCATTCAATGAATTGTTGTTTAGAATACAGCTCTTACCTAGTTGCTTTCAAAACTACCCTGGACATCTAGCTCGATCACTCTACCATCTGAACACAATGATATATTTATACATTGAATTGTGATTTTTTTTTTTTAATCAAAAACTGGCATAAGTTTTCTATGTATCAACCTAGTCCCTTTTCTTTGTATCCACAGACTTTGGATGCTGCTGCTGTGATCTCCTTCACATATTTTTTTACTGCTTGTGTAAGAGAAGGCAAACAATGTAATGCAGTGGGGATGATATTCGTGTAATCTATTCAGTGGTCTATTATCTTCATCAAGATTGCACCCGATAAATGCATATTGATGAGGGGTTCTTTTACCACAACAATTTTCCAATCAATTAGATTTATATAATTATCTGCTTCAAAGTTGATTGTCGATATTTCAGATTTGCGTATGCCATCATTTACTCTCATCTTTCAACTATTATGTGCTGAGCAGCTAGCTGTTTAATGTGATGGCGATTGTCAGAGAGCATTGAAATCAAAATTTCCTCTGCGTATGCAAAGCAACCATTATTGTAAATAACTTTTTTTAGTATTTGTTTTATTTCGTTTTGTATGTTGTTTAGTAGCCGAGTAATTTCCCGTGAGTTTTTAGATCCCTTCTTTAGATGTGGATTACATTTGATGGTAAACCATTCTGGGGCAAAACTTTGATTACCAAGTACTTTTTGAGTGAACGTAGAGACTCTCATGGGCAGTGAGCTCATTTAAAGGTGGAGAATTCTGTTCGTAGCTGCCATCCATTCTGCGTGGGACATGTTTAGAATAAACCATTACAATGGATCATATGCCACCTCCAAGTCCAGTGAATTTCTTCTGCATCATTTATTACACAAGATCGTTGTCAAAAATTACATTCTAACCCACAGGGATTCACCAGGCGAATGGGAAAATCTTTGTCCACGTGCCATTCCCTTCTTATTAAAATTTTTGAAGCCATAGAGAGTAATTTTGAAACATTATTTCCTGAAATCGAGAAAAGTGTATTCAGCGCAGACCAGAAATATCTGCTAGACATTTGCAAAGTTATTTCATCAAGATATTGTTTAGAATAACTAGCAAATAGAAACCCAAGAAATTTGTCCTACGCAAGATGGCTCACAAAGGCGAATAAAATTTTTCGCTTTTATATAAGCACTGATTGACCATCAGTCTGTAGGCTCACTCACAAAGTATGTAATCCAAGTTTATGAAGCAGGATAGTTTACACCAAATGTAATCCTCATCTAAAAAATAGATCTAAAGACTTATGGGAAATTACTCAGCTACTAAACATCACAGAAAACAGCATAAAACAAATACTAAAAAAAATTATTTAGGACAATGTTTGCTTTGCACATCGAGAGCAAATTCTTATTGAAATGCTCTCTGACGATCACCATCTTATTAAACAGCAAGCTTCTCAGCATATAAAAAATGCAAAAGGTATAGTAAATGATGGCATACTCAAAGAGTACGTAAATGTTGTAGAGACAGAACTCCCAATCACTATGCATTAACTGGATGCAATTTTGGTGAAGATAATAGATGGCTGAATAGATTCCACTAATTCTACTGTATTACTCTGCTTGCCTTATCATACACAAGCAGTAGAAATATACATGAGAGTGTCACAACAGCATCATCCAATGTTTGTGGATACATAAAAGAGATGGACTAGGTTGATACATAGAAAACTTACGCCAGTCTTTGATAAAAAATCCCAATTCAATCTATAAATAAAATGTGCTCAGATGGTAAGGTGGTCGAGCTATGCACTTTTGTGACATGAAATGCAGCCACCTCCAAGTGGTACCTCCTGGGTAGTTTTGAAAGCAACTAGGTAAGAGCTGCATTCTGAACAACAATTAGGTATATGACACAGCAGTGTGGCAATGCCTTTTTTACCAAAAGTTGTCAGTTTTGCTCCAGTTGAACAGAATAAATATATCATTTTATCGTTTAAATATGTTAAGTCATTAATAATAAAGGTTTAAATAACACATTTAAATAATAACCATATCTATAGAAAATTTTTAATTTTTTTGAAAAAATGTCAAATTTTAATCAAAATTTCGACTTTTGGACCAAAAGCGCAGACTTAAGCCATTTTTTTTCAGCAGTAAAATTGCACGCAATTGATGTACTAGTATAAAGGCAACTTTTGGCACCTACCCGTTTTTGATTTTAAAAAAATATTTTTCGCTACACCCTAATGTGCACTATAAAGAGCATTAATGACTTGGCAAATGAACAACATATAATGTGTTAAGATTAGCAATCTCAAGTCTGAATGCTGTGTTCTGCCATTAATTTTAATACTGCAACACCAGTAGGAGCCAAGGCCATAATTGATTCAGGGCACAGTTTTTCAGAGAAAACCTCTAATTTTTTTCACTGCAATGTTTTTTCCATATCATAGTATAAAATATGGCTTAGGACCAGGGGTTGGAAAAACTATTTTTCTATTGTAGCCATAGGTGCCAACCTCTCATTAATATTCCGTAATATAATGGGGGTTAATTTGACCCAGTTTACCAATGCTTCAAACCAGAAAAAATATTGGATGAATCTTAATTTATTCAATTTCAGGTTTTTACGTGGAATTTATTTAATTTCTTAAAAAAATTTCTGGTGCGAAACGTGTTAAACCTGGGTCAAATTAACCCGCATATTACGGAATATTAATGAGAGGTTGGCACCTATGATTGTAGCAAACTACAACCACTTTATTGAAAATGTAGTTAACTACAACTACTTGTTTTAAAAAGTGACTACTACAAACTACTTTTGAAAAGTAGTCACTACTTCACTATTTCCAGATTTTGTCAAAGGGTTCAAGTTACACTAGAAATTGAAGACACAGATTAAATAATATAGCGACCCCTCGTTATATCGCATCTGCCGGGATACAATTAAATAAATGCGACATAACTGAAAGCATTAAAAAATTAAGAAAATTAACATACAAAAATGTTAGTTTATACTTACATTACAAATCTCGTAGCAAAGTTAAGAGAGATTATAATCTGGAAGATTACAGATAAACAACTCTAAATGCAAACAATAAATAAATCTAACTGAAGGAATTCTGAATAAGAAACCCGGTATTAAAACATGAGATGAAGTTTACTCATTATATATACGGTAGAAGATCTTCGTAACGCAATTCTATATAATGCAATTCTCTATATAACGCACAGCTTTTCAGATGTAAACAATGAATACCGTACAATGTTTACCGTATATATAACGAGTAAAATGAATAACAAGTAAATAGACGAGTGTTTCCCGCAAGAAAACTAATTCCTTTGGTGGATTAGTACTTTATTTTAGTAGCAAGTGTCAATGGAAAAATTGACTTCATGCGATGCATTGCTATACACTGCAGCTGAGATGCACAAATTCTTGCGCAGAACAAATTTTACACAAAAGAAGCAAGTTTGAACCATCTGATTTGCAGAATGACACTTCTTTTTTTCCCTCGAGTAGCGTCGGTTCTTGCTACAAACTTATGATTTTTTTGGATGTTGCTTCACTCAAATTGTTTTGACTGGTACCAAATAAAAATATTTCAATTCAGACCAATTTTTTTTTTCCATAAAATAAATATATGAAATACAGAAATAAGTTAAATAGTTTTAAATAAAAATTCTAGTGCAAAATGTTTCTATAAAACTTCTATAAAATTTCTGGCTATTCTAGTCTTAATTGATTTTAATTAATACTTATGTTTCTTAAAAATATTTGTCTCTATATTATTAAAGTATGTTAATTTGCAGGGCTTTATATCATGATGATTTACTTCCAAAAAAGACCCAATTTGTTGGGTATGCACGAAGTAACCTAACAGTTGATGACATTAGAAAAAGAGCTGAGCCATATATTCAGGTAACTTTTTCTTAAAGAATTTATCATAACATGCAGCTTTTGAGTGTCTTTTAATGTAAAATTACTATTTACTAGAATTATAGAAATTTTTGTAAACTATAGAATTTATACTCTCTCTCTTTATTTTGTCACTAAATATTGCTTGGTTTTGTCTTTTAAGATGTTCAATAAACTCATAACAATGTGTTCTAAATAGGAAACCTTACTGTAATATAAAATTTTTATATATGCTTTTCTTCCCCTCCGTCTTTAATTAAATCACATGTACATTTTCTTTTCTGCTAAGTTTTCAAACAGCAAAGCTAAGGTTGTTAGAAATATAGTAAAAGATCTTTATAATGCAAACCTAAAAACTTGAGGTTGTGCATTATATAGAATTTTGCATTATATAGATCCCATTTCATACATCCTTAAATTTACCTTGTAAACAAGGACGAATATGTCTAAAACAATCAAAATACAGTAGAGTATCTTTATATTGCATTCCTTAGGATCAGGAGTTGAGCAGATATAAATTTTTGCATAGTATAGATTATCTCACACATTGTTAAATCTACTTAATAAACATAGTTCAAGTATGCCTAGACAAAATCAATCATTATATTACTCATCTTCAAAAAATGTTATTGTAATAGAAGCAATTTTTTCATTAAAAAGCTCTTAATTAAGGAGATAAAGTTTGAACTAATGTATCAAATTTTGTGCTATAGAGAGAAAAAATTTTTTACAATGTGGGAATGTAGGTGCTTCCTAACTGCAAAATTCATTGTTTACATCTGAAAAGCTGTGCGTTATATAGAGAATTGCATTATATAGAATTGCGTTACGAAGATCTTCTACCGTATATATTTCATTACTGCATTACTGAAGAAAAATACAAAAATCATAACTGTGAAAACTCTTATTCTATTGACCATCTATGTGCGATGCAATGCACACTTGGTTAAAATCAAGCAGAGTTTGGAGGGGCTATGAGTTTGGATATTACTATTTTCTAATAGCAATATTTGGCTTATTTAATGACAAATTCTGAAATTAAATAATGCAAAGGTTATTATTCAGAAATAGTGGTACTTAAAAGTAAATTCTCTGTGAACCCATCTATATTGAAAGTGACATAGTCAAGGAGTTAATTTGTCTCTTGCGTATAAAACAGTAAGTGTTCTATAACTAAGCATAAATTGGATTCATAGCATAAACATAAAAAATACAGTCAAACCTGGTTAAAGATGCGTTTGAAGGGACTGGACAAAAATTGCATATTAAGCAGGATCACATATTAAACATGTTTTGTAAAAATGTTGTAAGAACTCAGCTTATTTACACATCTAAAGGAACTTTAGAGCTTTCTCTTATATGTTTATGGTAAAAAATAGTGTCTTTTATGAATATTTAGATTAAAATTCATCTGTAATCAAGTTTAATTCATTGTGTTTTTCTAGGACCAACTAAAAAAATAACTGAAAAAAAAATATGGATTCAAGTATGACTTTAATAGTATGTTACAACCAAAAATAAAGCAACAAAATAATTCTCCTGCTAACCTTTTTTTTTTTTTAACACAACCAAAAATATTAAATCTTTGCGGAACAACCCAGTTATGAAAATCATATTTATTACTTGTGATAATGAGTAACGCTTTCTTTTTGATTTTATGACCATTCTCCATATTAACAGAAAATTTGCTAAAACTCGACATACACGATCAGAGATGACGACTCCATGAAACTCTTAGTGAAAGTAACTCACTGGACATGAATAAAACAAACGGTAGCAGGAATCTGAAAAGAGTAACGAAGAAATAGAATTGAAAATGAAAAAAAGTTTCCATTTTTCTTCAGACACGTATAAAAGCACACAGTACTAGGGAGGCTTTTTATTTATCACAGTGTACGAGAGGAAAAACAAAATTTGACAGCTTACACCACACAAAGAAAGAAGAATAAATAACAAAAAGCGACAAAAATTTATCCATCTTTCTTTACTTAAGTAAAAACTACACAAAGCGAGAGACAAAGAATATTAGGATGTAGGATCAAAGACGAGTTTTAATGTTGGTAATTTAATGAGATTTTTTTTTACTCAAATAGCTACCACTATTTCTGATTAGTAATATTCGCCTTAATTAATCTGTCATTCAGTAAGCCAAATATTACTATTTGGAAATAGTTGAAGAGATCTGAATTTAAAAATCCCACCAAATTGGTAACACTGGAGAAGAGGAAGAAATTTGAATTTTGATGTATAAATTCGTATATTATAAGCAAGAATTTTTGCATCAAGACAAAAATTTATCGCATGTTAAGCAGGATTGCCTAATAACCATTCGCATATTAAACATGATATTTTTAAATTAGTCTTATGGGCGATGCTCAAGGAACTGGAAAAATCTGTAAATTAAGCGGGATTGCATATTAACCATGAATGCCTTAACCAGGTCAGACTGTATTATCTTTTAAAGTGCGTCACCATAACTTGGGGTTACTTGGACCCAAATAAAAAATGTTTCAAACCAGTCCTGTGTGTTGTACTGTGTTATTAGTTAGTGTTGTTATTTATAGAATATTTGTAAATCACATCGATACTTTCAACACAGTAGATCCAGAAATTATTCAAGGCACTTTTTTTTGTTTTGGGTAAAAATAGCCCCCCAATTTGCAGCATATCTATAAATAGTTTAAGTACTAGTACTTTTATATCTTGAAGATATGTACTCCAGTATTGGGTCACATTACATTTAGCTATAAAATAATTGAAAAGATGAAATTTTATTGAAGGTTGCATATTTGACTGGAATTCCCTTTTTATCTGCCGAATTTGTCAACTGTTTAAAAAAAAAAAAAAAAAAAAAAAAAAAAATGCTTAATATCTTTAAACTAACTCTTAAAATATTAATATGAAAATAACTAGTCCTTAAACAGCATTTTTGTTTGACTTATTTGTAATAGTGGAAAGTACTGTAAAATCAGATACCATAATTATTGTTTTTTAAAGCCAGAATTTAAGGAAACTTTGTGCAGATAGTCTACATTTATCCTTGTGCAAAAACCACCACATTTGTATTAATAAATGTTTTACTAGAAAAAATCAAATCACCCGGCCTTACCATATTAATCCTATAGGAAATAATTTTAGACTTCATTAACATTGTATTTTATTTTACAACTTAGCTAAAAAAAATTGACTTTAAATCTAATGATTTAACATTTAAAGACAGAACGATAATTATCTTCATTACGATTTGAGAAATTGCAGAAAAGTTGTTCACCTTTATATCAGTTTTAGAAAAAATCATAATCACTTTTGTGCATGTAGTTGTGACTGCCTTTCTTTTGAATGTCTGTTTCTTTGGGCATTGTTTTCCAATATCTGGTTTTATCCAAAGTAGGATATCCAGTCTTACCCTAAGTGAATGAGGATTGAAAAGCAAGTTATAATTGCTAGCAACAGTTATGTTGTGGGAAATAAATCTTTACTAAATCTATGCTATACACAATATAAAGTTTCACCGTAACTTTAAATGTATTCATATTTAAGGATTTTGAAAAATAGCACACATTAAAACAAAGTAATAAAATAAGTCAAAACTGAGATCAGGTTTCCCCAACAATGCAATTTTCCCCCAATTTCCATCATATAATATATAATTGAAAATACAGGGTGTCCCACAAGGTACGCAGCATCTAATATGTACAGATTCGGATAGAGCACGTCAATATGAGTATTTTGAATGGTAACAAGTGGGGTCCCCGAATATAGCGTGATAGTCTAATTACAGGATGAACGTTATCATAGCTGCGAACTTTTATGCTTTTTTCCTACCACTAAAATTTTATAGTAAATTTTACCTTATTAAATCCCCGAAATCACGGGATTCAATAAGGCAAAAATTTCTATAAATTTTTAGTGGTTACCACAAATTTGCATAATCATCTGGGGAATCTTTCATGTTGTACATATCGTCATTTGGAATACCCACTATCGGATTCGTCAATAACGTCATAGCTTCCAACTTTTACGCTTTTTTGATACCACTAAAAATTTATAGAAATTTTTGCCTTATTGAATCCCCAGATTTAATAAGGTAAAATTTACTATAAAATTTTAGTGGTAGGAAAAAAGCGTAAAAGTTGACTGCTATGATAACGTTCATCCTGTAATTAGACTATCACGCTATATTCAGGGACCCCACTTGTTACCATTCAAAATACTCATATTGATGTGCTCTATCCGAATCTGTACATATTAGACGCTGCGTACCTTGTGGGACACCCTGTATTATGCTGATAACTTTAAACATGAAAGGTAACTGTGAAACATATTTCTAATTCATTCTTTTAATAAAATATTTAACAATTTATTTTATTATGACAGTGACTGCCAAAATGTAAATCTTTATTAGAGAAATTGAAAATAAATCAAAATCTGAACTAAAATTTCTCTTATTCTTGCATGTGAAATAAAGACATTGATTGAAATTTATTTTTCAATTTCATAAATGCTTTTACTGTTTTCTGGTACATTTCTCTTAAGTTATCATTATAATTATCAACTTTACTTTCAGAGAAAAAAAGGTTGCAGAACCTAAATTTATTTTTTAATAAAAAGAGACTTCTAGTTCACACAGCTTTATACTAATCATTTTGCGAATGCGACTTTTTGTGTGGGTTACAGGTCATAACTGTTTAATCTTTGCTAACAATTTTGTCATTCTTATTTTTGTCAAATTTAGATTGCTAATGCTTGAAAAAAATAAATAAATTGCACACTTAAAGATATAAATAAAGTAAGAATTATTTTAAAAATGTATTAATTTCTATATTTTTGAAATATTGTACCAATAGTTGTTTTTATTAAGATTTTGTTTATGTTTTTATATACCATTTTGCTATGTATAAATAGTAATAATTATTTGCTGAGTGACAAAATTTGTTTTAATAAATTTGAATATATTTGCTTAATATTGTAAAGATGTGTGTAAGATTTAAATAAGAATTTATTATTTTTTTATATTTATTAACATTGATTTAAGGAATTGTTTGATTTCCGAATAAAGTTTTATTTTCAGTTCTATAAATTGTAATTATTTCTAAATGAGAGATTAAATATATTGTCTAAGCAAAGCGTACTTCATTAATATAAATATTATTTTAAAAGGATATATATGTTTTTAATTCTACTATAACTTCTACCATATGACTGATTAAATAAAATATTTTTATGTTGTATCGGTTTAAATGGTAAAGAAGAGTGTCAAATGATATATGATACTATGTATCAGAAATAAGATTAAAGCTAGAAGGAAAAAAATAAAAAATGTTGTAACTGAGGATTTTTTAAGAATTAACTTCTTTGTTTACATTCATATGTAGTGCAGATTGAAAGCATTTGTGAATTACACGTTGATGGATTGGTGGTACTCTGCTGTAATACAAAAATGCAGCTTCTACCATATTAATTTTCTACTAGAAATAGCATCATAAAATACAAAGGAAATAGAATATTCATTTGTTTTATTGATATTTTAAAGATATTGTTTTTAAAATTTTATTTGAATACATTTCTTTTATTTTATCGATGAAAGTATAAATACTATTGTTATAAATATTGGCATGTGAACATTGCTTTAACTTTATAGGTTAAAGATGGCCAGCAGGAAGAGTTTGATAATTTTTTTAAAATGAATCACTATGTATCTGGAACATACGAAAATGCTGAAGATTTTGCTAAGTTAAATCAGCAAATCCAATCTTTAGAAAAGTCAACAACTTCTAACAGATTATTTTATCTGGCTTTGCCTCCTACAGTATTTCCCGTTGTAACAAAAAATATTAAACATAAATGCATGTCTTCAAAGTAAGTAAATATATATAGTCTTCATGTTCCTACGATTTCTTTTGTTAATTGTATATATTGTTTCTGATGTCAACATCTCTTTTCCTATGCGCATACAAAACACACAACAATGAATTAGGTATCAATTGTATGGGTGCAAGACCTTTAGTCTAAGGACTGATTTCAGTCTTGGAGAAATTTTTGACTGATAGTAAATTGTACTTTTATATATTTAAATAATAACAATTTTACAAGCAAAAATTTTTAATCACTATCTTTTATTGTAAAAGATAAATTTTTATCCATAATGCAAAAAAATAGGAATCTTCTAACCCATCTTCATTTGGTTATACCTAATACTCAGAAAAGTTTTCAGTCTTGACTTTGATGGACTTCTTACACCCATGATCATTTTAATGGTTTTCGAACATGCTTTTTGTATAGTACTCACATTTCATAAGAACACATTGATTAAAAATTAACTAAAAAACATATCTGCAGATAATCTCAAATATTGCAGTATGAAAGCCTTGCACAGATCCATTTGTTTGGTATTAAGGCTGTTCTCAAATTGAAACTGGCAACAATGCGAGTCAGTGATATTGCTAGGCTTTTGAAACTCTGGGTTCTCAGGACACAGACACTTCCATAAACCTGGATCAGTTTTTTTACAAAGGTGGATTCTCCTTTTAGAAATGTGACATATTCAATGTAATTAATATAAAACATGCTCCCTTTGCAATCATTCAAGAGAGAAATTACACACCCTGAAGGGCCCATCAAAATTTTTTATATGCATCCATTCTCCATTTTTTTTTTTTTTGCTTAAATGATGTGCTATAGCTATGAAGGTAGAAGATAAAATGAGAACAGTGATAATGTTTCTACTTTTGGACCTAAATGCTTGACCTAGTATAACCGTCATTCTTTCAGTTTGAAAATGTGGCACCATCTTTAGTATGTGCCAAAGCCTAAACTCTAATATATCAATGAATTAATTTCAGTAACTTTGAGCAGTGATTGTTCGATTCAGATACAGTGTGGGACCTCAAATCTAGAATCCTGAAATCCAGAAAACACAAAATCAAAAACTTTTTCTTAAAAGTGTGCCAGGTGAAAATATTTCTAATAAAAGCATTGTTGCAGAAAGAAAAGCCAAAGCAACTGGAGCTATTAAAATTGTCAGATATGTTTAAAGTGTTAAGAAAATAAAGATTATCAGCTTTACTGTTATTTTACAGGGGATGCGACCCACTTTAAAAAGCGTGCAAAGTGGAAACCAACCACTATAAAAAATGTGAGCGACATGAGATGAGTCTGCATCCCTTGCTCCGGATAGCTGTAAAACGCTAACTGATGTCTCCTCATTTTCATTTTTTAGCAGCAGCAGCAACTATAATTTTATATTCAGTTGTAGTTGAGATTTTATTCTAACATTAGCTAAGCATACTTTTGATATCTTTTTTTTTTTTTTTTTTGGCCAATTTTTTAATTCAAGTATTTATTCTTTAAAAAACAGCACAGTTTCAACTACTTTTTTTGAAAAATCAATATTTGTTTGTTTTCTAAAACATTTTTTTTATTTTGACTACTTTTAAAAGCACAATTATGCTAAGCAGAACTGATACTGAAATTCCATCATAATATTATTGTTTGTAGACTTACTTTTTCAGTGAAGACCTAAAATCCAGAAAATTCTGAAATCTGGAAAAGCAGTGGTCTCGAGCATTCTGAATTCGGGGTCCCATACTGTATTGTTTTTTTTAATAACGATAATTCAAGAATGTTAATTTGTGATTTGGGATTTTAAAGACTTTTTAAAATATTTTTGTATAACTCTTTAGATAATGTGAAAGCATTACTACCCCACAGCAAATATATGTACATTTGCTTATTAACTTGTAAATACACTTGAGTTAAAATGTTAATCTAAATTTAAGTAATAAATTTTGTTCTATGTCTTTAAAAGATATCGTTACTATATATATCTTAACTTCTCTTCCAACAAAAATTTAAAATTTCAGATTAGCTCTTTTAGAAGGTATTTTCACATTTAATTTCTCATATATATATATATATATATATATTTATACAGCCTTTTCTTGTCGGGTGTATGATTTTTATATCTGCTAAATGATTAGAAAAAAAAAAACTAATACTTTCCAAACAATGTTGAATTTAGACATTTTTCTCCAGCTTTGGGTGAGGGGGGGATATACTTCAGTTATCCTGAGTTACCATTGTAAATTTGAAAATTATATCACTCTTTTTCCTTCACTCCTTTTCTTTCTTTTTCCTGCCTCAGTGAAACATGGAAAATTCTTAAAATCTCAGGGAAAAGTTAATTTCTCTCAAAAGTCAGAAATACTGTTAATATATTCTGGAAAAAAATCTGATCATATATTAAGTTCATATTAGCCAGCAATCACTGCTATTCACCATGCTTCCTCATTCATTGTTATGGAAAAATTACCATATTTACTTATGTATAATGCACATTCTATTTTAGATAGTGTAAAATGAGAAAAAAATAGGTATAATATGCATTGTGCTTTTTTAATGGCAGAAAATCCAGGGTTTTGAAAAATATATACAATATCCTATCCTTTTTCTTTCTTTTTTTAACATTGTCATATTTCCTAACATATAATTTGTCCCCTTATTAAGATACTAGAAAATTAAGGTTTCTTCAATACGTTCTTTTCTCTCCTTTTTATATTTTATTTTAGTGTATTTATTGGCACTGGAAATCAGTACCGTATATAATATGCAAACTACAACCACACTTCGAATAATCCTGTAGTCATAGTCTATTGTAATTGACTATGAAAATTGTTTAATCATACAGTAATCATAATCATAAATTTTTTTTTTTAAAATAATCTACGAAATGACGAAATTCGAACACTTCGAGACTACGAAATTCAAACACTTCGAGACTACGAAATTCGAACACTTCGAGACTACGAAATTCGAACACTTCGAGACTACGAAATTCAAACACTTCGAGACTACGAAAATCGAACACTTCGAGACTACGAATTTCGAACACTTCGAGTAACGGGGGGGGGGGGGGGGGGTCTGCTCGAGCCACTGCATGAATTCCTCACAGCTTTCCAAATCTAGGATCAATTTCAAGAGCATTTAAAAAGACTGCAGAAATTACTTTTCTTATATTAAGAAGTACAAAAAATTTAAAGTAAGAATATCTTTAAATTATTCCAATCATTTATTAAGTTAGGTAACTGCCATATTTATTTTTTATATGCAAGAATTAATCTGTTTAAAATGTCATGCCTTAGACTAGAGACTTCTTTTTGTTCTGAGAAATGATCCATATTAAAATCATTAAAAAATTGCTGTTACAGGATACACATGCGGTGTTACAGGATAATTCAAAATTATTTTCTGAGTAGTAAAATAATTTGTAAGTCACAAAATTAATATCTGATACAGAGTAATATATAAAAATAGTCTTACTCAGTAATATGAATATGTAAAATATTTTATATTTATAGTGTTGTTGGTTGTTGTATAGATTTAAACATTTTTCCTATAACATATATATTTTTTAGTTACAAATGCAATGCAACTTTCATCTTTTGCTGTTCCATGTTGTAATATTTAAAATTATACAAAGACATTTGGTGCTGACATCAATAGTCAAATATTGAAATTAAATGTAAATGACAGGTCACATAATGCTTAGAGTGGGAACATCAGTGCCATGAGCAGAGTCAACTTTTCGGGTCCATGTTCTGTGGTTCAAAGCCTTGTTCTCCTTCTAACTTCGTGGCTATAAGCACATCCTCAGCATGACTGGTGACTGGCAACTTTCTGACAACAATGTGACTTATCGCCAATATTTGATAAGCATAATGTCAAAACATATTCATAAGATGGTTCTTTGGTTTTATGCGATTCAGAGAAATTTTTGACAAGCCAATTTTTAAAGCTTGCAGAAAAATATGTGATATCAAAATCTGTCACCAAATCAAATAGTTTAAAGATGTTCTCAAATCCAAATGGGCTATTTTCTGATACATTTTGTATTTAATTTTTGTTTACAAACTTATCAGATTGGCAGGTAATCTTATTATGAAACTATGTAACCGAACAGTTTTTTTCCTTTTTTGGTAAAGGCAGAAGATCTTTGAGAAAATGTTGTCAAAGTTGGTGTTTTGAACAGAATTTCCAGACATGACAACACAGGAAAGGAATGAATTGCTGTTTTCAGGCAACAAACTCTTGTAACTCAAGTTGTAAATCATTTATAGTAAAAATGAAAAAATCTGTTAGATTACAAATCACTTCAATAATCATGGCTGCAAGTATCATGGATTTAAGTTTAAATATGAGTCCAAAAATGTTAGTTTCGCCTTGTTGAGTGGGGAAAAATATTTTTTGAGAAAAAAAAATTTCCTGTCTAAAGTCACTAAATTACTTATTTATATATTCCAAAAATCAACTTCAGTTATCCTGAGTTACCATCGTAAATTTGAAAATTATATCACTCTTTTTCCTTCACTCCTTTTCTTTCTTTTTCCTGCCTCAGTGAAACATGGAAAATTCTTAAAATCTCAGGGAAAAGTTAATTTCTCTCAAAAGTCAGAAATACTGTTAATATATTCTGGAAAAAAATCTGATCATATATTAAGTTCATATTAGCCAGCAATCACTGCTATTCACCATGCTTCCTCATTCATTGTTATGGAAAAATTACCATATTTACTTATGTATAATGCACATTCTATTTTAGATAGTGTAAAATGAGAAAAAAATAGGTATAATATGCATTGTGCTTTTTTAATGGCAGAAAATCCAGGGTTTTGAAAAATATATACAATATCCTATCCTTTTTCTTTCTTTTTTTAACATTGTCATATTTCCTAACATATAATTTGTCCCCTTATTAAGATACTAGAAAATTAAGGTTTCTTCAATACGTTCTTTTCTCTCCTTTTTATATTTTATTTTAGTGTATTTATTGGCACTGGAAATCAGTACCGTATATAATATGCAAACTACAACCACACTTCGAATAATCCTGTAGTCATAGTCTATTGTAATTGACTATGAAAATTGTTTAATCATACAGTAATCATAATCATAAATTTTTTTTTTTTAAATAATCTACGAAATGACGAAATTCGAACACTTCGAGACTACGAAATTCAAACACTTCGAGACTACGAAATTCGAACACTTCGAGACTACGAAATTCGAACACTTCGAGACTACGAAATTCGAACACTTCGAGACTACGAAATTCGAACACTTCGAGACTACGAAATTCGAACACTTCGAGACTACGAAATTCGAACACTTCGAGACTACGAAATTCGAACACTTCGAGACTACGAAATTCGAACACTTCGAGACTACGAAATTCGAACACTTCGAGACTACGAAATTCGAACACTTCGAGACTACGAAATTCGAACACTTCGAGACTACGAAATTCGAACACTTCGAGACTACGAAATTCGAACACTTCGAGACTACGAAATTCGAACACTTCGAGACTACGAAATTCGAACACTTCGAGACTACGAAATTCGAACACTTCGAGACTACGAAATTCGAACACTTCGAGACTACGAAATTCGAACACTTCGAGACTACGAAATTCGAACACTTCGAGACTACGAAATTCGAACACTTCGAGACTACGAAATTCGAACACTTCGAGACTACGATATTCGAACACTTCGAGACTACGATATTCGAACACTTCGAGACTACGATATTCGAACACTTCGAGACTACGATATTCGAACACTTCGAGACTACGATATTCGAACACTTCGAGACTACGATATTCGAACACTTCGAGACTACGATATTCGAACACTTTGAGACTACGATATTCGAACACTTTGAGACTACGATATTCGAACACTTTGAGACTACGATATTCGAACACTTCGAGACTACGATATTCAAACACTTCGAGACTACGATATTCGAACACTTCGAGACTACGATATTCAAACACTTCGAGACTACGATATTCAAACACTTCGAGACTACGAAATTCGAACACTTCGAGACTACGAAATTCGAACACTTCGAGACTACGATATTCGAACACTTCGAAACTACGATATTCGAACACTTCGAGACTACGAAATTCGAACACTTCGAGACTACGAAATTCGAACACTTCGAGACTACGAAATTCGAACACTTCGAGACTACGATATTCGAACACTTCGAGACTACGAAATTCGAACACTTCGAGACTACGAAATTCGAACACTTCGAGACTACGAAATTCGAACACTTCGAGACTACGAAATTCGAACACTTCGAGACTACGAAATTCGAACACTTCGAGACTAGGAACTTCGAACGCTCAGAGACTAGGAACTTCGAACGCTCCGAGACTAGGAACTTCGAACGCTCCGAGACTAGGAACTTCGAACGCTCCGAGACTAGGAACTTCGAACGCTCCGAGACTAGGAACTTCGAACGCTCCGAGACTAGGAACTTCGAACGCTCCGAGACTAGGAACTTCGAACGCTCCGAGACTAGGAACTTCGAACACTCCGAGACTAGAAACTTCGAACACTAATTCTTCTAACACAGATTCATTTGACGAAAAGTTGTCTTTTTGATGGAGCTTTAATGGAATATATTATTTTGATGTAATATTTTTACCCTCTACTCCATTGGGACAAAGTTAAATGAAAATTTATGCAAGATTTGTAAGCTCATCTTGAAATAATTACTGAAGTAGACAGTATGTTCAAAACCTAAAAATAAAATGTTAAAAATTATGCTACAGAATTTAAACTGCAGCAATAGAGAGACAAAATTAGAAGTATTTTTTAGATATATAACGATTTGCTTATGCCTGAAAGATTCAGCATTGGATTTTCTTTCAAATTATAATATAATAAGAAGAAATGTTTTTAAAAAAATTTATTTTAAAATGAAACATGTTTTCCAATTCTGATTTATTTAGTAATTTATTTATATAATTTTTCCCTTTGTATTTAATTGTCAACACTGTATGAGTCAGATACTGTTTATGTAAACTTTTCAGAGATGGTGCCATCAGCAAATGTAAATACTGCGATCGTCGTTTTGTGATGTTCATAATTATACTTGCCATAATAAAAGTATTCTAATTCAATACGAATCAATACAAAAATCAAATAGAAAATATGTCAGAAAATAGTTAATTTGGATTTCAGAACAACCTTAAATAACCTCTTAAACTAAGAATAAATTTGATTTGTGCCAAAATAATCTTTTTAATCCTGCTATGGTAAAAAAGTTATGATATACTGGGTGATTCAAAACTTATTGTTCAGATTTCGTGGGGAGGTAGGGAATATGTCAGGAAACTGATTTTACATAGGAAAGTATGTCCGCAAATGTATGCATGCGTATTTAGAGGGCGCTGTGTGTACCCAACCTACCAATGCGTCCCAATCATTGTTTTGACTTTCCTAAAGCTAGTATTATTTCTTCTCCTATTTCCACTTCTCATTTGGACTCCCACAAAGCCTTTTACATCTTTAAAAACTCCAAAAATCTCATTAATGACCTTTATTCAACGCCTTCATTATTGTACGCCTGGAAACTTCTCATATTGCTTGGCCACACAGGTCACTGGATTTATCACCCATGCATTTCTATTTGTGGGGGACCATGAAAGACCATGTGTACGAGACCCCCGTCGACAGTGAAATAGACCTTGTTGCACAAATAGTGGCCCCTGCAAGCATTGTCTGTGATATGCCAGGCGTTTTTGAAAATGTTCAGTGGTTAATGCAATGGTGCTGCGCTGTGAATTCTAAGTTCGTGTAAATGGTCGCAATTTTGAGCACTTACTGTGAGGCTGTACTTCCCCTTCTTGGAATAAGTCACATTCATTACCACTTAACTGTACTGTTTCATTGCATTCACCTTACTTGTCCATTTTGTTCATGTAGATGACGTTTTCGGACATACTTTCCTGTGTGAAATTGGTTTCCTGATGTATTCCCTACCTTCCCACAAAATTTGAACGATAAGTTTTGAATCGCCCTGTATAATGGGAAATGTGCAATATAGATGTAAACAAGACACATTTCCATGATTTGTACTGTTAAAATGTATCTAGTGATCAGCATGTAAAAGTGAAGTTATTTCTTTTATTTATTTACTGCATCTATATTAATATAATTTTTCCACAGTTGTACTCTTTGCCTTTATGAATTCATGCATGCTTTCATACAGCTGTTCAAAATATTTCTGTATAATTCATACCTCACTTTTGAGGCCTAACTTTGTGAAAAAAAGTGTGCAGTATACATGAATAAATATTGTAATTTTTGAGTATTCTGATTTTAGTCTCTTTTGTCATAAAGAGTATAACTCTTCTGCTTCAGTATCTGTTAAATGTGGTAAATCTGCTTCAGTAATTTGCTACATTAATATATATATATCCTGATTTATGTACATTAATTTCTTCAAATATTTGCTTAAAATGACTTTTTGTATGAAATTATGTATTGTATTTAAATATTTATTAAAACTATTTTTCAGTATTTTAACATTGCTTAAAGTTCTTCAATCCATTTTAGTCTTACACTAAATTAATATGTAAAAATTTGATGTGTAGTTTAATTTTGATTATTATTTTTTTTAGAGGTTGGACTCGTATAATTATTGAAAAACCATTTGGCAGAGACAGTGCTACTTCTGCGGAACTTACTGCGCATCTGTCATCTTTGTTTAAAGAAGAGGAAATCTATCGTATTGATCACTACCTTGGAAAAGAAATGGTTCAGAATTTAATGGCTTTAAGGTAAATTTATTTTTATTAGGGGCTTAAATGTTTAGTAAAATTGCCTATAAAAAATAGATTTATTTTTATAGGTATTAAAAATATAAATTTTTATTTAAAAAAATATATATATATTTTTTTTATATATAGGCAAAAACAAAAGTTTCATCTATGAAAATTTCAACTCCATTATACTACTATTCTGTCAAATGCTAAATTTTTTCAGTCTACTATAGGAAAAATTGAGCAGAAAAAGCTATTGTTGAATCTTTGTAGAATCTATTAAGAGAACCTGTAACCCCCCCCCCCTCCCTACATATTTCTAATTCTACAGAGTCTACAGCATCTACAGAGTCTACAGCTAGGTTTCTTATGAATTTCATTTTTTTGTTACTTTTCTATTTTTACAAAAGATTAATTTTTTATCTCATATTTATTTGTATGGGTTAAGCTTGGCAGTAAAAACAAATATCCTTCAAATTCTAGGTATGTTTTAAAACAGTTACTAGTTTTGAGAGATCAATTTGTTATGTTTCCATCAAAAGAAAAGTGAACACATAATATTCTCTTTTTTTTAGACATGTGTCAGAAATACAGACAGTGTGGTATCGTGGTCACATACATATAATTAAAACATATCAGTTCATATTAATCAAAAAAGTTTTATTTAAAAATAACAATTGTAAAAACATAATAGTCAAATTTTAGATATTACAAGACATTCCCGTACATCCAAGGAACCCTTGCTTTCTTATCATCAAAACGAAGATCTGTCTACCTAGAACAGAAAAACATGTCTGCCTCTCAATGGCAAAAAAAACCCACATCTCCTTCCCGTCTGCATAATACCTCAGATCCTACTTGATTGATATAAATTGTCAGATATAGATTTTCCTCCTGCACTGTTACCAGACTTCTTAGCACTTTTAAATATTGCATAAACACTTAAGACTGGAATGCACTTAATTAACTGATAAGGAACTATCACATTGGCTCCGTATTTTGACACTCATGATAATACGCCGTATTTCTTCAATCCACCAGATATTTCTGGAAGAACACTCGTAGCACTAATATCTTTATATATCCTTGTTATACACCACACTGCTTTCCTTAGTCGATACAATTTTTCACCCATCCTTAATTACCGGACATCCAAGAAAACGCTATATTTCTGACTAAAATTTGTGACTCCTTAACGATCTTCTCTGCATTCAGCTTGCTCTTAATCTGTATATCTGGTTAAGCATAGGTTCCAAGTCTAATTCATTCTAGACCACATTATCCCACCGCTGCCACCAAATATTTAATTATATATATTAGTTGTGGTATTGTGGTCACATACATATAATTAAAACATATCAGTTTGTATTAAACAAAAAAGTTTTACAATTGAATCCATTTGGACACTACACTGTTAACTAGTATTTTAAAAACACAAATTGCACAAATTGTGCTTATTAGTTGCTAAAATCAGTGTAAAAATTGTTTTAAACTCATAAAAGAGCTAAAATCCTACATGTTTCGGCTTTAAACTTAAAGCCATCATCGGGGAAGAGGAACAACACAAATGACTACTGATCTTTTAATTTTCGACACGAGAAAATTGAAATCAACAGCATGGAAAAATTTAAATAAAATAAGTGGGCGCTCTCTGTTGCCAAAGAGCGAAAAACAAAACAATGAATTAACAAGGGGTTAAAAATGTATCCCATAAACTAGGTATGTTGAAAGAAAAGTTATCATTACAAATACAATCTTTTCTAATTTTAATTTCCAATGATTCCCTAATGGCGGCTTTAAATGGGTTATTGAACCTATGGATAATTCTTGCTTTATCGAAATTAATTACAGTATCATTATTTTTAGCGTAAAACCGGGAGAGTGCAGTGGATAACTTTCCAAATGTTATATCGTTTTTATGCTCTTTTAACCTTTCCAAAAACTTTCTTTTAGTCATACCAAACAGAAGATTTTATCCATAAAATAGAAAATATTTAGATTTCTAAAGGAACTATTCTAGCTAGTTTAGATATTGTGTCTCTTTACCCATCTATTGATACAAATGAAGTTGTACAAAATATTAATTTGGAAATTGATAAACAAAATAATTTAAGTGATAGCGTAAAAACATCTCTAAAGTCAGGACTTAACCTTATCATTAATAACAACGTTTTCATGTTTAATAAGAAATTTTACAGACAAAATAAAGGAGCATCTATGGGATCTCCTATTTCCAGTCTGTTGGCTGAATTTAAACTTAGACCGATGGAGGAATTTATTTTTAAAAGTTTGAATTTAACACCAGAAGTTTGGCTAAGATACGTAGACGATATCTTTATCACATGGAATCATGGAAAGCAAGAACTCCTATCTTTCCTCTCAAAAATAAACGATATAGATGAAAATATTAAGTTTACGTTGGAAATAGAAGAAAATTCATCACTACCGTTCCTGGATATTCAATTAATTAAAGATGACAACAACCTAAAACATAAAGTCTATCGTAAACCGATGAGAAGTAACACAATAATCCCATTTAATGCCTCTACAACTTTCACTTATAAGATTGCTGCCTTCAATTCATTCATCAAGCGTGCTTTTCTGGTTTGTTCAAGTGAATTCATCCAAGATGAACTTAATTTTATCAGAGATATCGCCATTGACCATGGTTTCCCCGCTCATCACGTACAGAAAATTATAGAAAAATTCAATGGCCATTTAATTCAGCATCCTGTCCCTAGCAATAATAAACCAAACTATCGTAAATTCCAATATATACCTATTATATTTGAAAGGATTAAAAGGGCCCTCCGTAAATACAATATCCATCTTATTGCTGTCCCTCCCAGAAAATTGGTTGACTTAGTTTCATGTAAATTAGATCCTATCCCCCCTGATCAATTCGCAGGTGTTTATGAAATCCCCATTAGCTTAAATAATAATAGTATAATTTTTTACATTGGTATGACTAAAAGAAAGTTTTTGGAAAGGTTAAAAGAGCATAAAAACGACATAAAATTTGGAAAGTTATCCACTGCACTCTCCCGGTTTTACGCTAAAAATAATGATACTGTAATTAATTTCGATAAAGCAAGAATTATCCATAGGTTCAATAACCCATTTAAAGCCGCCATTAGGGAATCATTGGAAATTAAAATTAGAAAAGATTGTATTTGTAATGATAACTTTTCTTTCAACATACCTAGTTTATGGGATACATTTTTAACCCCTTGTTAATTCATTGTTTTGTTTTTCGCTCTTTGGCAACAGAGAGCGCCCGCTTATTTTATTTAAATTTTTCCATGCTGTTGATTTCAATTTTCTCGTGTCGAAAATTAAAAGATCAGTAGTCGTTTGTGTTGTTCCTTTTCCCCGATGATGGCTTTAAGTTTAAAGCCGAAACATGTAGGATTTTAGCTCTTTTATGAGTTTAAAACAATTTTTACACTGATTTTAGCAACTAATAAGCACAATTTGTGCAATTTGTGTTTTTAAAAAAGTTTTATTTAAAAATAACGATTGTAAAAACATGATAGTCAAATTTTAGATGATATTACAAGATATTCCCATACATCCAAGGAACCATTGCTTTCTTATCACCAAAGTGAAGATCCGTCTACCTAGAACACAAAAATATGTCTGCCTCTCAATGGCAAAAAAACCACATTTCCTTACTGTCTGCATAATACCTCAGATCTTACTTAATTGACACATCCTTTTTCCTTTCTTCTCCCTTTTCTTATTTCAGGGTTCTTTGAAATCCATTTCTTTTGTCATGCTATTCATACGAATACCTTTCTGGCACATTTTAAACCCATTCAAGTAATCTTGTTTTAGAAAGTCCATACACACTTAGAAAGGCTATACAAATCCTGAAAAGTCTTTCATTCTTACTTGAAATGAACAATGGATATCTTCTGGTTAGGATAATCCTCTTACAATAGATGCCAATCAAGACTCATTGCTTCTCTTATTGTGGGATTACTTTAATCCTATCATCATGAATTAAGAAGATGATCCCAAACCATCACAACAGGTCTAAAAAATTAATGAAATAAAATAAATTATAACAAGTATTTTTTAATTAAAATAAGATTTAGTTTATGATAAGAATCTTTATTACTAATTTGAACTTTTGAAGGCATTGTAAAATGTTTTTATTTCATTATGGCTTCATTAGTTTTGTTATGGACCTATTTTTGTCGGTCAGTAATGTTTTATATGTGTCCCAAAGAAAGATTTGAAGATTGATAAGATTGATAGAACTTTCATTAGTGATAGAGGAACATCAAATAGGCTAATTTGTATATATATAAAAGATAATGTGTATTTTGGTGGTTCGTGTTTAGTAGAGAGCGTAATGCAGATTAATTTTAATAAAGTCTAAAGTTGTCATTCACATTTTTTGAAATTCTGTTATTAATCTTAACATACTCACAAAATATTTTTTAAAAAAATCATTGAGTATTGATAAACTTAAAATGTTATTCTAGATTGTCTGCAATAAGAGTTATTTGTTTAGCATGATCCCATTAAGTAAAATTCAAGGAACTTCATATGAGACATACGACTGGAGGATTGCAAATGCATGTGCATTTTAGAGAAATAATTGAAAAAAAAAGTACTTTTCCATGGTAACTTTTCTTCTTATTTTAAGATTTTACATTCTTATAAATGATATATTTAGAAATTATTACTAAATTGACAAAAATCAGATACACAGGATATTCCAGTTAATTGGGACATGTTGATTCTAGTACAATTTGCCACAATTATCAAAAGTGGAGTTATAAGCATTTATTTATTTATTTATTTATTTTTAGACATTTTGCTCCCAAATAAATGGTTGGTCCATTTCTTGAATTCACTGTTGAACATATTCAGAAAATAACACTTTCTTGAATCAAGCACATATGTATCTAATCTTCTTAAGATAAGTGGCTTTTAGCAGCATACTTTTCTTCAGTTTTAGATGAATAATATTTACTACCATCTCTTCTCAATTTAGCAGTTGGAACTGTCTTGATAAATCACAATGCATGACCCAAATTTTAATAAATCAATTTATGCAGTTTTTTGCTTTCATTTTTTAAAATGTCCAAATATTAACAAAAGAAATATCAAGGATAGGGTTAAAAAAAATCATCTATACTTTAGCTTGTCTCTGCAGACTTAAAAACAAATTATATCCATTGTATCATTAATTGATGTACATCAGTTGTTGAAAAATCTTTGTTTTGTTGATGAAAAATAGTTTTAAGTAGGAATTATTGTGAACAAATTCTAAAATAACAATTTGTTCACAATGATTCCAACTAATCCAAATTCTGGGGAAAAAAAAAAAAAAAAACTCTTGAGTTTTAGTGATATTTGTAAATTTCAAAAACATAATGCAAGGCAAGAAATTTTACTTAATATCCAGTTTTTTATTCCCAGTGGATGTAATTTGCCTCTTATATATTGTTTTACATTTCACTCGCCTTAGGAGGGAATAACCTTTCCATCTGTTGATAAATATTTTACAGCATCACAAGAGTTTGTGTAAAATTTTAATTGAATGTCATATTCTAAAATGTCTGGCTTTATTTTTGTTATGCTCATCATTTGGATCAATTTGTCTATTTTCTGCAATATAAATAATTTTTTATAGAATTTTCAACAAATGTTATGTTTATGTGTATGTTTTATATTTAAAATCATAACATAAAAATACTTTTCAAAATTATTCAAATAAAAAAAAACAAGAATTATTTTAAATTTTTAAATGAGTACCTTTTGCAGTCACTTGTCTTTAAGCTTCATATGAAACTTAATGCTTTACATGATCTTATAATGTATATTTTTTTATAAGGAAAACTTTTAATTGGTTAGTATGACACAAGTTGTTTTTAAAATGAGAAAAAAAAAGTACTCTCCTCATTTAAAAATATACTATTGGAATAAACAAAAGGTTTTGTTTCTGAATTCACTATTTCAACAAATTGATAGAACATAAACTTTTCAATCTTGTCCTGTTATTTGTTATCAAAAAGTAAAACAAATTTGAAGCCACAGGTGAAATCGATTACTTAAAAGATGTCATTCAAAGTAAAAGTTAGTTGGAAGAAGCTTTCAAACCACTGTTTATTTATGGCTTAAATTAGGAACTACATGTAAGATGTAGGTGAGCAAGAGTGTTAAAAGAAAAGTAATGCTTGCGGATCTGTAATAGTCCATAAGAAAATGCTACTTGAAAGTCATTAAGAAAATTAAAAATGCTTTTTATGAAACTTATTTTAACCACTTCAACAGCTGCCCCGAGATAAGTAGGGAATAATAACACTGTTTCCATATCTATGAGGCCGTTGAAGTGGTTAAAGACATTTTGTTTTCCACTAAAGTTTGGGTTAAGCTTTTAACATTAAAATATTCTTTTTAACATGTTCCAACATAGTTGAAAAGTGTTATGAATTCGGTTTGTCTGTGCTCTAACTCGCGTAAATATACTCGGATTGTCATACAATTGATATATGTTATTGAGGCTTACTGTAGCATGTTTGGTATTGAAAATCAAGTGTGTAGCACTTAGTTTTTTTACAGGGACACTCAAAAGAATTCCATTACATTGCGGTCTATGGGGAAAAATCATTTGTGATTTATTTTAATGATGTTACACAATTTCAAACATATTGAAATTGATATATATCACTGAGATGCACTACAAGATGCTAATTATGGAATGTGGTGTGCATAGCATTTATAGTTCCTTTACAGGGATGCTCAAAAGAATTGTTACATTATGGTCTATGAAGAAAAATCGTTTGCAGTTTATTTGAATAATATTTCACTATTTCAAACATATTAAAATTGATATATATCCCTCACATGGATTACAAGAGGCTTACTATGGAATATTATGTGTATAGCTTTCATCGTTCATTTACAGTGACACACAAAATAATTTGGTTAAAGTATTCTTATTAATAATAATTGCTGGGAATGCTTTTTCAGTTCAGGAACGTGTTTTTAAATTTAACTCCATTTTTTGTCTATTACTTGATGTGTATAGATTGTATACAGGGCAGCACAAAAGTTCTGGAGTACATTTCCATTTATTATTGGAAATTCCAGAAGGGAAATTTTAAAATGTGCTACGCGTTTTCTAACTGAAATAAAGTTTGGCATTCTATTTAGTATATAAACAAATCTATAGATCATATACAGGGCTGCACAAAAACGCTCGGATATTTTTACGAATATTGTTGGTAATTCCTAAAATTTAGATTTTAATATGTTATGCGTTTTCAAAATTGTTTAGTTAGATATCATCTTACACCTTACGGTAAAGATTTGCAAGATTATTTTGGAAGTGTTGGAAAATGTTATATAATCTATGCTTGACGCATGATTTTTCGTTCTTGTTTTGATACGATTGTGAATTTTTCTTCTATTCATGCCAAAAATAAATGATGGCCTTTTCTGGAAAAAAATTTTTGATGAAGAATTCTATAAATCTTTTTATATTTCAGGTTTGGAAACAGAATATTTGGTCCTATTTGGAACAGAGAAAATATTGCAAGTGTAATAATTTCATTTAAAGAACCATTTGGAACTCAAGGAAGAGGAGGCTATTTTGATAACTTTGGAATTATTAGGTAATTGCTTTATAATATTGTTACGGATTTTGTAATTAGTTAGTGTTTGGGCTTTAAAAAATATAAATAGCTCAATTAAGCTCTATTCATAAGCTAATATTAGTTTTTGTTGCATTAAAATATCTCCATTTGTTGATTTTCTGCAAGCAAGTAAACCCTATTGGATTACATTGGAAGTCTATGGGAATTTGGCGAAATATTGGTGACAGTGCCAAGTTGGTGACAGAACAGGATCTCCATGGTAACCCCCCCCTCTTATTATGAAACTTTGTAATCAAAAGACGTTTTCCATTTTTCTGGTAAGGCACAATATCTTCCAGAAAATACTGTCAAAGTTGGCGTTTTGAACCGAATTCTTGATGTGGCAGCATGATAAAGGAGAAAAACTATTAACAGAAAATATTACAGAAAAACCTTACGCAAGTATTACAGAAAAACCTTATTAAATACTGCTATTTTATGTCCCAATAGATTTGACGTAATTTTCAAAATGGCATTTTTGAACATAAAATAAATGCATTTTAAAAAGTTATCTGCACTGTCAGGGTAGTTCCATCTAAAATGATCTGCTCAACAACGCAAAACTTTCTGACACATTTTCTGGCTCATTTTTAAATGCAAAGGCAAAAAATTGGCATGCCTGACTGTGGTAGCGATTTTGAAATCAAAATGAGTTTCCAGTTTTTGATAAATAAATTACTTATCAAGTTATGAGTGATTAGTGTCACGTGACGACCGGTCTTTCTCAATTATCGTGCTGCCACATCAAGAATTCGGTTCAAAATGCCAAATTTGACAGTATTTTCTGAAACATCTTGTGCCTTACTAGAAAAGTGGAAAACGTCTTTTGATTACAAAGTTTCTTAATAAGAGCACTTGCTAATTTGATACATTTATTTGCAAACAAAAATGATTTAAAAAAATTTTTGTAAAGTAGCCAGTTTGGATTTGAGAACAGCCTTAAATTACAACATTAAAAATTTTAAATGTTCTTAAAAATATTTAAATAATAAACTCTTCCCCTCCTCCTCCCCACTTAAAAGTGGTGTGTAATATTCTAGTTGAAATAGCATGTATTCATGTTAGGCTGTATATAATCGATTAAGTAGTATGTTTAAAGTTTTAAAAGAATGCGAAAAAAAGAAAATCCTGCAGTATATATATGTTAAATCCAAAAATGATTTCCTACTTCCAAATCAACGCAAATCTCCTGATATGGTAATCCTACTATGGTCAAACTGCGTAAAGAGGCTGGCTAGCTTTTCTCTCTAATGCCAAGATACGTTTGCCTCAAGAGTAGTTGGTCTTTTCTCATTCTGAGAGCAAGTGACACATGAGAATAATTTTGTAATTGCCGCGATTACAGATATTATTTTCACAAACCCCCAACAGACCTGCCACGTACCCCAGGTTCGGAACCGCTGTCTTAAAATGATGCTAACTAATATAATCTCTCTATATATAATTTAATATAAAAAGTCAGCTTTGAAGTAAGCAGAGCATGTTACGCCTGTATGAAGATTAGCTGGTCGTTTTACTTGCATGATTCCTGAATCAAATATGATAAGTTTATTTCATGAAAAAAGCTTGTGTAATGCAGATATACAGTAGTGGCCAAAAGTGTGGACATTTTTTGAAAATTTCATGTTTTTCAACTTTGTGTGCTTGTAGAATATATTAATTTTCACTTAAATACAAATGTTTATATATCAAATTGAAGGTAATTTAATGTAGAATTTAAGTATTACAATATATGTATTACAAAAAAAGTTATACAATTAATAGTAAGATCTATCTTAGATGTGCATTTTTTTAAAGTGATACTTACAGAATCAATACTTAGTAGGATAACCCTTATTTTTTAAGACAGCTTCACAGCGTCTTTTCATTGAGTGAACAAGTGTTTGGAGTTCATTTTTTGTAATCACATGGTGCCAAGAATCAATTATAGCTTCAATAAGTTGTCTTTTATTGGATGGATGTTTTTTTCGTACAAGAATTTTCAAACGTCACCACAAATTTTCAATTGGATTGAGATCAGGGCTGTTTCCTGGCCATGGTAATATATCTATGCCTTTATTTTGAAACCATGCTTTGCATACTTTTGCTGTGTGGCATGGAGCTGAATCCTGCTGAAAAATAAATGGTGCGTTGTTGGGGAAGAGATCCCTGATGGAAGGTATCAATTTTGGTTCCAGGACAGTTTCAATGTAATTTTTGGCTTTCAGGATGCCATCAATCACTTGAATTCGGCCCACACCATCTGCAGACATACATGCCCAAATCATGACATTTGTTGGGTTTTTTGTAGTTGCTTCAATGCAATCAGGATGAAGTGCTTCTCCTACTCTACGTCTCACATATTTTCTACCATCACTACCAAAGAGCGATATTTTACTGTCATCGCTCCAGATTACTTGCTTCCATTGATTTTCTGACTATTTAATGTGTTCTTTTGCCCACTTAACTCGTTTTTCGCGTTGCTTTTGATTTAAATATGGTTTTTTCCTTGGAATTCTAGCTTGTAGTCCAAATCCTGATAACCTTCTTCTTATTGTTCTTGAACTTACTGCAATACCCGCTGCATTCATTTCACATCTAATGACATCCGATGAAATTTTTCTATCTTAAAGGCATAGCCGTTTAATTTTTCTATCGGCAGTAGCACTTGTGCATTTTTTTCGGCCTTATTTTCCACTGATTTCGTTTTTTCATAATATAAACAGAACTTTCGTACACCAGAACAAGTCACTGAACCACCAACTTGTCTTGCAATTTCAGCATAAGAGAAGCCATTTTCTCTCAATTGATTGGTCCTCAGAACAATGTTTGTGATTGGCTAGTACGCTTTTATTACAAAACACGTCCTTATTCAAAACGATTTGTGTTTGTTTGTTCTACTAAAATGAGCATAACTTTTTTTGTAATACAGATATTGTAATACTGTTTTTAGTATTAAATTCTACATTAAATTACCTTCAATTTGATATATAAACGTCTGTATTTAAGTGAAAATTAATATATTCTACAAGCACACAAAGTTGAAAAGCATGAAACTTTCAAAAAATGTCCTAACTTTTGGCCACCACTGTATATATATATATATATATTAGCTGAAGTAAAAACAGGAGTTTGGCATCGATTGACAGTTTTTATTGAGAAGTTTGTACTCTTATCACTTGCACAGTTCAGCTTGAAGATTCAATTGCGTAACACATTCGTTGAAACAGAAGTAAACAATCCAATAATGACATTAGAGATAGTCAGAGAAACATAACTTGATCCTTTTGCATTAAGCTGCAGTGAATTAATTTAAATGATCATTAACTTTACTGAAACACAAGAATAAGATAACTATCCATGAATGTAAAAATACTTTAACATAAAAACTAATTTACTCCACGATGATACCATAAACTAGATTCGGCGGTTACTAGATTAATTCCTTTAATCCATTTCAAGTATACTAACACATACTACCAGCCTCTATTTATACTAAAATGATATAGACACGAGACAAGAAACACACCTTTTCACGAAACTTCCATGGAGATTTGCATACACGTGCCTTGTTTCATTCAATCAGCCAATCTGAGTGATTACATGTGCCGCCATCTAGTATGTGGACAACGCACTATGTCACTTGTTTACGTTTATCTCGCATATTAAGTACGATATGTGTTAGCGATAAAGCTTAAAAGTGTTTCCATTTTATGTTTAATAAGAGAAAGATTAAAAAGCATTTCCACCCATGAACAGCTAAAACCTGTTTGACTAATAAAAGATTAAAGGTAAGTAAAAGCGATGTATTTGTTAATAAAACTTGTATATTTGAATGTTTTACAAGCTTAATAAAGATGAATATAATATGTATTGATGAATATGATGAATGCTAGGTGTGTATATATGATGATGAATTTGTAGTTTAAGGAAATACTTTGATAAAAGTATTTTAAATAGTCTCATTGACTAAAGCAATATACTTAACATATATTGGAGGCCTGTTTTTTTTTCCCTAACAAAAATCTCTTGAGTTAACCTTCTCACCGCCGTGAACTGATATATCCGTTCACTATGCTGCAGGTTTCACTGCAATAAAAGCATTTTTTAAATTAATGTAATTGTACAAATGTAGTTTTAAAACATCGAGTAATGTTTAATACTCTCAAGTATTATACTCATATACATAATTAATTTTTTTATATAAAGTTTAAAATTTCACCTTTTTTTAGTTTTTTAAAAAAATTACAGAGAAAACAACATTAAAAATTTGCCCTTTTGCTCGGTGGTCAGAGGGTTAAGTAGTGTACTTCTGTACAAATGCTTTATTCCATATTTTTATTTTGTTCTTTTACTCTGAAAGTGTCTGCAGTTCCTTTCCCCAATCACAGCATTCTGTATGTTTTTGATATGCGTAATAACGTTTTCTTTTTCTAAAAGTACAGTCCATTGTTTTCCTACCACTGATGATATTCTTTCTGTTAACTTGCAGTGTCATCTGTTGGTGGAATATTTTTTTTTTAACCATGCCTAAAAAATATCCATTGCTTTGGGAGCATACTGGTGAAATTTCACGTCATTTGGATCAGTGGTTGTTTTGTTATAGAGTTTTACTTTCACAACTTTAAAAAAAAAATCACCCTGTATTAATTTTATAAAATCTATCTAAAGCTTGTGAAATATATTATTTTTAAATTAATACTAATAATTAATATTTTGTTAGATTTAATTACTATATCAAAGCAGATTTTGTATATGCCCATTTGGTCCTGGAATTTCTTGAGATTTGGTCATGGAAAGGCAGGGAAATTGTCAGACATGTTTTGCTAGGAACACTGGATCTTTTGCTGCGCCTGCTTCTGAGGATATTTTTGTCTCTAGTCATAGTTTCTGTCTGTTTCTGGAGATGGTCTACATTTCCAGATATACATATATTTTTCATCATGTTTTTATTCTTGATTTCTCTGCCATTTCTTGTAATGTTACAAAGCAAGTCGAAACGTCCACGTATGAAGTAAGAATTACTGTACTCTCTAAGATTTTTATTGTGAAGGTGACAGGCATTTTCACCTTCCAAACCTATGACTATTTTAAATCAATACAGATTTAACTGCCTGATGAAAGAAGTTATGTTTTTGCTTTTGTAAAATTTAGTACATGAGAGAAATTATTGCCAACACCAGGATTATTAATGACACCAGAATTCTCAGTATCTTTATAGTAGACTTGTATTGGTTTCTTCTATAATTCTTTTGAGATCTTTTGCTGTGCCTTCTTCTGACGATATCTTTGTCTCCAGTCATAGTTTCCCTCAGTTTCTGAAGATGGTCTACATTTCTAGATATACAGGCATGTTCACTTTCCAAACCTTTGATTACAGTAGAACCTCGATTATCCGACCCTCGTTTAATTGGAACTCTCCATAAACCAATGTCAGTTTTCTGACCTTTTTTTCAGCGTTTTTTTTTTTTTACTTTAACATTCCATGTGTATGCAAGCTCTCCTTTCTGGAATACGAATACAGATAAATATTTTGGTTCCCTTTCTTAGAATTTCTTTGAAATTAGCTTGATCTACTGTAAGCTTTGATGTCTGTGTAAGTGTACTCTTCCCTCCCCACAACTCGTGTGCACGTCCCTGTTGTAAACAAAAACAATAACCATTTCGAAATTTGGAAGTCCGTATTGCCAAATGCCACAACATTCGAATGCTATTGCACCTTCTCATTGTAAGCAAACGCAGGGAACAAAACCCCTTTTGTCGTCTTTTTACGAACAGAGATTTTCACAGCTGCAGAATTTCAAAGGGGAGGGGGGGGGAATCAATGTCATATTTTTTATTCACTCCTTCACTGCTCGTTTACGAATTGCACAACAACCCTTCTTAGAAGATTCCACTCTGGAAAGGGGTAATACGATTAGATGGATATTTTCCAAAATTCTAGCATGCATCTGTTTGTTCTATTTTTCTGCTTTCTGCATTTTCACCTTCCAAGCGCAGGAATCAAAACAATAATGATGAAAATTCCATGATGATGGTCAGTGATTACACGTCCTTGTTGTAAACAAAAACAATAACTATTTTGAAATTTTGAAGTCGCAAAAGTGTTTTTCCACACAGTTTAATCCTTGGCAGTTTTGGCACCGAGTGACGCAGGTGTGTGGGTGTAGTAGACAAAAATTAGAGCCATGTCAGTCTGTCAAATACTATGGCCCAGATGCTGCCATTCTGCTTAATACAACAAATACAGATAAATAAGCACCATCACAACACTTGAGAAACCCTTGTATATTCAATAATACTTTTCTTTCAAGCAGCTAACATTTTAACACTATCACTTTTAAGAACACAGACTTGAAAAACTGGAATTCACTTCGAAAAACAGCGATGCAATTCATCTCCTCTAGCTGACTTCCTTGCTTCACACTGAATAGGAGAAATATATGATGATAATTTCTGATCAGAATCTTTTGTTAGTGCTATCAGTGAAGATGATAGTTTCAGCCTGTCGAAGAATCTGATAATGCTTACACTTTGCATTTTCACCTTCCAAACCTATGACTATTTTAAATCCTTACAGATTTAACTGTCTGATGAAAGAAGTTACGATTTTGATTTTGTAAAATTTAGTACACGAGAGAAATTATTGGCAACACTGGAATTATTAACGACACCAGAATTCTCAGAATCTTCATAGTAGACTTGTATCGGCTTCTTTCGGACGTGAGGAATGAATTTGGATGGAAAACCGAGGACTAGAGATAACTCCAGTCCCACTGGCCTGGCTCCTGTCAATCAGCTGGGTGGTACTCCAGTGATCCCTTGTGGTGAAGTTGAGGAGATTCGATCGGAGAAACATCATGTTTATACTCAGATGGGGGGAGCATTTTGAATTGAAGATTTCATCAAGTCTTTCTTTCTCTTGGCGGCGTCTGTGACGATAGGCATCACACCTAGGATCTGATGTTATGTGATCTAGAGGGAAGTGAGTGCCAAGAGTTTCATTCTAGTATTTGCAGATGATGCAGTAACTTGGAGAATCGCATTCTGTTAGGAGTGTTGTATAAATGATGAAAGATGCATGATGATGGTCTGTGATTACACGTCCCTGTTCTAAACAAAAACAATAACCATTTCGAAATTTGGAAGTCCATATATCCAAGTGACACAACATTCGAATGCTATAGCACCCTCTCATTGTAAGCAAGTGCAGAATCTTTGTTAGTGCTATCAGTGAAGTTGGTAGTTTCGGCCTGCCGGGGATCTGATAGTGCTAACGCTGAGCATTTTCACCTTCCCATGTGTAGCGAACAAAACAATAACGATGAAAATTGCATGATGATGGCCAGTAATTACACTTGTTGTAAACAAAAGCAATAACCATTTCGAAATTTGGAAGTCGCGACAGTGTTTTTCAACACAGTTTAATCCTAGGTAGTTTCGGCAGTGAGTGACAGAGGTATGTGGGTGTAGTAGGCTGTGCTTGAGTCCCACTGTAATACCTCTGTCCTCGATAATAAGTTTACCTAGAGAATGTGGCATACAGATAATCACATCTCTTTCATCTACCTTGTGTTTGTTCTTTAGCTCCTTGATGATGTGCAAGTCTTCCTTCTGGAATTAGGATGTTGAATTTAATGTTTTTATGATTATATAATGCATGATGTCATCAGGTACCACCTAACAGCAGTATTTTGTTTTGTATGGGCATCTTCGTTGTAACGTTGAAGAGGCGTTCCGAGATCTTTATGTAAGTTTTCTTTGTCTTCTGTTTTACAATGAATTACCACATGATACTTTTGCGTTAGTACTTTGTCAAGGAAGACCGTAGTGGGACAGTTATTTTGCTTGAGGGTTGGTTGGATAGCTTCTCCTGAGGATCTGGTGCAACCTTTTGATAATCCGAATCTTCCGATTGCTTTTGTCTATGGCTTTCTTGTTGTGTATTTTCAGTGGTGGCTGCAGTTTTTCTTGCAGAAGTTGTGGAGGTTCTTTGGGTGTTATTTGCAGGTTATCTTCTGGTTGTTTAGTCGTCACGTCCAAGGTTTTTACAACGCCATTTTCTTAATAATCTCCAATGAAGATGTCGTAATATAAACCATTTTATACATTATAAAATCTACTGTCAATAATACTGTCTGATTTAACAGCATCAACTTTTTGAATCCGTATAAATGATAAAAGATGTATGATGATGGTCAATAATTACACATTCCTGTTGTAAACAAAAACAATAACCATTTCAAAATTTGGAAGTCTGTATTGCCGAGTGCCACAACATTCGAATGCTATTGCATCCTCTCATTCTAAGCAAGTGCAGAATCTTTTGTTAGTGCTATCAGTGAAGTTGGTAATTTTGGTCTGCCGGGGGATCTGATAGTGCTAACACTTAACATTTTCACCTGAGCGCAGAAAACAAAACAATGATGAAAATTGCATGATGATGGTCAGTGATTACACGTCCTTGTTGTAAACAAAAACAATAACCATTTTGAAATTTGGAAGTCCGTATTGCCAATTGCCACAACATTAGAATGCTATTGCACCCCCTCATTGTAAGCAAGCACAGAATCTTTGTTAGTGCTATCAGTGAAGTTGGTAGTTTTGGCCTGCCGGGGGATCTGATAGTGTTAACACTTAGCATTTTCACCTTTCAAGCGCAGGAAACAAAACAATAATGATGGAAATTGCATGATGATGGTCAGTGATTACACATCCCTGTTGTAAACAAAAACAATAACTATTTTGAAATTTTGAAGTCGCAAAAGTGTTTTTCCACACAGTTTAATCCTTGGCAGTTTTGGCAGCGAGTGATGCAGGTGTGATGGTGTAGTAGACAAAAATTAGAGCCATGTCAGTATGTCAAATACTACGTCCAGATGCTGCCATTCTGCTTAATACAACAAATACAGATAAATAAGCACCATCACAACACTCGAGAAACCCTTGTATATTCAATAATACTTTTCTTTCAAGCAGCTAACATTTTAACACTATCACTTTTAAGAAAACAGACTTGAAAAACAGGAATTCACTTCGAAAAACAGCGATGCAATTCATCTCCTTTAGATGACTTCCTTGCTTCACACTGAATAGGAGAAATATATGATGATATTTTACAGCACATTATTGCAGCTTGACACGTTCATGCATAAAAAAAAAATTCAGTATATAGAATCAACTTTTTCAAAGACAAAAATCCAAAAGCAAAAAATTTTCACCAACTTTCTCCCATTGCAAAGCTTGATGAGTATAACGAGAAAGCCAGGAATTTTTTTTTTTTTTATGAAATTACCATTTAAAGCTCAGACTTGAAAATGAAGGCATCTCTAAATTATATAGTGGAAAAACAGCTTTACATGAAAACCTAGGAATACTGTTGATGAAAATTAGTAGTGATTAGATGTCCCTGTTGTAAACAAAAACAATAAGCATTTTTGTGTTGGATGTCCGTATTGCCATGTGCCACAACATTCGAATGCCCTCTCATTGTAAGCAAGTGCAGAATCTTTGATAGTGCTATCAGTGAAGTTGGTAGTTTTGGCCTGCCGGGGGATCTGATAGTGCTATCGTTTAGCATTTTCACCTTCCAAGCTCAGGGAACAAAACAATAATGATGAAATTTACATGATGATGGTCAGTAATTACACGTCCTTGTTGTAAACAAAAGTAATAACTATTTTGAAATTTGGAATTCGCAACGGTGTTTTTCCACACGGTTTAATCCTTGGCAGTTTCGGCAGTGAGTGACAGAGGTATGTGGGTGTGGTAGGCAGTGCTTGAGTCCCACTGTAATACCTCTGTCCTCGATAATAAGTTTTCCTAGAGAATGTGACATAAAGATAATCACATCTTTTTCATCTACCTTGTCAGTGGTGTAGCTACATGTTCAGCACCCTGGAGCAAGTACAATCGAATCACCCCCTTCTCTACCATAAAAGGTTGCCCAAAATTTGTTTTCAGGTTTAAAACATATATAATGCAGTAAAACATAAAACATCCTGCCTTAAATGGAAAATTTTCATGATGCTGATAGAAGGAATGCCATATAATTATATCTGCTAAGACAGAAATGTGTCTAAAACGGAATTTCTCCCATAGTCCCCTGCGATTCCATCTTAACAGACTTATTTTAAATTACTTGTACTTATTTCAAATTAATACAAAGTTTTTGCTATAAAACACAACCTGTAAACTTGTAATGCACATGCAAAGGCCCTCATTTGTGCTTTTAAACGCTCTTTACAATTTTCAGGGCATAAAACAATACATTCATAATGTATATTATCTTAAATAAATATTTTGATAAGTCAAGTTCAAGGAATACTATAGTTTCATTTATCTAATTTTTAGCTAAAACAAAATCGGAAAGCATTGAAAAAATATTCCGTTTTAGACAGGTTTTCGTATTAGTAAGTATAATCACGAAAAATTTATGTAAAGACAGGATTCCGCTTTCACAGGTTTTACTGTATATTTTATGTAATAAAAAAAAAGGCAAATCTAAAAAAATATTTATACAAATAATTTCTTTCCTTTGCAATTTTACGCCCTTGTTATTCTCGCGCCTGGAGCAGTGTGCTCCAACTGCTCCACGGTAGCTACGCCTCTGTACCTTGTGTTTGTTCCTCAGCTACTTGATGATGTGCAAATCTTCTTTCTGGATTTAGTATGCCGAAATTAATGTTTCTATGATTATATAATGCATGATGTCATCAGGTGTCACCTAACAGCAGTATTTTGTTTTGTATGGGCATCTTCGTTGTAACATTGAAAAGGCGTTCTGAGATCTTTATGTAAGGTTTCTTTGTCTTCTGTTTTACAATGAATTTCCCCATGATACATTTGGGTTAGTACTTTGTCCAGGATGACAGGTGTTGCATAGTTATGCTGCTTGAGGGTTGATTGGATAGCTTCCCCTGAGGATCTGGTGCAATCTTTTGATAATCAGAATCTTCTGATTGCTTCTGTCTATGGCTTTCTTGTTGTGTATTTCCAGCGGTGGCTGCAGTTTTTCTTGTGCATGTTGTGGAGGTTCTTTGTGTGTTGTTTGCAACTTATCTTCTGGTTGTTTAGTCATTAGATCCAAGTTCTCTACAGCGCCTTTATCTTATTTTCTTAATAATCTCCAATGATCTTTCTTTCTTTTATTCTTCTTTTCTTAATAATCTCCAATGAAGATGTAGTAATATAAATCATTTTATACATTATAAAAGCTACTGTCAAGTATACTGTCTGATTTAACAGCATCAATAAAACTTTTTGAATCTGTATAAATGATGAAAGATGCATGATGATGGTCAATGATTACACATTCCTGTTGTAAACAAAAACAATAACCATTTCAAAATTTGGAAGTCCGTATTGCCGAGTGCCACAACATTCGAATGCTATTGCACCCTCTCATTGTAAGCAAGTGCAGAATCTTTGTTAGTGCTATCAGTGAAGTTGGTAGTTTCGGCCTGCCGGGGGATCTGATAGTGCTAGCATTTAGCATTTTCACCTTCCAAGCGCAGGAAACAAAACAATAATCTTGAAAATTGCATGATGATACTCAATGATTACACGTCCTTGTTGTAAACAAAAACAATGACTATTTTGAAATTTTGAAGTCGCAAAAGTGTTTTTCCACACAGTTTAATCCTTGGCCGTTTCGGCAGCAAGTGACAGAGGTATGTGGGTGTGTAGACAAAAATTAGAGCCATGTCAGTATGTCAAATACTATGGCCCAGACGCTGCCTTTGTGCTTAATACAACAAATACAGATAAATAAGCACCATAACAACACTTGAGAAACCCTTGTATATTCAATAATACTTTTCTTTCAAGCAGCTAATATTTTAACACTATCACTTTTAAGAAAACAGACTTGAAAAATGGGAATTCACTTCGAAAAACAGCAATGCAATTCATCTCCTTTAGATGACTTTCTTGCTTCACACTAAATAGCAGAAATATATGATGATAATTTGCAGCACATTATTGCAGCTTGACACGTTCATGTATAAAAAAAAAATTCAGTATATAAAATAAACTTTTTCAAAGACAAAAATCGAAGAACAAAAAATTTTCACGAGCCTTACCCTATCGCAAAGCTTGATGAGTATAACGAGAAAGCCAGGAAGAAAAAAAATTGTATGAAACAACCATTTAAAGCTCAGACTTAAAAATGAACCCATCTCTAAATTATATAGAGAAAAAACAGCTTTACATGAAAACCTATGTAAACTGTTGATGAAAATTAGTAGTGATTACATGTCCCTGTTGTAGACAAAAACAATAACCATTTCGGTGTTGGATGTCCATATTGCTATGTGCCACAACATTCGAATGCCCTCTCATTTTAAGCAAGTGCAGAATCTTTTTTAGTGCTATCAGTGAAGTTGGTAGTTTCGGCCTGCTGGGGGATCTGATAGTGCTAACGCTTATCATTTTCACCTTCCAAGCGCAGGGAACAAAACAATAATGATGAAAATTGCATGATGATGGTCAGTAATTATACGTTCTTGTTGTAAGCAAAAGAAATAACCATTTTGAAATTTGGAAGTCACGACAGTGTTTTTCCACACGGTTTAATCCTTGGCAGTTTCTGCAGCGAGTGACAGAGGTATGTGAGTGTAGTAGACAAAAATTAGAGCCATGTCAGGATGTCAAATACTATGGCCCAGACACTGCCATTGTGCTTAATACAACAAATACAGATAAATAAGAACCATCACAACACTTGAAAAACCCTTGTATATTGAATAATACTTTTGTTTCAAGCAGCTAACATTTTAACACTATCACTTTTAAGAACACAGACTTGAAGAACTGTAATTCACTTCGAAAAACAGCGATGTAATCAGTTTTACAGTTCTGACTCAATGACAATACTGTTTTTGAGGTATTCGAGCCTACATGATTTTAACTATTTCTTTTGGTAATCTATTTTTTTTTAAGTTAAATATATTTCTGCTAGAAACTTTGGACATCTTACCAACTGCTAGTTGAAAGATTCTATATATTTTAATTGTGAAAACTTGTGTATATTTCTTTTAGACGTTGTGTTATATTTTCATTGAATGATTTTAATTATACATTTATCCTCACATCACTGTTTTCATTTAACTGTGTTTTAGGTAGATTTAGTAAGAAATACTACCTATTACATTCTCACCTAAGTTGGAAATTTTGAAAAATTTTTGCAGATCTACGCCGATCATGACTCCCAGAACCCAAAACCACCCCCAGTTCAAAACTTCATCTATCTATCTATCTATCTATCTATCCATCTATCCATCTATCCATCTATCTATCTATCTATCTATCTATCTATCTATCTATCTAACTTTTTTCTGACCACGATAACTGGAAAAATTCTGCATTAATCTTTTACAAACTGATGCATAAAATCTCGGTCAAGTTCGTTAATGGGCAAAATCGAACCAAGGGGGGGGAGGGTGGGAGGGCTTTTTGTGAAAACAGAAAAAACCCCATAATTTCTTATTTATTATACGTATCGAATCCATTTAAAGTTATTAATACTTCTAGGAGAAGGGCCGAAAATTTATGTATGACTGATTTTTGAAATAATTAAAAATGGCTCCAAGGGGGGAAAAAAAAGGGGGTTTTAGAAGAAAAAAAATCATAGCTTCGTCAATTTACAAGATATCAAATCCGCGTAAATTTATTATTAATCCTCTTAATATTATCTAAAACTTTTATATTGACAAGTTTTTTATAGGGCCAACCGTTATAGCAAAAAAAAATTAAAAAAAAAAAAATTCCCTGCGGGCTCCGCCTGCAAACAAGTTATTTTTCGAAGTAGGCGGTTCCAACTCCCGCATCTTTTCGAAACTGATACATAAAATCAAGGGACATAAAATCTCGGTCAAGTTCGTTAATGGGCAAAATCGAACCAAGGGGGAGGGGATGGGGGGGCTTTTTGTGAAAACAGAAAAAAAAACATAATTTCTTAATTATGATACGTATCGAATCCGTTTGACGTTATTATTACTTCTAGGAGAAGGGCTGAAAATTTATGTATGACAGAATTTTGATATAATTAAAAATTGCCTTAAGCGGGGGAAGGGGGAGTTTAGAAGAAAAAAATTCATAACTTCATCAATTCCCAAGATTTCAAATCCGCTTAAATTTATTATAAATCCTCTTAATATTATCTAAAACTTTTATATTGACAGTTTTTTATAGGACCAACCGTTATAGCAAAAAAAAAATTAAAAACAAAAAAACCCCTGCCGGCTCCGCCTGCAAACAATTTATTTTTCGAAGTAAGCGGTTCCAACTCCCGCATCTGTTCGAAACTGAAAATCAAGAGGCATAAAATCTCGGTCAAGTTCGTTAATGGGCAAAATCGAACCAGGGGGGGGAGGTGGGGGGCCTTTTTGTGAAAACAGAAAAAAACCCATAATTTCTTAATTATGATACGTATCGAATCCGTTTGAAGTTATTATTACTTCTAGGAGAAGGGCCGAAAATTTATGTATGACAGATTTTTGATATAAATAAAAATTGCCTTAAGAGGGGGGAGGGGGGGGGATTAGAAGAAAAAATGCATAACTTCGTCAATTCCCAAGATTTCAAATCCGCTGAAATTTATTATAAATCCTCTTAATATTATCTAAAACTTTTATATTGACAAGTTTTTTATAGGACCAACCGTTATACCAAAAAAAAAAAAAAAAATTAAAAACAAAAAAATTCCTGCCAAATCCGCCTGCAAACAAGTTAGGTTTTGAAGTAGGCGGTTCAAACTGCTGCATCATCGTAAAAAAGGTCATTTCTTCCGCAATTCCCAACAAACAGGCGCCCCACGGTCTGCGTCTTCGAAATCTACCTGTGCCTGTAGGCCGAGCCGTCAGGGATTTTTTTTCATTCATTTTGTTTTTATGACAAAGTTTTAAATGAGTTTAAAATTTTAATTTGACATTCTTATTCTAATCTTATTTTTTGCACAGCATGTCCCTAGGGACTTTATGCCATAAAACCCCATTCAACCAACCAATCAATTTAAAAAAATTCAGAAGAAAAAAAATCTTATTTTTCTCAAGCAGTACTTTTATAGCTGTGTTTATTGTAATTTTTGTCACATACTATTGTTTTCTTCCTGTATGGGTTTTATTTTACGGAGTTAGTAAACTTTACTGAAAACTTATATTTTCTTTTCTTTTTTTCTTAATAGGGACGTCATGCAAAATCACCTCCTTCAAATATTTTGTTTGGTTGCTATGGAAAAGCCTGTTACCACTTCAGCTGAAGATATTAGAGATGAAAAGGTATCATTTTCCTTTTCCTTCAGCATTAACAGCAGCATATTTACTAAAAGCTGAAACTAAAGTTTATTTTATTTTTGAGGGAGATATTTTATATTTAAAACAATTTTTGAGTGTGCCTGTTCTATTGTCGTAGATTTCCTAGGATTTATTTTATTTACTGTCTCCTGTAAACAGAAAATGTGTCATTTTTACATATTTTATAGCAAAATCGTCTGAAAAAATCAAAACTAAATTCTAAGTATACACATAAGCATAAATGAATAATTATATTACTTTGTATTGATTGTAATAATCAACACCTTTGGGACAAGCATCATATTTACATCATATATATGATGCATATGGTCCTTATTTTTAAGCATCACTATTTCTGAATGTTAATTTTAGTAATTTTCACCTTACTCAATTATGGATTTTCTTTAATTAAAAAGGCAAAGAATATCATTTAGAAATAGTGATTACTCAGTGGTAAGTCATATGTGATGCTCCTCCTGCTGGGATTAATGAAGATCTGCAGTATTTCAATGTTATTTTTAGTTTAATAACATTTTAAAATAAAATATTAAAATAATTAAGATATGGCTACATATCCATTAAGGGTCCTCTCCTCTCATGCAAAAACATCTGCTCACTAATGTTAATCCTATGGGACAGTAATTTTCTAATATCTAATTTGCATTTTAATATTTTTAAAAGATTTTTTGCATTGGATAGTTGAGATTGATCTCTACATCCGCTGGTTTGGAAAGTAAAAGTATCTTCTTTAAAAAAATCTGCAGAGAAAATCAAAAAAGTAATTAACGGCGGATGTAGATATCAATCTCAGCTATCCACTGCAAAAAGAATCATTTAAAAATATTGAAATGCAAATGAGATATTAAAAAATTACTTCCCCATAGAATTAACATTAGCGAGCAGGTGTTTTTGCATGAGAAGAGAGGACCCTTAACTGCCTTGCATTAATATTTAGCTCATTACATGTTTTGTATTCAATTATCAACTTTTAATTTGTCAATAATGAAATGTCCATACGAGTTAATTTTCAGAGTTGAAATATGTCCAATCCATGAGGTGAACCCGGGATCTCTAGCTTAACATGCCAATAAGATTTAAACTTTAAAGTGTAATTATTGCTTAGAGTGCTAAAATTATCAATTATATTAATTATTAATTAATTCATAATTATCATTTTAAGCAATAATTACACTTTAAATTAAAGTTAAAAAGTGATTTTATTATATTATTTGTAAAGGTTTAAACTGTTGCTATACATCATGTTGCAGTCCAGATGTCAATACTAAACAATTCTCCAAGTGAATGGTGTTAGGTGGAGTTGTCCAGGATAACTCAGTTAGTAGAGCATTGACACATTAAACCAGAGGTCCTGAGTTTGACTCCTGAACTGGACACTTTTTCACTCAATTGGAAAATTTCAACTTGTATTGTTTTTTTATCAATCAGTGTGACTGAGATAAATGTTTGTTACATAAAAACATGCAAACACTAATATTTGCAATCATTTTTGTATTTAAATTGCACAGGACTATGTGAAAAAAAAATAAGTGGGTGGGGAGAGGGTAAATAACTCTTCATGCATTCAAAACTTGATATTAGTTAAGGAATTTTTTTTTTTTAAGTCATAGATAGTGCTTAACCATCCTCAAATTTCTTCTATCTTCCCAATGCTATCTGAAATGAAATTTCTTTTAAGTTACACTATTCATTTCTTTTTAAATAACTCTCATTCAAAATGTGCTTTTAGACAGCATTTATAATGACAAAAATCTTGCCTTTTTACTATGTTCACTTTGAGAATTATTTTTTATTTGTTGTCTATCAGGAAAAGTTCATTGGTTTAATATTAACCTTCTCTTTTCAGATTTTTTTTTTATTACAAATCAATCTTTGAATTAACAGAATTAAAATGCAATGGGGCATGCCAAGTGGCTAAGTAACCAAAAGTAAACCAGAATTTGATTGATATATTTTTAGTAGGTGCAATTTTAAAAGTGTATTTTTCACCCTTTTTAAAAAATTTTGTTCTGCCCAAATCTTTTGACAGGGCTACAAAGGTATGTAATTATTGGACTTAATGTGGTTTTCTGCATTTTATTTGTTTTTATGAGTAGAGCTTTGTAGTTTCCTGTAAAATATTGGATTTTGAGTTATATAAGTTTAAAGTATTTCATTCCTATACTTAATGTAGAACAAAAAAATACTAAATGGCCTAATTCTTGCCATAATGGTCATATACACACGATATTAAGATTTGTTACTGCGATCAACCCTATTATAAACCAGCATTGTAGCATTTACAGTTTGTTTACAGGGTCACTCAAAAGATATTGAATGCACTACAGCCTTGTGGATATTTACTGAATAAAATGTATTTTAAATGACCTACTTATAATATTTCAATATTTGTGAAATTTTATTTTAATTGAAAAGTAAATATGAATCCAGTTTGTTAGTTTGCCCATTTATCCAAGCATAAGACAATAATAATAAAAAATATTAATAAAGAATTGTAATAATTAAAAAATATTTAATATGTAACTTTTAAAAACGATTATGTTAATCCCTTCAATTAACATAATGAAACTCAAACTTTATGTTAAAGGAGATTTTGAAACTAACATTTCTATATCGATGTTACATTATTATAAAATTCATTTCACCAATCTAAATGATCTGATGCTCTTAATATTGCTTATTTAAAGATCTGTAATTAATCCAAAACAATAATAATAAACTAAGATAATAAAATATATTACTAATAAAAGAATTATAATAACAAATGTAATCAATATAACTTTTAAAAAAAGGTGTTGGTCCTTTCAATTAACATAATGAAACTCAAATTTTATATTAAAGCAGATTTTGAAATAAAAAATATGTTGTTAAAGTCTCAAATGTTAGATTATTATAAAATCCCATTTCACCAATCTAAAAATTACATAATTTTTTCCTTTTCTCAAAATTTCTTTCAAAAGTAGGATTTAGAAAAAATATGCAGGTGTAAGTAAATATGGTAAATGTTAAGGTTTGAATTTTTTATGCTTATACTTTCCAAGTGAAAAAGGTGAAATGCTTTCATGTGTTATTTTGAATTTTATATGTTATTATTTGGATTTCTTTATTCAACAAGCACCTTTTGTTTGTAAAATTAAATTTGTAAATATTTGTAGGAAAAATTACAATAACACAAAGATATGTAAGGTTAAACCAATATGAAAAAGAACATGCTTTATTTTTTAAGAATTTATTTCATTTCTCAATATGTTTATTAAACTTAGCTGAGATCTGACAGCACTATCTAGCCTCAGTGTAATTATATTTGTAAACTTTAGGTGAAATGCAATAAATCCTCTCTATTTGAAGATTTTGTTTCACAAAATGTTTGATTTCTTTTACTGTTTTTCTATTTTTTATTCAGAATTTGAAAATCTTTTAGATTTAACATTTTGAGGAACTGTTTTGTTTCAGTACATTTGTATTTGACAGTGCTTTCTTTTGTCTTTAAAAGTTTATAGCATGTCTCAAGTTTTTGTGTTCACTTCATTTCATATTAATAATACTTTTAATATGAAATTAAAATTTCCTATTATTCATTTACTAATAGTAGTTTAGTAATTGTTTGAAATAGTAAGATAATTTTCAGTATGCAACGTCAGCATCAACTGTTTTGGTTGATTAATTTCTAATTTGGCATTATTAAGTTATATTCATTATCATTATTACAAGTTAAACCAAAAAAATTAATATTGTTGTATCATGTATAACGTTATGCAAACAGTGCAATTGCTCAGTCACACTCTACTATTGCTGCATTTGTTTGAAGTGAAATGCATAGATGAGGAATAACGTCATTCTACTCGCCACTGGCAAGTAGATTTTCTGGCCAGGCAAGTGAATTTTTAGACAGTCTTAAAAACTACAGGCCTTAGAAACTATACCAAAAACTTTATATTTTTATTTGTTTACCCATATTTTGCAACTCTTCCAATTGGCACTAAGTTCTATTCTACACTAAACTCTTCTCTGTTGTACATATTTCTTAATTTCATATTGAAATATTATATATGAAAATGTTAGTATAAAAATGCATTCTAGTAATGAATTATTTTTGCAGTCGTGTAAATTTTGTTATAGCAATTTTCAACTGTATGTTGTACCTTGCTGGTTGGTAAGATTTTCTGAAAATTTGCCACCCCTGAGCGAAAGGCAATTTTTATGTATATTAAAATATTTGTATTATTTAAAAGAATTGGTGTTAACCAATATAAACAGTACTTCTACTTACAAAGACTTTATTAATCTTTTTTTAAAACCATGCATTTATGACAGATCAAAATTGTTTTCTTCTTAAAGTCTTGTACACTATTAGCATGGTAGAATTTCAGGTTAGGTCATAATTATGGATTAATGCATTTTAATACAAATCAGAACAAACAGATTTAGTTAATAACAGTATGTATTTTTTTTTATTCTGAAAAAGGGAGATATTTTTAATATTTTATTAAACATTTCTTTGATGAGCACACATTTTATGAAACTATGTTTTTCCTTTCATTTTCTTGTAAAAGCACATTTTATTCACTGGTGACTTTAAATGGATACTATGAATTTAGTAGGAACAAATGAGAAAACTGTCCATTTCCATTTAAGGAGATATGTTTTTGCTGAAAATTTTCGGTAGCTTTCATTTTGCCCACAACATTGAAACTAGCTTTTGTATATTTAAAATTGTCTTTTTTATTAAATTTGGTATTCATATTTTAGGTAAAAGTATTAAGATCCACCAAGAACATAGATTTAGAAAATGTGGTTCTTGGACAGTATATTGGAAATCCTGAATTGGAAGGTGAGGGCAAAGAAGGTTATCTGGATGATCCTACTGTACCAAAGGATTCTGTGACTCCAACATATGCGATGGCTACATTATATATCAATAATGAAAGATGGGATGGTGTTCCATTTTTTCTACGGTGTGGAAAAGGTACTATCAGTTAATATTAAGTTTAACACTAACATATTCTTGGCTGTCTCCATGATTAAGTAAACTAGGTCCCTCTCGCTACATAAATTCTTGCAAAATCTTTATTCTTAAGTTTTTCTTTCCTCCCAACCTTCAACAGCATTGTGATAAAATTCACGTTTATTTATTATAAACTAATCGCAAACTTCTTTAAGAGCCTACGCTAGTCATGCGAAGAAACACCCAAGCTAATGTCAAGTCTATGGGAAAGTTCTTGCGCTATTCGATTTCTCGCTCATATTTTAATATTTTTAAATGATTTTTTTTTGCATAGGATAGCTTAGGTCGATCTATAACATTGTTAGTTTTTACTTTTTTGATTTTGGTTACTGTTTTTTTTAAGTGGACATTTTCAGTTTCAGAACTGGTTGGAACCGGTTCTGAAAGTGAAAGTATCCTTATATAAAAAAACTGGAACCAAAATCGAAAAAGTAAAAACTAACAATGTTAGGGATCGACCTCAGCTATCCTATGCAAAAAATTCATTTAAAAATATTAAAATGCAAGCGAGAAATCACGCAAGAACCTTCCCATAGACTTAACATTAGCTTGAGCATTTTTTTCGCGCGACTGATGTAGGCTCTTAAGAGCCTATGCTAGTAATGCGAAGAAACGCTCAAGCTAATGTCAAGTCTATGGGAAAGTTCTTGTGCGATTTCTCGCTCGTATTTTAATATTTTTAAATGGATTTTTTTTTCATAGGATAGCTTAGGTCAATCTATAACGTTGTTAATTTTTACTTTTTGATTTTGGTTCCAGTTTTTTTATATAACAAGGATACTTTCGCAAGGATACTTTCTTACTGCAAGGATACTTTCACTTTCAGAAAACACTTTAGAAATTCACTTCTTTCACTTCAGAAATTTAAAATGTCCGCTTATAAAAAAATTGTAACCAAAATCCAAAAAGTAAAAACTAACAATGTTAGAGATTGACCTCAGCTATCCTATGCAAAAAAAAAAATCATTTAAAAATATTAAAATGCGAGCGAGATTGCGCAAGAACCTTCCCATAGACTTAACATTAGCTTGAGTGTTTCTTCCTGTGGCTAGTGTAGGCTCTTAAGACTGTTCTCAAAAAACATTTTTCTCCAGTCGGCAACAGCCACATTCTTTGACACATTCACTGAGTTATCTATACTAATAAAAGAAAGTTTCGCTCTATGTGTGTGTGTCTGCGATGGCTAGCAAAATCTAGCCCACCTAGAAGTCTGAAAATTTAGGTGTGGATAGTCCAAGGTCTGACTTGGTGCACCTGAGTCTTTGAATTTTTGTACTTTGAAAATTAACAAAAATGTTAATTAAAAACTGATCAATAACTCATCTCTTTTTTGCGAGCCGGCTTTCAGAACTCACGCATGCCCAGAACCCGATTTATCGCATCGCACGAGACTAAAGAACTATTTACATGAAGATTGTGTTTATTTCACAATTCTGTTTTAAATTCTATCCACTAAAACGTTTAGTTTATTTAAAAATGAAAAGTATATTCTAAAAGATCACACTCTTATGTCTCCAATGCTGTAATTGATTTGAAAAAAAAAAAAAAAAATGTTAACCCTTTTGAAAAACATTTTTTAAAAGGGTTGTTTTCCCGGGCTTATGTTTTCTCCCTTACGCCAATGCCCCTCAATAGCACAATTTTAAAAATACAGACAAACCAAATGCATGTTCTTAGAGCAGAAACCTTCTTCTAATAGATGGTATAATTATTATTTTTTTAAATATGGATTTTAACCCTTTCAAAAACACCGGTGAATGCAGTTCATTTCACGTGTCATGAGAAGGGTTTTTTTTTTTTGCACTAAAAGTTCCTATTTCGACATAATCTTTTCAGAACATCTCAGTAGACCAGATTTACATCACCTACAAAAATTTCAAAGTGTTCGGACGAGAACAAGTATTTTTCTTTTAAATGAAATCTGATATATTTTCGGCGAAAACCCATAATAACGGGATATTTTCCGCGGTCACGCTTGGCTTTGGGAAATGTTTTCACTGTTTAAAATGCATATATTTTCACATTTTATAAAGGACTTGGAAACAGTTATATTTATAAACAACTAAAATTTCAGAGAGCTCAGACGACGAATACTATTTTTTTAATGTTAACGGACCGACGCGAAAAGAAAACATTTACTTTACAACCAGATAACAGTATTTCTGTTGTAATTTTTACACGGGCTGTAAAACCATTATATTTATGATCATTCAAGATTTCAAAGGGTTTGGACAATAAAATCTTTTTTTTTTTTTTAAACTATATAAGGATCCTACTTGAAAAAAGAAGTAAATGTTTTTTTTACGATTTTGTCATTAAAGATATAAATTCATACAAAATCAGGTAAAATTTATAAAATACAAATTTGGGGTTTAATTAAGGTTTATCACGTTGCCCGAGCAATGCTGGGCGGGTCAGCTAGTTTTCATATGTAAAAGCATGAAATTTGCAGGTAAGAATGTTAGTGATTTGGAATTTAATAGCATTTTCAGTTATCTGATATATGTATTGGGTCTTGCTATAATGCATAATTTTTAAGCAAAAAATTAAAGAAAGGACGCATGAAAAATATTGTAATGGGTTTTTCAGGATGCATAATTTTCTATTGGGAGAATAAAATATTTTGTGGATAGTGGCAAAAGAGGCCTATTTTATATTAAATACATTAAATCTATGTTATTTCTTAAAAAAAAAAAAAAAAAAAAAAAAAAAAGGCTTGATATCTTTTTAAAAAGCTGGGTGGAATTCGGCTTAAGAAATTGAGATTTGTTACAAATAATATAAACAGCTATGAAAACAAAACCTAATGAACTATTCTGCTTGTTTAGGTATGTATTAAATTGTTTCTGATTGCATGTATTAGCCAGCTAAATTACTTTTGGTTGTATATTGTAACAAATAAATGACTTCTGTGTATTAAATAGTTAAAAATATTGAAAAAAAAATGCTTTTGGATGAAACAGTGAACAGGTTACCAAAAAATGCATATTAAAATTTTATTTTTCTTGCAGAGGCCATTCTTTTTCTCTCCAAGGTCCCTATCACAGGGAAAGACCAAATGAAGTATAATGATAAACCATGTGTTTAATCTACGCATGAATATCTTTTAACAAATGAAAACAAAAGCTAGATTTGTATATAGCAGGATAAGGAGAAAAATAAGCGTGAAATATGGTGCAATTATATTATGATACAAGTGGCTGATGTGCAAGCAAAGGGAATGCCTGACTTGACATTGAAGATTTTGTAAACTTTTACTAATGTTAACTGAAACAATTTTAAGGTGGTTCTAAAAAATATATTTCTCCCACTCAACAACACTAAACTTTCTGACACATTTTTAAACATAAAAGCATGGTTCTTGCTGGCATGATTTATTAAAGTTATTTGTAAATGAACAGTTTTTTTTTTAAATAATTTTCAGATAAATGAACTATATCAGAATACAATTTATCGATATAACAACCTGAGTTATAAGCAATTGTTGTCTCAAGATGGCAGTTTTTTTTTCTTTCCCTGCACTGCTGTACCTGAATTTTCGTTTAAAATGCCAACTCTGACTACATTTACTGAAAAATCTGCCTGGACCCAAAAACAGAAAAAATAGTTTGATTGCATAGTTTCTTAACCTTCTCAGTGCCTCGAACTGAATATCCATACTAGGGTGGGTCGAAAAAACTGAAATTTATATAATCGAAACATAATAGTGCGGGAAAGTTGTCATTGCTAATAAGGAATAAATTCCCAAAACATTACACCAAATAGTTCATGTCTTTTACCGTCGCAAAGGGGCCAAAATTTCAAAAAATCTCAAAAAAATAATTTTTTCAAAAAAAAAAAAAAATTATCCAACCACAACGATACGATTTCTAATGGAATGCAACAGTTACTTCAAGATGTTAGTAATATTCCAATAAACTTTTATTATGGTGAAATCATTTCTATTACCACCGCAGGGGCGGTCAAAATTTTGAAAAACACAGCAAAAATTTCAATTTTTAGTTTTTTCTAATTTTTCCAATTTTTATTATATGTCTACAATTAAATAAATTAACATTATATATAGTAATAACTTATGTCTAATAATTTTTATCATGGGCATTGCCAACAAAGGGCAGGAGGGGTTCGTCCCCCTCCCTCCCTAAATTTGAGTCTTTTCGAAGGCATTTTAAGGAATTTCTGGGAAATTTTGATCATTTTTTTTTTTGTAGGGGTACATAAATTCCTCATCATTTTCCACTTTTGGGGGCACCTTAGAAAAAATCCCTAAAAATTTCTGGAAAATCCACTGGATCCCTTCAAAGAACCCCTTTCTCCCAAATTTAGGAGGGGAGCGGGCCCCTCTTGCCCTTGGTTAGCTACACCATGATCAAAATTACTAGACATTTATAAGCTACTACTATATATAATGTAAATTTATTTAATTGTAGACATATAATAAAAATTTGGAAAATTTTTAAAAACTAAACATTGAAATTTTTGCCGTTCTTTCAAAATTTTGACCGCCCCTGCGGCAGTAATAGAAATGATTTCGCCATAATAAAATTTTATTGGAATATTACTAACATCTTGAAGTAACTGTTGCAATCTATTAGAAATTGTATTGTTATGGTTTAATAATTTATTTTTTTTTGTGAAAAAATTATTTTTTTGTGATTTTTCGAAACTTTGTCCCCCTTGCAGCGGTAAAAGATATTAACCATTTGGTGTACTATTTTGCGAATTTCTTCCTTATTACCGATGGCAACTTTCCCGCACCATTATATTTCGATTATGTAAATTTCGTTTTTTTTCGACCCACCGTAATCCATACACAGACCTTTAGATTTCACTGCAATATAAGCATTATTTAAATTAATATAATTCTACAGATATAATGCAGTTTTAAAACAATGAGTAATGATTAATACTCTCAAGAATTATATTTAAGTTGTTTATATCATGTTGTAAAGATAATCTATTTTTTAGCATTTAAAAAAAATACAGATTAAACAACATTACAATTTTGCCTTTTTTTACTGGGCAGTCAGAGGGCATGTGCCAATGCATTTGCCAATTTGATATGTTTGCAAACAAAAGGGAATTTAAAAATGTTTCTGAAAGTAACAAGTTTGGATTTGAGAACAGCCTTAATTTTAATATTTAAATCAATTTTGAATTATTCATCTCAGGGTGTAGAGATAAAAAAAATTGAAAATGCAGATTTTATGTTATTGGCCAGAAGAAAGAAGATACCATATTTTCAGATGTATAAGACGCTTTTTAGCACTTTCCAACCTAGTTGAAAAGTGCTTATGACTTCGGTTTGTCTGCCGTCTGGCCGTCTGCCGTCTGTCCATGCTCTAACTCCCGTAAATATGCTCGGATTGCTCTGCAATTTTTATATGTTATTGTCGTTATCTATAGCATGTTCCCTATTTCAACGGAAGTGTGTAGCACTTATACTTTTTTTACAGGGACACTCAAAAGAATTCCGTTACATTGCGGTCTATGGGGAAAAATCATTTGCGGTTTATTTAAATAATGTTTCACTATTTTAAACGCATTGTAATTTATATATATTACTAAGGTGCATTAGAAGAAGCTTAATATGGAACAGGGTGTGCATAGCACTTATAGTTACTTTACAGGGACAGTAAAAATAATTCCGTTACATTACGTCTGCGGTTTATTTAAATAATGTTTCACTATTTTAAACGCATTGAAATTTATATAGATCACTAAGGTGCATTACAAGAGACTTACTACGGAATATTGTGTGTATAACAGTCATCGTTCATTTACAGGGACACGCAAAAGAATTCTCTACTGTCTGTTAACAATAATTCCTGGAAGTGCGTTTTAAGTTATTGAACGCGATTTTAATTTTAACTGGCTTTTTGTCTATTACGTGGTGTGTATAAATTCTGTAGATCCTATACAGGGCAGCACAAAAGTTCGCGAACACATTTCTGTTTATTGACAAACTCCAGACGGAGAATTTTAAACTGTGCTACGCGTTTCCTAAGTGAACTAAAATTATCATCCTATGTAGTATATATACAAATCTATAGATCCGATACAGGGCTGAATAAAAGTATTCGGATATTTTTCCGAATATTGTATATGTTGGAAATTCCTGAAATTATGTTTTTAAATATGTTATGCGTTTTCTAAATTGTTTACTTAGATGTTAGCTTTTAGCTTATTAAACGGCATGATTTGTAAAACTATTTTGGTAGCGTTGGAAAGTGCTATATAATCTATGCTTGACGCATGATTTTTCGTTCTTGTTTTAATCCTTAAAATGAGGTGCGTCTTATATAATGATGATACAGGATTTTCTTTTTTGCTTTCTTTGATATATCTCATGCTTATATGAGATGTATATTACATTTTGTTAGTAATTTTTTTAAATAAAAATAATTAGTTTCATTGATTAATGTCAATTACACATGAAGAGTCATAATTAATTTTACAAAATGATAGATTAATATGTTACTTAAGTTCTAACATAAAATTATTTTTAAATATTAGTTTAGAAAATATTGCATTTTAAATAAATATTTCATTTTCATTATTAAAAACTAGCTAAGTCATATTAAAAATATTTATCTATGTTATGATAACAAGAATTTGTAGGTGTATGTTAACAATGGTCAGTGGAATATAGCTATTTTATGCTGAAGGTTCATTTTCACATTTTTCAAGTATTGTGTTTAAAAATTTTTAAAAATAAGATAAAATAAATTAAAATATTAAATATTGAGATGTGTCATACATTAGAAATAATTACAAAAAATGTCCGGCAAGTATATGTTATGCATAAAAAGTTATTCCAAAGTGGTAAACAACCATTTTTTTTCTTTTCTTGTAAGTAACACAGCTTTTAAAATTTGTTGAAGTAAAACAACAACAAATTTAATGAGGTCACTCAGTGATTAATTTAACAAATGATTTAAGCAAAAAATAGGAGAAGGGCTAATACTATAGTTAAAGTAAACTTGGATATAATAAGTAAAATAAACTTGGTATAAACTAAACATAAAACTATGGTTTAAATTTTAAACTGCACGTAAAGCTGTTTGTCATGTTTATAATGTAATTTTCTTGATAAAAGGCATGACCTGTATACCCCAGGTCCCACATACAGTTGATGAGGCCCTGCAACCTTCTTGTTCACCCCTTGTAGAAATTCAATCCCTACTCTTATCTCCTCAGTTTACCCAAGCCATCTGGATATATTGAGAGAGAGCCCTGGCTGAAGCCTCAAGCATTGCTCCCTGTCATCTTCAGCGATGACAATGAGAGAAGAATTGGTAGCTGAAATAGAAATGCATGAAGTGGGACATTATTGCATTGCAGTTGAATCGGTTTTTATATGTATTTTTTAGCATATGAAGCAAAAAATAATAGTTTTGTCCCCAAAAGAAGTTTTTGGAGGGAGGCTATAAAATGTGGGTTATTACATGCTTGGTTAGATCAGAGAAGTGCAAGGTTTTCTTGTAAAAAAGTCATGTGTAACAAAATCTCATAAATAGCCTAATTTTTTTACTTATTAATGTTTTGACGTAAATAAGTGAAATATTTCTATTAATATTAATGTTAAAATATTGAATAACATTAACTGGAATATTTTAATTTGTTTAGTTGAATAAATATTAATGAAGAATAATTCTAATTTTGCTATGAATTTATACAAAAATGTCATTTGTACCTGATAAGACTTTACAATTATAATTTTTTTTTTTTTTCTCTTCAAGATTAAAATGTAAAAATTTTTAAAGCAATATCTAAGTACTTTTGTAGCTGTCAGATGCACAGGTTTGAAAATCACTGTTTTAATCATTTAAAGTTTTAATTTCTTAATTACAAAACTGTAATGATTATATTTTGTTTCATATCTCTATATATACAATCGAAAGAAGGCATAATTTTATTCTGAATCGAATAAGTACATAATCAATATTTTATCTATGACATAAAACTCCAAACATTTATACTTAGTCTTATAAATCCTGTACGTTAGAAACATTACCTCCATGCTTCTGATAAATAAAACAGTTAAAATTCCATTCATCTAGGACCAAAACTTATAGAGTTGTGATACTTGAAAGTTTATGAAATTTCAGAGCTTTTCAGCACTAAAAAAAATACTATTTTTTAATGCCAGAATGCTTTGAAATTCCATAAACTTTAAAGTATCATAACTCCATGAGTTTTAGTTATAGTAAAATAGAATTGTCACTGTTTTACCTAAGACTATTTTTTATGTATGTGTTAAAAAAATTATCTACATACTGTTGAAATTCTTATTCATTTTGTTTAATCTTAATTCATTCAATTAAACATTATAGTCATCTTATAGATGGTCATTTCTTCTCTTACTACAAGTTTTGATCTAAGAAAAATGAATATTCAAAAGAAACTCTTGCATTTTTCATATTCCCTATATTTAACTCTAAGAAATGACCTAAAAAAGTATGAAAAATGTATTTTCAGAAAACTAAATTATTCAACACAATCTGTCAATTTTTTTTTGCTCCCCATACACACACAAATCCAACTCTGACAAGCTTTAATGTGAGAACCACACTTCAATACACTGAGCTCCATATATAACAGGAGTTCTGTATTGGCAGCCAGAAGCTTGCAAGGCAAAGGTAAAAAAAAGTGTGTGCTGTCAATATCAGATAATAGTGTTCTCTTTTACTATTATCCTAATTTATGCTACTCTAATTAAGCTATGCTTATTAATTAATAAATGATTCTCTAATCATATCATGGGTGCAAGACTTTCAGCCTTAGAGAGATTTTTCTCACAATCAAAATCCATAAGACATATAAGCACCCAAATTGATTTCTCTTTACCACCAAATGATTCATCTATTACACTAACCAGCACTATAAAGATAAAAACCTGTAGTATGTATTGTTCCACTAGAATAAAACCCCTGCCTGCACTACAACTTTTGCCACCATCATCAGAACCTGTGGAAACAGAATATTCTAATCGTCAGCCTAAACAGTCAACCGAACATGAGTCGGGTCAAACTCCTGTTTCCCTTACACAAAAAGCAAAACCAAAATCATGTGCACAGAAAGAGAGAAAGAAAACCTCAACCCAAGCCTCTTCACAGTGGGAAAACTGTGAAGGGAAGCAACAAGAAACCCTGTCTTGGTGCATCGCTTTTTGTTACAAAGGATTCAAAACAGCTGCTGCACTATGCAGAGGAAATTATAGAATAGAGTCTTACAGTTCTGACTCAAATGATGACAATACTGTTTTTGAGGTATTCGAACCTACATGATTTTAACTATGTTTCTTTTGCTAATCTATTGTTTAAGTTAAATATATTTCTGCTAGAAACTTTGGACATCTTACCAACTGCTAGTTTAAAGATTGTATATAATTTAATTGTGAAAACTTGTGTATATTTCTTCTATACGTTTTGTTATATTTTCATTGAATAATTTTAATTATACATTTATCATTGCATCACTCTTATCATTTAACTGTTTTTTTTTTATTATTAATCTTGTTTTTATGACAAAGTTTAAATCATTTTTAAATTTTAATTTGACGTTCTCATTCTAATTTTTTTTTTTTGCCGCTATTTGTATTATACACTGTATGACTATATCTGGATGGGTAACCCCATCCAGACAATTCTCTCATTAAGCTTTGTTTCTTTTTTAACTTTTGTTAGCATTACATTTTGTGGATTTTTTAATACATTTTTTCTTTGGCGCAGCTTGTCCCCAATGGGACCTTGTGCCATTAAACCCTATAGTGGCACAAGGTCCCATGATCCAAGGTCCAATGAACCAACCTTGGAGAGATTTTTGACTGATACTAAATTCTACTTTATTTACATATATAAAAGCAATTTTACTATCAAAAACTTTTAATCATTTTCTTTTGCAAGATATCAATTTTTAGCCATAATGGAAGACACAGATCTTCTAACCCATTTCCATTTGGTTATTCCTATTACTCAAAGTTTTCAGTCTTGGCTTGGATGGACTTATTGCACCCATGAATCAAGTCCATGAATCATATAAGGGAATGTGATAAATAATATAATGTTTTAGCACAAATGCAAAGTGAAATTATCGTCACTGTATTCTTCCATGCTGACCAGTGGAATTTATGTTAGGGGAATAGAAAGACAGATCTCCTGTTATGTATGGAGCTCAGTGCTCTAATACAACAATTTGTTGATTTTATAATTTTTAAAGTGTGTTCATACTTATGAGACACGTGATATTTTATTAATTTGCTTTGTGATATTATATTTCATGATTTAAAAAAAATATTTATCTGCTAATTTATTGATGTTTATATATTGTTTTTTTAGCCTTGAATGAAAGAAAAGCTGAAGTGCGTATTCAATTCAAAGATGTGCCTGGTGATATATTTAATCAGCAATGTAAACGAAATGAATTAGTTCTTAGAGTGCAACCAGGAGAAGCAGTGTATGTGAAGTTAATGAACAAAAAGCCTGGCATGTCCTTTGATATGGAAGAAACTGAATTAGATCTGACATATAACAGTAGATACAAGGTAGGAGGAACTCATATATCCTTCTCTTGTCAGCTATTTGCACTTTGTGTAAACATACTATTAATCCTGTATATTGTATAAGTTTTTATCTTAGACATTATGCTTATAATCTGGAAACTGAATTATGGATTCAGATGTCATTTATATTTATGCTTATATATTCTAAATAGTGCATAGTCCAAAAACATGCACATAATTTTTAACACATTGTCTTTTTTAATATAATATTATTTAAATATCAAGATTTAAAAAAAAAATCTCTTTTTATTGTATTTTCTTGTGTACCATGATTTCAGTTGCTGTTTGCCTTCTTAGCCATGAACAAGGTAACCTGATTAAATAATAATAAAAAAAAATTAATTGAATGATTTGAGAAATAAATAAATAAATAAATAAATATATATATATATATATATGGAAACTAGCCTCATCAGGGAATAATTGATTATAACTCAAGATGCAATATATTTATCTAAAAAATGGAAAATTTTATTAGATTCCAAATCATTTCAATAGTCATGGCTGCAAATTTCATACAAAAATGACTCTGTGAATGTATTGGAAAGTTTCACATTGTTGAGCAGGGAAAAATACTTTTTTGAGAATAGCCTTAATGCAAATAACAATAACATACATTAATGAGTTGAAACGTGAGTCTTCATTTTAATTCTTCTGCATTTCTTATCAGATATTTCTGACATTTTTAAACATCTGAAAGATGAATGTATGCATTTTAAAATCTAATTGTTGACATAATTCTGTTTGATATTTATAGTACTGCATACATCATTACACCAAATTTCAACCTGAAAGTTAAGAGATGAAAACTCTTTAAAATATTGAACAACCTGGTGGGATACAGTAAGGGCAAAAAAAACTTCTTAATATTGCTCCTGCCTTGAAAGTGGTAGCACGTCTTTTTTTTCTGCACCTGAAGAAAAAATACAGTTCTTTTGAAAGGCCTAGCACATTTCTTAGTTTTATGGTGTTAAGAAGTTGTTTGCCTTTCTTTAAAATATAGTCCTTTCCTAAATTTTTTAAGCATAAGAGTACTAGATATTGCATCTACTTTAATTATGTGTTTTATTTTTTTAAATATGAAAATTAGATGTACTTTCCTTTATAATTTAAGCTATTCGATAACTATTTACTTTCCCATTGATTATTTACGTTAAACAAATCTGTTGCCAAACAATATGATTTAATGCAAATAATACATAAGTGTGACATCATGTTTATTATTGTTAATTGCAGTGCTGTATGTCAGCCGCAATCTACACATTTAATTTATATTTTGTAGATTAGAAAGTTTTTGTAAAGAAATGTATTGTTTCAAAATGGAGATTTTTAACTTAGTTACCACCCAATGCATAAACCAAAAAAATTATTTAAATGTGCAGAGCTTCTGGTAAAACAAAGAATACGTAGTTGAAAGCATTTGCTGGAAAAATAAGTAGTTCATGTCATGAAAGAGAATTTATATCCAACTTCTTTGTACTAGTAATTAGCATGAAGTATATTGTGAGATATCATGCAAATGAGTTCAGAGACGGTTGTAAAAATTCCAACTTGATTTTATTTTCAAAACAAAACACAGACAAATAAAATAAAAGTTAATTTCAGCAGGCTTCAGAACTTGAGTAAAAAAAGTAACTTCAATAAAGTTCATAAAATAAGAAAAAACACATCTTGTATTTGTTTACAGAAACAAATGTAAGTTAAAACATAATGTGTTTCCATACTTGCATGATTTGACTATGAAAGGTTGATAAACATGGAAAAAATGTGAGTAACTTCATTTAACTAATGATACCTGCATTATATTTCTTTATAAATGGGAAGTCCATCTTGATCCATTTTTAAGACAAATCCTTTAGTAAATACATTAAAAATGCCATTGAAACAACCACATTTCATAAATAATAATGTTAAGAGCACATGTGTAAACACACCTCTACACTGGAAATTTCCAATCATGTCATGAACGATAATGATTATCAAGTTTAAACTTTATGAAACTATTGTAAAAGGTATGGAAATAAAGTAACATTAAGTTACACTAGGGCAGAAAAGTATAGTAATAAGGTAAGTAATTAAGTTTATTTAAGTGAACTTTAAATAAAAACTGCAAGGTTTATTAAACATAAATAAAGCATAAAAATGATAAACTAAAAATAATTTAAACTGCTGAGACAAGGAAAAAAAAATGGGGAAAACCTAATTATTTCCAATCAGATGTAAGTTAAATGCTATTTCTCTGTTTCTCTCTTGCATTAAAAAAAAAAAAAAAGCTTTTGGTTAGTCTTGCAAAATGAGATACAGTGAAGTATTTTTAAGATTACAGCTATAAATAAAATGTACTTTATCCAAAAAACAGAAAAACAATGGCAATGCAGTGAAAAATTGTAACAAGCTAATTTATTAAAGAGACATGGTCTGACAGCTCCAAAATTGCATTTGTAGTTGCATTAAGTTTTTTTTACAGCTGGTCAAAAGAATAGAACCAATTAAATGGGAAAAAAATCCCTGATGGCTGGGCCTACAGGGACAGGTAGATTTCAAAGACGCAGACTGTGGGGTGCCTGTTTATTGGGAATTGCAGAAGAAAGACCTATTTGCCATGATGCGGCAGTTGGGACCACCCACTTTGAAATATACCTCTGCTGTATGCGATGCCAGCAGGAATTTTTTGTTTTTATTTATTTATTTTTTTTTTTTTTTTGCTGTAAGAGTTGGTCCTATAAAAAATTTGTCAATATAAAAGTTGTAGATAATATTAAGACGATTTATAATCAATTTAAGTGGATTTGATATCTTGTGAATTGACCAAGTTATGAATTTTTTTCTTCTGAAACCCCTATTTTTCCCTGCCTTGGGGGCATTTTTAATAAAATCAAAAATCTGTCGTACATAAATTTTTGGCCTTTTTCCTAGAAGTAATAACAACTTTAAACTGATTCTATATGTATCAAAATTAAGAAGTTATGGGTTTTTTTTTCTGTTTTCACAAAAAGCCTTCCATTTCCCCCCCTCCCCCTGGTTCGATTTTGCCCATTAACGAACTTGACCGAGATTTTATGCTTCAGTTTGGAAGAGATTTGTGCAGAATAATGGAAGTTAACGTGTCCATAAAAAAGTGATATAGATAGATAGATAAAGTTTTGAACTAGGGAGGGTTTTGGGTTCTAGGAGTCATGATCAGTGTAGATCTGCAAAAATTTTTCAAGAATTCCAACTTAGGGGAGAATGTAATAGGTAGTATTTCTTGCAAAATCTACCTAAAAGAGCATTTTTATATCTGTTGACTAAATAAAGATAAATCTGTTCCTTCAAGCTTCTATCATTATTTGATTCTATCATTATTTGAGTTAAGGCAATTCTCAAAAAAATATTTTTCTCCCACAGAGCAACTCAAAACTTTGACACATTTCGTTACTCATTTTTGAATATAAAAGCATGATTTACTTGCAGGCATGATTGTTGAAGTGATTTGTAATGAAACAGTTCTTTTTTTTTTTTTTTTCATTTTCCAATAAACTAATTACAACTTAAGTTATAACTGATTGTTGTCTCAGGACAACAGTTTTTTCCCTTTTCTGCACTTTTGTCTCTACAAATTTGGTTCAAATCACCAACTTTGACAGAATTTTCTGAAAAATCTGGTTTTACTGAAAAATGGAAAAAAGTTCAATTACATAGTTTAATAAGATTACTTGCCAATTTGGTACATTTGTGAATAAAAATGAATTTAAAAGTGTGTTAGAAAGTAGCCAGTTTGGATTTGAGGACAGCCTTAAATCAAACTGTTTGGTGAAAGATTTTAATACAGTCAGCCTCACTTAATCGGGTAACTGATAATTGCATAGATTTCCATGGAACAGAAATGGTCCCCATAAAGTTAATATTAAATATACTCCTTTAATTGCATAACAATTTCTGGTTAATAGCATAAAATATCCCAATCTAGTAATCCGGATTTCATAAATTCCTGTGATAATGATGAATAAGAAGAAAGGAAGAGCAGAAATCTTTTCTTTTGTAAGAAAGGTTTGTTTGTACAATCGAAGAGCAGAAATAGTCATGAAAGAAGACTTTGTTCTCTTACTTCTAGGAAGCGCATGGGAGTGTTGACTTTGGACAGGTGTGATTTTCTTTTAAAGCTTGTCATACATATAGCGACTCAAGATGCTTGGGGGTACTTCCCGAAAAATCCTGGAATTGTGGGAAAATACAATTGGGACGGTCAAGAGAATAAAAGAACAATATTTAGTGCCGGTGTTTCCCTCCCTATTCGATGACAACTGCATCTCCAACATTGTGGCGTCTTGAAAGATCTGGCGTTATGTGCAGCAGGCTTTAAGATCACTTTAATGTGTATCATTGACTATGGGTCATTCCATGCAAAATGAACAAAAATTTAAAAAAAGTCGTGGCCACATAGTAACCGATTTTAATAAAATTTGGTACAGAGGTTCAATTCATATTTAAATAGAGCTATTCAAAATATCTTGTCAAAAAATAAAATATTTTGGAAGTTCTGGACATTTAAAAAACTTGTGACATAGAATGGCTTGTACGGAATCGTTCAAAGTTGCAAGTTTAAAGTTCCATATCTTGAAAACTATTTAACATAAATAAAATTTTTTCACAATATTGTAATCCGTGGACAGTTATTATCATATTTATTTAGTAATAATAATTTCGTAACACTATAGTTGACCGTAAATTGGTTATAAAAATTGAAAAATTGAAAATTTTGAGAAAATTAAAAGCGCTATAAAAATCAAAGGAATTTAAAAACATATGTGAAATTGATGTATGATGTAATGTTAGATATGAAAACCAAATTTGGAAGTTGCCATTTATTTTCTTCATCTTCAAAATAGCTTAGAAACTTAAAAAAAAATTACAAAATCACAATTTTTCCTCTTATGTATACTTAAAAAATCAAATGAAGGAAAAACCGGACATTAACAATATTGCAGAAGTATAAAGTTTAAAAAGCCTATAATATGCTGAAAAAAAATCCAAGATTGCCTTTTGATTCCTAACATATCAGAAATAAGTTCAGAAAGTTAATATTTGTTATGTTAAATGGGCTATTTCTCTTCAAATTTGAGGGCTTTCTCTGCTATCTTGCAAAAAAAATGTTGTGCTGCCATCTATTTGGAGATTTGATTACTATATAATTGTTTGCCAAGTTTAAATCAATACTTTTTTCTACTCTAATTTAAAATATTGTTCAGGAAAAATAAACTGAAGGCAAGAATAAAAGTTTCTGTATTTAAAATATACACTTTTATCTATAACGTCAAATAATTAAAAAATTTTTTAAACGTTTCCTTCATGTTTAAATAAGTAATAGAAATATTGCATTTTTCAATCAAAATTTTTCATTATTTTTTTCTCATTAAGGAATAAAAAGGCAAGAATGAAAGTTTTCTAGATTTAAAATATATACTTTTATCTATAACGTCAAACAATTTTAAAATCTTAAGACCTTTCCTTCATGTTCAAAGAAGCAATAGAAATATTGCATTTTCCTCTCAAAATTTTTCACTATTTATTTTTTTTTCATTATGGAATAAAAAGACAGTTACTAAATCACTCCAATCTGTTACTTATTATTCATTCTTAATTATAAATAATTTTTGATAAAGTCTTTCCACTCCTACGGCTAATAATGAAAATTGAAATTTCAAGCATGTAGACAAACCCTCGATCTTATATCAACTTTTAATGTAAGTTTTAATACTTAAATAAACAATCCTGAAATCTATTATTTTACATTTACTCATAAATAAATATGATCTACTTATATGCTGATTTCCATTAAAATCTATGACATGTCAGCCACAGCTGATTTGCTCATTTTGCATGGAATGACCCCTATGCCAGTTAAGAAATGTTTTAACTTATGTTAATGCAATGGAAGTTAAATGAAAAGATTTATCTATCTCTGATAAATTTAAAGTATTGGATAAAATAAAATTCAAAATATCACAAATGGAAATAGCAAAAGAATTCAGAATTTCACACACATAAATTATTATGAAAAATTAAACCATGCAACATAAATAGTATTAAAATACACCATACTGTAGTGTATATATATACATATATATATATTATTATGTATAGAGTAATAATAAATTGTTGATTAAAATTATTAATACAGTAATTTTTAAGGTATTATGTAAATAGTTACCGTCCATTAATATTTATCATATCTGTGGTATATAATCAAATGATAATGTATACTGGTAACATTAATTGCTCTCCTAACTTAATTGCATGCATTTTAGTAGAACCAACTATATCCACATATCTTTCTGAAACCTTTAAAAATTGGCTTGTCAAAAATTAATTTGAATTACATAAAACCAAGAAATTATCTTATGAATGTTTTGACATCATGCTCATCCATTATTGGGGATAAGTCCCATTGTTTGGTAAGATATTATTTTTATCGAAGGTGGTCAACAGGAAAATACCAGTACCAGTTATTAAAACATACTTCATGCTATGCAGTTTACTTAGTGTTACAAAGTCTGTTTTCTTTCTTTTCAGAATATGGTTATGCCAGATGCTTATGAACGGTTAATATTAGATGTATTTTGTGGGAGTCAAATTCATTTTGTGCGTAGTGATGAACTAGCAGAAGCATGGAGAATTTTTACACCACTACTACATCGAATAGAAAAAGATAAAATAAAACCAAAGTTCTACAAATATGGAAGGTAAGATTTATTGCATATAGTTTTACTTAGAATGAAGTTTTCTATGCATTTTGTTGTATTTGCAATGAGGATGTGAATGTGTTGTCATGTTAAATTTCAAAAACAGTTGAGGCCCAGTAAAAAAAAAAAAAAAATCCAGTTTGTTGATGCACAATTTTCCTTCTGAAAGAAATAAAAATTTTGATGAAGAATGTTAATTGTTATATATCAGAAAACTTTTGCATTTATATTTAAGAGTACTTCCCTTTTAAAATAAATAGCCATAAAAAAAAAAAAAAAAAAAAAAAAAATGTATAGATACTATGTCATATTGCCATCATTTTCAACAACACCATCTCTCAATGAGATTTTTTTTATTTCTTATTTAAAAGAAAAAAATAACTCCTAGGCTTAAAATTGAAAGGAAAAAAATAAATAATGAATAAACCCATTTCTGACATTGCCACATATCTGTCAACCTTCCACTCTTGTTTCAACTCAATATATTTTGAACCAGAAAACTTTTAAAATGAAATGTCTTATTTCTATGTACTATATGTTTTATTTATTGAGTAAAATGTCTGGTTCAAATTGGCTTAGAAAAAAATGTGGAATGTTGGCTGCTATGGTATCTCATCTTTTTAATCTTTTTAAGTAAGTATTCAAGTGATCAAAACATAGTTACCATATAAACCAGTGCAAAGCCTGGTAAATAAGAAGGGTGAAATTATAATTCCCATCATAAATCTCGAAAATTTTTGCTGATCCTCAATGTATGATGATAAGCAATAATCATCCTGAATGATTGTGCCTGTTTTATTTGAAACATTGAATTTCTATGGTGCAGATTTATTTAGATAGTTTATTTAACAATAAGGTTTTCTAATAATTATCTGTTTATATTGCAACAATTTAAACCATACTACACTTGGTGAAATGCTAATGTTGCTTTTTTTATGTATGGATATTGTTGCTGGCACTCCAATCTACAAAAGTCTATAGGTAGTTGCCAAACTGAAAATATTAGTCACCACAATTTTATACCAGTTAAAAATCCTTTGTCAGAAAATGTATTATGGATCTGTTTTTCATTTTCTGTTATTTGTTTCAATTTACTTACCATTATCTCTTAATAAAAATGATTAAAGTTATATTTACAATTTAATAAAAAGTTGCAAAACTTTTAATGGAATCATGGATACAATCATAACCAACATGCTGATATATAGCATCTGCAAAAAAATAATTAAATATACAGGTGAACTCTGTTGTAGAAATGTAAATGCAAATTATGACATGTTATTATACAGGATGTCCTAAAAGGTTGAAATGTGCTTTAATTTTTTACCTGTTGGAGATACATACACAATGTAAATTGCAAAAATGTTCAAAATTAGGTAAGATGTAAGATTATGTTGATGTCCCATCATTAGTTTTAAAAAAGTTACTTTTTAAATTTTTATATGGTCTCTGGGTCCTATAAGTTATATTTAGAAAATTTTCTATAAGCTCCAAAATTTCATAAAATTCAAAGTTTTGGTCATAGGAGAATGAAAATTTTACTGTTTAACTTGACAAAGAATGGATAACTTCTTTCTAATATCTTATTAGGACCAGGGGCTGCATAAAATTTTTAAAAGTTAATGACAGGATTATTTCGTCAACATAATCTTAATTTTTACCTTATTTTGAACACACTTGCAATTTACATTGCCGATGTATCTTCAATAGGTAAAAAATTAAAAGCATGTTTCAATCTTTTTGTGTTGCCTTGTATAGTATTATACCTAAGCTAGCATTTCATTTCATTTTAAAATACGAAACATTTTTTTTTTCCCTAGTATATTTAAGGATAGAATCTCATATGTTTAGGTAATCATGGGTAAATTAATGGAATCAAGGGATGGGAAATGCTTTTTTCTGTAGAGAAGTAGAAGAGAAAATATGTGGGGATTTGTGCTTATTAATTTTTGTTGAGTGTAGGTAGAATGTTGATTCGAGATCCGGAAGATATAGCTTATTTCCATATGCTGCCTTTTAGTTGACTGCCACAAGTTTTTGGTCACCAATGATGACCTAGTGAACAGAAATTTCGTGTCCTCATTTAAGACATTTTTCATGAACAGTGTTAACCCTTTGGGGATGAGCGACACGTATACGTGACACATAAGATGCTCAGAATCTTCGATTATTCCCACCAGTAACTTTTTATTGTAATCTCTACTTTATTTAATGACAGCATTTCTGCAATTCAATTAGGCGAAAATTTCTGTTTTGAAAAACTGGTGATAAGAGATTAAAACTTCTGTAAAAGACGCTCGTCGCGAAGGGGTTAACACAGTGAAGATATGGTTAATTTTTATACCTATAATAACAATGCATTGTAGGTGACATTAGCTGACATTTTTTAGTGTTTAAAAAACAGCTGATCAGATCTTTATTTTTTCTTAAACTAAAATGTTGCCTTTACAAAATCTTATGAACTATATGAGATGGGTCCTTACCTTCATAGCTTTTTTAGACACATTTTTGTTAATTGTAAATGTCACTCTTATTCATATTGTTTTTTATTTACTATATTCATTGCCTTTGATTTAAGGTGAAATTCTTGTAGCATGCAATACAATAAATATATTCTTCACTTGGTTTTTAACCCCTTCGCGCCGAGCAACTTTTACAGAATTTTTAATCTGTTACCACCGGTTTTTCAAATGAGAAATTTTCACCTAATTGAATCGCAAAAATGCTATGATTAGATAAGGAAAGCTTTACAAAGTACTTTAGAAAGAAATGTATATAAAAATGTCCAAAAAGTGTTTTTTTGTGACATAGAATTTTTTTTTTTTTAAATCCATAAAGTATAGATGATACAAGCTTTCTAATGCAAAAGTTTTGACCTCATAGGCCAGAATTAGGTTTAATTAACTCATTAATGCCAATTGGCAACAAAACTTGCCACTTAAGTCGCATGAAACATTTAAATTTGGAAACCAGTATTTTAGCACGAAAAATTTCCTTTTATCTAATCTGAAATTTTTACAGATTAAATAAGTCAAAATTACAGCATGGAAAAACTGGTGTCAGCTTGTATCGAAGAATTAAAAAAGTAAAAGATTCTTGTCGTGAATGGGTTAAGTGGTTGATTCCAAATACATGATAAAAATGACATTATGATTTTAGCTTTGTTTTCAATGTTTTGATTCATAAAATGACTGATTTGATTAAATAACAATTCGTGGAAGTAGCTGATACTGTACTTTTTCTTGTAATATTTCAGTGGCTGACTGTGATCTTTGGAACAATTAGTTGTAACATAGAAATTTTTAAAACATTCATAAATTATAGCTGATACAATCTTCATAATGCAAAAATTTTTACCTCATTGTAGGCCAGAATTAAGTTCAATTAAGTGGTTGATTCCAAATACATGACAAAAATTACATTATTTTTTCTTTGTTCTCAGTCATTTAATTTATAAAATGACTCATTTGATTAGGTAACAATTCATGGAAGTAGTTGATACTGTACTTTTTCTTGTACTATTTCTGTGGCCTTCTGCACTCTTTACAGCAATTAGTTTATTCTAACTGAACTTTTTCTCTGAGAAAAAAAATGTTTAATTTTTTTTAAAAAATCGTACAAATTCAACTATGTTTATTTAATATTATGCTTAAATAACTTAATACTTTTCTGTTCATGAAAGCTCCATATTCATTGAAATTTTTTTCACGCCACAGATGATGTGGCCAACATTTAATTGGTATGCCTGTGTATGTATACATTTATGTATAATTATCATATTTAATTTTATTTATCTAATTGATCATTCATTTAAAGAATTTTTGTGTTGTGGTTTCTGTAAATTTCTAAAAGACGTTAAATACTTTTCTAGCCGTGGACCTAAAGAAGCAGATGAACTAAGTCAACGGCTTGGCTTCAAATTTTATGGAACATACAAATGGGTCAAGCCATCGCACATGTGAAACTGAAATGACTTTATATTCTTTTAATAGATCTTTCTTTTCATAATGTTCATTAATATGTTGTTCTTTGTTTTATATATATATATGTCTCCGATTGTTATTTATTCCTTTATACAGTTTATTTAAAGTGATTTTTAGTATTGTTTCCAGTGTCTCAGAACTGTGATGTTTTCTGTACACCTTTTCTGATTTAATACAAGTAAACATTATAATATGAGATTTTTATGGTCACAATATTTTAATCTACATTAATCTAAGTAAATGAATTTGATTATAAAATACAGAATTTTTGCATTATTAATTCTGTACTAGTTGAAATTACATACCTGCTTTTATTGTGGATTTTCATTTAATAGTAGGGTAGCCTGTAGTTTTAATTGCCTTAAAAATTATTATGAAAATATTTATATATGAAGTGGCTTAATAAATGCATTTGTACAGCACAATATTTTTATGATGTTTTTTATTATATATATTATGAAAGTTCCTGATCAAATTTGGAAAGGTTTATATAAACATAACAGATGTTTTGCTTTTCATAAATATTAGATATGTTTTATATGAAGAATACTTTTTTTTTTTTAAATTTATATGTATAGAATACAAATGTTGTTAGAAGTTGTGTGTGATAATTTTGTTAATTTTTTTTTTCATATGTTTTTATTTTGAATTATTTGAACAAAATATGTGTACATGAGGGAGAGAGAAAAAGAAAAGAAATCTCCCTAGTATGCAGTAATCTAGATTAAAAATGGTTGTGAATTAGTTTTTTACTTTCATATTTTTTTATAGTTTGTTTTAATTTAGATTTTTTAGAAATATTAAAATGTAATCAAGACTAGTATGCTATTTCTAATAATAGTGTAAAATAATGAACAAAACTTATGTATAATAATGAACAAAGTTAATGCATGCAATGAAAAACATGGATTTCTTTTATGTTAAATTTACTTAATTTTTTTAATTCAAAATTATTTGAAATTATAATTTGTCTTCTTCAATGAAATTCTTTCTATTTTAGAAAAGTATTTTCTTATCACAATGTATTGGTCAAATTTAAAGAGAAGTTTGTAATTGTTAGGGTAGGTTTAGTTAACCAGCTGATGCTGTGGAGGGCTGTGCTCACTTTATTTTAAAAAATATGATTGTGGTTTGCTGTTGAATATCTTAAATTCTATAACAAATTTAATTTGTTTTATGAAATTTAAGTAATTTTTAAAAGACATAATGTATGATATAATGAAATGTATTATTTTAAAACTTTTTTTTCTCCATGGGTACATAAAAAATCTTTTTTTGCAATAGTACATACTGTGATATTTTAAAAAAGACAAATCATTGTTTTATAGCTCCTTTTCTTTCTTTATAAAGTGTGTTAAACTTTTACTCCAACATGTTTTACTTTGAAATAAAAATTTATGTTTATTTTTAAGCTTGCATTCTAATATCTTTTTAATTTGCTTAAGTTATTAAATTAGTTGCATAAATTGATTTTGAAAAGTTGTTTTAAAAATCTTCTCTAAATCAAATGACTTATAAAATCTTTTTAAATTAAAAATATGTGTACATGATCATTAATAACTTTCAAATTAAATTAAACTTCTATAATGCAGAAACAATAAATACTGACACATACCTCCCTAATAAAGAATCATCTATATGAAAACATTATGTAGATCTTTTTTAAGAAATTATTGACAAAAATTACATTTTGTTTTTAAGTGTAAAAGTTACAGTTAATAAAATGTCCAAGAAACAAAAGGGGTAAAACAAAATTACTTAAAAGAAAATTTTTGCAATTTTTTTAATAATGTAAATGAATTTGATTAAATAAATTTATTAGTATAAGAGAAGGGGTAAAGTATGAAGGAGAAATAAACTTAAGGATCTAGCAGAAGCCATTTTAGTGTAAAATGAAAATGAATTGAATATGTTAATTGAAATCTCTAAAGAACAGATATTATGCTGTCCTCGACAAAAAAAAAAAAAAAAAAAAAAAAATCTTTATATAAAGTCTAATAAAGCGGAATTTTAAATTATTTTAAGTTTTACAAATATTTTTATGAAAATGCAGGAAAGCTTTTGGACGCTCAGAGTGTATGTTGAGCATTTTTCATTTTATTACTTTAATTATGAAATGGCAGCCAATTAAGTAAGAATTTAAAAAAAAAATATCCAAAAAATAACTCATGTTTACTGACCCCCCCCCCCCCCCCCCACACACACACACACACACACACCTGACATAATCAGCTGAAAATGAAGCATTCGATTAATATATTAATAGTTTAACATAAAAATAAATAAAAAATTATGTAGATCATTCTAAAATTCTATTATAACAAGGAAATCTGTAAAAATGAAGCTCATTATGCTCTCCAGGTGTAGCAAAGGCCGTGTAATTTTCTAGGATAAGTATTTTTAGAGAAGTATGTTGCGAAGATTGTTTAAAAATGCAAAAACTTTGATTCGTGTTCTGGAAATAAAAGCTAACATATGAAAAGTCTCAGCAGAAAGCATATTTTATTAGAATTTAAAGCATTAGTCCAAATTATTTAATAAAAAACTGCTGATATATAGTTGGGGTGGCCCGATAGTTGCTTCCTTGCAAAAATGAGAGATTACATTCCAAGTGAGTTTAAATAACATTTGTTCTTACTACCAACATATTATTTTTATTGAGCCATGGTGAAATTTAAAAAGAAACCAATTGAAATAACCATTATGAACTAGCAGTATAAATTTCAAATTGGCAAAATTATCCCCAGCTTAAAGATAAAATAAATTATGGTAAACCTGTACAAAGCAGTCCTTTAGCTATGAAAAAATAATTATATTTTTATCGAAATACTCATAAACAATTCAGTTGATTGAATTCTGACATCATATATTAACATAAATCTATAATATTTGATTCTCAAGGAATTACATAAAACAGGAAATATGAGCGATGAAATTATATTCGATCATTAAGAAGAATGTCTTGACATATTTGACTTTTTTATATTATGATCTTAGTGAAAATATATATAATAATTAGTTGCATAACTGAAAGGCAATTGTGACCATTAAGTAGAAAATTAGATAAATAACAACATCATTAATTTGTGTTACATAGTGGTGTTTGACAGTTATCTAACAGAAATGACTTGCAGATGTTACGAAGATTTAAAGCAGTCATTAAGAGATTAATAATAGCGCAATGCAATACACCTCTTTTAACATTAAGATTAGCATGAAAGTGCATAGATTGATTTTAATTTTTACTTTTGATTATATCATGCAGTTATGATGAAAATAACCTAAAAAATAGAAAAACGATTTATTTATAATAAAAGGTTATATGATTTAGCTTACACGTTAAATTAGAAAGATGATTTTCTTTCATTTACATGAAATAAAGAGGGGTTATATAATTTAAGATTACTTTAAATTAAAAATGTATGATTTGTATCATACTCATGTTTTGCCAGAATTCTGCAATTGTTAGTTTAAATTATTTTAAAACTAAATAAGCACTCCTTAGGTTTTTTTATTATTATTCTAAATGGTGCATAAAAACAAAACAAAACAAAAAAATGGACTTTAGTAAAATATTTGTAATACTAGGGTGGGTTTTTTTTAGGAAACATTTCACTGTAGGTTTTTTTTTTTTTTTTTTTTTTTTTAAAGAGGACAGCACAATAACATTTTATTAAGGGACTTATTTAGTTGTTCTCAGACCTCATTCATTCATATTGAAAAATTTATTCTGTGAATAAAATATTTAAATCTTTCTAAATCAGGTTATAGAAATATATGTTCTGTAAGCATCAAAATGACAAGCATTTTAGACATCAATATGGTAGATGTGTAGTAAGATGCAGTAAAAATGAATATTTTAAAGCATTTTGCATACTTAAATAATATAAAATATATAATTAAATTTTATATTATTATGTTATAATTAAAACTTCAGTTTAACTGTCTCAAATTGAGAACCTAGTAACATTTTATTTGAGATTGAATATTTATCAATTTTTACATTATATGATAAATAAATCCCCAATCCCTAGCAGAAACTTGCTATAAGTAACATTAATAAATTTTTCATGGTTCAAAAAATGAAACTGGTGACATCTGAATTGATAAGCTTTTTAATACAGTGAAACCTCCTTGAACGGTCACCTCTGAACGACAACCTCTGAATACCGGCCATATATGGATGGAACCAAACGCGTTCGATAGCATTAACATTAGTGCGAACCTCTAAATAAGGAATTCGGAACAACGGCCGCTCAAAAGTCACGAGAGCAAAAATTTAACAGCTTCCGATACCATTTCATATTTATTTGCAAAGCAAAATGTGAAGCAGATCAAACGAAATTTACTTGATATGTCAACAAAAAGTCACTTAATTACTTAATCCTTTTCCAAACACTAATATATTAATCCTTTTGATAACCATTCAGAATGTCCTAAATTCCCAAAAAGAGGTACAGGGAGAACAGAAAGACTTTCGTACCACTGTGGGTATCTGGACAAAAGTCAACAAATAATCTGTCAACTCTTTGAATACTGGACTCTGACAACATAGCATTGAAAATACGGGCGGATACCGTGAAATATGCTGCAAGATAATTTCTTGCCCCTCCCCTTTTTTTAGCTACTTGACAGCACTGAATAAAGAAATGAAGAAACAAAAACGCAAAATCCTTCTTTTTATGGACAATTCGAAATTTCATCCTTCTGAAAATGATTTCAGCAATCTGAAAGTAGAAGACCTTAATAATAATGACGAAAATTTAGATAATATTCTTAGAATGGCAGGCATAACAAATATGAAGGCCAGCGAGTTTGTATGTCTGGACAAAGATTTGGCTGTTACTGCTACATTTGATTCCATACAGCAAATGGTGGAAGACAGGAGAGAGGAAGAGAAAAATGATGAGGAAGAGGAAATGGAAGAGATTATAGAATCACCTAACATTTCCAGTATTAACACACATATCGAAGTTTTGACGAACCTTCGTGAAATTCAAAATTTTGCTTTAAGTCATAATGATGAGGAGTTATACACGAAAACAACTCATATTGTTATTTCTTTGGAGAAAAATATTTGCAGCAAAAAAAAAAAACAACAACAAAGCAATTGCAAATCACTTATTTTCTTAATGTAGTATAACAATGTGGATAAATTAAAATGGCAGTTTCCATTTAAATTTGTATATTTGGATTTTTTTTAAATGAAACCTCTGAATAAAAACCACCTCTGAAGAGCGGCCACTTTTCACTGGTCCCACGGGTGACCATTATTCAGAGGCTACACTGTATGTTAAAAAGATGCATGACAATAAAGAAAAGTTTTTAGCACATGAATACTTTGAACAATTTTGATCTTTGGCATGCATCAGTTCTATTACAATATTTTAAAGTATGAGTTATATTTGTATTATAACAAAGCTGCTTATTTGCTCATTTCCCTAAAAGAATCTTTTTAATAATGCCTGGTATTTACTTTTCTTCTATTGGAGAAAAAAAGCTTTAAATTATAAACTGGCTAAACCTGACATGGAATTTAGCAATAAATCTACCAGATGCTAAATTTTGTTACTAAACTTCTGGTTGTAGCTATAAAACATAACAATAATAAAGTTAAAATTATAATTATTGTCCTATAAATTATTGTATATGACTTATAAGGTTTCCTAATGGGAAAACTGGATTTTTCTAATGGAGAATTTTAAACTATTAAAATGTTTGGATTAAGGATTTTCTAAATATAAAATAGTTTTATTAGTGTGTTTTAAAACCTTTTTTCTCTTGAAATAATTTTAAAAAATGCTCATACTGTGACATAATTACACTATATTTATATACAAGTTTCAATATAGTGTGTTCAGAGTGCCTTTAAAATCTACTTAAAACTTCATAATTAAAGTTTCAACAACTAGAAGCAATATTTTTTGTGAGTTTTTGAAAATATTTAAAGTTAGTTTTTCTAGTGTGTCTTAGCTGTTAATATAATGCTTGATTTGTGCAAAATTTTCTCAAAGTAATATATTAAACTAATAACTAGTAACCAATCTATTAAAATCTAATTTTTATAAGTAAAGTAAGCTGAAATTTACTTATGTCCATCTATTTTGATTTAGCTTAAAATAGTGGATGAACATGCACATAACAAAATCACATTCTTGATGATGTCTGGTTTTATAGTATGAAATGAGTTATCATCCATAATATTGAATGAAAGTTTCTTCAGGGTTAGTTAGAGGTAAATTTTTATATAATTTTGATACTTCGGTTATAAACATATTTATTCAATATTGGTGTTCGAATTTTTGAATTATATTTTTTAATATGGCTAAGACCCTGGTCAGGCTGTTATATAATCTAACTCAAACCCCTTGAACCTTCTGAGCTTCTTCCAAAAGTTATCTCAGTTATTTCCAACAACAGTCTGCTAGATATAGCTGCTACTTCTGCTGTGGTTTTATGTTGAAATTTTGTATTTTCTTGAAATACAGTGCATGTTCCAGTTTGAAATCCTTGCTGATTTACAATTTGAGTACAGACAGTACAAACTGTACATACTCAGATGGCTGATTTGTTTATGTTTTAGTAATATTAAGCTGATTTTAAAACTTTTCAAATTGTGAACAATGGGCAATTTTGATTTTTGGTCTTGAAAATCAGAGTTAAACTTGTTTAACATAGTTAGAATGTGATATTACTTAAATAGATCAATTACAGGTGATTAAAAATTCTGAACTGGTGTTTTTTTTTTATACAGTATAACTTATGTTATACTACATTTTATGATCTGTATATTTGTTTTTGTTGAAATCTGTTAAATCTAAAGTATTAACTGTTAAATAATGCACAAAGTGTTTATATTTGTTGTTGTTGAATGATTATTACTCTTAAATTATTGTAACTGCTTTGCTTCTTTTAAGTACTTATTTTAATGAATTGTTTATTCTACTCAATTTTTAAGAAGCACCAAATATCTTTTTTTTTTTTTTTTTTGCTGTGATGTATGAAAATTAGATCAGTGAAGCTTAGCTGTGTTTCAAATTTTGTTTTTTATGCATATAATATATATGAAAAATTGCCTTTGCTGTGAAATCTCATCTTTTCTTGGAAAAAAATGTTTTTGGCATCAATAAACTTTATATTTACTCTATTTTTTTTTTTCATTTGTTCCCTAAAAATTTATTTGATTATCATAATGATCCAGTATTTTCATCTATCAATTCAATCGTCTCATTACAGTTGAGTTGCTATAAGTGTACATATTTGTAAGAGGAAAAATAATTAAATAACTCACGGAAAGTTTTATAAAGGATATAAACATATTTATTCAGATCTGACCACATTTATACTACTGTTCATTTCATTTGTCACGACAATGTCTCACAAGTGGGTATATTTTCATAGAGACAAGTTTATTAAATCTCATTAACAGTTAATGTATGTGGAAGAGAGATAAATTTTTGAGGAGTTGGAAATCCTATTGATGAATGGCATTATTGTGATAGAGTAAAGAAAAAATTCAAAACAATAAAGATGAATCAAATTTTATTCAGGCTTGAATATCACAGCAAAAATAAAATTAAAAGACTAAGTTTTTTCTCTTTGCATTGCTTCTTATTTGATCTTTCTTATAAATAGAAGTTGGAAAGATCACTTTACTGCCGCAGAATTCCCAGAGCGCAGCATTTCGCATGATGGTCCTTGCTACATTCCTTTTATACCGAGACACTTGCAGAAGCCAGGAAGAAAAGGGGAAAAAAATCTGAAAATTGATACTGGACAAATTTAAAAGGAAAAAGTACAAATTAAACACCTCGAAATGCAGTAAGGGCTGGACTCGGGGCTCTGAAGCTATCGACAAACCCCTGCGGCTTTGAGCTCTATGTTCATCTCGGTCGGGGGTAGGTGGGCTGGGAGACCGCCGCAGAATTTGCAGAGCACAGTGTTTCGTATGATGGTCCTTGCTACATCCCTTTTATACCGAGACACTTTCAAAAGCCAGGAAGAAAGGGGAAAAAATCTGAAAATTGAAACCGGACAAATTTAAAAGAAAAAATGAACAAATTAAACGCTTCAAAATGCGGGAAGGGTTGGGCCCAGGGCTCTGAAGCTATCGACGAACCCCTGCGACTTTGAGCTCTATGTTCGTCTCAATCGGGGGTTAGTGGGCTGGGAGACCGCGGCAGAATTTGCAGAGCACAGCATTTCGCATGATGCTCCTTGCTACATCCCTTTTATACTTAGACACTTGAGAAAGCTAAGAAGAAAGGGAAAAAAAATCTGAAAATTGGAAGAGAAAAATTTAAAGGAAAAATGAACAAATTAAACACTTTGAAATGCGGGAAGGGTTGGGCTCGATGCTCTGAAGCTATCGACAAACCCCTATGGCATTGAGCTCTATGTTCGTCTCATATTTTGTGCTATATATTTTGTGCTCGTGTAAATGAAAGTGCTTCCGACCTATACCGGGAGGAAAAGTTAGCTTCCATATTCCATGTTTTTAAAAATTCAACTCATTTTACTCAAACACCCGAAGCTAAAATGCCTAGAACCTGACAATAGAAGATTCAATCCCAGTTTTTGTTAATACTGAATTTGAATGCAAACTTCAGCATGAGAGTTACAGCACAACAAAAATCATTGTTTCAAAATATCAGCCAACCTAGAATTTCAAACAGCTATATCTCAGCCATTTTTTAAGTTAAAATCAAAACAAAAAATGCTCCGGAATCCTTGTATCACGATTTAACACTTAACAGAAACAATTTTTTCAATTTATATATTCTTTTTGTACATCTTTGTGAATTAAAATTTTTTTTTAACTAGCCTTCATTTTGAAACAAAATGGTGCTGGCCAACGAACTCGGTGAAGACCTAGGTATATCTTGTACAGATTATCAAGTCACATTCATATCGGTTTATAAATACCTGAGTTACAGCATAACAAATATCAGATTGTTTCAAAATGGTGCAGTTATTCCAGGTCCCTGCTTAAGAGGACCCAATGCTGAAAAAATTGATTTTTTTAAATGAGAATGGGTACAAATTGTGACAACAAATATGTCATTGGAGGGCATCTAATTTAATCTTTGCCCCATGCCCCCAAGTAGTGTTAGTTAGGGAAAGACATGAAATCGGTCTCTCCAGTTTTGTTGTCCCAGTGTTAAAAGATTCTAAACAAGTTGTCTATTCAAAGAATTTTGTTGGTATGTTAAATATATGCTAACAAATTATATATATAATTCATATAGTAACAACCACCAGAAATGTATTTGCAATGCTATTGTTTTTGGGACTGAGTTATGCAGATTAAGAGATACTAGGTTTATTTTAGCCTATATTTAAAACAAAATTAATGATTTAGAAATATACAGTTACAGTTGGCCAAATAAAAGAACATTCCATACATTTAATATTCAAATTGTCACAAGCCCCACCAGTGGCGGAGAGGTTGTGCTCTCGAAGCTGGTAGACGGGAGGTGCTGGGTTCGATCCCAATCGCGCTCGTCGGCCTAATCGTTCGGAGTTTTCGTGGTTTTCTTCGAACCGTGGATTTATCCATGCGTAAATACGGGTTAGGTTCCCTTAGAAAGACCCCCACGAAGGGCACTCCCCCCGGGCCTATATCCCATGTGTAGATAATTGGCCGTCAACAATCAACCCAACCCAACTCAAATTGTCACAAACAGTCATTCATTCAACAAAAAATTGATATGGCTATTAAAGTTGTTTCCAATATTCTCTTAAAATTATTTCTGTCATTTTGATGCCCTAAGTGTTTGCCTAATCGTAGAAACGGCACTGAATTTTGAATTATAATAGATTGCTCCTTGATTCGCTGTTGTCATAAAATGTAAAGTTTTGGAACATTTTCTGAAATGAATACCGCTATTCAATTTCTTGATATCTAAAATAGAATGTCTGCTAGCTCTATGCATTTTTGAATGAAAATGACTTCAGAATTTGAAAATAGCCAGTTATGATTAGAAGTTAAGAGATGCCAGAACTAAAAATATATAAAAATGTCATCTGAGTTTATTAAATTTTTAAATTATCATTTAAATTTGGTTAAGTGCCTTTCTTAAAATGTTATTTTCCTCTCTATGATAATTAGAAACATTCAAATTATATTTAATGTCATAGCAAATACCCCATAAACAAGGCATTGCAAACACTCTGCCCATATAAAATAGACAGAAAATATACATTTTTCTCAAAATAGTTTTTAATGATTCCATGCATCTTTTTTTTTCTTACTCGTATATGCTCATAAAATCTTTACAGTACAGTTACACTCATGTGCAAAAATGAAGTTTTGTTGTCATTTAAAAAAAAAAATCATTATTCCATGAATAATAAAATTTTATTTTCATTATGAAAAAACATTTTGGGGTACTAAAAACTAAGGGGGCATAAAATACACAAAATACTTGATCAAAACCTCAATTTCCTTACAAGCTATCATTTATAGGAGATGCAGGAAAAAAAAAAAAAAAAATCTAACCCTGGGCACCATGATTACTAAGGTTGTCCCTGCTCCTTAATATATCCAAATATTATAAATGAATTTAGATGTGTACTATTGCATTTTTTCTTCTATTTTTGTTAAAATATGATATTATTATAGCCATAGTTGTTATTTGGTAATATATATATATATATATATATATATATATAGGATCAGGTTTTGAGTATTTGCCAAGTTCTATTAATTTATGAATTTTTATCATATTAAAAGCTTACCTAGTATTTGCCTGCAGTATGATTAGTATAACGGCTACAGTAGGGGAGAGGGGGGGGGGGGAGGGCATGTTTGAACATTTTTTTAGAAAACCGACATATTTCTTACTTGAATTATATTTATTACATTTTAAATATTATATGAAAAACAATGTATTTCTTCATCATATGAGCCAAAAATTTAAAGTTTTTCAAATAAATTAAATATGTTGACACTTTAAAAAGCTCAGGGATTTCTGTTCAAACCTGCTCCATGTAGGGGTACCTTTGAACAAATAAACAAAATATGAAAATATTAAGAGTTTTTATGGAAAAACTGCATAGCTTTAAGAAATATAAAATATTCAGAATAAAATTAGCAACATTTTATTGAAATTGCTAATTTTTTATTATTTAACCAAATTTATATCAATCAAAGTTGATGTCAAAGCTCAGTGTCAAAACAGTACACAGCCCCCCTCCAGTTATGTTTGGTTGTGACAACTTTTTATATCCTTGAAATCGACCAAACTGATAGCTGATGCAACTGGAAGATAAAATTTATCTTCCTCTATTTTACGAAGAAATCTGAGATTAATCTCTGTTTTATCCTCCAACTGCAATTAAATCGGACCAACATAATGAAGAATTTTAACAATGAATGAAGCCTTGCACAAAATAATATAAATTTTAAATCATAATAAAGTTTATATATGTTTAAAAATGAAAAAGAATCCAAATATATGACAAGACAAACTCTCATGTTAAACCACAAAAAAAAAAAAAAAAAAAAAAAAGTGTTTCTGCACTTAATGTGTTGGAGTTGGCAGCCCTGTATCAATCCAACTTTCATATTAAGTATAATAACTCTTAGTTAATCTCTTAATTTTCACATTTTCTAAAAGAAAATCCAAAATTAATAATATTTAGATACATCCATAACTCTTTACTTCATAGTTTTAATTGTTCAATGGTGTCCCATCACATGGTGTTAGCATTATAACTATTTACTCAATTAGGCTTAAGAATTTGAATAAAACAAAGCTTATAAGCTAAAGCTAACATCTTTATTTAAATATTGAACACTCAATTAAAATTTTAGGGATACAAGATTGTCAAAAAAATGCTTACAACTTTATTTTGTTAAGTTTAGATTGAAGAAAGAGAAAAATACATACTTTGCATAGACAGTAGTGTGCATGCAAAATGGTAAAGCTTTGTATCCTTGTTGCATTGAAGCAGTAGTAATGTGATGCCATCTATATTTCAAAAATATAATTTATTTAAAGTAAAATATATACAGTGTTCAAAGGTGCCTCCAGTTCAAACGTGCCCCCCTCTCCCCTACAAATTACTAAATATTTTTTGTCACACTTCTATTTGGTGTACAGGAGATTTATTGCATGTAACTTATACATATGATTTTGAAAAAATAAATGTGAACTTTATATTCACATATTTTAGAATTGTGATTTATCGAGATCTTTTTATTAGAATGATAAATGGTGTGCGATTTTCAAAATTTTTATTTCAAGATGCAATAGTTTAAATCTTCTTATATAAGACTAGATAGTACTCGTCAAGATTTGACGGTAAACAACTTTAAAATCCCATTAGTAATATGTTTTAATTTTTAATTAGTTAAATTTAACTTAATTAAGTATCGAAAACTTGATGAATTGTTATGCTGTGTAAGCGATCCCTATACATATAAAGAAATTGTTATCGCTGTCATTCTAACCTACTCAACTAATGAAGTGAAAGGATTTTAAGCTTGTAATTTATAACCTATTATGCTTGCTTTTTAGCAGGAATTTAACTAAAAATATTAATTCAATGAAGGCTTTTATTTTTATTTACTCTTTTTTTTTTTTAAATATCAATATTAGTATTTTCTAATTTTTTTAATTATGCGACCCTTAAGATTTTTCATTACTTTTATCAATCTGATTCTAAAATATTATTAATATGTTAAACCATGTATATCATGGTGATTTCTTTTATAGTTTTTATATGAATGTTTTTTTCCTTCTTTCTTTTTCCTCTTTTCTTTTTTACGGAGAATAATCACATACTTTTCTTAGTATATAAACATATCTTCTTGATAATGGGCAGACAAAATATAGATAAAAGTTTAGGTCAATTTATTTAATCGATAACACATGCAAAATCTTTGAATTTAAATATTTTTAATATAAAATTAATAATTTAAAAAATATATTTTGTGTGTTAAATTTTACTTATCACAGTTACAATATATTTTTTAAATAACAATACTGAGTATTTTCTGAATATTTTTAAATTATGTAACCTTTATTTTTTACTATTATTATGTATTTATTCTTTTTTTATGAGTCTTACTCTAAAACCATGAACTTAAAATTTGTTGTTTGCAGCTAACAATTTATAATACATTTTTTAATTACTTGAATTTTATTGTACATTTTCATACATTATTTAATTATTAAATCATGGATATCAAGATAATTTCCTTTATATTTCCTGTATGAATACATTTCTCTCTCTTTTTTTTTTTTTTTTTTTTTTTTTTTTTAATAAAAAATAGTTAGATATTTTTTTTAGTGTATATATATGACATCTTGATAATGGTCATACCAAATATATCAAAAATTGTACATCAGTTCAATTTATTTAATCGATAATTACATGCATGATCTTTTAATTTAAATAAAAATTGGTAATTTAAAAAATATATATTGTTGGGTGTTAAAATGTACTTAATTATAAAGCATTCGAATAAAAAAATTTACAAATTATATAACTTCTCCTGAAGTAAAATAATATATTATTGAATTGAATTATCTTATCGCTAAGTAAAAATCAGTCTACCCGGAGTGAGCATCAAATGCATGCTGTCATCAGAGAACCACAGCTGAAAACTAGTGCCTTAGATCACTCAGCCATCCTGACCTCACGCTAGTTTACTCTAAAACTGGATATGTTCTAGATGTATATTACACATGTGCATTTATGTCTTTTTTTGCACTGAAAAAATTGATCTTAAGAATTACCTTTTCATTTTAATCATGGATGAAGATAACCATGGAGATATCTTCATAGAATATTTTATATTGCCATTGAGCAAAATTATTGCATCCATGATCTATATTTTAATGAATCTCATATTGTTTACCATTGCTGATTGCTAGGTGATACAATTTTCAATGCAAGATATATAAAAAAACATGCATATTTCAATGCAGCTTATCACTCAAATTGTTTTTTTTTTTGTTTGTTTCTCACAATCTTTCTAAAAAGATCAATCTTATCCAGTTTTATTGAAAAAATTAAATCTCTGAAAATTAAAATAAAATGACTGATTTTAATGAAAGATTATTGGGATCCGGATGAGCTCACTCCGGAAGTGTTATACACTTAGCGCTATTATATATATAATGTCTTCCACTCTCCCTTCCTCCAAACTTAGGCTTTGTATAGATCAATGGAGTAACCATTATAACTAATATCCAGTTAGTGTAATTTGATCTTTTAGAAGAAAAATCCTCCCCTATCTTCAAAGTTGGTGGCCAGGTCACCCTTCATTGCTATTGCAGTGAGTGACATGGTCACACAAACTCTTTTGACCTGTGTACTTTTTGCGTTTCCCCCTTGTGCAAAGTGAGATAATAGGAGCCCATTTAATCCCTATATGCATTTTGTCTGATCTGGTCATTTGTGGGAATGTGCTTGTTGATAAATATTATTTTTGGAAACTAATCAGTCATGTGAAAATAAACAGAAGGAAAGAACAGGGAATTATTATAGAAATCTAAATAAAAATAGATGTCATGAAGGACATCATGCATCTAAATTCATGGCAGTCTGGCTTCAAAATGACTAATATGGAGCAGAAGGTAAGAGCATGCACAATTGCTTGCTTTAGTTAGGGTCTTATCAGAAAAAAATCCTCACTCATCTATACGACTTTTTATTTTATTTTATGCATTCACAAATTCATTTCCATTCCAGGGATGCCACTTTTCCGCGGAAACGCGGATTTCCGCTTTTTTGCTTATTTTCAAAATCCACGGATTTCCGCTTTTTTTTTTCTTATTTCTCGGACGCATTTCTCTTTAATGCATCAAGCGGAACCAACCAACCAACCCATTTGTCGGAAGAACTCCTGAACACTTTCTCCTCTGTGATTGGTGAGTACGTTTGACGTCACATCGTCAGTGGGAGTAGTCATGATTCAACTGACCAATGAGCGCGAAGTGTCGTGGCTTTCGATAAGTAGTGTAGATGAGCCGTGCCGTGTTTGTTTACTTTTTACCGACGCTGCGCGGAAATAGATAGTAAGATTTGAAATCTCATGATGGATTAAGTGTTTAATCTCGTCATTTGTTTTTTGATTTATATTTAATTATTGCGCCGCAAAAGACAGATTTTGATAGTAATAAGTATTATGGGTGAAAAAAAGTCCGTATACTGAATGCACGGCACGTTGTTTTGATTTCCAATTTTGCCAGATATAGTAATGCCCGAAATCATATAGATAATCTACAATCCATCAAATTAATTGTTGATGGAATGGATCAAAGAATCATTAAAGCGGAATATTTATTTTCGTCTTTTTTAGTTTTAGTGGATCATAGTTTACCATTAAATGCTTTATAACATGCAGTATTCCTATTTAAAAAGATGTTCCTGAATGGTGCTGTAGTAAAAATAGTTATGCACAAGGACAAAAAGAACCACAATTGTGAAAGAAATGGCTGATAAATTCTAAATATCTGCACATGATAGAGTTCTGCATTGAAGATATATCCAGCGACTATTTATTCTTATATTACCTATTATGTTAAAAATAAATTTTTAGTGACTGCTAATGTTGTTAGAGAGCACGATTTAAAAAATGAAAAAGGTAAAAATTATGTTTTTAAAATCTTTTGTTTATAGTATTTTCAGTTTCATTGCCTAAAAACTAATTTTATGTAGGAAAATATAGCTAGACCTTCATATAAATAATTTGCTATCACATTGATCTTTTCACCAAATGCTTTTGTAGCTGTGGCAGGTTAAACATTAGCCATATGAATTAACTGATGTTTTGAGTGAAAGCATGTAGGTTTTTAAATGTATTTGCTTATAAAAATTTTAAAGAATAGTTTTACAATTTTGAGGAATTCTCATTTATATCAAATAATTATTGAATAAAATTTTGAATTAGCCATTTTTGTTATATTTATTAGTGTTCTTATTTTTATATTACATGTATATATGTTTCAATCTGAATTCAAATAATGACACAAATTTTATTTCGCGTATCATTTTCACTTTTTTTGCTCGATTTTTACCCCGCGCACAGGTTTAACTTTTTTGCTCAATTTTCACCTCACGCGTCATTTCCTCTTTTTTGCTCTTTTCTCAGACTCATCCCTGCCATTCCTATTTGCCTGAAAATTGAAAATTTTTGCATCCAGGTGCCTAAGAATTAAGTAACATTCTCTCTTTCCTATAAATTTGAAATAGCTTGACTTATAGTAGATTACTATATGGATCCATCCTGTAATTGTTATTCTTCGGCAATCAAAACACTAATTTTGATGTCATTTTATAAAATAAAAATAAAATCAGTTTTTTTGGAAAATAAACTATTTTATTTCTTAGGACCCGATCTCTGATTTTTTTTTTTTTTTTTTTTTTGTCTTTGTCAATAAAAAATATTCTGCGAATGTGTCAGAAAGCATCACATTCGAGGTTGCGAACAAGCTGTTCTCAAACTGGCTATTTCCTTAAATGTTTAAAAGATTCTTTATCATCCATAAGCATGTAAAAGTTTGATATTCATATCAGAGTGGTAGAGCTGATACAAATTACCAGGGCCTGGCTGTTTTTAAAGGTCCATCTTTCTTTTTTCTTTTTGTTCTTTAAATGAACCAGAGAAATTTAGGCTCGAGCACCTCTTATTTTTTTTCATAAAATTTTCATGTTTATAACTAGCAAGATAAAAAAAGTCAGAATTTGAGTCTTCTAATGTGTCCATGTGAATGCTATTACATAGCATCAGGTAAAAGCTATTAACATAAGTTTTATCTGCCAGTAAATAATCAATTGTGGTGTAACTATGGCTATAATCGTGAAATGACAAGGGTTCCCAGGAGGGACACTGTTTTAAGACTTTCTTGAGGGGTCAAAACTTTTTACAGAAGCCAAAAACGAAATTCTTGTTTTGCACAGTTGATAAACAGTTGATATAGTTTTATTCTCATACATCTATTTTTAAATTAGTTTAAGTTCACACATTGATGATAAATGTATCTCACTTTGAGTATGTTGCAGTAGCAAGGCTTTAAAACAAACATTATATTTATAATTAATTTCTGTGATTAGTTTATTTAATACTAATGTTTCTATTATATTCAAATCTGACAAGTAACTTTAAATATTGTACAATTTCTGAAAAATTTATTTTCGAGTCTGACATGTGATGACTGAAATATCAAATTCTTTGGAGGAGAGTGAGAACTGCCCCTTCTAGTACCTTATCCTTCTGTAAATGGCATCCCTTGCTCCCATCTGCAGAGAATCCCATGGCAACTAAAAATGGATGTGTATGTAAGGTTATGGTTAAATATACGGCGGCATAATTAACTATACAAAACTTTATTACTTTAACGAAATATATAATTAATTCAACATATTCAAATAAACACAATTAATAAATAAGTATAATAACAGCCGCCCTGCAGCCATTCCCAAAAAACGCAGCATCACTCGAGACCGCCGAAGAGCAAGTGTCAAAAGATTCTCGCCGAATCCACCGTCAGTCTATACTTGGCAAAACTTTCCAAGCGCCAAACTTTTGCCAAATGGGAGAACGCTCCTTTGGCTCCGCTGGAGAAACTTAAATGAATTATGCTTCCTCTTCCATTTTCATATAAGGCGAATTAACGTCGCCACAGATGTACAATTAATACATCATTTCATAAATATAGTTATTAATTCCGTATCAAATGATACAGCTAGCAGACGTTTATACAGACCTTAACATCTAAGAATTTGTGGAAGAAATAAAAAGCTATAAATTTTATGCAATAGTGGGGGATAAACTTTTTAAACTGCTCCAACAGCAGATATCTTACAACTTACTTGTAAAAACAGGCTTTGTTGAAATATACCCCAGCTTAGGTTATTCACTGACAATATTTCTCATATTTCCTATGTCTCCTGAGCTTGGGGAGGAAATTGAAACAAATAAAAACATCAAAGAAGTACAAAAGAGCAACAGAGGCTTTCTAATTTAAGTGTAATTTCAATTGAAAATGAGCAAGCTGCTTCTGTTAATTACAATGGCATAATAAACATATCTGCAGCAAAAGAAGTAAAAATTTAATAAAATTTTTCAAGCACCAGTTGTTATATATATATTTTTTAAGCATTATTAAATATTTTGTGTAATATGGAAATTAGAAAATGAATTTAATTTGCAATGTAAAATGGTATTTAGAAAATTGCAATTTAAAAAAAAATTAAAGTTCTGATATTTAATTTTTCATCTTTAACCAACTTTCTATTACAGTAAAAACTTTACTATCTTATGTACATTAAATTCGATATTAGTTTAAAAGGAAGCTTTGTTTAAAAAATACCAAGCACACGTTCATTGAAAAAATTAACTATCTCTTTTGTGTTCTAGAATAGAAATCTGATGTAAAATACCTTTATTTCCCATCTCAGTAACAATTCAGGCATTTAAAATTGTAGTGGTGTAAACCACCAATTCTGAAAAGTCGAGTTTGATTCAGGAAAGTATCTAGATATAGAAATTTATTAATAAAAAGACCAGTATAAGTGACAGTTCCACAAAACTGGCTGTAGATAGCAACCAAAGATATTTTATAGTATTGGAATTAGTCCAGGTAATTGATTTTGATGTGGTCACTAAAAACCAATTTGTTGAAGTTTGAAAGTGCATTTCATAATGAGTGCCAGGTCCATTCCTCTACTTATTATGCCACAATGGAGGATGAAGCACAGAACCAAAGGGTCTAATAGGGTAATATTACTAATAAAATAAGTAACATCCAATAAATAAATGTTTTTTCAATGAGGAAGGCTAATTTTCTGGAACAGATAATTATAAACTACTCTTAGTATACTAAATTATTTTTTATTAAGAATTTCATTTGCTTAAATCATATGTTAATCCAGTATAATTATGTTTTAAAAAGTAGTTTAAATAGAACTCTTACTGTAGAGGTTTAATTTTTAAACATTAAAAACAGTTCTGGATATTGTGAGATTCATTGCTAATAGATGACATGTAATTGCACGTAAACAGCTAATTTCCGACTTCTGACCAAATACATAAATCATTAAAATTTATACCTTAATTTAAAACTATCTTTTATGACTTAGTGCGTTATTAGTCCAAATATCCATCAATGGAAGGTAGAACTTAATGTAATTAGAATCTCATTAGTAAGGCAACTCTTTTTTATCCAATCGCACCATAATCAATTTCCTGCATTTGGTCAGGTAGCCTGATTTTATCCTGACACTAATTTTCGTTTGTTGCAGGTCAGATTGAAATTAAATAGACTGGTTTGGATTTTTACTCTTTCGGGTCGGGTTCAGGTTGACTCAATTTTTCAAAAGAAAGTTCTGAATATTTTTCAATTGAAAAAAATGGAGATATAATTGTAGACTAATTTTACATAATTATATTAAAATATGTATTACTTTTCTTTCACTTTGGATTTAGGTTTGAATATTTCGGGTTGAAATGTATTACGTTCGGGTCTGGTTTTGTGATGATGAAATTATTTTGTCGGGTTCAAGTCTCGTTTCAGGTTGACTTTAAACAAAAATTTTGGGTTCAGGTGGGTACAACTCTTAACCCATGCAGATTGAAATTCGTTGAACACAACAGAAAATTCTTTTGAGTTCTTAAGGTGGTTAGTTCAAAAACAAATATTGCTCCCCACTCAACAATGCAAAACTTTTTGACACATTTTCTGATCCATTTTTAAACATGAAAGCATGATTATTGAAGTAATTTGTAATCAGTTTTTTTCTTCTCCTGTGCAGTCACTTTCGAAAATTCGGTTCAAAACTCCAACATTTTCTGAAAAATCGTCTGCCTTTACCGAAAAAAGACAAAAACAGATTACATAGTTTCTTAATAAGAGCACCTGCGAATTTGATACGTTTGCAAACAAAAATGAAATGAAAAATGTGTCAGAAAGTAGACAGTTTGGATTTTTGAATAGTCTTAAGACAATGACACTTATCACTGGCTTTAAACATCTCAATTGTAATAATTTATCATACAACTGCAGTAAAACCTGTGAAAATGAAATGTGTCAAAACAGAACCCTGTCTCGAAAAATTATATGGTCCTGACAAAAGGAAAAACAGCATTTACATCTGGTAAGACAAAAATCTGTCTAAAACGGAATGTACTCTATTTCTTGCAATTTCGTTTTTGACAAGGCCAATTACGTAATTCAATATTATGTATTTTGTGATAACATTTTAAATTTTAAAGTAAGGCATTGAATATTATAAACATAGTAAAATTGAAATTCGCTTTGTAAATTTACTTTGGGAAGGAGGGTGCCAAAATCTCTGTTTGCGCCGGTGGAAGAAAAGATAATTTCGGCCCTGTTTATTTTACTTTAATACTAAACTTTGTCCTTGTAAAAATATTTATGCATGTACAGGCCCTGATCATAACTAATTGGGGGGGCTCTGGGCAAAGATAAATTAGGGGGACCCATTCTAATCGTTGCAACATTATTCAAATAGAACTGATGGTCAGTCATATGTGTATGTGTAATGCATAAACAATATTTTTGCCCCTTGGATTTTAAATAGAAGAAAATTCTTAGCTCCGTCAATTCTAAATTAAGTACCTTAATTAATAAAAATACTCTTTTTTTTTTTTTCTTAGTACAGAACAAAACTCTTTTATATAACTTTAGCAACTTGTTATATTACTTTAAGATGAATGTAATAACTTCAACTTATTGAAGAGTTGGAATTGGAGGAAAAAGTAAATATTTTATAATTTAATATATGGATTTGGGACCCCTGAGCAAAGTCCCGATTTGCCCATGCGATAACAAGGGCCTGTGCACGTAGCAATGGAATGAAATTTGATTGTACTGATTATTAGAGATCGACTGAAACCTAAACCGAATTTCGGTGATCTTCCCACTTTCGGCCGAAACCGAAAGTGTCAAAAAAATTAAAAACTGATTAATACATACATAACTGCATATAATTATTAATTAATTAATAACAAATAATTAATAATTACTTAATAATAACTAATTACATTACTAATTTATTTATTAATTATACGTGTACTGAACCACATTTCTAACAAACAAACATACATATATATGTGTGTGTATAAGGTTCCAAACAAAAATGAAACATGAATAATACAACTTTTATATTTTATTATTTTGTAACAACCAATAATTATAGGCATTTATCAATAATTAATTAGCAATGTAGTCAAATAAGGTAAAACAAATTTAGTAATGATTATTTAATTTTTAAAAATATTCATATTTTCAGTTCGTTAATATTTTGCATTTAAATTGCTTAAGTAAAGGGTTAAGTATTGGTTAAGTAAAAGTAATTGTTTAAGTAAAGGGCACAAAAGCTAAAATAATTTATTCAATTTGACTAAAAAAAGAAAATTAGCATTAAGACAATATTTTAAGCCTAGAAATTATTAATTATAAACTTTATTTTCCATTTCAATATTCTCAAATTCTCTCTACATGTTTAACATTATTTTGTACTTTAGCTAATTTTAAATATATATAAGGATAAAAATGTAACAGTTGTCAATTTTCTTTTAAGATGTGCACAATAGGATCAAAATAAATATTTGCTCACTCATCGCCTCCCCCCCCACCCCACCCCGAAAAAAAAAAGCTTTGCCACTCCCTGCCTCCTAAGAAAGTATTGAAAAGGCACCCCTGTTTGAAAATTTTATCTCCGGTGCCAAGTTTGACTCTCTGTGCCTCTATCCAAAACTATTTATTTTTATATAAAATAAAACGTAATTTATCAATAAGACAGAAATAGTTTTCAATTATATGAATTTCATCTAATAAAAAAATATTTTAAGTATACATACCTCGACATATCATTCGGCGAAACTCCGATTTTTCGCCGAAACCGAAATTTCGGTCGATCTGTACTGATTATTCGAATCGACCTATTTAGTAAATCGAATTCTTGATCCGACACTTTGTTTTGGCGAAACTCCGATTTTGCGCCGAAACCGAAACCGAAATTTCGGTCGATCTGTACTGATTATTCGAATCGACCGATTTAGTAAATCGAATTTTTGATCCGACATCCACGGTTTTCTTATGCAATAAAAGTTTAATCGAAATTGCTAGTGCAGCCGTCTATTAGTGGGAATTATAACTAAAAGTTCCTTTATTTTGATATTTCTAAAATAATGGATTATATATCGTATGTATACGTAAATTATTTTACATGCATCCGAAAAAATTTTGAAATACTCATAAATTTTCTCGAGATAGATGTTTAATGTGTTTTATTTACGAAATAATGAGTATTTCTATTTATTTAATACTATACATTACTTGAAAGTTTGAAATGGATTTTCTAAGTAACACTGAAATTTCCACTTTTTGTTTTAATTCGTGCTTCTTGATAAAACAACTAATTTTTTACAACCGTTAAAAAAGAAAAAGAAATAATAATAATAATAATAAGATGATGGATGAACCAAGTAACAATAACGACCGCAAAATGCGTGTGACTTTACCCGGCGAAAGGGAAAAAGAAATCGGGAAAATTGCATATCGTAAAAATTATGAGATGCAATGCTTTTCTTAAATCATTTATTTCTTCCACTTTTTGATTACTTTACTTTAAATATCAAAAATGAAATGAATGCAAAATTCCCCTTGTTCTTAATGAGTTACGCTAGTTTTTCAATCCAGAACATAAATTCTTCGAATGTGGTTTCCGTAGTGTAGTGGTTATCACGTGCGCCTCACAACCGTAAAAAGAAAAAAAAAAAAAAAAAAAAAAAAAAAAAAACCATTAATGATAATAAAAAGATGATGGATGAACCAGGTGACAATAACGACAGCAAAATGCGTGTGTCTTTACCCGGCGAAAGGGAAAAAGAAACCGGGAAAATTGAATATCTCGTAGAAATTATGATGATTTTCTTAAATCATTTATTTCTTCCACTTTTTGATTACTTTTCATTTCATTTTTGATATTTAAAGTATGTAAAAATCCGCTTGTTCTTAACGAGTTACGCTAGTTTTTCAATCCAGAACATAAATTCTTCAACTGTGAATGTGGTTTCCGTAGTGTAGTGGTTATCACGTGCGCCTCACACGCGCAAGGTCCCCGATTCGATCCCGGGCGGAAACATGTCGGTTTTTTAATAAATTCTACTGGTATATTTGTGATAAATAAAAAATATTTTTTTAATGCAAGCTATAAGTTATCATACGATAATAAATACGCAAGAGAATAATTCCGATGCGTCGGCATAAGATATTTGCAAATTAATTCTTTACATTAAATACTTTTCTGTTTTGGTACAAAGTAAGGCTTTTGTATAAAAGTATATTATTATCACATCTGCTAAAGCATAAAACATAGTTTGTTTTGAAAATTAATAATTCTAAAAAGGACATTTTTTTACAATTTGAATACTTCTATAACGCAATCCGCTTTACTCAGTTTCGTTATAAAAATAACAAAAACGAAAAATCATGTCATAAAATGAAATGAATCACTAAATAAACAAAAAAAAAAAAAAAAATCACAACGCAGGGAAAATTTATTTTCAGCAATTGCTGGTCATACCCGGAAATGTGTGAGAATTCTTTCGGGCAACCCTGTATGTGATCACAGACCTGTTAAGGCTGCTCTTCAGTAAACTTCCCGATTCCCCTCGCTAATGTTATTCCTATGGGCGTAGGATCTATTCGTATTTTTAAAATATCTCCTTGGAAAATTAATATTTTTAACTTCTGTTTTCTTTGTACTATTCTTAAAGAATGTTTCTTCTTTTCTTAGTTATCAAAATATTTCTAAATTATGTGCTTAATTTATATTTTTATGCATTAAAATCTTAGCGAAACTGAATAAGATTTTAACGTTTCATATAAAATTAAGTACAGATGGGTGACAAAATAATACGAACACGCATGAAAAATGGTGAAAAGATTAATATCTAGAAAAACACATGAGGAATTAACCTGAAACTGCAGGTGTGTAAACAGTATAGAATAAGTTATATATTTCCGTGAAGATTTTTTTCCCAAAACCCCACAGGGGACTGTCAACAAATTGAAAAAGAACGAATATCTTTTGGATAACCCTGTAAAAACTAATGTAGCAAAAGCGTTCAAACTCGAGATTATTAATAAGTGGCTTATTGTAATATACTGTGTTCATTTTTATGAAGATAGCATGCATACTCGTAGAGAAATGAAAGTTTTTATAAAAACAGTCCCAAATTTCGCCTAGTTTTTTGCTTATAATTTGCAGAGTTTTTAATATAAAAAAAAAAGTTCTTTTCAGAAAATATGACAAATAACATTGTACATAATACTCTGCAATCAGAATTAAAAAAAAAATAAAAATTGGATGAAAAAAGAGCAGGTTTACTAAAAACTGTTTCATTGCGCATGCGCGAATGCAATCAAAATATAATATGCATAATGTATTAGCTAACTATATAGAGCAACTTTTGTGAAAGTCTCAAAATCATAGCTTGAAAATTCTGTAAATTATCGTCGATAGATAAGCTCGAAATCCGTTGTTCTCAAAAAGAAGCAAAAAGATGCGGGGTTGTATCAAATATCTGTTGATTAGTGCCAAGATAGCGTACACATTATTGCACGTACTACTACATTTGGATACAACCCCTCATATTATTGCTTTCTTTTGGGAACAACGAATTTTGAGCTTTATTCTATCGACGATAATTTACAGAATTTTCAAGCTATGATTTTGAGACTTTCACAAAAGTTGCTCTATATACTTAGCTAATACATTATGCATATTATATTTTGATTGCATTCGCGCATGCGCAGTGAAACTTTTTTTAGTAAACCTGCTCATTTTTCATCCAATTTTTATTATTTTTTAATTCTGATTGCAGAGTATTATGTACAATGTTGTTTGTAATATTTTCTGAACAGAACTTTTTTTTATATTAAAAACTCTGCAAATTATAAGCAAAAAATTAGGCGAAATTTGGGACTGTTTTTATAAAAACCTTCATTTCTCTACGAGTATACATGCTATCTTCATAAAAATGAACACAGTATATTACAATAAGCCACTTATTAATAATCTTGAGTTTGAACGCCATTGCTACATTAGTTTTTACAGGGTTATCTAAAAGATATTCGTTCTTTTTCAATTTGTTGACAGTCCCCTATGGGGTTTCGGGAAAAAATCTTCACGGAAATATATAACTTATACTATACTGTTTACACACCTGCAGTTTCAGGTTAATTCCTCATGTATTTTTCTAGATTTCTCTTTTCACCATTTTTCATGAGTGTGCGTATTATTTTGTCACCCATCTGTATATATTTTAGAAACAAATTGACAACTAAGAAAAAAAGAAACATTCTTTAAGAATAGTACAAAGAAAACAGAAGTTAAAAATATTAATTTTCCGAGATATTTTAAAAATACGAATGCATCCTACGCCCATAGGAATAACATTAGCGAGGGGAATCGGGAAGTTTACTGAAGAGCAGCCTTAATACACTAAAAATGAGATAATAATCAGAAATGAGTTTAAGAATGATAAAACGAGTTTTTAGAAGCAATGCGTAACATCGAGCAGTTATGGCTCATAGTCAGCCCTATAAACGAATTTTTCTGAGCGACTCTGTAAATAAACGATAAATTCTGCTTACTCTATAATCTTACAGAAAACATGCCGTAATGCACCTCAGTAATGTATACAGAGCCTGATTATCCAAAAGGCACATGAAGCACATGTTTCCCCTCTAAAATTTTAAAGGGGCCCCAAAATGACTGTGAAGAGGGCTCTCTAATTCACATTTCAATTTTTTTTTTTTAATTGTATTTTTATTTTTTTTGGAAAAGAAAGTTTGCTTAATCCAAGAGGAAATCCATGCACTACTTCACAAAACTTATTTAACAGGAAAATATGAATGTCATCAATAGGATGTTAATTAATCATATAGCCTTCTGTTATGCCTGTTAGAAACCACCTGGGAAATTGAGCATACAGCTATATGTACTAAATACATCTGATGCATGTACAGGGAACATAAAAAGTATGTTTAATGAAATATATGTGTCCTCGGCTAAGGTACTTCTTCCGAAGAATATTAGTATCATTCGTGAGTTTTCAAGGATGAAGAATTAAGAAAACTTTTGCCAAAGGGAAGGGGGCCCCAAAATGATACTGTACTTCCCCTAGATTCACAGGTTAATCGGGCCCTGAATGTATATAAGATTCATTGAAATATAGTGTGACATCATTAAAATACACTGCAAACGATTTTTTCCCATAGATGATAATGCAATAGAATATTTTGTGCGTCACTGTAAACAAACTATAATTGCTGCTTATTCTATACTCTATGTAAAACATCTTGTCATCCATTTCACTTATGCATATCAAATTCATTATATGTTTGAAACTGTATAATATCATTAAAATGCACTGAAAACGACTTTTCCCTATTGACCGTAATGTAACAGAAAACTTTTGAGCGTCTCTGTAAACGAATTATAATTGCTGCTTACTCTATACCAACGGTCAGCAACTGGCGGACCGTAGTCCACATCCGGACCGTGGAAGGTCAAATCGCGTGGACCGCCAAAAATTTTCAATTTGAATAAATAGTTTATTAAAACAGTTATCTCAACTATCATCTTCAATTATCTCTAATTATTCAACAATTATCTGCTTTTTCTATTTTAAAATGTGAAAATAAATGTTTCAGAACGCATACTTGTGTATATAGTAATTTTTCATAACAAATAAGTGATTTTTCAATTCTATAGTGTATGTGTAAAAATAACAATTTAAAATTAATAAGTACTAATATTATTTGAGTGTTTTTTTTCTCTGGACCTCGATAAAAATTTTCAAAAGCATTCGGACCCTACTTAAAATTACTTGCCGACCCATGCTCTATAGAAAACATGTTATCGTTCAGGTCAGTAACGCATCAGTTTCATTATATATCAAATAATGTAACATTATTAAAATGCATTGAAAATGATTTTTCCCGTTGATCGTTAACGTAACGGAATACTTTTGAGTGCTCCTGTAAACACCCTTAACACTTCATTTTTAATACCTAACATGCCATGATAAACCTCAATAACATATATCAATTATATCGCAATCCGACAATCTGAGTATATATTTAAGAGCTAAGAGCTTAGAGCACGAACAGACGGCCTGAGAAACCGAATTCATAAACAATTTTCAACTACAGTAGAACCCCGATTATCCGAAAATCGGTTAACAGAAAGACCTTAAAACTCTTTTCATATTTAAAAAAAAATATTTTTTTTAAAACAAGCATGCTGCTTATGAAATAAATAAACAGCGTCAACTTACTTATTTGGACTATTGCGTAAATGCAGGCATTTTATTGCATGCACATACAACACGTAATTTTTTTCCAAACTATGTTGTGACTTTTTTTTGTTTTTCAACTTCGCAATTTCTTCAATGCTGCCTTATCACGCCACCTTTTACACAACAACAGATCCTGCACTTCAATATATTGGAGTGCCAATATTAACTTTTTCAACTCGTTGAGCTCTTCTTTCTTATGAAAACCCGTTTGTATTTTAAAATATTAGTCATCGTAAATAAAGTTTGGAGGACATTAAAACACGTGTAAACAGGAAGAGGAAATCGAATAGAATACGGACTCTTGCAGCACCTGCAAGCACTATAACGCTAAACCTGACTGTGGGGAAGTGAGTAGTGTCATCTGGTAGAATAACATTAGGAAGCCTCCCGGTTATCCGAAAATTCCTACGGCACCCCGGTTAACCGAAAATCCTTTGGTCCCATGCTTTTCGGATAACCGGGGTTTTACTGTATTTTGGAAAATGTTAATAATAAAGAAAAGTGCCCAGTTAAACTGATGGCATTGAGCATACAGGCTATTCACACTAATTGTATATTATACTCTTATTTCAAAGAATAATGCTCCTCGAAAAATAAAGAAATTGTCAATAAATTAAGGGGGGGGGGAGCGGTTAGCTCCCGCCATTCTCCCCCACCCTTCGTACTTAACCAATGAACCCCAAAAACTAATCAGGTAAGCGCCTTATCAGAATGAACTTCTATACAAAATTGGAAGCAAATCGGATAATTCTGCATGAAAAACTCATTTATCTAAATTAAAGGGGGGGCGGGGTTAGCTTCCTGCTCCCTCCGCTTTGTACTTAATGAATGAACCTCCAAAACTAATCAGGGAAGCGCCTTATCAGAATGAACATGTATACCAAATTTGAAGCAAATTGGATAATTCTGCATGAAAAACCCATTTATCTAAATTAAGGGGGGATTAGCTCCCCGTCCACCTTTATACTTAACCACTGAACACCCTCAAAACTAATCAGGGAAGCGCCTTATCAGAATGAACCTATATACAAAATTGGAAGCAAATCGGATATTTCTATCAAGAATTATCGCGTTATGTACATACATACATACATACATACATACATACATACAGAACCTGCGAACACATATTAGCACTCGGGCTTTGATAGCCTGTGACAGGGCTGTTGTAGCTAGAAGTGGATAAAAGGGGGGGGGGGGCTCATATTTTTTTTCTCTCTCTCTGACACATGCACGCACAAACAAAACACACACACACACATATACAGCGTGTCCACGTATAACCTGACCGACATTTATTTTCGCAACCGTTTGTCCTAGATGCATACTTCCAATTACAAAAATGGTTTAAATAAAGTATAGAATTATGTTTAAAGCGATTTTGGTCAAGAAAAACATTTATTAAAAAATTACGAAACTTAAATTTTTATACGGCCCCCCGGTCCTATAAGTGATATTTAGTAAAAATTTACTGTGACACTAACAAGTAAAACAAAAAAAGTCCCATTCATCTAACATTAAAACTCACCGAGTAATAGCTGTTTAAAGTTGGAGTATATTTTTTGCTGCGAAATAGAAATTTTTTGCTGCGTAGTAGAAATAGAAATAATTTTCAGATATATCAAAAAAAAAAAAAAAAAAAAAAAAAAAAATAGTTGAGAGCAAAATTAACATTGCAATCTAATATGAAAGTGAAATCTATAATCATTCTGACATATTAATGCAAAATATACAATTTCTACTGAACATATAAGAGGATAAAAATAACTGAATTTTTGTTAAATAAAAGTATTTAAAACAACAGCCTCAATTGTTTACAAAATGATACAGATTATAAAATGCTGTTAGATTGCACTGTCTTTCAAATTTTGGGTTGTGGCTTGTTTTTTAGCTTTTCAAAATTGATTCTTATGTATTTTTTAGCGCTGAATCCGAAAATGACCTTCATTTTAAACCATCACGTCAGGATTTTTCTCAAATCGCAAATTTCAAAGTTAAAATTGACCCTCCTCCCCTTCCAACCTCATCGGACCTCTGAGCTGTTTAGCTGTAAGAAACCTAGTATAAGTCGAAAAATTGAATAAATTATTGAATTAAATAAAATTTAACTGAATAAAAAAGTCTTACATCTATTTTATAGTAACAGATTTTTCGCTATTTAACCTTGAAATTTACGATTTGCGAAAAATCCTGACATGATGGTTAAAAGTGAAGGCAATTTTTTTATTCAGCGTTAAAAAATACATAAAACGTAATTATAAAAGTTAAAAAACACAACCATCGTAGGTTTATATTATCTAATCTAAAACTCTTTCTTAAACTTGTTGACGATAATCTATCCGAATTTTTTTTTGTGTTATCCTCTAATATAAGTATGTATAAGATAGTAAGCGTCGAAAATCATAATAATATTACATTGTCATCGGATTTAAGTCAGTATGTAAAATTTAACTTTGATCGGACATTTGAAAGTGAGTTAAACTTCGAGTACAGATTTTAAACTGGAAAGACGATCGTTGCAAGTTAAATAAAACCTTATGAAAATAACATAATTTTTGTTAAAATAAATCATAGCCTCAAATCCTTTCAAAATAAAACATATGTTAAAATACAATTATTTTAATTAATCTGAAACTTAACTAATAAAAATTAATTCAATTGTAATAGTTTCTTTCGGAACGATTTCTTTCAAAGCGCAGATACCTTGAAATAAGTTTAAGTACTTTATATACGACCCCTGAAAGCATGGCCGAAATCATCTCTTTTTAGATGCAAAAAAGTGGTATAAATCATGCATTTCAAAGTTTCATAACTCGGTCAATTTTAATGTTAGATGAATGGGACTTTCTTTGTCGTACTTGTTAGTGTCACAATAAATTTTTACTAAATATCACTTATAGGACCGGGGGACCGTATAAAAATTTAACTTTCGTATTTTTTTAATAAATGTTTTTCTTGACCCAAATCGCATTAAAAGTAATTCTTTACCTTATTTAAGCCATTTTTGTAATTGGAAGTATGCATCTAGGACCAACGGTTGCGAAAATAAAGGTCGGTCAGGTTATACGTGGACACGCTGTATATATGATCAAAGTATTATAAGAAAGATAAATTAGTGCATATTCATGTTGTAGGCATATATATTTCTTATTAAACTGTTTATAACTCCATTTTTTACTAAGAAAAAAAAGGCTGCAGAATAAAAATTTCCAGTGCATAACTAGTGTATAATTATATTGGTGAAATAATAAATGATGTTGTCAACAAGTAAATAAAAAGCTTACAGTTAACCTGTTTTATAAAGAGTTGCAACCTTTAATTTTTTTCTGAATATTCCATACCCTTAAGGATTCTAAAGTTGTATTTTTATACGATAAAAAAACATTAACAAAATCAAAGATTTATTTTGCATTTTAAAATTATTGTTTTTAAAACACTTATTTACACTAATTTAAAACACCTTATTTGAAGTTTTTATACAAATACTACAATTTATAATTTTTGCAAAGCTGTAAAAGAGACCCAAAACAAAGTTCGATTTTTGAACAAAGTTTCATTTGGTGAACTTATCCCAGGGGAGGGCTCAAAAATTTTTAGGGGGGGGGGGGGGTGCCGGCACCCCTCTAGTTACGGCCCTGGCCTGTGAACTAAAAATGATGCTGGGAGTTAAAAGAAATAGTAATCGGGGTAGAGGTTAGAAGTAAATGTGGGGATAGTTAAGTGGAGAAGGGACTTATTCAATATTTTTTTATATGGTGGTGTACCCAACTTGAACATGAAAATTCCATTCGAAGTCGACCCGAACCCAACAGAAAAATTCCATCGAACCGTAACCCGATCCTAAAAGGACAAAATAAATTCCTTCGAGTCGCAACCCGACCCGAACCAGAAAACTAAAGTTAACACGACACCTGAGTAGATCCCGACAAAAAAAAATCCATCGAACTGTATAAAATCCGTCGCAACGTAACCCGATCCGAAGCTGAAATTTCAAGTTAACCCGAAACCCAACAGAAAATTTACGTCCCTCCGTAACCCGACCCGAACCAGCTAAAAAAAATCCATTGAATAGTAACCCGATCCGAACCCGACAAAATAAATTTCTTTATCTCGCAACCCGAACTGAACCGGAAAATTAAAGTTAACCCGAAAGCTGACCCGAACCAGACAAATAAAAATCCATTGATACGCAACCCGACCTGAACCAGAAAAAAAATTCCATCGAACCATAACCCGATCCGAACACGACAAAATAAATTACTTCGTGTCGCAACCCGATCCAAACCAGAAAATTCAAGTTAACCCGGAACCCGACCCGAACCAGACAAAAAAATCCAACGAACCGTAGCCTAATACGAACCCGAAAAAATAAATTATTTTGTCTTGCAACCCGACTCGAACCTGAAAATTGAAGTTAACCCGAAATCCGACCCGAACCTGAAAATTTATGTTAGCTCGAAACCTGAACCAAATCTGAAAATTTAAGTTAGCCCGAAAGCCGACCCGAAGAAAACAAATAAAGATCCATCGATACGTAATCCGATCCGAACCCCACAAAATAAGTTCCGTCGTCACGGAACCTGATCCGAACCAGAAAATTGAAGTTAACCCGAATCCCGACCGGAACCAGACAAAAAAAAATTCCATCGATCCTTATCCCGATCCGAAATTGACAAATTAGTTTCCGTCGTCATGCAACCCGACCCGAACCCGACAAAAAAATCCATCGAAGCGTAGCCCAATCCGAACCCGAAAAAATAAATTCCTTCGTCTTGCAACCCGAGACGAACCTGAAAATTTAAGTGAACCCAAAAACCAAACCGAACCTGAAAATTTAATTTAACCCGAAACCTAAAAACCGAAAATTATTTTGTCAGGATCGGATCGGATTACGTATCGATGGATTTTTATTTGTTTGATTCGTGTCGGGTTTTGGGCTAACTTATATTTTCTGGTTCGGATCGGGTTGCGTGACGACGAAAATTATATTGTCGAGTTCGGATCGGGTTATGGATGGATTTTTATTTGTCTGGTTCGGGTCGGCTTTCAGGTTAACTTCAATTTTCAAGTTCGGGTCGGGTTGCGAGACAAAGAAATTTATTTTATCGGGTTCGGATCAGGTTACTGTTCAACAGATTTTTTTGTCGGTTTCGAGGCGATGGTAATTTTTTGTGGGTTTTCGGGTTAACTTTAATTTTCAGGTGTGGGTCAGGATTCGGGTTAATTTAAATTTTCAGATTCGGGTCGGGTTAACTTGAAATTTCAGGTTCAGATCGGGTTGCGTTGCGACGGAATTTATTTTGTCGGGCTCGAATCGGGTTACGGTTCGATGGATTGTTTTGTCGGGTTCTGGTCGGGTTTCGAGTGAACTTCAATTTTCAGTTTCGGGTCAGGATGCATGACAACGGAAATTATTTTGTCGTGTTCGTATCGGTTTACAGTTCGATGGAATTTTTTTTCTGCTTCGGGTCGGGATTCGGGTTAATTTAAATTTTCATGTTCGGGTAGGGTTTCGGGTTAACTAGAAATTTCAGATTCGAATTGGGTTCCGTTCCGACGGAATTTATTTTGTCGGGCTCGGATCGGGTTACGGTTCGATGGATTTTTTTGTCGGGTTCTGTTCGGGTTTCGAGGTAGCTTCAATTTTCAGTTTCGGGTCGGGATGCATGACGACGGAAATTATTTTGTCGTGTTCGGATCGGGTTACGGTTCGATGGAATTTTTTTTCATGTTCGGTTCGGGATTCGGGTTAATTTAAATTTTCACGTTCGGGTCGGGTTTCGGGTTAACTTGAAATTTCAGGTTCGGATCGGATTCCGTTGCGACGGAATTTATTTTGTCGGGTTCGGATCGGATTACGTATCGATGGATTTTTATTTGTCTTTTTCGGGCCGGCTTTCGGGTTAACTTCAATTTTCCGGTTCGGGTCGGAATGCAAGATGAGGAAATTTATTTTGTCGGAATCGGATCGGGTTACTGTTCAATGGATTATTTTAATCTGGTTCGAGTCAGGTTACGGGGCAATGGTAATTTTCTGTCGGGTTTGGATGAGGTTTTGGGTTAACTTAAACTTTCAGGTTGGGGTCTGATTTCGTGTTAACTTCAATTTTCCGGTTCGGGTCGTGTTGCGAGATGAAGAAATTTATTTTGTCGGGTTCGGGTCTGGTTACTGTTCAATGGATTTTTTTTTATCTGATTCGGGTCGGGTTAACTTGAAATTTCAGCTTCGGATCGGGTTGCGATACGACGGATTTTATATTGTCGGGTTCGGATCGGGTTACGGTTCGATGGATTTTTTTGTTGGGTTCTTGTCGGATTTCAAGTTAACTACAATGTTCAGGTTCGGGTCGGGTTGCATATCGACGGCAATTAATTTGTCGTGTTCGGTTCGGGTCGGATTTCTGGTTAACTTCGATTTTCAGGTTCGGGTGGGGTTGCGACATGAAGGAATTTATTTTGTCGGGTTCGGATCGGGTTGCGGTTCGATGGAATTTTTATGTCTTGTTCGGGTTGAGTTAACTAGTTAACTTCGAATTGTTAGGTTCAAGTCGGGTTGCGACATTAAGGAATTTATTTTGTCGGGTTCGGATCGGGTTACGGTTCGATGGATTTTTTTTGTCGTGTTCTGCTCGGGTTTCGGGTTAACTTCAGTTTTCTGGTTCGTGTCGGGTTGCGACTCGAAGAAATTAATTTGTCATTTTAGGATCGGGTTACGGTTCGATGGAATTTTTCTATCGGGTTCGGGTCGACTTCGAATGGAATATCCAGGTTCGAGTTGGGTGCAACACCATATATTGACAAAGAGCTGGTCATTTTCTAATTAGGCATGGCCATTTTTCAATGAACCTAACGCTCTCTAGGCTCTTTGCAATAAGCCTAAAAATTATCAGCTAATTGAGAAATAAATGACCATACTCCAATTAGCCTAACGCTGTCTAGGCTCTTTGCTATAGGCCTGAAAAATAGCAGGCTGATTGGAAAAAGGGTGATGACTCTCCAATTAGACAGGGCAAACAGCCAAGGCTCTTTGCAAAGAGCCGGATTTCGCAATTAGCCTACGACATATATATTCTTTGAAAAATCGCTGTAAAAATATTTTGAGAAAAACTTATTTTTATCAAAATAGAATACAACTGAAACGCTTGAGGTTTCAAATTCAATGTGTGTTGTTTCTGACCTGTTTAAGAGGCTACTTCAATCACGCGAAAATATTCCCTCGCTAATGTTAATCCTATGGGAGGGGGGGTGGGGTATTTTAAGGTATCTCGATCGCATTTCAATATTTTTAAATGTTATATATTATATTCCACAGGTTTATGTATCAGAACGCAAATTTTTCCCCATTCACTCTCTATTCCTCGATGTTGCAGAAAGAGAGAAAATTATCCCTCTCCTGTCAAGGTCATTTTTCCAGCACGCGCTGTAACCCTTTCGTTGCGTGCGCATCTTTTGTATGCAATAGTCGACGCACCAGACAGTCGCTTAAGAACTCTTCTCAGATCAACATGTAAATAAAAGTTTTGTTCTGTTTTTAACTATCGGCTGCTTTTCTTTCCCGGCCTTTGGAATTATTTATTTTTAATTTAAGTACGTACGTCACATTCTGGCATCCCTGCCGGGATGAATGTTGATTATGACATTCTTATTTTGCCGATAGTTAAATGTTAAGCTTAAGTAAGTTTAAATTAAGTATTTAAGTATTTTTTACGAAAAAAAAAAATATGACGGATCTAGAAAGTACAAAGCAGCAGAGAAAAGCCACTAGATCATCTTTTACGAAGACGTCTAACAAGCTACAAGAACTAATAAGTGCCGATGCTCCGGATTTAGATGATGTGGAAATACTGCTAGATCAACTACAAGAAAAATATAAAATGCTCCGAACTATAGATGAAAAATTTTTAGAATTTTTTCAAAAACAAAGCTGCTCTCAAGAAGATTACGAAAAGGAATATGAGGCAGCTCAGGAATATTACGAGAAGATGTCTACGTTAAAGGTGAAATGTAACAGGTTAAAAACGAAGCTTAGTTACAATACAGTAAATGCTGTTTCCTCTTCTTCAATTATGGCGTCACCGGTTGCTAAACAGAAACTCCCTGAAATAGAACTCTTTAAATTTGACGGCAACCCAAGAAATTGGCTCACCTTTTGGACGCAGTTTAGCAAAATCGATGAAGACCCAAGAATAGATGTCCGCGACAAGTTTCAGTACCTACTACAGTCTACTAAGCCTGAATCAGTAGCTCGACAAATCGTGGAGAGTTTTCCTGCTACAGAAGCTAATTATGAAAAGGCATTGAACTATTTAAAAGAACGTTTTGGAAAAGAAAGTGTCCTTATACAGATTTACGTTAGAGAACTTTTAAAGCTGGTTATTACGGACAAAACTCAAGTGAATTTGTTGACTCTCTATGACAAGCTTCAAACACAACTGCGTGCCTTAGAATCTCTGGGAGTTACTCAAGATAAGTTTTCGCATATGTTACTCCCATTAATAGAATCTGCACTCCCCACCGATTTAATTAAAATTTGGGAGCGACAGAAAAGTACATTAGCTGAAACAGGTAAGACCGATTTAGATCTCTTAATGGATTTTGTTAAAAATGAAGTAGAAACTGAATTTAGACTTAAAATCACTCGTGATTGCTTAAATTCTGAAAAATTAACTGTTAAGAAAAATAAGCCCTCTGAACCTAAAAGCAGTGTGTCAACTGCTTATGAATTACTTAATGCCAATAACGGCAACAATAGTAGTAATTTTCAAGAAAATTCTAAGTTTAAAAAATTTGATTGTATTTTTTGTAGTAAATTTCATAATTCAGAGAACTGTAACGATGCTTTTGCTATGAGTTTAGATTGTAAAAAAGACATAGTTAAGAAAAAGAATGCTTGTTTTGTATGTTTAAAACGAAATCATAAGGCTAATCAATGTAAGTCAAAACATCGATGCCCAATTTGCAAAAATCGGCACTTTGTAATTTTGTGTCCGGATTTAGTTTCTCACAAAGTTGATAATATCTCGATTGGAGATAAAAGTGAAAACAAAACAAGCACTCTGAATAATTACATTAAAATTTCAGATGTACTCTTGCAAACTTTAATTGTAAAAATTCACAATGGTTCTAAAACAATGTTTATTCGTGCTATTTATGATAGTGGTTCAATGAAGTCTTATATTTGTGAAGATGTTGCACAAAGTATGAAATTTAAGTGTATTGGTGAAACGAAAATTAAGCAATCTCTATTTGGTGGTGTTGAAACACCAGAAAATGTATATAAAAATTATTTAATTGAATTAAGTGATGTAAATGATAAATATAAGTGTAAATTAGAAGTACTTAGTCAGAAACGTATTTGTTCTGAAATTAAGCAAATTCCTTCTGGTCCTTGGTTAAATGAACTTAAGTTACACGGAATTAAAATAAATGATTCAGAAAACAAACATTTTAAAGTTGATAAGGAAATAAAATTGTTAATTGGTGCAGACGTTGCAGGTAAGCTTTTAACAGGAAACATTGTAAGTCTTAAATGTGGCATAACAGCGATAAATACGAAATTAGGGTGGACATTAATGGGTAAATTTAATCCTGGCACTGAGCCAAATTCTCAGAGTACAGCTTCTCTTGTTATTTCTTCTCTTTTAGTTAAAAATCGGTGTATAAGTGATCTTTGGAAGTTAGATGTTTTGGGAATTAAGGAACCCCCAGTAAGTAAAACGAAAGCTGAATTGCAGGAGGATACACAGAAATATTTTGAAGAGACTCTAAGTATAAATAGTGAGGGGCGATATGAAGTTGCGTTGCCTTGGGTTCTGGACAACACTCTTTTACCGGATAATAAAATAAATGCGGAAAAATCTGTTTTAAACACCAAAAGAAAATTGATGAATTCCGGAAAGTTTAATGATTATTGTGATATTTTTGAAAACTGGTTAGCTCTCGGAATAATCGAAAAGACATCGACTGAGAAACTAAAGGGTGTTCATTATTTACCTCATAGGGCGGTAATAAAGGAGAACAGCACCACGAATATAAGGCCAGTGTTCAACGCTAGTTTTCATTTACCTGGTTTTCCATCTTTAAATGATTGTCTGGCTACGGGTCCAAATTTAATAGAAATGATCCCCTCAATTTTGAATCGTTTTCGTATGAATTATGTAGGCGTCACCGCTGATATTGAAAAGGCGTTTTTGCAGATTGCGATAAAAGAAAGAGACCGAGATTTTTTGCGGTTTCTGTGGTTTGATAAAGAAAATCAAGAACAGGTGAATGTATATCGGCATCAAAGGGTAGTTTTCGGCGTTACATGCAGCCCTTATTTATTGGCCGCAACTTTACTGTATCATTTAAATACGGTTCCAGAAAATTTAAAGCACTCTGCAGATATTTTGAAAACAGCCTTCTACGTAGATAACTGCGTAACAAGTTTAAATTCCGAGACAGAAATGAGAAAGTTTTTCTTAGAATCAAAATTAATCATGTCTTTAGGTCATTTTAATCTAAGATGTTGGAAATCCAATTTAATTAATGAAATATTTGAGGAGAATTCCTCCACGAAAGAGGATGTTTCCCTATTAGGTCTCGTATGGAATACACACACGGATACACTATCGTGTAAAATAGAACAGGCTATAAATCCATTAGAATCAGTAACAAAAAGAATAGTTTTGGCAGTAGCACACCAAGTTTTTGATATTGTTGGTTATACAACTCCAGTGATGCTAATTCCGAAACTAATCTTACAGGAAACATGGAATTCAAAACTAAAATGGGATGACAACCTACCCGATGATTTGGCAAAGAAATTTAAATCGTGGAGAGAAAACTTAAATTTACTCTCATTGATAAATATACCTAGATGGTTTGGGCTTAAACAAAGTGATCAAGAAATAAGCTTGCATTTATTTTGCGACGGCAGTAAAAAAGCATACGGTACCTGCGTTTTCTTAAGAGCGGAAGACGACGATGGGGTAAAAATTAATCTAGTACAAGCAAGATCTAGGGTAGCTCCTTTAAAACCCATTACAATTCCTCGCTTAGAGCTTTTGTCTTGCAATATTGGCTCTAGATTGTTATCTAACATAATTAAAGATCTAAATTTATCAGGGGTTGATATTTATTGCTGGACCGATTCTACAACAGCCTTATGTTGGATTCAGCGAAAGCAAAATTGGGGAATATTCATTCAAAATCGGCTTACAGAAATTAACTCATTGACTTCGCCTCATTGGTGGCATCACATCTCAGGTTCTCTTAACCCTGCCGATTTGCTTTCAAGGGGGTGTTCTGCTGAACAGTTAGTTGAGAGGAAATGGTGGGAGGGACCTGATTGGTTGCACGAAAAAAAAGAAAATTGGCCTAAATCGAATGATGAGCCAAATGAAGATTTAGTCAATTCTGAGATTCGTAAAACAGTTATAACAACGTTAGTAAAAAATGATGAAGATGCTAAGTGGTATTATAAATATTTTTCTTCATTTAAGAAAATTGTAAGGATGTTAGCTTGGATTTTTAGGTTTTACGACAATGTAAAAAAAGTTGACAAAAATCTTTCAGGGGACTTATCTGTACAAGAAATCGAAAAAGGGGAAAAGGCTTTAATGGTACTAATTCAGAAAGAATCCTTTAAGGGAGAAAATGATGAGAAATTAAGACAACTTAGACCAATAGTTGATTGTGACGGCCTTATAAGAGCTAAATCAAATGTTGTTTATCGGGATGATAAATACGATTTTAAATATCCTATTATATTACCATCTGATCATTCTGTTGTAAAATTGTTGATAATGAGTGTACATAATGATTTATTACATGCTGGTACTTCATTGTTAATGTCAAATTTAAGAGAAAAGTATTGGATTTTAAAATCTCGTAAGACCATAAGAAATTGTATTAGTAAGTGTCTAAAATGTCAAAAGTTTAAAGCGAAAAAATGTGAGGTCATCCCAGGAATTTTACCAAATGATAGGGTCCGCGATGCTTGTGTATTTGAAATTATAGGATGTGATCTGGCTGGACCACTTTATTTGAAAGATGGTAGAAAAGCATATATTGTACTGTTTACTTGTGCAGTCTATCGTGCCGTCCACTTGGAATTAATCACTTCCTTATCGACCGAATCCTTCTTTCAATCTTTAAGACGTTTTATCGCACGCCGTGGACGAACCTTCTACCATATATTCAGATAATGGAAAAAATTTCATAGGCGCGGAGAAATTTTTGCAAACTGTAGACTGGGATGGTCTCCGTTTTAAAGCTGCTGAACAAAAAATTCAGTGGAAGTTTAATCCTCCATCCGCAGCCTGGTGGGGCGGATGGTGGGAGCGTTTGATTCAGATTGTAAAACAAAGCTTAAGAAAAATATTGGGTCGTGCTTCTCTTGATTATGAAGAACTACTAACTGTATTGTGTGACTGTGAGAGAGTTGTTAATTCCAGACCACTTACTTACGTATCAGAGGACATTGATGAGGACTTTGCTATAACACCAGAGAAATTTTTACATGAAACTCCACAGTCAGGTGTACCTGATATTGATAATGTAGATAAAGTGAAATTGAGTAAAAGAACTAAGTATCTGCAGCGGATAAGAGAAACTTTAAGGCTTAGGTTTCGTACAGAGTATTTAGGGCAGTTACGACAGCGGTCTATAAAATGCTATAAAAACAAATCACTTAAAGTAGGAGAAATTGTCCTACTTGAAGATACTAATAAAAAACGTTCCTATTGGAACCTAGCTCGCGTATTAAAAGTTATACCAGGTCGAGATGGCCAAATAAGACTTGCGCTTATAAAAACAAACAATTCTGAGTTATTACGGCCAGTTCAGCGATTGTTCAGATTAGAATTGGAAAATCCAATACAAGAAACAAATGATGAGGCTATGCCTTTAACGACCAGTAGCGGCAGAATTGTCAAAACACCTGTAAGGTAAATTTTATATTCAGAATATTTAATTTCAGTAATTATTTTACTTAATTTCACTTCTCTTCTTTATATGTATTCCAGTGTTTATTGTTATTTTGCATATACTATATACTGTATTTATGTTGTAATTTGTAAGGTTGTATTTTGATTGTATAAGTGATTTCTTATGTAAGTACTATGTAATGTGTATTTTGTGCATAATATAAGTAAAGATTTTGAGTGTTTAGCTGCCCACTCAAAAGGTGGGAGAATGTTGCAGAAAGAGAGAAAATTATCCCTCTCCTGTCAAGGTCCTTTTTCCAGCACGCGCTGTAACCCTTTCGTTGCGTGCGCATCTTTTGTATGCAATAGTCGACGCACCAGACAGTCGCTTAAGAACTCTTCTCAGATCAACATGTAAATAAAAGTTTTGTTCTGTTTTTAACTATCGGCTGCTTTTCTTTCCCGGCCTTTGGAATTATTTATTTTTAATTTAAGTACGTACGTCACACTCGAAATAATTTGAAAAGTCAATACTGAAAACCGTATCTTAAGTATTATTCCCTATTTTCCCCCATTTATAATCTCCCTCCTATCTAGTTGCGTTTCCAAGATCTCACCATTCCGCATTGGATAGCTGAGGCCGATCTCTATGCAGGCTCTTTTTCACTTTTTAGATTTTGGTTGCAGTTTTTTTTTTTTTTTATTATTATTGAGGATACTTTCACTTTCGAAGCCGGTTCCGAAAGTGAAAGTATCTTAATAAAAATAAAATAATAAAAAAAAAAAAACTTGTAATTGAAAAAGTACAGGTGTTTTAGATTGTGTGTCAAAATCCGTTTCTCGAACATGGGCTGCCCGATTTTGGTAAAGTTCCAATTTAATTCGAATGTAACAACGGGCAAAGCAATATTCTGTCTTTTGAGAGGAGAAAAACGAACTTGAAAGCTTTGGATGGGGATTCTGGAATTCCGGAGCAATGACCGAGGTTTATCCGCCCCCACCAGTGTGAAATGTAAGAAGAAGGAAGGCAGCCTGATGTTTACAAAGGTGGATTACCCATTAGGCTGAGTAGGCTGAAGCGTAGGGGCCTGGAAGAAAAGTGGTCTCGATGCTAAGATTTTCGTTCGGGTATTTTATTTCAGGTTTTTTTTTTCTTCAAGTCTTGCTAATATTTTATGCGAAAAAGAGATTATGTGCAAATATTCTTCGTTTCATTCATTTATTGAATATTTTAGGTTATTAACATATAGATGGCCTTCCAAATACTACCCCCATTTTTAGGTGCGTTCGTAATTATATAAATACGTAGCACCCACGTCTGGTCCGTCCGTCCGTCCGCATATAACAACGCAAAAACTACCCAACCGAATGATTTGAAATTTAAGATATATTATCTTTGCCGAATTTTGTCGAGTCATTTCAAATTTTATTAAAATCGAATCAAACCTTTAAGAGATATTAATAAAAATATTAAGAAATTTGAATTTTTTAAGAAAATTGATTCCTTTTTGTTATAAGAGCTTCCGAGGTTTAATAATCAAGCGACCGAGATACTTATTTTATTACCGAAATTAATCTGCAGACGATAGAATTCATTTCACAGAATTAAAAATTATCAAGATCTGAATATTTATATACCTAGCTATAGTACGAACGCACCTCATTTGTCACGTTTGACGTACAATTTTCAACTTGCTTTTTCTTCTATAGTCATAAGAAAAAAAGTACTGGATTCATGAAATTTTTCAGCTTAGTTTAAAAGGAATTTACACAGAGAGGGCTTTTGTAACCACGCGGCTTGTGCAAGATTTGGTCAACCCCTTTATACACGAATAATATATTTTAAAGAAGCTATTAAATTTTAATCAGGCATTTTGCCCCTTAGTATTTAACACCCTAGACAGCCACGCAACGTCGCCCATTTATTCTAGTAAAATTCATTGTTAAACTAAGAAAGTCTTTTTGACATTAGAGACTCCCATATAAATGTCTACGTGAAAATACGTTAATTTGTAAAATTACTTACTGTAAATCCATTCTGAAAGAAAATTTATGCAAAATATTAAATGTTTTAACTATTTTATTATACTAGATTATTCAAAATAGATGTCTCCTCGATTATCCCTTAAACCGCTGATGATAGAAATATACTTCCATTTGCAAAAATTGTACAAATCAAATACAGCTTTTAGATATGGCATTTGTTTTATAAAGGGCTGCATACATATTAAAATACGAATTTTTATTTTTTTTATATGGTTTCTTTGTCCTAAAAACATTTTTTATGTTGTTTTTCGTCTAGGAAGAACATTTAAAAAATCCAATTATGTTACGAACAAAACTTTTCAATTATGTCACTTTGAATTTTATGAAATTTCAATGTTTATCTGCACTAAAAGTGCTTCTTTCCAATTTTAGTGCCAGGAAACACTGAAATTTTATAGCATTTGAAGTATCATAATTTAGTAAGTTGTGGATGTAAAAAAGATTAGTATGTTTTTATGTCCTTCTTAAACGGACCTTTTTTTTTATTACAACCTACAGTACTCAAGGGCCATATAAAAATTAAATTTCGTATTTTAATATGTATACAACCCGAAAAAAAATATAATTTGTATATTAAATTTTCAAACTTTTTGTAATTGGAAGTGTGGTTCTATCATTAGTGGCAAACATGTATTTTGAATTGTCTGGCATAGATCGCTTTGAAGGAGAGGTGCCTCCCCCCGCCCAACCCCCCCCCCCAAAAAAAAAGAGCAAGCGGAGGCACAGGAGGTACTTGATCTGCCTCTGCCTGTTGTTATTATTATTATTATTATTATTAAACCGCAGACCAGGCCCCTACCTGCCGGGCATTATGCCCAGCTTAACGAGTTTGTATACCTGGCCGCGGGGCGAAATTCGCCTAATCTCCTCATAGCGGAGATCCACCTGATTAACCCCTTGGGGACGAGCGACACGTATACGTGACGCATAAGATGCTCCGAATCCTCGATTATTCCCACCAGTTATTTTTTATTGCAAGCTTTGCCTTATTTAATCATAGCATTTCTGCAATTCAAATAGGCGAAAATTTCTGCATTGAAAAACCGGTGGCAAAAGATTAAAAATTCTGTAAAGGACGCTCATCGCGAAGGGGTTAAGCTTCTTGGGTGTCCTTGGCTGCAACGCTATTTCGTAGCAGACAGCAAGAAGTTATGGCTATTAGCTCCGGTTTTTGGAGTTAGTTTTGTTTTAGCAGGTTCCAGTTAGCGCAACAATGATTCTATTTAAAGGGCGAAAGTTTGTCCTGCTGTGATCACGAAAATAACAAAAAGCTGTTATCGAAAAATGTTGTACGTAATCTACTTTTGTTAATCAATTAAAACTTAATTTGTTTTAATTGAATCATGTTGCATTTTAATTATTTCATGAGCTGTGTTTATCTAGTGAAACTAAATCAAGCACCGATATCACACGAAAATCCATTGCATTTTTGAAATAAAAACGTGCAGTTTTAAAGCATTAGCAAAGCTTCTTATAAGTGTTTGGTTTGTCTATTTGCCCGACAACCTCATAAAGTTCGTTAAATTGTTGAATGCAATGGTGAAGTCATGAGGTTTCCCGGGCTTTACCCGAGGCCAGTACCCTACCCGAAAAGATGGAGGCAAACTTTCAAACGGGCCGGCAGAATTGGGGAAAATTTTTGACGGGCCGGGTCGGGCCGGCCAAAAAAATTTAACGGCCCGTGCTGACCTCTAGATTTTTACTTGTTGAAACTTCAGTTGTTTTCATTGCATCGTCAGAATGAGTATATATTCGAAGATATACGTTTAGCACATTTTTTTTTCGTCTTGGAAACAAAATCAGTACATCACTATCAATTTTAAATTAAATTTACGTTTAACGGGCCGACATAAAAATTTAAATGAAACCTATAAAATATGAACCATTTTCAACGGATATTTATTTCGCGAGAATATGTATAAATAATACTTCACGAGCTGACGCTAGTTTGCCAACATCAATTATAGTAATATAACATGTGTCAAGGGTAAAGATCGGCATCTGATGTTTACAGCGTGTCTATGAGTCCGAGTTTAATTATTCCGGCTGTGATTCGGCTCGAGCCGAGATCAGGTTTACATTTATTTTATTTATTTAGATATGTATTTTTTATAGATTGTCGAGCCAGGTCGGAACTGGGCTTAATTGTTTCCAGGCAATTTGTTTTGTAAAAACAGTAATAGGGATAATAAAATTCTCTCAACGGTGTCAATGGAAATATACCTTAAGTAATTCTCAAATTCCCAGCTCAACAACACGAAACTCTCGAAATATTTCCTAACTTATTTTTAACTGTAAAAACATAAAATTGATAGGCCTGATTTTTGAAGCGATTTTTAATCGAGTAGTGTTTCCATTTTTAAAATAAATTACTTATTAAGATAGCTGATTTTTGTCACATGACGACAGGTTTTGCACCTTTACCGTGGCTATCGCGTCCGAAAATTTGATTAAAAACGCAACTTTGACAGCATTTTCTGAAAGATCTTTTGCATTTAGCAAAAAATGAAAAACGTGTCATTCGATTACATACACCCAGAAAAAAGTTTTGTTGAATCAACAAACATTTGGTTGACCCAACAAAACTTTTTGTTTAAATATAGGTCAATGGAAATTTTGTTTGAATCAATAAAAAAAATTCTTTTTTTTTGCAATTCCAAAAAAATTTTTTGTATCGTCAGCAAAAAATGTTTCATTAATTCAAGTAAAATGGTTCAATTTTACTTGAATTTTGCTAAAACAACCAAAATGTACTCAACAAAACATGTTTTGTAGCTTTAATCAATTCCTTTTTCTGGGTGTAGCTTCTGAATAAGAAGACCTGCCAATTTTATGGGTTTCCGGACAAAATTGAATTCAGAATTGTATCAGAAAGCAGCTCCTTTCAATTTGAGAAAAGCATTAATAAATTGGAGAAATATTTTCAAAAATTTACGAAAAGTTATGTTAAATCTACGAAAGTTATGATTTTTTTTAACCCTCTTTTTTCTTTTCTTCTAAATTACATTAATTCTTTTAATGAATTTTTATGTGAATGTTGAAAAATCTAAGTAATCATTAATATTGCTATTGTGTTTTTTTTTCTGTCTTACAAACATATAAGCTAAAATATTATATTGTAAAATATCCCCCAAAATGTAGTATTCTTTAAAAAAATCTTAGTTGTATGTTAAGTTTTTTTTTTTTTTTTTTTTTTTTTTTTTTTGTAGAAATTGGAGCGGGCCAGATTTAATTGATTTTGTTACGGGCCGGGCTGTGCCGTGAACTGTGGAAATATGAACGGCCCGGGCCGAACTTTCAATTTTTACACCGGGCCAGTCCGGTCCAAGATAGCTTTCCTTCGGGCCGGGCCTGGAAATTCCGTCCCATTCAGACCTCTAACGCTAACTACCGGAAATAATATAACCATCCTTTTCCAACTTTGTTACATATAAAATATATAAAAATTTACCAATCGAATGAGAATGATGTATGCTAACAAATTCTATGCATAAATTGTGCTTCGGGGGTCATCTAGATATTCAAAATTGCGCCAAATTTTTTTTTTTCAAATGGTAACACCCATTTTTCACACTTTATTTGAATTCCTTAGAACGCATCTAAAAGTGTATATTTTATTCATTTTTCTTAAATATAGAGTTAGAAGGGAGTCAATATTTCAGGATGCTGATGTTAAATCCTTGTGGCAAACTTTAATTTATAACTTCTGAAAAAAACATCCGTTTGTTTCTTTTTTAATTAGACACATTCAATGGAACAAAACATATAATCTAGGCATATTTTAAAATTCATAAACAAATTTAAAATTATGAAAATTATAAATAAATTCATGTTAAAAATATAATGAATTGATATTAAATATATTAATAAATATATTAATTTTTACCCAAAAAGAATTAGCAAAGTGAAAAATATGACTAGGAATTTATTGCTGATTTTCCTATCATGAGTTCTTGAGATACAGATAATTTTTTATTTTCCGTGGTCTAAAGGGACAGTCACCTGATTTCATCTTCGTGGCCAATACTTTATACGTCTTATCATGCGATAAGTGATGAGCTGTTGATTACTTTATTAATTAAAAGCGTAAGCTGATGTTGAAATAAGAGATGGGACTCCAGAGTAAATTCTTGAAGATTATTTTAACGTTAGGATATATTGGCTAATTTAAAAAAAGATGAAAAGTATTAATTAAAATTACAAAATATAAATTTAGTATAAGTTGAACAGATTTTTCTGTAAAATGTCTACTTTCAAAGACAAAGGAGTGGATGATAAAATTCACATAGGTCCTGCTAGAACAGTGGCAGGACATCAAACTGAAGAAATGTTCAGGGTTTTAAAATGTGTAGAAAGAGTTTAATACGTCGTTGAGCTTGTAAACAAAGCTTTTTGTTAATTCAGTGTTTTTTTCTTTCTCCATTAGATCAAGGAAATGAGATTTAAGTTCAATTTTGGTGCTGCCATCTAGCGTCAATGATTTGAAGATAGTGCTTTTTGTTAGTCTGTTGAAATTTGGCTGGCCACAACAAGCAACATAATCCACTTCTGCGCATGCCCCATGCTTTTTAATTTCAGATATGTCGAGAGGTGCTGCCATCTATTATGAATAATGTGTTACATACCTCAAACATATTTCACAAGCATATTTCACACGCGCAAAAAACGGTTTAACACAAATGCAATAGTGATTTCTAACAGCTACAGAAAAGAATATCTTAAGGTAACCGGAAAAAATAAATGAAAATTTTTTTATATAACATTAGTTTATTTTAAATTTTGATTTTTTGTGAAATTTTGACAGGCTAGCGACACTTTTAATGGCTGCAGAGGTATGAAATGTTGAAAGCTCACCGCAGACGTGGGAAAGAAATTTTGACACCACCTAAAAGCAGCAAGGAGGCCAGTTTAAAAGTGCCCCCCCCCCCCCCTCCATCCCCAAGACACCTAAAAATAGTAGATTAAAAAAATGACAAAAATAATTTATCCAATCAAGATAATTGTTCTACCATATTGTTTTTGATCCCTAAAAACAGTTGAAAATCACAAGAAGATCATAATGCGATTCTCAAAAAAAAAATAATAATAATAAATAAATAAAATAAATAAATAAATAAATAAATAAAATAAAATAAAATAAACTCCACGTGACAACACGAAACTATCGGACTCATTTTTAAACATAAGCATGACACTTGCATACATGATTATTAAAGTGATTTTTAATCGAACATTTTTTTCCAATAAATGTATTGCATCGAGAGTTATAAGCGGTTGTTGTCTCAGGACGGCAGTTTTGCCCCTTCACTTTACGAAAAATAACGAAAATTCCAGTTTTCCAAAATGAATTTAATAGACATCACTATAGTGTATTCTGGTGAAGCTACGTAAATGATCAGTGATTATTAATATATGATAGACTTTTTGCAGCAGTAATTCAAAGATGCAATCTTTAAATTCATTTTTCCCCCTCTCTCTCTCTTTTTTTTTTTTTTTAATATATTAGTGTGGTTAAAATAATAAAACTTCATTATGCACTTTTCAAATGATTCGCTACTTTTTTCTTCTTTGGCGATCCTTAAAGTGAATTTCATAAAATTAGGAACCGAAATTTCTTATAAATAGTTTTTTTTTTTTTTTTTAATGCAAATATTAAAAGGAAATAGCCACTTTTACATGTATTTTTTACATTTGTCATGACACTTTATTTTGTTTTAAACTAGTTATTAACTTTTTGGGAATCCGATCCTTCTCGTTATGGAATGCGCTTGTAAAAAAGGCACGAAAAAAAAAAGTTCAAAATTATAGAAGAAAAGTTTCAAAAATTATTTAAATAAATAATTTTAAAAAAATTACATTTTCAAATTTTAACGCAAGAATTGCATTATTTTTGTGTGTGTGTGTGGGTGTGAAAAACTACAGTTTTGAGAAAACAATCGCTTATAACTTAAGATGCAATTCATTTATTGGAAAATGAAATAAAAAGAAAACTGCCCAGTTAAACTGAGGGCATTGAGCTCACAGGCTATTCACACTTATTGTATATTGTACTCTTATTTCAAAGAATTTGAAATATGCCCTCGAAAAATAAAGAAATCAACAATATATTAAGGGGGGGTCATCCCCCTGTTACCCCTCATAGTTAACTAATGAACTCCTTAAACTAATCAGGGAAGTGTCTAATTACAATGAATATACATACAAAATTTGAAGAAAATAGGATAATTCTGCATGAAAAACTCATTTATCTAAATTAGGGGGGTATCCCCCCTTTCCCCCTTTATACTTAACCAATGAACCCCCAAAACTTTTCAGAGAAGCACATTATCACAATGAACCTATATATAAAATTTGAAGAAAATCGGATAATTCTGCATGAAAAACTCATTTATCTAAATTAGGGGGATTACCCCCCCCTTTCCCCCTTTATACTTAACCAATGTACCCCCAAAACTATTGACAGAAGCACATTATCAAAATGAACCTATATACAAAATTTGAAGAAAATCGGATAATTCTGCATGAAAAACTCATTTATCTAAATTAGGGGGGTATCCCCCCTTTCCCCCTTTATACTAAACCAATGAAGCCCCAAAACTTTTCAGAGAAGCGCATTATCACAATGAACCTATATACAAAATTTGAAGAAAATTGGATAATTCTGCATGAAAAACCCATTTATCTAAATTAGGGGGGTTATCACCCCTTTCTCCCTTTATACTTAACGAATGAACCCCCAAAACTATTGACAGAAGCGCATTATCAAAATGAACCTATATACAAAATTTAAAGAAAATGGGATAATTCTGCATGAAAAACCCATTTATCTAAATTAAGGGGGGATTAGCCCCCTCTTTCCTTCTTTATACTTAACCAATGAACCCCCAAAACTATTCAGAGAAGCGCATTATCACAATGAACCTATATACAAAATTTGAAGAAAATCGGATAATTCTGCATGAAAAACTCATTTATCCAAATTAGGGGGATTACACCCCCCTTTCCCCCTTTATACTTAACCAATGAACCCCCAAAGCTATTGACAGAAGCACATTATCAAAATGAACCTATATACAAAATTTGAAGAAAATCGGATAATTCTGCATGGAAAACTCATTTATCTAAATTAGGGGGGGGTATCCCCCCTTTCCCCCTTTATACTTAACCAATGAACCCCCAAAACTATTGACAGAAGCACATTATCAAAATGAACCTATATACAAAATTTGAAGAAAATGGGATAATTCTGCATGAAAAACCCATTTATTTAAATTAAGGGGGGATTAGCCCCCCTTTCCCCCTTTATACTTAACCAATGAACCCCCAAAACTATTCAGAGAAGCGCATTATCACAATGAACCTATATAAAAAATTTGAAGAAAATCGGATAATTCTGCATGAAAAACTCATTTATCTAAATTAGGGGGGTTACCCCCCCTTTCCCCCTTTATACTTAACCAATGAACCCCCAAAACTATTGACAGAAGCACATTATCAAAATGAACCTATATACAAAATTTGAAGAAAATTGGATAATTCTGCATGAAAAACCCATTTATCTAAATTATGGGGGGTTAGCCCCCCGTTTCCCCCCTTTATGCTTAACCAATGAACCTCCAAAACTAATCACAAGGAACCTATAAACAAAATTTAAAGTAAAACGGTTAGTTCTATCAAGAGTTATCGCGTTACGTACATACATACATACATACATACATACATACATACATACGTATACGTACGTACATACAGAACCGGCGGGCACATAAGCTCTCAGGCTTTGATAGCCTGTGAGCTAAAAAACTGTTCGAATACAAATCCCTCCAATAATCACGCCTGCAAGTATCATGCTTGTATGTTTAAAAATGAGTCCAAAAATGTGTCACAGTTTGGCGTTGTCGATCGGGGAAAAATGTTTTTTGAGAACCATATTAAAAATCGTAATAATTTTCTGTAATTAAGTAAGAAGAGTATTCAGAAATATTAAATTTTAGCCTAATATTCATATTGAATTTGAGGGTTGACTTATACTCGTGTATATCGGTAGTTAAATTTTAAAATCCAAGCAGAGGCAATGGAACTCCCCTGCTTACCCCGCCCGTCTGTTGCCGGGCACAATCTCTGCTAGCAATCTGTCAGCACAACCACTGGAAAACAAATTCATTTCAGGAGAAGAGGCCCGCCAGGGGGATACCTTCTTTAGGTATTCACGGGCTTCGCAACCCCGGGCACCTGAGCGATCTTCCTCTTTTCTGTTTTCCTCTCCATTCTTTTGTCTAATCTTTTTCCTTTGTTTCACTCTCATTGTAGTTTCCTTTTCTGAGGTGAGGGCGATTCTGCATAAGCCGATATCATCCTGTTTATATCGACTTATGGAGAATTGTAAACCACCCACGCGTTTGCCGTGCGTGGCGACCCGTGTCCCTGGAAAGGGGGATCCTGGCAGTTGAGGGAAACCAACACACTGCTTTGGCCTCTGCTTCAGGTAGACGGGAGGTGCATATTGGTCCCGTATGCATCAATCGGCTGGTCAGCTGACTTGTATGTCACTGGCTGGGGATCAAGTGAGCAGGCACATACTAGTCATTTCGTTAAGGGTGGAAACTGAAATAAGGTGTGTCATATGAGCGTATGGGCCCTGGTTAGCACTGGTGCATGAATGTGCATCCCCTTGTTGGGCTCGGTAGTGGGTGGTGAGACCGGGGTCTGAATTAGTTTTCACTTTAATATGGATAGAAAAAGTTCACTTCCTTCTACTTCTCTCTCATGTGGAGAGCAACAAACTGAACAGATGACTTCATTAACTCGCTTTTTTGTTATTCATCGTACTGACAGTCTTTCTGATAGTTCTTTTAAGAGAACTTCACCATTTCTTATTGGAAAAACATTTCAATCTGTTTTCGGAGACGGTTATTCACTTAAAAAGCTACAGTCTGGGGATTTACTTGTTGAGGTTTCTTCAGACAAGCACTCAAGATTTCTCTCAAATTGCAAAGAAATGGGCAATTTTTCTGTTTCTGTTCAAGCCCATCAAACTCTAAACACAAATCGTAGTGTAATATCAGAACCCGATCTTTTGCTCTCTACGAAAGACGAACTCTTGCTTAATTTAAAAGATCAAAATGTTATAGACGTACGCCGTATCACTATTCGTCGGAATGAGCAAGTACTTCCTACAAAGCACATTATTTTGACTTTCAATAGCCCTACTCTACCAACTAGAATTAAAGCTGCATACCTGAGTTGCCCTGTCCGGCCATATATTCCTAACCCTCTCCTTTGCTTTAAGTGTCAGCGTTATGGCCACAATAAAACTACCTGTCGTGGATCTGTTACATGTTCAAGATGTTCAGAAGCCGGCCATGAGAGTAACTCATGTGAAAAATCCGAACGCTGTATAAACTGCAAGGGTGACCATGCAGCATATTCTCGTTCTTGTCCAAACTGGATCCGTGAGAAAGAAATTCTTGCCATCAAAATCACTCAGAAACTTTCTTATCCTGAAGCTCGAAAACTGGTTGAATCTAGAACACCATCTGTAGGAGTTTCTTATTCTAGTCAACAAATAAAATCCTCAAGACATATAAGCACCCAAACTGATATCTCTTTAACACCAGATTCTTGTACTACACAAACCAGCACTATAACGAAAAAAACCCGCAGCATGGCAGTTTCCGCTAGAATAAGACCTATGCCTGCTCTAAAACTTTTGCCACCATCATTAGAACCCATGAAAATAGAATATTATAATCATGAAAACAACCAGTTTATTAAACGTGAGTCAGGTCAAAAATCTGTTTCATCTGCAAACAATTTGTAAAAACCTATTTCCACTACAGAAAAAGCAAAACTCAAATCATGTGCACAGAGAGAGAAAACCTCAATCCAAGCCTCTTCACAGTGGAAAACTGTGAAGGGCAAAAACAACAAGAAATTTTGTCTTGATCCACCGCTTCCTACTACAAAGGATTCCAAACAGCTTCTGCACTATGCAGAAGAAGATATGGACTCAGAGTCTTACAGCTCTGATTCAAATGATGATAATATTGTTTTTGAGGAATTCGAGCCTACGTGATTGTAAATGTAATGCTCGAAATTTTTAAAATTTTACCAACTTTTAGTTTATTGAACATTTTAGCAATTGTTAGTTTTAAAGATTGTTTATATTTTAATTGTGAAAACATGTGTTTATTTCTATTAGATGTTGTGTTATATTTTCATTGAATATTTTAATTATACATTTATCATCATATCACTCTTTTTATTTATAGGTGTTATTTTCATTCATCTTGTTTTTATGACAAAGTTTTAAATCGATTTTATATTTCAATTTGATGTTCTTATTTTAATCTTTTTTTTTTGGCGCAGCATGTCCCTAAAGGGACTTTGTGCCATAAAACCCCAATCAACCAACCAGGAGAGGAGGATCGTAAATAACGATTTCGCTGAAAACGGTGCAAAAGAGAAGAGAAACCATAGACCTTCTAATAAATTGATATCGGTGGAACTAATAAATTGCATACAAATTATTAAGTATAAGTTTAGTTATTTATCCTATAAATCATTATTTTTTATGTAAATTAGTAGGGATACACCGAATATTCGGTATCTATTCGGTATTCGGCCATATTACCGAATATTCGGTTATGCCGAATATCAAACTATTCGGCCTACCGAATACTTATAAAAACTTTTTTTAAATAGTTTTAAAAACCCACAATTTCTACTTTTAACTGTCAATTAATAAAGATATTCAAAATAATTAAAAATAGAATCATATTTAAAAGAAAGAGAATGCTTTTAAATTATTTATTTCCTGTTTGAAAACTGTCACTTAAGAAAATTAACCATTAATGATGACCTTCATAGAAACCACATGCAAGTTCCTGAAAACATGTCTATACTGAATAATCTGTTTCTTCCTTTTTCGCAATTATGTTTCTAAACAAAATGAAAAAAAAAAACTTTCACAAGTGATAATAGACATCAAGACAGAATATTTTTGTCCAGGAAACCAGGATCGCAACACACTTATTCAATCAAAAATAAAGTGTGTAAAGAATCCACGATGTTGTGTGTTTTTGAAATGGGGTAGCGTGGAGCCGTTTCACAATTGATCACCTTCATTAAATATTTCAGAACAAATTTTATTTAAAAAGCGTTCTTGAAATTTCTAGAGGTAAAAATTATTTACAACAATTTTTTTTAGCTGAGTTCGCTCGACTTGTAATTTATAGCAAATCACCAAATAGTCCAGTCTTTTACAGTAGTTTTGGAATCTTAAAGTCTTAACTAGTGCTACTTTTCACTCTCCCCGAAAGGTCAAATCCAAGGCTGTTGCCTTGACTTCAGAGAGATCGCACTCTCTCATTCAAAAATCTGTCAGCAAACCTGTCCTTCCCTACTAAGAAGGGAAACCGTCCTGAGATGAGTGTTTTCCACCAACACTCGTTCTCCTGCCGAAACTCTAACTAACCTCCTCTCGATCCTCTTCTCCGGTCCGTTTGCTCGAACAAAAGATTCTCCGATCACCAATCAAAAAAGTTTTAGTTTACGTCATTGGATAAAGCCTTTTTAGGGAGGTCTTACTGAACTTTTAAATGTTCACGCAGGAAATTCCCACGATCTGAGACCCCACATATAGACGGTCAGATCAGAGAAATATTTGCTGTCTAGCAATTTCAGTTTCACAAGATTGATCGAAGCTCATCTTTTCCTATTGTAGTAACCGGCATTCTTGTCACCCCCACAGCTAAGCGTGAGAAAAGTTTTCCAACTCTTGGGAACTTCTATCTTTGATTACTCTGCCTAATTAGCAGACTGTGAGAGATTTACTGAAATTGTTACAACACCCCCACCATCAAAACATTTTCCGGGTTAAAACGCGGAAAATCTGCAAAAAAAAGGATTAGCTCAACATATTTGAGTGGCTCAAATAACATTTCAATTTAACCTCACTATATACATCAGTGATCTAATTTCTTATATACTGCTTACCATTGCTTGAACATCTAGCTTTAGAGACTTTTTTTTTTTTGAACGATACTTTTTTTTCTACACATGCCTAAAATAACAATAAAACTAAAAATAATCAAATATGTACAAAAGATTGGATTTTACTCAAATACTTACTACTGAATTTCTTTACTTGTGTTTGCCGAACAATACGTTTTACACAACCGTTCAATTTCTTTAACAAGAGTGTCACAAAGGCGTGAATTTCCACTGTCCCTACTCTCTTTCAACAGAATTTCGAAGGATTTTAGAAAACTCTTTGTGAATCCGCTCACTTCCTCCAGATTAACTTTCGAATGATAACCCTTCCTGTCAACACTCACTTCCATATTTTCGCGTTTATTTTTCGAATTACCCTGCCGGTCGAAAACCAACTCATCTACTTTCCTTGACCTTTTCAAAAGGGTTTCTTTTTCCCCAATACACTGAGAACGGTGGTTCTTCACTTCGGGGGGGAATGACGAAAGAATTTCTTCCTGCCCTTGTGGATCTGTTAAAGGGTTTATCTCAATCCCCGGGTTCTCAAAACTGGAATTAGTTTGCGATTTTTGCTTTCGCTTTATCTTTTCATTTATTAAATCCTGCGTCTTATTACCTAAGATATAGTGTTTAATTTTAGAGTGTCTAGGCAGGATTGCCGCTTTCGTATTTACATATCCGAGACCTTTTATTTCCATTTTTATACGTGCCACTCTAAATCGTTTTGGATATTTATCAAATGTCTGTTTAAGCCAAACATATTCATTGCCTAATTTGCTCTTATTTACCAAATTCCATGGGCAAACACAATACGAGCTACCTGAATCTCTAAGTACACACGCCTTCTTCCCATTTATTTTGTTTTCACTCAAAAAAGGTCGGAACAAGCTTTTGTCTTCGTTTATATCGCCTAAGTGATTTATGCTCTCGAAAGATTTTACTTCCGTAATATCCCTTTGTCTTTTCGGACAACGTGCCATTAGGTGAAATTCGCTTCCACACGTATGGCAACGTCTCTTTCGTTCAAAGATACGTTCCCTGTCTTTAATTTCTTTGTCTCGCCAATTTATTTTTTTGTCGGAATTTTTTTCTTCTCCAGAATTTCCCTCGAGTTTCGTTTCTTCAGATTTCCTATCATAAAAAGATCTCGCATTCTCTTTTTTATCTGAAATCCCTTTCACTGCTTCGTATTCGTCCAGACATTTTGCCAAAACTAACGGGTCTTTGTAGTTTGCCCACGAATCAATGAAATGCTCTTTCATTTCACTAGAAGCACGGAGCTTGATCTGGTCAGTTATCAATAAATTTTTCAGACTACTGAAATCCGTAACACCTAAACCATTCAACCAACCCTCTAAATAACTGTTGATCTCGAAAATAATATCTTTCCATGGAGCATCTGGATTGCGTGGATGTTTCATTAATTTTTGACGATATGCTTCGGGACTCATACGGAATCGTTCAAGCAAAAACTTTTTGACGTATTCAAAGTTATCCGTCTGATCTTGCGGTTCCCTTAAAATTAACTCTGCAATTTCTACCGGCACTAAAGCTAATAAATGCGTCACTAAGTCACCTGTCTCTATTTCCGCTTTGGTCGCCTGTCGTTCGAACAAATTTAAAAACAAAGTTATATCCGAGCGTTCTGGATCAAATCGATGCATGATTGTTCGAAGCGGCAATTTAGGTGGGCGTTCCGACCCGGTACTGTTAGTTGAACTACGTCTATTTGCATCTTGCGTCAATCTAAGTTGTTCTAACGTAAATTCGCGTTCTTTTTGTTTTTCCTCTCTTTCTCTTTCTTCTTTCTCCCTCTCATATTCCCTTTGTTTTTCCTCATATTCCCTTTGTATTTCAGCCTTTTCCCTTTCTTTATTCTCTTTTTCCCTTTCTTTATCCGCGGCTATCTTCTCTTCTCGATCTTTTATGATATACGCAGCTTGCGTGAATGCAAAATCTTTATCGTAATCATCGGCAGCTTCGATTTTTTGGATAATTACCGGTATCCTGTCATTTTTTCCTATTTCCACTCCCAATTCTTCCGCTAAATTCTGCAAATCAATTTTCCTGCACTGTTTCAGATCAGTTACTTCTTGCATTTTAAAATTTTATGTAAATACAATATAAAGATGAAAATGATAGTTTCGCTCGCTAACTTATGCAACAGGGATTCTAACACTTTATGGAAAATTTTCTGCTACTACCCACATAATATTAACAATCTTAAATACAATTCAATTTTGAGGAATAATAAAAATAGTATACATATAAAAATAAATTTTCAATATTGTAAAATTTTCGATACACTGACACGTTTTTGTTTCGATCATACAAATTTTAAAAAAATTTAGAAATTTGAAATTCTGTGCTCATAATTCAACCAATACTTGATATTTCTGACCCCGCAGGTAACAAAATGACCACTTTTTGCAACTGCTAAAAAATTTTCCTAACATCACATATTCAAAATATTTGATTATCAACAACATCTATTGTTTCACTAATAATATAAAAAAGTACACCTTTGAAATCTTTCAATCATGAATAGACAATCGACTTATTTGAAAAATCAAAATTTTTATCTCTTTTTTTTTTTCGGGAAAAAAAATTATATATATACACATTTAGCCTGACAATCCTTATATTATTTTACTGCCAAAAGAAAATTCACACTATCAAATTTTATGCTGATAACAAATATACATATATTTTTCCAAATATGTTAAAAGTTATTAGATTTAAAAATTTATCATAATTTATCATATATCAATATTCACATAAAAAATTTCTCAGAAATGAATTTTCCTCACTAAAGAATATATAAACAAAATGAGAGCCACTCAAAAATGAATTGAGCTTACCTTTTCTACAGTCTTTGTCTGCATTATCTGTCGCCGGTTTCGGGTCTGGCCTAGACGTCGTCGATTTCACAGGTTATCTCGGTTTGTCGACTCCTGATGTTTCCTAGAAAGGGCTTGCTTCGGACTTGTTCTCTGTAAGCACGGGCTTGCTTCCAGGACGGAACTGTGGTCTGTCGTGACAATGCAAGGGCTTGCTTCGGGCTTGTTCTCTGTAAACACGGGCTTGCTTCCAGGACGGAACTGCTGTCTGTCGTGACACTGCAAGGCTTGCTTCGGTCTCTGCTTTCCTCTCCTGAACTGGCGTCAGATCTTGCGCGCTTAGATGCGGGCGGGCGTCACTGCTACTGTCTGGACTCTCTTCACTAATGCTAATAAATTTTTGTCGAAATATCCGACTCGCTTGCCACCAGCTGTAAAGAATCCACGATGTTGTGTGTTTTTGAAATGGGGTAGCGTGGAGCCGTTTCACAATTGATCACCTTCATTAAATATTTCAGAACAAATTTTATTTAAAAAGCGTTCTTGAAATTTCTAGAGGTAAAAATTATTTACAACAATTTTTTTTTAGCTGAGTTCGCTCCACTTGTAATTTATAGCAAATCACCAAATAGTCCAGTCTTTTACAGTAGTTTTGGAATCTTAAAGTCTTAACTAGTGCTACTTTTCACTCTCCCCGAAAGGTCAAATCCAAGGCTGTTGCCTTGACTTCAGAGAGATCGCACTCTCTCATTCAAAAATCTGTCAGCAAACCTGTCCTTCCCTACTAAGAAGGGAAACCGTCCTGAGATGAGTGTTTTCCACCAACACTCGTTCTCCTGCCGAAACTCTAACTAACCTCCTCTCGATCCTCTTCTCCGGTCCGTTTGCTCGAACAAAAGATTCTCCGATCACCAATCAAAAAAGTTTTAGTTTACGTCATTGGATAAAGCCTTTTTAGGGAGGTCTTACTGAACTTTTAAATGTTCACGCAGGAAATTCCCACGATCTGAGACCCCACATATAGACGGTCAGATCAGAGAAATATTTGCTGTCTAGCAATTTCAGTTTCACAAGATTGATCGAAGCTCATCTTTTCCTATTGTAGTAACCGGCATTCTTGTCACCCCCACAGCTAAGCGTGAGAAAAGTTTTCCAACTCTTGGGAACTTCTATCTTTGATTACTCTGCCTAATTAGCAGACTGTGAGAGATTTACTGAAATTGTTACAAGTGCATCTCACTCCAGGACAAATTTGAATTTTCGTTTGTTACTTTAATAATATTGAAGATATTGTAAACTATATTTTCAACATATAGTTACTTTGATTTCTGTGAATCATGAGAAGTACTGGAAATTGCCACTATTCATATCTAAACAACACTGAGCTAGATATTCCTTTATTCAGAGTGCAACTGACAGAACAAAAATTCAGTTTCAGCTTACGGTGACACACTCTGTGCTTTTTGATTGAATGTATTTATTTTTGATGAAATAAGTGGATTGAGATAATGTTTCTTGCTCAAAAAATGTTTTCCTTGACCACATTATCTACACAGAAAGTTTGTTCCAAGTTCCAAGATGTATGAACACCCTGTATGTTTACAACCTCAGAATATGATCGCCCATTCCAGACACCTGCTGTCTGGTTCATTTAAAAACTTCCTTGTCAAATCAAAAGGAGCAGGAAAATTATTCTTGCTGATTTGCCACCATTTTAATATATTGAATTGTTTTACTTTAGTCCCTTCCTGACAAATAAACACTATATTACTGTAAAATGTTTCTTATAATTCATTTAAAAAAATTGTTAGAAAGTATTTGTTTTATAATGTAAACACATTTTATAAATTTATTTTAATTCACAGAAAAAACCACGAAGTTTAAAGTTTTATTAATTGAAAAAGTTTTAAGGCAATCCTCTTTTTAAGTTATAACTCAAAGCACAGACTTTTTTGTGTGTAAATGTTTGTAGTACAAAGGTCTAGTTCATAAAATGATAGTGTCCATGTTAAATATTATGTAAAATTGTTTTATAATTTAATTTTTAATACTTTTAAATTCTGAAATATAAAAATATCCGGCCGAATATTCGGTATTTGGCTTCACTGTTACTATTCGGCTAGCCAAATATTCGGTATTTCGTTTACCTGTGGGCCGCATATTCAGTATTCGGCCAAAATCGCTATTCGGTGCATCCCTATAAATTAGAGATATAAACAGGAGTTCATATAATTAGTATTAAATGTTCACGTAAAAGTAATCTAAAAAGTGAATATTTTCACTATGTATCTCTATTATGGTCGTCTAAGGGATAAAATCATACGCCTTATAGTACAATCATACCGAAAACTTCTGTAAAATTCATTAAAAATTGATCTTTATACTTTAAAAATCTACATTTTCCCTTTGCTTAATTATTAATACTCATTAAGGTTATGGTTGTTCAAAAACTAAAATATAAGTTTAAATTTCATCTTAGCGTTTGATAATCTTTTCCATTTAATCTCATCTTAAGAGTTAAAAAACCTCTTTTTACTTGAAAAACGTTATTTTTCCGCTAGGGGGTGTTTCGAAGGTGGCATGGGATGCGGTGGGACGGCCGGAGGGATATCCCTCATCCCTCCGCAAGCTGAAGCCCCTTTTCTCAACTACTACCGAAATACATTGTTACAGTTGAAAATGTCTCGAAGCTGGTTACAAATAAAGCATTCTGGGCTTTAGGATTTATATAAGGGAGTTTGCCAATAACCTTTCGTCAAGTCCAGTACCGTGATCGTGATATATTTAGCAATTATCACATTTCTACTCTTACTTTTATATTCGGGACTTAAAAAAATCAGCTCTCGTTATAGCATTTAATGATTTAATTTTCTGTAATCTATGCGGGGGCCATGGTCTCGTCCGGGGCCTTTACTGGTATCATCAGAGAAGTATAGTCCGATTCTCCTTCCGTTATGATGTTTTGCTGAAGCATTCTCTAGATCTCCCTTCTTTGTTTTTCATTTTGTCTCGGGGCTGCTCTATGCGGCCTCATTTTTATAACTTTGTTTTCAAATGGATATCGTCATATATATTAGTTCGATTCAAATCCGTGCGACCTAACTGGTCAGAAAATACCTCACGATATTGATCTCAACGCCTTCAATTGTTGTAATTTTCTGTCACACACTTAGCCGTTAATTTGCTCTCTTTCACGACTTCTTCAAATTTACAAACATCCGAATCGGTAATGGCATATGCGATTTCCAAGTTTTGCGTTTCCCCAAAGCCGCAATTTTCGCGAGTTAGAAAATTTACTAGCGCTACACGTTTCGTATAATGTTTTAATAAATTTACATGATATATTATCGATTTTACCTGGAATGTTTGCTACGTAATTGGTCTCAGATATTTGGGATTCGATTTTTCCAAGTCCAATCCAGCTGACTGATATTTTATTTGATTTGTTAGTGGCTAACACGAAAGCTTCGTCTCCTGGTTGGAATTGCCTCTCTACTGCCTTTCTATTTCTTTTTTCTATTGCCTTTCTACCAAATTTTTATTTTGTCGCGAGCGACTACCATGTTTTCTACGGTTAATTCCAATTCAAGATCGTGTTCCTCCCCTATCCATTTTTCGTAGAATGTCTCTGAGGTTCTTAAGTTTTTTCCATGCACGAGTTCTGCCGGGCTGAATCCTGTGGATTCATGCGTCATTGTTTTCAACGCTAAAAGCGCATACGGTAAATTAGCTTCCCAATTTGTCTCATTTTCTGTGCATAATACCTTTAAAGGTCTCTTAACGGATGGATGCCAACGTTCAATTAAATATCTCTCAGGATGCTCGACACTCGATTGACTAATTTTCACGTCGAATTTCCTAGGGAAGGCGGGGGTCAAGTTGCTAGTGAAAGTGGTACCAAGATCCGTTTGAAGCTCTCTTGGAAAACCTAGCCGACTGAAGACTAACGTCAGGTCCTCGACTATAGTTTGAGACTGTATATCCGTTATAGGCATCGCTCCTGAGTATTGTGAAGACACGCATATCGTTGTTAACATATATTTATTTCCTTATCTGATTTAGGCAAAAAATCTACTAAATCGCATGAAATTTTTGAAATACTTCGGAGATAATTGAACTAATTTTAATGGTGCATTTTTCTCCCCTGCCTCTCCTACTCTCTGACAAGAATCACAGGAAATTCTCCGTTTCTCTGGCCAATACTAATGACGTAATATCTTGTCTTTCATTTTAGTTTCTTCTAAATGTGAAGAAATACCTTCGTGACACGCACCTAAAATATCTTGCCTATATTTCTGAGAAGCTATTAAATGAATTATTTCATTTTCGCGGTTATCCAGGGTTTTCATTACTACTGTGACAAGTCCAAGATGTTATGGTTTAAAGGGGTAGCGTAGAGCCTTTAAAATGAACCACTCCAGTAAAACGTTGAAAAGAATTTTATTAAATTCAGCACTTAAATGAAATAAAAATTACAAGATCTTGATTTACTGCAAAGCACAACAAAAATTAAAAGGGGTCATTCGACTTTTGAGTTTTTGTCAGTTTTAAGAAAGTGTCCAGCAAATAACCACAGTTCATGATTTTCAATAGATTACGGTTTCAACATTTCCCCCTCGAAGATAGAAACGGGTAGCGCGTTCAGCCTGTGTCTGAGTCTGCGCGAAAAATTCCGGATTAAGAAGTCCGTCATTCACCTTCGAAAAATACGAGAATGAATACAAAGTTCGTCTTTGTTGCAAACCATATTCAATAAGGTTCACGCAACAACTTCAATGTATTTCAGAGAACGGGTGTCTCTGCCAGATGATTCAATAATCACCTCAATATACAATCCTTTCCTGGACTAATGAGTCCGTCCTTTAAGACTGAGAGGAAAACTGCGTTCCCCACGAGTATCAAGCCTACTCGTAACTTCGCTCTCAGCTAACTGACTCTTCTTCTTTTCTCATCCTCTACGTTCTCTCTCGAAACAATAGCACTTTCAATAGCCACTAAAATGTCTTTTAGATGTCGTCAGAGTAAAAGTCTTTCATGATAGGTGGAGAAAGGATTTCACCAAAATATCTCCTTCGAGTCTGAGGTCACCCCTTTCCCATGTTCACGGAATGTTCGGTTTGATCACAGAGATTCCTTTCTGAAGTGCCTATTCATCTCGCTGCCTCCAAGCCTTCAAGTAGCAAGATTGGTGATGATCGAGCGAATCTTTTGTAGTTACCCAGCAGCTTAGTGGACTTAGTTTTATTTTGGAAGAAAATCCCAAACTCATGGGAACTTCCTATACCTGGTTTTTAGGCTTCGCTAGCAGGGTTATGAGTGAGACATAGGGAATTTCTCACACTAGTAACGAATTTCGTAATGCATCTTCCTTAATTTCGCTTTCACGCACTTTTCTTGAAGTGTGGGGTTTAGATGTTCTTTCTTAAACAACTTATTTAAATTAAAAAAAAATCCATTTACAACTCACTACTCACTAAGCCATTTAAAAACAAGTATACCTTGATTAACTCCACTGAAATCTGTTGCCTGAAAAGAGGAGCGATTTAAATCATATTTACCAAAATATCAAAACTCAAAAGTCCGTATAAGTTAATATAACATGGTAATTTTAAAATCTTCATTTTTAAATAAAACTAAATGTAGTAAGGGGCAACAGATTTCTAAATCAGATAGTACACTGTAATACATAAAGAACATCCAATTCCACTCCTCCCTGATCAAGCTCAAATCTCCATACACATTAAATTAACAAAATGTAAACATCATTTAATTTGGAAAATTAAAGGAAACCTGAAATTCCTCTAATATGAGGACAAAAAGGGAAAAGAGAAAAATTAATAAAATAAAGATATGATGGGATACCAAAAATTAGAATAATTATGGAGATTTTGAACAAGATCAGATCGGTTAACCGAAGATCGTATAGTGTCATTAAAAAAAAACTGATTACTCTTTTTTTTTTTTACTTCTTAAAAATAAATATTTTTATTGTTTATTTTAGATGACAACATTAAAAGAAAGGAGAATTAAGGATTAAATTAAACATTTATGTAGTTGAATTTAATACTGCTACTTCATCACTTATTAATTTATTTATCATTAAAACAAAATCAGAAATACAACCAAATAGTTTTGAGTAAAAGAAGGCATAGCCTCAATTAATGTTCATTAAAACAATGGCTATGAATTTAAATTTAAGAAATTTAAAAGTCTTAATTTAGTAAAATTGGAGTTTTCATAATTTTATTCTCACACACTGAAAGGTTAAGCCTTACTTTTAGTTTTACTGTGAATATAAAATATTAATTATTTAAAGATTATATAAAGAAAAACATCCCATCTTTGAGAATAAACAAAGTTTTCTTTATTTGAACAATTAAAATTATAAAAGCAACTAAGTTCTCAAAATTATTATAATAACACTATATAAAAGTTGATCAATAATACTGAGATTGACTATTAATTATCTTTAAATTAAACATCATAGTTCATAAAATTATCACAACATCATGCTTTAAAGGTTGATCAGCTTCATTGAAATTACTTATTATTAATCTTCAAATTAAGCATTGTGGTTTTTTTAACATTATTATTATATCATAATATTATGGTCGTTCACTTATAAAGACATTGCATATTAAGTACCTTAAAGGCATATATATAAATATATATAACTGTTGATCTTTTCAAGTAGTTGTAAATAATTAAAAGTGGGAAAACATATAATAAAGAAGAAATAAGAATTACTTACAATCTAGTTACAAACACATTGGGCACATCTCTTGGCATATACACAAACTCATCATAGTTTTTTTTTATATATCTCACTATCCTTTTTAGCTGCCTCTAAGGGTGGAAAATTTCACTTGCGTACCAGTATTATAACACAACACGGGTGGGTCTCTTTTTCTTGGTCATTCCTACATCAACACCATTGCTCCGTACATCACTTGAAGATTTGGGACCATTCGCGGTTCAAGACACCCTCACGTCACACATATCGTGTAAAGCGAGCAAATCTCCTCTGCTATACAAACACCAACTTCCTTATCCATGTCATTACTTAATTAAGATTTTGTAGTGCTCCATCACCAAAAATACTGCACGTTTCTGAAGAGTAATAAGTCACAACAAAATAACACTTTTTTCTCGGTACGCCGCTACAAAAAAAAAACGGGCCAAACTAATTCTTCTTTTCATTCACCCACTACCAGACACAGATCCACAACTGGAAAACAATCTTATAAGGCAACAGTCTTTTCATCATAACACTGCAATTTTAAGATAGCCAGTGTAAAACCACCAGTGCTCCACTAGCATTAATCGTTTCAAATTTTTGCGACCAACAATTTCATGATCAGAACAACAAGTGAGTTAAACATTTACTCTCTCCCACGCCGCTTAAAAAACGGACGGAACCAAAAGCTATCTGCCAAGGGAGGTTCGGGGGTAAAAACAATAGAAAATGGACTGAACCTGGTAGCGACACTTCGTCTCGCCTCTCCCTATCCGTCGTTTCATGGGAAAACAAACTTGCCTCTCTTACTGCGGGCTGCTAAAAAGGTTCACATGAATACATGTTTACATCCGCGCCATACAGACGACAGGGAAAGCAGGGCCTATTGTAGCATGTTGTAAAATTACAAAGCCTGTAAACTAGGGTCGTCTTTACATAAGATAACATAATCTCTTACGGGGTGGTCGGTCTCGCTTTCTTTTAACTAAGGCTAGACCCATTGGCGCTCATCTCCTGAATCCAAGCATGGGAAAATGCGAAACTGTCTACACAATTCTATATGTGTGGTCTTTACTGAAAAGCCTCCCTCCCTGCTATTTATTTTTTTGCATTTGAAAAAGGAAGCTAAGTTACACTATAAAAGTTGAAATTACTTTTGCCTAAAAGAAAAAGAAATAAATAAAAAAAACTGTTTTTACTTTTACTATTATTACAATTATTTTTATTAATTAATTTATTTATTAAAAACATAAAAAGAGTGCTGTTAAATAAATGTTGAGAAAGTGATTGAAGGGATTTAATGTAGATAAAAATATTTGTTAAAACCAACCGTAACAGAAGGTGAGTCACTCTCCTGCTCTTTTTAAAATCATCTCTGCGTCTGCCTACTTTCGTAACGTTTCAAACTTGTTATTTCGCACTTGGGGTATCAATAATGGTTCTTCGTTCTCCCTCTCTTTGATCTATCAACTCGTTTATCCCTACACTGTACAAAAAAATATGCGATTTTACTAAAAAATACTTAGTATCATTACAGATATTGTAGTAGTGACTAGAAAATCACCTGTAACCAATCGCTGCTAGTAATATTACAAGGAAATAGTTGTAACTGAATGCTTATTGCGCATGCGCCCTTCTCTGTCCTTTCGCTTTCGTAACCGTAACGAAGCAGAGTCAGATAAGAAGTAGGCGTTACCCCGATAGTATACTATCGGGGTTTGCCTACTTCTTCTCTTTCTCCTTCGCTCGAACCTGCATCGCCTAGCTCTTTATCGGGATTACATTTCGTTTGAGATCGCGTAACTACCGCGTTCACCAATTTAAGTTTTCTTTCGTTTTTCGATGAATTTTTGAGTCTCGTTATGCAGTAAATAATACGACATAGCGGTTTCACGATTTATCACAGCCGCCTTTGTTTTTATATCTCTCACCCCTTTAGTTTCCAAAGTTACGTTCGCTATAGGATGACAACGTATTGTCCAAGGGTTGTTTAATCCAAACAACTTTCCCATTGTCCAAGGGTTGTTTAATCCAAACAACTTCAACATCTAAGTCATTCTGACTGATGAATTTGCCTGACAGCACATCTATACAACTCCCGTTGTCCCTTAAAATGGTGATATCCCTTCCATTCACTAACGCTTTTCACTTCCTGTCCCGCTGAGATATACACCGCGTACAGCCTCCGGATCGCTAGCTGATAATCGTCGAATGCTTCATTCCTCGCATGGGCCTCTTACGGATGCAAATATTCTCCGTCCTGTCACTTTTACGTCAAAAATAGTGATCAGTAGAGATCGATGGAATCGTTTACAGTTTCCGGAGTGAGAAACTGAACTTAGCCTGATTTTTCAGTCAGATCTTTTTACTCGGGAATTGCTATACCTGGTTTTCATCTGCTTTCTTGTGAGATTTCGTTCAATTTTTCACAAAAAACTGTATTATTGTAAAAAGAACGTTTATTATGACCGCTGAATTCGAACTTCTAGAACCGTCTGCATTCTTATTGCGCGATAGCCTACAACAGACAGATGAATTCTCCACGACATACGCTTGTGCCACTAGAAACAATGAAAATTGTGATTGCACGAATGACAACTGCGATGGTACACCAGACTTTTGTAAAATCAGAAATTGTCGTAGTAACAGCACTTGTCAATGCACCATGACTTTTCAGAAATTAGACTTAATCGCTGTCTCTTCTGATGCTTATATTACAAATCCGGACTTGTTAATTCTCGACATATGTTACTATGATTCACGCCAAAAACATGCCTCAAACAGCATTCACAGAAAATTAATGGAGGGTGAAAAGGCAACATTTACTAATAGAAATTTATCCTTTTCATTCGAAGACCCGCTTTTGCACCTTTCTGGACAAGGCCGGGTTATCATACGCAGTCCAGATTTTGAACATGTGTTGGTTGTACCTCAGGACGGTATTATTAAAATACCCTTTGAATTTCTTGCATACAAGACAGACATACAAGTTACTTACCTCCATATTAGCGGAAAAGTGGTGTCTGGAGTGATTCACGTTAGTGGGAAAAATATTTGCCAAATTCGTCATTGTTTTTTATGCAGAGATATAGTTACTCATTTCAAATGCTATCCTCGGGTTATTCAATATTGTGTATATTTTATATTTGCCATACTTATACTAATTCTATTACTATGTGTGAAACTTATTGCTAAAAGCCTAAAATTCGTCGTTGTTTCCTTAATTTTATGTGGTTGTGCTGTCTGTAAAGTGTTTAAATTTATTGCCAGATGCTCCCTACTATTAGGAGCATTCATTGGTTCAACAATACGGGAAATATTCCATACATGTCATACAGCCTTAGAACGAAACGCAATGAGACGTGCCAATATAAGTACATTGCCCCTAGTGATTATGGCCTGTATTTGTTACATATCCACAGTTTCAGCAGATTGTAGTACAAATACTATCGTTAAATCGGATCTTAAGTCCTGTACTACAGTGCATGATGGATCGAGAAACTGCAAAATTTTTACAACTGCGGAAATCTCTTTACAATCCCTCTCTGCCGAAAATTGCCTTTGGTTTTCTGATCCTAACGAGAATCACCTTTTTTCGCTGAAATTGAAACTTGAAGAAGTATTATGCACGTTTAGTAAAGAACGTTTATACTTCACTTTCCCAGTTACCGCGAAAAAAATAAGTCAGATTTCCTGTATTTATAACAAGTTCTGTGGGCGTGGCCACCATTTCCCGTGAAGTGGGAAAAGACGGCATTCACTTTGAGGCTGAAACTGAAGAAAGTCGCCAATTTCCGGGTTTCTCTGCCTGTCTTGCAGGAGAGAATGGAAATGGGTGCGTCGTATTAACTCGTCCAAGTTGTAACTTCTACCGAATCTGGTATGAGCCAAACCTGCTACAGAGTTTCGAAGTATCAAAGATCACTGGTCACACCTGCAAATACCAGATATCAGTGACACATGTTGAGAATAATACAATTTCTCGACTGATAACTTCTGATACAGCATTTACTGACTCAGGAATAAAGATAACAGTCCTAGGGGCATACGACCAACCTCACATTCATATTACAGAAAAGCTTATTCAACGAGTCGGTAATTCCGACGAGGCGTATTTAGCACCTGCCAGCGATAGAAATATCCCTCAATCACAATTGATCGGAGCCATTCAGCCTAATACTTCTTTTACAACGGACTTCATTTTTTCCCCCGATCTAACACAATGCGATTATTTTGAGGACACGCTCCGCTGTAGTACTGCACCTGACAATATCAAGCGCCTTGCCCCTTCAGAGGAACATTCACCTGTTTAAAATGAATGAAGGAAAATTACAATCTACTCAATTACTTTCCTCGGCTGTCAGAATTCAACTACATTTCACAAACTTTAGAATTACGGTACAAACTAACACTATATGCCCGCAATTGAATGAAGCTAGTTTAATTGTTGAAGGATGTTATGGGTGTAAACTACTAGCGCGGATTAAGCTTATAGCTCATTCTTCATGTCAATCCGGACTTGTAACAATACAATTACAACAAATTGCTGTTCACACAAAAGCAACCTACCTTCAATTAGAGGACACAGAACATACTATTAAATTTCAGGCAGAAAGAAAATGCGACACAGACAAAATATGTCTTAAGTCATCGACACTTTCCCATTGTAGGACTTTTAAATACTGTCTCGATGAACCATCAGTGGATCTCTTAGATCTTAATATGAACTATACAAGAACTGTTAGCTCAGACACTTCTTCGAATTTGTGGGACTGGCTTCAAATTCCCAATCTTGGGAACGCATTTTTCATATTAAAATTCATAGGAGCAGCACTATTCATAATCTGTCTAACTATAACCACATTAGCTACTGTAATTACGTGCTGCTGTAGGTCAAGATAAATATTCACTAATTATTTTTGTTTGTTAGCTAAACAAGAGACATTACTTCAAAAAAAAAAATCGACTTTTATGTTTTATTTTAAATTTTCTCTGAAGCTAGCTATATGTCTCTTGATTAGTAGAGCGGAGATGATGCTTCATCAAATGCGTTAATGTCAATTTATTTATTTAATCATTACCCTATTTCTTTATGTTGTCTAACATTTGTTATTATCTACTTTTATTTCTATGTTTAAAGGATGCCTATAGCTAAAAATGCGGAGTTTTCGAATTTTCTTTTTTTATTTGTTTTTTTTCTTTAATTGGCATTTCGTATATTGCCAAATAGTTATTGGGCAAAAATGTATTGAAATTCTTGCACGCATAACACCTGCATTCGTACCTCACATATAGGTGTCTGAATTTAAAGAAAAGGGAGTTTTAGAAAGATATAAGAATAGCTTTTCAACGTGCAGCACGGACAAATATAAAGATATAATGCAAAATTCTTAGGAAAGCCACTTCAATTGAAATAAGCCCAGGTGTATGAAATCTCAGGTGCGCATAACAAGCCCCTGTAAAAGGATAGGCATAACAACGTTCCAAGAAATTACAATTGATAAGGGATGCAAGAATACATAACGCGATTTCACCGAAAGTGGGGACTAATAATTTATAGATAGGGGTGTCCCCCTTTCTTCCCCAAAGGCGCACGTGTCCAGAACCGGGGCGACGCCAGCACGGAAAGGGGAATATATATTATAATATTAAAGGAGTTATAGCATTTTAGATGATGTCCAATGATTTTGTCCCAAGGCGGGGATTTTAACAAAAGAAAGCTAAGCTATCCACTAACACAAAATTAGGGGGGGCTAAGAGAGGGCGTAGAAAGACACCGATTGGATCTCAACGGTTTCTATGGGGCGTTTGAGAAAAGGAAAAAAAAAAGGTAAAAAAGGGATGAAGAGGAAAAAAAGGATTATTATGAGATGGAGTTTTGGGGAGTTCGGAGAAAGATTGAATATGATGAGTGAATGAGCATCGAGTAGTTTTGAGTAAAAATATAGTGGTTAGTGAGAAAGATTTGGACCTTTCTGGGAGTCTAAAAGATCTTAGTGCCTGGAATGATGACTTCGCTGCTTTACCTAGGATTAACAGGTAAACATTTCGTTATTTATATCATATTTTGATGTTCTTTGATTTTAGTTTAAAGATATCCAAATCACTAATGTTAGGCGTACAGATAGGCATCCTTTAAATTAATATTATATATTTATAACAGAGTTGTACTGCTTTATATTGTAATTGTGCTATTTACTCATGTTTAATTCCTTAATAAATACTTGTAACTTAGACATTTATATCTCTGTTTTATTTGTCTATAATTTAATTTGCTACAGGAGGCGGGCTATGCATGGACTCACGGGTTTTAACTTCGCAAACTATACGGCCTTATACTTCATAAATAACTATAAATTAATAATAATAATATTTAACTCTTGCCAATAAAGATAACTTCAATTATCCGATTAAATGAAGTAATTAAATAAAAATATATACAACTGTAGCCCAGCAACGGGCACTTACCCGTTAAAAGGTGCCTTGCGCAATTCGGGCTTAAGAAAGTGAGATTTATTGCCAAATGATATAAACAGCTATGAAAACAAAACTGATGAACTATTACGCTTGTTTATGTATATGTATTAAATAATTGCTTCTGATTACACATATTAAATTACTTCTGTTTGTATATAATAGATAAAGGATTGCTGTATATTAAATCATTGTATCGATATTAAAAAAAATGCTTGTATGTATGAAACAGTGAATAGGTTGCCAGATTGTTTTTGTGAAACATTTCCTTCTCTTGCTAAGGCCATTTTCTCTAACTCGCCAACGCCCAATAACAGGGAAATATCACGTTTTCACTAAATAATATTACTGATATAATTTTGTATATGAATTTGCATTTTTAATGAGAGAATTGGTATTTAATTATCTTACAGATTATATTTTCTAAATTAATATTTTCATGTAGAATGTTGAAAAAAAATTTGGAGGAAAAAACATCAGAGTGTAGTGTAGCTATTAAAAAAACTGAAATATAATATTTGAAAAATGAACTTTAAATTCTTTCTAAGTGGAACAAAAACTGCCCCCCCCCCCCCCCAAAAAAAAAAAAAAAAGTCTTTTTTTTTTCTGAGCATTTGCATCTCTAATCCTGAGCTACATTTACTAAAATTTCAAACTTTTTCAAACTCTCTATCTAGGGCACAGAAAAAGTATTAAAAACAATAACAACAACAAATAAATAAAAATGTGACTAAAAATGAAATTCGTTAGTTTTGTATAAAAGCACTGAATAAAGTATTTTTTCTTTTATTAATGTCTTAATTTCAAAAATAATTATTTTAATATTAACGCTTGCTTTTAAAGCAAAATTTCACAGAGCAAAGCGTACAAATACTTATTTACCCGAAAATGTCAGCAAACCAGAGAGTTATAAGTTTGTTGGTTTGCACTGTTTTGAAAGATTTATGTTTTGCGCCAAGTTTGTCGACATTTCGCCAAATTAAATAATGATAAAGAGCTGACGTTTTTAACTTACTTTTACTGTGGTACCGGTAATCGACAGGCAACTAGCTACTTTTATGCCAGCTGTTCCTTCGGTTTGATTAAAAATTAAAACACAAGCTATTTATCATTATTAATTTGTTGTAAGTAAAATGATTTATTCTTTCAAATTCAAAAAGTAAAGTTAGGAGCTAAGTAGGCAAAGCCAGCTGTATCTGAAGCTGGACTTCTATTCGTTCTACGGGAAGCTGTCATTGTTAAAAGCAGTGCAACGATTGGAGTACACTAATGGAGGAGGGAGGAATGATTTATCATGCAATTTATATCTTCTTCTTGTAAACAGTAGGCGGATCTTTCATCAGCTGTAGTTTGAAAGCTGTAGGTTTGCTGCAGTTTAAAAAGAAAGCTCTTCCTATTTATTTAGAAATGAAATATGATGGATGGTGAAGATGATTCCCTTCAGAAAATAATTGCAAAGTATGAACCGAAGGACAAGTTGACATAAAAAGTAGCAATTACTTATTATTACGGTGGCAAAAGTAAATTAAAAACACGAACTACTTATCCTTGTTTAATTTATCCAAATAGCGGCACATTTGGCGCTAACTCGCTTGTCTGCGACATTTTCTTTTAAATAAATATTTGTACGTTTTCTTCTGCAAAATCATAAATATTCGACATTGCACAATGCGGTGTGCTTTATAAAGCTAAAAGCAAATATTATATAAACGGGATAAAAATTAGGCATTTATACAAGTTGATTCGTAAACTTGGTGTAAAATATAGTATAGCGGAAAGGGTGATTCAAAAATTTGTAATTGGGATGAATACTCATATATTAGTCGGGCCCATCCATTTGGGACAAAGGATCAAAACGGAAGTTAAATGAAAATAGACATTCCTTTTTTAGAACAATTCAAATATCAGAGCTCAAAATGAGCTCTGATAGCTCATTCAACAGCAGGCCCGTACTAAGGGGGGGGGGGGGGGGTAGAGCCGTTACAAATTACCAGGACCCGGCTTCGGTACTGGTTTTTAAATAAATACCAGAGAAAGTAGACTTGTATTTTTTTCACAAAAATTTTAATTACAATAACTAACAAATAATAAAATTCAAAAGTCAGAAGTTGCTTGAACGTCTTTACGAACCGGCTAGGAGGGGGGAGGGTGGTATTCAGGAGGCATTTTACGTTCGAAACAAAATCCAGCTTTTATTTAAAAATGCAGGCATTTATTTATTTATGTTTTATAGAATAGAACAAATATTTTCTGAATTGTAAAACACAATAACAAAAGTTCCAATAGCGTCAGGCAATCGGCGCCTTAGCTGATGAAGTGAATTATATTTTCAATATTTTAAATTTCTATTTAAAATACTTATATGAAAAGGTGTTACCAATGTATCATAAACTGTAAAAGAAAAATAATAAAATTGTAAGAAATACCATATAGATTTTCTAAAAAAGTACTATCCAACATATTTATTTTCTTACAGTAAATGCTGTTTATAATGGAATTCTGCTGTAAACGGAGAAAATATCATGATATAGCCAAAAAAATGGTATGCATTTATACCTTTTAAGCCGAAAGAAACCTAATTAAAACGGAATTTCTTGTACGTTTTTGTCTAAGCAGGTTTGATTGTATCAGGCTTACACTGTAAAAAAAAATTCGGAAAAGTTTCCGGTAGGAATAGGATTTCCAGTTGCCCGTATAGTACAGGAAACTTTTCCGAACCAACACGGAAAAAAAAACGAAAAAAAACGAAAGTTTTTTCTTTCCGTCAGGAAACTTTTCCTGTTTGATTCAGAAACTAATCTTTAGACACAGAATAAATTCCTGGGTCTTACGGAAATCTTTCCATTCACATAAAGAAACGTTTTGGTAGAACGGTAGAATAGACAGAAAGTATTCCGTTTTAAAAAGGAAAACTTTCCATTCACACTAAGAAATGTCTTGGTAGAACGGTAGAATAGACAGAAAGTATTCCGTTTTAAAAAGGAAAACTTTCCATTCACACTAAGAAATGTCTTGGTAGAACGGTAGAATAGACAGAAAGTATTCCGTTTTAAAAAGGAAACTTTTCCGAATCAGTCAGTAAACTAATCATGAAAAAATTAAAAATTCCTGTGTAGAATAGAAACGTTTTCTTTGCTTTACGGAATTTTTTTTCATTAAAATTTTCTGCATTGTAAAGAAACTTTTGTTTTAAAGAGTAGGAACATTAACAGATGAAAATATTGCTTTTGGACACTGTTTTGATATCCTTTTATCTCAATTAAATATTATTAAGAACTTTTTTGAATACATACACACGTTTTAAGTATTTGTTATCATAAAATGCATTACATGTAATGCATTTTATGATAACAAAATACTTAAAATGTATGTATGTATTCAAAAAAGTCCTTAATAATAATTAATTGAGATAAAAGGAAATCAAAACAGTGTCCAAAAGCATTGTTATCATAAAATGCATTACATGTAATGCATTTTATGATAACAAAATACTTAAAATGTATGTATGTATTCAAAAAAGTTCTTAATAATAATTAATTGAGATAAAAGGAAATCAAAACAGTGTCCAAAAGCAATATTTTCATCTCTTATTGGTCCTACTCTTTATAACAAAAGTTTCTTTACAATACAGAATCAGCTTGAAATTTTATTTATTTGTTACAAGTATACTGATACGTTTAGCTCATGGGTATTTACATTTTTTTTAAATAAGTATTTTATACAAGGAATGCTAAGGAAGTATCTTTATAAACAAGAAGTAATTCTCGTAAAAGAAAAGTGTATAAATAAATAAAAAGTACACAATGAAATGGATTTTATGTTCATAAAATACATAATATACTTTTATTTTCTTTAGAATATGTGTATATGTTTCCTAGGGGGAAAAAAAAAATAATATATTTTAAGCGATATAAAAGAAAATCCAAATAGTGCCCAAAACAAACCTTTTCATCTGTTGTCTGTATAGCAAAGTGGACTGTACAGAGATGCCAGCTTATTAGTGCCAGAATATACATAGGTGTAGCCAGTGGTGAAGTGCGTGTGGGAGATGATTTCCCCAGGCACTAAATATTTAGGGGATGCCAAAAAACTGTTAAATAAGATATTAAAAACGGAACAAAATATTTTCAATTTGGATTGGATATTTAAAACCCACACTTATGCCATTGGGTGCAGCACAAGTATATGACATGTTGCATGCGTATGAAGTGTATGCAACTAACATTGAAGTTCTACTGATGCTGGAAAGACTTTCTATTGCTGTATATCCAAAACAAAGAACATACAAAACATTTTTTAATCACAATAGTGACCGCCCCTCCTTAAAAAACGAGAACTTCTTTTAATTTACGCCTTAAAAAAAAACAATCTTATGGGGTCGTCTTTGTTCTTAAGTTGCACAAAACTCCGAACTTTTCAATATGTACATCTAACTTTGACATTATATTTGCCTCTTTCGGTAACTTTTTCTCAAGGATACCAAAAGGGAAGTCACTTGGTCAAAATGTTTAAGAATTATGAAGTTTAAAGTTTGGAACTCCTAATGTTAAACAGCTTGTGGAGTTTTTTTTTATACAATTCAATACTTGACGTAATAATTTTATATTCATATATTTTATTTGAAGCTTTTCGAAATCTATTTCGATTAAAAAATTATAGATTATGGTTTATTTTATGGTTTAATTTATAAAAAAAATGTATTTTTAAATTAATTAAAAAAATTATTTTTAATAGAAATAGATTTCTAAAAACTTCAAATATGCAAATCAAAAATCACAGCTGATTCCGCTAAGTAGTTTTTAAGTTATGCTTAAAACACTACCCACATTACAGTCTGATTTGCAACGATTACAGATTAGGAGTTACAAACTTTAAATTTTCATAATTTCAAAACTACTTGACTGAATGAATTCCAGTTTGTTATCATAGGGCAACATTTACTGAAAAAAACAATCATGATAACATGATGCCCCAATTAGATGTATCTATTGAATTTGCTACAATTTCGGCATGAATATGACCCTCTAAGCTTATTTTTTCTTTAATTAAATTTAAAAAGACAGTTTCCAGAAGAATAACTTTGTTTTTTACTGTGACAGTTTGGAGATTAAATGTTTTTTGTTCCCAAATACATATGATATTTCAAATTTGTCACTTTTTATACCCAATTTGTGTCACAGAGACACTTTCCAATTAGGAACATTGCTGCACCTAACTATTATAACCCAATTTGGGTGCTTTTCTGCTATTACACATACACAAAAAAAAAAAAAAAAAAAAAAAAATCCAGAAACTATTTTATAAATTTTGAAAATTTATATAGAGCAGCATTGAAACTTTAATTTTTTATCTTTTATGTGGAAGGTAATATTTTTCTCCTGTCTAAAACGCCATAAAATAATAATAATAATAAAGTAAATCTAAAAACTTTTGAAGTCATGTAAATTATAAGAATATACAGAATTCAGCTAACCCTAATAAATACGTTGATGATAAACAATTTTCAGAAGCCATACAATTTGAAAATGTACAAGACTTTGAACTTGAAGCTCAACTGAAAATTACATAACAAAAAGGCTCAGTAAATGAAAATCATTTTTTGTTAAAATTTAAATCAGCTATTTTTTTAAAATTCAAAATACAATTTTAAAATTACGCGTTTTAAAGTAAAATAACCTTTACTAAATCATTAAAATTAATAATTAGAAAAGCTCATTTAAATTTATTTGAATTAAAAAATATATAGAGAAACTCATTCACTTGTTTAATTTGAAATATTTTAATCATATAAACAGTTAAAAATATAGTTAAAAAATGGAGCAACAGAAAATGATATAATTTGAAAATGTGAATTCTCTTTTACTTTTGAAAACATGAAATAAATTAAACAAATTGTCTTGTGTTATATATCACTTATTTACACTAACTGCAATTTAACAATATACTTTTTATTGACCTATTCTGTATAAAATATATACCACCTTAAATTACCCCTTTGATAAAATAAAAAGCATATAAACTCTTCATTACTAAAAGCTAAATCTTTTTGTTTTGACCAAATTTCTCGATTAAAAATCTTAAAATATAAAAGATAATGTAAGAATTTTATTCAGAAAAAAAAATGAAATTTTAAACATCCTACTCTAGATCTGGATTATATACAGTATTCCTTTAAACATACCTATTCCAGATAATATACACTACTCTGGAATACAGAATACATACACTATTCATTTAATGAAGTTGGAGCATATATTAAAAATACTTATGATTATCTGGGTATAAATTTCAATGGATCTGAAAAAATTATTCTTTGTTATTAAAATGTTTGAAAAGAAATACCAATTTTCCAGCTCTATGAGTTCTTTATAAGCGATTACAGAGTTTGCAATGAATTAAAGTTTGATTTTTTTTTTTTAAATTTAAAATAAAAGAAACTTTTATATCAGGTGTTTGATTTTTTTAAAAGATTTTAAAACTTTAATTGTTTATTAGTTTACATTTATAAGTAATTAAAATTAAAATTATATAAAAAAATATATAAAAACATTTCAGAGTATTACTAACCATGTAATCTTTATTTTCCGAATCTTTCCATAAATAAAGTACATTGGAATATCAAACCATTTGTTATTTACATGTGCACAATGAAGTCATGAGATATCAACATAAATAACAATAAATATACTTTTGATTGACCTATATTTATTTATTCTAACGTTTTACAAATCCTCACAGAAACTCTCCATGTTTTTGTATTAAAAAATTCACATAAGATTTGTACATATTTTTTTAACAAATAAATTTATGCTTTAATCTTTTAACATTTCTCAGCTGAGATTCTCTATTTTTAAAATAGAATTTTTATTTTTAAGTGTGATATTTGATTTAAATAAAATTCAAAAAGCAAGGATTTTGAGTTCTGTCTCTCCCAGTCCTTAAATTTACAATGTATTGTTGTCAAAAATAATATTTATAATGAAATATCTTAACCTAAATTTGAAAAAAAAAAGTGTATTTAAATAAATCAGTTGATTTAAATCAGGATTGAAATCAAGTTGATTTAAATCAATGAACTCTGATTAAAAATTGTTAGACTATACAAGTGTTATTTAGCAATTATTTAATTTAAATTGAGATTATAGTGCTGAAATATAATTTCAATTATATTGATCTAAATATTTTAAGATTTCTGAACTTTCTGTATTATAACTGATTAGATAACGTTGAAGAAATTGGCAATGAAACTATGCTTAGATTTCAAAAGATACCAAAATTTACCAATTGCTGTAAAAAAAGTAATTAAAAAAAATTATTTCCAAAATCATGTACTTGCATACAATATTTTAACAAAAGATTATATTGAAGTAAAAGTTATAACACCAATCTGGCGAATCAGCTAAATAAACTTATCAAAAGCCAATTTGATAACTTAAAACCTGCATTATATTTTGAAGAAATAAAATAAGGACTTGTGAATAATACTTATAAACTCTTTAGAAATTAAAAAAGCAAAAATATGGAATATATAAGCACTTACTTACAGTGGAAGTCCAGTTGTCAGTTAATATATATATATTTTTTAAATATAAATTAAAATAAAAATACTTTTTAAAAAAAATCTTAAAAATTAAAGAAATTTTTAAAAATGTACAATACCAGTATTGGACATCTGTTTCCTGCTGGTGAAAGCTATATTTTGATAATTGTATAAAGGAATTTATCACCTCTTTAAAATTTCCATAGGTTTCCATGGGATTTCACAATTAGCATTAAAGGGAAAAAAATGATGACACAGAAATATAGTAGAAAAACGTGATAATTTTACAAAATGTAACAAATAGAGATTTAGCAGACTATCAAATATTCGGCTGAGTACTAACTTTTTAAAAAGTATATTGATTACAAATTTTTTTTATCATGATTAATAACAAAGAAATAAATGTTTGTGAGTCTTTTATTCCTCAATGGCAGATCACTTAATAGCAGAATATTAAAAATTGCAAATAATTCAGAAAAAATATCTATAAAATAAGAGTGCATTCAATAAAAAATCGGTCTAAGCAAATATGTATGTGCTAGTTTTTTTTTCTTTTTACTTAAACTTATTAAAATAAATCAAGCGCATTTAATTTACACAAACATTAAATTGCACGTATTGACAAAATACAATTTTTAAAAATATATATAAATTACTCGATTTTTTCTGGCTAACAACAAAAGACAGAAAAAATAAAACAAACATTTATACTGAAAAATAAAATTTATTTTCAACAAAACTATAAATCAAAATGTTTTAATAAAACAAATTACAGCACTGTATTTATGCTATGATTGCTATTGGCTTTTATTCCTTTAGAATTGATGCAGTTAGTAAAAAAGCCTGCCTAGATTCCGGCCTGATAACAGCCTTAATTAAACACCCAGTAGGATGCTACAGCAACGAAATTGACTCAGTTGAACATTTCTCCGAAAAAAGTGTCACACCATCAACATACGAAAACACCTTGACGTCCTTTCTATCATCCTCATTCTCTATTAGGCAAGGATGATCTGTTCTAGCTGTAAGGCGACATTGATCACTGCAGTATTATCCTGTAATAATAACAGTAATAATATTAATTTTTTTTATTGTACTAATTGCTAGTGACCATGTATATTTAAAAAGATAAAAAACAGCACAAGAGCAAAGAATGATTAAGGGGACACTTCGTCTTCAGCGATAAGTATTTTTAAGAACAAAATATTTGAAAATTTTCCTTTGAATAAAGAATTCAAAATTCATAAAATTTTTTAAAAATTTAAAATTTAAGGAAATTTTTAAAAATGTACTCTACCAGCATTGGACATCTGTTTCCTGCTGGTGAAAGCTATATTTTGATAATTGTATAACGGAATTTATCATTTCTTTAAAATTTACATAGGTTACTATGGGATTTCACAATCAGCATTAAAAGAAAAAAAAATGGTGCCACAGGAATATAGTAGAAAAACATAACAATAATTTTACGATATGTAACAAATAGTGATTTAGCAGATTATCAAATATTCGGCTGGATACTAACTTTTTAAAAAGTATATTAATTAAAAAATTTTCTATACATTAAATTGGAAATAAAATAATAAAAAGAAAAGTGCTCAGTCAAACTGATGGCATTGAGCTCACAGGCTATTCACACTATTTGCATATTATACTCTTATTTCAAAGAAAAAGGGGAGGGGGGTCATTAGCTCCCCTATTTACGTCCTTTATACTTAACCAATAAACGTCCAAATCTAATCAGGGAAGCGCCTTATCAAAATAAACCGGTATACAACATTTGAAGCAAATTGGATAATTCGGCATGAAAAAACTATTTATCTAAATTAAAATGGACAATTAGTCGCCGTTCCCCATTTATACTTAACCAACAGCCCAACCCCCCCCCCCCCCCCCAAAAAAAAAAAAAAAAAAAAAAAAAAAAAAAAAAAAAAAAAAAAACGAATCAGGGAAGCATCTTATCAGAATAAACCTATATAAAAAATTTGAAGCAAATCGGTTAATTCTGCATGAAAAACACATTTATGTAAATTAAGGGGAGGGAATTCGTCCCCATTCCCTCCTTTATACTTAACAAATGAACCCCCAAAACTAATGCGGGAAACGTCTTATCACAATGAATCAATATACAAAATTTGAAGCAAACTAGATAATTTTGCATAAAAAATTCATTTATCTAACTTAAGGTGGATTAGCCCCTCGTTCCACCCTTTATTCTTAACCAATAAACCCCCAAAATTAATCAGGGAAGTGCCTTATCACAATGAAAATATATACCAAATTTGAAGAAAATCGGATAATTCGGCACGAAAAACCCATTTATCTAAATTGGGGGGAGCATTAACCCCTTTTCCCCCCTTTTATACTTAACCAAAGAACCCCCAAAGCTAATCAGGGAAGCGCCTAATCAGAATGAACTTATATACCAAATTTGAAGCAAATCGGATAATTCTGCATGAAAAACCCGTTTATCTAAATTAAGGAGGGGGGTATTAGCCTCCAGTTCCCCCCCTTTATACTTAACCGATGAACCCTCAAAACTAATCAGGAAAGAGCCTTATCACAATGAACCTCATACAATATCTGAAGAAAATTCCAATAATTCTGCATGAAAAAACCATTTATCTAAGTTAGGGGGGATTAGCCCCATTCCCCCTTCATACTTAACCAATGAACCCCCAAAACTAATCAGGGAAGCGCCTTATCAGAATGAACCTATATTCAAAATTTGAAGCAAATTGGATAATTCTGCATGAAAAACACATTTATCTAAATTAAAGGGGGGATCAGCCCCCGTTCCACCCCTCTTATACTTAGCAATTGGACCCCCAAAACTAATCAGGGAAGCACCTTATCACAATGAACCTATATGCAAAATTTGAAGCAAATTGTATAATTCAGCATGAAAAATCAATTTATCCAAATTACGGGGGATTGGACCACGTTCCCCGCTTTATATTTAACCAATGAACCCCCAAAACTGATCCGGGGAAGCGCGTTATCACAATGAACCTATATATAAAAATTGAAACAAATCTGATAATTCTGAATAAAAAAGTCATTTATCTAAAGTAAGGGGGGGGGATTAATCACCGTCCCCCTCTTTATACTTAACCAATGAACAACCAAAACTAATGAAGGAAGCGCCTTATCACAATGAAGCTAACACATGGGCTGATAAGTTCCTGGTCTAATAAAGAAAACACAACTTTTTAACAAAACTTTATGACTTTATAACTTTAATAAATAACATAACTTTAATAATAAATAATAATAATTTAATAAATAAATAAATAATAATAATAATTTAATAAATAAATAAATAATAATAATAATTTAATAAATAAATAAATAATAATAATAATTTAATAAATAAATAATAATAATAGTTTAATAATAAATAACAATTTTATAACGAAAAAGCTCCAAACAGTGTTCTAAATCATTGACTCATTGTTGTTTTTGGTCAAAAGTCAACACGCGCGGCAGCCACTTTGACAACAGCTTTTTCATAGACAAATGCTCATTCAAAATAAAACCTACACGTTTCTTGGATATCTTCAGAGTCTGAGCTATCGCCTGCAACTTCACTTTATGGTTCCCCAAAACGATTTTTTGGACTATTTTTATGTTTTCCGGAGTAACCACCTCTTTTGCGTGGTGCATCACTGGTGTCCGTACGACCACGTTTAAATTCAGCAAACCAGTCAATAATGTTTGATTTACCTGTTGCAGCGTCCGGATAATGCTTATCAAGCCAAGCTTTTGTTTGAACAGTGTTTTTCCCATCAAAATACAATTCTTGAAATTCTTGTTTATGCATTTTTTTTGTTTATCAACAAAGTTGTTCAAATAAAACCACTCTAACGTTTTATCCACACGGCGAATCATCATGACATCTTTTCTGCTACCTTTTAAAGGTTAGTATTTACTAAAAAAAAGCATCGGTTCGGCAATTGCAACGCCATCTGTGTGCCAGACCGGGAACTTATCAGCCCATGTGTTATATACAAAATTTAAAGTAAATTGGGTAATTTTGCATGAAAAACCCATTTATTTAATTTAAGGGGATTAGCCCTTGTCCCGCCTATATATTTAACCATTGAACCCCCAAAACTAATGAAGGAAACGCCTTATCACAATGGAGCTATATACAAAATTTGAAGCAAATTGTGTAATTCTGCATGAAAACCCCATTTATTTAATTTAGGGAGGGGATTCGCCCCTGTTCCCCCTTTATATTTAACCATTGAACCCCCAAAGCTGATCAGAGAAGCGCCTTATTGGAATGAACCTATATACAAAATTTGAAACAAATCGGATATTTCTGCATGAAAAACACATTATCTAAATTAAGGGGGGGGGGGGGATTAGCCCCCAGTTCCCTCCTGTAAACTTAATAAATGAACCCCCAAAACTGATTAGCGAAGTGCCTTATCAGAATGAACCTATATAGAATATTTTAAGCAAATCGGATAATTCTGCATGAAAAACCCATTACATAAATTAAGGGGGGATTAGTCCCATTTCACTCCCTTTATACTTTACCATTGAACCCCCAAAACTAATCAAGGAAGCACCTTATCAGAATGAACCTTTTATAAAAAAAATTGAAACAATTGGATAATTCTGCTTTAAAAAATCATTTTTCTCAATTGAGAGGGGGGGGAATTAGTCCCTGTTCTCCCCTTTATACTTCACCAATGTACCTACATACAAAATTTGAAGCAAGTTTGATAATTCTGCATGAAAAACCCATTTATCTAAATTAAGGGTAGGATTGGCCCCCGTTCCCCTCGTTTATACTTTACCATTGAACTCCCAAAACTAAATCAGGGAAGCGACTTATCACAATGAACTTATGTACAAAATACGAAGCAAATTGGGTAATTTTGCATGAAAAAACCATTTCTTTATTTTAGAGAGGGGGGGGGGGGGATTAGCCCCTGTTTCCCTTTATATTTAACCATTGAACCCCCAAAACTGATCCGGGGAAGCGCCTTATCACAATGAACCTATATACAAAATTTGAAGCAAATCGGATAATTCTGCATAAAAAACTTATTTATCTAAATTAAGGGGGAGGAATAATCACCGTTCCCCTCTTTATACTTAACCAATGAACCCCCAAAAATAATAAAGGAAGCGCTTTATCATAATGTAGCTCTATAAAAAATATGAAGAAAATTGGGAAATTTTGCATGAAAAACCCATTTATTTAATTTAGGGGGAGATTAGCCCCTGTTCCTCTTTTATATTTAACCATTGAACCTCCAAAACTGATCAGGGAAGCGCCTTATCGGAATGAACCTATATACAAAATTTGAAACAAATCGGATATTTCTGCATGAAAAACACATTATCTAAATTAAGGGGGGGGGGGATTAGCCCCCAGTTCCCTCCTGTAAACTTAACAAATGAACCCCCAAAACTGATCAGGGAAGGCCTTATCAGAATGAACCTATATAGAATATTTGAAACAAATCGGATAATTCTGCATGAAAAACCCATTTACCTAAATTAAGGGGGTGGGGGGATTAATGACCGTTGCCCTCTTTATACTTAACCAATGAACACCCAAAACTAATGAAGGAAACGCCTTATCACAATGAAGCTATATACAAAATTTGAAGCAAATTGTGTAATTCTGCATGAAAACCCCATTTATTTAATTTAGGGAGGGGATTCGCCCCTGTTCCCCCTTTATATTTAACCATTGAACCCCCAAAGCTGATCAGAGAAGCGCCTTATTGGAATGAACCTATATACAAAATTTGAAACAAATCGGATATTTCTGCATGAAAAACACATTATCTAAATTAAGGGGGGGGGGGGGATTAGCCCCCAGTTCCCTCCTGTAAACTTAATAAATGAACCCCCAAAACTGATTAGCGAAGCGCCTTATCAGAATGAACCTATATAGAATATTTGAAACAAATCGGATAATTCTGCATGAAAAACCCATTATCTAAATTAAGGGGGGATTAGCCCCCCAGTTCCGCCCTGTATACTTAACCAATGAACCCCCAAAGATAATCAGAGAAGCGCCTTATCAGAATGAACCTATATACAATATTTGAAACAAATCGGATAATTCTGCATGAAAAACCCATTTACCTAAATTAAGGGGGTGGGGGGATTAATGACTGTTGCCCTCTTTATACTTAACCAATGAACCCCCAAAACTAATGAAGGAAACGCCTTATCACAATGAAGCTATATACAAAATTTGAAGCAAATTGTGTAATTCTGCATGAAAACCCCATTTATTTAATTTAGGGAGGGGATTCGCCCCTGTTCCCCCTTTATATTTAACCATTGAACCCCCAAAGCTGATCAGAGAAGCGCCTTATTGGAATGAACCTATATACAAAATTTGAAACAAATCGGATATTTCTGCATGAAAAACACATTATCTAAATTAAGGGGGGGGGGGATTAGCCCCCAGTTCCCTCCTGTAAACTTAATAAATGAACCCCCAAAACTGATTAGCGAAGCGCCTTATCAGAATGAACCTATATAGAATATTTGAAACAAATCGGATAATTCTGCATGAAAAACCCATTATCTAAATTAAGGGGGGATTAGCCCCCCAGTTCCGCCCTGTATACTTAACCAATGAACCCCCAAAGATAATCAGAGAAGCGCCTTATCAGAATGAACCTATATACAATATTTGAAACAAATCGGATAATTCTGCATGAAAAACCCATTTACCTAAATTAAGGGGGTGGGGGGATTAATGACTGTTGCCCTCTTTATACTTAACCAATGAACCCCCAAAACTAATGAAGGAAACGCCTTATCACAATGAAGCTATATACAAAATTTGAAGCAAATTGTGTAATTCTGCATGAAAACCCCATTTATTTAATTTAGGGAGGGGATTCGCCCCTGTTCCCCCTTTATATAACCATTGAACCCCCAAAGCTGATCAGAGAAGCGCCTTATTGGAATGAACCTATATACAAAATTTGAAACAAATCGGATATTTCTGCATGAAAAACACATTATCTAAAAATTAAGGGGGGGGGGGATTAGCCCCCAGTTCCCTCATGTAAACTTAACAAATGAACCCCCAAAACTGATCAGGGAAGCGCCTTATCAGAATGAACCTATGTATAAAGTTTGAAACAAAACTGATAATTCTGCATGAAAAACCCATTTATATAAATTAACTGGGGATCAGCCCCCGTTCCCCCTCCCCCTTTTATACTTAGCAATTTAACCCCCAAAACTAATCAAGGAATCGGATTATCAGAATGAACATATACATAAAATTTGAAAATTTAAAATCGGATAATTCGGCATGAAAAACCTATTTATGTAAATTAAGCGGGGGGAGGGGGGGGGGGGGTCCGGCTTTGATAACCTGTGAGCTAAAAAAAAATTCTATTACAATGATATTTCGGGTTCTGTGAACTCCAAAAATAGCAGAATTTTCAGAACATTTATGATTTATATGTTGACATTATGACTCATTTGAACATTTTTTATTTCTTGAAATTTGCACAGTATTAACACGTGCATTTAAATACATGACAAGATTTAGTTAAAGGAAAGCACAAATATGAAATAAAATCAAATTAGATATTTTTTTTTGTTAGAAACCCACATACAAGATAATTTTTATATAAATTAGGATGAAAAACAATACAGAAATGTAACAAAAGCTATTACAGGGTTTCTTTTTCTTTCTTTTTTTTATTTTTAAATGAAGAATTGAAGCTTTATATTTTTAAAATAAATCCTCCCCCCCCCCCCCCACCTCTACTGACAAAAATTCCCTGTTTGCTTTTTTTATTCTATTTATTTTAAATTATTAGAAAAGATTAAAAGTCATTTTTTATTTTCAAAATAATGTGAGAAAAATAAAATTTAATAAATTAAATTTGAATATACAGGGTGGGGCAGTTGAAAGCTTCTGTATGCAAGCTTTTACAGCATGAATATAGGTAAAATCAACCTCAAGGTATTAAGCATATTCTACTTTACGTTTTTCACAACTAAAATATTGTCTGATATTAAAAGACTACTGAAATTTATTTTACCATATACCATTATAAATTTCGTTATAGCACCCTGACATACATTTCTCAATTTTTTAATCAACATTATAGAATTTAATGGACATTCCTTTTTAATTGAATTTTAATACACTACAAATAATAAAATGTTAAATTGATTCTATAATAATGTAGTACCTGAAAAAAAAGACAATATATGATTCTGATATGGCATCGAACACAGAAAAATCTCATGAATTTATTTTAAGATCATAGGTATTTATTGATATCTTCAGTGTTGAATTCAGGCATTTTTCTCCGAGAGGGATTTCTGTGGCTCCTGGGGGCATATTATAGAGTTCCGAAAGAGGGGGGGGGGAATTGCACTTTTTGACCATTAAATCATAAAATCCGAAATCTTCAGAAGGGGTGGCCATTTCAATGCTCCGGGAGAGAGGAATGTCCCCCCCCCCTCCCCCGGCTATCTCCTGAATTCAACACTGGATGCCTTACAGAATTAAACAAATAAACAAGTACCTGAATTTAGAATAAGTTAAAAACTATTTAAAAAGCAGTCTACAAAAATTGAGTTTTTATTAAGATAATATATAAGTTAGAAATTTTTGGCACATCAAAATATTTTTTTGATTGGGGATATTTTTCTCATAAAAAATAAACTGAGCCAGAAATAAGATAATATGCATTTTATTTCAGGCTACGCAGCTCCTTAAACATGTTATTCGGTTTGATAATCATGCACTGTAAATATATGGACATATCAAATTCCAAATATTAAAAATCACATAAATTTTAGTACTTACCATTGCGAAGTTAGAACTACGTAGAGCAATTGTCCAATATTTAACAACATGGCGTAGGTCTTCTTCATCGAAAATCTCGATTCTGTTCTGTTATCAATCACGTGACGCCACGCCTTTCATACGTCAGCAGAGAGCGAGACTGCGCAGTAAGTCCGGTCAATGCTATTTTCCTAATTTCGGAAACTAATACGATATAAAAAGATTATTTTTATGACTGTAGGAAAACTTTCTGTTGTGATTCGGAAAAAATATTTTATCGGTTGTTTTCCGTATCGTAAAGGAAATTTATCTTTTACGAAACGGAAAAGGGTTGGAAATTTTTTACAGTGTACGGTGTGATTGGAACTATTCGGGGCCCGCCGTCTTTCTGATGTACGGCCCTGTTCAAGAGCTATCAGTCATGATTAGTTCTTGATTCATTAGTCGCAAAATGAGCTCATGAGTCACTTCATGAACATGAGCTCATGATTTCAATTACAATAAGAGTCATTGAAAGTCAGAAAAATGGATTTTCAAGTCATTTTTTTTTTTTTTACTTAAAAAATCAGAAGTCAAAATATTTGTTCAAGAAGGAGCTGTTTTTCAAATGTCCAGAACAAACTGGTACAAAATTTTTATGATATATATAGAAGTGCGAGGAAAATTTGATGAAGCTCCTTATGTATACTTATTGTACATCTATGACAGATCAATAATAATGATTTTTTCTCTGTATTTTAGACACTTAAGGAATGTACACCCTTTTTATTAAGTTGATCATTATTTTAATTATGCCTCTTCATAACTTTCATATTCAGATACATACTTATGATTTTTTTAATATTTTGTACATAAGATTTACGCTGTTTGAGTAAAAGTTTATTTGATTCTCCTTTACAATCTGGAATTGTTTCTTGACCAACAGTAATTTTTTTTTTTCATTTAGAGAGTTTAAAGTTTCGTTGGTAACAATGATAGCTGGGATATATATAGATGACACTATTTTATATATAACAAAATCCGGAAAAAAGCACAAAAGCTCTTCATTTTATTCATATTTGTTCGATGATAGATATTTGATAACAGCAAAATAATCTCCAGCTATCAAGATATGTACTAATCCGAATATAAAAGAATTTCCAAAAGCGTTCGGGTAACGTCACATACATCTCATAGATATTAAAACTATAGAGATCGACCGAAACCGGATTTCGGCGATCTTCCCCCTTTCGGCCAAAACCGAAAGTCTCAAAAAATTAAAAAACTTATTAGTACTAGAGATCGACCGAAATTTCGGCGCAAAATCGGAGTCTTGCCGAATATTCGTTTTTGGCGAAACTGCTGCCAAATATTCGGCCTGACCAAACTCGACCGAAACTATCTGTATTTCAAAGTCTCGTTTCTTCTTTCGGAAATTTTTAACTTTACTCATTGATATAACTTGTATCGACTCAAATGAGACACTGTTTATTGCTGTGAACTGCACTGTCTATCATTATATCCGTCATGAGTGATTCGTGATGCGAGTGTAAATTATAAAGCAAGCAATTCATATATGACTAAACTTAAAAGACGATTATCACGTGATCTTTAAAAGCTGCAAACTTAACAGTAATAGAAAATTTGACGAAAATAAAATATTATATTTCATACGAGTAACATAATACAAATCTTTTTTATTATCAAAATGTTACTTGAATATATAAAAGCATTAAATATTTTATGTAAATACTGTCACGAAACTAAAATATTAGGTTTCACCTGAGTGATATATTATAATTAAAATGTTACTATTATAAAAATTTTCGTGAATATAGAAAACTATTAAATATGTTTTATAAATATTGTGGTATAATTAAAAAAATCTTGTAAGTTATTTATTCAAAATTCCAATTTTATAATTTTTTTTATAATATAATATAATGTAAAGTAAATAAAATGTTACCGTAATGAATGTAAAAAAAAAAAAAAAAAAAAAAAAAAGTCAAGTAAACATGTTGTTTAAACATATGTACCATAAAAATGCTTGTACAAAATTTTAAATAATTAATAATAATATTAATTTATATAATATAATTAATAAAAAAATTAACGAACTGAAAGTATGAATATAATTTAAAAATTGAATACTCATTATTGAATTTGATTTACATTATTTAACTGCATTGTTATAATTATTGATAAATGCCTATAAATATTGGATGTTATAAAATTATAAAATATAAAAGTTGTATTATTCTTGTTTGACAGTTATACACACGCATAATATATGTACGTTTGTTTGTTAGAAATGTGGTTCAATACACGTATAATTAATAAATTAATTAGTAACGTAATTAGTTATTATTAAGTATTTATTATTAATTAATTAATTAATTAATATTTATATGCAGTTATGTATGTATTAATCAGTTTAAATTTTTTTTACACTTTCGGTTTCGGTTTCGGTCGAAAATGGGAAGATCACCGAAATTCGATTTCGGTCTTAAAAACCTGTTTATGTCGATCTCTAATTAATACATACATAACTGCATATTATGTACTACTGCATTATTAATTAATTAATAACAAATAATTACTTAATAAAAGCTAATTATGTTATTAATTAATTATACGTGTTTTGAACCACATTTCTAAAACAAACGTACATATATATATGTGTGTGTATGAGTTTCAAAGAAAAATGAAACCAAAATAATACAACTTCTATATTTTACTATTTTATAACAACCAATAACTGTAAGCATTTATCAATAATTAATTAACAATGTAGTTAAATAATGTAAAACAAATTCAATAATGAATATTTAATTTTTAAATATATTCATATTTTCAGTTCGTTAATATTTTGCATTTAAATTAATTGAAATAAAGTACTTAAAAGTTTGTTTTTTAGGAAATTAACATTGAATATGTTTTAACCATTTTATAATTATAAATATTAATTTAATAGGCGTTTGAATATAGATTATATATTTAAATATTGCTGAATATTATTATTAATTATTTAAAATTTTGTACAAACATTTTTATGGTATTACATATGTTTAAATAACATGTTTACTTAAAAAAAGTTTTGCCACTCCCTGCCTCCATAAGAAAGTATTGAAATGGCATCCCTGTTTGAAAATTTTATCTCCGGTGCCAATAAGTTGACTTTCTGTGCCTCTTCCAAAACTATTTATTTTCACATAAAATAAAACATAATTAATTTATCAATAAGACAGAAATAGTTTCCAATTATACGAATTTCATCTAATAAAAAATATTTTAAGTATACATACCTCGATATATATTTTGTAATAAATTTCGAAAATCTTCATATGTTTTAACAACATTTTTCTCATAAAGCATTCGAAACAATCTGCAGTTTGAAGGTAAAAACTTTCTATTACTGTTAAGTTTGCAGCTTTTAAAGATCACAAGATAAGCGTCTTTTAAGTTTACTCTTAAATGAATTGCTTGCTTTATAATTTACACTCGCATCATGAATCAGTCATGACGGATAGTGATAAACAGTGGAGTTCACAGCAATAAACAAGTGTCTCATTTGAGCCAATACAACTCATATCAATGAGTAAAGTTGAAAATTTCTGAAAGAAGGAACGATATTTTGAAATACAGACAGTTTCGGTCAGGCCGAAATTTTGGCAGCAGTTTCGCCGAAACTCCAATTTTGCGCCGAAACTGAAACCGAAATTTCAGTCGATCTCTAATTTAAACCCCCTAATACGAGAGTTTTAATAATTTACTAATGGTCATATTATCGTCTGATAATTGGACTTATTTCATTAAAAAATGAAGATGATTTTCGAAACAGGTGATTGATACAGTGCTTTGCATTAGAACTATACCGATATTATATATTTTTTAAACTATTATCAACAAGTCATCACAAATCAGTACTATAGGATAGACAACGTTACAATTTAACTATTCCTATCTATCCCAATATGTACAGATAACTTTTTGTAAAAGTCATATGACATATACTGGTGAAAAGTTTTTTTTTTTTTTTTTTTTTTTTTTTTTTTAAGGCTGTTTTACATATGATAGGTACATAATATGTGCACAATTGATTTTATGAGATCATTAAGAGGACTCAATGTGTGTGGGAATGTCATCATATTTAATAACTGATCAAGCAGTATTAACGAGTAGAGGAATTTTGTCTTTCAAAAAAACTTTTGAGGCGCTTTGGGCAAATTTTATGGGAGTCATAGAATTTTGACCGACATTAGTAGGGGGAAAACAGAGGTCCGGGATCAGTAGGTCAGTGTTTGAGGAAGGAAATAGCCCTGCCCCCTGAACCTGTTGGAAGTGGTGTCATCCTTATCAAACATGAGTAGTAGGAAAACGACAGTGCGGGCTAAGGAGGCGGCACCAGCTCCTTTGGTCATGGACTCCACAGTACCGCCTCCCATGCATCCGCCCGATTCTAATGCCCCCTAACGGGGGAAAAATAGCATTTTTAAAGGGAAAAAAAGGGTGTTTTGAACTATAAGAGGGGGTATAAGATGAGATTATCTATCATACTATAAGATGGATGTTAAATTTATATATTAATTTTGAATGACCAACACCTTAGTTAGTATTAATAATTAAGCAAACCAAATGGAAAATATCGATTTTTCAGGTAAAAAGCTGATTTCATAAGAATTTTTCAACTATAAGATGAGATTATTAAGCTATAAAAGGAAGATTAAATTCATATTTTAGTTTTTAACAACTAAATTTTCAAGAAAAAATTAATTTTACGCAAGTTTTCAGGTTTGATTGTCTTGTAAGGTGATAGTTTGTTTGGTTTCAACTCTTAGACGACCCACACTCGAAGAAATATTAATAATTAATTGAAACAAATTAATTTGTAAACAAAGCAAACCCTCAGTGACGTCACACTGTGACTAAAATGTGAACTTCTCCAAAAACTTAAAAAAATACAAGAATACATGAAAACTGTAACATTTATCATTCTGGCAAATTTTGAAATTTTTGTGACATCACTGTGGCATTATTGCAAGTCATGTACGTCACAAGAGGACTGTGACCAAAAAACCCTCATATTGTGAAGTCCTATATAGACCAAAAAAACCCACCATATTGTGAAGTCGCATTGTGACCAAAATGTGAATTTTAAAAATCTTTGAAAATGAGAAGAAACATTTCAAAAAAATAATTCTACCTACAGCCAAAAAGAAAATTAAAGGAACCAGCCAGAACAATAAGATCGGTACGGGGTTTCTGGTTCACCCGATCCAATGCAGGATCCGAATTGTGCCTACCAAAAAGAAACAGCGACCCAATCAGATTGGGGTGTGTTCCGGTAAAAAGTAGTCTACCAAACCGATGTAGAACCATCACAAACGTCACACTTTAAACAAATTAGTCAGACTGTTTTTACAAAACATTGTCTCTTATGTCACAGATTCATCACAAATGATACTTTTCACAAATTTGTCACACTGTGACTTCACAAAGGGGTCACAATGTGTCATCACAAACGAACTCTAAAATGGCCATAAAGACTTTACATTTATGTCGCTGTGACATCACATTGACGGTCACAAAGTCATAGTGTAACTTCACAGTGACGTCGCCGTGATGTCACCATGCCTTACACATTATAGAAGAAAAGCTTTCAGAGAAGGGAAAATGACCTGAAGTATTAATATTTTTACATTATTACAAATATACTTTTAACAGTTTAATGAATAATTATTTATTACTTATTAATTACCTTATTTTAATTAACAGATAAATTAATTATACCTGTGCCTAAACACTCTGCATTACATATATACTTAGACACACTAAGATTTTACTGCTCAATAAATAAATATTAGCTATATTTTTAACATAACCCGTGTTTTTCGGTATTAATTCATACAAGAGAATTTTGCTTATTAAATAGTATGTATCATTTTTAGCCATCTTTCACTTGAAATCGTGTGAACTTATATATCAGAAAAGTTATTTAATCACAGAGTGAATTTCACTAAAGATATTTTCAACACCATTTTACTAAGATATTCTAACAACTGCTTATGTATTCTGCAGAAGCATATAAAGAAAATTAAATATATATTACATATATCCTATATATCAAGTATAGGAATATATATCCTATACTTGAAATTGCCACTAAATAAAAGTACATAATTAAAAATCTAATTAAGACTAAATATTTGTAACTATCTAAAAATATCAAATATAAATCAACTATTGAATGAACAAATTAAAAATACCGTATATAAGTCGAAGAATTTTAGACAAAATTTGGGAGTTGAAAATGAGGGGACAACTTATACACGAGTTAGTAAAAAAAAAAAATACTTACCCAATTGCCGATATTCAGGATATTTAAAGACAGAAAATAATACATATTTAGGAATCCTGAATCTAAAAACCTTTATTGTTTTCATTTAAAATTTAAAAATTTTCAATGAAACTTATGAAAATGTAAGTTATTGTTCAGAATCTGAATATTCATACAGCTCAGGTAATTGGGAATCCAATATTTCATTGTACGTATCCTTAGATTTGGATTCTATGCTTATCAACGACTTATCGGAATCTGAAAAAAACAAAAAAATCTTCTGATACGTCCATATCGTTGCTAATGCAGCATTTTAAATTTTTTTTTATCCTCGATTACAAATCATTTTTCAACATACTACCAGAAATGTGGTTTGACTTATACATGAAATTTCAAATTTTTTCAAAATTTTGTGTAAGAAAGGGGGGGGGGGGGTCGACTTATACATAAGTATATACAGTAGTTAAAAATTACAAAAGTTAAAAAATTTACAAAATCTTTAAAAAATATATATAAAAGTTTAAAAAAAAATTACAAATAATAAAAAAAAAACCACACATTTTTTAAAAAATATATTACAAATTAAAAAAAAATTGCAAAATATTTACAAAAAGTTATAAAAAAGACAAAGTTTTTCTTTAAAAAAATAAAACCGTAAATATACATTAAATAAACCTATGTTTAATACTTAACACTGAATGAAATACTAATAATCAATTAAAAATAATGAACTATCACTTAAAATTTCATCTATTAGATAAAAATTTCCACTATTAAATGAAAAATTAAAAAAAAATTAATGTTTTCTTAAAAATTTTTACAAAAATTACAATTTTTTTAAAAAAAAATTACGTTTAAAAAAATACAATAGTTTAAAAAAAATTCATACAAAGTTAAAATGTTTTTAAAAAACTTACAAGTTAGTGAAAAATATAATATTTTCTGAAAAGTTTTGAAAAATTATGAGTTTAACTGCTATTATAACCACCATTACCACTTCAGAACTTATCACTTCCACTTATCACTTCTCAGAATATAATAGTCTATGGTTTACTATAAAGACATTTTTAACTGCATTTGTACCAACAATAGTATTAATATAGCAATATGCAGAAACAATGATCACATATACCACATTTTATGCTGTGTTTAGTGAATTTCTAAATAACATCTTCCATGCAGAGTAATTTTTTATCTAACATTCGGAGTCGTATATATGTGTTACTTTTTTATATATATAAAATTAATATTTTAGTACAGAATTAATATTTTCAATATTTATAACACAATAATTATCACACAATTAATATTTTCATACAGATTTTATATATGAACAAAATTTCTTGACAAAGCTTATTATACTGATGATTTTTATTAAGTATGCATGAACAGTTTGTCACATGATCACTTTAACTGATAATATAAAATTTCAAAAAGTGATGCAGCGTTTCTCATTTCCACTGTCAGACTCTTGCGTGAAGATGACTGTATATATGTAGCTCTAGTAAATTTCCTGATTTTAACCCAAATGAGTAATCAATTTCTCCGTTAGAAAATAATGTAAGTTCTACTATATCATTGTAAAAAAAACGATAAATGATTATTTATCCATTAATTATTTTTCTAAGTATATAATTATATTTCTTTTGTTGTGTAGATGTTGCAGCAAGATGAATCAAAACAGCAGTAACACTCTTCATCAGAAACAGGTGCTCCAAGTGATTTGTTGTTAAAACATATAGAGTTAAACAATAATAAACATGTGAGTACTTATATGTGAAATATTAGAATGCATATATTAAACATAATTGGGGTGAAATTGCAATAAAATATTGCATCACGTGTTCTATAAAAACTGATGTTTTTTTTCATCTATAGTGCTGGAAGGAATTCTAAATGTTTGCATTTATTTCTCTTGCAGATGTCTTCCACCTGTAACAAATACTTTTCATGTAAATGGAATTTGAAAGAATATATGCAAATCCATACTGGTGAAAAATGATATACTTGTCAGCATCGTCAAAAATTGCTTACAAGAAAGCGTGTGAATTATCTTTTACTAGAAAATGCAGACTATCAGTTCATATAAAAACACATCCTGTTAAAAAATTGTTCTAGTGTGAAAAGTGTGAGGAAATCTCCATTCTTCATAATAAACTGAATAGACACACTGCTAAAAATTTGTAGCAAACTGTCCAGTCATTTGACCATTTTTGTAGAAAATGGTTACAAAACCATAATTTAACTCTATTCTAACCATAATATAGGCAATAATATAGTCAGAATTGAGTTAAATGATGACTATATAAGCGTTTTCTATAAAAATGGTCAAACGACTGGACAGTTTTCTGCAAATTTTTAACAGTGCATATGACTGTTATGTTGAACTCATCCCAAATCCTATTGAGGAAGGATATTCAAAAATTTTATCTTGTAGTTTGAAGAAATTAACAATCAAAGAACAAATTAGATAATGCGAAAAATTTATTGTACAGAACTCAATATTTCAAAGTATAACCCCCTAGCTAGAAATTGATTCTACGTAGTGAAAAAAAAATGTTTTTTAATCACTGAATTAAATTATTCATTTATAAAATTGATGTTAATGAACATTAATACCAAAACTACTTACACAACAGTGTAGAGTTGACACAAGATCTCCAAAAAACGAAATTTGTAGGAAAAAAAAAACTGTTATAAAAATTTTGTTACCCATGGTTTTCTAAATTATATTTAATTGTTTAAATGGCCATAATAAATATTTTTTGATCTATACATATCTATGTGTTTATTTTTATAAAACCTATTTCATTATTGGAATATATTGCAAGATTTTTAACTTTAAATTTCTATATGCTAGCTAATAACTAATTTTACTTTATGGAAGACTTGAAATATGACTTTTTCGATGAAACAACATTTTTGATAAACAGCTTTTGATAATACTAAGCAACAGATTCATGAAGAAATATATACAAGTCAGTAAAAAAAATATACAAGTTAGTAAAATTTTTTTTAAAGTTTAAAAAAATTTAGAATTTATTTTAAAAAAAATAAAAAAATTACAAATTAAAACCCTTTATCTACTTATTACTGCAATTTTTTTCATATAAATTTATTTTTCAGTTACTACAATGAAAATTAAAGGATACACACAAAAAAAATATTTTCTCATGGGATATTTAATTTGTTAGAGCTAATGAATTAAAGTGGTACTTTAAAGTACCATCAGCACACTATGCCTAAGATATTCTTGTAATAGAAAAACCCACATGATATTGCAAATAAAATTTAAACTCTTAAAAATGCTAAATAATCAGAAGACACTCATAAGTTAACAATAAAAAAATATTAAATTGACATAATTTTATTTTACACATGAAAATAGAGTGAAAATTCAAATTTGATGTTATTAAAAGAAAACAATTTTTTTTTCTTACTTACGCACAAAAATATATTGCGAATTGAGGATTTTGATTGAATATTTCAGAGAGCACAAAAGCCACAACAACCCTGTTTTGATACAAAAGTTGGCCAATGGCATCCTTTATTTTCCTCAACAGAATATCATTCAAAACAGACAAGTTCTCTTTCCTTTTCTCTTGCACACAGAAAATTTTTTCATCTTCATTAGATTTGGTTCTGCCCTTTCATTTCTGTTGATGTTTCGATCATGTTAGCAGTCCTTCAGTTATGCAATGCCTATATTCCAGGGACGACATGTTCTCTTGCATCTCCACATATGCAATATATGAATTTTCATATGCCATTTCTAGCATAGCAAAAAAGAGTCAGTGCCACCACTTTTCCGATTTCCTGTTTCTATTGTATATTACACGCAACATATTAGCTTTATCAATGCCGCCCATGTGTGCATTGTAATCTTTTATGACAATGGGTGCTGTGACATCAGTTTTGGTTTCATATTTGATATACCTTTGTAAACATAAACATGCAGAAATAAATATCAACAAAAATTACAAAAAATAACTTATTTAGGTATATAACATGTAAAATAAATATGAAAGTAAAGTTAAAAGACCATTATTAATTTTATTCATATCTATTTTCCTTTATGTATACTATAGTATGAGTTCAAACAAACACATTCTCATGTTAAAATTTCGGCACTATATTAGTGTAGGGATGCAATGGATATTTGGTATTTGGCTTAAAAGCCGAATAATACAGTATTTGGTTGAATAACTCAGTTGAATACTAAAACAAAATCATTTATATTTATAATAAATAATATCAGTTGATATATTTTAAATAACATACTTGTAGGTTTATATTTATGTGTTACACACAAAGGAAATTTAAATGTTTATTAAATTTATAATACAATTTTATTTCCAATATTAAATATAAATTTAATAATCATTTGAATTTTCTTAAGATTATTTTTCATATTTTGCACATTATTTAAAAATTTCAACATAATTAGTAATTTGAATTTTATATATATTATAAAAATTATTTAACTATGCTGAAGTATTACACATTAAAGAAATTTAAATATTTATTCAGTTTGTTATAAAAGTACAATAAAGCTGCATAAAAAAACATATACAATATATTATTTATTTACAAAATAATTTCATGTTGCAATGCAAAAATAACAACCTTTCTGCATTTTCAGGCAAAAGCTGATTGCACTTTTTTTCATATATAATGCCTGCCCCTGAGAACAAACGTTCACTATACACACTGCTGGCTGAAGCTGATAAATATTTCCTTGCCAATTGTGGTAACTTGGGAAATTCAATGGAATTTGCTTCACCAGTTTAGTTCATTTCTATCAAAGAGTGATTTATCAAAATAACTTCTGATTTCCTGTTCATCATTTGTAAGTGGCTGAAATTTGTTAACTGTTTTGTTTTTGTTAGTAATTGAAATCTCCATGAAGCAATTCTATAATGTGGTCTTTGACTCATTATGAAAATCTTTGCTTGTTTCTGCCACATTTGCATTTGTTTTAGTTTCAGGAATCTCATTGTTTGAGATAGCAGTCATAAGTAGAATCAGTCATGATTTTAACTTGAGAGGATTTTCTTCAGTTTTATCAAAAAATGCAAGTTTAAACCTGGGGTCTAGCAAAGTTGAAATGCAAGAATGTTTATTATCATGAATATGTTTAAAACATGCACTCATGATGTATATGTGTACCACCTATAATTGTATAAATTTGCATAAAACAAGTTCATTACATTATTCTGTGTACTGCTGTTGTTGTGCATGAGAGCTAATAATTCAGTATTTTATTAATTTAAGTTAGTATTTATTTAAGTAAAAATGTCTAGTTTTCAAGAGGTGCATTCAATTTTGTTAGGCAATGATGCATCTAACAAGATTAGTCAAGCTTTATCACCAGGATAAATGATAAAGACATGAAATTTTCACAGCTCCCAAAAAGTATTTATTTTAATAATAAAGCTTCAAATAAAACCCACTTCATCAGTACAGAATGATCCAAAATTTTGTTATGTTTTGCCATTTGCAACAAAGGCTTTTCCTGAAAGTATGTGTTAATCCAAAAACATGTCTCATTTACCCCCCCAAAAAAAAAACACTTTAGCTGTGACATTGTAAAAGAATATTTGTTCAAAAAAGTGATTTATTATGACATATCCTAATTCATTAAAATATACATAGCATGAATAATTGTGACCAATGCAGCAATGTGTTTTTGAAAAATAATAACTTATTGAAACATAGAAAGATTCACAAGCCCCAAGGCAACATAATTGTGACCACTGTAGCAAAGTATTAAATAGCATGTGTTATTTATTACATCATGTGCATACTTGAACAAAGAACTAAACCATTGGATACTTTAACCTATGATGTCATTTATTTTTAGACTAAAATAATTGGCTTAAACCATATACAGTTTTATTGTTTAACTGTATCTGACAATATTTTTAGCCTATGCTAGTGAATTTTTTTATACATAACATCCAGTTTACTGTTGAGACTGCACCTCTCACTGTTTACTAGTTCAACTGTAAAAAATGACTTTTGAATTCAATATGTAGAAAAGATCATACAAATAAGTGTTTTCATCTTCAAAGTATCAGCATTCAGAAGCATATAAGGAAAATTCAGTTATTTATGTGAATGAGATAAAAATTCTAAGAATAGGATTTTCTGATATATTAAACATAGGCGATAACTTTGACTCTGAGACATTATCACATGATACATCTCCTACCAATGACATGTCTAATATGCACATAACATTGTTTTTTGTAGCTTCAAAGTTAAAAGATAAAGTCACTTAGTTCTTTCATAAACACATATGAATTGTTAGATCTATCACTTTTGATCTGGGGAATGACATTTGTGGGAGGAGTTATGCTATACAAATCATCACTAGAATGTGAGATGCTACTTGCTGCTTCTTAAAATAATTCATCAAATGAAATAGTTACTAGCTGGGGTTGATAATTTCCAAAATTCCGAAATCTGAAAATCAAAGTTATTAAAAAGTTGATTCAAAAGTCCTTAGCAGAAATTGGTGACAGATATTGAATCATCAAAATTGATGAAAAATTGCATATTTTTCATCAAAAACTACGAATAATACGAACTTTGAGCTTGTGTAAGTCATATAAATCTGAACAAAATGCAAAGACTATTGTTGAAATAGTACAGGATAAACCTTCTAATATTAAAAAGGGAAATAATTAAGTCAGAATAACAAAATCAAGTTTTAGTCTATTTCATGGACCAAAAACACGGCTTATGGACCCTGATCCTTTGTAACATTTTATTGGAATTACATAAAATAATTTTTTTACGAGTTTTGTTTTCTGTTCTGCACAATTAGTGCCCACTGAAAAATCAAAATAAACACTTACAACAATTAAAAAATATATAAGGATATTATTTAGAAATAATTACATGAATTATCAGAATTACATGAAATCTATTTCTTGTAATTCCATTACCAAGCATTTAAAAATTTCTAAATAATATTTATATATATATTTTTAATTGTTGTAAGTGTTTATTTTAATTTTTCAGTGTGTTCTAATTGTGCTTTCAGAAAACAAAACTTGTAAAAAATAATTAACTTTATGGAATTCCAATAAAATGTTACAAATTTTCTCTGAACCATAAGTCTTTAACCAAATAATTGCCACAATGCTGTACAGCAGCAGTTCCCTTCAGAACATGGCAGTTAAGTATCATCAGATGTGATCAGTACTTCAGAGGATGGTTCCTGAGAATGCCGTGTCAATGCCACAGACTGGCATGCAAAATCACTGGTGTGGAAAGTACTCTCACTTGGAGGTCTCATCAGTTGATGGAGGATGAGAGAGAGTGTCAAGCTAGGTCAGATTTTTGCCCTGTGGTGTCTTGTCAAAGGGAAGTTGTGCACCTGGGTGAACCCAATGCTTTAGGGACTTGGTCGGAAGTCTATGGTCCTCCAGGAAATATACGTCAACAACACTCAACTTAAAAAAAAAAAAGAAAAGATTTCAAATGTTAAGTGTTTGTTTGAAGCAAAAGTTTAATTAAGATAGAAATATTTTATAACATTTTTAGTTTAATAACAATACATAAATATGCTTCATATAAAGTAGATAATAATAATTTCAGGATATCTTTAAAATATTGTTCATTAAATTAAAATGTCATAAAAATATTTTTACACTTTGAATATTTATTTCAAAAGGACTCAGCACAAAACATTTTATTTTTTAAATACTAATAAGTAATTCATAAAATTGTTTTCTAACCTATTACTAAAAGTATATTTAATTACCTTTAAGAATAGACAAATTCAGTGAATTTTTTTTTCCTATTGCAGCCTTTTTTATTTCACTCTACTCCACTGTCAGTAATCTTCAGATAATCAATTTTAACCTAGCTCTCGGACATCATAATATAAGCATAAGTTTTTAATTAACAGAAGTTACAAAATACAACATTGCATCAGTTAAAAAGTTTATAACTGAAATATTGACTAAATGTTATTACAATTCTTGTTTTCCTAATTAAAATATAGCAGAAACCTAAATTGACTCATTAACATTTATCAGGATATAACAATCATCTTATTAACCGATATAATATAAATATAATTATGCATATAATGCAGTAGGAAATTTTTTACCTAAATGAAATACAGTGAACTATGCCTCAGATGGAATAAATCAGGAACGAGAAAATTTTCTATGATAGCCTATCTGTCTGAGAACAGTGTATAATTGCATTGAAAAATGTTCAGTAGGACGTTAGACAAAGTTTACAGTACACATAACACAGAGTCCCCCCCCCCCCCCCAAAAAAAAGGGCAGGGTGCTGCTGGTGAGAAAAGGGTACATTTTTATTTTTAAGGTCACTTTTCAGATTATTAAGGGCACTTTTTTTTTACTGTTAAAGGCATTCTTTTGGTTTTTTTAAAGCCACTTTCATTATTTAAAAGTCAGGGAACTCTTTTCAAGACAACACTGAGTCGGTTTTTACTACGAAAGCAAATTTTTTAATGCAAAAAGGAGAAAAAACACTTTTTTTTACTGGGGGAACGGAGGGGGCAAGAAGGGTGCTAATTTTTTTATGAGGGGCAAGAAGGGTGCTATTTTCTAAATCAAAGGGCAGGCAGGGTGTACCACCCTTCTGAAACTGTCTGGGAGAAACTCTGCATAAAAGTTCCACCCCCAAATCATAAAATAGTTTGTCATTCCAATGTAAATTTATGAAAGAATAACTTTCCATTTAAATTTTATTACTTTTCCTTTAAGATTTTTTAAATCATCATTTGCAATGAGCCAGTTTGTTTATTTAGGTTTGGCATGCTATTAAACAAACATTACTGCCCCCCCCCACCCCACCGAAGTTACACGCTTTATAAATTGTTTGTTTTCAATCTTGTTCTTAAAATTTTAAGACTAACAAACATTGAAACTTAATTACTTTTTCTTTTTTCTATTTTTATAATTATTAACAAAACAGTAAGACTGAAGAGCAATGACTGAATAATAAAAATATAATAACTTTTTTATAATTTTAAGTCTATTGTTTTCTTGTTGACAAATCAAAGTGCATATTACAGATTCAATGGGATAACTTTAAGATTTATTATCCTCACGTAGTATTGAATAATTTTAACACAAAGTTGAGGGAGTATTATTTCTGATAAGTTACATTATTTGTGAACAAGGCCATAACCAGAAAAATATTTCGGAAGGGGATTTGTAGGTTCAAAATTTTATTCTTATTATCATATATTATATTTGTTTTGCAATTCTTTAATAAAGGTAAAAATATTTAAAAGTTATCTATTGTGAATTCGAGTAGCTGATGCTTATCACAAAAGAAAATTTGAATATTTGAATCATCTTCATTACAAAGAAATTTATAATTTAATTTGTGTTGATGGTGATTTTACTTCACCAATGTATCAACAATAGTGTCAACCAAATTAATGATTTCTGTAGCCTTTTTTTTTTTAACATATATTTTAAAATGTATTTTTTCAGAAATGTATTCCCAGGAACATATGTCAAAACAGTTACATTTGCCAATTTGTGGATATTTGGAATTAGACCCTCATTGCATTATTGGAGCGTTTCAGGTAACAAATTGGAGAATCTATATGAATATTCCACCAATTTGTTTGATAGCATGGAAATTTTGCTGTTACACAGTTCCATAAAAAAAAAAAAAAAAAAAAAAAAAAAAAAAAATTAAAACTTTCTATTGTTTATTACCTTCTTAAATTGCATTCATCTTTTCAACATGCTGACGTAATCAAATTAAAAAAAAAAAGATGCTTGCTCATAGAATTTTTATTTAAGATTTTTAATTGTAATTGATTTTTTAATTTTGATTCTCTTGATTGATACTTATGGCTAATTTATAGTCATCCTGAAAAATTTTTGGCGGGGGATCAAACCCTGGTGATTCCCCCATTGACTACGGCCTTGTTTGTGAATTAAACTCTAGCAAAGTGAAACTTAAATCCCTTTGGAATTGGAATAACACATGAAAACTCAATTAGTAACAAACCATACATAATAATGTGCATAAATTCCTAGATATGGTCATATAAAAAAAAAAAAATATATATATATGATCTTCATTGATTTTAACTTCATACAAAGTTAATAATCTTCATAAAAATTTCAGCATGAATGGAACAACAAAAATAAAGATTGGGCCAAAATTTATTTAGTACATCTGCAGGTGAAATGCATTAAAATATGTACAAAAACAGGACAGCAGGGTTTGCTTTATATGGCAAAGTTAACAAGTAAATCTCTGAAAAAGCATAGAAAAAGCAAACTGTTTTGCAGTTATGTCTTTCTTTCTTAAAAGAGAACAGGAAAATACAAAACACATTGGTTAATTTATTTTACAGAAAGTTTGTTTACATGCTTGCATAAACATGGAGGTTCAAGTATTAGCAAAACTGTATTGGAATTCACCTTTAATTTTCAAATTGAATATCAATGGGCTACAGTGAACTAGCCTTTCTTAACATTTATAATTATTTAAAAAGGGAACAAACAGAACCTTGATTTTAAATTGACCAGAAATACATATCATCAAGTAGCTAAATATAGTAAATAAGATCAATGAAACAAGTAATTTATTTTACGAAACAAATATTCATAAAATAAAATAAAATACTTTTATGATTTTATTTATTCTTATTTTTTGTAGTGTTAACATTCAATAATATTAAAATAATTTTGAGACCTAAACATTATACCTTCATTATTATGTCTGAAACAAACTATAATTAGTATTTTAATATTAATAAAATAATCAGAATTATTACAAAAAACAGACAGATATTTATCCTACCACAAAAGTGCAACAAAATAAACAATCTATACTGGATTACTATTTATTAAATGAAAAGACAGTAGTAAAAGATGCTATATCCATATAAATATATTAGGAAAACTCACTAATTTGCTTCAATCACAAACTAAAATAACATTCCTTCTTTAATGTGAAAACAGAGTAACTCCAAATCTAAAAATGTTTAATGCATTTATTCGCTGTCATTATTTATCTAAAAGCTTTTTTCTGATTGGATGGGCTTAGGATGTAAAGATCAAAGGATTGAACATAGACCAAACCCTTAAAATTGTGTCTTATCGACCTCAAATCATAGGTTTAGGTCTCCAGTTGGGTTACTGGTGCCTTGGAATGACCATTGAAAATGCACCTTTATGAGTAACTAAATCACTGTATTTGGTTTGACAGGGATTGTGAGAACAAATTTGTGTTAAAAGAAATTCACGTTAAGTGTGTTCACATTAATGAAGTTCAGCTTTAATAATAACAATGATGACATAATAAAAACTCTACAGCCATTTTATCAGATTAAAAATATTTTCCATGCAAAGAGATATCATTAAGGGGGACCCCCCCCCCCTTCCCCATCTGAACAGATTTTTTTTTTTTTTTTTTTTTTTTTAACAGATTATATGCAAATATATAATTTATTTGTGTGAGTAATTTTTTTCACATGACAAAAATATCGATTGTCTCCATTATTGATTGTAAATATATAAATGATAGCCCCTGAAGATGTGTTTCAGATTATAAGAAATACTTTCTTTTTTCTTATATATATATATTTTTTTTTTTGTGCTTATTCTGCATTTTGAATATTGGTGTGAGGTTGTTTTGGAAAAAGAACTGTAAAGAATTTGGATACAGTTAAAGTTGGATTTTTTTATTACTGGATATATACAACAGTTTATATATTTATATATCAAATTCTTTCTCTAGCTTTGTTTTGTAGTTAATTTATGAGCAAGTCAGTACATACTAGGGAATATTAGATTGAAAAATATTAATAACAAGAATTCTTTTTTCGATTGTCAGATATTTAATGTATTTTAAACTTTATTTTTTTTCCCTCAGTTTCTGACTGAATATCATTTAAAGATTTGTATTTTTCACTATACTGCATAACAATGAAAGTTTATTTAGGGGTAATGAACTATCACCATGTCAGATGTCTATCGCTTGAATTTTATAACAAAAATAAATACAATGAGAGAAAATAAAATAAAAGTAATTTTCATAAATCTATTTCCCGAAACTGCATTAATTGTATTATGTGTAAAATGAATCATCTTTTTAAATGTCCTAAGTTAAAAGTCAGATTATTAAGCACAAGAGAAAAGAAAACCATTGTTTATGATGTACTTATATTCAATCCAATTCCTTGCAGGTTTACTGGAACATTTTTGGAATAATATTAATGAAAAATCTTTTTGTTAAATTGCCATTCATTATAGGATAATTATTCTTTCAATTATTTAATCTCTCCATGGAAATAACTTTAGAAATTCTCTTAATAAAAAGTATAGCATAAAATTATACTGATTGGTAAAAAAAAATTGTTACCAATTGTTGGTATATATTGAAAGTTTATTATATATCAATTATTTCCTCTGACCATTCAATATAATTTTATACAACATTTCTTATTAAAATTGTTTCCAATACTTAGTAGGATGAAGATATTCAATAATCAGAAGTATAATTATTTAAAAATTAGCATAAGCAAGTGGTATATTGCTATTATTTTTTCTTTTTTTTCAACAAATACTCCAATTACATACCCACAGCGATGTTTATAGTGACATAAAAGTTACTTAATAGACATGTCCCAAATTTCAATAAAAATTAAACAATGGTTCACAACTGTTTTGCTTTATTCCCTGTTTTCATACCAAAGTGCCTTTTCCTCCTGAAAATTGGTTCAAAATGCCAACTTTGACAGTATTTTCTGAAAAAACTGCATTTACAAAAAAAAAAAAGAAAAACTGCTTGATTATATAGTTTCAGAGTACGAAAATCTGCCAGTTTCCTGAATTTGAGAATAAAAAATGAATTAAAAAATGTTTTAGAAGTAGGCAGTGTGGATTTAAGAACAGCCATGTTAATAAGTAAACACAAGTACTGAACATGGACAGTACAAAATTATATTTGTTGGTCACAGATAATCATTGACACTATTATAAACATATTAAATAAGAGAAAAATTGAATATTTTTCATTAAATTAACAATATTTAAAACTGTTTTCAAATCCAAACTGGCTACTTTCTCACACACTTTCTAATTCATTTTTGTTCACAAATAGATCAAATAGGCAGATACTCTTATTAAGAAACTATGTAATTGTACTGTCCATTTTTTGGTAAAGGCAAAATATTTTTGAGAAAATGCTGTCAAAGTTGTCATTTTGAACCGAATTTCCAGACATAACAGTGCTGGAAAGGAAAAAAACTGCCAAACTGAGACAACAATCGCTTATAACTCAAAATGTATTTCACGTATCAGAGAGAGAGGAAAAAAAAAAAAAAAAAAAAAAAAAAAAACCTGATTATTAAAAAACGTCTCTGTATGTCTATCAGTTGGACCCTAAAAGTGTGAGAACAAATAAATTAAACATTATTATTTCAAAAGTATCATTTAATATTTCATTGTTATGACATTAACATTTCTCAAAAATTACATTTACAATTAATAAAATAGGTTACAAACAACAGTCATTTCGGATATATAACCAGCAACTCAAATAAATTGGTCTCGAAACAGAAATTTTATTTTTGAAAAAAGTTAAAGAAGTACCAATTAGAAACAATTCACATTTTCTTAAATAAAACTTCTGGTTTGAAACAAATTTATTTGAGCCACGGGTTATATACGAGAAATTACAATATCCTTACTGGAATAAATACAAAAACAAATTGCTTGTACTTCGTGGAACAGATTTTATAATTTACATTTAATGTTAAAAAGTTGCAACTCTGTCATTAAAATTTTCTGTTAAATACTTAATTCTTTGATCAAAATGAAAAACAAAATACTTTCAAATATAGCTTTGCTAATTGACATAGATACATAGACTTTTGAGATTATCAGAGTAAAAAAAATATATTCCATTCATAAAAAAATAACAAAGTTATGTAACCCATAAGCTTAGAACCCACACCAGTATCTGGATATTTTTACTATCATTTAGATATAATAAGCGGTGGACATACCTTTGTTGGTTATGCATTTTTATCTTTTTCGTAGCCAAATGTAAACTTTGGCATTTCTTCTTTTTTATTAATTATGTCACTTATTTTATGTCTAAAAATAAATATTAAAAGCATGCATTTCACGCCTTTTTAAAATAATCAAATAAGATTATATTTCTCTTTGTAAAGAGCAAAAACATAGCATTTGATCCATTGTTTATTTTCCAGCAACTTTTTAAAGTAAAAAAATATTTTTTATGATGCAGACGATAATTAAATCCTATTCCGAATTGATGATAGTTTTTTTTTTCATTTAAATTTAAATCGTAGAGAAAGTCGAAATCTTTAAAAAAGTAAGTTACACCCTCTGTATAAAGATATCAACTGCTTGTAACATAAATATAAAAACATGCAACTATACACTTGATAAAATGTGGTATAAATAATTATTTAAATGTAAAACTAATTTTCTTTTCAGTTCATTTAATTTATTTTATGTTGCATGCTGTAATATTACCCTCTCAAATAAGTGAGATGTAAATGCCACACACATCCATGTAGTAATATTTCTCAATACAATAAGATCTGAATACAGCACCGTTTAGAAGTACACTTACAATCAAACTGCCTTTTCATGAAGAGGTGCTATGCCACTATCACACCTGCAATCATTATGCACCCATTTACAAACATGAGCATAAAACCAACTCTATTCAAAAATCTAGAAGCTGCGTATCTTTTTTCTTCTGAATTATGATTGGTTGATTAGTGAAATACCGTATAAACTTTCAGTGTAAATGCAAACCGAAGCCGTTTGTAAGCATTTTCATGCTTAAATCTAGTTTATCTCTTGTTTTTTTTCAAAGAATTAAACTGTCTGACTGCCTTATTTTAAACAATAATAATATAATTTTTAATATTCTAAATAAAACTAACATATTATTTTAAATTATTTAAGGCAGTTTTCAAACATTTTCCTCCCACAACAAGAAACTTTCAGACTAACTTTTAAATGTAAAAGAATGAAACTTAGATGAATGATTATTGAAGTGATTAATAATTCTCTTTTCTTAGAGATTGTTGTCTCAGGATGGCATTTTTCTACCTTACCACTGCTGCCAAGTCCTGAAATTTGGTTCAAAATGCCAACTTTGACAATATTTTCTGAAACATCTGCATTTAAAAAAAAAAAAAAAAAAAAAAAGAAAGAAAGAAAAGGAAAAAAACAGCTTGATTATATAGTTTCAGAGTAAGAAAATCTGCCAGTTTCCTGAATTTGACAATAAAAAAATATGTTAGAAGTAGGCAGTGTGGATTTAAGAACAGTCATGCTAATAAGTAAAGATAGGTACTGAACATGGACAGTACAAAATTATATTTGTTGGTCACAGATAATCATTGACACTATTATAAACATATTAAATAAGAGAAAAAATTAATATTCTTCATTAAATTAACAATATTTAAAACTATTTTCAAATCCAAACTGGCTACTTTCTGACACACTTTCTAATTCATTTTGTTCGCAAATAGATCTAATAGGCAGATACACTTATTAAGAAACTATGTAATTGTCCCGTCCATTTTTTGGTAAAGGCAAAAATTTTTGAGAAAATGCTGTCAAAGTTGTCATTTTGAACCGAATTTCCAGCATAACAGTGCTGGAAAGGAAAAAAACTGCCATCCTGAGAAAACAATTGCTTATAACTCAAAATGTATTTCACGTATCAGAAAGAAAAGAAAAAAAAAAAAAAACCTGATTATAAATCTCTTTCAATAATCATGCCTGCAAGTATGCTTTTAAGATTAAAAATAGTCAAGTGAATGTTTTGCATTGTCGAGAGGGGGAAAAATATTTTTTTGATAACTGCCTTAAGTTTATTTCCCTTTGAACTTATCTAGTACAGTGCAACAATGTTACATTGTCAAAAAGGAATTTTTATGTTAGTGAAATGCTTTTAAGTTACTATCAATCTTATATCATCAATTTAAATTGCAATATATTTAAATTAGCGATTGATGTATTTTTAAAATTCAATTTAAAGTATGAATATTGAAACTAATGATTGTTTCATCCAAATGAACACTAAGTTCATTTTCCTTCAACTGTTTTTTTTCTTTTGAATTTCAGGCAGTAACTTTTGTTAAGTACTTTTATACAATACAAACCTTTTAATAGTAAAATCTTCATGCTGTTTGTTTGTATGAAGTCTTATGAAATCAAAACACAGATCATCATTCAGTCATTTTTGACGGGGTTACATACTAGTTTATAAATATCTTTTTTAAGTTATCCTGCTAAAGTTTTCTGTTCTGGTGAAATTGTTTTGTTTGTAAATTACACATTTCAAATTCTAACAAAATAAAACCTAATAAAGAGTTGGAATGAAATTTTGTGAAGGGCCCTGTTTTGTTAAAATAATTGTCTGGTTTGACCCATGATTATCTAATTAAATTAAACATTAATCTGTTAAATAATTATGCATTTCCTTTTAAAAATCTTTTCTTAGAAATGCCGAATAACACAAGATAAAAGTATAAACATTTTACATTACAGTAAATTAACACAATTATTAAAAAATGAAAAGAAAAACCTGATACCTAATAGTCTGGTAATTTTCTCTTGTCCACCTGTTAATCTTCTTTCTCTCTGTATGTCTATCAGTCGGACACTAAAAATGTGAGAACAAATAAATTAAACATTATTATTTCAAAAAGTATCATTTAATATTTCATTGTTATGATATTAACATTTCTCAAAAATTACATTTACAATTAATAAAATAGGTTAATAACAACAGTAATTTCTCATATATAACCAGCAGCTGAAATAAATTGGTCTCGAAACAGAAATTTTATTTTTGAAAAAAGTCAAATAAGTACTAAGTAGAAACAATTCACATTTTCTTAAATAAAACTTCTGGTTTGAAACAAATTTATTTGAGCCACGGGTTATATACGAGAAATTACAATATCCTTACTGGAATAAATACAAAAACAAATTGCTTGTACTTCGTGGAAGAGATTTTATAATTTACATTTAATGTTAAAAAGTTGCAACTCTGTTATTAAAATTTTCTGTTAAATACTTAATTCTTTGATCAAAATGAAAAACAAAATACAGTCAAACCCCGATTTAGTGCCATCTCGAAATAGCGCTAATTCTGTTTAACCGCCAATTGCGTCTATGAACAAATCTGACAAATAGGAATTTCAATGTAATGTATCCGTTAAAGCGCCAACTCGATATACCGCCAAAAAAAATTTCTAGAAATTACTGTATTTTCTTTGCATATCTTTCTTTTTAAAATTTTTTGTTAGAATTTCAAAAGACACCTCCTTTTCATGTGTCTAGATGTTTTCAAGCTCAATTCAAACTTTATTGAATACCAAAGAATTCGTATTGTTCTCAACACCTGCCAAAATGCACCTGCTACCCATTCTACCTGTCATTGGGAGAAGAAAAATAACGCGCGCTGAGGTGCCGAGCAAGTGAAAGTTCTGATTCAGACTGGCAAGTCACGTGATCCGATGCGCTTCTGGAGCGGGGAGAAAACAAAGCGTGGCACGCCATTGGCTGAAAGGGTCTCTCCTCTCTCAGGTGAGAACAATGTAAAAAAGAACCTCTCCCTGTACTTTATGTCGATTTCTAGGAAGTAAACGGCGTGCAATGCAAATTCTCTCATTCAAAATTTTGGTCGGACGTTGATTGAAACATCGAAGAATTTACCAGCTAAATCTGTAAAATATCATCCTGTCTCTTAATTTTAACTCATTATGGCGAAAAGAGCAGTTTTATCAATTTCGGAAAAGCGGGAAAATTGTGAATATAAAGAAAGAAATGTGAATGTATCGCAGCAACACATCCTAAATCATTTCTCTATACTCTGGAAAAAGCCTGTTAGCAGGCGCTGCATCGGACACATTTTGATGAATACAGAAAAATGGATTAACACCAACGAACTGCAATCATCTGTAAAAACTGAAACATGAAGACTTAGAGGATGCCCTCTGCACATGGATACGATACAACAAATGAGTGCTAAAAATGCTACCATAAACGGAGATGTCATCAGAGAGCAGGCAAAAGTCCTTGGCCAGCAAATGAATATTACAGATTTCGAATACAGTAGTGGCTGGTTGAACAGATTTAAAAAGCGACGAGGATTCTCTCAGTACATATGAAGTGGTGAAATTGCAGGTGTTGATGAAGATATTGTGTAAAATGGTCGCAAAAAACTGAGTGCGCTGATTTTAGAATATAAACCAGAGTACGTTTACAATATGGATGAAAGCGGTCTTTTTTACCGTTTGCAGCCAGATAAAACAACTTCGAGTGGGCCTGCTAAAGGATAAAAAGAAAAAAGATCGTGTGTCTCTTGTGTTCTGTACGAATAGTGATGGATCTGATAAAAGAACTGTAACAGTGATTGGAAAATCAGCTAAGCCACGATGTTTTAAAATTTTTAATCCTGCTCTTTATGTAGATTATGAGAATAATAACAAAGCGTGGATGACTTCAGCATTATTTCAGAAATGGTTAGCGATTTTCAACATAGAAATGAAAAGAAGCAAACGCCATATTTTATTGATTTAGAATAATGCCCCTTGTCACAAAGCATATCCAATGAGCAATATCTGCATTGTTTTTTCAACTCCTGACTGTGCTGGATTTTTGCAACCTTTGGATGCGGGTATAATAAACTCATTCAAAGCTCATTATCGAAAGTATCATGTCCGCCATATCATTGAAAAAATCAGTAAAGATGATTTTTCTCCAATGCATCCTTCATGATGCTATTCGCATGAAAAAAAAAGCATGGGATGAAATTTCATCAGAAACTATTGTTAACTGCTGGAAACATACTGGATTGATTAAATCTGAATGATCTACTAGAAAACAAAACAGTACAGCACTTCAGGAACTACAAGATGAAATACACAAATTAACAGACATTGAACATCCACTATCGGCAATTGAGTACATTAATATAGATAAAAGTGGTTCAACATTTGAAGATTTGACAATCGAAGAAATTGTTGCCAATCAAAATGAAAATGAAAATTCATCTGACAGCGAATCTGAAGAAGCTGAAACGCCGCATATTACATCTGATGAAGTTAAAAATTGCATTGGGAAAATAAGAATTTTCTTAGAAAAACATGCAACTGATAAAAAAAGGATGAACAGTCTTTTAGTTGCAAAAAAATATATTGAAAAAATCAATATTGAAAGGAAAACTAAAACTGGCATTTTAAAATATTTTCCTGTAAAAAAAAAATAATAAAATAAATTCAGTGTGAGATTTAATGTATGTGTGTATCTGTTATGTGCATAATTATCTACTTTATCTAAAATTGACTATATAAAGAGGTAAGTGCATGTTAATTTCATACATTAATTGGATAATTTTGAATCATGCAGCATTAATTATATTATGTATATTAATTATATTATATTAATTTACACTATTATAATATACTATACACTATTGGATAATTTAATAAAAAGGCATTATGATATTTATTTTTATAATAATAATAATATTAGTATAATAGTATGAAAATTAATTTTTATTGTATTCTAATTCGATGTACCGCCAAACTCGTTATAGCGCCAAAAATGTCTCGAACGGATAATGGCGGTATAACGAGGTTTGACTGTACTTTCAAATATAGCTTTGCTAATTGACATAGATACATAGACTTTTGAGATTATCAGAGTAAAAAAAATATATTCCATTCATAACAAAATAAAGTTATGTAACCCATAAGCTTAGAACCCACACCAGTATCTGGATATTTTTACTATCGTTTAGATATAATAAGCGGTGGACGTATCTTTGTTGGTTATGCATTTTTATCTTTTTCGTAGCCAAATGTAAACTTTGGCATTTCTTCTTTTTTATTAATTATGTCACTTATTTTATGTCTAAAAATAAATATTAAAAGCATGCATTTCACGCCTTTTTAAAATAATCAAATAAGATTATATTTCTCTTTGTAAAGAGCAAAAACATAGCATTTGATCCATTGTTTATTTTCCAGCAACTTTTTAAAGTAAAAAAATATTTTTTATGATGCAGACGATAATTAAACCCTATTCCGAATTGATGATAGTTTTTTTTTCATTTAAATTTAAATTGTAGAGAAAGTCAAAATCTTTAAAAAAGTAAGTTACACTCTCTGTATAAAGATAGTAACTGCTTGAAACACAAATATAAAAACATGCAACTATACACTTGATAAAATGTGGTATAAATAATTATTTAAATGTAAAACTAATTTTCTTTTCAGTTCATTTAATTTATTTTATGTTGCATGCTGTAATATTACCCTCTCAAATAAGTGAGATGTAAATGCCACACACATCCATGTAGTAATATTTCTCAATACAATAATATCTGAATAGAGCGCCGTTTAGAAGTACACTTACAATCAAACTGACTTTTCATGAAGAGGTGCTATGCCACTATCACACCTGCTATCATTTTGCACCCATTTATAAACGTGAGCATAAAACCAACTCTCTTCAAAAATCTGAAAACTGTGTATCTTTTTTCTTCTGAATTATGATTGGTTGATTAGTGAAATACTGTATAAACTTTCAGTGTAAATGCAAACCGAAGCAGTTTGTAAGCATTTTCATGCTTAAATCTAGTTTATCTCTTGTTTTTTTCAAAGAATTAGACTGTCTGACTGCCTTATTTTTAACAATAATAATATAATTTTTAATATTCTAAATAAAACTAATATATTATTTTAAATTATTTAAGGCAGTTTTCAAACATTTTCCTCCCACAACAAGAAACTTTCAGACTAACTTTTAAATGTAAAAGAATGAAACTTAGATGAATGATTATTGAAGTGATTGATAATTCTCTTTTCTTAGAGATTGTTGTCTCAGGATGGCATTTTTCTACCTTACCAGTGCTGCCAAGTCCTGAAATTTGGTTCAAAATGCCAACTTTGACAGTATTTTCTGAAACATCTGCATTTACAAAAAAAAAAAGAAAGAAAAGGAAAAAAACTGCTTGATTATATAGTTTCAGAGTAAGAAAATCTGCCAGTTTCCTGAATTTGACAATAAAAAAATGTGTTAGAAGTAGGCAGTGTGGATTTAGTCATGCTAATAAGTAAAGATATGTACTGAACATGGACAGTACAAAATTATATTTGTTGGTCACAGATAATCATTGACACTATTATAAACATATTAAATAAGAGAAAAAATTAATATTCTTCATTAAACTAACAATATTTAAAACTGTTTTCAAATCCAAACTGGCTACTTTCTGACACACTTTCTAATTAATTTTGTTCGCAAATAGATCAAATAGGCAGATACACTTATTAAGAAACTATGTAATTGTCCTGTCCATTTTTTGGAAAAGGCAAAAATTTTTGAGAAAATGCTGTCAAAGTTGTCATTTTGAACCAAATTTCCAGCATAACAGTGCTGGAAAGGAAAAAAACTGCCATCCTGAGACAACAATTGCTTATAACTCAAAATGTATTTCACCTATCAGGGAAAAAAAAAAAAAAAAAAAAAAAAAACCTGATTATAAATCTCTGTCAATAATCATGCCTGCAAGTATGCTTTTAAGATTAAAAATAGTCAAGTGAATGCTTTGCATTGTCGAGAGGGGGAAAAATATTTTTTTGATAACTGCCTTAAGTTTATTTCCCTTTGAACTTATCTAGTACAGTGCAACAATGTTACATTGTCAAAAAGGAATTTTTATGTTAGTGAAATGCTTTTAAGTTACCATCAATCTTATATCATCAATTTAAATTGCAATATATTTAAATTAGCGATTGATGTATTTTTAAAATTCAATTTAAAGTATGAATATTGAAACTAATGATTGTTTCATCCAAATGAACACTAAGTTCATTTTCCTTCAACTTTTTTTTTTCTTTTGAATTTCAGCCAGTAACTTTTGTTAAGTACTTTTATACAATACAAACCTTTTAATAGTAAAATCTTCATGCTGTTTGTTTGTATGAAGTCTTATGAAATCAAAACACAGATCATCATTCAGTCATTTTTGACGGGGTTACATACTAGTTTATAAATATCTTTTTTAAGTTATCCTGCTAAAGTTTTCTGTTCTGGTGAAATTGTTTTGTTTGTAAATTACACATTTCAAATTCTAACAAAATAAAACCTAATAAAGAGTTGGAATGAAATTTTGTGAAGGCCCTGTTTTGTTAAAATAATTGTCTGGTTTGACCCATGATTATCTAATTAAATTAAACATTAATCTGTTAAATAATTATGCATTTCCTTTTAAAAATCTTTTCTTAGAAATGCCGAATAACACAAGATAAAAGTATAAACATTTTACATTACAGTAAATTAACAAAATTATTAAAAAATGAAAAGAAAAACCTGATACCTAATAGTCTGGTAATTTTCTCTTGTCCACCTGTTAATCTTCTTTCTCTCTGTATGTTTATCAGTCGGACACTAAAAATGTGAGAACAAATAAATTAAACATTATTATTTCAAAAAGTATCATTTAATATTTCATTGTTATGACATTAACATTTCTCAAAAATTACATTTACAATTAATAAAATAGGTTAATAACAACAGTAATTTCTCATATATAACCAGCAGCTCAAATAAATTGGTCTCGAAACAGAAATTTTATTTTTGAAAAAATTCAAATAAGTACTAAGTAGAAACAATTCACATTTTCTTAAATAAAACTTCTGGTTTGAAACAAATTTATTTGAGCCACGGGTTATATACGAGAAATTACAATATTCTTACTGGAATAAATACAAAAACAAATTGCTTGTACTTCGTGGAAGAGATTTTATAATTTACATTTAATGTTAAAAAGTTGCAACTCTGTTATTAAAATTTTCTGTTAAATACTTAATTCTTTGATCAAAATGAAAAACAAAATACAGTCAAACCCCGATTTAGTGCCATCTCGAAATAGCGCTAATTCTGTTTAACCGCCAATTGCGTCTATGAACAAATCTGACAAATAGGAATTTCAATGTAATGTATCCGTTAAAGCGCCAACTCGATATACCACCAAAAAAAATTTCTAGAAATTACTGTATTTTCTTTGCATATCTTTCTTTTTAAAATTTTTTGTTAGAATTTCAAAAGACACCTCCTTTTCATGTGTCTAGATGTTTTCAAGCTCAATTCAAACTTTATTGAATACCAAAGAATTCGTATTGTTCTCAACACCTGCCAAAATGCACCTGCTACCCATTCTACCTGTCATTGGGAGAAGAAAAATAACGCGCGCTGAGGTGCCGAGCAAGTGAAAGTTCTGATTCAGACTGGCAAGTCACGTGATCCGATGCGCTTCTGGAGCGGGGAGAAAACAAAGCGTGGCACGCCATTGGCTGAAAGGGTCTCTCCTCTCTCAGGTGAGAACAATGTAAAAAAGAACCTCTCCCTGTACTTTATGTCGATTTCTAGGAAGTAAACGGCGTGCAATGCAAATTCTCTCATTCAAAATTTTGGTCGGACGTTGATTGAAACATCGAAGAATTTACCAGCTAAATCTGTAAAATATCATCCTGTCTCTTAATTTTAACTCATTATGGCGAAAAGAGCAGTTTTATCAATTTCGGAAAAGCGGGAAAATTGTGAATATAAAGAAAGAAATGTGAATGTATCGCAGCAACACATCCTAAATCATTTCTCTATACTCTGGAAAAAGCCTGTTAGCAGGCGCTGCATCGGACACATTTTGATGAATACAGAAAAATGGATTAACACCAACGAACTGCAATCATCTGTAAAAACTGAAACATGAAGACTTAGAGGATGCCCTCTGCACATGGATACGATACAACAAATGAGTGCTAAAAATGCTACCATAAACGGAGATGTCATCAGAGAGCAGGCAAAAGTCCTTGGCCAGCAAATGAATATTACAGATTTCGAATACAGTAGTGGCTGGTTGAACAGATTTAAAAAGCGACGAGGATTCTCTCAGTACATATGAAGTGGTGAAATTGCAGGTGTTGATGAAGATATTGTGTTAAATGGTCGCAAAAAACTGAGTGCGCTGATTTTAGAATATAAACCAGAGTACGTTTACAATATGGATGAAAGCGGTCTTTTTTACCGTTTGCAGCCAGATAAAACAACTTCGAGTGGGCCTGCTAAAGGATAAAAAGAAAAAAGATCGCGTGTCTCTTGTGTTCTGTACGAATAGTGATGGATCTGATAAAAGAACTGTAACAGTGATTGGAAAATCAGCTAAGCCACGATGTTTTAAAATTTTTAATCCTGCTCTTTATGTAGATTATGAGAATAATAACAAAGCGTGGATGACTTCAGCATTATTTCAGAAATGGTTAGCGATTTTCAACATAGAAATGAAAAGAAGCAAACGCCATATTTTATTGATTTAGAATAATGCCCCTTGTCACAAAGCATATCCAATGAGCAATATCTGCATTGTTTTTTCAACTCCTGACTGTACTGGATTTTTGCAACCTTTGGATGCGGGTATAATAAACTCATTCAAAGCTCATTATCGAAAGTATCACGTCCGCCATATCATTGAAAAAATCAGTAAAGATGATTTTTCTCCAATGCATCCTTCATGATGCTATTCGCATGAAAAAAAAAGCATGGGATGAAATTTCATCAGAAACTATTGTTAACTGCTGGAAACATACTGGATTGATTAAATCTGAATGATCTACTAGAAAACAAAACAGTACAGCACTTCAGGAACTACAAGATGAAATACACAAATTAACAGACATTGAGCATCCACTATCGGCAATTGAGTACATTAATATAGATAAAAGTGGTTCAACATTTGAAGATTTGACAATCGAAGAAATTGTTGCCAATCAAAATGAAAATTCATCTGACAGCGAATCTGAAGAAGCTGAAACGCCGCATATTACATCTGATGAAGTTAAAAATTGCATTGGGAAAATAAGAATTTTCTTAGAAAAACATGCAACTGATAAAAAAAGGATGAACAGTCTTTTAGTTGCAAAAAAATATATTGAAAAAATCAATATTGAAAGGAAAACTAAAACTGGCATTTTAAAATATTTTCCTGTAAAAAAAAAAAAATAATAAAATAAATTCAGTGTGAGATTTAATGTATGTGTGTGTCTGTTATGTGCATAATTATCTACTTTATCTAAAATTGACTATATAAAGAGGTAAGTGCATGTTAATTTCATACATTAATTGGATAATTTTGAATCATGCAGCATTAATTATATTATGTATATTAATTATATTATATTAATTTATACTATTATAATATACTATACACTATTGGATAATTTAATAAAAAGGCATTATGATATTTATTTTTATAATAATAATAATATTAGTATAATAGTATGAAAATTAATTTTTATTGTATTCTAATTCGATGTACCGCCAAACTCGTTATAGCGCCAAAAATGTCTCAAACGGATAATGGCGGTATAACGAGGTTTGACTGTACTTTCAAATATAGCTTTGCTAATTGACATAGATACATAGACTTTTGAGATTATCAGAGTAAAAAAAATATATTCCATTCATAACAAAATAAAGTTATGTAACCCATAAGCTTAGAACCCACACCAGTATCTGGATATTTTTACTATCGTTTAGATATAATAAGCAGTGGACGTACCTTTGTTGGTTATGCATTTTTATCTTTTTCTTAGCCAAATGTAAACTTTGGCATTTCTTCTTTTTTATTAATTATGTCACTTATTTTATGTCTAAAAATAAATATTAAAAGCATGCATTTCACGCCTTTTTAAAATAATCAAATAAGATTATATTTCTCTTTGTAAAGAGCAAAAACATAGCATTTGATCCATTGTTTATTTTCCAGCAACTTTTTAAAGTAAAAAAATATTTTTTATGATGCAGACGATAATTAAACCCTATTCCGAATTGATGATAGTTTTTTTTCATTTAAATTTAAATTGTAGAGAAAGTCAAAATCTTTAAAAAAGTAAGTTACACTCTCTGTATAAAGATAGTAACTGCTTGAAACACAAATATAAAAACATGCAACTATACACTTGATAAAATGTGGTATAAATAATTATTTAAATGTAAAACTAATTTTCTTTTCAGTTCATTTAATTTATTTTATGTTGCATGCTGTAATATTACCCTCTCAAATAAGTGAGATGTAAATGCCACACACATCCATGTAGTAATATTTCTCAATACAATAATATCTGAATAGAGCGCCGTTTAGAAGTACACTTACAATCAAACTGACTTTTCATGAAGAGGTGCTATGCCACTATCACACCTGCTATCATTTTGCACCCATTTATAAACGTGAGCATAAAACCAACTCTCTTCAAAAATCTGAAAACTGCGTATCTTTTTTCTTCTGAATTATGATTGGTTGATTAGTGAAATACTGTATAAACTTCCAGTGTAAATGCAAACCGAAGCCGTTTGTAAGCGTTTTCATGCTTAAATCTAGTTTATCTCTTGTTTTTTTCAAAGAATTAAACTGTCTGACTGCCTTATTTTTAACAATAATAATATAATTTTTAATATTCTAAATAAAACTAACATATTATTTTAAATTATTTAAGGCAGTTTTCAAACATTTTCCTCCTGTTCCACAACAAGAAACTTTCCGACAAACTTTTAAATGTAAAAGCATGAAACTTAGATGAATGATTATTGAAGTGATTTATAATTCTCTTTTCTTAGAGATTGTTGTCTCAGGATGGCATTTTTCTACCTTACCAGTGCTGCCAAGTCCTGAAATTTGGTTCAAAATGCCAACTTTGACAGTATTTTCTGAAACATCTGCATTTACAAAAAAAAAAAAGAAAGAAAAGGAAAAAACTGCTTGATTATATAGTTTCAGAGTAAGCAAATCTGCCAGTTTCCTGAATTTGACAATAAAAAAATGTGTTAGAAGTAGGCAGTGTGGATTTAGTCATGCTAATAAGTAAAGATATGTACTGAACATGGACAGTACAAAATTATATTTGTTGGTCACAGATAATCATTGACACTATTATAAACATATTAAATAAGAGAAAAAATTAATATTCTTCATTAAACTAACAATATTTAAAACTGTTTTCAAATCCAAACTGGCTACTTTCTGACACACTTTCTAATTAATTTTGTTCGCAAATAGATCAAATAGGCAGATACACTTATTAAGAAACTATGTAATTGTCCTGTCCATTTTTTGGAAAAGGCAAAAATTTTTGAGAAAATGCTGTCAAAGTTGTCATTTTGAACCAAATTTCCAGCATAACAGTGCTTGAAAGGAAAAAAACTGCCATCCTGAGACAACAATTGCTTATAACTCAAAATGTATTTCACCTATCAGAAAAAAAAAAAAAAAAAAAAAAACCTGATTATAAATCTCTTTCAATAATCATGCCTGCAAGTATACTTTTAAGATTAAAAATAGTCAAGTGAATGCTTTGCATTGTCGAGAGGGGGAAAAATATTTTTTTGATAACTGCCTTAAGTTTATTTCCCTTTGAACTTATCTAGTACAGTGCAACAATGTTACATTGTCAAAAAGGAATTTTTATGTTAGTGAAATGCTTTTAAGTTACCATCAATCTTATATCATCAATTTAAATTGCAATATATTTAAATTAGCGATTGATGTATTTTTTAAATTCAATTTAAAGTATGAATATTTAAACTAACGATTGTTTCATCCAAATGAACACTAAGCTCATTTTCCTTCAACTTTTTTTTTTCTTTTGAATTTCAGCCAGTAACTTTTGTTAAGTACTTTTATACAATACAAACCTTTCAATACTAAAATCTTCATGCTGTTTATTTGTATGAAGTCTTATGAAATAAAAACACAGATCATCATTCAGTCATTTTTGCTGGGGGTTACATACTAGTTTATAAATATATTTTTTAAGTTATCCTGCTAAAGTTTTCTTTTCTAGTGAAATTGTTTTGTTTGTAAATTACACATTTCAAATTCTAACAAAATAAAACCTAATAAAGAGTTGGAATGAAATTTTGTGAAGGACCCTGTTTTGTTAAAATAATTGTCTGGTTTGACCTATGATTCTCTAATTAAATTAAACATTAGTCTGTTAAATAATTATGCATTTCCTTTTAAAAATCTTTTTTTAGAAATGCCGAATAACACAACATAAAAGTATAATCATTTTACATTACAGTAAATTAACTATTATTAAAAAATGAAAAGAAAAACCTGATACCTTATAGTCTGGTAATTTTCTCTTGTCCACCTGTTAATCTTCTTTCTCTCTGTATGTCTATCAGTTGGACACTAAAAATGTGAGAACAAATAAATTAAACATTATTATTTCAAAAAGTACCATTTAATATTTCATTGTTATGACATTAACATTTCTCAAACATTACATTTACAATTAATAAAATAGGTTAATAACAACAGTAATTTCTGATATATAACCAGCAGCTCAAATAAATTGGTCTCGAAACAGAAATTTTATTTTTGAAAAAAGTCAAATAAGTACTAAGTAAAAACAATTCACATTTTCTTAAATAAAACTTATGGTTCGAAACAAATTTATTTGAGCCAAGGGTTATATACCAGAAATTACAATATCCTTACTGGAATAAATACAAAAACAAATTGCTTGTACTTTGTGGGAGAGATTTTATAATTTACATTTAATGTTAAAAAGTTGCAACTCTGTTATTAAAATTTTCTGTTAAATACTTAATTCTTTGATCAAAATGAAAAATAAAATACTTTCAAATATAGCTTTGCTAATTGACATAGATACATAGACTTTTGAGATTATCAGAATAAAAAAAATATATACCATTCATAAAAAAACAACAAAGTTATGTAACCCATAAGCTTAGAACCTACACCAGTATCTGGATATTTTTACTATCATTTAGATATAATAAGCGGTGAATGTACCTTTGTTGGTTATGCATTTTTATCTTTTTCGTAGCCAAATGTAAACTTTGGCATTTCTCCTTTTTTATTAATTATGTCACTTATTTTACGTCTAAAAATAAATATTAAAAGCATGCATTTCACGCCTTTTTATAATAATGAAATAAGATTATATTTCTCTTTGTAAAGAGCAAAAACATAGCATTTGATCCATTGTTTATTAAACCCTATTCCGAATTGATGATAGTTTTTTTTTTTTTTTCATTTAAATTTAAATCGTAGAGAAAGTCAAAATCTTTAAAAAAGTGAGTTACACCCTCTGTATAAAGATAGTAACTGCTTGAAACACAAACATAAAAACATGCAACTATACATATTTAAAAACACATACATAATTACGTCTGGATAATACTTACAATCCCTAAAATAAATTCAACTACAGACTTTATTTTTTTTTTAAAAACACATAAAAACAATTAAAGTTATAAAATAGACGTTTCGTGCACTTTCGTACACCTCATCAGTGTTAACTATTATAAAAGATAATAGTTATGGGGTTTAAGAAAAGATATCAAAGTTAACACGCATTTAGTGGAAATGTAAAAGCTGATTTTATTATACCCCAGATGAATGAAACATGAATTAAGTTAAACACATATGTAGTGGTTTGAAAATAAAGATAACATATTTAAAAACCAATGATATTTATTTAAACATTCAATTAAACAATTACAACAATAATAATTAAACTTAACTTAAAATCAATAACAATATCATACTACTCAATATATTTACTTTAACAATTACTACAAATATTCTCACTAACCAAATGACACCATGACGTGATTAGGTCTTTAAGTATTGACCATCTGGAACCTCGGCCACTTCAATACCATACAGCAGCAAATCACTTAGATTTATTTCCTCTTTATGCACAACATAGTTCACTTTCACTAATGAAAGTCATATAGCATTTTCAATTAGAAACCAACTTCTTAATTAAAGAAATTTACCAAGTCAAAAGTTTCTGAAGTAACTCGTTCACCACAAAGTTCCATTAAAAGCTAAACCATCATCAGAAACACTTCCATCCATTTCCTTCACCATATTAACTGCAAAACAAGTATTAAATTCTGACTATAAACTGCCTTCACTTCCAACTAAGTTAAAAACATAACTAACATAAACAAGACTGACACTGGAACAAACGTACATACTAAAAACACAATAACATCTCCGAAAACGGTAGCTTGAGGGAAGAGACGAGATGAGATATCCGAGAAAGAAATATGAGATGAGATGAGATAATTGTTCACTGAAAAATGTAACTATATATACTTCACTACTCCCTCAGATTACTACGCCACGCATGCTCACCACGATCTTCCTAAACCTTCTAGAACGTTAATTATGCAAAACCATTCTACCAGCGTTAGCCTCCTAACACGTACCGTGATTACGTCACGACAACGCCATCTCCCAGCATCTAGGCCAACTACGATGACGGAGATCGGAATCGATGAAGCATATCGAATGACGCAATTAAGGGAAAGTAACCGCGAGTTATGAAGCCACGTATTGTAAACACAGAAACTGAAAGTCAAGGATTATATTAAAGTAAAGTTTAACTTTATATTTCCATTAAAAATAGATATACATGGCCAGATTCATTTAATAAGTAAGTTTATCTTTTAATATGAATATGAAAGTTTGAGTAAAAATAGTATTTATCTTATAATGACTCTAAACATAAAACAAGATTTAATTACTAAATTAAAGATATATTTTATGAAAACTTCTTGAATAAAAATACTGTTTTAATTTAATACAAAACAGAAATATAATTTAAAGATGCCTGTAAGGTATTATAACTTTAGATATTATTAAACTTTATATATAAATGTTGATCTATAAGTTTATAAGGTATATGTAGAATAATGAGACAAAATATATAGAAATGAGGGACTCTTATTTCCTAGGCATGTTCTAATTTTTCTAACAATCAGTACTTCGAAACACAATTGCCAAGCCACCAGAACCAAAACAAGAAAAACAGTTAAAGTCACAGTTTAGTTAAAACATTATACTCTGCAGGAATCTGTGCAGCCTCGTTAATAGGAGATTCAGCTAAAACTGTCATCCAACCCTCCAGGAAGATACGACTGCTGTACACGCAACATTTTGAGCAGGCAATTTGCGCGTTCTGAAAATCAGGCGCATGATCAAAATCCAAAGCATGCGCAACCAATCTCGAGATTAGAGTGCCTCTTTTAAACGAATCCCTATGTTCCTTCAAACTCACATTTAAGGATCGTCCAGTCTCGCCTATGTAGCTGGATCCGCAACCCTTGCAAGGAATTCGGTAAACTACACCTGTGAGGTCAAATCTTGAATATCTATGCTTGTAGTTACCCAAAAAAGTCTTAATTGGATTTAAAGGCACATACGCTGTCCTGATGCCTACTTTCGCAAAAACATAAGATATTTTCTCAGAAATGTTGGCGTAGTACGGTAAGGATATAGTTCCCACAGGTGTGGCACGTTTGATTGCGGAGAAGGATCATCTTATTGACATTTTGTGCAAGGCAAATTGAAAGTTGAGATCCATTCAATTTACTATTGAATATGAGGTTAATAAAATACTCCCCTTCCTGGATATATTAATAGAAAGAATTATTGTCAACAATGTTCATGTGTTAAAAACCTCCGTTTATAGAAAAATTACTTCTTCCGGTCAATATCTAAATTTCAACTCTAACAGCCCTCTGTCACATAAAGTTGCAGTAGTGAGATCACTGTACAATAGAGCTTTAAGAATTTGTAATAGTGAGGTCAGTTTCAATAATGAAGTTTGTAAAATAATTTCTTATTTACGTCATAACGATTACCCGTAAAGATGGTGCCAAAGAGTTTTATCGGAACTATCGAAGAGATCGAATGAATATCCCACACCTTACCAACGTGCCACACCTGTGGGAACTATATCCTTACCGTACTACGGCAACATTTCTGAGAAAATATCTGGTGTTTCTGCGAATGTAGGCATCAGGACTGCATATGTGCCTTTAAATCCAATTAAGACTTTTTTGGGTAACTACAAGCATAGGTATTCAAGATTTGACCTCACAGGTGTAGTTTACCGAATTCCTTGCAAGGGTTGTGGATCCAGCTACATAGGCGAGACTGGACGATCCTTAAATGTGAGGTTGAAGGAACATAGGGATTCGTTTAATAGAAGCACTCTAACCTCGAGATTGGTTGCGCATGCTTTGGATTTTGATCATGTGCCTGATTTTCAGAATGCGCAAATTGCCTGCTCAAAATGTTGCGTGTACAGCAGTCGTATCTTCCTGGAGGGTTGGATGACAGTTTTAGCTGAATCTCCTATTAACGAGGCTGCACAGATTCCTGCAGAGTATAATGTTTTAACTAAACTGTGACTTTAACTGTTTTTCTTGTTTTGTTTCTAGTGGCTTGGCAATTGCGTTTCGAAGTACTGATGAAGTGTATGAAAGTGAACGAAATGTCTATTTTATAATTTTAATTGTTTTTATGTGTTTAAAAAATAATAATAAAGTCTGTAGTTGAATTTATTTTAGTAATTGCAACTATACACTTGATAAAATGTGGTATAAATAATTATTTAAATGTAAAACTAATTTTCTTTTCAGTTCATTTAATTTATTTTATGTTGCATGCTGTAATATTACCCTCTCAAATAAATAAGATGTAAATGCCACACTGTCTGACTTAAACTGTCTGACTGCCTTATTTTTAACAATAATAATATAATTTTTAATATTCTAAATAAAACTAACATATTATTTTAAATTATTTAAGGCAGTTTTCAAACATTTTCCTCCTGTTCCACAACAAGAAACTTTCCGACTAACTTTTAAATGTAAAAGCATGAAACTTAGATGAATGATTATTGAAGTGATTTATAATTCTCTTTTCTTAGAGATTGTTGTCTCAGGATGGCATTTTTCTACCTTACCAGTGCTGCCAAGTCCTGAAATTTGGTTCAAAATGCCAACTTTGACAGTATTTTCTGAAACATCTGCATTTACAAAAAAAAAAAAAAGAAAGAAAAGGAAAAAAACTGCTTGATTATATAGTTTCAGAGTAAGAAAATCTGCCAGTTTCCTGAATTTGACAATAAAAAAATGTGTTAGAAGTAGGCAGTGTGGATTTAAGAACAGTCATGCTAATAAGTAAAGATAGGTACTGAACATGGACAGTACAAAATTATATTTGTTGGTCACAGATAATCATTGACACTATTATAAACATATTAAATAAGAGAAAAAATTAATATTCTTCATTAAACTAACAATATTTAAAACTGCTTTCAAATCCAAACTGGCTACTTTCTGACACACTTTCTAATTAATTTTGTTCGCAAATAGATCAAATAGGCAGATACACTTATTAAGAAACTATGTAATTGTCCTGTCCATTTTTTGGAAAAGGCAAAAATTTTTGAGAAAATGCTGTCAAAGTTGTCATTTTGAACCAAATTTCCAGCATAACAGTGCTGGAAAGGAAAACAACTGCCATCCTGAGACAACAATTGCTTATAACTCAAAATGTATTTCACCTATCAGAAAAAAAAAAAAAAAAAAAAAACCTGATTATAAATCTCTTTCAATAATCATGCCTGCAAGTATGCTTTTAAGATTAAAAATAGTCAAGTGAATGCTTTGCATTGTCGAGAGGGGGAAAAATATTTTTTTGATAACCGCCTTAAGTTTCTTTCCCTTTGAACTTATCTAGTACAGTGCAACAATGTTACATTGTCAAAAAGGAATTTTTATGTTAGTGAAATGCTTTTAAGTTACTATCAATCTTATATCATCAATTTAAATTGCAATATATTTAAATTAGCGATTGATGTATTTTTAAAATTCAATTTAAAGTATGAATATTTAAACTAATGATTGTTTCATCTAAATGAACACTAAGTTCATTTTCCTTCAACTGTTTTTTTTCTTTTGAATTTCAGCCAGTAACTTTTGTTAAGTACTTTTATACAATACAAACCTTTTAATAGTAAAATCTTCATGCTGTTTGTTTGTATGAAGTCTTATGAAATCAAAACACAGATCATCATTCAGTCATTTTTGACGGGGTTACATACTAATTTATAAATATCTTTTTTAAGCTATCCTGCTAAAGTTTTCTTTTCTGGTGAAATTGTTTTGTTTGTAAATTACACATTTCAAATTCTAACAAAATAAAACTTAATAAAGAGTTTGTTTTTATAGAATGAAATTTTGTGAAGGGCCCTGTTTTGTTAAAATAATTGTCTGGTTTGACCCATGATTCTCTAATTAAATTAAACATTAGTCTGTTAAATAATTATGCATTTCCTTTTAAAAATCTTTTCTTAGAAATGCCGAATAACACAAGATAAAAGTATAAACATTTTACATTACAGTAAATTAACACTATTATTAAAAAATGAAAAGAAAAACCTGATACCTAATAGTCTGGTAATTTTCTCTTGTCCACCTGTTAATCTTCTTTCTCTCTGTATGTCTATCAGTTGGACACTAAAAATGTGAGAACAAATAAATTAAACATTATTATTTCAAAAAGTATCATTTAATATTTCATTGTTATGACATTAACATTTCTCAAAAATTACATTTACAATTAATAAAATAGGTTAATAACAACAGTAATTTCTGATATATAACCAGCAGCTCAAATAAATTGGTCTCGAAACAGAAATTTTATTTTTGAAAAAAGTCAAATAAGTACTAAGTAGAAACAATTCACATTTTCTTAAATAAAACTTATGGTTCGAAACAAATTTATTTGAGCCATGGGTTATATACCAGAAATTACAATATCCTTACTGGAATAAATACAAAAACAAATTGCTTGTACTTTGTGGGAGAGATTTTATAATTTACATTTAATGTTAAAAAGTTGCAACTCTGTTATTAAAATTTTCTGTTAAATATTTAATTTTTTGATCAAAATGAAAAATAAAATACTTTCAAATATAGCTTTGCTAATTGACATGGATACATAGACTTTTGAGATTATCAGAATAAAAAAAATATATTCCATTCATAAAAAAATAACAAAGTTTTGTAACCCATAAGCTTAGAACCCACACCAGTATCTGGATATTTTTACTATCATTTAGATATAATAAGCAGTGAACGTACCTTTGTTGGTTATGCATTTTTATCTTTTTCGTAGCCAAATGTAAACTTTGGAATTTCTCCTTTTTTATTCATTATGTCACTTATTTTATATCTAAAAATAAATATTAAAAGCATGCATTTCACGCCTTTTTAAAATAATCAAATAAGATTATATTTCTCTTTGTAAAGAGCAAAAACATAGCATTTGATCCATTGTTCATTTTCCAGCAACTTTTTAAAGTAGAAAAATGTTTTGTATGATGCAGACGATAATTAAACCCTATTCCGAATTGATGAGTTTTTTTTTTCATTTAAATTTAAATCGTAGAGAAAGTCAAAATCTTTAAAAAAGTAAGTTACACCCTCTGTATAAAGATAGCAACTGCTTGAAACACAAATATAAAAACATGCAACTATACACTTGATAAAATGTGGTATAAATAATTATTTAAATGTAAAACTAATTTTCTTTTCAGTTCATTTAATTTATTTTATGTTGCATGCTGTAATATTACCCTCTCAAAAAAGTGAGATGTAAATGCCACACACATCTATGTAGTAATATTTCTTAATACAATAAGATCTGAATACAGCACCGTTTAGAAGTACACTTACAATCAATCCAATTAGCCTTTTCATGAAGAGGTGCTATGCCACTATCACACCTGCAATCATTATGCACCCATTTACAAACATGAGCATAAAACCAACTCTCTTCAAAAATCTAGAAGCTGCGTATCTTTTTTCTTCTGAATTATGATTGGTTGATTAGTGAAATACTGTATAAACTTTCAGTGTCAATGCAAACCGAAGCCGTTTGTAAGCATTTTCATGCTTAAATCTAGTTTATCTCTTGTTTTTTTCAAAGAAATAAACTGTCTGACTGCCTTATTTTTTAACAATAATAATATAATTTTTAATATTCTAAATAAAACTAACATATTATTTTAAATTATTTAAGGCAGTTTTCAAACATTTTCCTCCCACAACAAGAAACTTTCAGACTAACTTTTAAATGTAAAAGCATGAAACTTAGATGAATGATTATTGAAGTGATTGATAATTCTCTTTTCTTAGAGATTGTTGTCTCAGGATGGCATTTTTCTACCTTACCAGTGCTGCCAAGTCCTGAAATTTGGTTCAAAATGCCAACTTTGACAGTATTTTCTGAAACATCTGCATTTACAAAAAAAAAAAAAAAAAAAAAAAAAAAAGAAAAGGAAAAAAACAGCTTGATTATATAGTTTCAGAGTAAGAAAATCTGCCAGTTTCCTGAATTTGACAATAAAAAAATATGTTAGAAGTAGGCAGTGTGGATTTAAGAACAGTCATGCTAATAAGTAAAGATAGGTACTGAACATGGACAGTACAAAATTATATTTGTTGGTCACAGATAATCATTGACACTATTATAAACATATTAAATAAGAGAAAAAATTAATATTCTTCATTAAATTAACAATATTTAAAACTATTGTCAAATCCAAACTGGCTACTTTCTGACACACTTTCTAATTCATTTTGTTCGCAAATAGATCAAATAGGCAGATACACTTATTAAGAAACTATGTAATTGTCCTGTCCATTTTTTGGTAAAGGCAAAAATTTTTGAGAAAATGCTGTCAAAGTTGTCATTTTGAACCGAATTTCCAGCATAACAGTGCTGGAAAGGAAAAAAACTGCCATCCTGAGACAACAATTGCTTATAACTCAAAATGTATTTCACGTATCAGAAAGAAAAGAAAAAAAAAAACCTGATTATAAATCTCTTTCAATAATCATGCCTGCAAGTATGCTTTTAAGATTAAAAATAGTCAAGTGAATGTTTTGCATTGTCGAGAGGGGGAAAAATATTTTTTTGATAACCGCCTTAAGTTTATTTCCCTTTGAACTTATCTAGTACAGTGCAACAATGTTACATTGTCAAAAAGGAATTTTTATGTTAGTGAAATGCTTTTAAGTTACTATCAATCTTATATCATCAATTTAAATTGCAATATATTTAAATTAGCGATTGATGTATTTTTAAAATTCAATTTAAAGTATGAATATTGAAACTAATGATTGTTTCACCCAAATGAACACTAAGTTCATTTTCCTTCAACTGTTTTTTTTCTTTTGAATTTCAGCCAGTAACTTTTGTTAAGTACTTTTATACAATACAAACCTTTTAATAGTAAAATCTTCATGCTGTTTGTTTGTATGAAGTCTTATGAAATCAAAACACAGATCATCATTCAGTCATTTTTGACGGTGTTACATACTAGTTTATAAATATCTTTTTTAAGTTATCCTGCTAAAGTTTTCTGTTCTGGTGAAATTGTTTTGTTTGTAAATTACACATTTTAAATTCTAACAAAATAAAACCTAATAAAGAGTTGGAATGAAATTTTGTGAAGGGCCCTGTTTTGTTAAAATAATTGTCTGGTTTGACCCATGATTATCTAATTAAATTAAACATTAATCTGTTAAATAATTATGCATTTCCTTTTAAAAATCTTTTCTTAGAAATGCCGAATAACACAAGATAAAAGTATAAACATTTTACATTACAGTAAATTAATACAATTATTAAAAAATGAAAAGAAAAACCTGATACCTAATAGTCTGGTAATTTTCTCTTGTCCACCTGTTAATCTTCTTTCTCTCTGTATGTCTATCAGTTGGACACTAAAAATGTGAGAACAAATAAATTAAACATTATTATTTCAAAAAGTATCATTTAATATTTCATTGTTATGACATTAACATTTCTCAAAAATTACATTTACAATTAATAAAATAGGTTAATAACAACAGTAATTTCTGATATATAACCAGCAGCTCAAATAAATTGGTCTCGAAACAGAAATTTTATTTTTGAAAAAAGTCAAATAAGTACTAAGTAGAAACAATTCACATTTTCTTAAATAAAACTTATGGTTCGAAACAAATTTATTTGAGCCATGGGTTATATACGAGAAATTACAGTATCCTTACTGGAATAAATACAAAAACAAATTGCTTGTACTTCGTGGAAGAGATTTTATAATTTACATTTAATGTTAAAAAGTTGCAACTCTGTTATTAAAATTTTCTGTTAAATACTTAATTCTTTGATCAAAATGAAAAACAAAATACAGTCAAACCCCGATTTAGTGCCATCTCGAAATAGCGCTAATTCCGTTTAACCGCCAATTGCGTCTATGAACAAATCTGACAAATAGGAATTTCAATGTAATGTATCCGTTAAAGCGCCAACTCGATATACCGCCAAAAAAAATTTCTAGAAATTACTGTATTTTCTTTGCATATCTTTCTTTTTAAAATTTTTTGTTAGAATTTCAAAAGACACCTCCTTTTCATGTGTCTAGATGTTTTCAAGCTCAATTCAAACTTTATTGAATACCAAAGAATTCGTATTGTTCTCAACACCTGCCAAAATGCACCTGCTACCCATTCTACCTGTCATTGGGAGAAGAAAAATAACGCACGCTGAGGTGCCGAGCAAGTGAAAGTTCTGATTCAGACTGGCAAGTCATGTGATCCGATGCGTTTCTGGAGCGGGGAGAAAACAAAGCGTGGCATGCCATTGGCTGAAAGGGTCTCTCCTCTCTCAGGTGAGAACAATGTAAAAAAGAACCTCTCCCGGTACTTTATGTCGATTTCTAGGAAGTAAACGGTGTGCAATGCAAATTCTCTCATTCAAAATTTTGGTCGGACGTTGATTGAAACATCGAAGAATTTACCAGCTAATCTGTAAAATATCATCCTGTCTCTTAACTTTAACTCATTATGGCGAAAAGAGCAGTTTTATCACTTTCGGAAAAGCGGGAAAATTGTGAATATAAAGAAAGAAATGTGAATGTATCGCAGCAACACATCCTAAATCATTTCTCTATACTCTGGAAAAAGCCTGTTAGCAGGCGCTGCATCGGACACATTTTGATGAATACAGAAAAATGGATTAACACCAACGAACTGCAATCATCTGTAAAAAGTGAAACATGAAGACTTAGAGGATGCCCTCTGCACATGGATACGATACAACAAATGAGTGCTAAAAATGCTACCATAAACGGAGATGTCATCAGAGAGCAGGCAAAAGTCCTTGGCCAGCAAATGAATATTACAGATTTCGAATACAGTAGTGGCTGGTTGAACAGATTTAAAAAGCGACGAGGATTCTCTCAGTACATATGAAGTGGTGAAATTGCAGGTGTTGATGAAGATATTGTGTTAAATGGTCGCAAAAAACTGAGTGCGCTGATTTTAGAATATAAACCAGAGTATGTTTACAATATGGATGAAAGCAGTCTTTTTTACCGTTTGCAGCCAGATAAAACAACTTCAAGTGGGCCTGCTAAAGGATAAAAAGAAAAAAGATCGTGTGTCTCTTGTGTTCTGTACGAATAGTGATGGATCTGATAAAAGAACTGTAACAGTGATTGGAAAATCAGCTAAGCCACGATGTTTTAAAATTTTTAATCCTGCTCTTTATGTAGATTATGAGAATAATAACAAAGCGTGGATTACTTCAGCATTATTTCAGAAATGGTTAGCGATTTTCAAAATAGAAATGAAAAGAAGCAAACGCCATATTTTATTGATTTAGAATAATGCCCCTTGTCACAAAGCATATCCAATGAGCAATATCTGCATTGTTTTTTCAACTCCTGACTGTGCTGGATTTTTCAACCTTTGGATGCGGGTATAATAAACTCATTCAAAGCTCATTATCGAAAGTATCACGTCTGCCATATCATTGAAAAAATCAGTAAAGATGATTTTTCTCCAATGCATCCTTCATGATGCTATTCGCATGAAAAAAAAGCATGGGATGAAATTTCATCAGAAACTATTGTTAACTGCTGGAAACATACTGGATTGATTAAACCTGAATGATCTACTAGAAAACAAAACAGTACAGCACTTCAGGAACTACAAGATGAAATACACAAATTAACAGACATTGAGCATCCACTATCGGCAATTGAGTACATTAATATAGATAAAAGTGGTTCAACATTTGAAGATTTGACAATCGAAGAAATTGTTGCCAATCAAAATGAAAATGAAAATTCATCTGACAGCGAATCTGAAGAAGCTGAAACGCCGCATATTACATCTGATGAAGTTAAAAATTGCATTGGGAAAATAAAAATTTTCTTAGAAAAACATGCAACTGATAAAAAAAGGATGAACAGTCTTTTAGTTGCAAAAAAATATATTGAAAAAATCAATATTGAAAGGAAAACTAAAACTGGCATTTTAAAATATTTTCCTGTAAAAAAAAAAAAATAATAAAATAAATTCAGTGTGAGATTTAATGTATGTGTGTGTCTGTTATGTGCATAATTATCTACTTTATCTAAAATTGACTATATAAAGAGGTAAGTGCATGTTAATTTCATACATTAATTGGATAATTTTGAATCATGCAGCATTAATTATATTATGTATATTAATTATATTATATTAATTTATACTATTATAATATACTATACACTATTGGATAATTTAATAAAAAGGCATTATGATATTTATTTTTATAATAATAATAATATTAGTATAATAGTATGAAAATTAATTTTTATTGTATTCTAATTCGATGTACCGCCAAACTCGTTATAGCGCCAAAAATGTCTCGAACGGATAATGGCGGTATAACGAGGTTTGACTGTACTTTCAAATATAGCTTTGCTAATTGACATAGATACATAGACTTTTGAGATTATCAGAGTAAAAAAAATATATTCCATTCATAACAAAATAAAGTTATGTAACCCATAAGCTTAGAACCCACACCAGTATCTGGATATTTTTACTATCGTTTAGATATAATAAGCGGTGGACGTACCTTTGTTGGTTATGCATTTTTATCTTTTTCGTAGCCAAATGTAAACTTTGGCATTTCTTCTTTTTTATTAATTATGTCACTTATTTTATGTCTAAAAATAAATATTAAAAGCATGCATTTCACGCCTTTTTAAAATAATCAAATAAGATTATATTTCTCTTTGTAAAGAGCAAAAACATAGCATTTGATCCATTGTTTATTTTCCAGCAACTTTTTAAAGTAAAAAAATATTTTTTATGATGCAGACGATAATTAAACCCTATTCCGAATTGATGATAGTTTTTTTTTCATTTAAATTTAAATTGTAGAGAAAGTCAAAATCTTTAAAAAAGTAAGTTACACTCTCTGTATAAAGATAGTAACTGCTTGAAACACAAATATAAAAACATGCAACTATACACTTGATAAAATGTGGTATAAATAATTATTTAAATGTAAAACTAATTTTCTTTTCAGTTCATTTAATTTATTTTATGTTGCATGCTGTAATATTACCCTCTCAAATAAGTGAGATGTAAATGCCACACACATCCATGTAGTAATATTTCTCAATACAATAATATCTGAATAGAGCGCCGTTTAGAAGTACACTTACAATCAAACTGACTTTTCATGAAGAGGTGCTATGCCACTATCACACCTGCTATCATTTTGCACCCATTTATAAACGTGAGCATAAAACCAACTCTCTTCAAAAATCTGAAAACTGCGTATCTTTTTTCTTCTGAATTATGATTGGTTGATTAGTGAAATACTGTATAAACTTCCAGTGTAAATGCAAACCGAAGTCGTTTGTAAGCGTTTTCATGCTTAAATCTAGTTTATCTCTTGTTTTTTTCAAAGAATTAAACTGTCTGACTGCCTTATTTTTAACAATAATAATATAATTTTTAATATTCTAAATAAAACTAACATATTATTTTAAATTATTTAAGGCAGTTTTCAAACATTTTCCTCCTGTTCCACAACAAGAAACTTTCCGACTAACTTTTAAATGTAAAAGCATGAAACTTAGATGAATGATTATTGAAGTGATTTATAATTCTCTTTTCTTAGAGATTGTTGTCTCAGGATGGCATTTTTCTACCTTACCAGTGCTGCCAAGTCCTGAAATTTGGTTCAAAATGCCAACTTTGACAGTATTTTCTGAAACATCTGCATTTACAAAAAAAAAAAAAAAAGAAAGAAAAGGAAAAAAACTGCTTGATTATATAGTTTCAGAGTAAGAAAATCTGCCAGTTTCCTGAATTTGACAATAAAAAAATGTGTTAGAAGTAGGCAGTGTGGATTTAGTCATGCTAATAAGTAAAGATAGGTACTGAACATGGACAGTACAAAATTATATTTGTTGGTCACAGATAATCATTGACACTATTATAAACATATTAAATAAGAGAAAAAATGAATATTGTTCATTAAATTAACAATATTTAAAACTGTTTTCAAATCCAAACTGGCTACTTTCTGACACACTTTCTAATTCATTTTGTTTGCAAACAGATCAAATAGGCAGATACACTTATTAAGAAACTATGTAATTGTCCTGTCCATTTTTTGGAAAAGGCAAAAATTTTTGAGAAAATGCTGTCAAAGTTGTCATTTTGAACCGAATTTCCAGCATAACAGTGCTGGAAAGGAAAAAAAACTGCCATCCTGAGACAACAATTGCTTATAACTCAAAATGTATTTCACGTATCAGAAAGAAAAAAAAAAAAAAAAAAAAAAAAAAAAAAAAAAAAAACCTGATTATAAATCTCTTTCAATAATCATGCCTGGAAGTATGCTTTTAAGATTAAAAATAGTCAAGTGAATGTTTTGCATTGTCGAGAGGGGGAAAAATATTTTTTTGATAACCGCCTTAAGTTTATTTCCCTTTGAATTTATCTAGTACAGTGCAACAATGTTACATTGTCAAAAAGGAATTTTTATGTTAGTGAAATGCTTTTAAGTTACTATCAATCTTATACCATCAATTTAAATTGCAATATATTTAAATTAGCGATTGATGTATTTTTTAAATTCAATTTTAAGTATGAATATTTAAACTAATGATTGTTTCATCCAAATGAACACTAAGTTAATTTTCCTTCAACCGTTTTTTTTTCTTTTGAATTTCAGCCAGTAACTTTTGTTAAGTACTTTTATACAATACAAACCTTTTAATAGTAAAATCTTCATGCTGTTTGTTTGTATGAAGTCTTGTGAAATCAAAACACAGATCATCATTCAGTCATTTTTGACGGGGTTACATACTAGTTTATAAATATCTTTTTAAAGTTATCCTGCTAAAGTTTTCTTTTCTGGTGAAATTGTTTTGTTTGTAAATTACACATTTCAAATTCTAACAAAATAAAACTTAATAAAGAGTTTGTTTTTATAGAATGAAATTTTGTGAAGGACCCTGTTTTGTTAAAATAATTGTCTGGTTTGACCCATGATTCTCTAATTAAATTAAACATTAGTCGTTTAAATAATTATGCATTTCCTTTTAAAAATCTTTTCTTAGAAATGCCAAATAACACAAGATAGAAGTATACACATTTTACAGTACAGTAAATTAACACTATTATTAAAAAAAGAAAAGAAAAACCTGATACCTAATAGTCTGCTAATTTTCCCTTGTCCACCTGTTAATCTTCTTTCTCTCTGTATGTCTATCAGTTGGACTCTAAAAATGTGAGAACAAATAAATTAAACATTATTATTTCAAGAGTATCATTTAATATTTCATTGTTATGACATTAACATTTCTCAAAAATTACATTTACAATTAATAAAATAGGTTAATAACAACAGTAATTTCTGATCTATAACCAGCAGCTTAAATAAATTGGTCTCGAAACAGAAATTTTATTTTTGAAAAAAGTCAAATAAGTGCCAAGTAGAAACAATTCACATTTTCTTAAATAAAACTTATGGTTCGAAACAAATTTATTTGAGCCACGGGTTATATACCAGAAATTACAATATCCTTACTGGAATAAATACAAAAACAAATTGCTTGTACTTTGTGGGAGAGATTTTATAATTTACATTTAATGTTAAAAAGTTGCAACTCTGTTATTAAAATTTTTTGTTAAATACTTAATTCTTTGATCAAAATGAAAAATAAAATACTTTCAAATATAGCTTTGCTAATTGACATAGATACATAGACTTTTGAGATTATCAGAGTAAAAAAAATATATTCCATTCATAAAAAAATAACAAAGTTATGTAACCCATAAGCTTAGAACCCACACCAGTATCTGGATATTTTTACTATCATTTAGATATAATAAGCGGTGAACGTACCTTTGTTGGTTATGCATTTTTATCTTTTTCATAGCCAAATGTAAACTTTGGCATTTCTCCTTTTTTATTAATTATGTCACTTATTTTATATCTAAAAATAAATATTAAAAGCATGCATTTCACGCCTTTTTAAAATAATCAAATAAGATTATATTTCTCTTTGTAAAGAGCAAAAACATAGCATTTGATCCATTGTTCATTTTCCAGCAACTTTTTAAAGTAGAAAAATGTTTTTTATGATGCAGACGATAATTAAACCCTATTCCGAATTGATGATAGTTTTTTTTTCATTTAAATTTAAATCGTAGAGAAAGTCAAAATCTTTAAAAAAGTAAGTTACACCCTCTGTATAAAGATAGTAACTGCTTGAAACACAAATATAAAAACATGCAACTATACACTTGATAAAATGTGGTATAAATAATTATTTAAATGTGTAAAACTAATTTTCTTTTCAGTTCATTTAATTTATTTAATGTTGCATGCTGTAAGTGAGATGTAAATGCCATACACATCCATGTAGTAATATTTCTTAAAAAAATAAGATCTGAATAGAGCGCCGTTTATAAGTACACTTACAATCAAACTGACTTTTCATGAAGAGGTGCTATGCCACTATCACACCTGCTATCATTTTGCAACCATTTACAAACACGAGCATAAAACCAACTCTCTTCAAAAATCTAGAAACTGCGTATCTTTTTTCTTCTGAATTATGATTGGTTGATTAGTGAAATACTGTATAAACTTCCAGTGTAAATGCAAACCGAAGCCGTTTGTAAGCGTTTACTTGCTTAAATCTAGTTTATCTCTTGTTTTTTTCAAAGAATTAAACTGTCTGACTGCCTTATTTTTAACAATAATAATATAATTTTTAATATTCTAAATAAAACTAACATATTATTTTAAATTATTTAAGGCAGTTTTCAAACATTTTCCTCCTGTTCCACAACAAGAAACTTTCCGACTAACTTTTAAATGTAAAAGCATGAAACTTAGATGAATGATTATTAGGCCCGGGCCTTAAATCGATTTAAGACTAACATCGGAAATCCAATTTATCTATTGGTTTAAATCGATTTAAACCAATAGATAAATCGGATTTCCCATGTTAGTCTTAAATCGATTTAAGACAAAAAATAGATTTGAAGCTTACATCGGGAATCGTATTATCTATTGGCTTTAAATCGATTTAAAACAAAATACCGATTTAGTGCTAACATCGGAAAAACGATTTATCTACATTGATGTATCTACTAGGCCTGGGCCTTAAATTGATTTAAGTCATAAATTTATTTAAAACTAACATAGGAAATCCAATTTATCTATTGGCTTAAATCAATTTAAGCTAACATCGGAAATCTGATTTAAGTAAGTTAAATCGCGATTTAACTAAATCGATTTAAAACTAACCTCGGCAATCCAATTTAACTAAATCGATTTAAGACAGACTTTAAAGCAGAGTCATGCATCGAGTTGGGCATCTGATTTCAACACTGGCCACATGGATTTTTTTTTTTTTTTTTTGCGCAATTTTGATTTTGATACTTTTTTTGAATTGAGAATATTTTCCTGAAATTGTTTTAGTACTTATGGTTATGGTTGAAAAAAATAAAATTTTACATTTTAAATCCAAATTCATCGAATTTATATTTATATTTTTATACATTCTTTTAAATGAAAAATTAATTTTTATATGTTTAGGTACTATTTGAACATTTTAGTTTTAATTAATTATTATCTTGTAATTAATGAAAAATACCTTAAAAAAGAGTATTGTATTGAATCTGGTAACCCTATTTTTACAGCAGATTGAAAGTGGGGATTGGGGGGGGGGGGGGTCATTTATGATATTTTCTGCTTTTTTGTTGTTTGCTGATTTTGCTCATTACAAATAGATATATTTTATTACTAATCTTACAGGTTGCCAACGGTAGCAAAAACAAATCAGCAATTTCAGAAATTTCAGAAATTGGGTGTTTTGAGGCTCACACACTTTCAATCCTCCTCCATCCACTATATAGATGTCAGCATTTATGTTAAACAAATTTTATTATAATAGGAAACTTTAAAGGAATTAAAACTGCACCATATTTCTAATATATTTTTCTTTCTTTTTTAATAACTTATTTTCTCATAATGTTAAATGAATGGTTAAATGTATCGTTAAATTAATTGAATCTGGTTCTGCTTTACCTCAATAAATTTTTAATACTGTGTCAGTTAAAAAAGGTTTGTTTCCTTTTCTTTTGTATTATTTCTCAAAGAATGAATTCATTAAATTTATTAAAATAGTTCACTAATTTTTTTAATTCAAAAAGCCAAAGGTCCAAAGGTTTGGGTTTTCTAATTTTTTTCCATGTATAAAAAATATACCTATTTTCAAAGTTATTTGAAAAATTAAAAACTCTATATAAGGTGTTACACTTAAATATTTAATGATTTAATAATGATTCCTTTTTCCCAATCAGCAATATTACATTTATATTAACTAATGGAGAAAGAATATTTAAAAATAAAAACTTTGAAATAAATAAAAATGCGCTAATGAATGATAGTTTGTTTACACATAGTATTTATTGTACAACAAATAAATATGTAAAGATTATTTCAATGAATTTTTCATTTGAGGTGAAATAATCCTTTTACTTCAAATTAAAATTATATATTCTTCTTTAAAAAATTGATTTATTGATAAAGACATTGTTATGAAAAATGCTCATTAACATATCTATATAAGAACTTGTGTCTATGGGAAGGAGGGGTTCCATTTTTTTTTTTGTCGTCTAAATGTCAATATCTTTTTTCAAAATAACAACTAAGTGTACTATATACTACAGAAAGTTTATGTGTGTGTGTGTGTGGGGGGGGGGAAGTGGGGGTACATAAAGACCTTATTTTGTCACTATAAGTCAAAAAATGGCTTCCATATCTTAAAGGTAAAATCGGTCTTAAATCGCGATTTAAGATGGATGATAAATCGATTTAAGAAATCTCTACATCGCCCAGTCCTAATGATTATTGAAGTGATGTATAATTTTCTTTTCTTAGAGATTGTAGTCTCAGGATGGCATTTTTCTACCTTACCAGTGCTGCCAAGTCCTGAAATTTGGTTCAAAATGCCAACTTTGACAGTATTTTCTGAAACATCTGCATTTACAAAAAAAAAAAAAAAAAAAAAAAGAAAGAAAAGGAAAAAAACAGCTTGATTATATAGTTTCAGAGTAAGAAAATCTGCTAGTTTCCTGAATTTGAGAATAAAAAGTGTGTTAGAAGTAGGCATGGTGGATTTAAGAACAGACATGCTAATAAGTAAAGATAGGTACTGAACATGGACAGTACAAAATTATATTTGTTAGTCACAGATCTCATTGACACTATTATAAACATATTAAATAAGAGAAAAAATGAATATTCTTCATTAAATTAACAATATTTAAAACTGTTTTCAAATCCAAACTGGCTACTTTCTGACACACTTTCTAATTCATTTCTGTTCGCAAATAGATCAAATAAGCAAATACACTTATTAAGAAACTATGTAATTTTCTTGTCCATTTTTTGGTAAAGGCAAAAGATTTTTGAGAAAATGCTGTCAAAGTTGTCATTTTGAACCGAATTTCCAGACGTAACAGTGCTGGAAAAGAAAAAAACTGCCATCCTGAGACAACAATTGCTTATAACTCAGAATGTATTTCACGTATCAGAAAGAAAAGAAAAAAAAAAAACCTCATTATAAATCTCTTTCAATAATCATGAAAAAGGAAAACTGCTTGATTATATAGTTTCAGAGTAAGAAAATCTGCTAGTTTCCTGAATTTGAGAATAAAAAGTGTGTTAGAAGTAGGCATGGTGGATTTAAGAACAGACATGCTAATAAGTAAAGATAAGTACTGAACATGGACAGTACAAAATTATATTTGTTAGTCACAGATCTCATTGAAACTATTATAAACATATTAAATAAGAGAAAAAATGAATATTCTTCATTAAATAACAATATTTAAAACTGTTTTCAAATCCAAACTGCTGACACACTTTCTAATTCATTTCTGTTCGAATATAGATCAAATAAGCAAATACACTTATTAAGAAACTATGTAATTTTCTTGTCCATTTTTTGGTAAAGGCAAAAGATTTTTGAGAAAATGCTGTCAAAGTTGTCATTTTGAACCGAATTTCCAGACGTAACAGTGCTGGAAAGGAAAAAACTGCCATCCTGAGACAACAATTGCTTATAACTCAGAATGTATTTCACGTATCAGAAAGAAAAGAAAAAAAAAAACCTCATTATAAATCTCTTTCAATAATCATGAAAAAGGAAAAAAACTGCTTGATTATATAGTTTCAGAGTAAGAAAATCTGCTAGTTTCCGGAATTTGAGAATAAAAAGTGTGTTAGAAGTAGGCATGGTGGATTTAAGAACAGACATGCTAATAAGTAAAGATAAGTACTGAACATGGACAGTACAAAATTATATTTGTTAGTCACAGATCTCATTGAAACTATTATAAACATATTAAATAAGAGAAAAAATGAATATTCTTCATTAAATAACAATATTTAAAACTGTTTTCAAATCCAAACTGCTGACACACTTTCTAATTCATTTCTGTTCGCAAATAGATCAAATAAGCAAATACACTTATTAAGAAACTATGTAATTGTCTTGTCCATTTTTTGGTAAAGGTAAAAGATTTGTGAGAAAATGCTGTCAAAGTTGTCATTTTGAACCGAATTTCCAGACATAATAGTGCTGGAAAGGAAAAAAACTGCCATCCTGAGACAACAATTGCTTATAACTCAAAATGTAATTCAACTATCAGGAAAAAAAAAAAAAAAAAAAAAAAAACCCTGATTATAAATCTCTTTTAATAATCAAGCCTGCAAGTATGCTTTTATGATTAAAAATAGTCAAGTGAAAGTTTTGCATTGTCGAGTGGGGGAAAAATATTTTTTTGAGAACCGCCTTAAATTTATTTCCCTTTGAACTTATCTAGTACAGTGCAACAATGTTACATTGTCAAAAAGGAATTTTTATCAATGATTGAGTTGGACCGTTACACCATCAAAACATTAATGTAATAAAAATATTGTGTAAAGTAAACACACGATTTTACTGAATGGTGTATGAAAAATTTTATGTAAAATTATATTATAAAATTACATTAAATTGACGTTTCGGTCAACTTCTATGACCATTATCAGAATATGTATTTCTGTAACAATTAGACTTATAAATGAAATGCTTCCATCTTGAAATATTTACATAACTGAATCTTGTTCATGACCTGAGCAAGTTCAAATCCCATGCCTAGAAGTGGTGCCACCTATTAGAAGAAAATTCGAGTTATAGAAATATAACGGACCTGAAATAAAAGCATGAAATTACAGTTTAAAAATAGATATTTGTACTTTCACAGAAGGTACAAAAATGTAAATTATATAAAAATCCAGTGATGTGTGGTTATTTCAAAATGTTCAACCAAAGTTTTGGAATAAAAGAAGAAACGTTGTCATTGCATACATAACTTTTATGTAAATATTTCAAGATGGAAATATTTCATTTATAAGTCTAATTGTTACAGAAATACATATTCTGATGATGATCATAGAAGTTGACCGAAACGTCAATTTAATGTAATTTTATAATATAATTTTACATAAAATTTTTCATACACCATTCAGTAAAGTCGTGTGTTTACTTTACACAATATTTTTATAACATTAAGGAATTTTTATATTAATGAAATGCTTTTAAGTTACTATCAATCTTATATCATCAATTTAAATTGCAATATATTTAAATTAGCAATTGATGTATTTTTTAAATTCAATTAATTTAAAGTATGAATATTTAAACTAATGATTGTTTCATCCAAATGAACACTAAGTTCATTTTCCTTCAACTGTTTTTTTTCTTTTGAATTTCAGCCAGTAACCTTCGTTAAGTACTTTTATACAATACAAACCTTTTAATAGTAAAATCTTCATGCTGTTTGTTTGTATGAAGTCTTATGAAATAGAAACACAGATCATCATTCAATCATTTTTTATGGGGGTTACATACTAGTTTATAAATATCTTTTTTAAGTTATCCTGCTAAAGTTTTCTTTTCTGGTGAAATTGTTTTGTTTGTAAATTACACATTTCAAATTCTAACAAAATAAAACCTAATAAAGAGTTGGAATGAAATTTTGTGAAGGGCCCTGTTTTGTTAAAATAATTGTCTGGTTTGACCTATGATTCTCTAATTAAATTAAACATTAGTCTGTTAAATAATTATGCATTTCCTTTTAAAAATCTTTTCTTAGAAATGCCGAATAACACAAGATAAAAGTATAAACATTTTACATTACAGTAAATTAACACTATTATTAAAAAATGAAAAGAAAAACCTGATACCTAATAGTCTGGTAATTTTCTCTTGTCCACCTGTTAATCTTCTTTCTCTCTGTATGTCTATCAGTTGGACACTAAAAATGTGAGAACAAATAAATTAAACATTATTATTTCAAAAAGTATCATTTAATATTTCATTGTTATGACATTAACATTTCTCAAAAATTACATTTACAATTAATAAAATAGGTTAATAACAACAGTAATTTCTGATATATAACCAGCAGCTCAAATAAATTGGTCTCGAAACAGAAATTTTATTTTTGAAAAAAGTCAAATAAGTACTAAGTAGAAACAATTCACATTTTCTTAAATAAAACTTATGGTTCGAAACAAATTTATTTGAGCCATGGGTTATATACCAGAAATTACAATATCCTTACTGGAATAAATACAAAAACAAATTGCTTGTACTTTGTGGGAGAGATTTTATAATTTACATTTAATGTTAAAAAGTTGCAACTCTGTTATTAAAATTTTCTGTTTAATACTTAATTTTTTGATCAAAATGAAAAATAAAATACTTTCAAATATAGCTTTGCTAATTGACATAGATACATAGACTTTTGAGATTATCAGAGTAAAAAAAATATATTCCATTCATAAAAAAATAACAAAGTTATGTAACTCATAAGCTTAGAACCCACACCAGTATCTGGATATTTTTACTATCGTTTAGATATAATAAGCAGTGAACGTACCTTTGTTGGTTATGCATTTTTATCTTTTTCGTAGCCAAATGTAAACTTTGGCATTTCTCCTTTTTTATTAATTATGTCACTTATTTTATGTCTAAAAATAAATATTAAAAGCATGCATTTCACGCCTTTTTAAAATAATCAAATAAGATTATATTTCTCTTTGTAAAGAGCAAAAACATAGCATTTGATCCATTGTTTATTTTTCAGCAACTTTTTAAAGTAGAAAAATATTTTTTATGATGCAAACGATCATTAAACCCTATTCCGAATTGATGATAGTTTTTTTTTCATTTAAATTTAAATCGTAGAGAAAGTCTAAATCTTTAAAAAAGTAAGTTACTCCCTCTGTATAAAGATAGTAACTGCTTGAAACACAAATATAAAAAAATGCAACTATACACTTGATAAAATGTGGTATAAATAATTATTTAAATGTAAAACTAATTTTCTTTTCAGTTCACTTAATTTATTTTATGTTGCATGCTGTAATATTACCCTCTCAAAAAAGTGAGATGTAAATGCCACACACATCTATGTAGTAATATTTCTTAATACAATAAGATCTGAATAGAGCACCGTTTAGAAGTACACTTACAATCAAAGTGCCTTTTCATGAAGAGGTGCTATGCTACTATCACACCTGCTATCATTATGCACCCATTTACAAACACGAGCATAAAACCAACTCTCTTCAAAAATCTAGAAGCTGCGTATCTTTTTTGTCTGAATTATGCTTGGTTCATTAGTGAAATACTGCATAAACTTCCAGTGTAAATGCAAACCGAAGCCATTTGTAAGCGTTTTTATGCTTAAATCTAGTTTATTTCTTGTTTTTTTTCAGAGAGTTAAACTGTCTGACTGCCTTTTTTTTTTTTAACAGTAACAATATAATTTTTAATATTCTAAATAAAACTAACATATTATTTTAAATTATTTAAGGCGATTTTCAAACATTTCCTCCTGTTCCACAACAAGAAACTTTCTGACTAACTTTTAAATGTTAAAGCATGAAACTTACATGAATGGTTATTGAAGTGATTTATAATTTTCTTTTCTTAAAGATTGTAGTCTCAGGATGGCATTTTTCTACCTTACCAGTGCTGCCAAGTCCTGAAATTTGGTTCAAAATGCCAACTTTGACAGTACTTTCTAAAACATCTGCATTTACAAAAAACAAAAAAAGAAGAAAGAATGAAAAGGAAAAAAACTGCTTGATTATTTAGTTTCAGAGAAAGAAAATCTGCTAGTTTCCTGAATTTGAGAATAAAAAGTGTGTTAGAAGTAGGCATGATGGATTTAGGAACAGACATGCTAATAAGTAAAGATAGGTACTGAACATGAACAGTACAAAATTATATTTGTTGGTCACAGATAATCATTGACACTATTATAAACATATTAAATAAGAGAAAAAATGAATATTGTTCATTAAATTAACAATATTTAAAACTGTTTTCAAATCCAAACTGGCTACTTTCTGACACACTTTCTAATTCATTTTGTTCGCAAATAGATCAAATAGGCAGATACACTTATTAAGAAACTATGTAATTGTCCTGTCCATTTTTTGGAAAAGGCAAAAATTTTTGAGAAAATGCTGTCAAAGTTGTCATTTTGAACCGAATTTCCAGCATAACAGTGCTGGAAAGGAAAAAAACTGCCATCCTGAGACAACAATTGCTTATAACTCAGAATGTATTTCACGTATCAGAAAAAAAAAAAAAAAAAAAAAAAAAAAAAAAAAAAACTGATTAAAAATCTCTTTTAATAATCAAGCCTGCAAGTATGCTTTTATGATTAAAAATAGTCAAGTGAAAGTTTTGCATTGTCGAGTGGGGGAAAAATATTTTTTTGAGAACCGCCTTAAATTTATTTCCCTTTGAACTTATCTAGTACAGTGCAACAATGTTACATTGTCAAAAAGGAATTTTTATCAATGATTGAGTTGGACCGTTACACAATCAAAACATTAATGTAATAAAAATATTGTGTAAAGTAAACACACGATTTTACTGAATGGTGTATGAAAAATTTTATGTAAAATTATATTATAAAATTACATTAAATTGACGTTTCGGTCAACTTCTATGACCATTATCAGAATATGTATTTCTGTAACAATTAGACTTATAAATGAAATGCTTCCATCTTGAAATATTTACATAACTGAATCTTGTTCATGACCTGAGCAAGTTCAAATCCCATGCCTAGAAGTGGTGCCACCTATTAGAAGAAAATTCGAGTTATAGAAATATAACGGACCTGAAATAAAAGCATGAAATTACAGTTTAAAAATAGATATTTGTACTTTCACAGAAGGTACAAAAATGTAAATTATATAAAAATCCAGTGATGTGTGGTTATTTCAAAATGTTCAACCAAAGTTTTGGAATAAAAGAAGAAACGTTGTCATTGCATACATAACTTTTATGTAAATATTTCAAGATGGAAATATTTCATTTATAAGTCTAATTGTTACAGAAATACATATTCTGATGATGATCATAGAAGTTGACCGAAACGTCAATTTAATGTAATTTTATAATATAATTTTACATAAAATTTTTCATACACCATTCAGTAAAGTCATGTGTTTACTTTACACAATATTTTTATAACATTAAGGAATTTTTATATTAGTGAAATGCTTTTAAGTTACTATCAATCTTATATCATCAATTTAAATTGCAATATATTTAAATTAGCAATTGATGTATTTTTTAAATTCAATTAATTTAAAGTATGAATATTTAAACTAATGATTGTTTCATCCAAATGAACACTAAGTTCATTTTCCTTCAACTGTTTTTTTTCTTTTGAATTTCAGCCAGTAACCTTCGTTAAGTACTTTTATACAATACAAACCTTTTAATAGTAAAATCTTCATGCTGTTTGTTTGTATGAAGTCTTATGAAATAAAAACACAGATCATCATTCAATCATTTTTTATGGGGGTTACATACTAGTTTATAAATATCTTTTTTAAGTTATCCTGCTAAAGTTTTCTTTTCTGGTGAAATTGTTTTGTTTGTAAATTACACATTTCAAATTCTAACAAAATAAAACCTAATAAAGAGTTGGAATGAAATTTTGTGAAGGGCCCTGTTTTGTTAAAATAATTGTCTGGTTTGACCTATGATTCTCTAATTAAATTAAACATTAGTCTGTTAAATAATTATGCATTTCCTTTTAAAAATCTTTTCTTAGAAATGCCGAATAACACAAGATAAAAGTATAAACATTTTACATTACAGTAAATTAACACTATTATTAAAAAATGAAAAGAAAAACCTGATACCTAATAGTCTGGTAATTTTCTCTTGTCCACCTGTTAATCTTCTTTCTCTCTGTATGTCTATCAGTTGGACACTAAAAATGTGAGAACAAATAAATTAAACATTATTATTTCAAAAAGTATCATTTAATATTTCATTGTTATGACATCAACATTTCTCAAAAATTACATTTACAATTAATAAAATAGGTTAATAACAACAGTAATTTCTGATATATAACCAGCAGCTCAAATAAATTGGTCTCGAAACAGAAATTTTATTTTTGAAAAAAGTCAAATAAGTACTAAGTAGAAACAATTCACATTTTCTTAAATAAAACTTATGGTTCGAAACAAATTTATTTGAGCCATGGGTTATATACCAGAAATTACAATATCCTTACTGGAATAAATACAAAAACAAATTGCTTGTACTTTGTGGGAGAGATTTTATAATTTACATTTAATGTTAAAAAGTTGCAACTCTGTTATTAAAATTTTCTGTTAAATACTTAATTTTTTGATCAAAATGAAAAATAAAATACTTTCAAATATAGCTTTGCTAATTGACATAGATACATAGACTTTTGAGATTATCAGAGTAAAAAAAATATATTCCATTCATAAAAAAATAACAAAGTTATGTAACTCATAAGCTTAGAACCCACACCAGTATCTGGATATTTTTACTATCGTTTAGATATAATAAGCAGTGAACGTACCTTTGTTGGTTATGCATTTTTATCTTTTTCGTAGCCAAATGTAAACTTTGGCATTTCTCCTTTTTTATTAATTATGTCACTTATTTTATGTCTAAAAATAAATATTAAAAGCATGCATTTCACGCCTTTTTAAAATAATCAAATAAGATTATATTTCTCTTTGTAAAGAGCAAAAACATAGCATTTGATCCATTGTTTATTTTTCAGCAACTTTTTAAAGTAGAAAAATATTTTTTATGATGCAAACGATCATTAAACCCTATTCCGAATTGATGATAGTTTTTTTTTCATTTAAATTTAAATCGTAGAGAAAGTCTAAATCTTTAAAAAAGTAAGTTACTCCCTCTGTATAAAGATAGTAACTGCTTGAAACACAAATATAAAAAAATGCAACTATACACTTGATAAAATGTGGTATAAATAATTATTTAAATGTAAAACTAATTTTCTTTTCAGTTCACTTAATTTATTTTATGTTGCATGCTGTAATATTACCCTTTCAAAAAAGTGAGATGTAAATGCCACACACATCTATGTAGTAATATTTCTTAATACAATAAGATCTGAATAGAGCACCGTTTAGAAGTACACTTACAATCAAAGTGCCTTTTCATGAAGAGGTGCTATGCTACTATCACACCTGCTATCATTATGCACCCATTTACAAACACGAGCATAAAACCAACTCTCTTCAAAAATCTAGAAGCTGCGTATCTTTTTTCGTCTGAATTATGATTGGTTCATTAGTGAAATACTGCATAAACTTCCAGTGTAAATGCAAACCGAAGCCATTTGTAAGCGTTTTTATGCTTAAATCTAGTTTATTTCTTGTTTTTTTCAGAGAGTTAAACTGTCTGACTGCCTTTTTTTTTTTTTAACAGTAACAATATAATTTTTAATATTCTAAATAAAACTAACATATTATTTTAAATTATTTAAGGCGATTTTCAAACATTTCCTCCTGCTCCACAACAAGAAACTTTCTGACTAACTTTTAAATGTTAAAGCATGAAACTTACATGAATGGTTATTGAAGTGATTTATAATTTTCTTTTCTTAAAGATTGTAGTCTCAGGATGGCATTTTTCTACCTTACCAGTGCTGCCAAGTCCTGAAATTTGGTTCAAAATGCCAACTTTGACAGTATTTTCTAAAACATCTGCATTTACAAAAAAAAAAAAAAAAAAAAAAAAAAAAAGAAGAAGAAAGAATGAAAAGGAAAAAAACTGCTTGATTATATAGTTTCAGAGAAAGAAAATCTGCTAGTTTCCTGAATTTGAGAATAAAAAGTGTGTTAGAAGTAGGCATGATGGATTTAGGAACAGACATGCTAATAAGTAAAGATAGGTACTGAACATGAACAGTACAAAATTATATTTGTTGGTCACAGATAATCATTGACACTATTATAAACATATTAAATAAGAGAAAAAATGAATATTCTTCATTAAATTAACAATATTTAAAACTGTTTTCAAATCCAAACTGGCTATTTTCTGACACACTTTCTAATTCATTTTTGTTCGCAAATAGATCAAATAGGCAAATACACTTATTAAGAAACTATGTAATTGTCCAGTCTATTTTTTGGTAACGGCAAAAGATTTTTGAGAAAATGCTGTCAAAGTTGTCATTTTGAACCAAATTTCCAGACATAACAGTGCTGGAAAGGAAAAGAACTGCCATCCTGAGACAACAATTGCTTATAACTCAGAATGTATTTCACGTATTAGGAAAAAAAAAAAAAAAAAAAAAAACCTGATTATAAATCTCTTTCAATAATCATGCCTGCAAGTATGCTTTTATGATTAAAAATAGTGAAGTGAAAGTTTTGCATTGTAGAGTGGGGGAAAAATATTTTTTTGATAACCGCTTTAAGTTTATTTCCCTTTGAACTTATCTAGTACAGTGCAACAATGTGACATTGTCAAAAAGGAATTTTTATGTTAGTGAAATGCTTTTAAGTTACTATCAATCTTATATCATCAATTTAAATTGCAATATATTTAAAGTAGTGATTGATGTATTTTTTAAATTCAATTAATTTAAAGTATGAATATTTAAACTAATGATTGTTTCATCCAAATGAACACTAAGCTCATTTTCCTTCAACTGTTTTTTTTCTTTTGAATTTCAGCCAGTAACTTTTGTTAAGTACTTTTATACAATACAAACCTTTTAATAGTAAAATCTTCATGCTGTTTGTTTGTATGAAGTCTTATGAAATCAAAACACAGATCATCGTTCTGTCATTTTTGACGGGGGTTACATACTAGTTTATAAATATCTTTTTTAAGTTCTACTGCAAAAGTTTTCTTTTCTGGTGAAATTGTTTTGTTTGTAAATTACACATTTCAAATTCTAACAAAATAAAACCTAATAAAGAGTTGGAATGAAATTTTGTGAAGGGCCCTGTTTTGTTAAAATAATTGTCTGGTTTGACCTATGATTCTCTAATTAAATTAAACATTAGTCTGTTAAATAATTATGCATTTCCTTTTAAAAATCTTTTCATAGAAATGCCAAATAACAAAAGATAAAAGTATAAACATTTTACATTACAGTAAATTAACACTATTATTAAAAAAAGAAAAGAAAAACCTGATACCTAATAGTCTGGTTATTTTCCCTTGTTCATCTATTAATCTTTTTTCTCTCTGTATGTCTATCAGTTGGACCCTAAAAATGTGAGAACAAATAAATTAAACATTATTATTTCAAAAAGTATCATTTAATATTTCATTGTTATGACATTAACATTTCTCAAAAATTACATTTACAATTAATAAAATAGGTTAATAACAACAGTAATTTCTGATCTATAACCAGCAGCTCAAATAAATTGGTCTCGAAACAGAAATTTTATTTTTGAAAAAAGTCAAATAAGTGCCAAGTAGAAACAATTCACATTTTCTTAAATAAAACTTATGGTTCGAAACAAATTTATTTGTGCTACGGGTTATATACCAGAAATTACAATATCCGTACTGGAATAAATACAGAAAAAAATTGCTTGTACTTTGTGGAAGAGATTTTATAATTTACATTTAATGTTAAAAAGTTGCAACTCTGTTATGAAAATTTTCTGTTAAATACTCAATTCTTTGATCAAAATGAAAAATAAAATACTTTCAAATATAGCTTTGCTAACTGACATGGATACATAGTCTTTTGAGATTATCAGAGTAAAAAAAATATATTCCATTCATAAAAAAATAACAAAGTTATGTAACCCATAAGCTTAGAACCCACAGCAGTATCTTGATATTTTTACTATGGTTTAGATCATAGAATAAACAATAAGCAAGAAGGAGGATCTGGGCAGTTTTCGCCCTTTTCCCTCTATCACCGTTTGCCACGGAATTTTTTTATTTACAGCATTTTCCGAAACTATTTCAAAGGCGGGGGTAGGGCAATAGGTAAGTAGGGCAATAGTATGGCATAGTTATCGCTGTCTTGGCATATTTTTCCTCGATATTTTCTTATTTATTTAAGCGTTTGAGACGAGAGATTTGTTTTGATTTTTGCTACATCTGTTATGCGAAGGATATGTTACATCGGGCACTTGATGTCAAGCACACGAGTTAGATGTATGTTCTCAATGAACAAACAAACAAGATATGTTACCTAAGGAGTGTAAACATAATGCAATCTATTTAAAGCTTTGTTTTTAAAGTTACGTATATTTCCTTTTTGTTATGGGGTGGAGGGGGGGGGGGGTATGTTTTTCCTAAATACCAGTAAAATAATACTTAAAAAACAATAATTGTTTGCTTTTAAAACTAATATTTAATTCGATATTTTCAATTTTCCGATATTTGATATCTTTATTTTTATGACAATAAAGAACTCCGGTCTAATTTCTTTAAATAACTTATAAAAAAATAACTTTGTTCAAGAGTAATTTTAAATTTGATATATTTTAAAACTTTATTACGTAATTCAGCTACTTTCAGTGCCTGATTTATAGCAGGGCATTCGGGCCACTGTCCCAGGGCCCCCGATTTTCCGGGGTCCGCAAATGCTACGGAAGGTTTTTAAATTATTAGCCCAAATCTGAAGTTTTAAACTATTAAAACACAAAATTAATATGGAAAGTTTTTATTTTTATTTTTTATTTTTTCATGTAAAAATAACTTTTAAGGGCTACATCACTCATGAGAAAACGCCAGGTCGCTAATGTTAATCCTATGGGAGACATTTTTAAAAATATCTCATTTGCATTTCAATATTTAAAAATAAATTTTACCATTGGATATTTAAAATTGACAAAAGATTGAAAAATCATCAGCGAGATAGAGCACTTAAGATTATGAGGATGTTTTAAAAACTTTTACTGCTAAAAAATTGAGAAGAAACATCATTACATATCACAAAATTATTAAAGCATCTGTGCCCAGGGCCCCCAAATTTGTCATTTAAGCTAATCAACTTTAGTTCTTCTTCTGTATTTAGATATAATTCATATAAAATAAATTCAACATTATGCAGAAAAAAATCAGTTTTACTATTTCACAGCAACAATTACTTAAAACAAATGATTAGATTATTTAAAATATTTCCAAATAAAGACTAATAAGCAAATCAACTTTATTCCCTTTTAATAGAATTTGACAGAAAAAGAAAGTTGTTTACAATTCTTAAATCCAGCCATTAAAGGAAAAAAAAAAAAAAAAAAAAGATGTGAAACTCAGTAGCAGATAAAATTAACCAATTCACCACTGTTGATACATAATTTTTTTTTTTCAAAGATTATTCAGATTTTTCTCATAAAATTTTTAATATCAATAATTCAATTATCAAATTATATAATTGCAATGTTTCTAAACAAATTTCTTAATCAGTATGTTTTAGTTTTATTAGAATATATGGTTCTCTTAAAAATATGCACACCTTGTGTTTAAGGGTATAACAAATTTCTGAAATTTGTAGATTTTAAATCATTTATTTGCTTACATTTTAAAACCTCATCATAACAATTTTATCTTTATGAAATAACTATCCATAGAAACATTTTCTACAAAAATCTTTATTTAACGAATAATTTGTTAAATTAATTTAAAGAATAATTTTAATTCTATTATAAATTATTACTTAAACATTTGATCGGTAGTGCTTTAAGAGCAATACTACATAGAATGACAACACAAAAGGGGAAATACCGGCAATCCATCATGTGCGGCGACGGTTAGTAGGAACGTCTATGCCAAGATAAAAGCCAAGTTAAAAACAAGTTAAAAAAATATATATTCCATTCATAAAAAAATAACAAAGTTATGTAACCCATAAGCTTAGGACCCACACCAGTATCTGGATATTTTTACTATCGTTTAGATACAATAAGCGGTGAACGTACCTTTGTTGGTTATTCATTTTTATCTTTTTCGTAGCCAAATGTAAACTTTGGCATTTCTCCTTTTTTATTAATTATGTCACTTATTTTATGTCTAAAAATAAATATTAAAAGCATGCATTTCACGCCTTTTTAAAATAATCAAATAAGATTATATTTCTCTTTGTAAAGAGCAAAAACATAGCATTTGATCCATTGTTTATTTTTCAGCAACTTTTTAAAGTAGAAAAATATTTTTTATGATGCAAACGATCATTAAACCCTATTCCGAATTGATGATAGTTTTTTTTTCATTTAAATTTAAATCGTAGAGAAAGTCTAAATCTTTAAAAAAGTAAGTTACTCCCTCTGTATAAAGATAGTAACTGCTTGAAACACAAATATAAAAAAATGCAACTATACACTTGATAAAATGTGGTATAAATAATTATTTAAATGTAAAACTAATTTTCTTTTCAGTTCACTTAATTTATTTTATGTTGCATGCTGTAATATTACCCTTTCAAAAAAGTGAGATGTAAATGCCACACACATCTATGTAGTAATATTTCTTAATACAATAAGATCTGAATTAACACACCGTTTAGAACACCGTTTAGAAGTACACTTACAATCAAAGTGCCTTTTCATGAAGAGGTGCTATGCTACTATCACACCTGCTATCATTATGCACCCATTTACAAACACGAGCATAAAACCAACTCTCTTCAAAAATCTAGAAGCTGCGTATCTTTTTTCGTCTGAATTATGATTGGTTCATTAGTGAAATACTGCATAAACTTCCAGTGTAAATGCAAACCGAAGCCATTTGTAAGCGTTTTTATGCTTAAATCTAGTTTATTTCTTGTTTTTTTCAGAGAGTTAAACTGTCTGACTGCCTTTTTTTTTTTTTAACAGTAACAATATAATTTTTAACATTCTAAATAAAACTAACATATTATTTTAAATTATTTAAGGCGATTTTCAAACATTTCCTCCTGCTCCACAACAAGAAACTTTCTGACTAACTTTTAAATGTTAAAGCATGAAACTTACATGAATGGTTATTGAAGTGATTTATAATTTTCTTTTCTTAAAGATTGTAGTCTCAGGATGGCATTTTTCTACCTTACCAGTGCTGCCAAGTCCTGAAATTTGGTTCAAAATGCCAACTTTGACAGTATTTTCTAAAACATCTGCATTTACAAAAAAAAAAAAAAAAAAAAAAAAAAAAAAAGAAGAAAGAATGAAAAGGAAAAAAACTGCTTGATTATATAGTTTCAGGGAAAGAAAATCTGCTAGTTTCCTGAATTTGAGAATAAAAAGTGTGTTAGAAGTAGGCATGATGGATTTAGGAACAGACATGCTAATAAGTAAAGATAGGTACTGAACATGAACAGTACAAAATTATATTTGTTGGTCACAGATAATCATTGACACTATTATAAACATATTAAATAAGAGAAAAAATGAATATTCTTCATTAAATTAACAATATTTAAAACTGTTTTCAAATCCAAACTGGCTATTTTCTGACACACTTTCTAATTCATTTTTGTTCGCAAATAGATCAAATAGGCAAATACACTTATTAAGAAACTATGTAATTGTCCAGTCTATTTTTTGGTAACGGCAAAAGATTTTTGAGAAAATGCTGTCAAAGTTGTCATTTTGAACCAAATTTCCAGACATAACAGTGCTGGAAAGGAAAAGAACTGCCATCCTGAGACAACAATTGCTTATAACTCAGAATGTATTTCACGTATTAGGAAAAAAAAAAAAAAAAAAAAAAAACCTGATTATAAATCTCTTTCAATAATCATGCCTGCAAGTATGCTTTTATGATTAAAAATAGTGAAGTGAAAGTTTTGCATTGTCGAGTGGGGGAAAAATATTTTTTTGATAACCGCTTTAAGTTTATTTCCCTTTGAACTTATCTAGTACAGTGCAACAATGTGACATTGTCAAAAAGGAATTTTTATGTTAGTGAAATGCTTTTAAGTTACTATCAATCTTATATCATCAATTTAAATTGCAATATATTTAAAGTAGTGATTGATGTATTTTTTAAATTCAATTAATTTAAAGTATGAATATTTAAACTAATGATTGTTTCATCCAAATGAACACTAAGCTCATTTTCCTTCAACTGTTTTTTTTCTTTTGAATTTCAGCCAGTAACTTTTGTTAAGTACTTTTATACAATACAAACCTTTTAATAGTAAAATCTTCATGCTGTTTGTTTGTATGAAGTCTTATGAAATCAAAACACAGATCATCGTTCTGTCATTTTTGACGGGGGTTACATACTAGTTTATAAATATCTTTTTTAAGTTCTACTGCAAAAGTTTTCTTTTCTGGTGAAATTGTTTTGTTTGTAAATTACACATTTCAAATTCTAACAAAATAAAACCTAATAAAGAGTTGGAATGAAATTTTGTGAAGGGCCCTGTTTTGTTAAAATAATTGTCTGGTTTGACCTATGATTCTCTAATTAAATTAAACATTAGTCTGTTAAATAATTATGCATTTCCTTTTAAAAATCTTTTCATAGAAATGCCAAATAACAAAAGATAAAAGTATAAACATTTTACATTACAGTAAATTAACACTATTATTAAAAAAAGAAAAGAAAAACCTGATACCTAATAGTCTGGTTATTTTCCCTTGTTCATCTATTAATCTTTTTTCTCTCTGTATGTCTATCAGTTGGACCCTAAAAATGTGAGAACAAATAAATTAAACATTATTATTTCAAAAAGTATCATTTAATATTTCATTGTTATGACATTAACATTTCTCAAAAATTACATTTACAATTAATAAAATAGGTTAATAACAACAGTAATTTCTGATCTATAACCAGCAGCTCAAATAAATTGGTCTCGAAACAGAAATTTTATTTTTGAAAAAAGTCAAATAAGTGCCAAGTAGAAACAATTCACATTTTCTTAAATAAAACTTATGGTTCGAAACAAATTTATTTGTGCTACGGGTTATATACCAGAAATTACAATATCCGTACTGGAATAAATACAGAAAAAAATTGCTTGTACTTTGTGGAAGAGATTTTATAATTTACATTTAATGTTAAAAAGTTGCAACTCTGTTATGAAAATTTTCTGTTAAATACTCAATTCTTTGATCAAAATGAAAAATAAAATACTTTCAAATATAGCTTTGCTAACTGACATGGATACATAGTCTTTTGAGATTATCAGAGTAAAAAAAATATATTCCATTCATAAAAAAATAACAAAGTTATGTAACCCATAAGCTTAGAACCCACAGCAGTATCTTGATATTTTTACTATGGTTTAGATCATAGAATAAACAATAAGCAAGAAGGAGGATCTGGGCAGTTTTCGCCCTTTTCCCTCTATCACCGTTTGCCACGGAATTTTTTTATTTACAGCATTTTCCGAAACTATTTCAAAGGCGGGGGTAGGGCAATAGGTAAGTAGGGCAATAGTATGGCATAGTTATCGCTGTCTTGGCATATTTTTCCTCGATATTTTCTTATTTATTTAAGCGTTTGAGACAAGAGATTTGTTTTGATTTTTGCTACATCTGTTATGCGAAGGATATGTTACATCGGGCACTTGATGTCAAGCACACGAGTTAGATGTATGTTCTCAATGAACAAACAAACAAGATATGTTACCTAAGGAGTGTAAACATAATGCAATCTATTTAAAGCTTTGTTTTTAAAGTTACGTATATTTCCTTTTTGTTATGGGGTGGAGGGGGGGGGGGGGGGGGGGGTATGTTTTTCCTAAATACCAGTAAAATAATACTTAAAAAACAATAATTGTTTGCTTTTAAAACTAATATTTAATTCGATATTTTCAATTTTCCGATATTTGATATCTTTATTTTTATGACAATAAAGAACTCCGGTCTAATTTCTTTAAATAACTTATAAAAAAATAACTTTGTTCAAGAGTAATTTTAAATTTGATATATTTTAAAACTTTATTACGTAATTCAGCTACTTTCAGTGCCTGATTTATAGCAGGGCATTCGGGCCACTGTCCCAGGGCCCCCGATTTTCCGGGGTCCGCAAATGCTACGGAAGGTTTTTAAATTATTAGCCCAAATCTGAAGTTTTAAACTATTAAAACACAAAATTAATATGGAAAGTTTTTATTTTTATTTTTTATTTTTTCATGTAAAAATAACTTTTAAGGGCTACATCACTCATGAGAAAACGCCAGGTCGCTAATGTTAATCCTATGGGAGACATTTTTAAAAATATCTCATTTGCATTTCAATATTTAAAAATAAATTTTACCATTGGATATTTAAAATTGACGAAAGATTGAAAAATCATCAGCGAGATAGAGCACTTAAGATTATGAGGATGTTTTAAAAACTTTTACTGCTAAAAAATTGAGAAGAAACATCATTACATATCACAAAATTATTAAAGCATCTGTGCCCAGGGCCCCCAAATTTGTCATTTAAGCTAATCAACTTTAGTTCTTCTTCTGTATTTAGATATAATTCATATAAAATAAATTCAACATTATGCAGAAAAAAATCAGTTTTACTATTTCACAGCAACAATTACTTAAAACAAATGATTAGATTATTTAAAATATTTCCAAATAAAGACTAATAAGCAAATCAACTTTATTCCCTTTTAATAGAATTTGACAGAAAAAGAAAGTTGTTTACAATTCTTAAATCCAGCCATTAAAGGAAAAAAAAAAAAAAAAAAAAGATGTGAAACTCAGTAGCAGATAAAATTAACCAATTCACCACTGTTGATACATAATTTTTTTTTTCAAAGATTATTCAGATTTTTCTCATAAAATTTTTAATATCAATAATTCAATTATCAAATTATATAATTGCAATGTTTCTAAACAAATTTCTTAATCAGTATGTTTTAGTTTTATTAGAATATATGGTTCTCTTAAAAATATGCACACCTTGTGTTTAAGGGTATAACAAATTTCTGAAATTTGTAGATTTTAAATCATTTATTTGCTTACATTTTAAAACCTCATCATAACAATTTTATCTTTATGAAATAACTATCCATAGAAACATTTTCTACAAAAATCTTTATTTAACGAATAATTTGTTAAATTAATTTAAAGAATAATTTTAATTCTATTATAAATTATTACTTAAACATTTGATCGGTAGTGCTTTAAGAGCAATACTACATAGAATGACAACACAAAAGGGGAAATACCGGCAATCCATCATGTGCGGCGACGGTTAGTAGGAACGTCTATGCCAAGATAAAAGCCAAGTTAAAAACAAGTTAAAAAAATATATATTCCATTCATAAAAAAATAACAAAGTTATGTAACCCATAAGCTTAGGACCCACACCAGTATCTGGATATTTTTACTATCGTTTAGATACAATAAGCGGTGAACGTACCTTTGTTGGTTATTCATTTTTATCTTTTTCGTAGCCAAATGTAAACTTTGGCATTTCTCCTTTTTTATTAATTATGTCACTTATTTTATGTCTAAAAATAAATATTAAAAGCATGCATTTCACGCCTTTTTAAAATAATCAAATAAGATTATATTTCTCTTTGTAAAGAGCAAAAACATAGCATTTGATCCATTGTTTATTTTTCAGCAACTTTTTAAAGTAGAAAAATATTTTTTATGATGCAAACGATCATTAAACCCTATTCCGAATTGATGATAGTTTTTTTTTCATTTAAATTTAAATCGTAGAGAAAGTCTAAATCTTTAAAAAAGTAAGTTACTCCCTCTGTATAAAGATAGTAACTGCTTGAAACACAAATATAAAAAAATGCAACTATACACTTGATAAAATGTGGTATAAATAATTATTTAAATGTAAAACTAATTTTCTTTTCAGTTCACTTAATTTATTTTATGTTGCATGCTGTAATATTACCCTTTCAAAAAAGTGAGATGTAAATGCCACACACATCTATGTAGTAATATTTCTTAATACAATAAGATCTGAATAGAGCACCGTTTAGAAGTACACTTACAATCAAAGTGCCTTTTCATGAAGAGGTGCTATGCTACTATCACACCTGCTATCATTATGCACCCATTTACAAACACGAGCATAAAACCAACTCTCTTCAAAAATCTAGAAGCTGCGTATCTTTTTTCGTCTGAATTATGATTGGTTCATTAGTGAAATACTGCATAAACTTCCAGTGTAAATGCAAACCGAAGCCATTTGTAAGCGTTTTTATGCTTAAATCTAGTTTATTTCTTGTTTTTTTCAGAGAGTTAAACTGTCTGACTGCCTTTTTTTTTTTTTAACAGTAACAATATAATTTTTAATATTCTAAATAAAACTAACATATTATTTTAAATTATTTAAGGCGATTTTCAAACATTTCCTCCTGCTCCACAACAAGAAACTTTCTGACTAACTTTTAAATGTTAAAGCATGAAACTTACATGAATGGTTATTGAAGTGATTTATAATTTTCTTTTCTTAAAGATTGTAGTCTCAGGATGGCATTTTTCTACCTTACCAGTGCTGCCAAGTCCTGAAATTTGGTTCAAAATGCCAACTTTGACAGTATTTTCTAAAACATCTGCATTTACAAAAAAAAAAAAAAAAAAAAAAAAAAAGAAGAAAGAATGAAAAGGAAAAAAACTGCTTGATTATATAGTTTCAGAGAAAGAAAATCTGCTAGTTTCCTGAATTTGAGAATAAAAAGTGTGTTAGAAGTAGGCATGATGGATTTAGGAACAGACATGCTAATAAGTAAAGATAGGTACTGAACATGAACAGTACAAAATTATATTTGTTGGTCACAGATAATCATTGACACTATTATAAACATATTAAATAAGAGAAAAAATGAATATTCTTCATTAAATTAACAATATTTAAAACTGTTTTCAAATCCAAACTGGCTATTTTCTGACACACTTTCTAATTCATTTTTGTTCGCAAATAGATCAAATAGGCAAATACACTTATTAAGAAACTATGTAATTGTCCAGTCTATTTTTTGGTAACGGCAAAAGATTTTTGAGAAAATGCTGTCAAAGTTGTCATTTTGAACCAAATTTCCAGACATAACAGTGCTGGAAAGGAAAAGAACTGCCATCCTGAGACAACAATTGCTTATAACTCAGAATGTATTTCACGTATTAGGAAAAAAAAAAAAAAAAAAAAAAAACCTGATTATAAATCTCTTTCAATAATCATGCCTGCAAGTATGCTTTTATGATTAAAAATAGTGAAGTGAAAGTTTTGCATTGTCGAGTGGGGGAAAAATATTTTTTTGATAACCGCTTTAAGTTTATTTCCCTTTGAACTTATCTAGTACAGTGCAACAATGTGACATTGTCAAAAAGGAATTTTTATGTTAGTGAAATGCTTTTAAGTTACTATCAATCTTATATCATCAATTTAAATTGCAATATATTTAAAGTAGTGATTGATGTATTTTTTAAATTCAATTAATTTAAAGTATGAATATTTAAACTAATGATTGTTTCATCCAAATGAACACTAAGCTCATTTTCCTTCAACTGTTTTTTTTCTTTTGAATTTCAGCCAGTAACTTTTGTTAAGTACTTTTATACAATACAAACCTTTTAATAGTAAAATCTTCATGCTGTTTGTTTGTATGAAGTCTTATGAAATCAAAACACAGATCATCGTTCTGTCATTTTTGACGGGGGTTACATACTAGTTTATAAATATCTTTTTTAAGTTCTACTGCAAAAGTTTTCTTTTCTGGTGAAATTGTTTTGTTTGTAAATTACACATTTCAAATTCTAACAAAATAAAACCTAATAAAGAGTTGGAATGAAATTTTGTGAAGGGCCCTGTTTTGTTAAAATAATTGTCTGGTTTGACCTATGATTCTCTAATTAAATTAAACATTAGTCTGTTAAATAATTATGCATTTCCTTTTAAAAATCTTTTCATAGAAATGCCAAATAACAAAAGATAAAAGTATAAACATTTTACATTACAGTAAATTAACACTATTATTAAAAAAAGAAAAGAAAAACCTGATACCTAATAGTCTGGTTATTTTCCCTTGTTCATCTATTAATCTTTTTTCTCTCTGTATGTCTATCAGTTGGACCCTAAAAATGTGAGAACAAATAAATTAAACATTATTATTTCAAAAAGTATCATTTAATATTTCATTGTTATGACATTAACATTTCTCAAAAATTACATTTACAATTAATAAAATAGGTTAATAACAACAGTAATTTCTGATCTATAACCAGCAGCTCAAATAAATTGGTCTCGAAACAGAAATTTTATTTTTGAAAAAAGTCAAATAAGTGCCAAGTAGAAACAATTCACATTTTCTTAAATAAAACTTATGGTTCGAAACAAATTTATTTGTGCTACGGGTTATATACCAGAAATTACAATATCCGTACTGGAATAAATACAGAAAAAAATTGCTTGTACTTTGTGGAAGAGATTTTATAATTTACATTTAATGTTAAAAAGTTGCAACTCTGTTATGAAAATTTTCTGTTAAATACTCAATTCTTTGATCAAAATGAAAAATAAAATACTTTCAAATATAGCTTTGCTAACTGACATGGATACATAGTCTTTTGAGATTATCAGAGTAAAAAAAATATATTCCATTCATAAAAAAATAACAAAGTTATGTAACCCATAAGCTTAGAACCCACAGCAGTATCTTGATATTTTTACTATGGTTTAGATCATAGAATAAACAATAAGCAAGAAGGAGGATCTGGGCAGTTTTCGCCCTTTTCCCTCTATCACCGTTTGCCACGGAATTTTTTTATTTACAGCATTTTCCGAAACTATTTCAAAGGCGGGGGTAGGGCAATAGGTAAGTAGGGCAATAGTATGGCATAGTTATCGCTGTCTTGGCATATTTTTCCTCGATATTTTCTTATTTATTTAAGCGTTTGAGACAAGAGATTTGTTTTGATTTTTGCTACATCTGTTATGCGAAGGATATGTTACATCGGGCACTTGATGTCAAGCACACGAGTTAGATGTATGTTCTCAATGAACAAACAAACAAGATATGTTACCTAAGGAGTGTAAACATAATGCAATCTATTTAAAGCTTTGTTTTTAAAGTTACGTATATTTCCTTTTTGTTATGGGGTGGAGGGGGGGGGGGGGTATGTTTTTCCTAAATACCAGTAAAATAATACTTAAAAAACAATAATTGTTTGCTTTTAAAACTAATATTTAATTCGATATTTTCAATTTTCCGATATTTGATATCTTTATTTTTATGACAATAAAGAACTCCGGTCTAATTTCTTTAAATAACTTATAAAAAAATAACTTTGTTCAAGAGTAATTTTAAATTTGATATATTTTAAAACTTTATTACGTAATTCAGCTACTTTCAGTGCCTGATTTATAGCAGGGCATTCGGGCCACTGTCCCAGGGCCCCCGATTTTCCGGGGTCCGCAAATGCTACGGAAGGTTTTTAAATTATTAGCCCAAATCTGAAGTTTTAAACTATTAAAACACAAAATTAATATGGAAAGTTTTTATTTTTATTTTTTATTTTTTCATGTAAAAATAACTTTTAAGGGCTACATCACTCATGAGAAAACGCCAGGTCGCTACTGTTAATCCTATGGGAGACATTTTTAAAAATATCTCATTTGCATTTCAATATTTAAAAATAAATTTTACCATTGGATATTTAAAATTGACGAAAGATTGAAAAATCATCAGCGAGATAGAGCACTTAAGATTATGAGGATGTTTTAAAAACTTTTACTGCTAAAAAATTGAGAAGAAACATCATTACATATCACAAAATTATTAAAGCATCTGTGCCCAGGGCCCCCAAATTTGTCATTTAAGCTAATCAACTTTAGTTCTTCTTCTGTATTTAGATATAATTCATATAAAATAAATTCAACATTATGCAGAAAAAAATCAGTTTTACTATTTCACAGCAACAATTACTTAAAACAAATGATTAGATTATTTAAAATATTTCCAAATAAAGACTAATAAGCAAATCAACTTTATTCCCTTTTAATAGAATTTGACAGAAAAAGAAAGATGTTTACAATTCTTAAATCCAGCCATTAAAGGAAAAAAAAAAAAAAAAAAAAGATGTGAAACTCAGTAGCAGATAAAATTAACCAATTCACCACTGTTGATACATAATTTTTTTTTTCAAAGATTATTCAGATTTTTCTCATAAAATTTTTAATATCAATAATTCAATTATCAAATTATATAATTGCAATGTTTCTAAACAAATTTCTTAATCAGTATGTTTTAGTTTTATTAGAATATATGGTTCTCTTAAAAATATGCACACCTTGTGTTTAAGGGTATAACAAATTTCTGAAATTTGTAGATTTTAAATCATTTATTTGCTTACATTTTAAAACCTCATCATAACAATTTTATCTTTATGAAATAACTATCCATAGAAACATTTTCTACAAAAATCTTTATTTAACGAATAATTTGTTAAATTAATTTAAAGAATAATTTTAATTCTATTATAAATTATTACTTAAACATTTGATCGGTAGTGCTTTAAGAGCAATACTACATAGAATGACAACACAAAAGGGGAAATACCGGCAATCCATCATGTGCGGCGACGGTTAGTAGGAACGTCTATGCCAAGATAAAAGCCAAGTTAAAAACAAGTTAAAAAAATATATATTCCATTCATAAAAAAATAACAAAGTTATGTAACCCATAAGCTTAGGACCCACACCAGTATCTGGATATTTTTACTATCGTTTAGATACAATAAGCGGTGAACGTACCTTTGTTGGTTATTCATTTTTATCTTTTTCGTAGCCAAATGTAAACTTTGGCATTTCTCCTTTTTTATTAATTATGTCACTTATTTTATGTCTAAAAATAAATATTAAAAGCATGCATTTCACGCCTTTTTAAAATAATCAAATAAGATTATATTTCTCTTTGTAAAGAGCAAAAACATAGCATTTGATCCATTGTTTATTTTTCAGCAACTTTTTAAAGTAGAAAAATATTTTTTATGATGCAAACGATCATTAAACCCTATTCCGAATTGATGATAGTTTTTTTTTCATTTAAATTTAAATCGTAGAGAAAGTCTAAATCTTTAAAAAAGTAAGTTACTCCCTCTGTATAAAGATAGTAACTGCTTGAAACACAAATATAAAAAAATGCAACTATACACTTGATAAAATGTGGTATAAATAATTATTTAAATGTAAAACTAATTTTCTTTTCAGTTCACTTAATTTATTTTATGTTGCATGCTGTAATATTACCCTTTCAAAAAAGTGAGATGTAAATGCCACACACATCTATGTAGTAATATTTCTTAATACAATAAGATCTGAATAGAGCACCGTTTAGAAGTACACTTACAATCAAAGTGCCTTTTCATGAAGAGGTGCTATGCTACTATCACACCTGCTATCATTATGCACCCATTTACAAACACGAGCATAAAACCAACTCTCTTCAAAAATCTAGAAGCTGCGTATCTTTTTTCGTCTGAATTATGATTGGTTCATTAGTGAAATACTGCATAAACTTCCAGTGTAAATGCAAACCGAAGCCATTTGTAAGCGTTTTTATGCTTAAATCTAGTTTATTTCTTGTTTTTTTCAGAGAGTTAAACTGTCTGACTGCCTTTTTTTTTTTTTAACAGTAACAATATAATTTTTAATATTCTAAATAAAACTAACATATTATTTTAAATTATTTAAGGCGATTTTCAAACATTTCCTCCTGCTCCACAACAAGAAACTTTCTGACTAACTTTTAAATGTTAAAGCATGAAACTTACATGAATGGTTATTGAAGTGATTTATAATTTTCTTTTCTTAAAGATTGTAGTCTCAGGATGGCATTTTTCTACCTTACCAGTGCTGCCAAGTCCTGAAATTTGGTTCAAAATGCCAACTTTGACAGTATTTTCTAAAACATCTGCATTTACAAAAAAAAAAAAAAAAAAAAAAAAAGAAGAAAGAATGAAAAGGAAAAAAACTGCTTGATTATATAGTTTCAGAGAAAGAAAATCTGCTAGTTTCCTGAATTTGAGAATAAAAAGTGTGTTAGAAGTAGGCATGATGGATTTAGGAACAGACATGCTAATAAGTAAAGATAGGTACTGAACATGAACAGTACAAAATTATATTTGTTGGTCACAGATAATCATTGACACTATTATAAACATATTAAATAAGAGAAAAAATGAATATTCTTCATTAAATTAACAATATTTAAAACTGTTTTCAAATCCAAACTGGCTATTTTCTGACACACTTTCTAATTCATTTTTGTTCGCAAATAGATCAAATAGGCAAATACACTTATTAAGAAACTATGTAATTGTCCAGTCTATTTTTTGGTAACGGCAAAAGATTTTTGAGAAAATGCTGTCAAAGTTGTCATTTTGAACCAAATTTCCAGACATAACAGTGCTGGAAAGGAAAAGAACTGCCATCCTGAGACAACAATTGCTTATAACTCAGAATGTATTTCACGTATCAGAAAAAAAAAAAATCCTGATTATAAATCTCTTTCAATAATCATGCCTGCAAGTATGCTTTTATGATTAAAAATAGTCAAGTGAAAGTTTTGCATTGTCGAGTGGCGAAAAAATATTTTTTTGATAACCGCCTTAAGTTTATTTGCCTTTAAACTTATCTAGTACAGTGCAACAATGTTACATTGTCAAAAAGGAAATTTTATATTAGTGAAATGCTTTTAAGTTACTATCAATCTTATATCATCAATTTAAATTGCAATATATTTAAATTAGTGATTGATGTATTTTTTAAATTCAATTAATTTAAAGTATGAATATTTAAACTAATGATTGTTTCATCCAAATGAACACTAAGTTCATTTTCCTTCAACTGTTTTTTTCTTTTGAATTTCAGCCAGTAACTTTTGTTAAGTGCTTTTATACAATACAAACCTTTTAATAGTAAAATCTTCATGCTGTTTTTTTGTATGAAGTCTTATGAAATCAAAACACAGATCATCATTCTGTCATTTTTAACGGGGGTTACATACTAGTTTAAAAACATCTTTTTTAAGTTCTCCTGCAAAAGTTTTCTTTTCTGGTGAAATTGTTTTGTTTGTAAATCACACATTTCAAATTCTAACAAAATAAAAACTAATAAAGAGTTTGTTTTTATAGAATGAAATTTTGTGAAGGGTCCTGTTTTGTTAAAATAATTGCCTGGTTTGACCCATGATTCTCTAATTAAATTAAACATTAGTCTTTTAAATAATTATGCATTATCCTTTTAAAAATCTTTTCATAGAAATGCCAAATAACACAAGATAAAAGTATACACATTTTACATTACAGTAAATTAACACTATTATTAAAAAAAGAAAAGAAAAACCTGATACCTAATAGTCTGGTTATTTTCCCTTGTTCACCTATCAAACTTCTTTCTCTCTGTATGTCTATCAGTTGGACCCTAAAAATATGAGAACAAATAAATTAAACATTATTATTTCAAAAAGTATCATTTAATATTTCATTGTTATGACATTAACATTTCTCAAAAAGTACATTTACAATTAATAAAATAGGTTAATAACTACAGTAATTTCTGATATATAACCAGCAGCTCAAATAAATTGGTCTTGAAACAGATTTTTTATTTTTGAAAAAAGTCAAATAAGTACCAAGTAGAAACAATTCACATTTTCTTAAATAAAACTTCTATTTCGAAACAAATTTATTTGAGCCATGGGTTATATACCAGAAATTACAATATCCGTACTGGAATAAATACAGAAAAAAATTGCTTGTACTTTGTGGAAGAGATTTTATAATTTACTTTTAATGTTAAAAAGTTGCAACTCTGTTACGAAAATTTTCTGTTAAATACTTAATTCTTTGATCAAAAGGAAAAATAAAATACTTTCAAATATAGCTTTGCTAACTGACATAGATACATAGACTTTTGAGATTATCAGAGTAAAAATAATATATTCCATTCATAAAAAAATAACAAAGTTATGTAACCCATAAGCTTAGAACCCACAGCAGTATCTGGATATTTTTACTATCGTTTAGATATAATAAGCGGTGAATGTACCTTTGTTGGTTATGCATTTTTATATTTTTCGTAGCCAAATGTAAACTTCGGCATTTCTCCTTTTTTATTAATTATGTCACTTATTTTATGTTTAGAAATAAATATTAAAAGCATGCATTTCACGCCTTTTTAAAATAATCAAATAAGATTATATTTCTCTTTGTAAAGAGCAAAAACATAGCATTTGATCCATTTTTTATTTTCCAGCAACTTTTAAATTAGAAAAATATTTTTTATTATGCAAACGATCATTAAACCCTATTCCGAATTGATGATAGTTTTTTTTTTTCATTTAAATTTAAATCGTAGAGAAAGTCTAAATCTTTAAAAAAATAAGTTACACCCTCTGTATAAAGATAGTAACTGCTTGAAACACAAATATAAAAAAATGCAACTATACACTTGATAAAATGTGATATAAATAATTATTTAAATGTAAAACCAATTTTTTTTTTTCAGTTCAATTAATTTATTTTATGTTGCATGCTATAATATTACCCTCTCAAATAAGTGAGATGTAAATGCCACACACATCCATGAAGTAATACTTCTTAATACAATAACATCTGAATAGAGCACCATTTAGAAGTACACTTACAATCAAACTGACTTTTCACGAAGAGGTGCTATGCCACTATCACACCTGCTATCATTTTGCACCCATTTACAAACACGAGCATAAAACCAACTCTCTTCAAAAATCTAGAAGCTGCGTATCTTTTTTCTTCTGAATTATGATTGGTTGATTAGTGAAATACTGCGTAAACTTCCAGTGTAAATGCTGTGAAGGTCCCGTTTTGTTAAAATAATTTTTCAAAAAGTTTCAAATTTTTGGCAGGATTGACCCCTGATTAGTTATGACAAATTATTTTATTTTATTACATATCTTTTTTTAACACAAACTTAATATGCACTAGTTTATTATTCCATTACATGTTAAATTTGATTTGAATAATATGCATTTGTATTAAAAATCATTTATATACATATATTACAATAAAATAGTTTCATGGTTAGTAATAGCTTGAAATATGTTTATATATAATTTTAAAAACATATTTTCAGTTTTAATTATACTTATAAATGTAAGCTAATTAATAACTAAAATTCTGAGTCTTTTTTAAAAAATATATAAGAAATCTGATTTAAAAAAAAATTGGATTTAAATTAAGTATATCTAGCTTTATATATATTCTTTTTAAGTAAAAAAAAATTGAAAACCCTGGTTTTAATGAAAATAAAAATAACTGTAATATTGCTCAAAATGTCTGCTTTGTTTATTTATACTTATTTCTTTTTTTCTAAACTATTCAAATAAGTCAACAAAAATATAAAAATATTAGCATACAAACTGACGATCTGTCAAGTATAAGAGATAAAATATACTTAAAAATAAATAAGAATTATTTTACTAAATATTAAATAAGAGAAAAAATGAATATTCTTCATTAAATTAACAATATTTAAAACTGTTTTCAAATTCAAACTGGCTACTTTCTGACACACTTTCTAATTCATTTTTGTTCACAAATAGATCAAATAGGCAGATACACTTATTAAGAAACTATGTAATTATCCTCTCTATTTTTTGGTAAAGGCAAAATAGTTTTGAGAAAATGCTGTCTAAGTTGTCATTTTGAACTGAATTTCCAGACATAACAGTGCTGGAAAGGAAAAAAACTGCCATCCTGAGACAATCGCTTATAACTGAAAATGTATTTAACGCATCAGAAAAAAAAAAAAAAAAAAAACCTGATTATAAATCGCTTTCAATAATCATGCCTTCAAGTACGCTTTTATGATTAAAAATAGTCAAGTGAAAGTTTTGCATTGTCGAGTGGGGGAAAAATATTTTTTTGAGAACCGCCTTAAGTTTATTTCTCTTTGAACTTATCTAGTACAGTGCAACAACGTTACATTGTCAAAAAGGAATTTTTATGTTAGTGATTAGTTAGTTATTTATGTTAGTTAGTATTGCTTTTAAGTTACTATCAATCTTATATCATCAATTTAAATTGCAATATATTTAAATTAGTGATTGATGTATTTTTTAAATTCAATTAATTTAAATTATGAATATTTAAACTAATGATTGTTTCATCCAAATGAACACTAAGTTCATTTTCCTTCAACTGTTTTTTTTTTCTTTTGAATTTCAGCCAATAACTTTTGTTAAGTACTTTTATACAATACAAACCTTTTAATAGTAAAATCTTCATGCTGTTTGTTTGTATGAAGTCTTATGAAATCGAAACATATATCATCATTCCGTCATTTTTGACGGGGGTTACATACTAGTTTATAAATATCTTTTTTAAGATCTCCTGCTAAAGTTTTCTTTTCTGGTGAAATTGTTTTGTTTGTAAATTACACATTTCAAATTCTAACAAAATAAAAACTAATAAAGAGTTTGTTTTTATGGAATGAAATTTTGTGAAGGTCCCGTTTTGTTAAAATAATTTTTCAAAAAGTTTCGAATTTTTGGCTGGATTGACCCCTGATTACTTATGACACACTATTTTATTTTATTATATATTTTTTTTTAACACAAACTTAATATGTGCTAGTTTATTATTCCATTACATTGTACATTTGTAACATTAAATGTTAAATTTGATTTGAATAATATGCATTTGTATTAAAAATCATTTATATACATATATTACAATAAAATAGTTTCATGGTTAGTAATAGCTTGAAATATGTTTTTATATAATTTTAAAAATATATTTTCAGTTTTAATTATACTTATAAATGTAAGCTAATTAATAACTAAAATTCTGAGTCTTTTTTAAAAAATATATAAGAAATCTGATTTTTAAAAAAATCGGATTTAAATTAAGTATATCTAGCTTTAAAAAAATATATATATATTATTTTTAATTAAAAAAAATTGAAAACCCTGGTTTTAATGAAAATAAAAATAACTGTAATATTGCTCAAAAAGTCTGCTTTGTTTATTTATACTTATTTCTTTTTTCTAAACTATTCAAATAAGTCAACAGAAATATAAAAATATTACCATACAAACTGACAATCTGTCAAGTATAAGAGGTAAAATATACTTAAAAATAAATAAGAATTATTTTACTTTTTATTCATTGAAGACAGACATGGAAAAATATCAGACATATATGTAATAAAAATACTTCCCTTTAAATTTTTTTAAGAGGAGAAAAAAATGTTTCTTTAAATATTCAATAATTCTAATCTCTAGTTAGATTTCCCCCATCATTTATGTTTCATCAACAACAATAAAAAAATAAACCCAAGAATTTAGCTTTCATTGTGTTACGTCAAGAGCGGATACATGATTATTTCCTTGGGGTCTAACAAAAGATCAAATACAGTTTTTTAAATCGAAGTTCAGCATTTATTAATACTAATTTTTAAAATCCTCTAGCTAAAGTTTTCTTTTCTGGTGAAATTGTTTTGTTTGTAAATTACACATTTCCAATTCTAACAAAATAAAACCTAATAAAGAGTTTGTTTTTATAGAATGAAATTTTGTGAAGGGCCCTGTTTTGTTAAAATAATTGCCTGGTTTGACCCATGATTCTCTAATTAAATTAAACATTAGTCTTTTAAATAATTATGCATTTCCTTTTAAAAATCTTTTCTTAGAAATACCAAATAACACAAGATAAAAGTATACACATTTTACATTGCAGTAAATCAGACCTGCCAATCTTTGAAAATGAAAAATAGTAGCACACACAATTCAAATTAATCTGGAGGTTCGTTGGTTGGTTGTTGTTTTTTATGCTGCAAATTTTAAGCGAACAAATACTAATCAACTGAACGTATGTGTAATGAAAATAAGCATACAAATTAGGAGACTCTTTTGTATTTGCTAATATTTTGGTAGTGGGTGGGATTGATTAAATGTAATTCTTCCCATTCAACTCATGCTCTGTCCACTCCTAAGCTAAATTTCTGAACTTCGCAATGAATTTTCTGAAAGATTCTAAGGCGGTTGGAGAGGGGGAGATTCCCCTCCCCTGACGAAACTACTGATATTTTTCCGGAGAAAAATGTCTAAATTTGTCTAAAATGTCCTGCATCAGGTTGGGTAAGGCCCGCATGTCGGCTCTGAGTTTTTTTTTTTTTTTTTAATTGCAGGTCAGGTTAATCTCATTTTTCAAAAGTTAGTTCAATATATTGTTTCAGATGAAAAACTATATCTATAATAATAAACATAGATGTTTGTCTCTGTGTGTGCTGTTTTGTAAAGAGACTGTTGCGATGCGCATAGAGCTACAAGATTTGGCAGGAAGGTACCTGTTATGTCTGAAGTTATGCACTTTGTAGCCACTTTCTGGATTTTTTAATAGACTTTTTAAATTGATTTTTTTTTTTTTTTAAACATTTTGTGGCGAATTTTCTACATTAGTTCTAGGAATATGATTTCATTTTTTTAACCCAATGCAGTAAATTTTGAAGAAATTAGCGTTTTTTCAGACGGAATTCGTGTATTTTAAGTGATCTTTTGACAAAATTTGCATCTTTTCAGTGATATTTTGACAAAATTTGCGTCTTTTCAGCGATCCTTTAATGAAATTCGCATTTTTTTCAGCGATGCTTCGATAAAGCGCTATCCTTCGATAATCCTTCGAAGGTCGCGTTTTTTTCAGCAATTCTTTGACGAAATTCTTTTTTTTTCTGTGATCTTTTGCCGAATTCCGCATTTTTTTAAACGATCTTTTGATGAAATTCGCATCTTTTCTGCAATCTTTTGACGAAATTCGCGCTATTTACCGCGATCCTTTACTGAAATTCGTGCTTTTTTCAGCAATCCCTTGGCAAAATTCACATTTTTTCAGCAATCTTTCGCCGAATTTCGCATTTTTTACACGATTCTATGACGAAATTAGTGTTTTTTCGACGATCTTTTGACAAAATTCGCGTCTTTCCAGCGATCTTTTGACGAAATAGTTTTTTCGGCGATCTTTTGATGAAATAGTTTTTTTCAGTGATCTTTTGACAAAACTCGCTTTTTTCCAGATATCCTTAGACAAAATTCACGTTTTTTTCGCGATCCTTTGATAAAATTTGCATTTTTTCACGATATCTTTGACGAAATTCGCTTTATTTCAGTGATCCGTTGACGAAATTAGTGTTTTTTTTTTGCGAAATTCGAATCTTTTTGCAGAAAATCATAGTTTTAGACAAATTTTCGTAGCATCGTAGTTTTTAACTCCAAATCGTAGCAACTACGATTTTTTCGTAGCAGTTGGCAGCTCTGGTAAATTAACACTATTATTAAAAGAAGAAGAAAAACCTGATACCTAATAGTCCGGTTATTTTCCCTTGTCCACCTATTAACCTATTTTCTCTCTGTATGTCTATCAGTTGGATCCTAAAAATTTGAGAACAAATAAATTAAACATTTTTATTTCAAAAAGTATCATTTAATATTTCATTGTTATGACATTAACATTTCTCAAAAATTACATTTACAATTAATAAAATAGGTTAATAGCTACAGTAATTTCTCGTATATAACCAGCAGCTCAAATAAATTGGTCTCGAACAAGAAACATTATTTTTGAAAAAAGTCAAATAAGTACCAAGTAGAAACAACTGACATTTTCTTAAATAAAACTTCTGGTCCAAAACAAATTAATTTGAGCCAAGGGATACATACCAGAAATTACAACATCCTTACTGGAATAAATACAAAAACAAATTGCTTGTACTTTGTGGAAGAGATTTTATAATTTACTTTAAAAAGTTAAAAAGTTGCAACTCTGTTATTAAAATTTTCTGTTAAATATTTATTTATTTGATCAAAATGAAAAACAAAATACTTTCAAATATAGCTTTGCTAACTGACATAGATACATAGACTTTTGAGATTATCAGAGTAAAAAAAAATATGTTCCATTCATAAAAAGTAACAAAGTGATAAACAATATAAGCTTTGAACCCACACCAGTATCTGGTTATTTTTAATATTCTAAATAAAACTAACATATTATTTTAAATTATTTAAGGCAGTTTTCAAACATTTTCCTCCTGTTCCACAACAAGAAACTTTCCGACTAACTTTTAAATGTAAAAGCATGAAACTTACATGAATGATTATTGAAGTGATTTATAATTTTCTTTTCTTAGAGATTGTTGTCGGAAGATAGCATTTTTCTACTTTACCAGTGTGGCCAAGTCATGAAATTTGGTTCAAAATGCCAACTTTGACAGTACTTTCTGAAAGATCTGCATTTACAAAAAAAGGAAAAAAACTGCTTGATTATATAGTTTCAGAGTAAGAAAATCTGCCAGTTTCCTGAATTATTTGAGAATAAAAAATGAATTAAAAAATATGTTAGAAACAGGTAACGTGGATTTAAGAACAGCCATGCTAATAAGTAAAGATAAGTACTGAACATGGACAGCACAAAATTATATTTGTTGGTCACAGATAATCATTGACACTATTATAAACATACTAAATAAGAGAAAAAATGAATATTCTTCATTAAATTAACAATATTTAAAACTGTTTTCAAATCCAAACTGGCTACTTTCTGACACACTTTCTAATTCATTTTTGTTTGCAAATAGATCAAATAGGCAGATACTCTTATTAAGAAACTATGTAATTGTACTGTCCATTTTTGGTAAAGACAAAAGATTTTTGAGAAAATGCTGTCAAAAATGTCATTTTGAACCGAATTTCCAGAGATGACAGTGCTCGAAAGGAAAAAACTGCCATCCTGAAACAACAGTCGCTTATAACTCAAAATGTATTTCACGTATCAGGGAAAAAAAAAAAAAAAAAAAAACCTGATTATAAATCTCTTTCAATAATCATGCCTGCAAGTATGCTTTTATGATTAAAAATAGTCAAGTAAAAGTTTTGCACTGTCGAGTGGGATTTTTTTTTTTTTTTTTTAGAACCGCTTTAAGTTTATTTCACTTTGAACTTATCTAGTACAGTGCAACAATGTTGCATTGTCAAAAAGGAATTTTTATGTTACTGAAATGCTTTTAAGTTATTATCAATTTTATATCATCAAGTTAAATTGCAATATATTTAAATTAGTGATTGATGTATTTTTTAAATTCAATTACTTTAAAGTATGAATATTTAAACTAATGAATGTTTCATCCAAATGAACACTGAGTTCATTTTCCTTCAACTGTTTTTTTTCTTTTGAATTTCAGCCAGTAACTTTTGTTAAGCACTTTATATGAAACAAAACTTTTAATAGTAAAATCTTCATGCTGTTTGTTTGTATGAAGTCTTATGAAATCAAAACACAGATCATCATTCCGTCATTTTTGACGGGGGTTACATACTAGTTTATAAATATCTTTTTTAAGTTCTCCTGCTAAAGTTTTCTTTTCTGGTGAAATTGTTTTGTTTGTAAATTACACATTTCAAATTCTAACAAAATAAAAACTAATAAAGAGTTTGTTTTTATAGAATAAAATTTTGTGAAGGGCCCTGTTTCGTTTAAATAATTGCCTAACACAAGATAAAAGTATACACATTTTACATTACAGTAAATTAACACTATTATTAAAAAAAGAAAAGAAAAACCTGATACCTAATAGTCTGGTGATTTTCCCTTGTCCACCTGTTAATCTTCTTTCTCTCTGTATGTCTATCAGTTGGACCCTAAAAATGAGAGCACAAATAAATTAAACATTATTATTTCAAAAAGTATCATTTAATATTTCATTGTTATGACATTAACATTTCTCAAAAATTACATTTACAATTAATAAAATAGGTTAATAACTACAGTAATTTCTGATATATAACCAGCAGCTCAAATAAATTGGTCTAGAAACAGATTTTTTATTTTTGAAAAAAGTCAAATAAGTACCAAGTAGAAACAATTCACATTTTCTTAAATAAAACTTCTGGTTCGAAACAAATTTATTTGAGCCACAGGTTATATACCAGAAATTACAATATCCTTACTGGAATAAATACAAAAACAAATTGCTTGTACTTTGTGGAAGAGATTTTATAATTTACTTTTAAAGTTAAAAAGTTGCAACTCTGTTATTAAAATTTTCTGTTAAATACTCAATTCTTTGATCAAAATGAAAAATAAAATACTTTCAAATATAGCTTTGCTAACTGACATAGATACATAGACTTTTGAGATTATAAGAGTAAAAAAAATATATTCCATTCATAAAAAAATAACAAAGTTATGTAACCCATAAGCTTAGAACCCACACCAGTATCTGGATATTTTTACTATCGTTTAGATATAATAAACGGTGAACATACCTTTGTTGGTTATGCATTTTTATCTTTTTCGTAGCGAAATGTAAACTTTGGCATTTCTCCTTTTTTATTAATTATGTCACTTATTTTATGTGTAGAAATAAATATTAAAAGCATGCATTTCACACCTTTTTAAAATAATCAAATAAGATTATATTTCTCTTTGTAAAGAGCAAAAACATAGCATTTGATCCATTGTTTATTTTCCAGCAACTTTTTAAAGTAGAAAAATATTTTTTATGATGCAGATAATTAAACCCTATTCCGAATTGATGATAGTTTTTTTTTTAAATTTAAATTTAAATCATAGAGAAAGTCAAAATCTTTAAAAAAATAAGTTACACCCACTGTATACAGATATCAACTGCTTGTAACACAAATATAAAAACATGCAACTATACCCTTGATAAAATGTGGTATAAATAATTATTTAAACGTAAAACTAATTTTCTTTTCAGTTCATTTAATTTATTTTATGTTGCATGCTGTAATATTACCCTCTCAAATAAGTTAGATGTAAATGCCACACACATCCATGTAATAATATTTCTGAATAGAGCACCGTTTACAAGTACACTTACAATCAAACTGACTTTTCATGAAGAGGTGACACGCCACTATCATACCTGCTATCATTTTGCACCAATTTACAAACACGAGCATAAAACAAATTTCTTGAAAAATCTAGAAGCTGCGTATTTTTTTTCTTCTGAATTATGATTGGTTGATTAGTGAAATGCTGCCTAAACTTCCAGTGTAAATACAAACCGAAGCCGTTTGCAAGCGTTTTCATGCTTAAATCTAGTTTATCTCTTTTTTCTTTTTCAGATAATTAATCTGTCTGACTGCAATTTTTTTTAACAATAATATAATTTTAAATATTCTAAATAAAAGTAACTTATTATTTAAAATTATTTAAGGCAATTTTCAAACATTTTCCTCTTGTTCCACAACAAGAAACTTTCTGACTAACTTTTAAATGTAAAAGCATGAAACTTACATGAATGATTATTGAAGTGATTTATAATTTTCTTTTCTTAGAGATTGTTGTCTCAGGATGGTAGAAACAATTTCTTTGTGAATATCCACTGGACGCTGCCCTTTTGCATGATGAAAACATATGATGGAATGTATGTAACATTTGGCAGGATTCTGCATTGACGCAGCCATTATAAACACATGCTACATGAAACAGTCTCACTGTACAAATAACGAATGACTGCGATGAAAAGATCAAATGTTCAAGATTACAATATGTGTTGGCAACACAACATGCTCATTGAAACTTATTCTTTCCTTCTGTCTGAGGTATATCTTTACTTTTTAAAAACACCCCATATATAATATTTAAAAAAAAAAGAATACATTTTAATTTATTCAATTTTTAATGATAGGAAATAGAATATACTTAGTAACTGTTATTAGAAAATTACTAATCTTCCTTTTATGTAAAAATCTCAGAAACAAAGAAGTACAGACAGCTCTTGTGGGGGGGGGGGGGGGGGGGGGGGTGTTTCTTCGCTCAGTAGTCAACATGCTTTCTTTCAATAAATATGAAGTTTGAAGCTGAAACTTTCCAGTTTTGTCCTGCATAGTCACAACAAAACAGCATTTGAACATTAAAAGTTTATCAGATTAGGTAAGGAATACAGGCTTAGAAAATTTGAATTACCCTAAGATCTTTGAGTACAAATTTTACAATCAGATTACAAATTCATGAATAGAATAATTTTAGCTACATACACTTTGATAATCTGATATAATTGTTAACTTCACTATTGTATTTGAAAGATGTAAGTGAAAATTTAAATTGTTACAACATTTAATATTTTGTTTCAATGATCATTAAATTTATAAATTTAGAAGGATATTCATTATAATGTATATAGGGTGTCCACTCTTATTAACCAAAAACATAGCTGCCAACCTTTTGGTCTTTTTATGTAAAACAGACTATGAACCAGAAATTTTTCTCAATAAATGAAATCAAATAAGTACCATTGAGAAACAAGTCACAATATTAAATAATTTTATTAAATTTCATGATACAATGTATGATTTTCAGCTTGGGAAAAAAAAGCCTAGAAGGTTGGCAGCTATACTTAATGTAATAATTAAAATTTTAATTTGCCAATGTTTAAAATAGATTTAAGAAATTGTTTAACGAATATTTATGCACATAGTAAATATCTACAAAGAAGTCATAATGCAGCAGTGATCATCTAAACTAAAATATGCTTACAGTAGTTACCAAAATTGCAGACACTTTTTGAAATTTGAATGCTTTTCAACTTTGAATACTTATAAAAACTATTATACTTTATGCAGTGCAATAATCCATATATATATATATACATATATATATATATATATATATATATATATATACATATATATATATATATATATATATATATATATATATATATACATATATATATATATATATATATATATATATATATATATATATATATATATATATGTATATATATATATGTATATATATATATGTATATATATATATGTATATATATATATGTATATATATATATGTATATGTATATATATGTATATATATATATATGTATATATATATATATATATATATATATATATATATATATATATATATATATATATATATATATATATATATGTATATATATATATATATATATATATATGTATATATATATATATATATATATATATGTATATATATATATATATATATATATATATATATATATATATATATATATATATATATATATATATGTATATATATATATATATATATATATATATATATATATATATATATATATATATATATATATATATATATATGTATATATATATATATATGTATATATATATATATATATATGTATATATATATATATATATATGTATATATATATATATATATATATATATATATATATATATATATATATATATATATATATATATATATATATATATATATATATATATATATATATATAAAGGCAATTTAATGCACAATTAAACAGAATAAACATAAGTCAATTATTTACATTACAAAAGAAGGTATGCACTGAATCAATATTTAAGATGAAAATCTCTGTATACTCATGGTATCACTGTCTTATCAGTATACTTTTCTACTTCAGTATCCTGTATTTTTCAAGGTAACAGCGCAGTGACATGGCATTGAGCCAATTAATGTTTGGAGTGTTCCTCCGACTTTATTATGTGGTGCTATGAAACAATTATAGCTTCAATCGAGGGGGTTAGAATGACAGTGAAGTACGTCAAAAATTTGAAAAATCTAGATAACCACATTTTCACTGAATGTATATTAATTTCTGTTCAGTGTGACAGTCAAATAAGTCATAGTTTACTTAAACCAAAGTCTAACCAAAGCAGCAGTGTATTAATTTAAAAATTATGAAGGGGGAGGTCTGAAATTGTTTCTAACTCAGTATGCTCACAATAACAGTGAAACTGCGAAAATCAATGATAAAGCATCTCATTAATAAGTAATAATGTAATAAATTAATAATTAATTTTGTTCATAATTAAAAATGTGAATGTGCATTATTTCAAAGCAAACACTAAGGAATAAATTAAATTTTACAATTTTGTGAAATATGACAGCAGGGTACGAAATAAATATTTCCTTAATATTACTTTTTTGAAAAAATGCACTTACAAATTTTGACAATTCCCCCTACTCTCAAATTTCTGATAACATTCCAAGAATTCTGAAAGCAATCAAGTATATTACATGAATTGTACATGAAAAATTGCAAAAATGAGATGGATTAAAAAAAGGTAGCAACTTTGTTACAAAAGGAAACAAATTGGAAATTGTACGTTAAACATGACATATGAGGTGCGTTCGTTTTATAAAACATGTTTCAATTACGAAGTTTCTGAATAAGAGCACCTGCCAATTTCATGCATTTCTGAACAAAATAGAATTTAAAAAATGTGTTTGAAAGTAGCTCCTTCGGATATGAGAACAGCCTTAAATATTTAGTGAACTAAATAGCAAATCTGTTTCTTTGAAAATATTACAATACAAGAATTAAAAAAATATATATTTTTTTATCTTTTACGGATTGTTTTTGAGAATATGATGAGTTCAGGTATAATTCTCTATTTATCGTGTCTGTGATATTGCTGGGCTGAGGATTTAAAAGTGCTACACCACAAGACATTGAATTAGAACTTGGTGTGCCTGTAAAAAACTTCTAATGTTTCAGCTCTTATTTTGAACACTAGATGATAACACAAGATTCCATAATTTTAAGTAGATTTCGTAAGAAATACTACTAATTGCATTTTTCCCTATGTTGGAATTTCTGAAAAATTTTGGCCGATCTATGCAGGTCATGACTCCTAGAACCCAAAACTACCCGAGTTCAGAACTTATATATATGTCTATATCACTTTTTTATGTACACGATAATTTCCATAATTCAACACAAATCTCTTCCAAACGGATACATAACATAAAATCTCAGTCAAGTTCGTTAATGGGCAAAATCGGATCAGGGGAGGGGGGGGGATTAAGAGACTTGAAAATGGCCAAAAATTTATGTATGACAGATTTTTTATATCATTGAAAATGGCTTCACGGGGGGGAGGAAATAGGGGTTTAAGAAGAAAAAAAATTCATAACTTCGTCAATTCACAAGATATCAAATCTGCTTAAATTTATTATAAATCTTCTTAATATTATCTACAACTTTTATATTGACAAGTTTTTGATAAAACCAATTCTTACAGCAAAAAAAAAAAAAGAGTGTGGGGGATGGGTTAGAAGAAAAAAAATCACAGCTCCGTTAATCTGCCACTAAGGCGATAAAAAAGAATAATTGGCATGATGAAAAGTTTGGACAACTCTCAGAGATTCTGTATATCGCGTTGCATTATTAAACGTGCATGAATTGGAGTATAATGGTAAAAATAAACTCTTCAAAAGCGGCCTGATAAAACTGTTAAACAGTGTTTATCTGAAATTTTGATTTAGTTTCTGTTGATGAAATTAGTACTTAACTTCGAAATTTATCAGTGTCTGGTAGGTGGAGCCATTGGGGAATTTTTTTTATTTATCAAGAATGTTTTGATGATAACTGGCATTTCCACATGAAGTCTTTGTTTGAACTCCAAAAGCTTGATTGAAATGCCACATTCTAAAACAAATCCCTGCATCAAACAAGAAGAAACAACCATCTAGGGAATGCAGAGTGCGTTGTTCCAAAAGGGATGGAAAGAATAAGCTATTTTGAAAAGAAACTTGATATTTTTTTCCTGATTCTGACGTTGGGCTTTGTATTCCATGTTTTGAAATATACAATACCCCCAAAAAATATTGATAAACTTAATCAACGTTTTATGTACACATATTCTTTCAAATATTACCTGTAAAAATTCAAATGATAAAAATGTTAAAAATAAGGATCTTATTTGCATAAATTTGTATGTTAAAAAACAAACAAAGTCCTAAATTCTTACTTTTTGACTTTTCTGCAATGTTCTATAATATCTTCTTCACCCACCTCAAACATACAACTAATTACATATTTCATTTAGAAACCTTATGAATTATTCAATTTCTGTAATAAAAAAATAATGTACTTTTTCAATGGTCTTCATAAATATTAAGCAATCATTAAGGGGTTAATTTGAGAAGGGCCTTTTTTCAAAATTTAAAATTCTTATTTATTTGCAGATTCTTTCATTTACTGCTCTCTCATTTCTTTGTCCAGAATTGCGTAGTCATTATTTCTAATTTCACAGAAGCTATGTGAATGTTCTCTCTATGTGAGATTTTTTTCCTCGCCTCTACACTTGTGTGGTGATCGAGGAGAACTTGGCTTACAAAGGAAGCATGCATATACAGGGTGCATCATAAATTAATGCAAACTTAAAATATTCATAATAAAAGGAGTAATGCTTAGAAAAAAAAATCAGTTTGTGTGAATATGATCAGAGGGACATTAGGTTTTTTTTTATATGTAAATAAAACAAAATTATTCCAAAAGTAATGGAAAGAGGGCACTCCCACTTCATACTGAGACATTTTATGCAAATCGGGATGATCCTTCAAACTCCCCATTACCTCAAAACACTGTAATAAATTCAGTATCCCATTCAATGAAATAGGACTTTTATGTACCTTCAGTCCTTTCTCCATGCAAAACTTTTTCAATAATTGTTGATTCACCATTCTTGTATAAAAGTTTAACTACCAACAATCTGATAAGGGTAGCATGCTGCCGAGATCGAATGACAAATCCATTTCATGGCAAGTGTTTTATTGCTAGCCTGATTTGTATAAAATGCCTCAGTATGATGTGTGAGTGCCCTCTTTTGGTTACTTTTGGAATCATTTTTTATATACATTGAAAAAAAATCCAATGTCCCTCTGATCAAATTCGTACAAACCGAATTTTTTACTCAAATTTTACCCAAATGAAGCAATGCACTCTTTTTAAAATCTGTCAGATTTCTTGATTATAAAACATCAACACTTTCATAGCTAAAAGAATATTCCGCTATATCATCACAAACTATACAATGACACAGGCAAAGAAAATGATTTAACACAAAACATTCTTTTTATTTAATGTAATAATTAAAATTTTAATTTGCCAATGTTTAAAATAGATTTAAGAAATTGTTTAATGAATATTTATGCACATAGTAAATATCTACAAAGGAGTCATAATGCAGCAGTGATCATCTAAACTAAGATATGCTTACATTACTTTCCAAAATTGCAGACACTTTTTGAAATTTGAATGCCTTTCAACTTTGAATACTTATAAAAACTATTATACTTTATGCAACGCAATGATCCATATATATATATATATATATATATATATAATGAAAGGCAATTTAATGCAGAATTCAACAGAATAAACATAAGTCAATTATTTACATTACAAAGGAAGGTATGCACTGAATCAATATTTAGGATGAAAATCTCTGTTTAATCATGGTATCACTGTCCTATCAGTATACCTTTCTACTTCGGTATCCTGTATTTTTCAAGGTAACAGCACAGTGACATGGCATTGAGCCAATTAATGTTTGGAGTGTTCCTCCGACTTTATTATGTGGTGCCATGAAACAGTTATAGCCTAAATCGAGGGGGTTAGAATGACAGTGGAGTAAGTCAAAAATTTTAAAAATCTAGGTAACCACATTTTTCTGAATGTATATTAATTTCTGTTCAGTGTGACAGTCAAATAAGTCATAGTTTACTTAAACCAAAGCAGCAGTGTACTAATTTAAAAATTATGGAGGGGGAGGTCTGAAATTGTTTCTAACTTGGTATGCTCACAATAACAGTGAAACTGCAAAAATAAATTAATGATAAAGTGTGTCATTAATAAGTAATAATAAATTAATAATTAATTTTGTTCATAATTAATATGTGTATGCACATTATTTCAAAGCAAACACATTTTTAAATATAAATTAAATAGGAGTAAATTAAATTTTACAATTTTGTGAAATATGACAGCAGAGTACGAAATAAATATTTCCTTAATATTATTTAAAAACTTTTTTGAAAAAATGCACTTACAAATTTTGACAATTCCCCTTACTCTCAAATTTCTGATAACATTCCAAGTATTCTGAAAGCGGTCAAGTATATTACTTGAATTGTACATGAAAAATTGCAACAATGAGATGGATTAAAAAAAGGTAGCAACTTTGTTACAAAAGAAATCAAGTTGGAAATTGTACGTTACACATGACATATGAGGTGTGTTCGTTTTATAACTAGTTTCACGATGTGAACAAATCGGCCTTTTTTAATTCAGTGAAAAGAATTATATCATCTGCTATGAGGAAAATGAGCATGATTTTTTTTTTTCTTATTACATATGTCACGTTTACAAATGCGAAATTTTTTTCTATACCAAACAATGCTGCAAAATTATCTTGGAGATCTTGCTTTACGAATGATCACCTCCATGGTTTAATATTTTTCAATGTTCATCTTAAAAATCCCACCTAGTTTCATGACTGCAATTAATGTTTGATAATATTTCCATTACAATGTGTGAATTCCATTACAATTTGTGATTATGGAAAAATCACCGCTTTGATTGACATATGGTATAAAGCACAAACAACTGAATTTATTTTTTAAATTATCATTTTTTTTCTTTTTTTTAAAAATATGGCAATAGGAAAAAAAAAAAGTATTATTACACTATCTATTTAGGATTTCTAAATTGTTTTTTCAATGTATAACCAGAGTTGAATTAAAATTAAAGTATTAATTGATAAAAGCATAATTTTAAAAGATTATTACTCTATTTTGTATTTATATTTTATTTTCTATGTGTTACTGTTTAAAATATTTCATTGCTGCAGTTCATAGCCAATTAGCCTACTTTAACAAGCATGGTTGGCGCATAATGATGCCATTGTAGTTGTAACCCTAAAGAATACATAGCTATTGATCATCTGTACTCGGCTAACAGACAAAATGTTTTAAAATTAATTCATAATTAAGTTCTGAAAGTATTAAAAATTTACTGTTTTCATCCGAAACAAACCTGGTAAATAATTTCTTTAACTCTAGCCTATAAGGAATTGAGTGAAAAATCAATTACAAAATTTATCTTTATATACACAAACCTAGTTAACTTAAATAAAAGAATGTAAAAACAAAAGAGCCTACCTTAATTTATTTTAATTAAAATCTGTTCCCCACAGGTTTTGGAATTCTGATACTTGAAATCATGAAAATGTCTGCATTATTACATTCTAAAATGGAAGATTCCAAAATATTTTATTTTTACTATCATCATTTTAATGAACATATTTTACAAAAAATTGGAGACTAGAATACAAAGACTGAAGCAATATACAGGGTGTCTCAAAAGGTCGTTTACAAACTTAGCATGCTGGTCTGTCATATCATGATAAACAAGACTTATATAGGAACTTGTGTTCGAAAATGCAAACTGCGACCGCTAGAGGGCGATGAGTGCAGGCTTACGGGAGAGTGGGAAGCGTAATCATTTCAGGCGAGGACGTTGCAGGAAAAGGATGAATCTGTTTAGTAACGCAAAATTGGCCGATATGCATTATGTGTATGACGCCGGGGATGGAACTGCACAAGCCGTGGTACGGACGTACCTTGAGCGCTTCCCAAGCAGACGTCAGCCAAGTGATGTTTTGTTTGGACAATTGCACCGCAGATTGCGTGCAGCAGGAGCTTTCCAAGTACGTATCCACATCGGTCGAGAACTCACTACACGCACACCTGTCGTAGATGAAACCGTGCTACTGGAATTTGACAGAAATCCGCAAACAAGTCTACGAGCAAGCGAACGCGTCTTGGGTGTACATCGTTCCAGCATTATGCGCATACTGCATGAGGAGACCCAACAACCCTACCATTTACAAAGAGTACAGGCAGTGTGCGTTGACGATTATCCCCAACGCGTTGCATTCGCACGCTGGTATTTGCAACAGCGGGTCGCACAGCCGGATTTTCCATCGTGGATTTTGTTTTTGGATGAATCCTGTTTTACACAGGACGGTGTCCTGAACCTGCACATATGGGTGCATGAAAACCCAAGGTGTACAGGTACCCATGTACGTCAACAACGTTCGCCATAAACGTTTGGGCTGGTATTATCGGTGACATGAAAATCGCCCTCTAGCGGTCGCAGTTTGCATTTTCGATCACAAGTTCCTATGTAAATCTTGTTTATCATGATATGACAGACCAGCATTTTAAGTTTGTAAGCGACCTTTTGAGATATCCTGTATACACTTTATAACTTTTATCATTTAAGGTGGTTCTCAAATAACATGCTCAACAACGCAAAACTTTCTGACACATTTTCTCACTCATTTTTAAACACAAAAGAATAAAATTTGCAGGGCTGACTATTAAAGCAATTTGGAATAGAAATGAGTTTTCCATTTTTTGACAAATAAATTACTTATCGAATTATAAAGCAATTCGTATCATGTGACAATACATTTTCCGCCTTGCTCAGGTGACCGTGGCTGGAATCCAGTTCAAAACATCAACTTTGACAGTATTTTTTTCAAAAAATGGAAAATATGTTTCTATTACAAAGTTTCTGAATAAGAGCACTTGCCAATTTCATGCGTTTCCGAACAAAATAGAATTAAAAAAATGTGTTTGAAAGTAGCTCTTTTGGATATGAGAACAGCCTTAAATATTTAGTGAACTAAATAGCAAATCTGTTTCTTTGAAAATATTACAATACAAGAATAAAAAAAAAATATTTTAACCTTTTACGGATTGCTTTTGAGAATATGATGAGTTCAGATATAATTCTCTATTTATCGTGTCTGTGATATTGCTGGGCTGAGGATTTAAAAGTGCTACACCACAAGACATTGAATTAGAACTTCGTGTGCCTGGAAAAAACTTCTAATGTTTCAGTTCTTATTTTGAACACTAGATGATAACACAAGATTCCATAATTTTAGGTAGATTTTGTAAGAAATGTACTACTAATTGCATTTTTCCCTATGTTGGAATTTCTGAAAAATTTTGGCCGATCTATGCCGGTCATGACTCCTAGAACCCAAAACCACCCAAGTTCAGAACTTATATATCTGTCTATATCACTTTTTTATGTACACGATAATTTCCATAATTCAACACAAATCTCTTCCAAACGGATACATAACATAAAATCTCAGTCAAGTTTGTTAATGGGCAAAATCGGATCAGAGGGGAGGGGGGAAGGGGATGAGGGACTTGAAAATGGCCAAAAATTTATGTATGACAGATTTTTTATATCATTGAAAATGGCTTCACGGGGGGGGGAGAGGAAATAGGGGTTTAAGAAGAAAAAAAATTCATAACTTCGTCAATTCACAAGATATCAAATCTGCTTAAATTTATTATAAATCTTCTTAATATTATCTACAACTTTTATATTGACAAGTTTTTGATAAAACCAATTCTTACAGCAAAAAAAAAAAAAAAGAGTGTGGGGGATGGGTTAGAAGAAAAAAAAAAAAAAAAAAAATCACAGCTCCGTTAATCTGCCACTAAGGCGTTAAAAAAGAATCATTGGCATGATGAAAAGTTTGGACAACTCTCAGAGATTCTGTATATCGCGTTGCATTATTAAACGTGCATGAATTGGAGTATAATGGTAAAAATAAACTCTTCAAAAGCGGCCTGATAAAATTGTTAAACAGTGTTTATCTGAAATTTTGATTTAGTTTCTGTTGATGAAATTAGTACTTAACTTCGAAATTTTTCAGTGTCTGGTAAGTGGAGCCATCGGGGAATTTTTTTTTATTTATCAAGAATGTTTTGATGATAACTGGCATTTCCACATGAAGTCTTTGTTTGAACTCCAAAAGCTTGATTGAAATGCCACATTCTAAAACAAATCCCTGCATCAAACAAGAAGAAACAACCATCTAGGGAATGCAGAGTGCGTTGTTCCAAAAGGGATGGAAAGAATAAGCTATTTTGAAAAGAAACTTGATATTTTTTTCCTGATTCTGACGTTGGGCTTTGTATTCCATGTTTTGAAATATACAATACCCCCAAAAATTATTGATAAAGTTAATCAACGTTTTATGTACACATATTCTTTCAAATATTACCTGTAAAAATTCAAATGATAAAAATGTTAAAAATAAGGATCTTATTTGCATAAATTTGTTAGTTAAAAAACAAACAAAGTCCTAAATTCTTGCTTTTTGACTTTTCTGCAATGTTCTATAATATCTTCTCCACCCACCTCAAACATACAACTAATTACATATTTCATTTAGAAACCTTATGAATTATTCAATTTCTGTAATAAAAAAATAATGTACTTTTTCAATGGTCTTCATAAATATTAAGCAATCCTTAAGGGGTTAATTTGAGAAGGGCCTTTCTTCAAAATTTAAAATTCTTATTTATTTGCAGAATCTTTCATTTACTGCTCTCTCATTTCTTTGTCCAGAATTGCGTAGTCATTATCTCTAATTTCACAGAAGCCTTCTCTATGTGAGATTTTTTTCCTCGCCTCTACACTTGTGTGGTGATCGAGGAGAACTTGGCTTACAAAGGAAACATGCATATACAGGGTGCATCATAAATTAATGCAAACTTAAAATATTCATAATAAAAGGAGTAATGCTTAGAAAAAAAAATCAGTTTGTGTGAAAATGATCAGAGGGACATTAGGTTTTTTTTATATGTATATAAAACAAAATTATTCCAAAAGTAATGGAAAGAGGGCACTCCCACTTCATACTGAGACATTTTATGCAAATCGGGATGATCCTTCAAACTCCCCATTACCTCAAAACACTGTAATAAATTCAGTATCCCATTCAATGTAATAGGACTTTTATGTACCTTCAGTCCTTTCTCCATGCAAAACTTTTTCAATAATTGTTGATTCACCATTCTTGTATAAAAGTTTAACCACCAACAATCTGATAAGGGTAGCATGCTGCCGAGATCGAATGACAAATCCATTTCATGGCAAGTGTTTTATTGCTAGCCTGATTTGTATAAAATGCCTCAGTATGATGTGTGAGTGCCCTCTTTTGGTTACTTTTGGAATCATTTTTTATATACATTGAAAAAAAATTCAATGTCCCTCTGATCAAATTCGCACAAACCGAATTTTTTACTCAAATTTTACCCAAATGAAGCAATGCACTCTTTTTAAAATCTGTCAGATTTCTTGATTATAAAACATCAACACTTTCATAGCTGAAAGAATATTCCGCTATATCATCACAAACTATACAATGACACAGGCAAAGAAAATGATTTAACACAAAACATTCTTTTTATTTAATGTAATAATTAAAATTTTAATTTGCCAATGTTTAAAATAGATTTAAGAAATTGTTTAACGAATATTTATGCACATAGTAAATATCTACAAAGGAGTCATAATTCAGCAGTGATCATCTAAACTAAGATATGCTTACATTACTTTCCAAAATTGCAGACACTTTTTGAAATTTGAATGCCTTTCAACTTTGAATACTTATAAAAACTATTATACTTTATGCAACGCAATGATCCATATATATATATATATATAATTATAATATCTATGAATTTCAAAAAACATATCAAGTTCTATTCTACTTAAATCTCCAAAGAGATAATCAATGATACTGTGTATACAGAATACCACATAGCTAATAATTAACATGTGCAAACATAATATTACCATAGCTGATGCTTCAATGGTAATTGGCCAAATTTTACTCATACCAAAAGAATATTGAAAAAAGAAATAGAGAGAAAGGGGAAAAAAAAAAAACTATAAATTGGAGTTGCAATTAAGTAAACACAAATGGATTAACAAATTAAATATGAACCATACACAATGGAAAATTGGACCACATGAGAATTAAATATGAATTGGACATGGAAAAACACATGCACATGTACTCATCAGCCTGGATGCACCCACATGTGTTTTAAATAATAATTCAGTGTTTCATAATTCTACTGGCATAATGCTAAGATCAGTAGAATCATCCAGGTACACTGAATTATTACCAGACAACAATTGGAAATATTAAAATTTGGAAATATTTAAATAGGAAATAAAAAACCATTAAGAAAATACAATATATTTCACTCACATCGATTATCCAAAAAACTGTAATTAACACCTCACTAAATTACCACGAGATAACAGTTTTGAAATAATAAAATTGGAAATATGAACGCGTAAAGTGTAGATAAAATATTTTACTCACAATAATTATACAGAAACCTTAAAATGTCACAACGTCTACATAATATTCACATCCACATGGCAATGCATCATACATGTTAACTAAGTCGAGTTGAGAGAAATGATTTGTAAGACAAGTTGAGAGCACACTTTTTTTAAAACACAACCCCATAAATGACACCCAATCACAAAATGATTCAAAAACACTCAAAATAATTCTGGTTTTAATACACTTATAACAAATTTATATCCGTGAATATATATTACTCCATCCAATTTTAATTCCTGAAAGTAAAATTAATATACAATCAATAGCTCCCTCTATAGTTAAATTAAATATAATATTAACAATATTATCTACAACTACCTGAAAATATATATATATATATATAATGAAAGGCAATTTAATGCAGAATTCAACAGAATAAACATAAGTCAATTATTTACATTACAAAGGAAGGTATGCACTGAATCAATATTTAGGATGAAAATCTCTGTTTAATCATGGTATCACTGTCCTATCAGTATACCTTTCTACTTCGGTATCCTGTATTTTTCAAGGTAACAGCACAGTGACATGGCATTGAGCCAATTAATGTTTGGAGTGTTCCTCCGACTTTATTATGTGGTGCCATGAAACAATTATAGCCTAAATCGAGGGGGTTAGAATGACAGTGGAGTAAGTCAAAAATTTTAAAAATCTAGGTAACCACATTTTTCTGAATGTATATTAATTTCTGTTCAGTGTGACAGTCAAATAAGTCATAGTTTACTTAAACCAAAGCAGCAGTGTACTAATTTAAAAATTATGGAGGGGGAGGTCTGAAATTGTTTCTAACTTGGTATGCTCACAATAACAGTGAAACTGCGAAAATCAATTAATGATAAAGTGTGTCATTAATAAGTAATAATAAATTAATAATTAATTTTGTTCATAATTAATATGTGTATGCACATTATTTCAAAGCAAACACATTTTTAAATATAAATTAAATAGGAGTAAATTAAATTTTACAATTTTGTGAAATATGACAGCAGAGTACGAAATAAATATTTCCTTAATATTACTTAAAAACTTTTTTGAAAAAATGCACTTACAAATTTTGACAATTCCCCTTACTCTCAAATTTCTGATAACATTCCAAGTATTCTGAAAGCGGTCAAGTATATTACTTGAATTGTACATGAAAAATTGCAACAATGAGATGGATTAAAAAAAGGTAGCAACTTTGTTACAAAAGAAATCAAGTTGGAAATTGTACGTTACACATGACATATGAGGTGCGTTCGTTTTATAACTAGTTTCACAATGTGAACAAATTGGCCTTTTTTAATTCAGTGAAAAGAATTATATCATCTGCTATGAGCAAAATGAGCATGACTTTTTTTTTTTTTCTTATTACATATGTCACGTTTACAAATGCGAAATTTTTTTCTATACCATACAATGCTGCAAAATTATCTTGGAGATCTTGCTTTACGAATGATCACCTCCATGGTTTAATATTTTTCAATGTCCATCTTAAAAATCACACCTAATTTCATGACTGCAATTAATGTTAAATAATATTTCTATTACAATGTGTTAATTTGGCAGAGGACCCTCGATTATGGAAAAATCACCGCTTTGATTGACATTTGGTATAAAGCACAAACAAGAGAATTTATTTTTTAAATTATCATTTTTTTTTCTTTTTTTTTTTAAGATATGGCAATAAGAAAAAAAAAGTATCATTACACTATCTATTTAGGATTTCTAAATTGTTTTTTCAATGTGTAATCAGAGTTGAATTAAAATTAAACTATTAATTGAAAAAAGCATAATTTAAAAAGATTATTACTCTATTTTGTATTTATATTTTATTTTCTATGTGTTACTGTTTAAAATATTTCATTGCTGCAGTTATAGCCAATCAGCCTACTTTAACATGCATGGTGGGCACATAATGATGCCATTGTAGTTGTAACCCTAAAGAATACATGGCGATTGATCATCTGTACTTGGCTAACAGAAAAAAATGTGTTAAAATTAGTTCATAATTAAGTTCTGAAAGTATTAAAAATGTACTATTTTCATCCGAAACAAACCTGGTAAATAATTTCTTTAACTCTAGCCTATAAGGAATTGAGTGAAAAATCAATTACAAAATTTATCTTTATATACACAAACCTAGTTAACTTAAATAAAAGAATGTAAAAACAAAAGAGCCTACCTTAATTTATTTTAATTAAAATCTGTTCCCCACAGGTTTTGGAATTCTGATACTTGAAATCATGAAAATGTCTGCATTATTACATTCTAAAATGGAAGATTCCAAAATATTTTATTTTTACTATCATCATTTTAATGAACATATTTTACAAAAAATTGGAGACTAGAATACAAAGACTGAAGCAATATACAGGGTGTCTCAAAAGGTCGTTTACAAACTTAGCATGCTGGTCTGTCATATCATGATAAACAAGACTTATATAGGAACTTGTGTTCGAAAATGCAAACTGCGACCGCTAGAGGGCGATGAGTGCAGGCTTACGGGAGAGTGGGAAGCGTAATCATTTCAGGCGAGGACGTTGCAGGAAAAGGATGAATCTGTTTAGTAACGCAAAATTGGCCGATATGCATTATGTGTATGACGCCGGGGATGGAACTGCACAAGCCGTGGTACGGACGTACCTTGAGCGCTTCCCAAGCAGACGTCAGCCAAGTGATGTTTTGTTTGGACAATTGCACCGCAGATTGCGTGCAGCAGGAGCTTTCCAAGTACGTATCCACATCGGTCGAGAACTCACTACACGCACACCTGTCGTAGATGAAACCGTGCTACTGGAATTTGACAGAAATCCGCAAACAAGTCTACGAGCAAGCGAACGCGTCTTGGGTGTACATCGTTCCAGCATTATGCGCATACTGCATGAGGAGACCCAACAACCCTACCATTTACAAAGAGTACAGGCAGTGTGCGTTGACGATTATCCCCAACGCGTTGCATTCGCACGCTGGTATTTGCAACAGCGGGTCGCACAGCCGGATTTTCCATCGTGGATTTTGTTTTTGGATGAATCCTGTTTTACACAGGACGGTGTCCTGAACCTGCACATATGGGTGCATGAAAACCCAAGGTGTACAGGTACCCATGTACGTCAACAACGTTCGCCATAAACGTTTGGGCTGGTATTATCGGTGACATGAAAATCGCCCTCTAGCGGTCGCAGTTTGCATTTTCGATCACAAGTTCCTATGTAAATCTTGTTTATCATGATATGACAGACCAGCATTTTAAGTTTGTAAGCGACCTTTTGAGATACCCTGTATACACTTTATAACTTTTATCATTTAAGGTGGTTCTCAAATAACATGCTCAACAACGCAAAACTTTCTGACACATTTTCTCACTCATTTTTAAACACAAAAGAATAAAATTTGCAGGGCTGACTATTAAAGCAATTTGGAATAGAAATGAGTTTTCCATTTTTTGACAAATAAATTACTTATCGAATTATAAAGCAATTCGTATCATGTGACAATACATTTTCCGCCTTGCTCAGGTGACCGTGGCTGGAATCCAGTTCAAAACATCAACTTTGACAGTATTTTTTTCAAAAAATGGAAAATATGTTTCTATTACAAAGTTTCTGAATAAGAGCACTTGCCAATTTCATGCGTTTCCGAACAAAATAGAATTAAAAAAATGTGTTTGAAAGTAGCTCTTTTGGATATGAGAACAGCCTTAAATATTTAGTGAACTAAATAGCAAATCTGTTTCTTTGAAAATATTACAATACAAGAATAAAAAAAAAATATTTTAACCTTTTACGGATTGCTTTTGAGAATATGATGAGTTCAGATATAATTCTCTATTTATCGTGTCTGTGATATTGCTGGGCTGAGGATTTAAAAGTGCTACACCACAAGACATTGAATTAGAACTTCGTGTGCCTGGAAAAAACTTCTAATGTTTCAGTTCTTATTTTGAACACTAGATGATAACACAAGATTCCATAATTTTAGGTAGATTTTGTAAGAAATGTACTACTAATTGCATTTTTCCCTATGTTGGAATTTCTGAAAAATTTTGGCCGATCTATGCCGGTCATGACTCCTAGAACCCAAAACCACCCAAGTTCAGAACTTATATATCTGTCTATATCACTTTTTTATGTACACGATAATTTCCATAATTCAACACAAATCTCTTCCAAACGGATACATAACATAAAATCTCAGTCAAGTTTGTTAATGGGCAAAATCGGATCAGAGGGGAGGGGGGAAGGGGATGAGGGACTTGAAAATGGCCAAAAATTTATGTATGACAGATTTTTTATATCATTGAAAATGGCTTCACGGGGGGGGGGAGAGGAAATAGGGGTTTAAGAAGAAAAAAAATTCATAACTTCGTCAATTCACAAGATATCAAATCTGCTTAAATTTATTATAAATCTTCTTAATATTATCTACAACTTTTATATTGACAAGTTTTTGATAAAACCAATTCTTACAGCAAAAAAAAAAAAAAAGTGTGGGGGATGGGTTAGAAGAAAAAAAAAAAAAAAAAAAAATCACAGCTCCGTTAATCTGCCACTAAGGCGTTAAAAAAGAATCATTGGCATGATGAAAAGTTTGGACAACTCTCAGAGATTCTGTATATCGCGTTGCATTATTAAACGTGCATGAATTGGAGTATAATGGTAAAAATAAACTCTTCAAAAGCGGCCTGATAAAATTGTTAAACAGTGTTTATCTGAAATTTTGATTTAGTTTCTGTTGATGAAATTAGTACTTAACTTCGAAATTTTTCAGTGTCTGGTAAGTGGAGCCATCGGGGAATTTTTTTTTATTTATCAAGAATGTTTTGATGATAACTGGCATTTCCACATGAAGTCTTTGTTTGAACTCCAAAAGCTTGATTGAAATGCCACATTCTAAAACAAATCCCTGCATCAAACAAGAAGAAACAACCATCTAGGGAATGCAGAGTGCGTTGTTCCAAAAGGGATGGAAAGAATAAGCTATTTTGAAAAGAAACTTGATATTTTTTTCCTGATTCTGACGTTGGGCTTTGTATTCCATGTTTTGAAATATACAATACCCCCAAAAATTATTGATAAAGTTAATCAACGTTTTATGTACACATATTCTTTCAAATATTACCTGTAAAAATTCAAATGATAAAAATGTTAAAAATAAGGATCTTATTTGCATAAATTTGTTAGTTAAAAAACAAACAAAGTCCTAAATTCTTGCTTTTTGACTTTTCTGCAATGTTCTATAATATCTTCTCCACCCACCTCAAACATACAACTAATTACATATTTCATTTAGAAACCTTATGAATTATTCAATTTCTGTAATAAAAAAATAATGTACTTTTTCAATGGTCTTCATAAATATTAAGCAATCCTTAAGGGGTTAATTTGAGAAGGGCCTTTCTTCAAAATTTAAAATTCTTATTTATTTGCAGAATCTTTCATTTACTGCTCTCTCATTTCTTTGTCCAGAATTGCGTAGTCATTATCTCTAATTTCACAGAAGCCTTCTCTATGTGAGATTTTTTTCCTCGCCTCTACACTTGTGTGGTGATCGAGGAGAACTTGGCTTACAAAGGAAACATGCATATACAGGGTGCATCATAAATTAATGCAAACTTAAAATATTCATAATAAAAGGAGTAATGCTTAGAAAAAAAAATCAGTTTGTGTGAAAATGATCAGAGGGACATTAGGTTTTTTTTATATGTATATAAAACAAAATTATTCCAAAAGTAATGGAAAGAGGGCACTCCCACTTCATACTGAGACATTTTATGCAAATCGGGATGATCCTTCAAACTCCCCATTACCTCAAAACACTGTAATAAATTCAGTATCCCATTCAATGTAATAGGACTTTTATGTACCTTCAGTCCTTTCTCCATGCAAAACTTTTTCAATAATTGTTGATTCACCATTCTTGTATAAAAGTTTAACCACCAACAATCTGATAAGGGTAGCATGCTGCCGAGATCGAATGACAAATCCATTTCATGGCAAGTGTTTTATTGCTAGCCTGATTTGTATAAAATGCCTCAGTATGATGTGTGAGTGCCCTCTTTTGGTTACTTTTGGAATCATTTTTTATATACATTGAAAAAAAATTCAATGTCCCTCTGATCAAATTCGCACAAACCGAATTTTTTACTCAAATTTTACCCAAATGAAGCAATGCACTCTTTTTAAAATCTGTCAGATTTCTTGATTATAAAACATCAACACTTTCATAGCTGAAAGAATATTCCGCTATATCATCACAAACTATACAATGACACAGGCAAAGAAAATGATTTAACACAAAACATTCTTTTTATTTAATGTAATAATTAAAATTTTAATTTGCCAATGTTTAAAATAGATTTAAGAAATTGTTTAACGAATATTTATGCACATAGTAAATATCTACAAAGGAGTCATAATTCAGCAGTGATCATCTAAACTAAGATATGCTTACATTACTTTCCAAAATTGCAGACACTTTTTGAAATTTGAATGCCTTTCAACTTTGAATACTTATAAAAACTATTATACTTTATGCAACGCAATGATCCATATATATATATATATATAATTATAATATCTATGAATTTCAAAAAACATATCAAGTTCTATTCTACTTAAATCTCCAAAGAGATAATCAATGATACTGTGTATACAGAATACCACATAGCTAATAATTAACATGTGCAAACATAATATTACCATAGCTGATGCTTCAATGGTAATTGGCCAAATTTTACTCATACCAAAAGAATATTGAAAAAAGAAATAGAGAGAAAGGGGAAAAAAAAAAAATTATAAATTGGAGTTGCAATTAAGTAAACACAAATGGATTAACAAATTAAATATGAACCATACACAATGGAAAATTGGACCACATGAGAATTAAATATGAATTGGACATGGAAAAACACATGCACATGTACTCATCAGCCTGGATGCACCCACATGTGTTTTAAATAATAACTCAGTGTTTCATAATTCTACTGGCATAATGCTAAGATCAGTAGAATCATCCAGGTACACTGAATTATTACCAGACAACAATTGGAAATATTAAAATTTGGAAATATTTAAATAGGAAATAAAAAACCATTAAGAAAATACAATATATTTCACTCACATCGATTATCCAAAAAACTGTAATTAACACCTCACTAAATTACCACGAGATAACAGTTTTGAAATAATAAAATTGGAAATATGAACGCGTAAAGTGTAGATAAAATATTTTACTCACAATAATTATACAGAAACCTTAAAATGTCACAACGTCTACATAATATTCACATCCACATGGCAATGCATCATACATGTTAACTAAGTCGAGTTGAGAGAAATGATTTGTAAGACAAGTTGAGAGCACACTTTTTTTAAAACACAACCCCATAAATGACACCCAATCACAAAATGATTCAAAAACACTCAAAATAATTCTGGTTTTAATACACTTATAACAAATTTATATCCGTGAATATATATTACTCCATCCAATTTTAATTCCTGAAAGTAAAATTAATATACAATCAATAGCTCCCTCTATAGTTAAATTAAATATAATATTAACAATATTATCTACAACTACCTGAAAATATATATATATATATATAATGAAAGGCAATTTAATGCAGAATTCAACAGAATAAACATAAGTCAATTATTTACATTACAAAGGAAGGTATGCACTGAATCAATATTTAGGATGAAAATCTCTGTTTAATCATGGTATCACTGTCCTATCAGTATACCTTTCTACTTCGGTATCCTGTATTTTTCAAGGTAACAGCACAGTGACATGGCATTGAGCCAATTAATGTTTGGAGTGTTCCTCCGACTTTATTATGTGGTGCCATGAAACAATTATAGCCTAAATCGAGGGGGTTAGAATGACAGTGGAGTAAGTCAAAAATTTTAAAAATCTAGGTAACCACATTTTTCTGAATGTATATTAATTTCTGTTCAGTGTGACAGTCAAATAAGTCATAGTTTACTTAAACCAAAGCAGCAGTGTACTAATTTAAAAATTATGGAGGGGGAGGTCTGAAATTGTTTCTAACTTGGTATGCTCACAATAACAGTGAAACTGCGAAAATCAATTAATGATAAAGTGTGTCATTAATAAGTAATAATAAATTAATAATTAATTTTGTTCATAATTAATATGTGTATGCACATTATTTCAAAGCAAACACATTTTTAAATATAAATTAAATAGGAGTAAATTAAATTTTACAATTTTGTGAAATATGACAGCAGAGTACGAAATAAATATTTCCTTAATATTACTTAAAAACTTTTTTGAAAAAATGCACTTACAAATTTTGACAATTCCCCTTACTCTCAAATTTCTGATAACATTCCAAGTATTCTGAAAGCGGTCAAGTATATTACTTGAATTGTACATGAAAAATTGCAACAATGAGATGGATTAAAAAAAGGTAGCAACTTTGTTACAAAAGAAATCAAGTTGGAAATTGTACGTTACACATGACATATGAGGTGCGTTCGTTTTATAACTAGTTTCACAATGTGAACAAATTGGCCTTTTTTAATTCAGTGAAAAGAATTATATCATCTGCTATGAGCAAAATGAGCATGACTTTTTTTTTTTTTCTTATTACATATGTCACGTTTACAAATGCGAAATTTTTTTCTATACCAAACAATGCTGCAAAATTATCTTGGAGATCTTGCTTTACGAATGATCACCTCCATGGTTTAATATTTTTCAATGTTCATCTTAAAAATCACACCTAATTTCATGACTGCAATTAATGTTAAATAATATTTCTATTACAATGTGTTAATTTGGCAGAGGACCCTCGATTATGGAAAAATCACCGCTTTGATTGACATTTGGTATAAAGCACAAACAAGAGAATTTATTTTTTAAATTATCATTTTTTTTTCTTTTTTTTTTTAAGATATGGCAATAAGAAAAAAAAAGTATCATTACACTATCTATTTAGGATTTCTAAATTGTTTTTTCAATGTGTAATCAGAGTTGAATTAAAATTAAACTATTAATTGAAAAAAGCATAATTTAAAAAGATTATTACTCTATTTTGTATTTATATTTTATTTTCTATGTGTTACTGTTTAAAATATTTCATTGCTGCAGTTATAGCCAATCAGCCTACTTTAACATGCATGGTGGGCACATAATGATGCCATTGTAGTTGTAACCCTAAAGAATACATGGCGATTGATCATCTGTACTTGGCTAACAGAAAAAAATGTGTTAAAATTAGTTCATAATTAAGTTCTGAAAGTATTAAAAATGTACTATTTTCATCCGAAACAAACCTGGTAAATAATTTCTTTAACTCTAGCCTATAAGGAATTGAGTGAAAAATCAATTACAAAATTTATCTTTATATACACAAACCTAGTTAACTTAAATAAAAGAATGTAAAAACAAAAGAGCCTACCTTAATTTATTTTAATTAAAATCTGTTCCCCACAGGTTTTGGAATTCTGATACTTGAAATCATGAAAATGTCTGCATTATTACATCCTAAAATGGAAGATTGCAAAATATTTTATTTTTACTATCAACATTTTAATGAACATATTTTACAAAAAATTGGAGACTAGAATACAAAGACTGAAGCAATATATACACTTCATAACTTTTATCCTTTAAGGTGGTTCTGAAATGACCTGCTCAACAACGCAAAACTTTCTGACACATTTTCTCACTCATTTTTAAACACAAAGGAATAAAATTAGCAGGGCTGACTATTAAAGCAATTTGGAATAGAAATGAGTTTTCCGTTTTTTGACAAATAAATTACTTATCGAATTATAAAGCAATTCGTATCATGTGACAATACATTTTCCGCCTTGCTCGCATGACTGCGGCGGAAATCCAAATCAAAACATCAACTTTGACAGTATTTTTTTCAAAAAGTATGGAAAATGTGTTTCAATTACAAAGTTTCTGAATAAGAGCACCTGCCAATTTCATGCGTTTCTGAACAAAATAGAATTAAAAAAATTTCTTTGAAAGTAGCTCCTTTGGATATGAGAACAGACTTAAATATTTAGTGAACTAAATAGCAAATCTGTTTCTTTGAAAATATTACAATACAAGAATTTAAAAAATATATATTTTAACCTTTTATGGATTGCTTTTGAGAATATGATGGGTTCAGGTATCATTCTCTATTTATCGTGTCTGTGATATTGCTTGGGTGAGGATTCAAAAGTGCTACACCACAAGACATTGAATTAGAACTACATGTGCCTGGAAAAAACTTCTAATGTTTCAGTTCTTATTTTGAACACTAGATGATAACACAAGATTCCATAATTTTAGGTAGATTTCGTAAGAAATACTACTTATTGCATACTTCCCTGTGTTGGAATTTCTGAAAAATTTTGGCAGATCTATGCCGGTCATCACTCCTAGAACCCAATACCACCCCCAGTTCAAAACTTATGTATCATTCTATATCACCTTTTTATGTACACGATAATTTCCATAATTCAACACAAATCTCTTCCAAACTGATACATAACATAAAATCTCAGTCAAGTTCGTTAATGGGCAAAATCGGATCAGGGGGGGGGGGGGGGATGAAAGGCTTCTTATGAAAACAGAAAACAAAACCATAACTTCTTAATTAAGGTACAAGACGAATCAGTTTACAGTTATTATTACTTCTAGGAAAATGGCCAAAAATGTATGTATGACAGATTTTTGATATCATTAAAAATGGCTTCAAGAGGGAGGGGGGAGGAAATAGGGTTTTAAGAAGAAAAAAAATTCATAACTTCATCAATTCACAAGATATCAAATCTGCTTAAATTTATTATAAATCTTCTTAATATTATCTACAACTTTTATATTGACAAGTTTTTGATAAAAACCAATTCTTACAGCAAAAAAAAAAAAAAGAGTGTGGGGGATGGGTTAGAAGAAAAAAAAAAAAATCACAGCTACGTTAATCTGCCACTAAGGCGATAAAAAAGAATCATTGGCATGATGAAAAGTTTAGACAACTCTCAAAGATGCTGTACATTGGGTTGCATTATTAAACGTGCATGAATTGAAGTATAATAGTAAAAATAAACTCTTCAAAAGCGGCCTGATAAAATTGTTAAACATTTGTTTATCTGAAATTTTAATTTAGTTTCTGTTGATGAAATTAGTACTTAACTTCGAAATCTACCAGTGCCTGGTAGGCGGAACCGTCAGGGATTTTTTTTTTTATCAAGATTGTTTTGATGATAACTGGCATCTCCACATGAAGTCTTTGTTTGAACTCCAAAAGCTTGATTGAAATGCCACATTCTAAAACGAATCCCTGCATCAAACAAGAAAAAACAACCATCTCGGGAAGGCAGAGTGCGTTGTTCCAAAAGGGATGGAAATAATAAGCTATTTTGAAAAGAAACTTGATATTTTTGTCCTGATTCTGATGTTGGGCTTTGTATTCATGTTTTGAAATATACCATACCCCCAAAAATTATTGATAAAGTTAATCAATGTTTTATGTACATTGATTCTTGATGATATTCTTTCAAATATTACCTGCAAAATTTCAAATGATAAAAATGTTAAAAATAAGGATCTTATTTGCATAAATTTGTATGTTAAAAAACAAATGATAAAGTCCTAAATTCCTGCTTTTTGACTTTTGTGCAATGTTCTATAATATCTTCTCCACCCACCTAATTACAACTAATTACATATTTCATTTAGAAACCTCATAAATTATTCAATTTCTGTAATAAAAAATAATGTACTTTTTTAATGGTCTTCATAAATAGTAAGCAATCCTTAAGGGGTTAATTTGAGAAGGGCCTTTTTCCAAAATTTAAAATTCTTATTTATTTGCAGATTCTTTCATTTACTGCTCTCTGATTTTTTTGTCCAGAATTGCATAGTCATTATCTCTAATTTCACAGAAGTCTTCTCTATGTGAGATTTTTTCCCCCGCCTCTACACTTCTGTGGTGATCGAAAAGAACTTGGCTTACAATTGAAGCATGCATATACAGGGTGCATCATAAATTAATGCAAACTTAAAATATTCATAATAAAAGAAGTAATGCTTGGGAAAAAAAAAAATTCAGTTTGTGTGAATATGAGCAGAGCGACATTAGGTTTTTTTTACTATGTATATAAAACAAAATTATTACAAAAGTAATCAAAAGAGGGCACTCACACGTCATACTGAGACATTTTATGCAAATCGGGATGATCCTTCAAACTCCCCACTACCTCAAAACACTGTACTAAATTCAGTATCCCATTCAATGAAATAGGACTTTTTTGTACCTTCAGTCCTTTCGCCATGCAAAACTTTTTCAATAATTGTGGATTCGCCATTCTTGTATAAAAGTTTAACCACCAACGCTCAATCTGATAAGGATAGCATGCTGCCGAGATCGAATGACAAATCCATTTCCAGCCAAGTGTTTTATTGCCAGCCTGATTTGCATAAAATGTCTCAGTATGATGTGTGAGTGCCCTCTTTTGGTTACTTTTGGAATCATTTTTTATATACATGGGGAAAAAATCCAATGTCCCTCTGATCATTTTCACACAAACCGAAATTTTTTCTGAGCATCTTCTTTTACTATGCATTTTTTAAGTTTGCACGAATTTATGACACAACCTGTACATTAAGCCTTGTTAATATCATTTACTTTTGAAGAAAAGGATTTTCATATAGTTGGGAAGAACTACGATTGTTTTAATTTATACATTATGTGTTTCCATACAGAAAAGATTGCAAATGATAAACCATGCTGTTTTTTTAGTTCTATAGTGCTAATATTTATACAATAATAAAGTAAAAACAGCAAACTAATAAAACAAAGCATAAGTTTTTATTTTTTTTAATTTTAGCAAAAATGTGACACAAACATGCTAAAGGCAAATCTAAACTGGCTACTTTCTGACACAATCTTGAATTAATTTTTGTTTGTAAACATATGAAATTTTCAGAGGCTCTTAATAAAAAAACTATGAAATGGAACTGTTTTTGTATTTCTTGATAAAGACTTTCAGGAAATACTATGAGAGTTGCCATTTTAATCCGAATTTCTGGAGCCAATTATCCAATATAGGTCGTTATGCAGAGCTGCCAACTTCTACACCTTTTAAAATCAAATAAACATATTTTGAACCAGAAATTTTTTTAATAAAATGTATGCTGAAGTTATTTAATGATATGGAGTACTGCATAGTTTATTTCATTTGTTAATTGAAATTTCTGGTTCAAATATGTTTATTTGATTTAATAAAGGTATAAAAATTGGCAGCCATGGTTATGAGATAGCAATAGCTTATAACTCAAAATGTAATTCATTTACAAAAAGATTCTAAATTACTTCAATATAATTATGTCTGCAAGTGTCATGCTTTTATGCTTAAAAATGAATACATAAATGTGTAAAAGAAAAAGAAAGTGCAGAGAAAAATACTTTATTTTAAGAAACATCATAAGAAAAATCATGTGTAGATATCAAGTGTGTATATTTAGAGTAAACATTTAACTGATAGAGAATTAAGTCTGTGATCTCGTTAACACTTTCCAACACAGTTAAAAAGTGTTTATGAACTAGGTTTGTCTATCTGTGTTCTATCACTCATAAATATACTCGAATTACCATGTAATTGATAAGTGTTATTTTCATCATGGCATGTTCACTATTGAAAATGGAGTGTGTAGCATTTTTTTTTTAGTTCATAAAATCATTTGTGGTGTATTTCAATGATGTTATACTATTTCAACTATAATAAATGTGATTGGTATTTTTGGCGTGCTTTCGGCAGAATTTGGAAAGCAAAGCCTTTATCATTCATTTACAGGGTCACACAAAAGAATTTGGTTACAGTATTGTCTATGAGCGATAAATGATGGAAGAGTTTTTTTCAGTTTTGGTATGTGTTTTTAAGTTTAAATAACTTTTTGCATACAAAGTGGTGTGTATAAATTCAGTAATTATCTACAGGGCTACACAAAATAATTTGTAAGCATTACTGTGTATGAGCATAAGGGTATTTTTTTAATCCATTTACCCATTTTCTAGCTGAACTGTATTTAGTATACTAAGAGATGTTTGTAGAATGTAAATAAATTCATATACAAATGCTGTGCAAAGAGCTGGATACCTCCTTTGGAACCCATCTGTCGACGGTTATTTCTGAAAGTACATTTCCAGTTGTTACGTTTTCTAAATTGCTTACTTTTATCACTTTATTAAATGGTGACGTTTCATTACAGTATTTTGGAAGCGTCAGAAAATGTTTTATAATCTATGCTTGACACTTGATTTTTCTTTCTTAATTTTTAAAAGGATTTTATTGCAAGATCGTACAAAGCCCATGACTTTGTGTTTTACAGCATAATTAATTTTCACAAATGCAGCAAACAAGTTTCTTCCAGGTTTAAAAAAAGAGCAGGGTACTGCTGGTAAGAAAATGGCACTTTCTTTATTCTTAAGGGCACTCTTCAGATTCTTAAGGACATATTTTTAATTTTTTAAGGCATTCTTTTGATTTTTAAAGCCACTTTTAACATGTAGAAGTCAGGACACTTTTTTAGACAACATTCAGTGAGTTTTTACTATGCAAGCAAATTTTTTAATGCAAAAAGGAGAAAGGACACTTTTTTTTTACCAAGGGGTTAGAAGGGTGATAATTTGTAAATCAAAGGGCAGGCAAGGTGCAGAGTCCTGCTGAAATTGTCTGGGAGAAATTCTGCATTAACTATTTAGTGAACCTGCATGAGTAAAAATATTAAAAGGGAGATAGAAATGAATAGATAATATAATTTTTTTTATGGATGCACCATTGGAGGCACTTTTTTGTCATTTAAAAGAAAAAAAAAAACTTTCTGTGAATTTGTAGCACTATATCCATATTTCCATTTATAAATTCAATAATAATATCCTAAAAAAATCAAACAAATTAGAAGTTCTAAAAAATTGGAACATAATTGAAGGAATTGTTAATTTCTTGCAACATAATATCTATTCACTAATATACGAATAGAAAGATTAAAAAAATTTCTACTTACTATAATTACACATTAAAAACAATTAATTTAAAAACCCATTTTCACAGCATTTGATTTATAAAGAAGATCTTGATTTAACAGTGTTCAAAAGATTTTTTTTGTCACTTTCATTTTTACTCTATATAAAATAATATTAATTCTAGATAAAAATAATGACATGGAGTAGCACGCAAAAACAGCACAGCATCGGGAAAAATGGTATTATAGAGTCAAAAAAATTTGCACATCACTGTGTTTGTGATGTGTTAATTATATCATATCCAAAATAACCTTTATATATAAATTTCCATCACCTGTTCCCAATAATCATGCTGCAAGTGTCATGAAGGGTATAAAAATACATTTACAAATGAGTTTATAAATGTATCAGAAAGTTATATATTGTTGAGCAGAGGGAAATATATTTTTTAGAAATGCTTGCATTAGTGATTTAGAGTTTTAATCTTTAAACTTGCTTTTCACCAGTTTGTTTGTTTTCAGTACATCAGTATGATCAAAATGCTAAAACTTCAACATATATTTTTCAATTGACACTTTTTTTTTATTTTTATGAGCGACCCTTATAGTGCTTTTCATAAAACTAAGGATCAGATTTTTAGTAATATTATTTACTTTACTTAAAAAAAAAAATAATAAAAATGTGAGTAATTTTTAGAATATACAGTAGACTCCCTCAAATCCATAACACTAAAATTTGCAAATTCCTAAAATCTGCATATCATTTTAGATGTAAACAATGAAACCTACAGTTAAGATTTAAGTGAAAATTTTAAGTTTTATATATATATCATTTTGTACACATTTTAATATAGAATTCTGGTCAATATGATTGAACTCATGTTTTTTCATGAAGGAAGCATAAATTTATTTCTGAAACATTTCAAGATAACGCTGATAATCTTTTTATCAATTACATTTATGTATTAATCAAGCTTTTTGGTTATTAAGTATGGCTGAACACAGGGCTCGAAATGGAAAAATTCACGAACCGGAACGCTATTTCAAAATTATTGTTGACTAAAAATTTTTTTTAAGTATAGACAACTTTATTTTTAACCATACAAAAACATTTTTAAAAATGCATGCAAGATTCTAAATAATAAAGAAAGTTAGAGAGAGCACAATAAGTTAGACATATAAAATCGCTACGTTTACGTGGCGGAAAACGACGTAAACGATGTTTCTTTTGCCGATGACAACAAGGGGAGTGCAAACAAATTACGTGTTTCCGGTAAGGCTGCTTGCATTTTCGTTATATCAAAAGATTAAAATTAAAAAGCTTGGATGTGTGGCCTGTCATTTTTATTTAGCCACTCAAATTCAAAGAGGTTGGATGTAGGATCGTGATCACTGTGTGAAATATGAGTATTGAATATAAACAAAACATCAAAAGTTAATTGTTTCACACTGCGCATACCTTTAACCAGGGATGAGATTTCTCCGCTCTTTTGCCTACCAATATAATCTTACAGAAAATGTTTTATTATTTAATCGGAACATTCTGTGATTTATGAGAACAACGTTTTCTCTAAGATTATACTGGTATGCAAAAAAGTGGAGAAATCTCATCCCTGCGTTTATCGCAGATCACCAAGCCCCTTAGCGAGAATTTAACTGAAAACTGCTAAATGCATTGGCATCTGTTATATTTTCCTTCAAAGTAGGAATTTCATTTTAGACTAGGATTACAATTTACAACTCTCTAAATTAACATAAAACTTAATTTTATTTTGGGGGCATTTTTGTGGTAAAAAATTGAATTATATTTCAGGCTTGGGATTTTTCTTTTTATCTAAACTTGCATTAAGGCGGATTTATTTTGAGCTTTTTTTGCTTGTTACGTTTCCATAATTTACACACAAAACGAGAAAATTTTCATCATATGGCAAGATCAGTAAAGGTTGAACCGGACAAATTTAAAAGGAAAAATGAACAAATTAAACACCTCGAAATGAGGAAAGGGTTGGGCTCGGGGCTCTGAAGCTATCGACGAACCCCTGCGGCTTCGAGCTCTATGTTCGACTCCAAAAAATCAAATTAATGTACTTTAAAACCAATAACCTTTCAGGTGTTATTCCACTAAAATTTTGGTTTATATATAATAAAATTTAGGGGTAAAATAATCAGTTTGAAAAAAAATAAATCCCGTAAGACTTCAATGTGTACAAAAAAAAAAAAAAAAAAAAAAAAATTGGAAGAAAATATTATTTTGCAACAAAATATCGGTTTTAGCATGAAAATTATTCACAGGTTTGAGTAATATTACATTTATAACTCTCAAAAATTTCAAAACGTTTGGACATTAAGAAATGTTTTCTTTAAAATTAAATGACTCGATGTGAAACAAAAAAAAAAGTGAGAAAAAAAACACTCTTTAGCTGTTGATAGCAAGATAATTATTATGTCTGTTTGGAAAGATTTTCGTTTAAATACATAAAATCATTCCATAGAATAAACAATTCAGTTCCTTCTTGCTTCTTCTATGAATCATTCATATATTTAAGGCTATTATCACGGTCCCGGGCAATGCCGGGCGGGTCAGTTAGAAATATATGTATATATATATTTAATGTACATAGCCAAGTATGTAAAAAGTTCAGTTTTCACAAAAAGGTACTATAGCAATCGCTTTACAGCCGTGTGGGTGGCTTATCACAGTGATATTAAGTGGATCCCCGCACGTACTATCTATATTTATTTGGATGAACCTAGACTAGAATGGAAATATTAATGTTTTTCACGAACTGTAATAATATGTTTTAATAATTGTTCGAACCGGAACGATATTTACCATAATTTCACGAACCGGAACAATATTTGTTCTGATTTCACAAACCGGAACAATATTTGCCCTAATTTCACGAACCGGAACACCGTTCCGGTTTGCACCGGTACATTTCAAGCCCTGGCTGAACATAAAATAAAACTTTGTTATTTTAAGATTTTTATGTGAATTACTAGTGTATATTTATAAGGAGTGTTTCACTGAATTATTCAAGAAAAAATTCTCATCATTGCATATTTAGTTATGCCTTATTAATTATTTACTTGGCCTTTACAATTAATATTTAAAAAATAATAATAATTTTCTTAGTTTTTATTATTTTACTTTATTGTAAGCATTCATTATAATTTTGAGTGCATTATTAAATTCAATTTACTGTTTAAAAATGTAAACAAAACAGTGACAAGAAATCCGCAAAATTCTAAAATCCGCACAACCTCTGGTTTTAAGCTATGCGGATTTGAGGGAGTCTACTGTACTACATCAGAGCTTTCCTCACATTTAAAAAAGGGCACTTTTAGATTTTGAAGGGAACTATTTTTTTTTTAAGTTTTAAAGGCACTTCTTTCAAGATACAGCAATAAGTCAGTTTTTTTATTATCCAAGCATTTTTTTAATACAAAAAGCAACAAGTCTGTCTTTTTTTGGCTGATAGCAAGAAGGATGCTATTTTTTGGATGAGTAGCAAGAAGGGTACTACTTTTTAACTAAAGTCAGGCAGTACACAGCACTTTCCTGAAACAGACTGGGAAAACATTGAAGCAATTACAGATAAATATGAAAATTAAATTCTTCCCTTACTATTGTATTTCTCACTCTTACTTTATAGGTGAAAACTGGGAAATCAGGTTAGTAGCCAGAGGCTGGTAGACTCGGTTTCATTAGTGGGCCCTTTTTAAAGTGGCTGACTATAATGTTTCAAATTTTCTTGACATCTAGATAAGTATAATCATTGTATATAAACATATTTTTGTATAAATCAAAGTTTTATACCAGCCAAGTAATGATAATAATAGGGAAGAAGTCAAAATTCAGGAAAATTTCCTTAAAATCAGAAAGTCTGTTATCACATTCATTTTTTAGAATATGTTCATGGATTATTTGTCAGGGGTGATTGTGTTCCAGTTATATACCGGAATTTCAGTATTTTTTTCTTTTTCAATACCAGAATGCCTTTTTTTTTTCGTATAGATTGGTCATAAGGGAAAAAAAATCTCGAAATTCGTCAGTCAGTCGAAAAAAAAAAACCCGTAAATTTCGTCATTCGATCACAGGAAGAATATTGCAATGTTCGTCATCTGTTGTGGGAGAATATAATTAAATTTGTTAATCAATTGTGTGAAAAAAAATCGCGAAATTCCTCAGTCAGTTACATGAAACCCCCCCCCCCCCCAAAATTTTGCTAGTAAGCTGCGGGGAAAAAAACACGTAAATCTGCTAATTGATCACAAGAAAAAACTACACAGTTAGCGAATTGGTAGCAGGAAAAAAATCGCAAAATTCTTCAATTAGGTAGCAGGAAAAATGAGAAATTTGTCAGTCGTAAGGAAAAAAATCACAAAATTCTTCCATCGTTCACGAGGTGATACTCGTCATTTGATCATGGAAAAAAATTGTGCAATTCGTCAATCGATCGTGGAACAAACCTGCAAAATTCGACAGTTGGTCACATGAAATTATCACAAAATTCGCTAGTCAGGGGTGAAAAAAATTATGCTATTCGTCAATCAATTGGGAAGGGGGATTGCAAAATTCTTAACACGTTCTTGGGAAAAAAAATCGCAAAATTCGTCAGTCACTCAAGGATTGCAATGTAACTGGAAAGTGACCGCCTAGGGATGACGATCAATGACAATTTTTTAATCACCAATTTTACAACTTTAATCACCACATGGTGAGTGGCAACTGCTATTTTTCACCTATAGCTCACTTCCCCCACACCCCCCAACTCCCATTGAAGAAATGACAATGCAAAATCAAATTCTTCTTGATATTTTATACATTAGGTCACATATTTAATAAATAAAATTTAAATATGCATGGAAAACAAACCTCGAGTTTTCATATTTTTATCTTCTGGTTCTGAAGTTTCGAAGTTATTATCCCAGTTTTCTAAGAAATGAAGGCAGCCGTTTTGATGCTAGTTTTTATGTCTATAAGAAAAACAATCAGGATTACCATATTTCATGAAAAAGAAAAAAACAATGAATGAAAACATCTATTTACAAAATGGGAACAATGCATTAGCTTTAAAAAAGAAAACACTTTATGAATAATACCATTATATGCCAGAATTGCAAAACATAAATCGTAGTCTTCAAAAATGCATGATGATTTGCAGCATTCCTTAACAAATTTTACAGGGTGCCAATAATCATAGAAAACATGTAGAAGCAGCAATGCATATCCATTTTGATACAGCATGAGTTGCACAATATTTCTGTTTTTCCAGGGAAAAACTTTAAATTGTTAGTCTAATCTTGAAGTCAGAGAGGGACTACAGTCCTCATAGCTCCCCCCCCATGTGTGTGCCAATGCTTCTAGAAATGTACACCCTCCAAAGTTTTGGGCTTGCAAAAAAATAATTTAAAAAAATTCACCATTTAATATTTTTTCCTAACTGTCCCTTGCATGTTTTATAATTTAGGTTATTGTTGATAATCTTAATCAAATCAATCAGGAAGCAGAAAATAATGTTTTACAATTCTACTGTTTTTCAGTGAAAATTAGAGTACAGGAATAGTACTATCTAGTTGATAATTCTCTTGTATTTGAAGTTATATCTTACTTTTCGAAGATTTAGCAGGGGGCTCCCTTGCACTTTTTCAGATTACATGTTCGCAAGCCATGGAATACGGTACTAAAAAATTAATGATCATTTAAAGCTAGACAGTTACCATTCCAATAAAAACTCAGTAAATAGTTTAGAATTAGAAGGAAGAAAAAAAATTGATAAATAAATATATATAATTTTTAAAAAATGTATAAATAAATATTATTTTAAAGCCTTGCAATGAAAAAGAAAAAAAAACAGTACTGTATTTTCGGGAATATGCACCGCATCATTGAAATTCGGTACAAAAAAAAACAAACAAATATACACATAAGCGCCGCACCATTGAAAAATCGATAAAAATGAAATAGTCGCGATAAAAAACGATCGGCAAAATTAAATTAAAAGTAACAAGAATAGCGATAAAATCTTACAAGATATATGAATTAACAATAAAACACAGGTTATCTTAAAATACAATAGGAAAAAAAATCGTACGAAACAATTCAATTTTGACAAAATTGTGTATGCTTACTTTGAAGAAGATTAGGCTTGAATTACTAATTAAAAATTCATAGAATTTCCCTAGAGAAAAACACATTCTTGGTTTAGTGTAAATCATAAAGGTAAACAAAACATAAATAAAACATACCATAATCGAATACCAAGCTGCCGGTTTTAACTGATAAGATTCCATATTTAAATATATACCACAGCCATTTTTAAGACGACTGCTTACGAGATTGATTAGTTAATCAAAACAAAACCCCCGCTTTAAACAATCGAGGTAAGGTGTAAATATACTTTGCCAAACATACACGTGCCAAAGAAAACCCTGTTCTAGAAAGATCACGGAAGTGACGCGTGGCCAAAACATGAATAATCACAAGATTGGCGAATCAGACAAACACTTGTCTGGCACCATCTCTCGGAACGAAAGCGTACTATGCCAATCGATTATCGTTTTAATCGAACATCTCCGTATGCCCAGTGCTTATGAAATAAATATAATTTATCAACTATTGTAAAGTATACAATAAATACTTTTAAAGAGTGAGCTATTAATATTGAACAGAAAATAGAGAAATATGGGTAAGTTAAATATATTTTGACTATAGTAATTACGTTTTTATAATAAAGATATATTGTGATATGTACTGTTTATGAACTTTATACTGAGATTAAATGAATGTAAATAAAGGTGAAATATGAATGAATGTTAATGAATCCATGTGATTAAAAGTGTATTTGAGGCAGTAAGACTAAAAAAACACGAAATGAAGGCTTGTTTTTCACAATATCCAGATTTTGCTATGTTGAGAAAAAAAAAATCATTGTACCCGCCGCCCTTGTGTATGCGCTGCACCGCTGATATTTTGAACTTTTAAACACGTATGCGCTGCGGCGCTTACTCCCGAAAATACGGTAATTGGCAAAATCCTAGTACAAGCGAGACACACGATTACGTGATTTTTTTTATGTGCGCCAACCGAAAAATCGGCAACCTCCAAATTCTACCCAATCAGAATGTGTGCTTTCTACGGCAAGCTTTTTCACAAAGCAAACATCGATTTTATTCCATTTTGCGACTATTTACAAAGTTTTAGCAAGTTTTTCTTCATGATTTTTACAAACTTTTAGCAATATTTTTCCTCTTTTTTTTTTTTACAAACTTTTAGCAATATTTCCTCCGGATATTTCGATTTTTAAAAACATTTAGCAATTTTTTTCCTCTGGATTTTTCTATTTTTCAAATTTTTAGCTATTTTTTCCTCTTTGCTTAAACTTTGTAAATTATCACAAGGAATAAAATGAATGTTTACTTCGGGAAAGAAATTCTCATAGGACCTGTGTAAGTAGAGAGTTCTCTGCCATAAAGCATAGGGTTAGTAACTTACATATATGTACGCTTATATACATTACGCGTATACATTAACCAAAAAAAAAAAACCCCTGGATGCATGTAACTCGCCCTGCAGCAGTCTCTAGAATGCATAAAATACATCTTATCAAATAAAATCAACAAAAATTCACTTACCTTTTGTTATTTTTGTTTGCATTCATCTTTTAATCACATTACAATTTAATCAGCATTAATAAACGTATACAAGCAAACATAGCGGCATCTATCGAATATTGAAATAAACGAACGATCTTGTTGCCAAAACGTCTATAGAAAAATAGTGTTGTCATTGTAATAATATATATATATAACACCTTTATTTCTCTTCTTTTTTTTTTTTAATATTTCACAGAAATTATTCTTCTATGACATACGTGAAACTTCACAAAACATATTCCAGAAATGTAATTCAACAAATCCGACACACAATAAACCAATCAAGACCTTCTTTTATCTTTGCTCTGAGCTTAAAACCCAATCCAATTTCCAGAACAAAAAACAATAAACTAACCAATCAACCACAGAAGGCATGGAAGAAACATAAGAAACAAACCGGTAGCAAGAAAAACTCATTTATCACTTCACCAAATTCACTGCGGCTAGCTATCTCGCTTGTTCTAGGATTTAACCCAGTATTTTTTTAAAAATACTTTGCTGCAGCTTATTAAATCAAAATACTTTGCTAAAGATTCCATTAATACAATATATATAACATCAGTATTCGTTTTACAAAATAAATAAAATGATGGCCCGGAAAGAATAAAGTCAATAATAAAAGGTATGGTGTATATATATCGTGCTGTTTACCCAATAATTAATTGTATATGTTAAATTTGTAGTCTGATAATCCTCACGAGAAATGAAAAGGGGGTGCTTTAGGTGAAAGTCTTTCTGGAGAAGGAGATCTAGCTTGTATTCAGTCATTACAAAATAACCATCTAAAGGTTGTTTGTAAGTATTGTTTTGTGTATGAGACAGTTAAAGCTACAAACTAATAACATTTTTGAATTTTTTTAGAAGGATTGTTGATGTTGGCAGGAAGGTGTCCAGTCATCCAAGGCACTACGTTTGGCTATGTACCTGATTAGGATTATTATTAAAATATTTTATGTTTATTTTTTGTAAGTGTACTGGACTGGGTATATGGTTGACCGCAGTGGATATGTATAGGATTGGGGTTTGAAACTTCTCATGCAGTCGAGTTTCCACAACGTCGAATTCCAAAAGGTTTGTGTAGCTTATGTAACAATGTATATGGAACAAAGTGAGGTCATTCCATGGTAACTTACGTCACATTTAGAATAATTTTCTTTAGTAATTTTCATAATATAACACCAAAAAATGTTGAAAATGTAATGTTGATATTATTTGTTACTTAAACCTATCCAAAGTGAAATTTGGATGAAAATTACCTACCTTTTGTGCTATTTCTTGAACACTGGCAATTAGATTTATTATGGTAACTTACGTTCTTTTTTCAGTAACATAAGTTACCATAGTAAATATAATTTTCAGAGTTAAAGAACTAACACTAAATTTAGGTAATTTCCATCCAAATTTCGCTTTGTATGGGTTTAATTAACAAATCACATCAACATACATTTTGATTAATTTTTAGTGTTATATTACTAAAATTACTGAAGTCACTGGCAATGATGTCATACACTCACGCACAGTTTTTCTTTCTTTTAATCGGTTTTGAAAAGGAAAAAAGTCACCAAATTTAGGGGATTTTTTTCCTTTAATGGCAATCTAGCTTATTGTATTAAGTTATTGGTTTGGCACAGACTTGAAAATCATGCCAACCAAAAAGTCGCCAAACATCGGTGCGTGAGTGTAACACATCTGTTCCAAGTCACTTATTCTAAATGTAATATTAAGTTACCAAGGAACGACTCAGTGATATTGCAAGAAGCGATTTATCTCCCCATACGACTTTGCCAAATTCAATGTCGCCAAGATTCTCGCTTGTTCTAAAGTTCAACCGACTTTTCAATTAACTTATAAACATTTAATATTCTCTAAACATTCAATAAAGAAAGTTTGGCCAGCCAAACAAGCAACCAACTTTGAAGTATAAACTATTTCAGATATTAACTTTTTAATAATTTCATGTCTCATATCTTAGTAAAATTACACTCTCTGTTCCTTAAGTGGGCCACTTGTGCAACCCTTGGCCCACTACTGGTTCTGATTAATAAAAAACTAAATAAATTATATACAAAGGCTTAGAATCTCAAAAAATGCTTAATTAAAATAAACTAAACATAAAAATAAAATTTGGCATGTGCTCCAGTAGTGGGCTTCCATGCCAAACTATTGATACAGTTAAACAAACAGTGACCCAGAAGCAGGTCAACCTTTAAAATAAGTATAATACTCAATTAAGTTTTCAGCTTATCTAACAAATTATTTACAGTGTAATGTAATAGAATATATCAATGGCAGTTTAATTCAAAATAAAACATACTTTTTAAGAAACAATGAAACTTCTCTTAATTGAAGTCTCTAAGTATTTCTCAAAAAATCCGTAAAACTCTCTCTCTCACACACAAAAAAAATAATTATTCCAAATAGTTTATGGATAGTTAACAGTCAAGGGTGTTAGTTAATCATATTTCTTTCAGTCGTTGATTTTATCGTAATTATAGTAATATTTAATATTAATTTGAACGGTCAATTAATTTATTCTTGTAAATATTTGAAAATTTTGATAGTCCTAATTATTTGACTATTTAAAACTGACTAGTTGAACTCTCACATAATTTTTTATTTCTATGCCATTGCATTAATTTAAAGATCATTAATTAAAATTACATGTATAAAAGTATAATGAATAAAAGACGTACTTCTAATTTTATTAATTGCGGCTGACACTCGGAATTAGAAGGTCTATGGGCTGACACCATAATTCATAACTGCATTCCATCCATGTCATAAACGAAAGAAACGGTTGGTTGGCGGTTTGTTTTTGTTGCTAGGGCCTCGGACGAAAGATGAACATAAAACAGTTCACAAGAAAGAACAGCAAATTTCAAAGGGAAGGGCTCACACACAATATCACGGAAGAAAATATTTCTACCAACTAAAAACATTGGTTAGAAATTTCAATTTAGATAATTTGCAAAATTACTTTACTAAATTACTTTTTGTCATCTTCGATACGAATGATCTTTTATTATATCGATTAAACTTTTAATCGACTGCAAACAATCTACTATAAACAATGCACTGCAGTCGAATTCCGAATCCGCGGTGTTCTTAAACGCGAGAACAAAGGTTTTGTATCTGGGTGATATATCTCGGTGATAATAACATTCTGTTATTGAAAAAAATTGTGAAAAATCAGCTATGTCTGTAAGTATCATGCTTTTATGTTTAAATATGTGTCAAATTGTTTAAAAAAAAACCACCTGAAAATATTTAATTGCCAATCGCCACATAGTGACAAAACAACAGTGTTGAATTCAGACACTTTTGCCCGGGATGGATTTCTGTGGCTCCGGGGGTTGGGGGACATTGTACTTTTTAACCATTAAAAGCATAAAATCTCAAATCCTTTTTTTTTTTTTTTGCGGGGGGGGGGGGGGGGTGTGCCCCCGGGCCACCCCCTGAATTCAACACGGCTAAATAAGAACAAAAATTAAAACAACATTTACAAAGTATTATCTTAAATCTTAATTTTTTTTTTTCTTAATTCTCTATAAAATTATTTTCAGATTGATATATTATTTATCCCTTATAAAAATTTCTTATAGAATTCTATAAAAAATATTTATAGAATCCTATAGAATTATGGCCCGTTTTTCTGTAAGCTTGTTTAACCAAAAGCTATACAAATATCTGTAGAAGTTCAATAGAAATTACTGTAGAGCTTCTATAAAAATATCTATAGAAAAAATATAGAGCTTCTATAACACATTTGTATAGCATTTTATATAGAACACAGGTGGTCACCCTCCTAAGTACTGAAATTAACCAACAAATTAATGAATTATAATAAAATTGATTTATCATATTTTAATTCAATAGTTTGACTGATATATTATAACAATTATATATTTATATGATATATTACAATTGAAATACAATGTATTAGAATTGAATTAAAATATATATTATAATCATATTAAATCTATGGAGTACTGTTATATATTAAACTGATGTATTACAAAATTAATTATTATTTCTTCATTTTAATATATAGTTATAAATAAATTACTACATAAATTTTAAAACACCAAGGAATATTTTTTTTTTTATAAAAAACAAAATCATTAGTCTATAGAACAGAACTTCATTCTATAAGGTTTATAATGCTCTGTAGAAAAACTGTTCTATAAAACAAAATTCTACAGAACTTCTAAGAATTCTATAGAAACATTTCCTTTAGAAAAATATTCTATAAAACTCTTCAAAACTTTGTAGAATAGCCATTCTATAGAACTTGTAAAGAATTCTATCGAGTTCTATACAGCTCTATGAACTATTTTTGTAAGGGTTAAGCTTGGTACATATGGTATTATCTGGGCCAGGTCAGATACAACTTTGCCAAGCATGACATCAATTATACAAAGACAGTAACCCTCATTTTTTGACAACTATATAGTTTTTTTTATTATAGTTTATAGTGTTTTGTTATTTATTTATTATAGCTTATTGTGTTTTGTTATTTATTTATTATAGTTTATAGTCTTTTGTTATTTATTTATTATAGTTATTTAATATATTTTATTTATTCTACACTAGCAAAACCGGCAGCTTTGCTCGCGTAATTGTTGGAAAAAACCAAGTAATATTTGTGGGCCTATTTTCATTACAGGAAATTTTACTGCCACAGATAATTAAAAAATTACTACTTAAGCCACATTTTGAGTAAACTTCATTCTTATACTGCATTAGGTGAACATGAGACTTAAATGAATGAGAAGAGCTAAAATATTCCAAATTAATGGTAATTTAGAATATATTTTGAAGATTTTTTGCTCATTTCATTTTTCATAAGAAATTTGGAAATTTTTAGAGACAGTTCCAAGTGAGTATTAACATCTTAAAAGCAAGCCCCAAATTTCAATCTTCTAGTTAAGCAAATTTCTGTAATAACTATATCACAGAAATTGCAATCTTAGAACTTTTTTGTTCCTGCACAAATTAAATTTTCTAAATTTTTAAAAACTGATGAATTTGTATCTCTAATGTAATAGCCATGTACAATTTCAAGTTTCTATTAGTTACCGATTGACAAACATTGCGATATTCTTCCTGTGACCCAATGATGAAATTCGAGATTTTTTTTCCCTACGATCGATCTATATGGGGGAAAAAGGGGGGGGAATTCTGGTATTGAAAAGAAAAAAATACTGGAATTGCGGTATGTAACTGGAACACACAATAACCCCTGACAAATAATCCATGAACATATTTTTTAAAAATTAATGTGATAATAGCATTTCTGAGTTTAAGGAAATTTTCTTGAATTTTGACTTCTTCCTTATTCTTATCATAAATACTTGGCTGGTATAAAACTCTGATTATAAAATATGTTTATATACGATGATTATACTTTATCTAGATGTCAAGAAAATTTGTAACTTTATTGTTAGCCACTTTAAAAAGTGGCCACTAATGAAACCGAGTCTACCGGCCACTGGCTGCTAACCCAATTTCCCAGTTTTCACCTTTAATATATGACCCCCAGAGGTTTTTATCTAAAGTGTTTCAGTTATGTTTGGCAGAATTCATATTTGGATTATGAGCCATTAATAGTAAATGTATTAGGGTGGATAAAATGAAAACAGAACAGGAGCCACAGAATGATATGACAGTTTTATCGCAAACGTAATCTCCAAAGCTACACAAGCACTTGTCCCACTGTTTCACCAAGCAGTGCATACCCTGCTCATTAAAGTGTTTTGGCTGAGTTCAGAACCAGTTCTGACCATTGTCCATGACTCCGCTGTCTGAGTAAAAACAGCGATCCTTCAATGCCTTTTTCAGTGGATTAAAGATGTGATGACAATGTGACGACGAAGTGACCTTGCCCAGGTCACTTATCATTCACAGATTCATGTCCCTCGTGGAAACATTTGTGCTAGTTCTGCACTCGAGTCAATGACATGCATATTCTCTGTATATTGCCTTCCTTCGCTGTTTGTACTTCTGGAACTCAAACTCCTTCTGGCATTAAAAAATGAATAACACTATGTTGTTCTTTATTCACAAATATGTCACAGGTGCAGATGAATAACAAAAGATTGCCTACTGGATGATACATTTGGCTGACCTCCAGTCCATATTACATGTTTCTGTGCAAATACCTAGAGCCAGTCCATTTTTGCAATAGGAATTGCCTTCTTTACTTTCCATTCTACCTCTACACATAGTTAATTACTGTCTCGTTTTCATTTGATCTGCCCTTATAAAATAGATACACAAACATCAATGTCTTTTCATAATTTTCACCCATTAGTTACCTTGCCTGCCAGCATCAGAAAACAAACTGAACATGATTACCCCCCCACTTCCTTTTCCACCAGAAAAATATTTTGCATTTGCTTTTACGAACTTTTTTGCCATTATGGAATGATAAGATTTTGTATTACTTTTTTTACCATGTCTTCTATTTTTCTCCTTAAGAAGCAAGAAAATATTTTTGTACTTGAATGGAGAAAAAGAAAACTTATTGCAGTCTTTAGCAATAAAAAACCTTCCATGGATTTGCGATTTTTTGTGTTTAGTATATTTTGTGATATGTTTTGTTACTTTCTCTTCATTTCTTTATGCCATCTTACAATCCTTCCTTCATTTTTACATTTTGTTTGGTTTCATCTTTGTTTTAGCAGCAATATGAAAGTAAGTGCTTTTTACAGTTAGTTAAAATATTACTCTTTTTTAGTGATAGGAAAGATATCTTGTTCTTAATTTTGCTTACTGTATACAATAAGCTTTCTTTCTTGTTTTCCTCTTTGAGAAATTTTGTATTTATTCATATTTTAGAGTCTAATTCACTGATTTACTCCCAAGTTATTGCAAAACTTTACTGTGCGCTGATTTCTGATCATGTTTTGAATTTATGCTCTAAATTCATATTAATTTCTGATACATTATCTGGTGCTGCAACTATTTGTCTCAAAGGGGAATTTTGTAATATCTAGTTTCTACTTCAAATTATAATATTCTAACAGGTTGAAATGCATTCTTTTCAGATCAACAAGTTGATAAAGTTTCATCAAAAAGACAGTTTCATATAATTAAGGTATCTTCCAGTGGTGACACATCCAACCATCTGTAGATTCGGTGATAACCATAGAAAAGTAAAGACAACATAGAACACCTTAAATCTATGCGAGAGCATATTTTGAAATTTGAAATATGTTTTTAGTTTTTATCTATAACATGATGAGATAACAGTGTAATTCTTTTATCAATTTCATTTTCTACAATTAAAATGCCTAGTGCTGCCATCTATCAAATTTATATGAGGCGGCTAAAAAAGATTTGCCCAGATGTCTGCATTTGTTTTTGCATGCGCGCACAGATTTTCAGCAACCAATCAAGCCATGCATATATAGTGGGTAATCTACTCATCGGTAATCTGAACGAATTCATTCTTTGGATAAAAAATGTGTATTTGCTTTTACAATGCTTATTTTCTTCTTGATGTTATTTTTCTAGTGGAAAACTATTTTAATAAATACAAAATGCTATATTAAATTCTTAAATAATGCTATAAAATATATAATATAAAAATATATAATATTTTTATTAAAATGAATTATTCATGAAATTTTAATCAAGTTTTATAGATTTACTTCAAATGAATTACTTATAATCACTTATATGTTATTATTCTTTAAAATGAATGTGATAGGTTAATCAGTTTTAATTCTGAACACAAAAATCTGATTTGAAACTTACAAAAAGGAGTAAACCTTCTTTTATCATTGCATCCAATTTTTAGATGCCATATAGGTAGGACTGACAACATTTCTTACTGTTTATTGGAACTTGTCTCCCTCTCCTCGTCCCCACATTCTAATCATGTGACATGTTAGCCGACTAGAGCGGAAAAGAATGGCGTTTTATGTGCATTAAATGGAAAATGCCTTTTAAATTTGGCTTTTTCATTAAAAGTATGAGAGAAGAGGGAGATCACTGCTTGCTGCCTGCACGAGTAAGGAAAACAAAATGTCATTTGTGCTCATTCCTTAGTTAAATTTTTGTAAAATATAAAAACAAAAAAAGGTCAGATGAAATAACTTGGTCACCAGATAAAAAAAGTTGGTTGCCAGTGGCCTTTGGTTGGTGTGACCTTTCGCGAAAGGTCACACCTCACCACTGGTATCTTCCTTTTTTGATTTAATACTTTAAATATTTGCTAATTTCAGTTCTTTCATGTATTGTATTGGAGAGTACTTTGGGTTTATTGCCCACTCTTATATAAAAAATAAAGATGAATTAATATTTTGGATTGCTGTAACTGTGTACTTTCACTTCTGTCTTTATAATTTAAATAGAAAATTATCTATTATAACATCTTATTCTTCACCTAGTTGGAATAAACATTGCATTATAGATTTACATAAAATGTCATGTTACTTGGAACTGCTCATAAAGTTTTACAAATACTAATAATGGTTGGTTATATATATTAGAAAACTAATGTTTAGGAATTTTTCTCACTCACTTATGTAATCTTCATTAAGGACATGACTCATATTGCAGATTATTTTGAAATTACATTCTACTGCTGTTTTTTTAGTGCATTTAGGGAATGATCTAATTTATATGTTCTCTATGAACAGAGGTAGAATATCAATTGGCAGCTTATAAAAAGTGACATTAAAACATAGTTTCATCGTGTTAGATTTGCTACTGTTTCAGCTTATATTTTCATTTTTTTATTGGGAAGTTTCACTGTATTCATAACTTAAACATCTCTACAAAAACACGTGCTTGAAAACTCAGTTAACAGTGTCTAAAATGTTGCTTAATGTATAATTTTGTACAAGTGTTTTAGACTTACAAGAATTTCATTTCAGGAATCTGAAATAGAAGGGCCCAAACACAAAAAAGGAAAAATCTTATATAATGATCAGGACAACAGCAATCAGTCTAGTAAATTAGAACAAAATTGCCTTCATAAGCCCCTGATCTCAATCTTAAAGGTAAATATTCTTATTGAATAATAATTTAAGTATTATGTAGATTTTTAACTATATTAATTGCTTTAAATTAAACAAAATAATAATATTATTGGCTTTTAGGAATTAAATTTTCATTTTAGTCGAAATTCTTTTGCCATTCTTCCATTGATTGAATTATGAAATTGTCTGAATGAATGTGCTTTTATAACTTTTCTCACAGTTAGAGAAAGAGCCTCTGCTTATCTGTGAATTTTTCTGTAAACATCCTTAATTGACTTTTCTACTTCAATAAGTTTTCATTGGATCTTTTAAAATCTGCAGCAAACATTCATTTAGACATCTGTATTATACAATATAGACCAAAAGTTGAGATATGGAAAGAAACAAATTTTTCATTGCTGTATGTGATTTGTTAAATTGAATGGTGTTATTCAAAAATATTTCTGCCTAATGTGTAAATTTCGTAATACTGAATGCTGCTGTGCTCCATTACTCTGGTTAAAAAAAAAAAAAAAAATCAATTTTTGCAAATGTATTATTGATATAGTTTTAAAATAAATACTAAACTGCCATAATCAATATTTGATTACTGTATTGAATCAAACAATCTAAGGTACTTCAAAATGTACTAATAATCATTTTTAATGAAAGAATTATATAGAAGAGTAAATATCTCTGGCCTCTACAGTTATTATTCAAGGGAGTCTTATAAGAAGTCAAGTGTGTTTACAATTTTTAATATAAACTGGGATTTCAAAATAAATATTTTAAGTCAAATTTATAATTTTAAAAAGAATTTTTAAACTATGGATTCATTTGTTACAGTGATTTTTTTTTTCTACTCTGATTATAAAGATTTCTGCTGTTATCTTTAAAACTTACTCATCAAATGCTATCAGTACATTTTCACATAATTTAAATTATTCTGTTAGGAGTATTAACTTTATAAAATGATTTTGCTGAAAGTTGTTGTTAGAGTAGTGGAACGGCATCATGTTCACCAATCAGTAATTTACATATTAGTTAAAAAATTGTTCAAATAATTAAAATTGGCACATTTGCTTATACAGTCGCACCTCTATATAACGAAGTCGCTAAAGCTAGCAAAAAAGTTCATTATATGAAAAATTCGTTAGAGATTTACCTGTTAAAATAGTTTAAACTACATAAATATAAATGTTCAATTAATAAACACTAAATATCATATGAAAGAGAAATCAATTATGTTTTTTTTGTAAATTTTATCCATTTGTTTTACTTATTTTATTCTTAAAATAATATTAGTAATAATAATAAGACAACATTACTGTCCAGAAATACACTGTATTTTTAGTTTTAAAAAATACTTTTACATTTAAAATTGGTAAATTAATTTTTTTATTATATGATCATATATGTAAAACGTATAAAAAGAAAGATTAAGTTTTAAATGTCCAGAAATATTTTGAGAAATAGGTAGAAAACAATGTTAGATCACAAGAAAAAGTTTGTTAAATAGAGAATGCACATCACTATTTGCAGGTTATTTTAGAAGGAAATTCGTTAAATGTTTTTCATTCTAAAGAAAAGCTCGTAAAACAGAGGAATTCGTAAAATAAAGGTTCGTTAAATTTAAATAGAGTGTTAAAGTGTAGTATTGAGTCCAAAGTTTTTTTTTTCTTTTTAAAAAAAAACAATATTAATCTTTTTTATAGACATTCTTTGCTAAGCAGAGTTCAAATTAAAATAGAGTTCAGCATATTTTGCTATATAAGTGGATAAAAATTGTATTTAAGATTTTAGCACTAGAATTATCGAGGCGGGTCATCCATAGCACAAGATGTGATTTTTTTTGCTTATATCGCTGTTGTTTCTCAGAATAAAAGTTTAAAACTTTTCCGAAATATACAGTATAATGCCTTAATACGAATTTAGTTGAAATCCAATGAATACTTTTTTGTCTACAGGTCTGTATACCTAAAATTACCATGCGTAAAATGTAAGTAAAAAATCATGGAACTATATATATTTAATTTTTATTCAGATTTAATATCTTATTAATTTGTAGGAACATTATTACAAAATTCAAATTGATAATTAAATGTATATTATTTGAAAGATTTTCTTATTTTTCATTTCGTATGAGCTGTCAAAATCTCAAAGTATCTATTCTGAAATTAGAAATTTAAATTTTCTTTGATGGTATCTGATTATTATATTTCATATTATGTAACATTCTAGAAGCTAAATTTTATTAATCATTAATTAAAAATCATTGTATAAAACATCAAACCTTATTGGCATGCCTGTATCTCCCATACAAAACAAAATAACATCCCACACTGCTAGTTCTAGGTATACAAAAAACATGGTAGTTCTGGTGTTAATATATAAGCAATGAACGTAATACCTGCTACATATGCCAACATAGTTCTTTTATACAAAGATAATTGTCACTTTTATGATGTTAGACTTTTCTGACAAGTTCTTTCCAAATTCCAACTTTAGGAACATATGGTATCAAAGAATTATAATTTATATAAAACCAATTACTGTGCAAATGATAAAGAACTTCCAGGAATTGTTATTTCAGGATGAAGTTTTCCAAAATAGTGGAATTAATAGTGATGCAAAAACCAACCATGAGGAATCCATGAATTTCATGATGCAAATGGTAAATAACTCTTACTGAATCTCAATATTTAAGTTAGGGATTTATCTTTATAAATGTTTTATGTTTTTACTGAAATAAATTGGTTTGAGAAATGTTGTTTTGTATTATATTTTGCTTTTTACTTAGTATTTATCCTCATTTATGGCAATTAAATTAAAATAAGAACCATCCAATGCACGTTATTTTGGATCAGACATCTGTGGATTTCATTTTTTTTTTTAATTTTAGGGATACACACACAAAAATAAATTAAAATAATAAAATAAAATAATCATATGCTGAGCTTACACAATAAATACAGACCCAATTTTTTAAAATTTATATAAGAATTTAGTGGTATAAACTTAAATCTAATAAAAATATTTTTTTAATCTTGTCTATCTTGTAATTTTACAATCATTTTTTTTTTTCAAAAATTAAAATTGTTGATTAATTTTTGTTGATGTCTATATAATTATTATTTCTTGTTGTGCAACGCAACTTTGTTTTTCTGAGAATTTCAGATTACTAATCTCCTTATCCTATTCGTTTGTTAATTGTTATTTTTTCTGCTTCCTAATACAATTCTGTATCTGAACAACTTGTTTCCAGTTATAATATTTTTGTATGATTTCATTATTTGTAATCTCTTGTTTACTGGTGGAGTTTTCTTTGTCAAATCGATCTTTAATTGCATATTGGTTTAAAACACTGGATATACTTGAATTTACTTTTTGCATATGAAAACAATTTGTACAATTTCTTCTTTGTTTCAGTCATTCTAAAACCTCTAAAGCCAATAGTTTCATCCTGATCCATACCAAAAAATATTTAAATAGGCTATAAACTGCACTATCTTTTGAAACAGAATTCAATTTCATTCCTAATAAAATGAACAAAATAGAAATACATTTCAATTATTTGGTGATAAAAATATTGTTTTTACAATGTTCAGCATTTATTTACTTTAAAAAATATACATATTAAAGCATAACTATAAACAAAATATTTTGAAGTTGAAAAGTTATCTATAAATTTTGCTGTTCATGTTTCCATTAAAAAATGTACAGATTTTAGGGTATTAAGGATTTGGGGTCACCGACTGTATTTTATATCTTGTTTTATGAATTGTTTTGGAAATTGTTTCATTCAGGTTTGTAATCATCTTATTTTCTATTTCAATAAAGTTTTTTTTAACAGTTTATAGTTTTATTTTTTTTTTTAATTGAGCACTAGTTTAATAGATCTCACACTACTCTCGGTTGAATTGATAGTGGGTTGTCAATGTGTAAGTGTATGGCCTGCAGCCATATTGGTAATAACCATAAGGTTCAGAACACAGTTAATTTTTTTGGATAACAGGCATGAAAGAGTTCCTCATGAGAGAGGGGGGGGGGGGAGAGTAAATCTTCAAACATTTTGTCTGTGTAAACCCTTGAAGTTTCTGAATTGATGTACAGAAGAGCTATCAAATCAAAGGTCAGCATATGTTATGAGCATCTGAAATTCACGTTAATGAAGTTGTTTAAAGTGTCCCCAGAATGAAGTTTTTAAGACTTTAAAAGGGAAAGAAAGTTTGCATAAGGTTCTTTTTGAAATAGTACATTTCATCCCATTTATGCAACACTTTTGGGTAGTTTCAGTGATGTATTTCTGGACCAAAGATCACTTTGATATGCATATATTTAGCATTGAGATTTTTTTTCCCTTCGAAAGGAGGAGGGGGGGGGGATATTATGCAGTCAAAAGCCGCTACCCAGAAAATAATATTGTTTTGAAAAATTAATAACTGTACTTCACATAAATTCATTAGATGTATTTGGATTTACATTTTTAGCAAACTGTTTTCCTTTTTTTTTTAATTTAATTGAACTTATAAATTTATTATTAGTTGAAATTATGAAAAGAATATAACAATCATATGTACAATTATATTTCTGTTTATTGTATAAATACCTGTTAAAATGTGTCTAAATTGCAACAATTTACTGCTGTTGCATAGATAAAAAAAAATTCCCACCTTTCTTTCTATTTCCCACTTTCATGTCTGTGATAGGTATTTTGATTATAAAACTGAAAAATAGTTAGGTTAAGAAGAAAATACAGTAGGCTCTCTCAAATCTGCCACCCTAAAATCCATACATCGTTTCCGATGTAAACAATGACAATTAAGATGTAGGTGTAAAATTCAAGTTTTTAAAAATTTTATATCATTCTGTACACATTTTAATACGTAATTCTAGTTAATATGATTCAACTCATGTTTTCTCATGAAGCAATCTCAAGATCGATCCAGGCAAAATTTGAGGCCTATTTAGGATCCCTTCACAAAAATTAATTTAATAAAATGGATCCCTTCATAAATCAGTTTGATAAAATGGGTCCTTCACAAAAATTAATTTGATAAAATGAAAATCACACAATTCTTTATAACAAAACAGAACCCTGCACAAAATACCTTTTGATAAAATAGGCACTTTCACAAAATTCTGTGTCATAAAAACTTACTATTTATTAAGTATTTATTATTTTGTGACATTTTAAAATGTATAGTTAGTAAACAAATAAGCTCATAAACTTCAGCAAAAGAATTTAAAAATGTTTTTGTTAATAAATGCTTAGTACGAGAATTTGAGTAACTGGATTTCAACTTTCGTCACAAAATGCTATTTTTCACAAAACTATAATAAATTTCGCAAAAATAACCTTTACTTTTCACAAAATGGGCCCCAAGAAAAAAAAACCTGCATCGACCCCTGGATGTATAAATTTATTTTTGAAAATATTCAAGATAGGGCTAACGTCAGTGGCAATTGCAATATTTTTACCAAATAATTTATGTATGAATCAAGCTTTTTTGGTTATTAAGTATGGCTAAATATGAAATAAAATGCTTTAAGATTTTGATATGAATTATTAGTGTACATTTTTCAGGCGAGTTTCACTGAATAATTCAAGAAAAAATTATCTCATCATCATTACTCATATTTAGTTATGCATAATTAATTATTTACTTGATCTTTATTTAATATTTTAAATGTTTTTTAAATTTTCTTAATTTTTATTATTTTACTTTATTGTAAGCATTCATTACAATTTCGAGTGCATTATTAAATTCAAATTATAGTTTAAAAAGTGTAAACAAAATTGTTACCAGAAATCTATAAAATTCTAAAATCCTCACAACCTCTGGTTTTAAGTTGTATGGATTTAAGAGAGTCTACTGTACTATCTTGAAGATGAACTTGATATATTTATTTTAAATGCTAAAAGGTGTAAATTAACAACATAATATACAGTAAAATAACTTTTATTAGATTGTTGACATGTTTCGGCTCACTCCAGGCCATTTTCAAAAACAAATGAGAATATTCAATAATTCCACAGTCTTTGAAGTTATGAATTGAAATGCTATCATTTAATTTTCATGTACTTTTTTTAAATTATGCACGTTATTTTTTATTTTTACTTGATTGTTTATTTCCATATTTGTAACCATGGAGTAACTCGAGCCCCATTTCGGTAAGTTAAAATATGCTGCATCGTTACATATTGTATTTAAATGTGTTACTATCTCTATGGTTTCTCTTATTATGGATGGATAGTATAGACTGGAGGGAAAAATTAATAAATAATACAGTAAACTCTCTGTAAGGCGGACTCTGTGTAAGATGGAAATCTGTCTAACTCAGAAATATTTTCAAGTCCCTGCGAATCCGTAGACATAGAGTAAAATTTGTCGAAGGCGGAATATTGTCTACTACAGAAAATTTTCTCGGTCCCGATCGATTCCGCCTTAGACAGAGTTTACTGTAATAGCTTCAAAGACTGCGCAATTATAGAATATTCTCATTTGTTTTTCAAAATGACTTGGAATGCGCCAAAACATGTTAACAATCTAATAAAAGTTATTTTAGTGTATATTATGTTGTTAATTTACACATTTTAGCATTTAAAAGAAATTTATTATTACAAGGTGTTATAATTTATTATATTTTTAGATGAATTTGATTATAAAAGTGAAAAATGATTAGTTTAAGAAGAAAATATTAAAATGTTCAGTGAACTTTCACTGCAAAATATTACTGTAACCAAGGTAGAGAAAATATTTGATTGATGTGACCTTCTATAATCAAAATTGCACAAAATAACTAGAAAAAGGTTAATTTTCCTTTATAAAATTTCAAATTAAAATTCTGATGAATAAACATCCTGTTTACTCTTAACTAAAGTATGTAACAAGATATGTTTAAATGTTTTCTAACACAATCAAACTCCAATATCTTGAGCCTTAGAGAGAGTAAAAAATCAAGATAAAGTTTGCTTAAGACAAGGTTTTATAAAAAATATATACAATAGACTCCCTCAAATCTGCATCCCTAAAATTCAGTTTATTATTTCTGATGTAAACAGTGAAACTTACAGCTAAGGTATAGGGGGGAAAATTCAAGATCTTTTAATTTTCATATCATTCCGTACATATTTTATTATGTAATTCTGGTTAATATCATTGAACTCTTGCTTTCTCATAAAGGAAGTATAAATTTATTTACAAAAAAATTCAAGATAGCACTTATATTAGTACTGATTGTGATCTTTTTATCAAATATATTTATGTATTAATCAAACTTTTTTGGTTATTAAATCTGGAAAAACATCAAATAAGATTTTGTAACTTTATGGTTTTGATGTAAATTACTGACGTACCTTTATGAAGCGAGTTTCGTTGAATAATTCAAGAAAAATTTATCTCATCATTAATGTGTATATTTAGTCGTGCATTATTAATTATTTATGTAACCTTTGCTTTTAATATTTTAATCTTTTTTTTTTAATTTTCCTAATTTTTATTAGTTTACTTTATTATTTTCCTTAATTATTTTAATATTTTACTTTATTGTAAGCATTCATGATAATTTTGAGTGCATTATTATATTCAAATTACTGTTTAAAAAATGGGTACTTTTATGTTAGCTGGGTGCCAGTGATATATATAATACTGTATATACTTGTGACTTGTGTATAAGTTGAAGAATTTTAGACAAAATTTGGTGGTTGAAAATGGGGGGTCGACTTATATATGAGTTAGTAAAAAAAAATAAAGAATATTTCACACTCTAGAAGAAATGTGAAATAGCAGAGTGGAATACCAGAGTCACCCGGTCTAGGTTGGAGAAAGAGATAAAAGTGGACAATGGTCATTTCCCTATGATTGACAAAAAAAAAACTCAACAATAATGTTCTTGTAATTGTCCTGCACCTTTCTATACAGGGGCATTCATTTCAGCCTTTTAATCCCATTTTTAAAAAGAGTTTAATTTGAGAATGCTTCTATATATATATTACTCTCCTAAAAGTCCTACAATACAAAGAAGTATACTATACTTTAGCATTCAAGAAGTTGTTTACCCTTGTAAATTAGGCTTCAATAAATTTTTCAAGGAATTTTTTCTTCTGATTTATCATTAAATTGATGTGAATAGGTTTCAAAATAGTTTAAACTTCTTCAGTTTTACATAATTTTACAGTTTTAAAACATTGAATTTAAAAAATAAAGTCTGATTAGAAACGTAAAAAAAAATATAAATGTTTACTAATTTAATGAAAATTTATTAATTTTTTTATCCTTGATTAAAAATAATTTTTCAACATACTACCAGAAATGTGGTTCGACTTATACACAAAAATTCAATTTTTTTAAAAATTTTGCGTAAGAATTGGGGTATTGACTTATACACGAGTATATACAGTGTATATATGTATATATATATATATATATATGGGGGCTGTTTCGCAGCGCTCGCTATAATTGCTTTTCCCTCCCCAAAGGTCAAGTGAGGAGGAAACTTTCCCCAAAGGGTGTGAAAGTTGACCGGAACATTTAAGGCTCATTCGTATTTTTGCCAAGGCACTGATTTTTCAAACAGGCAAAATTAGGACAATTTTTCAAACGACATCAAATTTAAATGAAGCCGATAGTATATGAATATGACTTTTGAGAGAATAACGCTGTTCTTAAATACAAAAGTGTCACTTCGGACACACTTTATGACTCAGGTTTTGATTAATTTTTGTTTGGAAACGCATGAAATGGGCAGGTGTTGTTATTCAGAAACTATGTAATTGAAAAACGTTTCCCATTTTTTGGAAAATATAAAAGTTTTTTCAGAAAATACCATCAAAGTTGACAGTTTGAACCGAATTTCCGGGAGGAAAAAAAAAGAAAAGAAGAAAACAGCCAAAGCGGGGAGAAAAAACCGGTTGTCTCGTGACCAAAATTGCTTTTAAATCTATATAATTACTTTATCCATGAAAAAACGGAAAACTCATTTCGATTCCAAATCGCTTCCATTGTCAGCCCTGCCAATTTTGTGTCTTTACGTTTAAAAATGAGTTTGTAAATGTGTCAGAAAATTTCGCACTTGTTGATCAGTGCACTTGACAATCGATTTAATTGAGACCAGAGTTAATTTTTTCAGCAGACTCAGGCCAGACCGTGATCAGGCTTACAACACCGTTGGAAGATTTTTAATTTAATGCTTATTAATATTGTTTTAGTACAAATCCTCTCCGCAAACACCAGAGCTTCCAAAATACTCCCTTGAGAAAAATGCCTGATTTCAACACTGAAAATATTAAAGAGTTAATGAAATTTCTAAATTATTTAACATACTTAGTTTTTACTTATTTTCATATTAAATGTGGGGGGAAAATAGATCCATATAACATATTGTACTTGAAAATAGAAATGAGTTAAATGAAATTTTCACAAACAAAATTGTTAAAAAATTATTACAATTTATGAATTATTTATTAACATATTCAGTTTTTATGCATTTCTTCATCAATCTTTTTTATATATAATTTTCTTATCAATTATATATAAAAAAATCTATATAACTATAGGTCATAAAATTCATACATTGAAATTTTTTCTCGAAAACAAAACTGATCAAAAAATTATTTTGTTTTCTAAATTTCTGCGTTATTAAAGATGAACTATTTATCAGGAGAAAGTACTTAGCCAAAGGTGCAATAAACTGCCTAATATGCAGCCTCTCACAAAGTTGTAACGCATCGGGAATCTTAGTTGTGATAAAATTGAGAATGGGGTTCTATTGTGAGGAATGACACGAGTGGTCTGATGCAGAATCATATATATCACTGGCACCCGGCTAACATCAAAGTACCAAAAATGTAAACAAAACAGTGACCAGAAATCCACAAAATTCTAAAATGGGCACAACCTCTGGTCTCAAGCTGTGTGGATTTGAGGGAGTCTACTGTCATTTTATAAATGCTTAATTTAATCAAGAAAAATATGTGCATTAAACAAATCTTAGAAAAACAGCATATTAATTAAGATGTATTTCAAGATCAATATTTTCAGTAGAGTCTAAAAGCTGGTAAATAAGTTTTTTTTCTCCTCTTTTACTATCAGTTATTTTTTTTTCCTTATAAATTTGGCAGTTTTGGAGAAGTGTCATGTAACAGTACACAGTACTTCTTGAAAGAATGTATAAACAATGAACTGCTAAGTGTCAAATCATTGTAGGAATTCCTTATGGAAGATTTTTTTTTTAAAATTTAATTAGTAATAGTCCTAACTGCTCAATATAGTGCTTTGATAGAAAAAAAAGAGACATCTCAATCCCAGATAGCAAGGATTTCAAAGAAAATGTTTTGAATAACTGTGGTAAAATAAATTTTATCCATTATTAAAGCATATCGAATGTTTAATTTATTTTAGTTATCAAAGGATTCTTGATAATAAGATTTAAAAACTGTGTACAGCAATTGATTATTTGAACACAAGGCACAACTGTAACTAATAATATTTAAACTGTAAATTATTTTAATTTTCTATATAACAAACTGTAATTTTTTAATTTAAATTATTTTTAGATAAAGTATTACTTAATACACAACAATGTTTATTTTCATCAACATATATGCATATATATGTAATAGGAAATAATATTTTTAAAAAAACCTGGTTTAAACCAAAAAAAGTTTGTTTGTTTTTTGTCAACCCTGTAAAATACTATAAATGTAATTATTTTTAGAAGCATTTATTGTGTTTTCTATTTCTAGAAATTGTTTTTTATCCCAAATCTCCAATCTTTTTATTACTGCTTCAAAAATAATTACTTATTTGCATGTCTAATCTAATCATTAAAATTTTGTTAAATATTAATTCTACATTATTATTTTTTTAAGCTTTTGTATTGACACATTTTTATGTACACAGTAATTGTTTTTATAAATTATTGCATATAATATTGTATTATACTTTAATATATATCTTTGAATCATTTTTTATAAAATACCCGAGTATGAATTTTTTTGTCCATAAGGATGCTTAAAATGAAAATAAAGCCAATTTTTACAAGTACTCTCTAAATGTCAATTTTTCAGATCTTGTGATCAGTTGTTATTATTGCATTACCTTTTGTTACATTTTGTTTATTTTTCTGGAAATGAAAAAGGTACGGCGGCAGCATTTAGATACAGATGGTGTAGATGCTAATTTTGTGGCTTCTGATAATGAAAGTGAAGATTTTCCGGCCTCTAGCAATAAAAGCACTGATTTTGAAAATTCTGGTGAAGGAAATTTGAGGTGAGTAAAAGAAAATTACTGAGTTTAATTTTACTAAAACATTACTGAGTTTAAAGATGCTGTTCAATTGAGGTGTATGCATTTTCAAGTTGAACTATATTTAGTATACTAAAATATGTTGTAGAATTTAAATAAATTTATATACGGGTATACACTATGTAAAGAACTGTGTACATTGCTTGCTGTCTATGGATGGTAATTTCTGGATGAGGGATTTTAGTAGTTTTAAGCATTTTTTGGGCCTGAATTAGATTTTAGCTTAATATGTGGTGTTTATAAACATCTGTAGATAATATACAGGCCTTTACAAAAGAATTAAAGTACATTTCGCTCTATTGACAAAAATTGCTGAGAGTGAATTTTCAACTAGTGTTGTGCATTTTCTAATTAAACTAAATTTTAGCATACTAAGTAGACTATATACAAATCAATAGATCATATGCAGGACTGCACAAAAGAATTAGAGTACTTTTCTGACTGTGGATGGTAATTGCTAAAGTCTGCTTTTCAAATGTGTCATAAGTGTTTTCTAAATTGTTTACTTATGTAGCTTCTTTACCTTATTAAACTGTGTCATTTTATTAAAGTATTCAGGAAGTGTTGGAAAGTGTTTCATAATCTATGTTTGATGGATAATTCTTCTTTCTTGTTTATTTATTTTTTCCCTGGTCCATGAGACCTGAAATTACAACCTTCTCTTGTGAATTTGTGCAAAAAACCCACTATATTGCTTATTGCATAAATAGAAAACACTGTGGATAACCACTGTGTTTGAACTTCACATGTTTGAAGTGGATAACCACTTCAAACATGCTCTGAGTCATGTTTGAAGATTTGTTTAGCCAAGGTCTTTTAAGCTTCTTTTTTAAATATACTTATTTAGCTCTGCAAAAAGTATACGAAGTAAAATTTTGTAATTGAAAATTATTTTTTATATTTTCGTAAAATTAGTCATCATTTAAGTGGGAAATAACTATATATGTGTGCACATATAAACAAACAATCAATTGATCAGGATTTGTGCTATAAAAACATGAACCAACGATTCAAGCCCCACCTTTAATAATTGATGTGCTACTATTTGTCCTATTCAAAGGTTGGCAGGTCTGACTTGTCTCTAATAAAAAATTGGGTCTAATGATTTTGTTATATTTTTCTGTCAAGATTGTAGAGATAGTGATGCATATATGTACATAGTAAGTATGCTTATTTTTAGAAGTAAAATGTTGCTACTCACCCTATGCCTAGAGTTTGCTGCAGTTATCATCTATTCAGTGGTTTTACCATTGATTTCTAGAAAATAATATTTCCATGTAACTGTGCACACTTCATTAGAGTATTTTAATAAAAACTAATTTATCAAGGATGATAAATGTTCTTCTGACTAAAGCATTAAAATTTGTTTTATTTTTAAGCTGTGAAATTTACCCTTGAGAATGTACTGTAAAGTAATTTATTTAGAAAACGTCCAAAAAATCTGATTATAAGCCTCTTTTATTCAAAAGCGCTAACTTAAATTCAAGGCTTGTTAGGCAATTTACACCAAAAACTACTCAGCACCAAGTTATATCAAGGTCTAACTGAATCTAAAGTTTTATTAAATTCTGTGCATTAGTTCTTGAGATACAGCACCCACAAAATTTTTGTCGCATACAGACAGACATTTTCTAAAAGCAGTCAAATCTAGTTCAGGACCTCCTAAAACGTATAAATCTGTCAAAAAATGGAATTAGAATTTTTTCACGAATTCAATACTTTCTTCTTGTAAAGATTTTAAAGAAGAATCTTTTAAAATGGATTTTTATTTAAAAAATTCCTAGCAACAGGAATCATTCGAAAAGGCACCGTGAAAACCTTCAGAGGTCACTGTGTTGGACAGCCTTGCTATAAAATAAAGTGTGCATATAATTTATCATTCATTTACTGGGAGACACAAAAGAATTTGGTTACAATACTGGCTATGAGTCATAATTGTTGGAAGTATGGTTTCAATTACGGTATATGTTTTTAAATTTAACATTTTTTTTTTTTTTTTTTTTTTTTTTTTTTTTTGCATATTACTTGGTATGTATAAATTTTATTGCACAAAAGAATTTGAATAAATTTCTGCTTATTGACAGAAAGCGCTGAATGGGAATTTTCAACTGTGTTATAGATGTTCTAACTTTTTTTTTTCGCATACTGTATAATATATATACAAATTTATAGATCATATACAGGGCTGCACAAAAAAAAAAAAAATCTGATATTTTTCTGACTATAGATGGCAATTGTTGAAATTGGGCTTTCAAATGTGTTATGCTTTACCAAATTGTTTACTTAAACATCATTCTTTATCTTATTAAATAATGAAGTTTTGTTACAGTATTTAGTGTTGAAATCTGTTTTATAATCTATGCTTTATGCATGATTTTTCTTTCTTGATTATATTTTAATTTGATAAATTTTATTTCAGGATCTGGTGTGATAAACTATCCCAAGTTGAGAGGGATGCAGCTTGGAGTTTGCTGCATTTGGCTGACTTTGTTAAGTCGAATCAATCGTCTCAAAAATCCGGTAATAAAATACTATTTTCTAAATTATTTTAAAAAAGTAATGAAGTGGTAATAATGTTTTCCCAAAAATATAAATTTGGGTTAATTTTGCTCTAAAAGATACATTATGGTTATATTCAATGCATACTTTTTTTTTTTTCCTCTCATGCACAACAATTTATCTTTATTCATACATTGATGTACAATTTTTTTTATTTATTAAAGTTTTAATTAGATTCATGTTATTTTTAGCATCAAAATTTAAACTGAGCTTCCTCCTAAGTGTCTTGCAATTTCCTCTTCTTTTTAAACAATGTGCATTAATATCTCATGTTGAAAGATAAAGCTTTCTTTAAATGGGTATTTCTAGTCCAAGAAGCCTGCTTATTGTGCACACGCAATAAAACTGTTAATGATTTTATTTTATAAATTTGTCATTTATGTTTACAGTTTTAACACTGGATTATGTCATCAGCTTCTTTTATAATAAAAGTAAAATAGTTTCTATTTTTAAGCAGACTGCCAAACATGATTTGGGTTTTTTTTAATGTACTATAGATGTAGTTCTTGCCCTACAAGTGTATAATTAAAAAATATATGGTCTACTGTATATTCCTGAAGTTCCAGAAGAATTCATAAAGTAGTATTTCTCTGGATATTTAACAAAACGTCTAAAATCAAAAGTGTCCATTTTTTTACCTGATACTGTATATATATATAATAAAGCAAAATAAAGCTCCATGAGTAACGTTAATGTAATTTTACCACGGGTAACAATGTAAGCACTCTATTTTCCTTTTTTTTTTTTTGCAAATTTAATTATTTCTAAACATTGTGTAATTAAAAATTTTACTCCATTTAGTAGGGGAAAAATGCAGTACTTTCAAATGCAATTTGTTTGAAAACTGCACCTCAATTTTACTGATTATTATTATTATTATTATTTTATAAATAATTTTCAAGCATATTTTTTTAAAATCAATCTCTATTGTGTGCAGTTCAATTACAGAAGAATAAAAACTATTTCCACTTAAAACAATATAAATAGTTAAGCATTTTTCTGGCTAATATCTCATCAATAAATAAATAAAAAACAAATTTATTAGATATTTAATGTTTAAACTACAGTGTTTAAGCACTGAAATAATAAGAATAAAAAAGGCTGCTGTAAGTACCAAAATCTTTGCCGATTTCTGTGGCTATTTACCTCTGGTGTGCAGCTAATGCCATAGTATCACTTTTAAGGCTGTTCTGAAATCCAAACATACTACTTTCTAACACATTTTTTAGTTCATTTTTTTCACAAATGCAGGAAATTGGCAAGTGGCAGGGTATTCAGAAGCTATGTAATTGAAACATGTTTTTGATTTTTTGGTAAAGATCTTTCAAGACTGCCAAAGTTGGTGTTTTGAACCTAATTCTTGATGCGGCAGGTTTTCTCTGTTGATTAATTTTATGTGTGATGTACTTGTCATCATTTCATTTCTGTGAAACAAAGAAAAGCAACTGTAGATATCTTTTCAGAAAAATGAAAACCTGGAAGGAGGGAGGCAGGTTATGTTATAAAAATATAGAGGAAAATGTGTGACTGGCAGCATTGCTCACCTGATGATGAAGATAATAGTTTTGTGTCCTCAGCCAGTTTTCACTGATATGCTAATTAAAAACATATCAGAAATAAAAAACATTTCAGATTTTTTTTTCAGTGTTATGAATTTGAAATAAATTAGCATTAATGACAGATTTTTTTTTTTTTTTTTTAATGGGACTACAGAAATGATTGAAATGAATAATTGCTTGATTTTTTAGAAACTTGATGAAGACTGTTTTCTAAATGGGATGATTTTAAAAGTATCTTTTATCAGAAAGGAATTTTTTTTTTGTGCTTGCCGTATTTATGTTAAATTGTATGTAAAAAAAAGTCATGCAGTGGGGAATGATTTCCATTAACAAAAATATGCATTCTATGTTTCCCACTATTTATTGAAAATACATAGTGCTATTGCAGAGCTGCCAATTTGTTACAAATTTTCATAATCATGCGAATTCATTTTTCATAAAATCAGAAGCATGTACGCATTTGTATTAAAAAAATCTTACTGTCTTACATTACTGACAAAATTGCTGAAAAGTCTGAGAGTGATAATTGAAAACCACAAGTCTTATTGTTCAAAATAAATTGGTCAAGTGTGAGTATAACTCATGCTCAAAGAGTTCTGTACATTAAATTTATTAATTAATAAACTACTACTACTACCCCTAATTTTTTCATAATTTTAGTTTCAATAGATTAGGAAATAAGAGGGGGGGGGGGGACATATTTTTTCAGTATACTTTCAACGATATCTCTGAAAATATAATACCTAAAATTAAAATAAATATATTTTTGAGTTCGATGTATGAGATCTTTCGAACAAATCCCTACATGATACATAAAAAGAAATTTTGTTTTCAAGTAACTTAATATCTCGGCTAATTACTGACTTTTTTTTAAAAAAATCATTATAAATTATCCTTGGTTGATTCTGCGTCGATACATACCTCGAGCACCCATCAACTCTCCCTCTGACTGCCAGAAAAGTAAAGTTTGTGTGTAACAAAAAAATGCATTTTTCTCAAAAACTATGTTACCTAGGAAAATTACTATAGTACAAGGTTTAAATAAACTCCTACTACCCTTAATGTTTTCCTAATTTTAGTTTCAGTAGATTCAGAAATAGAGGGCGGGGGGGGGGGGGGGGGGGGGACCTATTTTTGCTGTGTATTTTTGATGATATCTCTAAAAATATAATACCTCAAATTAAAGCAAATATATTTTTGAGTTCGTTATTATGAGATCTTGCACACAATACCCCACACAATATACAAAAAGAAAAAAAAAAATTCACATAACTTAATTAGCCTACTAAATTTTTCCTAAACATATTTGTGAATGGCTAATAAGCTGAAAATATGTGGGTAAAAAGGCTTTATAACTTTCCCAAGTTTGAACTTTCCACGTCCCATAGTTTACCAGAAAAAAGGCTATGACAGACGGACAGACAGACACAGGAGAGTGATCTTATAATGGTTCTGTTTTTTACTTTTTGAATACGGAATCCTAAAAAATTCAGAGGTTGATAGCTCTGCAGTTAACAACAGCAGATCATTGAAGTTGCTTAAAAGTTGATAATATTGACAATTTATTGATAGTGAAATTAAATGAAAATATAGTGCAGCAATGCTTTAAACAAAATTTATTTAGTCATGTTGTGATTTTTGTAATCATTAAATCATTTGAAATGAATGTTATTTTATTTATCATGTTTAAAATTTATAATCTTATTGTTTCAAAACAAAATACAGGTGCATTTTCAGTTGTCATAATGTTCTTTTCTGCTGAATTGCTGCCCTTTTCAGTGGCTAGCATGCTGGCTTTTTTTACTCAGTTTAACTCAGTTTTACTCAGTAAACTGTTTAATTTTTAGGACTTTGAACATTAAATAACAGTTTTCACATGATTCATTAACTTTTCTAGCTTTAAGAGCGTCTACTAAGAAGACAGTCAAATTTTCATCGGTTACTGTTTATAAATTCCAGCGAGTTCAAGGATTCATCAGTGTTCCGACTACAGGAGGATGTACCCTAGGTATAAATTTCATCTTTTCTTTTATAAAATAAAGTAATAAAAGTGTTGTATTTGTGGGTTATTATTTTAGTAAATGCTAGTGCCATAAGGCTCATGGAAACGGTAACAAGTATTTAATCACAGCTAGTTCGACTGCTGAACTCACAGCAAATGTGCAGTGCAGGCACCATCAGTCGTGCAACATTCCCTTTCTCCTTAAAGAAAGTGCAAAAAGTGTTCTTAAATAAGAGCAGTTCAGATTATCCAAGAGTTCTTTAAACAGAAACTGTTCTTTAGGACTGGGTGATGTAGAAATTTCTTAAATCAATTTATCATCCATCTTAAATCGTGATTTAACACTGATTTTACCTTTAGGATGTGGAAGCCTTTTTTTTTTAACTTATAGTGACAAAATAAGGTCTTTATATAGCCCCCCCTCCCCACACACACACACACACACACACACACATAATTTCTGTATTATATAGTACACTTAGTTGTTAATTTTCCAAATATTTTGAAAAAAGGTATTTACATATAGACAAAAAAAAAATTGGAACCCCTCTTTTCCATAGACACAAGTTCTTATATAGATATGTTGATGGACATCTTTCATAACAATGTCATTATCAATAAATCAATTTTTAAAGAAGAATATATAATTTAATTTGAAGTAAAAGAATTATTTCTCCTCAAATGAAAAGTTCATTGAAATAATCTTTGCACATTTATTTGTTGTACAATACTATAGCAAACTATAATTCATTTGTGCATTTTTAATTATTTCAAAGTTTTTATTTTAAAATAATTGTTCTCCATTAGATAATATAAATGTAATATTACTGATGGGAAAAATAATTCATTGTTAAATCATTAAATATTTAAGTTTAACACGTTTATACAGTATACTTAGTTTTTCATTTTTCAAATAACTTTGAAAAAAGGTATATTTTATACATGAAAAAAAAATTAGAATACCCAAAGACCTTTGGCTTTTCGAATTAAAAAAACTAGTTAACTATTTTAATAAATTTAATAAATTCATTCTTTAAGAAATATAAAAGAAAAGGAATTTTTTTTTTGTCTGAGTTGTGTTGGCTGCTACAATCTAAATTATTTTGGGGACCCCCCAAATGCCACACCAGTGCTAACAACAAAAGCAAACCTCACTTAACTGACACAGTGTTAAAACGTTATTGAGGTCAAACAGAACCAGATTCAATTAATTTAATGATGAATTTAACCATTCATTTAACATGATGAGAAAAGAAGTTATAAAAAAAAGAAAGAAAAATATATTAGAATTATGGTGCAGTTTTATTTCCTTTAAAGTTTCCTATTATAATAAAATTTGTTTAACATAAATGCTGACATACATATAGTGGATAGAGAAGGATTGAAAGTATGTGAGCTTCAAAGCGCCCAATTTCTGAAATTGCTGATTTTCTTGCGACCGTTGGCAACCTGTAAGTTTAGTAATAAAATATATCTATTTGTAATGATTAGCAAACAACAAAAAAGCAGAAAATATCATGAATGACCCCATCCCCACTTCCATTCTGCTGTAAAAATAGGGTTACCAGATTCAATACAGAACTCTTTTTTAAAGTATTTTTAATTAATTACAAAATAATTAATTAAAACTAAAATGTTCAAATAGTACTCAAACACATAAAAATTAATTTTTCATTAAAAGAATGCTTAAAAATATAAATTGAAATTCGATGAATTTCAATTTAAAATATAAAACTTTATTTTTTCAACCTTAACCATAAGTACTGAATCAGTTTCAAGAAAATATTCTCAAGTGAAAAAAAAAAGGTCAAAATCAAAATTGCACTAAAAAAATATAAATTCACGTGGCCAGCGTTGCAATCAGATGCCCAACTCGATGCATGACTCTACTTTAAAGTATTTTAATTAGTTACATAATAATGAAAAATATTACCAAAACATGTAAAAAACTAATTTTTCACCAAACGAGTGCTTAAAAATATAAACTGAAAGTCGACGAATTTGAATTTTAAATATGAAACTTTATTATAATTTTTCCAACTTAAACCATAAATACTGAATCAATCACAGGAAAACATTCTTAATTGAAAAAAAAATCCATGTGGATCACGTCCAAAAGGGGATACACAAAACAATGCAGGACTCTACTTTAAAATATTTTAATTAATTACAGAATAATAGAAAAATATATATATATATAATAAAATATTACCCAAACATGTAAAAAATGAATTTTTCATCGAAAGAACGCATAAAAATATGAACTAAAATTTGATGAATTCGGATTTTAAATATGAAACTTTATTTATTTATTTATTTTCAGCCATCAATACTAAATAAATTTTTTTTTAATATTCTGAATTGCAAAAAAGGGAAAAAAGCCAAATTGTGATATCCGAGTCGATGCAGGAGCAGGACTCTACTTTAAAGGGTTTTAATTAATTACAGAATAATAGAAAAAAAAATATTTAAGTATTTCCCAAATATGTGAAAAATTAATTTTTCATCAAAAGACCGCATTAGCATATAAACTGAAATCCTATGAATTTAGATTTTGAGTATTAAATTTTACTTTTTTCTTTGAGCCATATAAATGCTTAGTCAATTTCTAAAAAATATTCCATTTGCAAAAATAAATAAATAAATAAAATAAAAAAAATACATACCAATCTTTACTTAAATCAGCTTTTTTGTAAATCGTTTTGTTCTTAAATCATCTTTTTCTTAAATCGCTTTTTTCTTAAATTGGATAGAATGACTGGATAGCATTGCGGCTTGCAGTGTTTCCTTAAATCTAATACTGCTAAATCAATTTAACCTCGGATTGCCACACATATGGTAGATAACATCGATGTAGATAAATCATTTTTCTGATGTTAGCTCTTTCCAATGTAAACTTTAAATCTATTTTTTTTTGTCTTAAATCGATTTAGTTAAATTGGATTTCCTATATTAGCTTTAAACCAATTTAGTTAAATTGGATTTTTGATGTTAGCTTTAAATCGATTTAGTTAAATCAAATTTCCAATGTTAGCTTTAAATCGATTTAGTTAAATCAGATTTCCAGTGTTAGCTTAAATTGATTTAAGCCAATAGATAAATCGGATGTCCGATGTTAGTTTTAAATCAATTTAAGGCCCTAGATACATCAATGCAGATAAATCGTTTTCCCGATGTTAATACTAAATTGGTATTTTGTTTTAAATCGATTTAAAGGCAACAGATAATAGGATTCCCGATGTAAGCTTTAAATCTAATTTTTTTCTTAAATCGGTTTAGTTAAATCAGATTGTCGAGGTTAGATTTAAATTGATTTAGTTAAATTGGATTTCTGAAGTTACCTTTACATCGGTTTACTAGTTAAATTGGGATTTCGATGTTAGCTTTAAACCTGATTTCCGATGTTAGCTTTAAATCAATTTAGTTAAATCGCAATTTAGCTTAAATCGTGATTTAGCTTAAATTGATTTAAGCCAATAGATAAATTGGATTTTCGATGTTAGTTTTAAATCAATTTAAGGCCCATGCCTACTGTTTATATAATAAAATCACTGTTTTTAGCACAAAAATAGTTCACGAAAGTAGAACAGTCAATTTACAACTGCAGACGTGTTGGCTTCTGTATAAGATATTTTGAACATCTAACCAATGGAGTTGCTGGGTCATGCCTAACCACTTGTGGTAATAACACAGGGGATTTTAGCATTGAAATTTCCCTTCAGCTGGAGTTCTTACTTGTGAGGGAAAGCACTGGGGGTATTGGGATGTTTGTGTGTTCCTCAATATGTACATCCATGAGTTCTGCTTCTGGAACTGCAGGATCTGGTGCATCAGTTGCAGGAGGAACTTCCCTTTTCAGGATGCCTGTACTGCAGTTGATCAAGATAATGTGTCCAGTTTCCCAAGAGGGTCATAATCTCACACATCACTGTACCTACTGGATTTAATACACTGTAGAGGGCCCATACATGTTAATCTGTAGGGGGTCCATACCATATCTGTACTAGGCCTCACAATTTTTGTACATACCTTTGAATTTAGTTGCTGAATCAAACTTGGAAAGTTTTAAAAGAATTCATAATTTGTATTGGTTCAAATACAGTATACGAATACAACTCTTTACCATATTACATCAACCTTCATTTTGGCAATGTATTTTTTTTTACAATCTATCAATTTCGCTATTGTGTTTTGTTTTATATTGTGTGATTTCAATGTTATTTCTTGTTTTGAAAGATCATGTTATATAAATAATTGCATCAAATAACGTTTTTTAAAAAATCGTTAATTTATGATTATTAAATTCATGTGTTAATTTTAAAATCTTTTACAGTATAAATACTTGAAATAATGCTGTATATATAGAGAGAGAGAAAGAAAAGCCAAATAATGCAAAAGTGCTCTTCTCTTACTTCTGACATCCTCATTGCAATCCCATAGTTAACAGATTTCACTGCTAAGTTATCACTGTTGTTCTACAGCAGTTATTTTTTTATGATTTATCATCTGAAAATTCACGACTAAATATTTTGCTCATTAATGGATAAAGACCATAAGGAGTCTCAGGAGTGAAAGATATAATAAACTAATATGCTGTGGTCATGATAAAACTTTCTTATATACCATTCTAATATATTATTTTAAATAGCAGAGCTATGCACTAACAATTATGAAGTATGGTGCATTTCTTAGAATTTAACACAGAATTACAGTGATTAGTGAATAAAGTGTGCCATGACAGCACCCTCTGGTTTGGTATTGAAATTTAACATTAGATTAGCACATATGTTTTTAATTAATAACCTCAAATATAAAATTTGGTACATTTCTACCTAATAGAAGCTGAGAAACAGGTATCAAGTTCATGACAAAATGTATAGCATTGATATGCAGATGCATCTATATCAGCAAAGCATAACAGCACCCCTAGTTGTGCAATCAAAGCCAATGTATTGAAGCAACCATTTTTTATAAGCATCTTACATATTAAATTTGGTGAAATGCCATCTCATAGATTCCGAGATATAGATATAGAAATCAGGAAAACACAGCATATTAGCCATTTAGCCAGCATATTAACCATATCGACCACTTAAAATAATAATATGTATGAAACTTGAAAAATTTTAAAATAAACCAATAAATAAAATAATAATAAAATGGAATTGTATTTTTTTTATAACCATTTTGCATTTATGTACAGGTCTGCTAGATCTGTTTAGTCTTTTGTATTGTCAGACTTGAAAAATCTGATTTTGGCAGGGGATTCCTGCTTTTTTCTTGTTTTCCCATACTTCTACCTTTTTTTTTTTTTAGATATTTCTCCTGATTTTTTTATGAATTTTTAAATACTATACTAATAGAAGATATACTCAAATATGCTGCCACCAGTGAACAAAAATAACATTGTTTTTCTCCTGTCATTGGTTAGTTACATTTAACTTGATAAACTTTCAGACAAATATAAATTATGACTTTTTAAAACTTGCTATATGCAAATTTTCTGTTTTTATTTTTAAATAATGTAAAATCTGCTTCTATTAGTATGGTATTTTGTATCAAATATAAACCACAACTTTGTACTGAAAGCTAAAGTTATTGAAATTTCCATTAATTTCATTACTGTGCTACAACTATCATGTGACTTTAAAAATAAAAATTTGATATCTTTACATATTAAAAAAAAAAAAAAAAAAAAAAAAAAAAAAAAAACTTTGAGCCAAAACAATTATTTAGTGAATTAAATTAAGTAGATTTCAAATGACTACCACATAGAAACAAGATACATTTAACTAAATATTTTTTCTGGTTCAAACTTTATATATTTATTTTTTTTAAAGGCTTGATGTTGGTAAAATAACTTGTAAAAAAAAATACAAGTAATATTAAAACTGGTAAAATATAGTTGCCTTCTTTTTATTTTAGGAACTTGGCAAGTCTGTGTTACTATCTTTTTTGTGATAAAGCAAACAAACTTCTTAATAACACTATAATTTCAAGAGATGTGCTAGGTCTTTCGAAATAACTTTTCTTTCTTTATCAGGTGCAAAAGACATGCTACCACTTGGAAGGCAGGAGCAAGACAAAAAAAATTGGGAAGAAATTGGGATAAGTTAAAGGAAACAGCCATTAGGAATGCAGGAGGCATCGGCCAATCACAAGAGAGCATTACTCTAGCAGAAAAACACTGAACATAGGCAGAATTATGAAGCAAACTGAATAAATGATTGTTAGAAAAGATAAAGGAAATTACATGCAAATATAAGATATTTATTTAATAATAATAAAAAAAAAATACAAAAATTAAATTATTATAAACAAATTCGTTGTAATAATAATAAAAAATAAAATAGATTAAAAATTAATGATATATACAAAAATATTTAAAAGAAAAAGAAATTAACTGGTTGAACAGAACAAGTTTTTCCAAACTGCAGAGAGCATAATAGAATCAGATTTTTCATTAACTTTAACCTCACAATTAAGATAAATGGCTACATTTTCAAGAACGTACATTTCTGGGATGCTACTGGCATTAAAGATAATTTTAGTATTGTGAGAAATTCACTATATCTCACCCAAAACCCTTGTTTGTAAACCTAAAACTAGGTATAGGCAGATCCCATGTGTTTGGGATTTTTTTCCAAAATAAAACTAAGTCCAGTAATTGCTGGGATATTTCAAAAGTTTTGCTCAATCATCACCAATCTTACTACTTGAAGGTTTGAAGACAGCTAGATGAATGGATAGAGCCGAGTAGAATCTCTTTGGTCAGATTGCCCACACCAGGTACCGTGAGAAACAAGGTGACCTCAGTTATTAGAGAATGTACGTAGGAAATCCCTTTTCCACTTATCACAACAGACTTTTGTTATTACCTCATCTGAAAGACTTTTTAGTGGCTGGAGAGAATCCTATTGTTCGAGGGGTAACACCGAGGATAGATGAAGGAAAAAACAGAGTTAACAGTAAAGAGTATTCAAGGTAGGTTAAAGATTTTTCTCAACCTAAAAGACGGAGTCATAACTCTGGGAAAAATTACTTTCAGGTGATTGTTGAATCACCGGGCAGAGAAAACCTTTCTCTAACAAACTTTGAGGTTGTTACATGACAGCCTTGTGAAGCAAGCATGGACATTCTCTAATATTGCTCAAACAGTGACTATTTTGATCTCCTTCTCGTATTCTAGAGGAGATTGACAGAATTTGTAATCTTTTACATTTTGTGAAGGATCAGACAAGCAGGCCGACCCTTGACTCCTGCTCCTACCTTTGGAGGGGAACATTGCCTCTGTTTATCTTTTAAAGTATAGACTATTAATAATGCTGGATACTTACGTAACTGTAATATAATCATAAGCTGAAAGAACCCATAATATTTTATTGTTGTGCAATTCTATTAATCAGGAATTTGTATTTACATTTTTCTGAAGTGCTGAATTTAATAAAATTCATTTTGATGATTTACGGGAGCAGTACATTTAAAGGTCCTACACTACCCCTTTAATACATAACATCTTGGACCTGTCACAGTGTTTTGAAAATTAAAACTATGACTGGAATTCCAAGAAAGCTTGGCAATAGAAGATTTGGAAATTTCTTCATTAGACATAATAGGAGTGTTCTGTTAAACAGGTTTTAAGATTTATTTTAGAGTTTTACCTATATAAGATAAATTACAACCATTACAAGGAACATTATATATACCCCATTTGCAAAGATGAGGAACAGGGGACTTAATGGAGGGGAACTTAAGTTGATAGCCAGTAGCACAAATTTGTTTATAATATTTTAATTTTGGAATTTCTTTCTTTTACTTTTTTATTATTATTATAATATACATATCTTATATTTAATTTTCTTTATATTTTCTGACTCTGTCGTTTATTCAATTTGCTTTATACTTCTGCCTATGTTCTGTGTTCTCCTGCTTGAGTAATGCTCTCTTGTGATTGGTTGATATCTTCTGTATTCCTATTTTCTTACTTATCCCCTTTCCTTCTGATTTTCTTTTAGTCTTGCTCCTGCCTTCTAAGTGGTAGCATGTCTTTTGTACCTGATGAAGAAAGACAAAGTTCTTTCGAAAGGCCTATCACATCTCTTAAATTTATGGTGTTATTAAGAAGTTTGTTTGCTTTATTATATGTGTTAATTATATTAATATATTTTTGTGGTCTTTAAAGGGTTGGTAAAATGGATATAACTTAGTTTCCTTACAAAATGCAAATATGATTTTCTTTTCAGTTATTTTTTTATTTTTTAAGTGATTGTTAACATCAGAAATTTATAACATACCCTCTGATATTATAGTAATTTTTTTGTTGTTGTTTTTAAAGCATCACAGTTTTACATTTTCCAAAAATGGAATGCGAATTTCAATTATTTTAATATAGTCTTTAAATTTGCCAGCATCTTGTTAATCATTTGAATATGGTATAAATTTTATTAATGCTAAAGTATTTATTTCATAGGAATGGAAATGAGACATTACCATAAAGAAATAAAATGGCTGTCTAATGGTGGTAAAGATGCAAATCAAGCTACCACGTCTAATGGCAATAATACTAATTCCTGCTCTCTTCTGCCAGTTTCTGTACAGCAAAGGTGTGCTCTTCTCAAGGCTTCAGGTGTGAATATTGATTATAAAGAAATAAAAGATTGTAATAGACTGAGATCATCTAGAGCCGATTGTGGCTGTAAATGTATACACTCTTGTAACCCTGACACCTGTACATGTTCTATAGAAAATATCAAATGTCATCTCGAGCGTACTTCATTTCCATGTAGTTGCACTAGTGATAGTTGTAGAAACCCAAATGGCAGGATTGAATACAACAAAAAAAGTATGCACACTAAAATACAAAATATTCTTAATAACATTAAATGAGTAGTACTAAATGTACATAGAATATTTTTTTTTTATTGAATATTTTGTAATTTTTATGTAATTACTTTATTGTATCGCAAGTTAGCGTATATTAATTCTTAATAATTCTTAAGAATTCATAAACATAATCAAGAACATAATAATTCTTAAGAATTCATAATAATTCTTAATTGTATAAGAATGTTGATATTTTAAACTACCTACACTCTTCTACAGTTCTCTATAAATGGCATGCACAGTAAAATGGTGTAGGTGATTGCAATCTTAATCATCTGAAATAAAAACTTATATTGATTCTTAAAATATATTAAATTTGTTGAAGGCCAAGCCTACTAATAAGATAAATCAAAATTTCACAAATGGCGGCTGTTTGAAGTTCATTTTGGGCATTAATTTTTCCTTTTCAAATCTAGTTAAAATAAGAAAATTATTAAAAAAACTCAAATTTTTTAAAGGTTTTTGTCCTCCAATTAATTTCTGAAAGTTTTCTGGGAGAACCTTCATTTAAGACAAGATGTTCTCTTATTTCATGGTGAAGGAAATATATGTATTTTTATCATACTGTACTCTTAAACAATGATTTATTATCAGTAATAAGAATATGTAAAGCAGTTATGTTAGTATCAAATTAAAAAATATGTTACTTATAATTCATTAACTTAGCAGTTGTAAAATATAGCAATGTTTGGGACCAAAGCTTATGTCTATTATTAAAGTTTGCAGGTTGTATATATTATAGAAATTTGCAAATTATAAGTCATTGTTTGTTTATATTTTCTTTTTGCAAATACAAAATTAAGAATCTTTATAATTGCATGAATGAATGTGAAAATGGAAAGATAATTTCATATGTTTTGTAGTAAATTATGTAAAATGTCTCTTCAATATTAAAAATGTTTAGCAATTCTATAAAAGTAAATAACGCATAGCAATAAAATAAGAGTTTATATTTAAATATTCAAATCTAAATGTATATTCATCACTGATTAGTTTTAATTTTGTGAAACATTGATATAATTGTTGTTTGTTTTTATACTTTAGAATTATATTTGGAAGTTATGCAAAAATGTAATTTCCAGTCCAGCCTGTTTTGATAAAAAGTTTATTATTTTTTTAATTAATAAATAGGTACTTTTTTATATGAATCTTTGTTATATGCAAAATATTCTTTGTTTTTTTCTTCATTAAAAAGTTCATTAGTTGTATCAAGTTTTATAATTCTACAAATTTAACAGATGTTATGCAGCTGTCATTAAAAAAGCTTAATGTAACTTAAATCTTATTATTAATGTTGTTTTAAGATAAACATGTAAATAACTAGAGCTCTTTCATTTGTTTTAATAAATCATCAGTAAGTAAACTTTGTATCAGCTTGATTTTTTCAATACCTCTTGTTATTTCTTTTCACAATAAAATGCAATATTTGTATAATTTGTAAAAAGTAAAAAAAAAAAAAAAAAAATTTTTTTCTATTTGAATCAGATTTTATAAAGTTTAAATTGATTTTTTTAATGTGTTAAGGTACTTAATGGCTACCAAGAATTGTAAGTTTCCAAAACAATTGAGCCTCTAATTAGGAGCATAATTTATATTTTTACATGTTAATTGGATGCTTCATCATTCCTTGCCAAACATAAAATCTCATAATTAGGTAATTACTCAAAATACAGTTTTGACCATCAAAAGGTAAATGTTCTATGCTGATGTATTGCATTTTTAAAAATTGTTTTCTAACAATAATTTTACTCAAGTGAAACTTCAAAGTTTATAGTGTTTTCAAAACTACTTAAAATGTACAAAAATAATTTTTAAAAGGCATCTATCGTTTATTTTCTGATAGTAGAAACCATATTTTGCTAACTATATTAGATGATAAACAATCAACTACTTAGATTTTACCATGTGATTTTCTTCTTGTCAGTAGCTATTTCTTCTTTAACACTCAGATGCATGAGATTTTCAGTTTCAGATATAGAATCAAGCTCATTAGTCACAGCACATTTTAACAAATTAAAATCTTTCCCTATGCACTTCTGATTTAAAGAGGTTTTCAAGGAACTTCTCTTGAGCATAGGGTCATTCCATGTCAGTTCAGGCAGGCTATTAACCCACCATCACAGATATCGTGAAACTCAGTGTGTTTGTTCTTGTTATTAAGATTTAATCACAAGTAAAATTGTTTGCTCCTAGGTGAATTAGTTTTTGATACAAAAAATTATCAACATTTGGAAAATTGTCATGAGTTGACATGCTTGACTGTTTGATTTTCAAAGGTAGTGCATCATAAATAAATTCATATATCAATATCTTATCAACAAATCATCTTTAATAATTTATATATGATAAATAGAGTACAAAAATTATGAAAAAAATAATTACTGTTACCTAAGCATTTTAAGTGTGTTGTATCATGAAATAAAAATAGTAGGATTTTGTGTGTTTTTAGTAGTATTTAACATTAAAAAAATATTTTGGGTGGCATTCCAGATCAAATCACCCAGAGTCATTCTATGTCATTTTACCCAGGCCATGTAACCAGCCATCACATTTTTCAATGAAACAGAGTGTGTTTGTTATTAATATTAAGATATAATCACCATTAATTGTCTTGCTCCTTAATGAAGTAGTTTTTGATTGTTTTCATTTTATATTTGAGTTGTTCATTTATTCAGCAGAAATCACAAACATTGCAGTGAGCCTAATTTGTTAACTGTTATGACACCTTTAACCCTTTGACTACAGGATGGGATACAGGGTGACTCAGCCAGTAGTTGATCAAATAAAGTCAGTGCTACATTGTTTTTATTATATTTCCTTCCTGTTAAGTTTTAAAAGTAAACTAACATGATTGCTACAACCCTTAATGAATGTCCTATAATGGATAAAAATGAAATTCGCTGAAATTTAACAGCAACAAAATTATAAATAAATAGTTTTTTTAACTGTCATTTTTCCAGTGGTTGATTATGAGAAAGAAGTCAATCGAAAATCTAAAAATTAATATTTAAAATATCATTCTTGGACTGTGATTAACAATAATTCTTATGAAAATATTAGTTGAAGTAAGCACGATGGAAGTGGATTATTTTAACTTGCCGTAATTGTCTCCAACTAATCAAAAATTAAATTTTGACACTTTTTAATAAAAATAAATCATAAAATGGCTTCTCCTACAGTGGACAGCTGACAACAATGTGACAACAGATGTACCAACATTCAAACAAAAATATTATGTCTAGTGCCACTTATAAAACTCATTTCTGCCTGAAATGGCACAATATTTCAAAAATTTGATCAATTACTGGTATGATCATCCTATACATCCCAGTGGATTAATTTTTATTTTACCTGTACCCCTTTTTGAAAAATAATCTCTCTCACATAATTATTATTATTACTTTTTACGTTACATCTCTGACTAATGCTTAGTGTAGAATTAAACAAGAACAAAAAATCATGCACCAAGCATAGATTATGTAACACTTTCCAACACTTCAAAAATAATTTTACAAATCTTTACTGTTTTATAAGTTGAAAGATGGTATTTAAATAAACAATTTGGAAAATGCATAACATATTTAAAAACCCAATTTCAAGAATTACCAAAAATATTAGAAAAAATATCCAAATTCTTTTGTGCATTGTATATGATCTATAGATTTTTATATATACTACATAGAATGCTAAATTTTAGTCCAGTTAGGAAACGCATAGCACAGTTTTAAATTCCCCTTATGGAATTTCTGATAATAAACAGAAATGTACTCGAGGACTTTTGTGCTGCTCTGTATATGATTTATAGAATTTATACACACCAAGTAATAGACAAAAAATGAGTTAAATTTTAAAATGCGTACAGCAACTGAAAACACACTTTCAGCAATTATTGTTAACAGACAGTACCGAATATTTTGTGTGTCCCTGTAAATGAACGATGAAGGCTATACGCACAATATTGTATTGTTTGCCTCTTGTAAGGTGCCTTGGGGATATATATCAATTTCAATATGTTTGAAATGGTGAAACAATGTTAAAATAAACCGTAAATAATTTTTCTCTATATACTGTAATGTAATGGAATTCTTTTGAATGCCCCTGTAAAGGAACTAAAAGTGCTATGCCCACCATATCCTATAGTAAGCCTCTTGTAGTGCACCTCAGTGATATATACTAATTTCAATATGTTTGAAATTGTGTAACAACGTTAAAATATACTGCAAATGCTGCATTCCCATAGACCGTAATGTGATGAAATTCTTTTGAGTGTCCCTGTAAAAAAAATTTAAGTGGTACACACTTCATTTTCAATACTGAACATGCCATAATAAACCTCAATAACATATATCAATTACATGACAGTCCAAATATATTTACGCGAGTTAGAGCACGGACAGACAGACAGACAAACCGAATTCATAAACACTTTTCAACTATGTTGACAAGTGTTAAAAAAGAAATTTGAACTTTTTAGAAGACTTAATCCCCAGAGAATTTTACACGAATCATTCTGTCTTATAATAATAGCTGTAAAAGTCATTGAAATAATATTATATAAGCATTTAGTTTTTTTTTCATCATGAATAATCTAAACAAATATAAATAAATCTACAATACTTTAAATTCACCAGAATATTGTTTACATATTAACACCAATGTTACAATGTAGCCTTATCTAACATGTGCCTTCACTGTGGCTTACATAGAACATAGTTTTTTATTAATTTTATCCTCCTCCCCTGAAACAATTGAAGTAACAACTCAATTTAACACAAATTTTTGCTATTAAATGTCTGATGTTCTTGTGTTGCTAAGAGTTGTCAGCGGGCCTTAAAAAATCTCATTGCTTGTTTGCCACCACTTTTGTTAAATAGTTCCCTTTTACTTATATACTACCACTAGAATTTACTTAATTATTAAATAAGGTGAATTAAAACATTTTTTAAAACAATCGGTGATTATATGTAGAAAAAAAAAAGAAACTTTTCTTCATCAATTATAAACAGGTGCTACTGATTATAGGTGATATTGATATTTTAATGACAAGTACTCTCTTATTTTTTTCTCTCTGATGAGCTAGTTTTAAAAAATGGTAGCAATAATGCAATCTGAATTTTAAAAATCTCACCTAACTGGCAACTCTTGTAGTAGCATATTATGCTACCAGGGGCATTAGAGAAATACTCTGAAAAAAAAAGAAATTTGTTTGTGAACAAAAGACATAAATTATTTATTATTACTTGCAAACAATTCACTTCTAGATATAAAAACCTCTTCAAAGAGAAACAAATCTAGTCTCACCTTTTATTCATGTTAAGGGTGTTTGTTATTAAAATATCAGTATCACCTGTATGACAGTAACATAAGTTTATTAATTATTAAGAAAAATTTCTTTTTTTTTTTCTACATATATGTAAGCACTGATTGTTTGAATTTTGGAGAACAAATGTTATGGAAAAATTCATACTTTTCATTTCACTTTTTCTTTTGCTGCTTCTTGCTCTCTCCTGTTTCTTCGCCACTTTCCTGCAGAGCGACATTTTTTCTTGCTGTTTACAAACTTGTTCTACTTTATTGTTTACAAGCTTATAAACAATTATTTAAAGCTTACATTTGTTAGAAAGGTATCTTTAGAAACACTGTAAATTATGTTCATCATAGATTTTAACAGTTTTTTACATTATTTTAAAAATGAAAAAAATTTATGATTTAAAAAAATTGCTTGATTAAAATTGCAATTTTAATCATCTGATTAAAATGATTGACATCATATTCAGGTGTGATCAAATTTAGTTTAATTCGATAGATTTTTCTTATGGGCCGATTGGCTTAGAATGAGATATTCCTTTATTATTATTAGTCCTTATCATTGCAATTATGTCATTAGCATTGCTTATAAAAACTACAAAATATATAAATAAAAACTGAAGATAATAATCATTAGAAAAATTAAAATGTATATCTTTACCTTCATTTTAAATTAAAATATTTTTGATTAACCTCAATGCTCTGTTTTTATTAAATTTTTTTTAGTTTTATCTAATTTCAGAAAATGTTCTTAGGTTTTATTTCCTAGGTAAATATAAATAGTCATCATGATTAGGAATTACACATATCTAAAGTTAATTTCTGATCATTTAAAAATTTAAGCTCCTCAAATACTGTTTAATTTCTGCATGAAACAAATATGGGAACAGATGTACCATTCGCCCTCAGTCTGCCATCTTGTTTTTTAAATCAAAACAGATTTGTTTTGTTTCTCATTTCCAAAATAATTTTCACCTATATTTACTTATTATAAACACGTTATCTAATTTAATGGACTAATTTATTTATATTTAATAATAAAAGTTTAATAATAATAATAATAATAATAATAAAGATGGCAGACAGAGGGCGAATGGTACATTTAAGCCCAAATATGTTACAGGAATCGCATAAAAAGGCATCATTTGCATAGTTAAAATTAAAAGTTTGCCTTTAGTGGAACTTTTAGTATTAAGATGTTTATCATTTTTGACCAGGAATTACCTTTGGTAACTACACCTATTTGATAATTAATTTAATTTTTTTTTTTAATCTTCTATACGTTTTACAAAATAATTCTTATTTTCAAGCTTTTAAAGCAGTAAAAATAGTCAGTAGTGCAGAGCAGTCAGTAGTGCGGCAAAGTCATTTCAGCATCATCTCATTATAAAGTTTTCTATTTAAAATATCTCCATTCCCCAAACTTCTTACACACTTAAAAAAAAAAAAAACTTCACAATAAAGACATCACAAGATGGCCTGTGATGGGCAGTGATTTGAATCAAGTTTTTGTTATAATTTGAATCAATATTTGAAATTAAATTAACTCTATAAGTAAATTTATTTAAATGTGTTAAAATATTTACGGGCTCATTAGTATCTAAAAAAAATTACTCTGAAAGTTTTGATAAAGTTTTAAAAGAAGTTGCTAATGTTCCTATAGATTTAAATAGTTAGCCAAATTTTGCTCATATTTCTACTGCTCACAACAGACAATACAAAATAATTTTAATAAGATCAGTGATATTAAGTTTCAATGTAAATTTTAAAGTGAAATGTAAAAAATGTAACAACCAGTCTAACAGCTTGAACTATTAAAAAAGCATTCCACTTGTTGTAATTATTCCAAAAATGACTTGTTAAACTCTGAACTTATTATATTAATATCGGCTTCTTATTCTATTTCTCATACATGACATGAAAATTGTCAATCTAAAGAAACTGTCATATGTGTCATATCAGCTATGAGTTGGCTAATATTACATCCTCAGTTTAGATCACCACTGAAATAAAACAATATTTGTAAAATAAATATAATAATAATAAAAATAGGTTAAACAGTTTGCTGCGAGATTTTGTAGTTGCAATGAATGAATTTTCAAAAGATCTAACATTAAAAGTTAACAATGAAAACATTTTGTGCATTTATTTTCTTATAGCTACTCCAGCTGACACTCTTGCTTCAAATCAATTATGAGGATTTAAAGAGTGGTTACAGAAGCCACTAAATGTTGAACTGTTAAACATTTCTGTAAAAAAACAGAAAAATAACCAATACTCTCTGTAAATTTACACTAGTTCTCAGTTAAATGCATTCGATAGAGTTTCTCAGTCATCATTTTACAGACATTTCCCTTTTCTTATATCAAATCCCTTGTAAGGATTTCCGTGTCTTTATTTAAAGATATTTTTAGATTGTTATAACCTGTAATTCAAAATACACAATTTTAATTTTTTTTTACAATTTTATTAAAATATTAAAGAAGAAAATTTGGTTTAAAAATTTTTTTAATAAAAATTAGAATATTTTAAAAAGGGAAAATTCATCTCTGCGGAGTTAGCGAGGATTTTTATCGACTATCATTTTGATCAAAAGGTGGAAAAAAAGTGTGATTAATAAAAGAATAAATTTTTATTTCAATCTGGATTTACAATTTAGGTATGATAATTTTGAAATGTTATTTTAGTCTATTTTATAATTTTTGTTACTATTTATAAAAATGTATAAGAAAGAAAAATGCATCAAGCATAGAGTACAAAACACTTTCAGAATACTCTAACAGAACATCACAAATTAAAAAGGTGAAAGAAGATATTTATTGCTGGGAAAACTCTTTTCTAAAATTAGTTTGAAAGATAATTTTCACATACAAATAAGAAAATAACTTCAGAATACTCTAACAGAACATCACAAAGTAAAAAGGTGAAAGAAGATATTTATTGCTGGGAAAACTTTTTTCTAAAATTAATTTGAAAGAAAATTTTCACATACAAATAAGAAAATAACTTATGTGATGTAGCTGTGAAATCCAGCACAAAAATAAGGAAGCACGCTGACTTACAAGAAAACATGTAAGAAAATTTAAATTTTTATATGCACATGCACACAGTGACCAACACTAAATATACCATGAAACTAGGCAGAAATCAAAGCCTTTTTTCTCCCCTGAAATGTATGAATAACAATAGTAATTTCATTTATAAAAATCAGCTGCCTATTTTTCAAAAAACTGAATAAAATTATGCAAGTTAACTACATATATATATATGTATAGAAATGTATATGTACAATAAATTTGGCTTATAAGGATCACAATCTCCCTCAAATCCCCATAGCTTGAGACCAGAGGTTGTGCGCAGATTTTAGAATTTTGTGGATTTCTGGTCACTGTTTTGTTTACATTTTTTAAACATATAATAATGTAAAAATGCACTCGAAATTATAATGAATGATTACAATAAAGTAAAATATTAAAATAATTCAGTAAAATAATAAAAAATTAAGAAAATTTAAAACATGATTAAAATTTTAAAGGTAAATGTCAAGTATTCCTTCTAATGCACATTACCGTCTATGAGTTTAATGGGGTTCTGAAATAACCTGCTCAACAAAGCGAAAATTTCTGACAAATTTTCTGATTCATTTTTAAACATAAAGGCATAAAATTGGCAGGCCTGATTATTTAAACGATTTGGAATCAAAATGCGTTTTCCATTTTTTGATAAATAAATTACTTATCGAGTTGCAAGTGATTGGTGTCGCGTGACGACAAGATTTTCCCCTTTCTCGTGCTGCCGCGTCTGGAATTTGGTTTAAAATGCCAACTTTGACAGTATTTTCTGAAATATCTTCTGTCTTTACCAAAAAATGAAAAATGTCTTTTGGTTACAAGGTTTCTGAAAATAAGAACACCTGCCAATTTCATGCGTTTCCAAACAAAAATGAATTTTAAAATATGCTAATTTGGATTCGAGAACAGACTTAAAGTCTGTGATGTCTGTAGGCATAACAATGAATTCCAATACCGTAAAATATCTTTGTGGGCTATCTAACAGCCAGTGTTAGGGAATCGGTCTTCCTATTAATAGACTGATATGCCTAGATGTTTTCCTGAACCTAACCGCAAATTTTCAAACTTATAATACTAACTTAGAACAAAAAAACTTACATTTTTACTAAATATTTAATTTTGTGAATTTTTCTGTCCCTTATTGTGTTTAGTGCCCCAGGCAATCGCCCCGTAAGCTAGATATGGGTGTAAAAAAAAGCAATTAGTAAAAAATATATTTTTAAAATTGCTTATTTTCCACCCCTTAATTTTCATTGGATTTTCGTGAATTTTCGCAATCGCTCTTCGAATTTCGCCTTCTCTACCCCCCCCCCCCCCCCCCCCCGGCCTAAGTTTCGGCCCTGGCGAAGAGCCAGTTTTACAGTTACGATCACTAAGCTAGAAATACGAGTGATTAAACACGTCTATGCCAAGTTTTCGCCAATAGCGGTAGGGTTACAAGCAAATCACGAGATCTATGTTTCCGAATCCGACTGTCCATGTCCAAGCTTTCCTCAAAGCTAACCCGGCTTGTCATTTTCGGTAGCAGTTAATCGCAAAGAATTCCACAATTAGCCGAACCAATCAACGCTCAGTACTGATGCGAGATCTCTTGGCCTTCCGTGAGCGTAAACTCCAACAGAGTAAGATCGCCAAGGTTAGAATAAGATCGCCAAGGAAGCCAAATACATTTTGGTGCATTTTCTCCTGTTTTATGATCAACTTATAAAAACTTACAGGAAGCAGTGGCGTATCTGGACTTATCAATTCAAGGGAGGGGGGGATCGCAACAGACCGGGGAAAATTCCGTTTAAGCAGTTTTTTGTTATAACAGATAGCGCATCCCTCATATTTCAAATCTGCTAAAACGGAATCACATTGGGTCAAAAAAAAATCCGTTTTAAATAGATTCCCGTTTTAACAGGTAGACTTGTACTGCATTTGCTTTCATTGTAACCATAAAAACTTCACCTTTAAGTCAGATTCCGTTATAGACAGGTTTCACATGTTTTACTGTAATTGCATTTTAATGTTTTCATTGGGATCATAGGTTTTTTTTTTCTTTTTTTTTTAGGAGAGCTCATTAAATTTTTTATAGATATAAAAGGCAAAAGTAATATTAATTGATACAGATTTTAAACAGTTAAAAAAAATGTAAAATGCCTTTAACAAACACACATTTTGTTAGTTTAAATTGGTCTTTGTGAGTTATCCAAACGGGTTACTTTTCACACAACTCACGAAGTCGAATTTAGTCTTAAATGAATTAACTTTGTATGTTCTCATATTCAGAAAATATGAAACTGAACAGTATTTTCGATATTTCGATAAATGCAAAAGATATTTCAGGTGGTTCTCAAATGATCAGCGGAACAATGAGAAACTTTCTGACAGGATAGCCCTGATCGCAATCGTTTATAAATCAAGATCTAATACATTTATTGAAAAATGAAGCTGTATTCGATTCCAATTCACTTCAAGAATCACGCCTGCCAATTTCTCGGTTTTACGTTTAAAGAGAGTCCTTTAAAAATTAAATATTTAATATAATTTGTAATAAATACACATAACAATCGAATTTCTTTTAAAACATATTTCCTTTTATGTTTATTATATTTTAACACCCAAGGAAGTAATATTTTTTAAAATACATTCTTTGCTGGGGTTGAAATTACTAACACTTTTGAGATAGAAATACACCTTTAATTTTTTCTTCAAGCAGAGTGTTCCAGAAGCTATCGATTTCTATTTTTTACAGTCTTCGTTATAGAAAAGCTCATTCAACACGAATATGACGTTCAGAATAATAATAAAAAATAATTCTATTCCTTTTTTCCATTATTTAAAATTTTATCCTTAAACATAACAATTAAATAATAGCATAGTAATTAAATAATGGTTTTTTTTTTTTTTTTTTTTTTCCGGCGCAATGGTTGAAAACCGTTGCTCTAAGCAGATGATTTACACTTTTGTTAAAGGCATAATTTCAATATGTGTCAGAAAATTTCGTGTTGTCGAACGAGGAAAGATATTTTTTCGAGAATCGCTTTAAGAAAAAAATTACAGTTACAATGTCAACTTTACGCCATTGTTAAAAAGAGGAACAAAAATCTATTTAAAACTAGGTAAATAATTTATTAGTTATATATCTCAAAAGTATTGAAATAATCATGCAATTTCAAGGGTTGATCCAGACAAAATTTGGGGCCTATTTAGGGCCCCTTCACAGAAATCAATTTAATAAAAAGGGTCTCCTTCACAAAAATCAATTTGATAAAATTGCACAAAATTCTTTATAATAAAACAGCCCCCTTCATAAAATTCCTTTTAACAAAATAGGCCCTTTCACAAAATTCCGTTTCATAAAAACTTACTATTTATTATTTATTTATTATTTTGTGACTTTTAAAATGTGTAATTTGTAAACAAACAAGTTCACCAGAGAGGAAAACTTCAGCAAAAGTATTTAAAAAAGTTTTTGTTAATAAACGCTTGATTCGAATTTGAGTAGCTGGATTTCGACTTTCATTACAAAATGTTATTTTTCACAAAAATATAATAAAATTTCACAAAAAATAATCTTTACTTTTCACAAAATGAGCCCCAAGAAAAAAAAAACCCGCATCGACTCTGAATTTAGTCTTTTATCATTAGCTATTTTAAGGTTTAAAAAATCTCTTTCGTTTGTTAGATGTTTTAAAAACTACACGACATTGAAAGAGATCTGAAAGTGAATTATAATTATTTTCTCAAAAACAAAAAAATAAAGAACGGAAATATGGTGCTATTAACCCTCTAAAAAATTTTCTACAATTTGTTTAACAATTCTTTGCAGCGAATAAAGCGTTCACCAATGAATAAGAGGCATTATGACGACTTAAATTAAACAGATCGAAAACTAACTTTTCGCAATTTGTAGTATTTCCCTCGAACCATACACGCGTCTTGTCTGACGTTCAAGGATAGAAGTCACACACGTACCTTGGTCACGTGGCCTAACCCGCCAGATCAGATTTTTTCAGACATTCATATAAAGGTATTGTTTTTGGGTAGAAAAATGAAAGCCGAAATCGCATCGGGAATTCTTGCTGAGGCGAAAAATAATGAAGGTTAAAATGGCTAACCCGTTCTTTTTTGTACAATGCGCAAGCAGACGGAAAAAAATGAAACGTGTTGGGAGGGAGGGGCAGCGCAAGTACTAGGGGGCTGTGGCCCCTCCCTAAAGTTTAAAATTTTGCATAAATTTCTTTTCATAAGTTTGGAGATAAAATGAAAACATATATTTTTCTCGTGTTAATAAGAAAGTTCTGAAATTCAGTCTCGCTACTTTCTGAAATTCCCGCAGTCGTTTTCATTCCAAATGCGTAAAATTTACAGGCATTCTTATGCATATAAAAAGAAATCCAACAGCGGTTTCCATTTTCTTATAAAAGAAAAGATTCTTTTAGAAAATGTCGTCAAATTTAAAGCGTTTTGATCCGATTTTCGGGATATGATAACACAAACGGAATAGTGATCACAGAGAGAGCAATTATCTATAATTCAATATGTATCATATTTATGGGGAAATAGAAAACGGTGTTTGTTTTTTTAAGCTCCTGAAATGTAGAGGTAAATAGGAATGAAAAAGAGATCATTAATGTTCCAGACAATTTTTTATAAAATTTTGAGAACACTTTAAGGCAATTCTCGAAACGATATTTTCCCTCGCTCAAAAGTGTGAAATTTTCTGACTCATTTTTAAAACTTAACAGCATACACTTATAGGCATGATTATTCCAGCAATTTGTAATCGAATTGTTTCTTCCATTTTTCAATAAATGAATTACAACTTGAGTTATTAAGAGGCTACTAGAAGATAATATCTTACGATATCTCGTTCGTATTTCAATATTTTTAAATGATATATATATATATATATATATATATATATATATATATATATATAGATATATATATAGATATATATATATATATATATATATATATATATATATATATATATATATATATATATATATATTTGCATTGGATAGCTGAGATCAATCTCTATGCACGCTCCTTTGTACTTTTTCGATTTTGATCACAATGTTTTATTATTAAGATACTTTCACTTTCGGAGCCGGTTTCGAAAGTGAAAATATCTTCAATTAGAGAAAAAAAAACTGCAACAAAAATTGAAAAACTACAAAGGAGCGTGCATAGAGATTGACCTCAGCTATCCAATGCAAAAAAAAAAAAAAATCATTTAAAAATATTGAAATGCGAACGAGATATCGTAAAATATTTCCCCCATAGGATTAACATTAGCGAGCGGGTGTTTTTCCCCTGAGTGATGTAGCCTCTTAACGGTTACTGTCTCATGACGTCAGTCTTTTTCTTTTCTCGCGATGTCGCGGAATGTCGCGTTCTGAAATTTCGCTCAAAATACTCATTTTTTTTTACAGTATTTCCTGGAAGATCTACTACTTCACAGGAAAATGGAAAAAACTATGTGATTACATAGTTTCTGAATTAAAAAAATCAATTACCCATTTTATGTATTTGCGAACAAAAATAAAACATCATGAGTCAGAAAGTAGCCAGTTAGGATTTGAATAATTACCAGCGTGAAGCACTAAAAAAAGAAGTACGATTAACGTGTTTTATTTATCACTCGTTGACCCGCCCGGCGTTGCTCTGGCCCACCATATACCTCAAACCCAGGGCTTAATTTGTGCCGGAGCTCAGCTCCGGTACTTACTTTTCTATTTTTAGAAATATTTAAATATTGGCCAGAATTCACCGGAGTTCATAAACACTGCGCTCCGGAGCCCAGTGCAATAACGCTTCCGAAAATCAAATCCGAAATGACCCTTTCCTTTCCCTCCTATCTCCAATCTTTTGCCTTCTTTTGCATCAAAACACTTATAAGTGACGTAATGTGTCGCTCACGTAAGAGATGGAGATGAAACAGGCTCGATTTTTATATCAGTCTTCGGGTTTGGGCAGGCTGGAACACGATCTGTGTTAAATTCAAAATTTTATTTTATTTCCATTTCAAATCATTTTAATGTTATTATTTTGATCAGAATAAAGAGTAAACAGAAATAGTGTTTTTCTATTCTGCATATCTGCGAACTATTCATTTTTAGGTGCGTTCGTAATTATATAAATACGTATAGCACCTATTGTCGTCGCTTGGTCCGTCCGTCTGTCCGTCCGTCCGCATATAACAAAGCAAAAACTACCCAACTGAATGGTTTAAAATTTAAGATATATTATCTTTGCAGAATTTTGTCGAGACATTTCAAATTTTATTAAAATCGAATCAAAACTTTAGGAGATATTAATAAAAATATTTATTAAGAAATTTGATTTTTTTTTTTTTTTTAAATCGGTGCTTTTTTCTTATAGGAGCTTCGGAAGTTTCATCGTCAAGCGACCGAGATACTTATTTTATGACAGAAATTAATCTGCAGACGATATAATTCATTTCACAGAATTAAAAATCATCTAGATCTGAATATATATATAACTAGCTATAGTACGAACGCACCTCATTTGTCACGTTTGACGTACAATTTCCAACTTGTTTGTGTTAGCACATATTTCCGAACCCTAATTCTGAGCTTATTTAATCGCAGAATTCAGCGATTAAATAAAATTAAGATTAGGCAAAAGTTACTATTTGGAAGTAATAAATAAAAAGTGGAATAGTTGATAGCTAAGTATTATACGCAGATAGATGTATTTAAAATTTTAATTTTTCTAAATAAAAAAAAAACAATGTTTTAAAATTTGAAAATAATGTATGGAATATAAATATGCAGATTGGAGTAGCGGAGGAGGGGTGGGGGTAAGCTACGGACATTAATACTGCAGAATATTAGGGCTCTGTACTTTTTTTTCTTAGAAATTAAGCCCTGCTGAAACCATGTTGAAAGATTTTATATTATTTAAAGAAAATCATTTCAAACGAACCTAATATAATAACTGTTTTTCAAATATAATCTTTTTGATTAAATAAAAATATGAAATTAGAATGAAAGTTTCTTTTTTTTTTAATTGGATTTTTATTTTATTTTGCATGATTTTCCCATATAGTTCTTAAATTATTCATATGTTTTATACTTCATTTTACAAGTGTACATTTATTTGTAAAATTTATAAATAAAATTTTCTTGTGAAGAATATTCACAAAAAAGGACATTATGAACCGACAGTGGCCCCTGTATTATAGGTTGATTATTTCGAAATGTACCTATTTCAATCATTTCGTTTATCTGTCTATATATAATGCAATATCGATGACGTCCGAAATACTGAACCAATTCGAACTTGGGACAGCGTACTTTAGTTCGCTTACACACAAAAGAAAAAAAAAAAACATGCAAAACTTATCACCATGGTTACCGTCCGAAATACAAAACCAATTCGAACCTAATTGAGACAGTGCATTGATCTTGCAAATATCTTAAATGAGTTCGTTAATCAAATATGTAGCTCTTATAGATCGCCTGCAAGGACACTTAAGTTTTTGGCGACATTCCTTGAATGGTTTGGGTTTGAACCACGTTTGAGCGTCGAAAATGTGTTACAGCCAATGAGCAATATTTAAAATATGATGTAAACAACTTTTAACATTCTTCATATAATTTCCTTGCATACATTTTCAATTACATTTAGTCAACCAAATTTAAAATTTCCCTATGCAAATGACCTTTCTCGCCTATATAGCGAACTTAGAAGGAGTTAGGCTAATTTGTTTAATTGCCGAAACGTCAGTTGAGGCTCATTGTGTGGAGACGCGAAAAGTTTCTGTCTGTTTGTTTATCTATTTGTCTGTCTGTTCCGCGATAACTGCCGTAAAAAAACGTCCGATTAGGTTGATTTTTGGTGGGTTATGTTGGTGAGGTATCCGGAATTAGCTGTATAGTTTTTAGTTAAATTTGGTTAATCGGTTCGAAAAATATAGAACATTTCTTTTTGGGCCATAATGCTTTCCTATGGGAATGCAGACGATTTTCAAATTTCATTTTTAACTGAAATGAAAATCACATATTTGAATAATGGATTTAAAAGTAAACTTATAGATGCTAATTTTTCGATATGGGGGGGGGGGGTCTTAAATATATCCAATAGCTATAAAATTTTACCGATACATCTATTAGAATTTTGAAACTAATTGTTTAATTTATTGGAAATTTTTTTGCAACTGTTCGGGAAATATAAAACGTTTTATTTTCCTATTTTTTTAAAATTTTAAAATGCATTTCTTTTTCTTTCCTCTTCATTTTATTAGTTGCTTAGCAACCATATAATCAAAGAATATCAAAATAATTCAATCAAATTCAAGTAACTCGCGCTATTTCACTGCAATATTTTATTAGCAAAATAACTTATTTCCATAAGTTACTTTCGTACATGAGACTTTATTCAATTTATCCATCAGATGAAGGTCTTTCGTGGTTGACAGGTAAGTAAATATTGCTATTAGGATATTTAGACAACATAAAATCCTTATCGCAAACAGTTGCTTATCCTAATAAAATCACTGTGCAAAACGAAATACTAGATATACTAGAATCATTCACACAATCAATAGGAAATCACGAATATAAATGTAATAAGATTACGGGGGGTTGAAGGGGCCAGAGCCCCCCTGAAAAAATGAACTTTTTTATCTAAAAAATGACAAGAATAAGAAGTTTATAAGACGAAAAGTATAAAGATGAAACGTCGCGCTTCGCCACATAAGAGACGCCGCAAACTTAGACTGCAGTTTGATCGGTCCTTCACTACTTGAGTACCGTTTTAAGGCTCGAACAGTGCGTACAGTGTTGAATCCAGACACTCTTCGCCGGTAGGGATTACTGTGGCTCCGGGGGGGGGGGGGGGGATGGGGGGGACATTGTCGTGTTCCGGGAGGGAAATTGCACATTTTAACCATTAAAAGCATAAAATCTCAAATCTTCCGGGGGGGGGGACATGTCAATGCTCCGGGGTGGATTGTCCCCACCGGGTCACCCTTTGAATTCAACACTGAATGCGTAGACTTACCCGCGGGTTCTCTTTTGTGGTCTTTCGGAATCTTTGATGTTTTATGACTTTCTCAGGATTTCTAAAGTTCAGAGGTCATAGAGGGAGCAGTTGACAGTCGTTGACAGTTTATGTATCAGAACGCAAATTTTTCCCCGTTCACTCTCCAAAAGTCAATCTCGAAAACCGAATCTTCCCTTTCTTTTGTCCCTGACCTCAAATTGCTTCCAGAAGAATGGGAAGATTGATATCTCAGACTGACTTGCAAGTTTGTACGCTAAACGCAGCCGTAACTTTCAGAGTTAATGGGGTTTGATGGTGCTCGAGGTTGTTCTCTTTCTTAACAACGCCTGCTAGAGGCGGTAGTAGAGGCCTGCTAAATGTTACTCTAGAACTGCAGCAAGAAGAAATTTATCCCATACAGATTATTTAAAAAAGAAACCACCAGCGACTTGAAACTGTATAAAGCATGGTCTTAGAATAAAAAAATCCCTGACGGCTCTGCCTGCAGGCACAGGTAGATTTCGAAGACGCAGACCGTGGGGTGCCTGTCTGTTGGTAATTGAGGAAGAAATGACCTTTTGCCATGATGAGGAAGTTGGGACCGCCCACTTCGAAATCTAACTTGTTTGCAGGCGGAGCCGGCAGGGATTTTTTTGTTTTTATTTATTTTTTTGCTATAAAAAACTTGTCAATATAAGAGTTTTAGATAATATTAAGAGGATTTATAATAAATTTAAGCGAATTTGATATCTTGTGAATTGACGATGTTATGAATTTTTTTCTTCTAAAACCCCCCTTTCCTCCCCCCCCTTGGGGCCATTTTTAATGATATCAAAAATCTGTTATACATAACTTTTCGGCCCTTTTCCTAGAAGTAATAATAACTTTAAACGGATTCAATACGTATCATAATTAAGAAATTATGGGTTTTTTTTCTGTTTTCACAAAAATCCCCCATTCTCCCCCCCTCCCCCCTGAATTTAATCATTTTACTTACATCACAACATCATTTCTACATCATAAATAATACACTCTTCCTTTTTGTCACACAATGTCTTATTATACATTGCTAATTATTGTACTTGTCTTCCCATATCATCTTTTTTATATTTAAATTTTATTTATTTCATTAAGTTTCCTCACATTTCAAATATTATTTGCTTTGTCAATATATGTTTATTTTTCTCTCTTTTTATTATATTTCATCTTCATCACTAACAGATGGCAGCACTAGAATTTTTTTAACTTGTCTACACTTTTAAATTTTACTTATAATTTTCTGGGATAGATGGCAGCACTACATAATTTTATTTTATACTATCACTATTCTCAGCAAAGTTTTGGGCTTTCATGTGCAGCCATTTTGAGCAGGTGTATGGCTAAATGTCAAGTAACTACAATCTTTTTACATCTACGTATCTACATTCAAATTTGTCCTTTTTGGTGAGTCTTGAACATTATATTATGTTCTATTTACTATTTAAGTTGAATATTTTTTTATTTATCTAATTTCTATAATAGTTGCATATTTATTTATTTATTTTGCTATTTGAACCTCATGTCGGGTTTTACTTTTCTTGTTTCATTTTATTTTGTCATTTGAACCTCATGTCGGTCCTTAACTTTCTTGTTCCATTTATATATGTTATTAGGGGCTTAATATTGTGGATTTTAGGCATAATGCTGACAATATTTTTTGAAATAACATATACTTACTATGAATATTCTTATAAAGCCCTTCTGAAGATTCTATAAGATATTCATAGTTTTCCAATTTTGTTTTTCTAATTTTTGCTTTTTCTTCCTAAGTATAATTCCTTCAGCGTCCATTCCACTGCTTATTATGGTGTTTTATCCTTCGTTCTTCACATGTGTATTCATTTATATATATATATATATATTATATATATAAGTATATATACGTAACACCAACAAAAACTATGAAATTATGAATTAGTATGTAATAATTAATTGACAACGATAGTGTTCCCCAACACTCTGAATATAGAGACCATATTTAAAAGAAGAAAAAGGAAAAGAATTAAATTAAAAATTGAAAAAAGGAAATTTGTGGAATTCAGACAGAATTTCCAAGTCCCAAATACCTAAATACTACAAATAAAATGTGTGGTTTCATCGTCATATTAGCCATAACATTGCTAAAGATTATGATTTTGGGACTACCACACCATAATAGAGAATAAAAACTGTGAAAAAAATCATAAAGTTCAAAAAATAATAAAAAGGAAAGAAACCTTACCCATAAAAAAGAGAAAAAAACAGTGAAATTAAATCATAAAGTTCAAATACAACTGGATTAAAAAGGGTATAGGGAAAATAGCACAACATTTACCAGATTATACACACACACACACACACACACACACACACACACACACACACACACACACACACACACACACACACATATATATATATATATATATATATATATATATATATATATATATATATATATATATATATATATATATATATATATGTGTGTGTGTGTGTGTGTGTATACATGTTTGCATAATATATATATATATATATATATATATATATATGCAAACATGTATACACACACATATATATGCATATTTGTATACATATGTACATATATATGGATACTTGTATACACACACACACAGATAATATGCGTTAAATTTTTGTTCTTCGTATACTTGTTTGTTAAATTGTAAATCATTCAAAACTTTTAATAAACTTGTGATTTTTTTAAAACTTTTTTTATTAACTTGTAATTTTTTATCTGTTTGGATATTTTTTTAAATCTTATAAAATATTATATATAATGTATATATATATATACTGTGACATTTTCCCAATATCCCAGCGTAAGTAACTTGTGACCGATCGACCCCCGGAGTTGTCGGGTCAGATCAAAAGGAACGATCAATCTCCTATGCTGAATGGTGTGGACATTTTATGAACAATACTCGAGACGGCATGGCGACTATCCGACGTTAACTAATTATTTATTCTACTTGTGAGGTCGCAGATGGAGAGGTTTTCCCAGAGACTATCGGACGCCAAGGGAAGTCCTTTAAAATATGCGAATGAGAACCAGATATCCACAACGATAGGCTGCCGTAAGTTTAAGAGGCCGGGAGGAACCTTCCCCCGCCCCCTTTTTTCGGAGGCTGGAGGAAGAAGAGAAGACGAGAGGGAGATGGTTTTTCGGAGGCAAAAGGGTAGGACGTGACCCTGAAAAGCGGAGTCTTGCAGTGAAGCGAGAGCGAAGTGAAACGGAGGGAGACAGACGGCCAGGTCTGTGAGAGGAAAACTCGGAGGAGCTATCCGTCTCGATCACCCAAGGACACCCTGTCCTGTTTAAATAGTATCACCGAATACAGAGAACGGAAATTAAGTTTAGAACGAGACTGTCTGGTGTAGAGACCTAAGGAGAAATTAGAGGACTTTATGGAACTTGTTTATAATCACCTGCACCTACGCATTTCATCTTATTTTATTTTGTTCTATTTTATTTAAATAATGAAACCTGTAGGAGAAATGCTCTGTACTTCGAGCTTCGAATAAAGAAACTTTTCTTTCTACAAATCAACTTGAGTAATTACTCCGGTTAGCCACAGCTACCAGTTCGAATTTTATAAATCCCGCCGGAGTTTTTGCAGATGGTGGCAGCGGTGGGATTTAAAGTGGTGAAAGAAACGTGCGTGACAAAGTTTTATGAATTCGGGGCAGAGTAGGACAACTCGCCGAATTTCTTCAGAATCTACACCAGCCGTTGGGAACCTGAATCTACATACCGGATCGGGGCAGAGCAGGACAACTCGCCGAATTCGTACAGAATCCTGTGATAGAGAGACAGATTCCGCTGAATCGAGGAAGATCCACCGACCCCAAAGTGACCCGCCAAAGCCAAGGCAGAGACCCGAGCTGATCCGAAACTGCATCCGCTGAACCAGGAACCAGAAGCATCCGAACTTTGCTGACAGTGTGGAGAGAAAAGAAAGCAGAATCACCACCGAGAATCGCAGACAGAGCTATACCCAGGTGAGCACTTGTTTTATTCTCAGTGGAAGCTTAGTGTGTATATTTTTAATTTTGGACAGGAAGCAATTTTTCTTTAATTATTTGTGTTCGGTAATATAAGTAAAAATCTTAAATATTAATTACCAACAGATGTTTTTTGTGTGTGGAAGGTAAATGAAAAGTGTAACAAACTTTAAATTCATCTTGTTTCTAGTAATTGAAAGATTCTTTTAATATTTTTTTAATTAAAAATTTTTTTTTAGTGAAGAGCAAATTATGATAATTGTATTTTTCGGCCATAATTTTTAATGTGTTTGTTCTCTTATGTTGAAGATTGCTTAGGAATTAAATTTTGAATTTAAATAAGCTGTTAGATTAAGTTGAGGTCTGTCAGTAATTCCGTCAAATTAAGGATATATATGTTTTTTTTTGGCAAATTGTAGCCTATATGTGGAATTGGTTTGCTTGTAATTCAAAATTTTAAAAATCTGTGACCTGCGGTCAAAATTTCATGAATTTATGTTTTTTGGTGTATTTTATTTGTTTCTAATTATTGTTTATATTGTGTGGTGGGGTCAAAATTCTGAATTTTTACAGTGCATTTATGTATGAAATAGAGTAGGGTAAATTATTGTGCCAGGATTTCAAAATTGTAAATATGGCGAATTTAGCAACGTTCAGGAGATGTGATTTGCAGTCTTTAGCTGCGGAATTAGAAATAGAAGTTTTGCCTAAAGATACGATTCCGAAATTAGTAAAAAAAATAACGGAGGCACCCGACTATGAAGAACAAATGGCCCTAAGCCAATTGAAAATTTTTGAGGAGGATCGGCTTGAGAAGGCTCGTCTTGATAAAGACAAGGCCGATAAAGAGTTTGAATTGGCTAAAATCAGAGCAGAACGTGAAAGTGATACAATTACATTATCTTCTAGCCAGATAGAGAAAGAACCAAAAATTATCTTAAAAAATGTTTTACCGAAATTTGAATTAGGAAAAACGGAAATTTCTTTATATTTGGACTTGTTTGAGCGACAAGCTTCGAGGGCCCGAATTGAGAAAAGTCAATGGGTTACAAATTTGATGGGGATGTTACCTTTTGAGTTATCAGAAGTAATCTTGAGAGAACCTACAGAGCAGGCAGATAATTTCGAATTCGTAAAGAGGAAACTATTGGAAAAATTCCGAATTAGCGCGGAAGATTTTCGAATTAAATTCGTAACGACGAATAGAGCGTTGGAAAAAAGCTGGAAAGATTTCGCTTACGAAATAACTAATTATTTTGACCAGTGGTTAGAAGGGATTCAGGTGACCGAATTTAGTCAACTGAGAGATCTGATAATATCCGACCAGATCAAGCGAAAAGTCCCTAGTGAAATGAGACAACATTTCATAGATTCCTGGAGTGATTTAATTACGCCCTTGGATCTAACCCAAAAACTAGATCATTATGAGACGGTTAGAAGAACAGAGATGAAACAGTCCCCGCCTAGATATCCAAATAACGGCAAACAGGTTGAGGGAAACACATTGGTTGATAGACCAGAGACAGAACCCCAAAACGCGGAAATGAAAAGAAATTGGAGGGAGAGGGAAGATAAAAAAGATAGAGATGTAATTTTTGATAAGCGAAAAGACAGGTCTTGTTTCCATTGTGGTAGTTTTTCTCATATCCGCAAATTTTGCCCCGAACTAAAATGGAGTAGTGAAATACCTGAAGTGGTTAATCGGTTGGCTGACCTCGATGAGTTAAACGAAATGTTCCTGCCCTATTTAACACAAGGGATTATAAATGGGAAAGAAATGAAAAATTTTAGAGACACGGCTACGTCGCACAGTGGGAAAATCCTTAAGAAAATGCGAACATAGGGCCAAAAAATAATCTTTAAATAATTAAATTTTTTCAATGAAATATTTTAAAAGAATGTCTACAAAATACGAATATATGTTTATCTTTTAAATTATACAAAATTATATCTTATTTTTACAGCTCGGAATATACATCTTTCAGCAGAGGAATTTTTCTGCGAATTTTAGTGATTTTTAAATATGCTCAGAAATGAAACCTAGGTAACCACTAATAATAACTCGTTTAAAATATCGTTATTAATTTCCTAAAACACATTTTACACCACTACTGATTGCATTTTGATTGAATTTTATGTATCATTTTATATTATGAACAGCCCATATAAAATTAACGGTATCATAAATTTAAAAATTGTGTAACTTAAATTGCATGAAGTTGCGTGAAATTTCAAACACATCTTTGTGTTCCTAAAAGCCTGTATTTTAATGTGGTATAGGGCAATATTTGCGCAAACCTGCGCATTTTTGAAATAAATGGATTTGAAACACTCTAAGTGGCTATCGCATAATTTTCTATTAACGGAAAGCATAGTAAATTGTCTGTAGACAAAAATATTTTTTAATAAATATTATACTGTAAGAATTTTCTAAGATGAAATAATGTAAAAAAATAATTTAAAATTAAACTATAAAACTAAATTCAATATATACACTGTAAAAATATGTCCTGAAATAAACAGGTGTTATTCTGTGAATTTTCCTTTTTTTACCTGAAAAATTCCGTTTTGGGTAAAAAGTGTAACTTTTCCTGAAATTAACGGAAATTTTCAATTTACTGCTAGAGATATAACTGAAAGTTTCCGTAGGTCTCGGAGAACGGAGCTTTTCCGGCGAGACACGTTCTGTTCCGACGCTGATTGGAGGATATATTAGTTTGTCAGCCTGTGTCCTGTCAAAGAAGATGAATTACTATAAGTATCTAGTTTCTTTGGTCCTGTCCTGTGTCAACACCACGACCCCCTTATAGAACTCCTGAAGAAGCAATATGGCCGATACGGTAGTCCGAAGTAACTTGCGATAGCACGTGTATTTTAGAATTTACAATTGTAATAATAAGAAAAGAAACTTTGGATGTAGACATATTTTACAGAATAAAAGTAAGTTTTAACTTTGTTTTTTATATCATTGTTTTAATAACATTATATGTATAATTTCTTTATATGTTTGTAAGATATAAATTTAGTTTTTAAACCACATGTATATTACGACAATAGCTTTCAATCATTTGCCTAGAATAAGTAATTTTGCATTTTATCTGATTATTATTTTACTTCAACTCACTATTTCCTAACCGGACTTTGTTGTTAATTTATGTGTAATATGTGTCTTAAGATAATCTTTATTCATGCAGATTTAAAAAGGAAAAAAAAAAATCCCCGTTCTTTAGCTATATGCTTTATTTCCCCAGCAAACATAGAACTGTTGGCTACTTTTGGGGCCTATATTGGCATTTATGGCCAGTGATGGCACATCCATTGAACAGTATTGGCCCATTGTTGGATGTTTGAAGTACGGCATCACATCGATTCAGGAATACTGGTCCAGTATTGGATCTTTCAAGTATTTTAGGGCTACGAAATAAAGATGGGAAATCTTTGCTGGTCCGTTACTTCCAAACTGTTTAAAGTTCTAGTAAAACTGGATTTTCATTGGGGCATTTTTGTTCAACCAGCAGACCTTAGTTTGTAATATTTAACAATTAGTGTTTGGCAACCGTAGGCGCAAATCTTCAAAGATCTACCCATCTCTACGCACCGTTAGGTTCGGCTTCTGATATTCTGAAATTTGAAGGTAAGATTATTTACTATTAATTAGTATTTTATATTTATTTCTAAAGTTTTCTATTTTAATACATTTATCGGCATTGTAAAAGTGCCTTAGAGTCGTTGGTATTCAACGATTTGAACGAAAAGAGAAGCGATCGCCATTACATTACGCCGTTGCTTTTGTTTTGAGGGATAAATAAGAATGAATATTTTAAAATTAAATATATATTTAAATGTAATCATTATGTATAGTATGCGTATGCTCGTGTAAATATTTTTTAAACTGACCGAACTAACTTTAAAAACGATACTGTTAAAAAAAGTTTAATCAGAACTCAGATAGACTTGTTTATTCAAAACACGTTAGGCTTACTTAATGTTTACTTTAAAACTATGCAGTAAAAATCTATATTTCAGCAGGATCGTATGCGAATAAGTACTTACATTTATTTAATATTTTATTTCAATGTGTTTTGTAGTATTTGTAAACTTTATCAAACATTTTTACCATAATTAATGTTTCAATGATAGAATTCAAATGTGTTTTTTTTCTCCTTCACTGATTGGTTGATCATAGATGGCTTCTCGTAAGAAGTTTTAAATTTTTCAGAAAAACAATTTTATATTGGGTAGATGTGCCAGTAATGGACACCCTTAAGGAATTTCTTTAAAAATTATTTTTTAATTAATAGTTATAATTGCTATATTCCACATTTTTTTAATATTATATTCAGACCAAGTCTGATTATATTAATCTACCAACAATATTTAACCATGCTCATAGTCACATTTCCCAATGTGAATTGAAATTTAATTGTAAATAACAGAAATAATTCAAAACACCCTAAATTCCAGTAATGGACACCCCACAAAAAGTAATAGATAATTGATATTATGATTGTATTTAAAACTAGAATTTAAAGAAAGCATATTAATGAAATAAAAAAAGCTGAATTTTTATGGTTTATTTTTTTATAAACCAAAAACGTTGAAGGTGGCCCATTACTGGCACATCTACCCTATATATAAAAAACATTACAAAGATTTTGAAATTTTTTATTCCTCTCCTCCCCCAAACATTATGTAATGCAAATATACACAAATATACAAATTTTGGAGTCGACAGTCTTTCGTAAAGTTCATAATTATCAATAAAAACTTCCAATTGATCAATGAAAACATCCATTTCTCTTCAATAAAAGTAAATCGTGACAATAAATCATACCGTATGAAAATAAGTATTAAGTAAAAAACTATTCAAAAAACCGAATATTTTGCAGTGTTTTGAAACGAATCTTCAGCTGATAAAAAATGTTCTTTCACCTTTTATAGAAATTCAAAAGACGTTTCGTCACAGACACACACACAACAAAATAAATAATATTTTGTGGTAAGATTTATTTTTAAAACCATGGCATTAACAAAGAATTTACAGTTCTGTCAATAGTTTTAGAAGTGACATATTTTGAGATAATCACTTTCATGGAGCAAATGTGTATAGAAATTTGATCCATGCACGGTTACTTATAAGTCTGGCTTTTAGCAGTTTTCTAATAGATTTCTGTCCATGTGGAGGCCCATGAGCTCTTCTTTCATACTGAATACATGTTAAATCTAACAGGTTATGAGTAACATTTGTTGGAGGCAACTCCATTGCACCATACAATTTCAAATTTTTGATTTGATCACCAAGATCTGAAAGTAAATAATGAATATAGTGTTGACTCTAAAACAAAAGGGCCGCTGGGCGATACACTGTTTTTAAAAGGGACGCTAGTAGTAGAAGAATAAGAGTTTCACGTCAGCAGGAGCCGTGAGCGTGGTGGAGGTGAGGCTCCTGGAGGTGGAATCGGAAGTGATGGAAGATAAGACAGGAAGTGAAAGAAGATAAGACAGGAAGTGAACCGGAAGTGTTGGAAGATAAGAGAGGAAGTGAAGTAGGAGAGGGCTTAATTTTTTGAACCGATAAGGGAGAGAGGGGAGGGCTTATTTTTAGGGGGGCTTAATTTTTTTGTGAATGTGAGGGAAAAAGGGTGTCGCCCTCTACCGGTGAGAAAAGAAAGTATGAAAAAAGTTTGAAAAAGAAGGTTATCTCTGAGATTCGAACCCGGGACTAAAATAGTACCATGGTTTGATCATTGTCGGTGGGTTTAATGATCAAGCCATGGAACTACAGCATTGAAAAGTGTTATAAGCTATTGGTTAAAAAATCACATAATCGTGGGTGTGTGATTTTAAGTGTTTAAAAGTAGATGATGTATATGTGGGGTATCATTTGTAAACATGACTTCGAGAGAGGAAGTGTTGAGTGTTGTGTGTCTCTATATAACAATTTGCATTGTGTATTCGTTGATTTATGTGTTTACCGGTAGTGAAAAATTTAAAGTGGATTTTATACTGAATTTAAATGAAACGGATAATTTATCTGTTTCGATATGATGCGATTCGATATTAACGTCTCGCGTAACAAAATTTTATGTTGTAATGAAGGCGATTTATCCGATTCCAAGTCACGCAGCAAGTTTTGGTGGTGTAAATGCCTTGTATCTTGCTGCCAAAGGCAAAGTCAAGAAGAAGACGATACAGAAATGGTTAAGCGGAGTCGACTCGTACACGCTTCACAAACCGGTTCGAAGACATTTTCCGACGAATCGAGTGATTGTGTATTCGATGGATCAACAATGGCAGACCGATCTGGTGGATCTCATCAGTTTACAAAAGTACAATCAAGGGTTTCGTTACCTACTGACGTGTATAGACATTCTCTCTAAATATGCGTGGGTGATTCCCTTAAAAACGAAACGGGGGGAAGAAGTTGTGAAAGCGTTTCAAACTATTTTTGTAACGAGAAAACCCAAGGCGCTTCAATCGGATGCTGGACAGGAATTTAAAAACCAGCTTTTGCAAAGATTATTAAAACAAGAAGGTATTCGATTTTTTACGACACATAATAATACGAAAGCTTCGGTCGTTGAACGCTTTAACCGTACCCTGAAAACTAAAATGTGGAAATATTTTACTCACAACCATACTTATCGTTATATCGATGTGTTAGACTCATTAGTGGATAGTTATAACCATACCTATCATTCGAGTATCAAGAGAACCCCAGCAGAAGTAACACCCGAGAACGAAAGCGATGTCTGGTTTACTTTGTATGGAAACTTGGAAAATGTGAAAAGAAAACCTTGTATGTTTCAACCGGGTGATGTGGTGCGAGTTTCGAAACAGAAACTGACCTTTGAAAAAGGATACGAAACCAATTGGACGGAAGAACTGTTTATAGTGACAGAGTGTGTCACAAGAGATCCTCCTGTCTATCGAATTAAGGATTTGATGGACGAACCCATCCAAGGCACCTTTTATCCCCAAGAACTTCAAAAAGTCCAAATGAAAGACACTTATACAATTGAAAAGATTTTAGAGAAACGTACCCGTAAAGGTCGAGTGGAATATCATGTGAAATATAAAGGGTATTCAAACAAATTTAATCAATGGATTCCCTCGTCTGATTTATCTTCCTTATAAGGGAGTGCAAGAAGGTTGAAAGCGCATTTAGCAACATGTCGTTCTACTTGACATTACCCTCGGACAGTTCTAGGAATTATTTTCCCGAGAATAAAATTTCACATTTTATTACTCGATTACCCGCCCCTATCGAATTAAGAGGAGAATGGGAAGTGGGTCTTGTGGAATTTATTTACCCGCATACCTGGTATAATGTGAATAGTACGACCAATCTGATTGGATTTGACTTGAACGACGGAAAGACTATTGGTAGACGCATCCCCCCAGGATTTTATGAGACGGTACCGGATATTTTGAAAGCCATCTCTATTAAAGACATTGAAAAAAAGATTTCGTTCACCTATAATAACGTTACGAAGAGAGTGACTATCAACGTGCGAGAAAATGCTAAAGTGATTTTGGAAAACGGTCTGGCACAGATGTTGGGATTCGAACCGTCTGAAATTGAATCCTTAGATGGAAATGTAGAACAAACTGTTATGAGTTCGTATGTAGCAGATCCGTGTGCTCATTATAGAGTGTTAATGATTTATTCGGATATTGTGGAACCACAAATTGTCGGTGATGTGTTAGCCCCCTTGTTACGAATCGTGAATGTAACTGGAAAAGACGGAGAAGTGATTTGTGCGACCTTTGATCGCCCGCATTACATGCCAATCAGTCGAAAATCATTCGACTCTTTAGAAATTGTTATAAGGACGCACCTGGGCGAATTAACACCATTTGAGCGTGGGCGGTCGTACGTGAAACTTCACTTTCGACAAAAATATCTCTCGTGATGTTGGTTCCCTACCAGTGTTGTGCGAAATCTTTTGAAGATTATTATACACAACAGTTGGGGCATGGTTTAAACTATTACCAAGGCGCCCCTTTACAAAGAGGTTATGGATTCGGCGGATTGTTTCGGTCTATTTTTCGTGCTGCGGTACCCCTTTTCAAGTCTGGGGCGAAAGCCGTAGGAAAACAATTGTTTCATACAGGTGTAGATGTACTCAACGACCTATCCCGAGGCGAGAACATTAAAATAGCTGCCAAACGACGATTTAAAGAAGCTGGAAAAAACTTAACAGATAAAGCGGCTACGAAAGTGAAAACGATGATTGGTTCCGGTCGCCAATATAAAAAGAGAAAGCGACCCGCTAAAGTAGTCACTCAACACAAAGTCAAGAGAGCGAAAGTACACGATATTTTCGGCTAAAGATGACTGGACTTATTCACCGAGATTCTCCTGCCTGTGCTAAATCGGAATTGGACCTATTTTTAATCCCGCCCACACAAACGGCTATTGAAAAAGGATATTACGTTGAATACCACCCTCTCGCTAATATTCGCGATGGGGGGCCTGTAGAATTTCTAATCTCAGGAACCGGTGAAGATTACTCGGATTTATCTGCTTCTTACATTCATGTGAAAGCGAAAATTGTGAAATCCGACGGAACGGATCTACCTGCGGGTGAACCGGTTGCCTTTATTAATAATTCTTTAGATTCAGTTTTTCAACAAGTGGATGTGAGTGCCAACGACCGTTGCATCTCCTCTTCTAATAATACCTATCCCTTTCGTGCATACCTCGAATCGTTAGTGAACTATAGTGAAGATGCTAAAAAAACTTTGTTAAGCTGCAAGTGTTTTTACAAAGACGAGAATTTAGCAACATCGGATCCCACTAGCAACGCAAACCCTGGACTTAAGAAACGCTATGAACTGACACAAAACAGTAAAACGTTGGATATGATCGGTCCTTTACATTCTGATATTTTTCAACAAAATCGCCTATTACTGAATATGGTGGATATGAAAATTAAAATGACTCGAAGCAAACCCGAGTTTTGTTTGATGGTGAAGAAAGATGCCGCTCGACCCTTCCACGACTATAAAGTGATTTTAGAACATGCCTCTCTTTTCATTCGGAAAGTGAAAGTCAGTCCTGGTGTGTTATTGGGTCATGCCAAAGCCTTGGAAAAAACAACTGCGAAATATCCCATCGATCGAGTTCTATGTAAGACTTATTCCATATCGACCGGTAGTAAGTCGTTTATGCAAGATAATGTGTTTTTAGGAACCATGCCGAAACGTATTATTATTGGACTTTTAGATAATAGTGCTTATACGGGACAATATGATTTAAATCCCTTCTACTTTCACCATCACAACGTCAACTTTTTAAGTGTTTATGTGGACGGACAACCTGTACCGAGCAAGCCTTTAGAATTGGATTTCAAGAATAACAATTATATAAGAGCTTATCATCGTCTATTCTCTGGTTTTCATCAAGACGCTGGGAATTATTTAACACGTGAAGACTTTGCTAACGGACACACCTTATACGTATTCGATTTAAGTCCCGATTTATGTGACGGTCCTCATTTAAATTTACAACAACAAGGCAATTTACGCATCGAAATTAAATTTGCCGAAGCCTTAGAAAAAACAACGACTGTGTTCATTTACGCTGAATTTGAAAACATTATCGAAATTAGCAAATCACGTCACGTGATCTGCGACTTTCCCAACTAAATGAATTCACTGCAAATTGAGAAGATTCTTACAGAAGACCCTGTTACTCGAAATTATTTTTTGGGTGTGTTTCCAAGTGATCAACTCCCTACAAGAATCGAGAACTATCCTGCCTGTTTTATCTGCAATGTGGACACGTCTACAGAACCCGGAAGTCATTGGGTAGCCTTTTTTATGTCTTTGCCTCATCGAGTTGAATTTTTCGATTCATACGGAAATAAGCCTACCTTTTTTCAAGGACCTATGGCGAACTATGTACAACGTTTTTCACGAGTCAAGTTTAATCCGCTTGTTTTACAAACCCATGTGACTGCCGTCTGCGGGCAATATTGTATCTTTTATCTTTTTTCTCGATGTAGAGGTAAAACTTTGAAACAATTTCTATCCTATTTTGTCACAGAAGATCTGTCGAATGACCGACGGGTTTATAATTTTGTAGCCAAACGTTTTGGCATCTATGCTCCTTTTTATCAATAAATGTCTGTGTAAACTGTAAACCTCTGTGTCTGTGATTATTTAAAGTGTGTTCTAATGAGTGTTTGTTTATTAACGATGGAGTTTCCACGCTTTCAACACCCTTGTACGATGCTTTTATCGGGTCCCACACGAGTCGGTAAAAGTTGGTTTTTACGCGATTTGTTAGCAGAAAGGACCCGTATGTTTAACCCACCTCCCGACAAAGTCGTCTGGTTTTACGGAATTCATCAAAAGCTCTTTGACGAAATAGAAAATGTAACTTTTGTGGAAGGTTTTCCAGCAGATTATCGCAAGTATTTAGGGACTGATTCCCTTATTATTTTAGATGATTTAATGGCGGAATGTGGTGACGACGAACGACTTACCTATCTTTATACAAAGGGAAGTCACCATTTAAATATTAGTGTTTTATTTATCACGCAAAATTTGTTTCATAAAGGTAAAGAAATGAGAGGCGTTTCACTCAACAGCCAATATTTATTTCTGTTTAAAAATCGTCGTGACATGAGTCAAATTATTCATTTAGGTCGTCAGTTATACCCAAGTCAAAGTAAATTTTTTCAAGAAGTTTTTGAAGACGCCACTAAAAAACCGTTCTCATATTTACTCGTGGATTTAAGAAATGAAACGGATGAACACATGCGCTTAAGAACACAAATTTTACCCGGACAAACGCAGTATGTGTATACCCCGAAAAAGGGTTTAAAAAGAAAATCATTTACATCTTAATTCAGTTGTGATCATGACAGTGACGGAGAAACAACGTCGCGACTTGGAATTGATTCATACATGTCCAAAAGCTTTACGTAGACAACTTTTAAAAAAATTACCTTCTCGATCGGTAAAAGCTATCTGCGAATGTTCGTTGAATGTGTTGAACGGAAATATACCTTTATCCAAATATCAGAAAAAGACTTTAAAGAAATATAAAACTACACTTAGAAAAATTAGCATAAAGAAAGGTCCTCTGTTTCAAAAAAAGAAACTGATTATTCAAAACGGAGGCTTTTTAAATATTTTAATACCAGCTGCGTTGAGTGTGTTAACGGGACTTATCAATGGAGTTCGCCACTAAATATGCCCTCGTGCCAGAAGAAGAGTTGACTCGAAATGTGCCTACTAAAAAACAAATGACAGAATTTGATGCAGCCATGTCTAAAATACTCAACAGTGCACGACCCGATTATGAAAAAGTACAAATGTACTATGAACTGTTAAAACGGAAAATGAATTTACAAGAATTTAATGTTCCTTGGAGATCGAAGCCATTTGAGGAAGATGAACCTCACAAGACGGAACCTGAAGTGGAACCTGTTGAGACGAAACCTGTTAAGACGGAACCTGTTAAGACGGAACCTGTTAAGACGGAACATGATAAACTAGAATCCCCTTACAAGACAGAAACAACCCAAGAGACTGCTTACGACGAATTTGTGATAAATTCAGTACCCAAACACATGAAGAAACATGCTAGTAATTTACTCAAGTTTCTGAAATCAAGCAACATGAAATGGGACCCTGCTGGAAATATTATGTATAATGGAAACACCCTGGAAAATGCAAACTTGGCTGAACTGTTTCATCTTATTTTTAATGTTAGCAAGAAGCCACCTGTGAAACCACCAACAGAATTTTTAAGGGCTCTTCGTGAAATGGGAGTACCCTCCAACACGATTAAAAATAAATATTTATCATTAGAAGCCTTAAAGGACAAGCCTAAAAATGTATTCCCTCGAATGAATTTTGTAAAACCCAAAAATAGATCTGTTACGAAACCTAATGTATTACTCAAACCTACTTGGTCAACTTTATTTTAATAAAACTGAATTGAAATGTATCCCTTTGTGTGTTTTCTGTAACGAGTTTACATAAAAACAAATAAAATATGAAAATTCGACACTTACCCTTAAAAACACGTCCACTCTAGCTGTTGATCTTCACACAACTAACCTTACAACCTTATCTTTAGTAGGGGGCGCTGCCATCGCCGTTAGAGGCGCTACCCGTCTTGCGGTGTGTGATGTCATTTCCGGTTTGAGATAAAAATAAACTTTAAATACACTCGCACTGTTATTTTTCCTCGCTAGCAGTGATCTGTTTATTGTTTAGACGTGATGGGTAATGACATTATGTATTGGTCTAAACTTGTCCAGACTTGTTTTTCTGCAGTATGTTTATTAAGATGAGTCATCATTCGCTTATCCCGGTTGAGTTGTCCAAACTTGTTTTTGTGTGCTACATCTATTTGGGTAAGTCATTGTTTTGTTTACTTTTCTTGTTTGATGTTTACAAATCCTTAGCATAGACTTTACTATAACAGATTAGCTTAAACTTATTTAAAATAGATTTTAATTTTTCTCTTATATTTATAAAGTTATTTTCATGTTATAAATAGATTAAAATCTTACATATTTTTTAATTTAACCAGCTTTATATTAAACACTAGAAAAATGAGTATTTATAATACTATATTAAAAAATAGATTTATATTTAAAAATTTTCTATTTATAAAGTTATTTTCATGATATAAATAGATTAAAATCTTGCATATTTTTTAATTTAACCAGCTTAATATTAAACACTAGAAAAAATGAGTATTTATAATACTATATTAAAAAAAAAAAAAAAAAAAAAAAAAATAGATTTATATTTAAAAATTTTCTATTTGTAAAGTTATTTTCGCAACACAAATAGGGTAAAAAAATTCTAACACTCACGAAACAAGAAATTATCTTAAAATATTAGTTATAATTAAACTTTGTAATGTATATATTATCAAAAATTTAATCAGCTTCATTTTAATCACTAGAAAAAAATCAGTATTTATAACACTATATTGTAAATAGATTAAATGTTATTCTTATTTTCAAAACATAAATAGGATAAAATTTTGTTATAACACACACGAAATTATCTTAAAATATTAGTTATAATTAAACTTTGTAATGTATATATTATCAAAAATTTAATCAGCTTCATTTTAATCACTAGAAAAAAATCAGTATTTATAACACTATATTGTAAATAGATTAAATGTTATTCTTATTTTCAAAACATAAATAGGATAAAATTTTGTTATAACACACATGAAATTATCTTAAAATACTAGTTATTTAAAAAAAAAAAAAAAAAAAAAAAAAAAAAAAAGATTTTAAAATGTTAAGTATATTTAATTAAGGTTTTACATTAATATTTCTTAAAAAAAAAAAAAAAAATATATATATATATAATTTGCAAATTTAAAAACTGTTTTCTTTTAATTATAAAGCTTGATTATATAATTGTAGCGGTTTTAAGTAAAACCACTTTAAGACATACACGAAACGGGACATTTATTCAAATTTAATCACGACGACGACAGCAAGTCTAACACAAACCATCGTTCACATTAACGAAACGACACATGTCATTCAAATTTAATCACGACGACGACAACAAGTCTAACACAAACCATCGTTCACATTAACGAAACGACACATGTCATTCAAATTTAATCACGACGACGACAACAAGTCTAACACAAGCTACCGTTCGCATGTTATTCAAATTAAAACATGACGACAACAAGTCTAACACAAGCTACCGTTCACATAATCGAAACGGGAAATGACATTTATTTAGATAAAAGCATGTAATACTTCGCAAGGTATGCTTTAAAATATAACCTAAGTCTACCCTAAGTCTACAAAACAAGTTATCTCTACTATATTTGAAAACAAGACTAAAACTACTTCATTGTGATAGACACCATAACATTCCAACAATATGTTATTATGTATCCGGAATAACAAGTCTTTTGTTAAAATATATTTAAGATGATAATATGTCAAACTTTTGGTTAATGATATAAACATGACCTAACTTTACATACATAATCTGTAAAATTAGGATTTTACACCATATCTGCAATTTCCTGAAAATTTAAATATCTATTGCGTCATCACTAAGACCCAACATGGGTTATGTTAGTCCAATGAAAACCAATTTTCAAATCAGTAGTTAAACATTGGTCAAAAATTTAATCAGTTTTATTTTAAAGATAAAATTTATGGTTTTAAATACAAGTTGGTTAGTATCAAACATTAGTTACGTGCATCAGTCGCTCTCACTGAAACATTAGTTACGTGCATCAGTCGCTCTCACTGAAACATTAGTTACGTGCATCAGTCCCTTTTACTGAAACATTAGTTAAGGAAATTAGACGTTCTCACCCAAAAATCTTTAAACATGAATCAAGAACAAATGTTAAATGTAAGTTTAAATTTTGTATTTATACATACCTATTTTCTTAAAATATAAAGTGCTATTTTACTGAAGTTTTAATATTTATTTAAAGTATGTATACAACTTATATCAAATCCATATAATTATTTAAATTTTTATAACATTTACATCAAATACTTACAATTATTTTTTTGTTTTTACTCGAATTTTCTTAAGATTTAAAGTACTATTCGTATAATTTTTAGTTAACTGAATTTTGTCGAATCTTTAATATTTATAGTGTGTGCATAATCATTTTCTCAAACCTTAGGTCTATTTAGTCAAATACTTATAATTATTTTTTGTTTATACATACCTATTTTCTTAAAATATAAAGTGCTATTTTACTGAAGTTTTAATATTTATTTAAAGTATGTATAAAACTTATATCAAATCCATATAATTATTTAAATTTTTATAACATTTACATCAAATACTTACAATTATTTTTTGTTTTTACTCGAATTTTCTTAAGATTTAAAGTACTATTCATATAATTTTTAGTTAACTGAATTTTTATTTTGTCGAATCTTTAATATTTATAGTGTGTGCATAATCATTTTCTCAAACCTTAGGTCTATTTAGTCAATTACTTATAATTATTTTTTGTTTATACATACCTATTTTCTTAAAATATAAAGTGCTATTTTACTGAAGTTTTAATATTTATTTAAAGTATGTATACAACTTATATCAAATCCATATAATTATTTAAATTTTTATAACATTTACATCAAATACTTACAATTATTTTTTTGTTTTTACTCGAATTTTCTTAAGATTTAAAGTACTATTCGTATAATTTTTAGTTAACTGAATTTTTATTTTGTCGAATCTTTAATATTTATAGTGTGTGCATAATCATTTTCTCAAACCTTAGGTCTATTTAGTCAATTACTTATAATTATTTTTTGTTTATACATACCTATTTTCTTAAAATATAAAGTGCTATTTTACTGAAGTTTTAATATTTATTTAAAGTATGTATAAAACTTATATCAAATCCATATAATTATTTAAATTTTTATAACATTTACATCAAATACTTACAATTATTTTTTTGTTTTTACTCGAATTTTCTTAAGATTTAAAGTACTATTCGTATAATTTTTAGTTAACTGAATTTTGTCGAATCTTTAATATTTATAGTGTGTGCATAATCATTTTCTCAAACCTTAGGTCTATTTAGTCAAATACTTATAATTATTTTTTGTTTATACATACCTATTTTCTTAAAATATAAAGTGCTATTTTACTGAAGTTTTAATATTTATTTAAAGTATGTATACAACTTATATCAAATCCATATAATTATTTAAATTTTTATAACATTTACATCAAATACTTACAATTATTTTTTTGTTTTTACTCGAATTTTCTTAAGATTTAAAGTACTATTCGTATAATTTTTAGTTAACTGAATTTTTATTTTGTCGAATCTTTAATATTTATAGTGTGTGCATAATCATTTTCTCAAACCTTAGGTCTATTTAGTCAATTACTTATAATTATTTTTTGTTTATACATACCTATTTTCTTAAAATATAAAGTGCTATTTTACTGAAGTTTTAATATTTATTTAAAGTATGTATACAACTTATATCAAATCCATATAATTATTTAAATTTTTATAACATTTACATCAAATACTTACAATTATTTTTTTGTTTTTACTCGAATTTTCTTAAGATTTAAAGTACTATTCGTATAATTTTTAGTTAACTGAATTTTTATTTTGTCGAATCTTTAATATTTATAGTGTGTGCATAATCATTTTCTCAAACCTTAGGTCTATTTAGTCAATTACTTATAATTATTTTTTGTTTATACATACCTATTTTCTTAAAATATAAAGTGCTATTTTACTGAAGTTTTAATATTTATTTAAAGTATGTATAAAACTTATATCAAATCCATATAATTATTTAAATTTTTATAACATTTACATCAAATACTTACAATTATTTTTTGTTTTTACTCGAATTTTCTTAAGATTTAAAGTACTATTCATATAATTTTTAGTTAACTGAATTTTTATTTTGTCGAATCTTTAATATTTATAGTGTGTGCATAATCATTTTCTCAAACCTTAGGTCTATTTAGTCAATTACTTATAATTATTTTTTGTTTATACATACCTATTTTCTTAAAATATAAAGTGCTATTTTACTGAAGTTTTAATATTTATTTAAAGTATGTATACAACTTATATCAAATCCATATAATTATTTAAATTTTTATAACATTTACATCAAATACTTACAATTATTTTTTTGTTTTTACTCGAATTTTCTTAAGATTTAAAGTACTATTCATATAATTTTTAGTTAACTGAATTTTTATTTTGTCGAATCTTTAATATTTATAGTGTGTGCATAATCATTTTCTCAAACCTTAGGTCTATTTAGTCAAATACTTATAATTATTTTTTGTTTATACATACCTATTTTCTTAAAATATAAAGTGCTATTTTACTGAAGTTTTAATATTTATTTAAAGTATGTATACAACTTATATCAAATCCATATAATTATTTAAATTTTTATAACATTTACATCAAATACTTACAATTATTTTTTTGTTTTTACTCGAATTTTCTTAAGATTTAAAGTACTATTCGTATAATTTTTAGTTAACTGAATTTTTATTTTGTCGAATCTTTAATATTTATAGTGTGTGCATAATCATTTTCTCAAACCTTAGGTCTATTTAGTCAAATACTTATAATTATTTTTTGTTTATACATACCTATTTTCTTAAAATATAAAGTGCTATTTTACTGAAGTTTTAATATTTATTTAAAGTATGTATACAACTTATATCAAATCCATATAATTATTTAAATTTTTATAACATTTACATCAAATACTTACAATTATTTTTTTTGTTTTTACTCGAATTTTCTTAAGATTTAAAGTACTATTCGTATAATTTTTAGTTAACTGAATTTTTATTTTGTCGAATCTTTAATATTTATAGTGTGTGCATAATCATTTTCTCAAACCTTAGGTCTATTTAGTCAAATACTTATAATTATTTTTTGTTTATACATACCTATTTTCTTAAAATATAAAGTGCTATTTTACTGAAGTTTTAATATTTATTTAAAGTATGTATACAACTTATATCAAATCCATATAATTATTTAAATTTTTATAACATTTACATCAAATACTTACAATTATTTTTTTGTTTTTACTCGAATTTTCTTAAGATTTAAAGTACTATTCGTATAATTTTTAGTTAACTGAATTTTTATTTTGTCGAATCTTTAATATTTATAGTGTGTGCATAATCATTTTCTCAAACCTTAGGTCTATTTAGTCAAATACTTATAATTATTTTTTGTTTATACATACCTATTTTCTTAAAATATAAAGTGCTATTTTACTGAAGTTTTAATATTTATTTAAAGTATGTATACAACTTATATCAAATCCATATAATTATTTAAATTTTTATAACATTTACATCAAATACTTACAATTATTTTTTTTGTTTTTACTCGAATTTTCTTAAGATTTAAAGTACTATTCGTATAATTTTTAGTTAACTGAATTTTTATTTTGTCGAATCTTTAATATTTATAGTGTGTGCATAATCATTTTCTCAAACCTTAGGTCTATTTAATCAAATACTTATCAAGACTTAACTTAGTTAAAATTATTCTTTAAAACTATTAGTATATAAATAGTTAAAGCTTTACTTTAAAAAAAATGTATTAGTTTAATTTATTCCACTTATTTTTAAATATAAATTTTATTGTTCCAAAAAGTATCAATTTTTTTATTTATAATTTTTAGGAAGAATTTGAAAACGCACAAGAATTTGAAAACGCACAACAATTTGGCGCAGAATTTCATGAGGTATATATTAATAACATAAAAAAAAAAAAAAAAAAAAAAAAAAAAAAAAAAAAATATATATCACATAATTTTAACCTAATTAAAAAATTATTATTTATTTTAGATAATTCAAAATCAAGATATTGATGATGATGAAATTCTAATTTTAAACGAAATAGTCCCTCATCCACATCTGGAGGAAGTAAGGCAGAATAGGGCAGAGCCAGACCCACTATTGCTGCAGGCTATTACACAGTTCGTGAATGAAAATAGACAAATACCAAATCCAAATCAGGTAAAAATAGTAATAACAAAAAAAACTTTAATTTCTCTAAAAACATGCATTTCTCTCTAAAAAAAATTTTTTTTTTTTTAAATTATTTTTAAATTATTTTTAGATATGTTCATGTTGTTTACAAAGTGGTGTGAATTGGAAATCACCCTGCGGCCACAATTTCCATGATCATTGTATCATCTCATGGGGTAGAAATCACGTAAAGAGATGCACCTTCAATGGATGTGGTGGAAGATTTGTAAATGATGACCTCACCAACCATATCTACCCATCACCAACAATCCAAACTTGTAATTATTGTAAACGTTCTCAACCCCAGACACAGTTACGGTCATTCGGGTGCGGACACAATTTCCATATAAATTGTGTCTGGTTCACCCAAATAAGACCCAAATTTACATGTCCAAATTGTAGAAATATGTTTTCACCATTTAGCATTGTATAAAAAATGTAAATTTGAAAAATAAATAGATTTTTTAATTTTATATTTCTAATTTATTTTTAATATAAAACAGTCACATAATTTTATAGGTATAATTTTTTGCAGATATTTTTTCTTTTTCAGATATTTTTTCTTTTCAGATATTTTTTCTTTACAGGTATTTTTTCTTTTACAGGTATACTAGTGTGTTGTAATTGGTTAGTTAAATGTCTTCATGTAGGTCTTTCTAAGGGATCCTAACTCATATTGTCAGAAGGTTAAAAAAATTCCGAACAGTTAGGTCGACGAGTGCGAGAGGTAGCACATATATTTCTTTTACAGGTATTATTTTTTATAGCAGGCTTCCTACCCCTCAACTCCACTCGCACTGTTCGCATTCTGTTATTTTTAAAGCAGGCTTCCTACCCCTCAACTCCACTCGACTTTGCTGAAGCATAATAATTAAACCCTTTTATTTCGTTACAGGTCTCTCGCAGATGACTGGTGTAAAAGAATAGGTAAAAAAATGTGGCGTTTTCATAGCGGGTGGTTATGGTGGGCCCCCAATTTAAAAAAAATCCCTGACAAGAAAGAATCTGATTAAAACCCTTTATTTTTCACAAAAAAAATTAAGCCCCCCTAAAAATAAGCCCTCCCCTCTCTCCCTTATCGGTTCAAAAAATTAAGCCCTCCCCTACTTCACTTCCTCTCTTATCTTCCAACACTTCCGGTTCACTTCCTGTCTTATCTTCTTTCACTTCCTGTCTTATCTTCCATCACTTCCGATTCCACCTCCAGGAGCCTCACCTCCACCACGCTCACGGCTCCTGCTGACGTGAAACTCTTATTCTTCTACTACTGACGCTCTTCCACAGGCGTGGAAAATCTGCTCCAATTGCTCCGAACTGCTCCAATTTTGATTTCCTGCTACATTCTGCTCCAAAAATAGCAATTTTTTTAAATTCTGCTCCAATCTGCTCCAAAAAGAAAAATTTCTCTATCTAAAAAATTAGAATTAAAAAAAAAAAAAAAAAAAAAAAAAAAACTTTGTTAACTTTGTATAGGTTTGGCAACACACTGCTATGATGCATGTAGCTAAGATATGCAGCATCATTTAAGTTTAAAAATTATCTCTTACTGAATAATGGATTATACTATATAATCATTGTCTTACATTTCAGTTTTTATAATATAACATATCTTAATCCAAAGAGGATGATTACTCCAAAACACAGCTGATGTACCATCAAAAATAAGCATTATTGAAAAGATATTAAGACTGTTCTCAAACAAAATATTTTTACCCCCTCAACAATGCAGAAATTTCTGACACATCCACAAACTATTTTTAGATGTAAAAGCATGAAATTGGTAAGCCATGACTACTGAAGTAATTTGAAATTGAATAGCAGTTTTTTATAAATGTCACATCTTATGCTATAATTGATTTTTGAGGCATAAAGACCTTTACAGAGCTGTAGCGTCCTAAAATTGAGTTAAAAATGCCCACTTTCATAACATTATAAAAAATAATCTATGTTTTTATTGAAAAATAGAAAATGTTATTTGATTTAAATGCTAAAACATAAGTTTGTTCTACTACAAAACCATTAAATTCTGATACAGAACTGCAATTTATTCTGATACAAAACAATTTTTTTATTTTCTACTCTTGTATTATGAGACTCCAAATCAGATTTGTTATTATTATAAAGTGTGCTTTAGCCAATTAGCCAAAAGATTGGTTGCTGACGTTCTTTAGCAGTGGTTCTGTCACGAAGATTGTAAAAAACAAATTGCATGAAATCAACAATAATACTGTTGATATAGAAGCATACATTCTTCACAAAGTCCACAATGCATTTGGCCACGATTTTAAAATGTGTCTTATTGACTTATACTACTTTTTTAAAAGAAAACCACTGTGCAGTCTAGTGATTACTCACAGTTACAAGTATCACCTGGGCTATTTAAATTTACTATCAAATTTTTGTAATTTGCCAAAAATATACAATAACTATTGTAAGTAAACACATTTAACTTGTTACATTCTGTTTTTAATTTAAATCCTTTCTTAAATCTTATTTAAATGTGTTAGATAAGTCGAATTATTTTTTAATTCCTAAAAGGGTGTAAAATATTTGTTGTCAGAATATGGTATATTTATTATGTATTATTGGAATGTGGAAAGTTAATTCATCTGTTATAGTCATATTACAGTCGAACCTCGTTAACATGAAATTGAAGGGACTGGGAATTTTTTTCGTGTTATCCGAAATTTCGTGTTAACCGTCATAATAGTGGCGCCATCTATGTTACATATAAAAACTAAATAAATTAACCTACAAATATATCTCGGCTCAAAAAATCATAAATTAATAAGAAATAGTAAATTTCATTAACAAATTAACTATCGTTTTTTAGGCAATAATAATTTTATTTACATGTTAATCATATTTTTAAATACTCCGTTATTGACTTTGGCTCCAATTTTTGTAGAGTACTTTTTTTAGGAACGTATGGACCTAATCTGATTTGTCCAAAGCTCGGGAAGTATCCTCTTGATCCATAAGGAAGTGTTGTACAGTTTTCAATGCTGCGGTAGATTCATTTGACACTAAACTTTTCCGTTCTGTGTCAATTTCTTCCTCGTCTGACACTTCAATGTTGTCATCTTTATTTTTCAGCAATTATTTCTTTGTCTGCCGTCACATCCGAAGTCAGCAAATGTACTCAGAAAAAACAATGTCTAAGAAAGAATTTACCGATTTTGACTACATATTTTTCTGCAGACATGTCTATGACGTTATTTAAATCTTGTCAGTCATCCGTTAGAAAATATGAAATCGCTCTCACCGAGAGCATCAGCAAAAGCCTTTGCTTTATCTTGCAAAATTGCAAACGTTAAAACAATGTTCCGGCTTATTGCCTCTTTTATCCACCGCAAGAGAGCAATTTCAATTTATTCATTCTTTCTTCTACACATTCGTTTTCTTACTGGTTTGAATTAACTCACAGCATAAACCTCTTCAATCTTTTCGCGATTCTTTAAAATATTAGAAGAATTGTAGGTATCCCATACTTCGCCGCATTTTGTGATTTTTTCAGCACTTTATCGCTAACTTAGTTTAATTTTTTTGCTTGGTTTCTAAAGATACTGCTTGCTGTTTTCGACTCATATTTCACAGAATTCTACAGAGCAACTGTGAACAGCGTTTCTATTATGTTAGTTAGGTAGTGAAGTAGAGATAGTCACTTCTTTCACTCACAGATAGGAAAATTCAGACCCCCGGTTTATAGTTTATGTTATTGTCAATACAGTCAACCGAGTAATCAGTGTTGAATTCAGACACTTTTCTCCGGGAGGGATTTCTTTCGCTCCGAGGGGGACATTATAGAGTTCCGGGGGGGAAATTCCACTTTTTGACCACTTAAAGCATAAAATCTCAAATACTCCAGGGGGTGACATTTCAATGCTCCGGGGGGGGACATTCCCCCCCGGGCCACCCTCTGGATTCAACACTGCGAGTAATGGAGCAATCACTTTCAAAAAATAAATTCCTTCCCCAAACTTTCATTGTGACTAATCTATATTGCTCAAATGGTTAATGTGGGAACACTTGCGCATATCAGAGATCAAAGAAAAGCAGGGATTATTCAGGAATTTTCTGAAACCCTTTTCACTTTAAATCATTTTCAAACCATGAGAAAATTCTACTTTTAATAAGAGTATGTGACATTTAAGTTTGAAATATTGAAAACATTGCATAAGGAATCATGTTTTGACTTTGAAGCAAAAAAAAATTTCACCTTAAGCGGGATTTTCCGGAATTCTATTTCGTGTTAAACGAATTAATTAACACTGATTTTCAGACTCATCTGACGGGACCGGAAAATTATTTCGTGTTAAGCGAAATTTCGCGTTAAGCGATTTCGTGTTAACGAGGCTCGACTGTACTACAAATTTTGAAACTCTCTAAGTATATAAATTTTTTTCTTGTTTTAACATTTATTACATTTTATAATGTTGAAATTGTATATATGCACTATGTTAAAGAAAAGTTCATTAACAAAGCATATTTGGTTTTAATTTGGAGCTGCTACCAAATGCAATTAACCCACTCTAAAATTGTAATTGGCTTGCTCCAAAACTGGCATTTACTGCTCCAAAACTGTAATTGACGTGCTCAAAAACTGGCATTTACTGCTCCAAAACTGTAATTAACCTGCTCCAAATCTGGCATTTACTGCTCCAAAATTTCAATTTGACCTGCTCCAAACCTGCTACAAGAATGGATTTTCAATTTTCCACCCCTGCTCTTCCATCTTATTCAAAAGACATATTTTGTTGAACTGGTTTGTTTTGAGTCCCCTTTAATCAGTAGAATTTTACGCTATTTTCTCGCGACCGACAGACTAATTTTGTGACATTTTTTTCCTGACTGATGAATTTTGCGATCTTTTCTCGAGAACGATTAACAGATTTCATAATATTTTTGAGATTTTTCTTTCCTTTGATCGATTGATGACTTTTGCTATTTTTTTCTCGGGACCTATCTAGACAAATTTCTCGTTTTTTTGATTCATTTTTCCCCTGTGACTGATTGAAGAATTTCACAATTTTCTCAGAATCTACAAACAAATTTCACAACATTTTTGAGATCTTTCATTTGACTGGTAAATTTTATGATTTTTTCCTGTGACCGATCGACAAATTTGAAATTTTTTTTTCCTGCGACTGTTTGAAGAATTTCAAGAATATTTCTGAGGATCCACTGCTGAATTTCACATGTATTTACCTGCGACCCGAATTTCGAGATATTTTTCTTTTACCAATTGGCAAATTTTGTGGCTTTTTCTCAGGAGCAATTAGCAAAAATCTTGTTTTTTTTTCCGCGATTGATCGTAATCAAAACATTTTGTATATTTTTCTGCAACTGACTAAAGAATTTCACGATTCTTCCCCCCCCCCCCCCCCCCCCCAATCAACTTTCTGATAAGCCACTGATGAATTTTGCTTTTTTTTCCCCTGCAACCAATTTGTGAATTTTAAGATATTTTCTGTCAACTGATTAGCAAATTTTATGACTATTTCTTGACCGATTAGCAAAAATCGCAGTTTATTTTCCCCCAACTGATCAACCTTTTTTTTTCCCTGCAACCAGCTGAAGTATTGAACGACTGACTGATTTCACAATTTTTTGCCACTACTGATTGACAGAGTTGTTGTATAATATAGATGCATGGCCGCACGCTGTGTGCGGAAACTTTTCTGAAAATTCAGAACTTTATGGAAAATATTTTAGAAAAGAAAAACTTAATTTTTTAAAAGTTATTTTCTTGTATCTTTACAAGAAAGTTTTGGATTCATGAAAATTTTCGGTTTTTGATAGATTTATACATTTTAGAAGGTCCTGAACTAGATTTGACTTTTTAGAAAATGTGAGTCTGTCTGTGTGTTAAAAAAATTGTAAGCACCCTATCTCAAGAACTAATGCACAGAATTTAATAAAACTTTACATTCAGTTAAACCTTGATATATATTGGTACTGATTTGTTTTTTGTGTAAATCGCCTGACATGTGGTACTGCTATGCAACATTTTTCACGATCTATATCACATGAACTATTGCACATAATTTTATCAAACTTGAGATTCGGTTAGACGTTGACATAAATTGTTTTTGATTAGGTTTTGGTGTAAATCTCCCAACAGATGGTGCTAATGCCTAACTATGCTGCGTTTTTCAGGATTTAAAGATTTTAGCGATAGTCATATCTCAAGAACTAATGCACGGAATTTAATAAAACTTCAGATTCAGTTACACCTTGATATAAATTGGTACTGATTCGTTTTTGGTGTGTTTAAAACGTGAATGAGGTAGAAGAAAGATTTAGGATTGGTACATTCAACTAGTTTTATTTTTATTTCTTTTATTATTATTTTTTTTAATATTAAAAAATGAAAAATATTTCTCAAACTTACATATGATTTATGCTGTGATTATGTATGATGTTTGCACATAATTCAAAGTTTAAAGACACAAAATATTATTGTGATATTACACAATTTATTTCTATTTTCTGCAGACTAGAGCTTCGCGGCGATCGGTTTTCCATCAGCAGCTGCAGTGACTTTTTAGCCCGGTGGCAGTGGTTAAATAATTTCATAGTGTTAGAAAGCATTTTAAATTGAAGTTCTCTAAAATGATTTAAAGCTAAATGTAAATATTTCAAAATACATCAAATTTTAATGAACATCAATCACTGATTGGCGGCGAGCCAAAAATAAATCGTCTGAAAAAAAAAAAAAAAAACATAAATGACACAGAAAATGATTTTATTATTTTAAGGCACATGTTTGTTCGTTTTTTTTCTCAAATTCGATTCTATGAATGTACCTCTACCTACAAAATGTGATTCAGTTGTTTCACAAGCAATGTCACATTATTTCTGCTAACAGAGTGACTGGCATTTTGTGTGAAAATGTCACAATATTAAGTATTTGGCTGTTTCTAAATATATTGACAAAATAATTGATAAAAATTCACCCCTTCCTATCATAAATTTTTAGCTTTATTATTTTTTGAAACAAAATAATTATTTTTTAATTTAAATGGTAATCATTTAAAACTACTGTGTTTTTTAATTCATATCATCAAAACAATATAATAACACGTAATTTTATTAAACATTAAATTGATTTACTGAAAGTTTTTGGTTTTATATAAGTCTACCGATTGATGAATTTTGTTATTTTTTACATGAATGATTAAAGAATTTTGCGTTTTTTTGTTTTTTTTCCCCTTTGATGTTCGGCTGACAAATTTTGCTCTTTTCTGGTGATCGACTGATAAATTTTGCAATTTTTTACTAATACTTGAAGGATGAATTTCGTTGAAATTGAGAATTTGAATTGTTCTGCGACAAACGTTGCACTTTTAACCATATTCTGCTTTTGGTAAAAACACTCTCTAGGGAACATTTATATTATTTTTGATGTCACTTCTGGCAAAAACTAGTTTCCTCAATCTGTGAAAAGTGAAACAGATGAAGAAATCTGTCTGGTGAATATCCCCGGTTCGATTGCTCTCTGAAGATCACGAGTGTGTAGTTTTATTGTGTAACAAACGACTACCATGAGTGATCTTCTGCAAGCAAGTTTGATGTGCTCCTGTGTAGAATAAGAGTATCGCTGCTGTGCCGAAAAAGAGGAAAATGAAGTAAGTTTATTGAAGTAACATAAAAAATAATGTCGATGTGGAAACAAACTACATTTTTTTTATATATATACTAAATTATCTAGCTAATCATTACTTAGCTAAATTATGTTTTCCTAAAAATAGCATCATAGTTTTGATTAGTTTGCGGTAGTGAAAATCAAATTTTGATAGTTGCATTCTGAATTATCCTGTGGTTCATCGGTAAACATTTCCTTTTTTAAAAATGCTTCTGCAAATGTGCAAATTAATTTTAGGTACTTTGTTGTTGTAATGCCCCTCCCCCTATAGGACAATATTAGCACTCGCCAATCGGCGAGTAATACTGAAAATTTGGCGATTGACTTTATTGCCACCACTGGTCAAATTTAATAGTCATACTTGCCAACAGACTTGTATAAAACCAAAAACTTCCTGCGCACATAAATATTCAGTCAAAAACTTTCTGCAAATTAATTTAATGTTTAATAAAATTAGGTGTTGTATTATTTTGACGATATAAATTAAAAACATTAGTTTAAAATAATTACCATATAAAATTAATTAATATTAATTAAAGAATATTTATTTTGGTAAAAAATAATAATAAAGCTAAAAATCTGTGATAGGAATTATCAATTATTTTGTCAATGCATTTAGAAACAACCCAATCCTTAATATTTTGACCTCTTCGCAAGCATCTGTAATGTCACAACAATGTTTTGCATCTTTAAATTTTGAATTGTACGCAAACAGTAAATAAATCGTACATAAAATTGGGGAATATTTTTAATTTTTTGGTATTTAAAAAAAAAATTATTATTTTTTTTTTTTTATTCAAAAATTTTTTTCTGCAAAATTATAAATTTTGCAGAAAATTTTCTGTGCATGCCGTGCACGTGTGCGTCTATATTATACAACTCTGCTCGCCAATTGCGATGATTGAATGGAAAAAGATTTTTTCTCCGCTGTCACTCGATAAATTTAAAAACTATTTGGCGAATTTCGCGATTTTTTCCCTGACATTATATGACAGGTTGTGATTTTTTTTCTCTCGAAGCCATTCGACGATATTCGAAATTTTTTATCCCGAAACTAGTTGATGAATTTTGCGATTTTTCCCACTATCGGTTAATGAATTTTGCGATTATTCCGCTATCGATTGATGAATTTCATGATTTTTTCCATGAACGAAGAAATTGCGCACTTTCTTTCCGCTGATGTTCGACAAATTTCGCACTTTATTTCCGCTGCCGTTCGACGAAGTTTGCAATTCTGTTCCGGGATAGTTAGACGAATTTCATTATTTTTCTCCTGAGATCATTTGACGAATTTTGAGATTTTTTTCCCCCGAACCTATTTGACAAATTTCTCGATTTTTTTCACGACAGTTAGACAAAATTAATTTTTTTCTTGCAATGCCTGATTTCTTTCCCGAGACCATTTGACAAATGTCCAGATTTCTACCCCGACGCCATTTGACAAATTTCACTGTTTATTCCACAATAGTTTGACAAATTTCGCAAATTTTTTATCAAGTATTTGTAAACTTGTTATTGGCCAGTGCTGAAAAACACCGGCGAGTAAAAAAATCCATGTACTGGCCAGAGAGTAAAAAAGTTAATTTTTACTTATACCTCTCCCACACATTTAATAAGTGTAATTTATACTATAAACACACTAAAGCTAAACAAAACTATTTTGGGCTATGATGTCATACATTCGTGCACGGTTTTAAAATTTTTTAATCGGATATAAAAAGGAAAAAAGTCGCCAAATTTAGGGGATTTTTTTTTTTAATGGTAACTTAGCTATTGTATTGAGTTATTGGTATGGCACAGGCTTGAAAGTCGCCAAACATCTCTGCTTGAGTGTAACACATCTGTTCCCTATTTTGATTACCATACATTAAAATTTCAAAAATTGTTTCTAACTGTGGTTTTCATGGTGAAAACCAAATTTTGATAATTGCATTCTGAACTATCCTGTGATTCATCGGTAACCATTTAATTTTTATAAAAAATCCTGTTACAAATTAAGTAATTTTAAGTACTTTGTTGTTCTTATTCACTATAATTTCTTTATATCTCTATTAACAATTATTGTATGTTCAGAAGATTGGCTTCATATTATGCAGAAAAATGTGCACTACTACTCATTGACCTGAAAATCGAATTTTAGACCATATTAAAGGTTACTGCCCCCTTTGCGTTTAAGGAGAAAATTATAATTTTTAAACATTTATAATATGGACTAAAATTTGATTACAATATTGTAATTAAATTTTAGTCCCTATTACAAATGTTTAAAAATTATAAATTTCCTTATTAAAATTATACACCTTTTAATATGGTCTAAAATTCAATTTTGAGGTCAATGAGTATAGTGCACATTTTTCTGCATAATATGATCTAATGACCTTTAATATTGGTCCAATACATGTCCTATAAAGCACTGAAAAATACTAGATACTGATTTAAATAGCCTTCATTGGGCCAGCTAAGTAGATTAAATCATGTATGGCTGTTCCTTATTGGGCCAATATTTGCCCTTTGAAGCATTCGTGAAATTGTGATGAAAATAAAATTTCCTACATTGGGCCTGTACTTGCCCTTTAAGTAATGATAAATACATATACTGGACCAACACTCTTCCATTAATGAATTTATTAATGGTATTGGCATTACGGTATCTGCCCAGTAAATGTCCGCACTTAAGGGCCAATAAATTAAAGACGGACACTTTTTTAACGGTGCCATTACGGCTAACTGGTATTGGGGCAGCATTGTAATTTTTGGTACAAACGCATTGGCCCTTTTCTGGGCTATGCTGGTCATGTTTGCTGGGTCGTTATTATACTATACTATACGTTATACTATACTATACGTTATCGTACTTTATTTCGTTGCTTTATTTCGTTTCAAAATTCCAGTTTATGCGTTTGTATTCGAATATACTTTTTAAATCATATAATTATTTTACTTTCTAACAGTTTCTAATCATTTACTATGAGTAATCTGGATGCACTGTTTTATTATTATTATTTTTTTACTCTTAATTTTAAAGTTGATTTTATGGGGACAAATTATTATTATTATTACTATTTATTCTCTTTATGATTAGAGAATGCTGATAGTTGTTTGATCTTATAAGTGTTATTTTTTTTCTTTTTCTCACATTCATTTTTCAATAGCACCTAACGATATTTATAGAGTTATAGGTTGACTTGTAAAATTATTGTAGCATTTTTTTTTAAATTAAAATAGTTTCGATGTGAACAATTTGAGTACAATAAGGCCTCGTTATTAATTATTTATATTTGTTATTTGTTGGTTTAAATATCAGAAAGTGTTTACATCCGCGTAAGGGTGTGTGTGTGTGGGGGGGGGGGGATTATGACTACATTGAATAAACAAAAACTTTAAATAGGTAAAGAAAATAATTTAACATACATAAATATAGATATATATATATATGATTTAAATTAGCAAGTATTTTCGAATACAAAGTAACGGATAAACGAATTAAAAGCTAAAAAACAAGTAACATTTCTCTTTTATGATTTACTGAAATACATTTTCATTCTCTCTCTAGGCAAATGAGTCCAATTTTTGTCTTCAAAAAACGAGATTTCTATCTTACATATGTATAACAGAATTCATTATACAGACTAATGTTGTTAAAACAATGATATAAACAAATAAGAGCTAACACTTAGTGCCCCATGTCTTTAAAATATGTCTCAGTATGAAATAAGAAAAAAATAAAATATATAAACAGTGAGAAGGGGGGGGGGGGTAAAAATTGAAAAAAATATTTTTTTTTTCATTTCTAAATTAAATCACATTTATTGCCTTTTATAAAATTTTGTATATTAAGTATAAGTTTCCTAATAATATGTCCTAAGAAATTAACATTTTTAACTTCTATTTTCTGTGTACAATTCTTACAGAATGTCTCTTTTCTTTTTGTTGTCAAAATATTTCTAAAATATACATTTAATTTTATCTGAAGTTTTAAAATATTACTTGGTTTTGCTAGGATTTTAACACATAAAATTATAAATAAAATATATATTTCAGAAATATTTTGACCACTACAAAAGAGACATCCTTTAAGTAGAGTACAAAGAAAAAAAAAAGTTAAAAATATTTAATTCCTAAGAATAAAAAAAAATATATTATTTATATATATAATCGCCACAGATAGGTTTAACATAAGTGAGAGGAATTTGAGATCTCACTTTCCCCTTTATGGGAGAAATATCGAACAGATAATAAAAACTGAAAATATCAGTTTTGTAAAACGGTAAATAACCGTCCTGAAAACTGAAAATGTCAGTTTCTAAAACAAAACATTTCAGTTCCTAAAACGGAACTTTTCAGTTTCGAAAAAGGAACTTTTCAGTTTCGAAAACGGAACTTTTCAGTTTCGAAAACGGAACTTCTCAGTTTCAAAAACGGAACTACTCAGTTTCGAAAACGGAAAAAAACCACGAAAGTGAATGTCTGTGAAAAAACGGAAAAGTTACGGCAACTCTGCTGCCAGTACCTTTTCCGTTTTTTCACAGGAGTTTGTTTTTACAGTGTACGTATCTTGTGTTAGATAAATATTTACATGAAAATGCTGAAAAAAGTAAAGACTCTCAGAGGGTTAAATCTACTCTAATAAATGGATGCATAATGTGTGAGTGCTAAAATGTTATTTAAAGTAAAAGTTCTAATGCTTCTGGAAATTTTTTGTTCCTTTGAACGTTTCTAACTTTGCGTCTAATACTGGAAATCAACGGTTCAGATGTTATAAGTAAATTGGTGCAACAAGTCTTCGTTACATGCTCTTCGACTTATTTTTCTCGTATGGGAATCCCGGTACCTCCGAAACTCTTTATTTCGAGCTTCGCCAGCTTCTTCAGATAATTGGCCAATTGAAACAGCAAAATTTGTAATTATATTTTTTCCATGAATTAATAACTTATGAATAGAAGCTGGCATATAATACCACCCGTACTTCGAAACACATTCTTTAACTATTTCCAGTGCAAATTCACCAATTTTTTCGGCATTAATTACTTTGTCACAGGAGATAACTTGCATTATAATTGCAAAACATTTAATTAGTTCTTTATCCAATCCAGTGATCTCAGCTGTCTTTTCAAACTCAGCAAAAAATGTCCTTGCAGTGTTTAAATCGTGTGTCAAACCACTCCCCTGTTTAACAACATCAATTAGCAAACATAATTTTTTCTGAATTCGCATTGAATTTTTCTCTTTGATTCTTCTTTTTGCTTCTTTTGGTCCTCAGTTCTAGCACTTAAAGCTTTAAATGCTAAATTGTTAGAAATATGAAGCAAATATTCCATAGACCGTATCTTTACATGTAGACTAGATACATCAAAGCTGTATGAGGAAGCGTTTACACTTCTTTGAACAATTTTATCAATGTTATTCATTTCCGAAGGCTTTGCACCACAAATATAAGATGTTGAACAGGAGGATGTATTTGAAATTGCCGTAATAATTTTTCTATCAATCATTGTTAAATTCATTTCGTGATCAATGGTTATATTTTTATGGGCTATATCAAAAGATCCTTTAAAACTCTCAGATGCTAATTTTTGTTTTGCTGCATGCAAAAGAGCTTCTCCAGAAGTATCCTCTCTTAAACGTTGAGTTAGTTTTCTTTTATGAGTTTCGGTTACATCTGAAAAAGATTTCCGAGACGTTGATTTCTGCGAATTTTCAACTTCAGATGGTTTAAATTCATTACCAACTTTAAAGGAACACTGAAGCCAAGAATCGTTTTTAGTATTGAAACGATCTAATTTTCGTTGAGATTTCTGCCATCGATCTTTTACAGCTACACAAAACTTACGTAAACGCTTCTTTAAATTTTCTTCATCAATTTCTGAAGCACTTAGCCCACAGTAGAACAGCACTTACAAAACTAAGAATTGATTTTTCATAATTAAAACCATTATTTAAATTATTTAGATACAGAAACAAATCTCTGTTTGTTATCATCTTTCAAAAGGATAAAAAAAAATGAAATAATCTTGCTTTAAATAAAAAAGAAATATACAAAAATTAATATCACTACAAAATTATTTTATAAAATTATTATTATTATATTATTATGATTATTATTATAATTCCGAGGATAAAAAATATGCACTGAAATAGGCTCTAAAATGTTGCAGAAGAATGTTCCGGTTTTGTAGAACGATTTTGAAAAGTTATCTAAACATTACATATGTTGCCAATTAAAAATTAAACAAATATTTTGAATATTTTGCCAATGTCATTAGGATATAAGTAAAAACATGATAGGTAATAAAATTATTGTCTGCTAAGCTTTTTCTTTTACTTTGATTTTCAAATTTAATTTAGTTATCCAGTATGCCTCTTAAAGTCCTGTTTTAAACAAAAAAAGATTAAATTGCTCATAAAAACCATGCAAATCGATTGAATATAATATATTTTACTTATTTAAACCTAAATATAACAAAAAAAAATCTTATATATAGGCTTATACTGTTGTGATAATCCTATGTTCGACATCTGCTATACTTTGACCCACTGTGCGTCGCTAGATTTAATTAGTGCCAACCAGGTGACCCGAGAACAATACACAGGGAGAGTCGTGTGGGTAAAGCAACCGTTACAAAATGATTTAAAATGCCTACCCCTCGCAGAAATAGAGCTTAATCTGTGTGATTTAGGAAAAAGAGTTAGGACTTACGCAGGTATTGTCGATGCAGACATAGAAATGGATTATTATTTATTGGGAAGCAAAACACAAAATTTGCTAGACAGAATGAAACCGAAACCGCCTGTTAGTTTTGGGAGTGCAGCACCGAAAAAAAGGCACAGGAGTGACCGCCCAATTCCCCCCAACCCCACGAACCGCTTAGTTTCGGCTTATCAAAAGAATGAAGTGAGAAAACCGGACAAGAAGGAAAAGAAAGGCTTTGTTCCCTTTCCTCTTAGCCAACGTGCAGGAGTAACTCATTGTGAATCTTCCATTAAAACGAAATTCGCGACGACCCCGATCCGCGCGACACCCAAATCAAGGATGAAGGAAGAGGGTTATAAAGAAAGAGCGAGGGTGTTTTATTTAAGGAATGAAATCCGGGAAAGTAAGCATGGGGAAAAAAATAGACACAGTCCTAAAACGAAAGGAAGATTTTAGGTTTAAATCTTCGGGACAGAAAACAGCAAAAGGGGTAAACAGTTATTGTGCGTTAGGAAGGAAGCGAAAAACGGTTTTCAGTTCTGATTGTTTAGAAACCCCAGGATACATATCGCCGCATAACGAAATAAAAGGCAGCGAGGTTAAACAGTCGAAAAACGACACCGGAAATGATTTCAGACTAATTAGAGATTGTGGAAAAAGGCAGGATATTCGCAGATCGTTAGGTTATCGGCCAGGTATACCAAATTCCACATGTAGACTGTTTAAGTAGAATGGAATAAATAATATTCCACTCAGCAATTTTGTATATAGTTTTTCATTTTGTAACTGAAATAATTGTGTATTTGAATCATGCAATGAATATTGAAATTTAATTTAACGATGTGAGTCTGTAGAGTGTATTGTAAACTTGTGAATAATAATGTTTAAGGTAAGCCTCTATTGAGAATTAACATGTGTGTTGGGTATGTACGGAAGTAATGATGTAAGATTTTCCAAATGCTTGAAAAATCTCATCTGCTCGAGGGGGTAATGCTGTGACATTTTCCCAATATCCCAGCGTAAGTAACTTGTGACCGATCGACCCCCGGAGTTGTCGGGTCAGATCAAAAGGAACGATCAATCTCCTATGCTGAATGGTGTGGACATTTTATGAACAATACTCGAGACGGCATGGCGACTATCCGACGTTAACTAATTATTTATTCTACTTGTGAGGTCGCAGATGGAGAGGTTTTCCCAGAGACTATCGGACGCCAAGGGAAGTCCTTTAAAATATGCGAATGAGAACCAGATATCCACAACGATAGGCTGCCGTAAGTTTAAGAGGCCGGGAGGAACCTTCCCCCGCCCCCCTTTTTTCGGAGGCTGGAGGAAGAAGAGAAGACGAGAGGGAGATGGTTTTTCGGAGGCAAAAGGGTAGGACGTGACCCTGAAAAGCGGAGTCTTGCAGTGAAGCGAGAGCGAAGTGAAACGGAGGGAGACAGACGGCCAGGTCTGTGAGAGAAAAACTCGGAGGAGCTATCCGTCTCGATCACCCAAGGACACCCTGTCCTGTTTAAATAGTATCACCGAATACAGAGAACGGAAATTAAGTTTAGAACGAGACTGTCTGGTGTAGAGACCTAAGGAGAAATTAGAGGACTTTATGGAACTTGTTTATAATCACCTGCACCTACGCATTTCATCTTATTTTATTTTGTTCTATTTTATTTAAATAATGAAACCTGTAAGAGAAATGCTCTGTACTTCGAGCTTCGAATAAAGAAACTTTTCTTTCTACAAATCAACTTGAGTAATTACTCCGGTTAGCCACAGCTACCAGTTCGAATTTTATAAATCCCGCCGGAGTTTTTACAGTATACACACACACACAGATAATATGCGTTAAATTTTTGTTCTTCGTATACTTGTTTGTTAAATTGTAAATCATTCAAAACTTTTAATAAACTTGTGATTTTTTTAAAACTTTTTTTATTAACTTGTAATTTTTTATCTGTTTGGATATTTTTTTAAATCTTATAAAATATTATATATAATGTATATATATATATATATATATATATATATATATATATATATATATATATATATATATATATATATATATATATATATATATATACTAATGTATTATATGCATTTAAATAGGAAATCACACACATGTAAAAAACAAAGGATGAGACATTATAAAAGCAATGGAAAGGACACTGCAGTAATTAAACTTAATAAAACGAAAAAGCAAAAACTGTAAAACTATGAATATCTTATAAAATCTTCAGTGGAGCTTTATAAGAATATTCACAGTAAATATATGTTATTTCATCAAATAATGTCTGCGTATGCCTAAAATCGACAATATTAAGCTCCTAATAACATATATATGAAACAAAGAAATAAAAATAACCTACAAGAGTCCAAATAACAAAATAAATAAATAAATAAACTATTATTCAGCAAAAATAGAAATTAGATCATAAAACAAAGAGCAAAACTCACAAAATAACTAATATTACTGTTGATTGATTAAGATTTAAAGTGTGAACAAGTAAGAACATGTCATCACTAAACCCAAAATGGCTGCAAAAAACTCAGACATTGCTTTGCAAGATATGATGGAATGACATTAAAATTGTTTGGTGCTGCCATCTATCTCATAAAAGTAAAAGTAAAATCTGAAATTGACTTGTTAAATCTTAAATATGGTGCTGCCCTCTAGTATGAAAGAAGAGAAGATGGAATTAAAAGAAATAAATTTTGGACAAAGTAGCAATTTAATGTAAATAAAATTTAGAATGTGAAGAAAACTAAATGAAGTAAATATGATTTAAATATTAATAAAGATGAAAAGGGAAGACAGTAGTACAATAATTAGCCATGTATGAGGAGACAGTGTGTGAATAAAATAAAGAGTGTATTATTTACATTGTGTAAATGATTTTGTTATGTAAATGGAATGATTAAATGCATAAAACCCATTTTTTTAAATACATTTTGTATCTTCTTTAGCAATCCCGCCTCATCCCTCCTTAATAGCATTTTGATTTTATAAATTTTTTGTTTGGGGGGGGGGGAATTTTGTTATTTTGTGATTTTTTCTGTTATTATTTTTAATTTTTTACAATTTTTTCAGCAATCCACGCCCTTCCTCCTTAATATAATTTTTATTAAATTTTAAACAATTTAAAAAAATGTATGATAACTTGAGAATTTTTAAGGCCTTTTTTTATTAACTTGGAATTTTTAAAACTTTTTTTATTAACTTGAAATTTCTTTCAAAACATTTTATAAAGTTGTAAATTTTTCAAAGCTTTTTTATTAAATTGTTATTTTTTCAAAGCTTTTAAATATTATACATACGGATATATCATGTATATATGCCCATAAGTCACACACACACATACAATATAAACACACTTACAAAACAAAGTCAATTTTCAATTTCTAACATTTCTTTGCAACTCTTCGTCTCATTAATAGGTTCGTATTTGACAGTGTAAGCAAATCTGTCTGATATTACGCCTCTGCTTGTCCTCTGTGATCTGCGAAGTTCAAGTGTTTGTTGTTTGGACGCGGCTGGTTCACTAGAAGTGGGTGGACATCTATCTCCATTTTACTTGTGTCGTTCATTTTTATTTGATGTAATTTCATTTAAATTCAAGTTTACATCATTTTTAGTGTTTGAGAATATATTTTCAATGAATGTAACTGTTCTGGCTAGTATCACCTTTCCATCTTTTGTGTAGATTATATAAAGCCGGTTGTCATATCCGACAAAATTTTCTTGTTCAGCTCTGCTATCTAGTTTTCCGCGTTTGATTTGTGCATATAGGCGTAAGCTGTATGCAGCCAAAGACTTTTAGATAATATCGATTTGGTTTTCTATATATGCAACCAAAGCTCGTAGGGGGTTTTATCATTTGATTTTGTTGGAAGGCGTTTTTGTAGATGGTTGGTGCTGCTTATAGCTTCTCCCCATTATTTATGTGGTAAATTTGCTTCCAATAGCATGCTCCTTAGTCATATCTAAAAGCGATCTATTCATACGCTCCGCAACGCCATTCAGGCTCGATGATTGCGGCACTGTTAATTGGTGTTCTATACTGTTTTCTCTGAGGTATTGTTCCATTTCGGAACTGGTGTATTCGCCTCCGTTATCGGAACTGATTGTGTTTGGCTTTTTTCCGAATTTATTGTTCACGGTCTCGACGTAGTCCTTCAATTTTTCAAAGACTTCGACTTTTTAGACATTAAGTAGATTATGCAAAACCTTGAGTAATCATCTATAAAAGTTACAAAATAGGTTTTTCCACCTAGTGTAGGTCTTTGTATAGGGTCACACACATCGGAATGAATTAATTCCAACCTTTTCGTTGCCCTATATTTGGCCGATTTGGATATGGGATCTCGTTGGTTCTTGCTTTTATGCATACTTCGCAAATGCTTTCGTGTTTGCAGTTATCGACTTTGATCCCGTTCACCAATTGTTTGGAGGTGATTGCTCTAATTGTTTGGTAATTTCTATGACCCATCCTTACTTTCCTTTTTTAAACCAACATTGTGAGTTTGAATGGTTTCGCATTTTGCAGTGCGAGCAGAATTTAATTTCTTTTTTTATAATCTGCATTTCAGTACTTCTTTTGAGTTTTAATAGCTTTTGAAGTATTTTCTGAATTTTGTGTATTTTCTGTCCTACATGTGTACTCATCGGTTAGTTTGCTTCGAATAAAAACAGGGGTTAATATTCGTCTTCGGGTCTCGCCTCCAGGGCGGTAATCAATGTGTCGTACGAATGGGGTAGTGAGCACAAAAGAAGTGCAGAAATGTGGGACTTACTTATGTTTTACCCTATGGTGAATATATTCTAAAATGTTAGTTATGTTGGCTATCACATTGTCAGGTCCCGCTTCGCCCCCTCTTGGTGATTGTGAATTGGCCCATTGAATTGGGAAGATTACTGGAAGCCAGGCCTTGCGCGAACTCTCCGTCGGGTAGCTCCGAATCGGCCCTTTTAGTAGGGAAGAAGACCGGGCTCTTGTTTCGTCGACACGAGGGGGGCAGCAGTCGACGATCCCACACCTCAATGTGCTAAGCGGGTAATAAAGCTATGTCCGAGTAGCCGGAGACGCCAATTCTACTGGGTCTCTTCCTCTTTTGGGACGGTTCTCGGATGCAAGAGGATCAGGTTCGTCGTCCCTCGAGGTCCCAGATGCAGAGCCTTGACTTAGTGCCGTGGTTGGTTCTTTTACTGACGTGAGTACGGGACTTGTGTTCCGCTGGAACTCGGGATGACCAGGCGGCGAAAGGACATTTACGTAGGCCGATCCCTCATGCACGGTTCCCTCGTGCCGTGTGGTGACGTGAGGGCAAAAGCTAGCGAACGTGGGTCGGACGACTGCAAAAACTTGTCTATGGTTAGACGATGGTTCTGACCTGCTCTGGAGAACAAGGAGCGCAAGGGTTCTATTGTGACACCTGTCGTCAGGCGAAGCGGCATGCCACAACCTTTGGTGCCATGCAAGTGGTAGCACGAAGGCGGCAGGGAGACAGGGGAGGCCGAGTCCTCTGTTGACCTGCATATCGTTCCTTGCGTTTCCCACTGTATAACTGGAGCAGTTGTGAGTCGCCCTCAAGGTTTGATCGACAAGAGAAGTACCTATTCTGGGGGCGACCCTGATACGGAGGGGGCCGCAGCCCATATCTCGTACTGGTAGTTTTTTTCGGATCGGCTCTCTTCTCGAACCGATCAGCCACGAGGAACCGGTTCGGAGACTCGTTAGTAAAATGGCGACGTTCGAACTTGAAATCGACCCCTGGGCCGAAATCCAATCCGGCGTGTCTATGTGCAGTCACAGCTTTCTACGTCTGACGGGCGGATGAGTAGGAGTCTTCCCCTAATTTTCACTCACAGCTAACCTCGACCGGGCCCGCCTCTTGTGCGCGTTTGGAGGGATTTTCTATGTCCTCCAGAGACCGGGAATAGCTCTTCCACTAATTTTCCGTTGTTTCTAACATTTTTGTGATTTGTTGTGTTTTTGTTATTTGTTTGTGTTTTTGATATTTATGCGGATGATCCTTTTAAATGGAGTCGACCGGGGACCACTCCGTATTCTGCTGTGGAGGCTCACCGGAGGGAAAGCCATTTAGAAGGGGACAACCTAACAAAGTCGCGTCTATGTGTAAGGGCCGAGTTTCTTCGTGGTCCTGGGTTGGCAAGAAGCATCTCCGTCGCACGTAGCGACAACCCACAGCAGATGAACTAGTCGTTTCGCCCTTCTATGCGACTCGATAATCGAACGCCGTCGGAAAGCTCGGCATATGACCTAGGGGCCGGTTCTCTTTATGGGGTTCCGGCGACTAATTCGCTGGATTATTTGCGGTTCATCAAGTATCTACGGGAGGTCCACTCTGAGCTATGGTATCCTCCGCGTACCGCAACGACCTCTGTCGTCGCTCACTTGGATAATGTGTTGGAGGGTCCGCAGGTGGCGGACCTCAAAAATTCCACCTTTATTCAAATTAAGGATTTTGATTTTGATTTTTGATTAATTGTTTATGGATAACCTTTTATTTTACTTTTCCGATCTGAGAAATTGAATCACTCGGTCTCATGATCTTATTTGTGAGAAATAATTGAAATTTATAGCATGGAACTACAAATCATCGGATTGTTTTTATGCGTCGGTGGCGCGCGCTTTTCTCTTCTACTCAAAAATAGTTATGAAATGCACTTGGTAAATAAATAGAGGTATGGAATTTTTCCACTTACCTTATTCTTATTCGCAAATGTCCAGGTGTCCATAATAGTAATTCGGTATATTCGTAGTTGGTAGGTTAATCCGGGAGCACAAAACAAATAAGTATACGGGAGCACGGTTGTGGAGAACTCTGCTTTTATTAGGAAAGAATAATAATTAGTTTTAGTTAAATATAATTCTATAGCCTTTTGAGCGGTTGTCATATCCGACAAAAAGGAATTTTTGTCGGAATTTAATTGCCGGTCTTTTTCCCAGCAAAGCTGTGCCGTGATTGGAGAACGCTTTCCTGGAAGGAAGTACCCTTTTCCTCTCTTTGGGCGGATCACTCGTCAAGCTCATCCTTTGTTGGAAAATAAGCAATAAACGTAGTTATAAGGATTTTGTGGTAGGAATATTTATTTATTTAAAAGCTGATTGATGACTCACTTAAGAGTATTAGTTAGAAGGCTTTAGCTGTACGAATATTTATTTACTTAAAAGCTGATTGATGACTCACTTAAGAGTATAGTTAGAAGGCTTTAATTGTAGGAATATTTATTTATTTAAAGGCTTGAGTGATGAATAAGTTAAGAGCATATTTAGTAGGCTTTATTTGTAGGAATATTTATTTATTTAAAGGTTGAGTAATGAAGAAGTTAAGAACAAATTTAGAAGGCTTTATTTGTAGTTAATATCTATTTATTTAAAAGCTGAATGATGACGTATTTAAGAGCGTAATTAGAAGGCTTTAACTCTAGGAATATCTATTTATTAACTTTTGAATAATGAATAATTTAAGAACATGGTTATAAAAAGGATTTTTATAGGAATATTTATTTATTTAAAAGCTGAATGATGATTGATTTAATAATATAATTATAATTAGAAGACTTTAGCTCTACAAATATTTATTTCAGTGATGAATATTTTAAGAACAGGGTTAGGAAGTTTTATTTGTAGGAATATTTATCTATATAATAAAGAACAAACGTGTCCGTGACGTCATTTTGACGTTGGCAACACCAGACGATTAATTTTCGCTTTTTCTTCAATTCTATGATTTATCAATTCTATGATTTAGATTTAATTTGCCTTTTTTTTATGTTACAGTATTTGAGGAGTCTCACCATCTGCTCTTTTTAATTTTAGGATTACATTATAATACGATCTTCTTGGTAGGGTTAAATTTAGTGTCTAAAAAAGAGAGTTTGTACTGGACGTGTAATGATCAGTTATTTAGCTTTTATGGGGAAAAAGATCATTCATCGGAAATTACGCTACACGTCATAAAGATTATGTAAAAATCGCTTGCACTTTCACTTTCTGAATTCAGGACGTGGTATTACATCTCTGGGTTATTCACGGTCATTAACTTTTGATTAGCGTATTTTCCGAGCGTGCTTTTTTTCTCTTAATTGGATTTTTACAGTGTGGTTTTCCAATACGCATTGCCTCAAGACTTTTCACTTTATGTCCGTCTCTGGTCAGCCCCTTCTACTTCCATAAGGTCACAAGAGATCTTGATCTTGATTGGTTCTTTGTGACATCATGAATTCTGTAAAAAACCTCAGCAAAAATTTGTATTATTTGAAACATTTCCACTCGTCCTAATAATTCCTATTTCATAAGTAGGGTGAAAAGAACTTGTTTGCGCGATGATTTTCAAATGGTAGTGGTTGTAACAAACTAGGTCATTAGTTGTCCTTAGAATAAATTTTTATTCTATTAAGATATAAAACACAGAAAATAATTATGGTTTACACTGTTGCAGTCGTGAGTGCAATCAATTTCAATTAAATGAGCCATAAAAATTCTTTGTGATTAAAGTCCCAACTCGGAGTAAAGTTCCGTTTGCGTTTTGGGATCTATACTTCCTTCCTGATGGGAGTCATAAATAGTGTATACAATACGTCTCTATTGTTTTGCCCGCATTGATAGCGGTCTGCAAAACCTTTAGCACAGGGCGTGCCGTACTTCAGATGAACTTCTCCGTCATCTAAGATAAAGCGTTTCTTCCTTCTCGTTCTCGGGTCCGAAGATTTTCGACCTTCTTCCACATCTTCTCAAATCCAGAGTCCACAACAAACCTTTTTCTCCGGCTATTCTCAGACCGGGGGCGGGGGGGTTGGACGTTTACTGTTTTTCTAAGAGTTCTAATAAAGTTTCTCGCCCTTCCTGATTGGGAACTTTGAGTTTCTATCCGGCGCTATCGTTGCCAACTCATGTCTATGTTAGGCCAGAGAAAAGCCTCCACTTCACATGTTTCGAGAGGAGAAATTAATTATTCACCTCCCCGCCATAACGAATTTTTTTGTCACACAGCTTTGAATATACGCGACGCCGAGTCTGCCTCATTGTCTGTGAAGGGAGATGGTACTTTCTAGGCGTGAGAAAAAATTAATGTTTAAGATGAAGAGTCTCATCTAATATCCACAAATAATTGACTTTACAAGGGGATTACTTTCAAACTGAAATAACTTGAATGGGATCATCTACGTGGATTTCACCCCACTCCTAGAAATCCGTCCACAAAAGGATCCATTTCCTGTCAAGAGATCATCTATTACCTCCAAAGATGACAATGGAATTCAAGAAATCATACCCCTACATTTGTATCGTAAAGAATTGAGTTTCTTCATCCAGGTGTTCGTGTGTGTGGTCACTGAGTTTCCTGTGAGAATGTTTGGAAAGAACTATTTCCGGCATACTTTCTCACGTCGGTGTTGTTTTGAAGTAGGGTGAAATACCGAACGTCTTAGTGCATCGAGAGTAGCACTTGGACAGTGATGGATCGTAAAGATCACCCAAGAAAAAGCTCTGTGCTTTGATCATTACCGGAACCGTGAGAAAGTTAGCATCTGCCTGGGAAAACGAATGTTGCACGATTTTATGTCCGCTGTTATGGAGAAACCAATAATAGACTTGCTCTGAATGGGGATGTCGTTTCCCAGAGTTGCTCAGATGCTGAGTGGCCCCGATTTGCTCCGCCTTGACCAAATCCCCTCCCCTGGTGAAAATACGGTGTGAGAGATTTGGTGAGTTAGAAGTTCAGTTTGGAGAAAGATCACGAACTGTGAGGTGACTCTCTGAGAAGTGTATTAGAAACACCCAGCTTCTGAGTCAGCGTAGCTAAGACGCTGGAGAGGTCTTACCTCTGATCAATTGATACTCCGAGTATCTGATAAAGTCCCATCAAGGGAAAGGTACGACAAGTGCCAGTGAAATAGGGACTCAGTTCCAATTACCTTTAGCAACCAGGAAAATCCCAGTGTGGGAATGGGTTCGTCAAGTGCCCGAACAATTGAACATTGAACCGGCAGCAAGCCTTTATTAGTAGAACTTTTGCATTAGGAGTCTGACTTTATGTTACTAGAAATTTAATCGATAAGCTGATAACCCTCAAATATTTTTTAAATGCTGTAAATACCATTTCTATTTTTACTTATAGAACCTATATTGTTCATTCAATAAAAATTCTATTAAAGATATAGAAAAATTCTCTGCGTATCTGTTCCGACACCTAAATCGGATCTGCGTAGAGGAGGTATTTCAACTGGTGGCCGCGGTGAAGATGAATCGGCAATGTGTTAAAATTAGGGAACAATCTCGTGTCCTGGACATCAAGAAAACAAAACTGTGTAGCGTTATCGACTGCAGAGGCAGAGTATATCTCTGTATCCAACGCCACGCAAGAAATTCAATGGGTTCTTAACCTACTAACAGACCTAGAATTGAATCAAACTTTACCAATCGTAATATACGAGGACAATATCGCATGTATAAAGTTGAGTGAAAATGAAAAACAGCAATCCCGTGTGAAACACGTGGACATAAAGTACCACAACGTGAGACATTTAAAGGAAAGCGGGGTGATCACACTGGAATATTGCCCTTCGAAAAGGATGGTAGCTGACATCCTTACCAAGCCCATCCCCAAACCTCAATTTGAGCACTTGAGAACAGAACTTCAACTTACACCACCACAGGGCTCAGATGAAAAAGGGGGGGGGGTTGGAAACAGTTCAGAAATGATTTCATCTGTTCCGCCATTTGTGATATATGCATTCGTTCCATCTGCTGCCAACAGGTGTCGCCACTACCAGAAATGGAACTTCCTCAAAACCCCACAAGATAGCAGCACTACAGATCTACAGAGAGATAATCACTGCAATGTGCATTTTAAAGAAAGTAAAAACTGTTTAATCAGCAATAAACCCTTTGTGAAATGTGCGACGGACTAATTCCGTGTGAGAACATTCAAGAGCCCCTTTTATTAGTTAGTTGGCGCTGAAACTTCATGTCAAAAGGACATAAACAATTCGCTCGTCCAATATTAATAAAACTGCGTTCTGGAAGCAATACGCTCCTGAACTTTGATGAAGCTTAACCTGTTATGGATCTAAATTACCTTTACTTTTTATATTATAAGAATGTAACATATTTAATCAAGTTTTTATTGTAGTTTTTCAGATATAAAGTGTGTACTTAAGAAGCAACCATGTGTTGTGTTTCTACAAAGATTTCACGCTGTATTTAACGAGAATAAATTCGCATATTCTCAGAGCAAGCATAATTAGCTGCATCACGAATAAGGATTACACCGTATAACAAGGTAAGCACAGCTTACATATTTTTGTACGAATAATTAAGAAGTAATTGTATTATTTATCTGGCTAGTTTTGAGAAAGTAAATATAACTCACTTCCTTTTACTTAGAAATGAAGGTAAGCTCTTTTACTATTCAAAGTGGCTTGAATTGTTCAATATTGTGTGCATAGTTATTGAAGCGATAGTGCTGTAGGCTTGTGAAAAAAAAAAAGAGTTGTATGTTTATTTTTGTGAGCGTAAATATTTTGATAATTGCTCCAGTAGAAAAATAAATAAGAAGTATTATGAGATATATTTCCGAGATAACTGTAACTTATTTAGTAGACAAATATTGTAGTTAAGATTAAGTTAACGTAGTATTTAATTAATGCAGGCTGAGCATTGTGCAATGTTACAAAAAAAAATTGGTTGACACTGTAAATGAGAGATCTTTGTAGAAAAAAAAATATATCGAACTCATTTCATGTTTAGGGAGTTAATTTTATTTTTTCTGAGTTATTCTAAATCTTTTAAGAGTGGATGCAGAGAACAAGACCATCCAGTGATTAAAAGAAAAATCAATTGAATAAGACTTATGCAATTTAAATATTTTTACTGTACTTTTTGAAATTGAAAATTTTGTTTTGTGTAAAATTTATCCCATATGTATTTTATAACCAAATGCCAAGGTGAATTTAGACGATAGGATAGAGTTGTTTATTTTCATATTTTGAATATTCCCTATTTATTATTGTTGTGCGTACTTTTTATGAATGTATATTTTAGTAATACTTTAGTAATAATAATATATTTTAGTGCACTTGGTAGGAATATCATAAAATTTTATTGTATTGTTTTATATTTATGGGAAAGATAATTTTTAAATTTTAAACTTTAAAAATGTCGGAGTTGAAATACTTTAGAAAAGCTGATTTACAAATGTTGGCTCACGAATTTGAGGTCAATTTGGAGGAGAATGATACGGTACCGTAAATTATAAAAAAGATAGAATCAGCAGATGGATTCGATAAAGAGCTCGCATTAGCGCAAATTAAACTTATAGAAAAAGATAGGGAAAATAAATTATTGGAAGAGAAGGAAGAGAAAGATAGGCTTCGGGAAGAATCGGAGAGACTGTGGGAAAAAACGGAAAAAGAGAGAGGGCGTGAACATGAATTAGCTAGGTTGAAAATGACACAAGAGACAGATGACAGGAGCACAGCATCTAGTAGCAGGACGAATCATTTACCCTTTAAAACAATTATGCATCGCTTTGATGAAAAGAATTCGGACATTTCGTTGTTTTTAAATTTATTCGAGAGACAAGCAAAAAAATGTAATTTAAATTCGGATGAACTGGTGACGAATTTGCTATCACTATTACCAGTGGGAATGGCCGAATTAATTTTAAGCGAAACCGGAAACAAAATTGATGATTTTCAATATGTAAAAAAAAATTGTTAGAGCGTTATCGCTTGAATGCAGAAACGTACCGACAAAAATTTTGTAAGCATCTCCGAAACCCTAACTCCGTTTGGAAAGACATAATTTTCGAGCTTAATAGCTTTTTGGAAGGTTGGCTTTCATGCTTACAAATTTCGGATTTTGAGGGACTGAAAAATTTACTTGTCACGGATCAAATCAAAAGAAGAGCATCTCCAGAAATGCGCGAACATTTCATAGACAATTGGGCGGAAATTAAAGATCCGGAAGAATTAGTGAAGCTTTTAGATGCTTACGAAGCAATTAAACGCCCGTCTAAAAAACGTGGAACCCTAAACTCCCTGTAGATAAGAAATTTGAAAGACCCAAGATTTTTGAAAATACGCGAAATAGTAACAGAAGTCCAGAAATAAACTATAATTGGAGGGATCGTAATGAAAATAGAGAAAAGGAAAGAGCTTTCGAAAAAAGGCGCGAAATCAAATGTTACACGTGTTTGAAAAGTGGGCATTACAAAGTGGATTGTCCGAAGATTAAGAAAAGAGAGAGAGAGATGTTGCGAGAGTCAGCCACTTAAATAGAAAGCCGACATTTGAGGAAACCTTTTCTCCCTACTTGAGCAAAATATTAATGAATGGAAAGGAGGCAACTGCCTTAAGAGACAGCGGATTCGCCCTATACATTATTCCACACGATTTTGTCAGTCAGGATAAATTGAATGGAGACCACGTATGGATTAAAACTCCGTTGTACCGTAAACTATACTGTTTGCGCATAGCAGAGGTTACTTTAGAGATTAAAGGTGTAGGGATTATCGAGACAAAAGCAGGGGTGAATAGTCGTGATTCAGACATGAAATACTATTTGTTAGGTAACGAAACTCAAAAGTTATTAGAGCGTGTAAAGGGACAGCCCGAGTTAGTAAATGCCGTTTTGACGCGAGCACAAACGAGAAATGATGTTGACCAAACTCCAGATCTGGAAAGTAAACAAATTATGAGGTCTGAGGAAGAGGGGGAAAATTCCCGCGGAAGCAATGAAGAGGAAACATTGATTTCAGAAATGGAGGGAGAAGACTTGGAATATCCGGTAGAATTAGACAGCATAAAAAAGGGATTATTGCCTTTGTTGGAAGAAGGCAGGTTTACGAATTTAGCCAAAATAGGAAGGGATGATTTCAAAACGGAACAAGACGTAGATACTTCTCTTAAAGAGATTAGAGAAAAAGCGAAAGTTAAAAAGTCGCATTATGAAATAAGAAATTCTTTGATAATAAGAAGCACGAGGGACAATCGCGGAAACGAGAGAACGCAGGTGGTCGTTCCATTGAAATATCGCGTAGATATTTTAGGCGCGTGTCACGAAGGAATTTCGTGTCACTTAGGGGAAACGAAAACTAAAGATAAAGTATTGCGTTACTTTTTTTGGCCTAATGAGATTAAAGAAATCGAAAAATTTGTAAAGATATGTGACCCGTGTCAAAGGATAGGGAAGGCTGGGGAGAAAAAGAAAGCGCCACTTAAACTTGTACCGATGTTCCAGGGAGGCGACAGAAATCTCAGATTTATCACGTAAATTTATTAAAGCCCTATAGAAAACGGGTAGAGTTAGTAAATATTTTAACGCGAGAGATAAGCAAGGTTGAGGATAAACAAGATTTAGACATAATTTTTCCCAGTGCCGATTCCGAGGTTTATAAGTTCGCGGAAGTTGTGAGAGAGAGTGATTTAAAAACTAGATGTACTTCCGAACAATTGCGACAATTGGGAAATTTGTTAGATCGTTATGGGACAGTATTTTCGAACGACCCAGGACGTACAGACTTAATCGAGCACGATATAGAATTGTCGGAGCTAAAACCCGTCAGGTCGAGACCTTATAGAACGCCACCCAGACAAACGGAAATACTTCGCAAAGAGATTAAGCGAATGTTAGAACTAAATCTCATAGTAGAGGGGGAATCTGAATTTAGCTCCCCAATTATACTCGTGGAAGTTTCAGGGAAGGACCCGAGGCCCTGTATAGATTACAGAAAATTAAATGCTATCACAAAGGTAGAATTTTATCCATTACCCAATATTGAGGAACGAGTGGAAAAGGTTTCCAGTGCAAAGTCTATTACTGTTTCAGATTTAACGAAGGGCTACTGGCAAATTCCAATGACGCCAAGGGCTCAGAAATTAGCCGCTTTTGTTACAAGCTTTGGATCCTACTACCCTTTGGTCATGGCATTCGGACTCTTGAATGCATCTTATAAGTTCTCAAAATTTATGGATATAGTATTGAGAGGGCTTGAGGAATTCTGTTTACCCTATTTAGATGATATGGCGATTTTTTCAGATAGTTGGGAGGACCATATGCGTCATCTAGAAGTGGTACTTGAAAGGGTTAATAATGCTAAACTCAAAATCAAATTGGTGGAATGCCAGTTCGCTCAAAAAACAGTAAAATATCTTGGACATATAGTAGGAGAGGGACGTCGAAGACCAGCTGAGGCAAAAATAAAAGCAATTAAGGAATTACCGGTTCTGAAAATGAAAACTGAAATTCGAAGACGTTTAGGAATGGCTGGGTATTATTCCCGTTATATAAAAGATTATGCGGTGATTGTAGAACCATTGACGAGAGCGCTTAAAGGGAAAAATAAAAAAGAACGGATCTCATGGAGCGACGAAATGAGCAAAGCCTTCGAGACTTTGAAAACAAAACTTACAGAAGAACCAGTACTATACGCTCCAAATTTTCGGAAAGAATTTATAGTACAAACTGAAGCAAGTGACAAAGGGATTGGCGTTGTTTTAGCACAAAGAGAGGGATCGGAAGAACACCCCATTATATATTTAAGCCGTAAATTTACTGATAGTGAGAAAAGTTTCTGCGCCACTGAAAGAGAGTGTGCCGGAATTATTTTCGCGATAAAAAAATTAAGGCATTATATTGATGGACAAAACTTTTCTATCGAAACTGATCAAAATCCCTTGGTATTTCTAAAAAGAAATTCTGGAAACAACCCCAGAATGTTAGGTGGTCTTTGGCTCTACAACTGTATAATTATGCGATCTCTCATCGCCCGGGCAGAGACATCCCTCATGTTGATTGCCTGAGTCGTGTTGAATAAGATTTCTGGATAAAAATTTGATATAATTATTTTAAGTTATTTTTTGTTTTTTATTTCATTTTGTTTTATTTCAGTGTTTGTTTATATTTCATATCAGAGCGCGCAATAAGGAAATGAAAGTAGTGTTGATTTATTCATGTATGTTTCTTTTCTTGCCCCTCTGATGTATTTGAGCTTGCAATTCTTTATCCACCGCTTAGAGATTCTTCGTGTTTCACCCTTAAGAATCATCAAGGGGGGGTGCTGTAAAGGATTGAGTTTCTTCATCCAGGTGTTCGTGTGTGGACTGAGTTTCCAGTGAGAATGTTTGGAAAGAACTATTTTCGGCAAACTTTCTCACGTCGGTGTTGTTTTGAAGTAGAGTGAAATACCGAACGTCTTTGTGCATCGAAAGTAGCACTCGGACAGTGATGGATCGTAAAGATCACCCAAGAAGAAGCTCTGTGCTTTGATCATTACCGGAACCGTGAGAAAGTTAGCATCTGCCTGGGAAAACGAATGTTGCACGATTTTATGTCCGCTGTTATGGAGAAACCAATAACAGACTTGCTCTGAAAAGGGATGTCGTTTCCCAGAGTTGTTCAGATGCTGAGTGGCCCCGATTTGCCCCGCCTTGACCAAATCCCCTCCCCTAGTGAAAATCCGGTGTGAGAGATTTGGTGAGTTAGAAGTTCAGTTTGGAGAAAGATCACGAACTGTGAGGTGACTCTCTGAGAAGAGTATTAGAAACACAAAGTTTCTGAGTCAGCGTAGCTAAGACGCTGGAGAGGTCTTACCTCTGATCAATTGATACTCCGAGTATCTGATAAAGTCCCATCAAGGGAAAGGCACGACAAGTGCCAGTGAAATAGGACTCAGTTCCAATTACCTTTAGCAACCAGGAAAATCCCAGTGCGGGAACGGGTTCGTCAAGTGCCCGAACAATTGAACATTGAACCGGCAGCAAGGCGTGATTAGTAGAACTTTTGCATTAGGAGTCCGACTCTATGTTATTAGAAATTTAATCGATAAGTTGATAACCCTCAAATATTTTTTAAATGCTGTAAATACCATTTCTATGTTTACTTATAGAACCTATATTGTTCATTCAATAAAAACTCTATTAAAGATAAAGAAAAGATCTCTGCGTATCTGTTCCGAACGCTACCACTTAACACCTAAGTAGATATAAAAGGGGCGTTCTACGCCAGCGGCGTACGCGGCGTAGGCTCAAGGTCGGAGGAAGGTCACCGGAAGAGGCAGGTGTGGACACCGGAAGTCGCAGGTGGGGATAACAGGCATATTGAGACAGGAAACTGGAAGTAAGAATGGAAGGAATTAGGAGATAAGGGTAGGATGAGACGTATTTTTTATGGGTTTTAATCAGATTCTTTCTTGATAGGAAAAATTTTTCTACACCAGATGTGCTAATCTCTATAGGTTAGCGGAAGGGACAGGTGATGATAACAGACATGTTTTTACAGGAAGTAATTCCGAAAGTAAGACCGGAAGGGATCAGGCGATAACGTTAGAATGTTCTACACCAGATGTGCTAACTTCGCAAGGTCATAGGAAATGACAGATGTTGATAATACACAGGTTGAAACAAGTATCTTTATACAGGAAGTAATTCCGTAAGTAAGACTGGAAGGGATTAGAAGATAACGTTCGGATGTTCTACACTAGATGTGTTGACCACACAAGGTCATAGGAAATGACAGATGTTCATAACACACACACGTTGGAACAGGTATTTTTAGACAGGAAATAATTCCGTAAGTAAGACCGGAAGGGATCAGGAAGTGAAATGTGATAAGACTTTCTGACTTTATAAAAGTTTAATATGATTTTTTTTCTATAAAAAGGGTTTTAATTAGATTCTTTCTTGAGAGGGAAAAAAATTTAGTTTTTTTTTTAATTTTATAAAAGTTTTTTTTTTTTTTTTTTTTTTTAAGTTTGTAAATAATAGATAATGATCTTAATGATATAATAGGTGCTTTGATGTAATACAAATTGTACCATAAAATGGAAATAATATTAGCACAATACCAACAGTGGTTTTAGTCAAGTAGAGTTGAGTTGTAGGAATCCTGCTATAAAAATAATATTAGCAAAATGTTGAATTTTTTTTTCTTATTTAAACATTAACTTAAATGTGAATGAGATTAAAATATATGTGAGGGCTAAATGTTTAGAGATTTAAGAAAATTCACTGTGAGTTATGTTAGGGTTGTTAAAGGAAAGGAGGTGATCGACTTTGACAGTATTTTTCTAAAAGTTTTCAGTGTGATAAGGGAGAGAGGGGGAAGGCTTAATTTTTTCGTACATGTGAGGGAAAAACGGTATCGCCCTCTATCGTTGGGAAAAGGAAGTGTGAAAAGAAAAATGAAGATTGAAAAGAAGGTTACCTTTGAGTTTCGAACCCGGGATCAAAATAGTCTCATGGTTTGATCATTGACGAGGGGTTTAATGATCAAGCCATGGGACTACATCGTTGAAAGGCGATGTAAGCTATTTGTGAAAAAGAAATTACCTGATCTTGGTCGTGTCTTAAGAATCATCTGACATTTTTAAAAAAATAAATGAAGCGTAGTTTGAATCGAGCTTGATATAGCTACATGAGAATGTTTATTAATGAAAAAAAATTAATTCAAGTCTTTGAGACTAATCTTTCATAGGAAAAAAAGATTTGTTATACTTTCTGTTACATTATATCTTCCATTTTTTAAGTTTACAAATTTGTGGAGTAACTTAAATAATCGTTTTTATGATACTTAAACAAGATATTTTTAATTATATATATATTTTTAATTAGCTTATAATATAGCTTTTTTTTTTCTTAAAAGGGTACTGTAGAATAATTTATGTCACAAATACTACATCCTTCTTTAGTAACATATGTTTCACTTAAGACATGACAAAGTGTCTTAGAAACATTTCATTTTGGAGTTAAGTGATTAAACAAGAAAAATATTATTTATAAAAACACAACACATAAGACCAGTGACTGAGAGGTTCTACTCTCAAAGCTGATAGACGGAAGGTGTTAGGTTTAAACCTATCTCACGGTCGTCGATCTAACCGTTCGAAGTTTTCTTCGAAACTTGTCAATATGGGTAAGAACACATTAGAAAGACCCCACGGAGGCCTATATCCCAAACGTAGGTAATCGGTTTTAACACTTAAGACATTTTAGATTACTACATTTAGTTAATATGTGATTTAACATGCAAAATATTATTTATAGAAACATACAATATGATATTATACAACACACTAAACATTCAATTTTAACGATTCTTTCCCTTTCATATGAACAATTTTTAGTGAATATTTAACTTGTTGAAGAAGGCGATTATTTTGTTTATAGTTATACGATTAAAATAAATTTTCAATAGATTTGATTTTATACAACCAACCTTTTTAAAAAAGAGAATGGAATCTAGTTTTTATAAATTAACATATTTCAATTTTACAAATACTTCACACCCCGTCTTTTTCCCCCTCTTTTGGTAGACTTTATACACATAAGACATAAAAAGCGTTTTAGAATACATCATTTAGAAATTAAGCAATTTGATAAGTAAAATATTATTTATAAAAGCAATAGATACAAAAGTAATAAAGATTTTTACTTACAAATGTACGAACTTCTGATAGGTAAGACTTTCTAAATCATTGTGTAAGAATTAAGTGGTTATTGAACTTATAACATTATAGGATGAAATAATCACGTAACGTATTTTTAAACCAATAAAATGTCAGTATTTTTAAACCAATAAAAAGTTAGTATTTTTTTTACACGAGCGCCCTCTATTACTATATAAATTTCAATGAAACGAGTTCATAACATTCTACTGTGACCTGGTATCGTTGTAATAGGTTGTATTTTTCGTTAAGTTAGTTTTCATTTAAGTTATTATGGAACGAGTTATGAATTCTTATGTTGGTGACGTAACCAACTTGGAGTGTCAACACTCATCACCAAAGTTAAATAATCAAGAGATGGATTCTACACTTTTATCCAAAGAAGCACTCGTTTCGAATTATGAAGTGAAACCCACCTCATCAGGACTAAAGAAACAGAAGTTACCCCATATGTGTAAGATGTGTAACAAAGCATTTCCTCGAAAAGTTAACTTAGTGTTTCATATGAAAAGTCATCTAATTGAAAAATCTTTTTGCTGTGAGGTGTGTGCTGAAGTTTTTTCACAAAAGAGTGATTTACGTAATCATCAAAAGATTCACAAATCGCCCAAACAATACAAGTGTAGTGATTGCAGCGAGATATTTTCAAGAATGGCTGACTTATTGAAACATAAGAAGACTCACAAGTCAGAAAAACAACATTCATGTACAAAGTGTAGCGAAATGTTTGATTGTGATTCAGATTTAGTACAACATTGTGATACTTTACATAAAGTTTTACCTAATGTGAAGAAGTCACCTGATTTGTTATTTGAAAAAGTGAAACATTTTAAAAGACAACATGATGTGCGAAATATTTGTACTAAAACTATCATTGTGTCCAATGAGATGAATCAAAAAGACTTTCGTTCATTTTTTAACAGTGTTCGATCGGATGTTTTAAACGAATTAAATTATCAATTGCAAATGAAAAAGTCAATAAAATGGTATGCAGCCGTTAAAGTGGATGTATATCGTGAATCACAGGATGGTGACTTAGAGAGAGCAACCCCCTTTTTCCTTTCCAAAAGTGAACTGGAATTAACAGAACAAAACATACACGTGCATGTTGAGAATGCCTTTCTAAAACTGTACAACGGCTTTGAAGATTTTACAGAACGTGTGTTTAATTGGACATTACAAAAAATTTTGAAATTAGAATTGATTACAGCTCAATATGACAGGCTTATTTGATTTGTATTACTTTAAATGATTAATAAATAGTTTTAATATGAAAAAGTATAGTGGTTTTTTTTTTTTTTTTTTTTTTTAGTTGATGTAAATTACTTTGAACAGTTTGACAATGCAACATAAACTACTGTTTAAAATTTTGAATGTCTTAGACAAAATGGGAATGAATTTGTTGAAATTATGTAAAACATGATGAAATAAATGTGATGTATTTATTATATGTTACTTAAACTACAAGAGAAATGATTGGAAATGTGTTATTTTAAATCTATGATACTTTTAATCACTAACAAAGTAAGACGTGACGTTATGAATCATCGATGGGTTTTCCTTTGAATAGGTATTAATCTTACTTATTGATAAGAAAGTTGAATTTTTCTCTTCGTTTAAACAATGACACTGCATGTTTTGAAAATTTTCTCTCAACAGTCAACATCAATGTTTTTAACCTAGTTAAGAAAATTTTTAACTTAAACCGTCACTGAGTTTATCCTAGATAAGTAAATTTTTATATTTAACCTACATATAAATTAAATGATTAACTATAACCATGACTGTTTTTAAAATCTAGATAAGTAGACGTTTTTATGAAACACATCCAGTGTTCTGCTGACTTTTATCGAGATTACATCAGTTAGTGAAGCAGATTAAATTGTATAAAAATATTTTATGAAATGAATATGCGATCCCATGAAGAAGTGTTTCCACCTTCAAAGCGTCCACGCTTAGAAAAAGCTATGGAAAAATCAAATACTTGTGAGAAGGAGTTAAAAGACCCAAGATTAAAACTTTCTAAAATGGACAATGACTGTGTAACTATATCACGTGATATCTCCTCTACTAAGAACTTACCAGATGTGAAACCTGAGATCGCTATGAATTTTTCAAACTTTACCGGTGGTTACGATGCAACATCTTTCGAGAAACCACATCAAGAGTCAGTTTTTGCCCAGGACTATTTAAATACATTTTTCAAAGACATGAATTTTGAAAATTTAGATTGTTCTACCCCCTTAACCTCGCTAAAGGATGAACCCTTTCAAGAACCTACGAATAATATCTTGCAGACTACTGTTAAACATGAGATGAACGAGCTACAAGCAAACAGCCTTTCGCAAGCAAGTGGTGAAATACAAAGCATCACTACACCTACATTTGCCACTAAAAGTGACAAATTATACAATTCCAATGTGTTTCACAAAGAACTAAGTGACTGTTTCTACTTAACTTTGAAGTTAAAAAATAAACAATATTCTATACATATACGAGAATTTAAACGCAATGTATCTACTAATGAAGAAATCCCAACCAAAAACGGAGTTAATATGGATATTCATAGCTGGTATGAGTTTCAATATAAAATCCTTGCATTTAATTTAAGATACAAAAGTGCATCCTTTGTTTCTAATAACACGATTTTAGTGTTAAATCAAGATTCTATGATGCGAATTAAAAATTTGAAGAATTTTTCTCATGTTGACTTAAACGAACAACAAATGGAAAAATTAAAAGAAAGTACCTCACACTTAAATACTATACTTTTACAACATATGTACACAAAACTATTACCCTTTCTCATTAAACAGAAATGTGTGGTGAGTAACAGATCCACAGAAAAAGAACCTGTGTTATGGTCTAAACTTAATACGTGTATCGAGAATAATATGGTAACAATACTTAACCAGTTGTATGAATGTACAGGATGTATTTTTCGACATGCAAGTCAAAGTCTTCACTCATGCTTCGCATTTAATAATAAGGAAAAATTTAATCAACTAGGTGAAGCTTTGTTAATGCTCATCGATTTCGATTATGTAATTTCAACGTTTTTGAATGGAGTTTATAGTGTTAGTGAACACTTTGTACATAAGCTTCATGAACAAACTGTTTATAATGAATTGTTTAAGACAAAATAAATGATTTGTTTTGTTAAAGATCTGTGTGTGTTTATTTCTACAAAGTGTCTCTGTGTGAATTTATTAGTTTTTTATCTAATCAAACTTTTAAGTGAAGAGATGTAATTTAACTTTTTTGTATATTCCAATTCAAAAATTTCAACAATTGCAAAAAAGATTAAACTATTGAAAAAAAAATATTCACATTAGAAAAAAATTTTGAAAAAATTATTAGTTAACAAAAATAAAATAAAATAAAATAAAATAAAATAAAGTTAACAAAACAGCTTAAAAACATTAAAGTTAACAAAAAGTTTGTAAATGTTAAAAGTTAACAAAAAAAAGTTATGTTGAAAAGTTAAGAAAACAATGAAAAGTAAACAAAAATATAGTTTTTAAATTAAAATTTTTTAAAGTCTTCAAGTTAATAAAAATTAACTTTTTACTTTTAACTATTGAGAGACTATGATCTAACTGTTTATCCTCGCAACCAACTGGTGCATATCAACTATATACTTTATATCTGCATATGTGCAGAAAAACATAGACATTTACACTAACGACTTTAAATTCGTTAAATTTGTTCGACTTTAAATTCTTTGCCAACTTTTAAGTTTAATTACTATACACAACTCGATTACCTTTCCCACAAAACACCTTTCAGAAACAAAACAGAAATTAACACTTACCGAAAAACACGTCAACTTCTTGTGCTTGCTTTCACTCAACTAACGTTTCTCCCTTATCTTTGCTAGGGGGCGCTGCAATCGCCGCTAGAGGCGTTAGTAGTCTTCCGGTGTGTGATAAGAATAAACTTTAAATCCAACTTACACTCGCTCAGTCATTCTTGCTTCTCTCTACCTTGCTAACAACCGTTTGCTGCTGGCTCATTGTTTGGTTGTTTAAACTTGTTGAATGACGTCATCATGTGTTTGTCTAAACTTGTCCAGTCTTGTTTTTATGCAGTACGTCTATTTAGATGAGTCATCACTCGCTTATCTTGGTTGACTTGTCCAAACTTGTTTTTGTGTGGCACGTCTATTTGGGTGAGTCATCGTTCGCTTATCTTGCTTTACTTGTTTGAACTTGTCTAGTATCCACCACCTCATGTCTTTTGTCATAGCTTGAATATACTTTACACCAATCACTTAAATATAAAAGTCTTGTCACAACTTACTTAAACTTTGATAAAAATATTAATTATTTATAAATTTCATCAAATTCTTATTTTACTGATACATTTACTATGTAATTTTCGTTCAAAAATATGGTAAAGCCCGATTTTAAATCGAAGTCTAAGATAAATTCCCCAAATTTGTAACATTTTAACACTAATAATAAATATTGTAAGCACCCAGTACATACAAGTTTTGTAAAAATAATATTACTTATAGCTAACTTGTTATGCCCCATGATACAAAACTTCAATATAGCTAAAATCAGTGTTAAACGAAAATCTAATCACGTGTCTTTATATATTATTTTGAAATGCAAAGCATTATATCTAAACGAATGATATAAGGAGTAGTTAGAATAGTTCTTATATTTTTGTTAGTAAAAAATTTATACACATTATCTTCCAAGGTTGCAATATTCAACACACGGTTCACCATATTTAAAAACGATTCACCATTATTTAAAAACTTAGTAACATATTTTAAATTTATAAATTTAAATTAAAACATATTTTTATAAATAAACAATTATAAATACTTAAGTATTTTTTATTTAAATTTATAAATTTAAAATATGTTACTAAGTATTTTCCACGCTCAACAACTCAAAATTTTGAGACACATTTGATTTACAGACAATTATTTTCACAGTACGATCATTTTTTTTTTTTTTTGCTTCCAGCGCTGTCGCTTCGGGAAATTCGGTTCAAAATGTCCACTTTGACAGCATTTTTTGAAATATATTCTGCCTTTATCAAAAAATCGAGACAATACGGACATTATAAAGTTTCTAAATAAGAGAACCTGCCAATTGGATGCATTTTAGAGCAAAAATGAATTTAATGTGTCTCAAAATAAGCAGTTTGGATTTGAATACACCCTTAAAACAGAAAAATCATGATTCTGATTAAAACAATAAAATGCAATTAGGCTAAAACCTGTGAAAACAGTACCTATCTATAACGGAATCCTGCTTTAGAGGGGAAATGTTTATGGTCCAAATGAAAGAAATGCAATATAATTAAACCTGTTAAGACAGAAATATCTCTAAAACGGATTTTTTTTTTGGTCCCGTGTGAGAACGATGTGTAGCAGAATTCTTTTGTTTGACCCTGTAAATGAATGATAAATGCTTTGCACCCCATATTCTACAAAAAGCATGTTTTAATGCGCTTCATAATTATATATAAATTTCATTATGTTTTAAATGACGTAGCGTCATGAATATGCACTTGAAACGATTATTTTTATGTAACGGAATACTTTTGACTGTCCCTGTAAAAAAAACTATCAGTGCTACACACTTGATATTACAATAAGGAACATGCTATAGTAAACGATAATAACATACAAAAATTTCAGAGTAATCCGAGCATATTTACGAGAGTTAGACCACGGACAGGCGGCCAGACAAACCACAGGGGTCGATGCATGGTTTTTTTTCTTGGGGCCCATTTTGTGAAAATTAAAGGTTATTTCTGTGAAAATTTTTATATTTTGGTGAAAAATAACATTTTGTAACGAAAGTTGAAATCCAATTATTCAAATTCGAACCAAGCATTTAATAACAAAAACTTTTTAAAATCCTTTTGCTGAAGTTTTCCTCTCTGGTGAAAAGTTGTTTGTTTACAAATTACACATTTTAAAACATCACAAAATAATAAATAAATAATAAATAGTAAGTTTTTATGGAATAGAATTTTGTGAAAAGGCCTATTTTAGTAAAAGGATTTTTGTGAAGGGCCCATTTTATCAGATTGATTTTTGTGAAGGGTCCCATTTTATTAAATTGATTTTTGTGAAGGGCCCTAAATAGGCCCCAAATTTTGTCTGTATCGACCCCTGCAAACCGAAGTCATAAACACTTTTCAACTAGGTAGGAAAGTGTTAAAAACGTAGGTTCAAATCTTCGTTTCTAAATATATATATATATATATAAGCTAATCAAAGTGATTTATGAGCCAAATAGGCTAAATTATGGTATCATATGAAAATCAATAATTTCATCTAGATAATTATTGAAAAGAATATGTGAAAACCATTCCACCAATTTGCGCAATGCAGTAATATTTCAAAATATGTTCTCTCAACTTAACTTTCAAATAATTTCTCTCAACTTGACTATATCATCAAGTATATGATATGTGCGCCATGTGGTTGTATTTCCAACTGTTATCTGGTAATAATTCAGTATAGTGTTGTATACGGGTTTTTGGATAATTATTGTGAGTAAAATATTTTATCTATTCTTTACGAGTTTTTTATTTCCAATTTTGTTATTTCCAATTGTTTTCTGGTAATAATTCAGTATACCTGGATGATTATAGTGATCTTAGCATATATACCAGTATAATTATGAAATACTGAATTATTTTTTAAAACACGTGTGGGTACATCCAGGCTGAAGATTATACCTACACGTGTTTTTTCATATCCAATTATAATTTAAATCTCTTGTTAAACAATTTTCCGTTATATTTAGTTCATATTTCATTTCTTAATCCATTTGTACTCACTTGATATCAACTCCAAATTATTAACATTTTATGGTTTATTATAATTTTTTTTTCTTTCTCTCTCTCTCTCTTTTTAAATAATTTTCAGTATTTTTGGCCAATTACCATTGAAGCACAAGCTATGGTAAAATTATGATTGCACTTGTTAATTTATTAACTATGTGGTATTCTGTCTACACATTATTATTAATTATCTCTTTGGAGATTTAATTATAATGTTACAAGAACTTGATATGTTTTTTGAAATTCAAAGATATTATAATTATATATATATATATATTAGTTGACCCGTGCGAGGATTTCGCACTGCAGTCTAATATTGTTTAGCAATAAACATTGTCTAGATGCAGGTTTGAACTTCTAAAGAAAAATCAAGGCTAAAAATATCTGCAAACAACATTAATCAAGCCTGGATATCATCTCATTCATTCCATGAAAGTTACAGTAAAAATTGATCAAAGATAGCAAAAGGCAAGTGCGAGAGAAAAAAAAATAACAATCATATTTTAACTGTATTAAAAGGATGACGTCTACACGTGAAATGGCACTGCTTTGATCGATCGATGGTGTCTTTTCTTCTGAACATTTGAATTTGAATTTTGCTTTTTATTCATAAATATAAAATAAGGCCGTGCATAGATGCTTCACTTTATCTTTTTGTGCTATTTATTTTTTTTATATATATAATGATTGTTGAGCATGATATAATGCGGTATTTTATTTTTGTGGCAACATTAACTGGAGAAAAAAACTTTCATTTCATTTATGAAAACAAATCTGATTTAATTTTTAATTAACTGCAATTTGTAATCAAAAAACATGTTTTAACGAAATGTCAGTGTACTATTCCAGAAGCCGGTTTAAAAAGCTTTCGAATGATACCTCATTCGTTGTTGTGCGTTTTGTAAATGCATAGAAAAGCGATGTTGACAACAGAAATGATATTTATATATATACATTCAAAATAGACACCACAATGTCATTTATACTGTGTACTAGCAAAGCTATGCCCGCTACGCTGGTCAATTTCGTATAACGAACTTTTAATCAAACAAAAAATGCACATTTCATAATTCACTTTTATATTTTAACAGAATAATAAGGATACTATAATTTGTGACTCGTGCTATAGCCAATATACACGTCAGGACACGTCGCCCTTATCATTATTATTTTTGCCAGGGCCTGATTACCAACGGGGCATACTTCCACCAGTAAAAAATAATAGAAATTTTTCCAATGTTAACAATGTTCCAATGTCCCACGCATTCCAATGTTAACAATGTTCGCAATGAAAATTTAATTATACTTCCATATTTTCCGAGAATAAGCCATCAAATATCTAGAATTTTGAAAAGTTTCGACTTTAAAATAGTTTATGCACCGTTTAACAAAATCAAATTTACAGACCTCAAACATCCAATAGACAGATTTTCACATTGGGGAATTTATAAAATATCTTGCGAATGTGATAAAATGTACATAGGTCAAACTAAGAGACCGCTTAGAGTCCGTTTCGGGGAGCATAAAAACTATGTTAAAAATGGTGATATTAAACGATCTGCAATAGCTAACCATTGTTGGTCTGAAAGTCACAGTTTTAATTTTTCGGAAGGTGCGATAATTCAGAAATGCTCATCAATTTACGACCTAAATTTCTGGGAAGCTTATTACATATGGAAAAATTCGAGCAGCTTGGTTAATGATTTGTCCAGTACACCAAATTTTTCAAATGTCTGGCTACCTTTCATTTAATTCACCCTCATTGCCCCCCCCCCCCTTTCTGGTTTTTTCTCTGCCGTACAAAGCGTTTCAAACGTCTGGCTGCGTTTCGCTTAGTTCATTCTCTTCATCCCCCCTCCTTTATTCGCCTCCACACTTAAACTTTCCCGGTCGGCGGAGTGTTCCTATTGGTCTCTCTGTCACGTGTGTTTCCTCGTCTCCGCTGTTGTTTTGAAAAATTCAACGCCATTTCATCTGGCCGCGGGGCGAGAGATGGCAGGCAAGCGGTCATGGCCTAGGAGTTTTTAATTCGTTTTTACCTTTTGAGTTGGCACTGAAGATGGAGCTTAAGGGCTCTGAAACAGCTGTTTGCCATTAGAAATGATTTTAATTTGTGCTAATTTAACGTTGCACATTTATTTTTAATAGAAATTTTTACCTTATTCATGGCAGAAATTTTGTATAAATAGGACGTTTTAATAAGACGAAAATTTATATTGAATTTTACTGGTGAAAGTGTGCTCCGTCGGTAATCAGGCCCTGCTTTTTGCGCATGAAGTTTCGCTATGGAACTCCATTGTGAAATTTGGTAATTTTTGAAATTCAATATTTGAAAAACGGCCTAAATCATTAGATTTGAAATTTATATCAAGAAAAACACAATTCTTTACCTTTCAAACGCAGTTTGCCTAACAATTTTCTGACAAATACTTTTCGAGCTATTTTTTTTTCAGTAACTTCAAATGTTTCATTTTCCGAGATTAATCTGTGGCAACAATTAGCGAAAAACCCAGTCGTCAGCAACGCATAGTTTTTTATTAACGAGGCTGTTGGAGCAGGGATTGTCACCACCAATTTGCCACCATCACTTTTGAAATCGGTTCGGTAGTTCCAGAGATTCCATAGAAATTGTCATTTAGAATGTTTTTAGAACGCGCTTTTCGCTGATTTCACACTTTTAAATTTCGATTTTTTTTTTTTTTTTTTTTTGTTCTTAGAGAGCATTTACACCTTATAAGTAACTACAATGCCAAATTTCAAATTTCTATCTCCTTCAGTATAAAAAAAAACGCAATTTTAGAACGTTTTTCGCTCCTGCACCCCCTCCTGGGTTTAGTGACACCGACCTAAAATAGGGCCATTGTTGGAACAGGGGTTGTCACCATCAGTTTGCCACCATTACTTTTGAAATCGGTTCGGTAGTTCTAGAGATTCCATAGAAATTGTAATTTAGAATGTTTTTAGAACGCTTTTCGCTCATTTCACCCTTTTAAATTTCGAATTTTTTTTATTTTGTTCTTAGAGAGCATTTACATCTTATAAGTAACTACAATGACAAATTTCAAATTTCTAGCTCCTTCAGTATTAAAAAAATCGCAATTTTAGAACGTTTTTCGCTCCTGCACCCCTCTGGGGATAGTGGCACCGACATAAAATATAGCCTATGTCGGAGCAGGGGTTGTCACCATCAATTTGCCACCATCACTTTTGAAATCGGTTCGGTAGTTCCAGAGATTCCATAGAAATTGTAATTCAGAATGTTTTTAGAACGCTTTTCGCTCATTTCACCCTTTTAAATTTCGAAATTTTTTTTATTTTGTTCTTAGAGAGCATTTACATCTTATAAGTAACTACAATGCCAAATTTCAAATTTCTAGCTCCTTCGGTATAAAAAAAAAAAAAATTGCAATTTTAGAAAGTTTTTCGCTCTTGTACCGCTCTGGGGTTAGTGGCACCGACATAAAATATAGCCTATGTTGGAGCAGGGGTTGTCACCATCAATTTGCCACCAACACTTTTGAAATTGGTTTGGCAGTTCCAGAGATTCCATAGAAATTGTAATTTAGAATGTTTTTAGAACGCTTTTCGCTGATTTCACACTTTTAAATTTCGATTTTTTTTTTTAATTCTTAGAGAACATTTATATCTTACTAGCAAGCTACGCCCGCTACGCTAGTCAATTTCTTTTAACGAACCTTTAATCAAACAAAATATTGACATTTCATAAATAACTTTTATATTTTAACAGAATAATAAAGCTACTATAATTTGTGACTCGTGCTATAGCCAATATACACGTCAGGACACGTCGCCCTTATCATTATCTTTTTACGCATGAAGGTTTCGCTATGGTACTCCATTGGAAAATTTGGTAATTTTTGAAATTCAATATTTGAAAAACGGCATAATCATTAGATTTGAAATTTATATCAAGAAAAATACAATTTTTTACCTTTCAAACGCAGTTTGTCTAACAATTTTCTGACAAATACTTTTTGAGCTATCTTTTTTTCAGTAACTTCAAATGTTTCATTTTCCGAGATTAATCTGGTGCAACAATTAGCGAAAAACCCAGTCGTCAGCAACGCATAGTTTTTTATTAAAGAGGCTGTTGGAGCAGGGATTGTCTCCACCAATTTGCCACCATCACTTTTGAAATCGGTTCCGTAGTTCCAGAGATTCCATAGAAATTGTAATTTAGAATGTTTTTAGAACGCTATCGCTGATTTCACACTTTTAAATTTCGATTTTTTTTTTTAATTCTTAGAGAGCATTTACATCTTATAAGTAACTACAATGCCAAATTTCAAATTTCTAGCTCCTTCAGTATGAAAAAAATCACAATTTTAGAAGATTTTTCGCTCCTGCACCCCCCTGGGGTTAGTGACACCGACATAAAATATAGCCTATGTTGGAGCAGGGGTTGTCACCATCCATTTGCCACCATCACTTTTGAAATCGGTTCGGTAGTTCTAGATATTCCATAGAAATTGTAATTTAGAATGTTTTTAGAACGCTTTTCGCTCATTTCACCCTTTTAAATTTCGAATTTTTTTTTATTTTGTTCTTAGAGAGCATTTACATCTTATAAGTAACTACAATGCCAAATTTCAAATTTCTAGCTCCTTCAGTATTAAAAAAATCGCAATTTTAGAAAGTTTTTCGCTCCTGCACCCCTCTGGGGTTAGTCGCACCGACATAAAATATAGCCTATGTTGGAGCAGGGGTTGTCACCATCAATTTGCCACCAACACTTTTGAAATCGGTCCGGTAGTTCTGGAGATTTCATAGAAATTGTAATTTAGAATGTTTTTAGCACGCTTTTCGCTCATTTCACCCTTTTAAATTTCGAAATTTTTTTTATTTTATTCTTAGAGAGCATTTACATCTTATAAGTAACTACAATGCCAAATTTCAAATTTCTAGCTCCTTCAGTATTAAAAAAATCGCAATTTTAGAACGTTTTTCGCTCCTGCACCCCTCTGGGGTTAGTGGCACCGACATAAAATATAGCCTATGTTGGAGCAGGGGTTGTCACCATCAATTTGCCACCAACACTTTTGAAATCGGTTTGGTAGTTCCAGAGATTCCATAGAAATTCCATATACACGTCAGGACACGTCGCCCTTATCATTATCTTTTTACGCATGAAGGTTTCGCTATGGTACTCCATTGGAAAATTTGGTAATTTTTGAAATTCAATATTTGAAAAACGGCATAATCATTAGATTTGAAATTTATATCAAGAAAAATACAATTTTTTACCTTTCAAACGCAGTTTGTCTAACAATTTTCTGACAAATACTTTTGGAGCTATCTTTTTTTCAGTAACTTCAAATGTTTCATTTTCCGAGATTAATCTGGTGCAACAATTAGCGAAAAACCCAGTCGTCAGCAACGCATAGTTTTTTATTAAAGAGGCTGTTGGAGCAGGGATTGTCTCCACCAATTTACCACCATCACTTTTGAAATCGGTTCCGTAGTTCCAGAGATTCCATAGAAATTGTAATTTAGAATATTTTTAGAACGCTTTTTGCTCATTTCACCCTTTTAAATTTCGATTTTTTTTTTTTTTTTTTTTTTTTTTTTTTTGTCCTTACAGAGCATTTACACCTTATAAGTAACTACAATGCCAAATTTCAAATTTCAAGCTCCTTCAGTATAAAAAAAATCGCAATTTTAGAACGTTTTTCGCTCCTGCACCCCCTCCTGGGTTTAGTGACACCGACATAAAATAGGGCCTATGTTGAAGCAGGGGTTGTCACCATCAGTTTGCCACCATTACTTTTGAAATCGGTCCGGTAGTTCTGGAGATTCCATAGAAATTGTAATTTAGAATGTTTTTAGAACGCTTTTCGCTCATTTCACCCTTTTAAATTTCGAAATTTTTTTTTATTTTGTTCTTAGAGAGCATTTACATCTTATAAGTAACTACAATGACAAATTTCAAATTTCTAGCTCCTTCAGTATAAAAAATAAAAATAAAACTGCCCAGTTAAACTGAGTGCATTGAGTTCACAGGCTATTCACACTAATTGTATATTATACTCTTATATCAAAAAATTTGATATAAGCCCATCGAAAAATAAAGAAATAAACAATATACTAAGGGGGGGGGTCATCCCCCCGTCACCCCCCCCCCTTGTTAACTAATGAACCCCTTAAACTAATCAGATAAATCTCTAATTACAATGAATATATATACAAATTTGAAGAAAATCGGATAATTCTGCATGAAAAACACATTCATATAAATTAAGGCGGGATTAGCGCCCTCCAATCCCCCCCTTAACCAATCAATCCCGAAAACTAATCAGGGAAGCGTCTTAACCCAATGAACCTATAAACAAATTTTGAAGCAAATGGGATAATTCTGCATGAAAAACCCATTTATAGAAATTAAGGGGGGATTAGCCCCCCCGTTCCCCCCCCCTTTATACTTAACCAATTAATCCCGAAAACTAATCAGGGAAGTGCCTTAACACAGTGAACCTATAAATAAAATTTGAAGGAAATGGGATAATTCTGCAAGAAAAACACATTTATATAAATTAAGGGGGTATTAGCCCCCCGTTCCCCCCCTTTATACTTAATCAATTAATCCCGAAAACTGATCAGGGAAGCGTCTTAACCTAATGAACCTATAAACAAATTTTGAAGCAAATAGAATAATTCTGCATGAAAAACACATTTATATAAATAATGGGGGGATTATCCCCCCGTTCCCCCCCTTTATACTTAACCAATCAATCCCGAAAAACTAATCAGGGAAGCGCCTTAACACAGTGAACTAAAAAAAAAATTTGAAGGAAAACTGAATAATTCTGCATGAAAAACCCATTTATATAAATTAAGGGGGATATTAGCCCCCCGTTCCCCCCCCCCTTTATACTTAATCAATCAATCCAGAAAACTAATCAGGGAAGCGTCTTAACCCAATGAACCTATAAACAAATTTTGAAGCAAATAGAATAATTCTGCATGAAAAACCCATTTATATAAATTAAAGGGGGGGTATTATCCCCCCGATCCCCCCCTTTATACTTAACCAATCAATCCCGAAAACTAATCAGGGAAACGCCTTAACACAGTGAACCTATAAACAAAATTTGAAGGAAAACGGAATAATTCTGCATGAAAACCCATTTATATAAAATAAGGGGGGATATGCCCCCCGTTCCCTCCTTTATACTTAATCAATCAATCCCGAAAAAATTAATGTGGAAAACGCCTAAACACAGTGAACCTATAAACAAAATTTGAAGGAAATGGGATAATTCTGCATGAAAAACCGATTTATATAAATTAAGGGGGGATTATCCCCCCGTTCCCCCTCTTTATACTTAACCAATCAATCCCGAAAACTAATCAGGGAAGCGCCTTATCACAGTGAACCTATAAACAAAATTTGAAGGAAAACGGAATAATTCTGCATGAAAACCCATTTATATAAAATAAGGGGGGATATGCCCCCCGTTCCCTCCTTTATACTTAATCAATCAATCCCGAAAAAATTAATGTGGAAAACGCCTTAACACAGTGAACCTATAAACAAAATTTGAAGGAAATGGGATAATTCTGCATGAAAAACCCATTTATATAAATTAAGGGGGGATTATCCCCCCGTTCCCCCTCTTTATACTTAACCAATCAATCCCGAAAACTAATCAGGGAAGCGCCTTAACACAGTGAACCTATAAACAAAATTTGAAGGAAAACGGAATAATTCTGCATGAAAAACCCATTTATATAAAATAAGGGGGGATATGCCCCCCGTTCCTTCCTTTATACTTAACCAATCAATCCCGAAAACTAATCAGGGAAACGCCTTAACAGAGTGAACCTATAAACAAAATTTGAAGGAAATGGGATAATTCTGCATGAAAAACCCATTTATATAAATTAAGGGAGGGATTATCCCCCCGTTCCCCCCCTTTTTCTTAACCAATCAATCACGAAAACTAATCAGAGTAGCGCCTTAGCACAGTGAACCTATAAACAAAATTTGAAGGAAAACGGAATAATTCTACATGAAAAACCCATTTATATAAATTTAGGGGGGATTAGCCTCCCCGATCCCCCTCCCCCTTTATACTTAGCTAATCAATCCCGAAAACTAATCAGGGAAGCGCCTTAACTCCGTGAACCTATAAACAAAATTTGAAGGAAAACGGAATAATTCTGCATGAAAAACCCATTTATATAAATTAAGGGGGGGGGGAATTAGCCCCTTGTTCCCTCCCTTTATACTTAATCAATCAATCCCGAAAACTAATCAGGGAAGCGCCTTAACACAGTGAACCTATAAACAAAATTTGAAGGAAAACAGATATTTCTATGAAGAGTTATCGCATTACGTACGTACATACATACATACATACAGAACCGGCTGGCAAGCTCTCAGGGCTTGATAGCCAGTCTGATAGCTAAAAAATCGCAATTTTAGAACGTTTTTTGCTCCTGCACCCCCTGGGGTTAGTGGCACCGACATAAAATATAGCCTATGTTGGAGCAGGTGTTGTCACCATCAATTTGCCACCATCACTTTTGAAATCGGTTTGGTAGTTCCAGAGATTACCCCCTACAAACAAACAAACAAACAATCTTTACTCCTTTATAAGATTAGTATAGATAAGTAACTACAATGCTAAATTTCAAATTTCTAGCTCCTTCAGTATAAAAAAAATCGCAATTTTAGAACGTTTTTCGCTCCTGCACCCCTCCTGGGGTTAGTGGCACCGACATAAAATATAGCCTATGTTGGAGCAGGGGTTGTCACCATCAATTTGCCACCAACACTTTTGAAATCGGTCCGGTAGTTCTGGAGATTTCATAGAAATTGTAATTTAGAATGTTTTTAGAACGCTTTTCGCTCATTTCACCATTTTAAATTTCGAAATTTTTTTTATTTTGTTCTTAGAGAGCATTTACATCTTATAAGTAACTACAATGCCAAATTTGAAATTTCTAGCTCCTTCAGTATTAAAAAAATCGCAATTTTAATACGTTTTTCGCTCCTGCACCCCTCTGGGGTTAGTGGCACCGACATAAAATATAGCCTATGTTGGAGCAGGGGTTGTCACCATCAATTTGCCACCAACACTTTTGAAATCGGTTTGGTAGTTCCAGAGATTCCATAGAAATTGTAATTTAGAATGTTTTTAGAACGCTTTTCGCTGATTTCACACTTTTAAATTTCGATTTTTTTTTTTTAAATTCTTAGAGAACATTTATATCTTACTAGCAAGCTATGCCCGCTACGCTAGTCAGTTTCTTTTAACGAACCTTTAATCAAACAAAATATTGACATTTCATAAATAACTTTTATATTTTAACAGAATAATAAAGCTATAATTTGTGACGCGTGCTATAGCCAATATACACGTCAGGACACGTCGCCCTTATCATTATCTTTTTACGCATGAAGGTTTCGCTATGGTACTCCATTGGAAAATTTGGTAATTTTTGAAATTCAATATTTGAAAAACGGCATAATCATTAGATTTGAAATTTATATCAAGAAAAATACAATTTTTTACCTTTCAAACGCAGTTTGTCTAACAATTTTCTGACAAATACTTTTGGAGCTATCTTTTTTTCAGTAACTTCAAATGTTTCATTTTCCGAGATTAATCTGGTGCAACAATTAGCGAAAAACACAGTCGTCAGCAACGCATAGTTTTTTATTAAAGAGGCTGTTGGAGCAGGGATTGTCTCCACCAATTTGCCACCATCACTTTTGAAATCGGTTCCGTAGTTCCAGAGATTCCATAGAAATTGTAATTTAGAATGTTTTTAGAACGCTTTTTGCTCATTTCACCCTTTTAAATTTCGATTTTTTTTTTTTTTTTGTTCTTAGAGAGCATTTACACCTTATAAGTAACTACAATGCCAAATTTCAAATTTCTAGCTTCTTCAGTATAAAAAAAATCGCAATTTTAGAACGTTTTTCGCTCCTGCACCCCCTCCTGGGTTTAGTGACACCGACATAAAATAGGGCCTATGTTGAAGCAGGGGTTGTCACCATCAGTTTGCCAACATTACTTTTGAAATCGGTCCGGTAGTTCTGGAGATTCCATAGAAATTGTAATTTAGAATGTTTTTAGAACGCTTTTCTCTCATTTCACCCTTTTAAATTTCGAAAATTTTTTTATTTTGTTCTTAGAGAGCATTTACATCTTATAAGTAACTACAATGACAAATTTCAAATTTCTAGCTCCTTCAGTATAAAAAATAAAAATAAAACTGCCCCGTTAAACTGAGTGCATTGAGTTCACAGGCTATTCACACTAATTGTATATTATACTCTTATATCAAAGAATTTGAAATAAGCCCATCGAAAAATAAAGAAATAATCAATATATTAAGGGGGGGGGTCATCTCCCCGGTACCCCCCCCCCCCCTTGTTAACTAATGAACCCCTTAAACTAATCAGATAAATCTCTAATTACAATGAATATATATACAAAATTTGAAGAAAATCGGATAATTCTGCATGAAAAACACATTCATATAAATTAAAGCGGGATTAGCGCCCTCCGTTCCCCCCCTTAACCAATCAATCCCGAAAACTAATCAGGGAAGCGTCTTAACCCAATGAACCTATAAACAAATTTTGAAGCAAATGGGATAATTCTGCATGAAAAACCCATTTATAGAAATTAATGGGGGGATTAGCCCCCCTGTTAGCCCCCCTTTATACTTAACCAATTAATCCCGAAAAACTAATCAGGGAAGCGCCTTAACACAGTGAAACTATAAACAAAATTTGAAGGAAAACGGAATAATTCTGCAAGAAAAACCCATTTATATAAATTAAGGGGGGTATTAGCCCCCCGTTCCCCCCCCCCTTTATACTTAATCAATTAATCCCGAAAACTGATCAGGGAAGCGTCTTAACCTAATGAACCTATAAACAAATTTTGAAGCAAATAGAATAATTCTGCATGAAAAACACATTTATATAAATAATGGGGGGATTATCCCCCCGTTTCCCCCCTTTATACTTAACCAATTAATCCCGAAAAACTAATCAGGGAAGCGCCTTAACACAGTGAAACTATAAACAAAATTTGAAGGAAAACGGAATAATTCTGCATGAAAAACCCATTTATATAAATTAAGGGGGTGTATTAGCCCCCCGTTCCCCCCTTTATACTTAATCAATCAATCCCGAAAACTAATCAGGGAAGCGTCTTAACCCAATGAACCTATAAACAAATTTTGAAGTAAATAGAATAATTCTGCATGAAAAACCCATTTATATAAATTAAGGGGGATATTTGCCCCCCGTTCCCCCCCCCCTTTATACTTAATCAATCAATCCCGAAAACTAATCAGGGAAGCGTCTTAACCCAATGAACCTATAAACAAATTTTGAAGCAAATAGAATAATTCTGCATGAAAAACCCATTTATATAAATTAAGGGGGGGGGATTATCCCCCCGATCCCCCCCCTTTATACTTAACCAATCAATCCCGAAAACTAATCAGGGAAGCGCCTTAACACAGTGAACCTATAAACAAAATTTGAAGGAAAACGGAATAATTCTGCATGAAAACCCATTTATATAAAATAAGGGGGGATATGCCCGCCGTTCCCTCCTTTATACTTAACCAATCAATCCCGAAAAAATTAATCAGGAAAACGCCTTAACACAGTGAACCTATAAACAAAATTTGAAGGAAATGGGATAATTCTGCATGAAAAACCCATTTATATAAATTAAGGGGGATTATCCCCCCGTTCCCCCTCTTTATACTTAACCAATCAATCCCGAAAACTAATCAGGGAAGCGCCTTAACACAGTGAACCTATAAACAAAATTTGAAGGAAAACGGAATAATTCTGCATGAAAAACCCATTTATATAAAATAAGGGGGGATATGCCCCCCGTGCCTTCTTTATACTTAACCAATCAATCCCGAAAACTAATCAGGGAAACGCCTTAACACAGTGAACCTATAAACAAAATTTGAAGGAAATGGGATAATTCTGCATGAAAAACCCATTTATATAAATTAAGGGAGGGATTATCCCCCCGTTCCCCCCCCTTTTTCTTAACCAATCAATCACGAAAACTAATCAGGGTAGCGCCTTAACACAGTGAACCTATAAACAAAATTTGATGGAAAACGGAATAATTCTGCATGAAAAACCCATTTATATAAATTAAGGGGGGATTAGCCTCCCCGATCCCCCTCCCCTTTTATACTTAGCTAATCAATCCAGAAAACTAATCAGGGAAGCGCCTTAACTCAGTGAACCTATAAACAAAATTTGAAGGAAAACGGAATAATTCTGCATGAAAAACCCATTTATATAAATTAAGGGGGGGGGGAATTAGCCCCTTGTTACCCCCCTTTATACTTAATCAATCAATCCCGAAAACTAATCAGGGAAGCGCCTTAACACAGTGAACCTATAAACAAAATTTGAAGGAAAACGGATATTTCTATGAAGAGTTATCGCATTACGTACGTACATACATACATACATACAGAACCGGCTGGCAAGCTCTCAGGGCTTGATAGCCAGTCTGATAGCTAAAAAATCGCAATTTTAGAACGTTTTTTGCTCCTGCACCCCCTGGGGTTAGTGGCACCGACATAAAATATAGCCTATGTTGGAGCAGGTGTTGTCACCATCAATTTGCCACCATCACTTTTGAAATCGGTTAGGTAGTTCCAGAGATTACCCCCTACAAACAAACAAACAAACAATCTTTACTCCTTTATAAAATTAGTATAGATAAGTAACTACAATGCTAAATTTCAAATTTCTAGCTCCTTCAGTATGAAAAAAATCGCAAATTTAGAACGTTTTTCGCTCCTGCACCCCCCTGGGGTTAGTGACACCGACATAAAATATAGCCTATGTTGGTGCAAGGGTTGTCACCATCCATTTGCCACCATCACTTTTGAAATCGGTTCGGTAGTTCCAGAGATTCCATAGAAATTGCAATTTAGAATGTTTTTAGAACGCTTTTTGCTCATTTCACCCTTTTAATTTTCAATTTTTTTTTTTTTTTTTTTTTGTTCTTAGAGAGCATTTACACCTTATAAGTAACTACAATGCCAAATTTCAAATTTCTAGCTCCTTCAGTATAAAAAAAATCGCAATTTTAGAACGTTTTTCGCTCCTGTACCCCCTCCTGGGTTTAGCGACACCGACATAAAATAGGGCCTATGTTGAAGCAGGGGTTGTCACCATCAGTTTGCCAACATTACTTTTGAAATCGGTCCGGTAGTTCTGGATATTCCATAGAAATTGTAATTTAGAATGTTTTTAGAACGCTTTTCGCTCATTTCACCCTTTTAAATTTCGAAATTTTTTTTATTTTGTTCTTAGAGAGCATTTACATCTTATAAGTAACTACAATGCCAAATTTCAAATTTCTAGCTCCTTCAGTATTAAAAAAATCGCAATTTTAGAACGTTTTTCGCTCCTGCACCCCTCTGGGGTTAGTGGCACCAACATAAAATATAGCCTATGTTGGAGCAGGGGTTGTCACCATCAATTTGCCACCAACACTTTTGAAATTGGTTTGGTAGTTCCAGAGATTCCATAGAAATTGTAATTTAGTATGTTTTTAGAACGCTTTTCGCTGATTTCACACTTTTAAATTTCGATTTTTTTTTTTTAAATTCTTAGAGAACTTTTATATCTTACTAGCAAGCTACGCCCGCTACGCTAGTCAGTTTCATTTAACGAACCTTTAATCAAACAAAATATTGACATTTCATAAATAACTTTTATATTTTAACAGAATAATAAAGCTACTATAATTTGTGACTCGTGCTATAGCCAATATACACGTCAGGACACGTCGCCCTTATCATTATCTTTTTACGCAAGAAGGTTTCGCTATGGTACTCCATTGGAAAATTTGGTAATTTTTGAAATTCAATATTTGAAAAACGGCATAACCATTAGATTTGAAATTTATATCAAGAAAAATACAATTTTTTACCTTTCAAACGCAGTTTGTTTAACAATTTTCTGACAAATACTTTTTGAGCTATCTTTTTTTCAGTAACTTCAAATGTTTCATTTTCCGAGATTAATCTGGTACAACAAATAGCGAAAAACCCAGTCGTCAGCAACGCATAGTTTTTTATTAAAGAGGCTATTGGAGCAGGGATTGTCTCCACCAATTTGCCACCATCACTTTTGAAATCGGTTCCGTAGTTCCAGAGATTCCATAGCAATTGTAATTTAGAATGTTTTTAGAACGCTTTCCGCTGATTTCACACTTTTAAATTTCGATTTTTTTTTTTAAATTCTTAGAGAGCATTTACATCTTATAAGTAACTACAATGCCAAATTTCAAATTTCTAGCTCCTTCAGTATGAAAAAAATCACAATTTTAGAAGATTTTTCGCTCCTGCACCCCACTGGGGTTAGTGACACCGACATAAAATATAGCCTATGTTGGAGCAGGGGTTGTCACCATCCATTTGCCACCATCACTTTTGAAATCGGTTCGGTAGTTCCAGAGATTCCATAGAAATTGCAATTTAGAATGTTTTTAGAACGCTTTTTGCTTATTTCACCCTTTTAAATTTCGATTTTTTTTTTTTTTTTGTTCTTAGAGAGCATTTACACCTTATAAGTAACTACAATGCCAAATTTCAAATTTCTAGCTCCTTCAGTAAAAAAAAAATCGCAATTTAGAACGTTTTTCGCTCCTGCACCCCCTCCTGGGTTTAGTGACACCGACATAAAATAGGGCCTATGTTGAAGCAGGGGTTGTCACCATCAGTTTGCCACCATTACTTTTGAAATCGTTCCGGTAGTTCTGGAGATTCCATAGAAATTGTAATTTATAATGTTTTTAGAACGCTTTTCGCTCATTTCACCCTTTTAAATTTCGAATTTTTTTTTATTTTGTTCTTAGAGAGCATTTACATCTTATAAGTAACTACAATGACAAATTTCAAATTTCTAGCTCCTTCAGTATAAAAAATAAAAATAAAACTGCCCAGTTAAACTGAGTGCATTGAGTTCACAGGCTATTCACACTAATTGTATATTATACTCTTATATCAAAGAATTTGAAATAAGCCCATCGAAAAATAAAGAAATAAACAATATATTAAGGGGGGGGTCATCCCCCCGTTACCCCCCCCCCCTTGTTAACTAATGAACCCTTTAAACTAATCAGATAAATCTCTAATTACAATGAATATATATACAAAATTTGAAGAAAATCGGATAATTCTGCATGAAAAACACATTTATATAAATTAAGGCGGGATTAGCGCCCTCCGTTCCCCCTCTTAACCAATCAATCCCGAAAACTAATCAGGGAAGCGTCTTAACCCAATGAACCTATAAACAAATTTTGAAGCAAATGGGATAATTCTGCATGAAAAACCCATTTATAGAAATTAAGGGGGGGATTAGCCCCCCGTTCCCCCCCCCTTTATACTTAACCAATTAATCCCGAAAACTAATCAGGGAAGTGCCTTAACACAATGAACCTATAAACAAAATTTGAAGGAAAACGGAATAATTCTGCATGAAAAACCCATTTATATAAAATAAGGGGGGATTAGCCCTCCGTTCCCCCCTTTATACTTAACCAATCAATCCCGAAAACTAATCAGGGATGCGCCTTAACACAGTGAACCTATAAATAAAATTTGAAGGAAATGGGATAATTCTGCATGAAAAACCCATTTATATAAATTAAGGGGGGTATTAGCCCCCCGTTCCCCCCCTTTATACTTAATCAATTAATCCCGAAAACTGATCAGGGAAGCGTCTTAACCTAATGAACCTATAAACAAATTTTGAAGCAAATAGAATAATTCTGCATGAAAAACACATTTATATAAATAATGGGGGGATTATCCCCCCGTTCCCCCCTTTATACTTAACCAATCAATCCCGAAAACTAATCAGGGAAGCGCCTTAACACAGTGAACCTATAAACAAAATTTGAAGGAAAACGGAATAATTCTGCATGAAAACCCATTTATATAAAATAAGGGGGGATATGCCCCCCGTTCCCTCCTTTATACTTAACCAATCAATCCCGAAACAATTAATCAGGAAAACGCCTTAACACAGTGAACCTATAAACAAAATTTGAAGGAAATGGGATAATTCTGCATGAAAAACCCATTTATATAAATTAAGGGCGGGGGGGGGTATTAGCCCCCTGTTCCCCCCTTTATACTTAATCAATCAATCCCGAAAACTAATCAGGGAAGCGTCTTAACCCAATGAACCTATAAACAAATTTTGAAGTAAATAGAATAATTCTGCATGAAAAACCCATTTATATAAATTAAGGGGATATTAGCCCTCCGTTCCCCCCCCCCCTTTATACTTAATCAATCAATCCCGAAAACTAATCAGGGAAGCGTCTTAACCCAATGAACCTATAAACAAATTTTGAAGCAAATAGAATAATTCTGCATGAAAAACCCATTTATATAAATTAAGGGGGGGATTATCCCCCCGTTCCCCCCTTTATACTTAACCAATCAATCCCGAAAACTAATCAGGGAAGCGCCTTAACACAGTGAACCTATAAACAAAATTTGAAGGAAAACGGAATAATTCTGCATGAAAACCCATTTATATAAAATAAGGGGGGATATGCCCCCGTTCCCTCCTTTATACTTAACCAATCAATCCCGAAACAATTAATCAGGAAAACGCCTTAACACAGTGAACCTATAAACAAAATTTGAAGGAAATGGGATAATTCTGCATGAAAAACCCATTTATATAAATTAAGGGGGGATTATCCCCCCGTTCCCCCTCTTTATACTTAACCATTCAATCCCGAAAACAAATTAGGGAAGCGTCTTAACACACCGAACCTTTAACCAAAATTTGAAGGAAATGGGATAATTCTGCATGAAAAACTCATTTATATGAATTAAGGGGGGATTAGCCCCCCCGTTCCCCCCTTTATACTTAACCAATCAATCCCGAAAAACTAATCAGGGAAGCGCCTTAACTCAGTGAACCTATAAACAAAATTTAAAGGAAAACGGAATAATTCTGCTTGAAAAACCCATTTATATAAATTAAGGAGGGATTAGCCCCCCGTTCCCCCCTTTATACTTAACCAATCAATCCCGAAAAGTAATCAGGGAAGCGTCTTAACCCAATGAACCTATAAACAAAATTTGAAGGAAAACGGAATAATTCTGCATGAAAACCCATTTATATAAATTAAGGGGGGAATAGCCCCCCCCGATTCCCCCCTTTATACTTAGCTAATCAATCCCGAAAACTAATCAGGGAAGCGCCTTAACTCAGTGAACCTATAAACAAAATTTGAAGGAAAACGGAATAATTCTGCATGAAAAACCCATTTATATAAATTAAGGGGGGGGGGGGGAATTAGCCCCTTGTTCCTCCCCTTTATACTTAATCAATCAATCCCGAAAACCAATCAGGGAAGCTCCTTAACACAGTGAACCTATAAACAAAATTTGAAGGAAAACGGATATTTCTATGAAGAGTTATCGCATTACGTACGTACATACATACATACATACAGAACCGGCTGGCAAGCTCTCAGGGCTTGATAGCCAGTCTGATAGCTAAAAAATCGCAATTTTAAAACGTTTTTTGCTCCTGCACCCCCTGGGGTTAGTGGCACCGACATAAAATATAGCCTATGTTGGAGCAGGTGTTGTCACCATCAATTTGCCACCATCACTTTTGAAATCGGTTCAGTAGTTCCAGAGATTACCCCCTACAAACAAACAAACAAACAATCTTTACTCCTTTATAATATTAGTATAGATAAGTAACTACAATGCTAAATTTCAAATTTCTAGCTAAGCTCCTTCAGTATGAAAAAAATCGCAAATTTAGAACGTTTTTCGCTCCTGCACCCCCCTGGGGTTAGTGACACTGACATAAAATATAGCCTATGTTGGTGCAAGGGTTGTCAACATCAATTTGCCACCATTACTTTTGAAATCGGTTCGGTAGTTCCAGAGATTACCCCCTACAAACAAACAATCCTTACTCTTTTATAATATTAGTATAGTATAGATTGAACTCAGACGCTTTATTGAATCACATATTAGTGTTTCAAATGTGATTCATTTAAACGGTGGTTTACTGTTTATTCCAGACTATTACATATTCCGATTTTCTTTTCGAAGCAAGTTTTAAAAAGTCAGAAACATAACTGCAAATAAATGTGGATTTCATAACGTTTGTTTGTTTTGTGACATCAGAGACACCTGTACTTTGAATGTTGCATTTTTTTCAGGTAACGGTACGAATCATACTTTTTAGAAATTCATTTTCAGCCAGACTGGCATAGGGAGTGGCTGTGCTAAAAAAGTTTAAAAAAAAAATAATTTTTTTAGTCGTCTAGAGTGTAAAAACGTGAGTACTATGAGTTTTTTTTTATTATTGTGTATAGATCGCAGTTTTCCTTGGTTGTATGTATGATAATTTTGACTAAATTTTATTCCCTTAATTGAGAAGTTAGCTATTCGCTATTCCATTATGACGCCATATGTTTCCTTTAAAAAGCGCAGTTGTTGAAGTATAAGTAACAGAATGGCAGATCAAATCGGATTAAAAGGTTATCGATGCTTGTTTAAATACCTGTTAGTAGTTTAGGAATATATAAATTGGGGTTTATATATTCTTATATAATGTTATAGACATTCTTATATATTCTCATAGACGTTATGGGCAAAATGTTCCGTTGTTTACTGTCCAAGATAAAAATAGTAATGACTTATAGTATAAGTGGCGCGTTTACAAAAAGGAATTAGTGAAAAAATTGATGAATTGATTGACGGGAATATTTGTTTATAAACATGACCTTTACTTATATTAGTGTTAACGTCATTTTAGTACATTTTTCACTTCATTCTTTTACATTATTTTTTTCCACACTATGCATTTTATTAACGTGTCGCGTATAAACGTGATTTATAGGGTGCTTGATACTTGATTTTTTTACATCAATAATTTAGAAAAGCAATTTTCGCCTTATTTTTTCTGAATTTCTGGTTCTATAAAATTAAAATTTTTATTTTTAACTCAATACGAAATAACGAAATAAACAGACATAAAATAGATACGGAGCTTAAGATATAACGATAAACATTACATGCACAAAAATCATCATCATATCTTCAAATATCAGTAAATAATAACATTGACGCCATTCAAATCAACTTACTAGTTAGAATATTGTATTTTATTATTTTTAACTCAATAATACTCATTGGTAAAGATGTCATAGAACTGATATTTTTCCAACTGAGTGAAAAAAAACTAAGTTGGAAAAATGTCAATTCGTTTGATATCTTTACCAATCAGTATGATTGAGTTAAAAATAATAAAATACGATATTCTAATAAGTAAGTTGACTTGAATGGCGTCAGTGTTATTATTTACTGATATTTGAAGATATGGGGATGATTTTTGTGCATGTAAATGTTTATCGTCATACCTTAAGCTCCGTATCTATTTTATGTCTGTTTATTTCTTTCTGAATTACTGAATTATGAGTAAAAATGTACGGTGGTTGACAGATGTATCTGAGTGAGGATCCTGCGAACTCCCCTAACAATTCAGGGGGTGGCTCAGGGGATATTCCCCCCGGAGCACTGAAATGTCAACCCCCGGAAAATTTGTAATTTTATGCTTATTAATGGTCTAGAAGTGCAATTTCCTCTCCGGAACTGCAGAAATCACTCCCGGAAAAAATAAGTGCGAATTTAAAACTACCCCCCTAAGACTACTTCAATGACCATCGGGCCCCGAGCCCCTGCTTGATTCATGCGTGGGAATGTCTCAGCTGCAATTTAAAGTTTTAAGTTTTTAGACCTATTATAAATTAAGTTATGAGTTAATTACTAAACTCTATCCCCAGCAAATAATTGAATGCCTGTCCTTCTAGGTGTCAGGAATCTTAATTTTCTCTTAATTACCTAAATAATTGTATTTCTTCTTATTAATTATTAAAATCTTAAACTTCATTATCTCAACATTCATATGAACCTTTAAGTAAATCTCTATTTTAATAAATAATAATTTTATAAGCATTTTTTAGCTCACAGGCTATCAAAACCTGACAGATCGAAGCTTCGATAAATGTCGAAAGTTATCGTTGTGAGGCGCAGCGCCATCTACTGAGTTTTTTTCTCGTAAAATTAATTTACTTACTTTTTATTATTAATTTGCATACGTAAGAACATACTTTTAATCATTTTAAAAGTAAAATGCACGAATTCGAGAAGAAAAACATATTTTAGACTTTCGTGAAATTTATATTTGAAGAAACTATTTAGCTTATGCTTCCCTTTACTTCCAAAACAATGAATATGGCTTTCTTTTTTTTTTCAAGAAAAATTTCAGATAATATCAGATTGTTTATACCCCTACATTTTTATTGAGTAAACAATTAAATAATTATATTAAAAACGTAAGAATTTTAAACACAAAAATCGAAATAATTTAAAATTAGTAAAGTAAAGTATGTTGTATACAACACAAACTTTTAGCATGAAGTTTGTTTTGTAAGTTTTAAATGTGAATTATCATCTAACATTATTAATTTATATACGTAAGAACATATTTTTAATCATTTTAAAAGTAAAATGCACGAATTTGAGAAGAAAAACATATTTTAGACTTTCGTGAAATTTATATTTGAAGAAACTATTTAGTTTATGCTTCCTTTTACTTCCAAAACAATGAATATGACTTTTTTTTTTTTTTTTTTTTTTTTTTTTTTCCCCAAGAAAAATTTCAGATAATGTCAGATTTTTTATACCCCTACATTTTTATTGAGTAAACAATTAAATAATTATATTAAAAACGTAAGAATTTTAAACACAAAAATCGAAATAATTTAAAATTAGTAAAGTAAAGTATGTTGTATACAACACAAACTTTTAGCATTAAGTTTGTTTTGTAAGTTTTAAATGTGAATTAGCATCTAACATTAATTTCTTTCTAAAAGATGAGATAAAATATATTTACTATCTTCATCAATTATAGTTTCTCATGCAAGATAAGTCTTATTTGAATGATTTTCTTTTTTTAGATGATGAAAGTTATATTTTCTACTCAAAATACTTCCTGTATAAAACAAACTTGCATTATTTCCATACCTATCTTTTTAAAAAAAATAATTCTAATCTTTTAAATACATAATATTAACTTGCAGCTATTTATAACTAATATTAAGAGTTACTGTTGCATTGTAGTGTAAATCATAAAATTTTTGTTCACTTGACAGATAACCATTATGAAGTGAAAATTTTTCCTGCCTCTCTTTTGCTACACAAAATATTAAATATCTATTAGGGTGAAACTCCCAGTAACTGACACTTTAAGGATTCTTTCTTGTTCAAATCACTATTACAAAAATTTAAATATATTTTATACTTTCCTTTTTACTTTTGAAAGGTTAGTCGAGATATATTCAAAAATTATTGTTGGATTTTTTTTTAATATACATTTTATTATTAAAAATTAATTTTATTCACAAATATGGTCAAAAACTCCAGTAACTGACACCATCCCCATTTTGCAACACCAATAACTGACACAAAGTAAACCAGTGACTGACACTTTATTTTAAATGATTAAAATGTTTTAAAAACATTAAAAACAAAATTAATTAATATTTATTATAAAAAGTGAGATTTAGTAAGCTCTACTGCATTATTAATAATGCAGAGTAATATATTAAGAGTATATAGGAGTAATATTTAGTACTGCATTATTAGCAATGTAGATATCCAATAACTGACATTTATGAACCAGTTATTGACTTCTGGTGTCAGACACCGGTAAAACAACTTACATTTTATTGGTGTTTACTGCAAGATAGATTTAATTTATTTTTATTATTATGCATTTTTAAACAGTTCAAATAATAGATTTCAACTTTCCTTAATATAACCAATAACTCATAACGCTGTCAGAGACTGGTGAGATGAAATATATTTACTATCTTTATCAATTATAGTTTCTCATGCAACATAAGTTTTATTTGAATATATATATATATATATATATATATATATATATATATATATATTTTCTTAGATGATGAAAGTTATATTTTCAACTCAAAATATTTCCTAAAATACCTGTATAAAACAAAATTGCATTATTTCCATACCTATCTTTTTTTAAAAAATAATTCTAATGTTTTAAATACATAATATTAACTTGCAGCTATTTATAACTAATATTAAGAGTTACTGTTGCATTGTAGTGTAAATCATAAAATTTTTGTTCACTTGACAGATAACCATTATGAAGTGAAAATTTCTTCCTGCCTCTCTTTTGCTACACAAAAGATTAATAAATATCTAGGGTGAAACTCCCAGTAACTGACACTTTAAGGATTCTTTCTTGTTCAAATCTCTATTACAAAAATTTAAATATATTTTATACTTACCTTTTTACTTTTGAATGGTTAGTCGAGATATATTCAAAAATTATTGTTGGATTTTCTTAAAAATATACATTTTATTATTAAAAATTAATTTTATTCACAAATATGGTCAAAAACTTCAGTAACTGACACCATCCCTATTTTGCAACACCAATAACTGACACAAAGTAAACCAGTGACTGACACTTTATTTTAAAAGATTAAAATGTTTTAAAAACATTAAAAACAAAATTAATTAATATTTATTATAAAAAGTGGGATTTAGTAAGCTCTACTGCATTATTAATAAGGCAGAGTAATATATTAAGAGTATATAGGAGTAATATTTAGTACTGCATTATTAGTAATGTAGATATCCAATAACTGACATTTATGAACCAGTTATTGACATCTGGTGTCAGATACCGGTAAAACAACTTACATTTTATTGGTGTTTACTGCAAGATAGATATAATTTATTTTTATTATTATGCATTTTTAAACAGTTCAAATAATAGATTTCAACTTTCCTTAATATAACCAATAACTGACAACTCTGTCAGAGACTGGTGAGATGAAATATATTTACTATCTTTATATTTACTATCTTTATGAATTATAGTTTCTCATGCAATATATAAATTTTATTTAAATGATTTTTTTTTTTTTTTTTTTTGATGATGAAAGTTATAATTTCAACTCAAAATATTTCCTAAAATATCTGTATAAAACAAACTTGCATTATTTCCATACCTTTCTGTTTTTTTTTTTTCAATAATTGAAATTTTTTAAATACATAATATTAACTTGCATCTATTTATAACTAATATTAAGAGTTACTGTTACATTGTAGTGTAAATCATAAAATTTTTGTTCACTTGACAGATAACCATTATGAAGTAAAAATTTTTCCTGCCTCTCTTTTGCTACACAAAAGATTAATAAATATTTATATGGTGAAACTCCCAGTAACAGACACTTTAAGGATTCTTTCTTGTTCATAAATCACCATTAGAAAAATTTAAATCTATTTTATACTTACCTTTTTACTTTTGAAAGGATAGTCGAGATATTAAAAAATTATTGTTGGAATTTTTTTTTTAATTATACATTTTATGATTAAAAATTAATTTTATTCACAAATATGGTCAAAAACTCCAGTAACTGACACCATCCCTATTTTGGAAGACCAATAGCTGACACAAAGTAAACCAGTGACTGACATTATTTTTTAAAAGATTAAAATGTTTTAAAAAACATTAAAAACAAAATACATTAATATTTATTATAAAAAGTGGGATTTAGTAAGCTGTATACTGCATTATTAATAATGCAGAGTATATAGTAAGAGTATAAAGGAGTAATATTTAGTACTGTATTTTTAGTAATGCAGATATCCAATAACTGACATTTATGAACCAGTTATTGACACCGGTAAAACAACTTACATTTTATTGGTGTTTACTGCAAGATAGATTTAATTTATTTTTATTATTATGCATTTTTAAACAGTTCAAATAATAGATTTCAACTTTCCTTAATATAACCAATAACTCACAACTATGTCAGAGACTGGTGAGATGAAATATATTTACTATCTTTATCAATTATAGTTTCTCATGCAACATATAAGTTTTATTAGAATGATTTTTTTTCTCTTTTTTTTTTTAAGATGATGAAAGTTATATTTTCTACTCAAAATATTTCCTAAAATATCTGAATAAAACAAACTTGCATTATTTCCATATCTTTCGGTTTTTCTTTTCAATAATTCTAATTATTTAAATACATAATATTAACTTGCATCTATATTTATAACTAATATTACGAGTTACTGTTACATTGTAGTGTAAATCATAAAATTTTTGTTCACTTGACAGATAACCATTATGAAGTGAAAATGTTTCCTGCTCTCTTTTGCTGCACAAAAGATTAATAAATATCTATTAGGGTGAAACTCCCCAGTAACTGACACTTTAAGGATTCTTTCTTGTTCAAATCACTATTACAAATATTTAAATCTATTTTATACTTACCTTTTTACTTTTGAAAGGATAGTCGAGATATATTAAAAAAATTATTGTTGGAAATTTTTTTTTAAATTATACATTTTATGATTAAAAATTAATTTTATTCACAAATATGGTCAAAAACTCCAGTAACTGACACCATCCCTATTTTGGAAGACCAATAGCTGACACAAAGTAAACCAGTGACTGACATTATTTTTTAAAAGATTAAAATGTTTTAAAAAACATTAAAAACAAAATACATTAATATTTATTATAAAAAGTGGGATTTAGTAAGCTGTATACTGCATTATTAATAATGCAGAGTATATAGTAAGAGTATATAGGAGTAATATTTAGTACTGCATTATTAGTAATGGAGATATCCAATAACTGACATTTATGAACCAGTTATTGACATCTGGTGTCAGACACCGGTAAAACAACTTACACTTTATTGGTTTTACTGCAATATAGATTTAATTTATTTTTAATATTATACTTTTTAAACAGTTCAAATAATAGATTTCAACTTTCCTTAATATAACCAATAACTCACAACGCTGTCAGAGACTGGTGAAATGAAATATATTTACTATCTTTATCAATCTTTCTACTCAAAATATTTCCTAAAATATCTGTATAAAACAAACTTGCATTATTTCCCAGCTTTTATGGTTATAAAACCACTAAATACATTAAGATTGAACACAACATATGAAAACACTAATTTTGGTAAAATGGTAATTGAAACAATATCAGAGAATCATATAGAAATAAATAATTAGGAAAAAAAGAAATGAAGTTATAACTAAAGAAAATTTTTGAAACATTACCTGAGAAATGCAGCAATATAAAAAAATGGAGTGTTACGCATAAAAAATAATCTTGATTATTTATTCTATTGCAATACAATTTAAAAGCCACTAATGTAAAATGCAACCTAAAATACATAACACAATCTAAAAGCCATCACGAAAATTCTAAAAGCCATCAATAATCCAAAAGCATATGAATTGTTTTAAGCAAAAGAAAATTTAGATGTTAACATCAATTTACAATGCACTTGAATTTTCTTTAATTAATGATATTTCTGTGTACTATTCTATTAAAAAACAAACAGTTATCTCATTTCTGAACACAGCTGAATTTTGACAAATTCAAAAGTCGACATTTCGGCTATTGAACTTTAACTACCCATTCAGATTTAACTTTTCCGTATTGAATGTTGGTTAGTGTTTTGAATAAGCATTTATAGAGATGATTTTCGCTACTCATGGTAGGGATATCGATATCTTTGTTCAGATATCTGATTTTATTAACTGGACACACCACTGCAGCAGTCCCGCAAATGAACATCTCTTTTAAAGTTTTCATTTCCGCGGCTTTGACGACTTCCTCCATTGTGATGATCCTTTCAGATATTTCAAATTCGTTATACTGTCTAGTTAATTCTAGGATGCTTCGTCTGATAACTCCAGGTAAGATACTCCCATCTAAAGCTGGCGTAGCAAGCTCATATTCATATGGGCCTTTTTGGAAGAAGAAAAACACATTCATACCACCGGCTTCGGCAACTTGGTGATTGTCTCCTATTAGCCAAAGAACCTGGTTCAAACCTTGTTGTTGAGCAAGTTTCTGAACGTATAACGAAGGCGCGTAGTTACAACCCATTTTCTTATCACCAACACCACCAGGCCATGCTCTAACATATGCAGGATCGGCTAGGAGAGAGACAGGTTCTGTTTGGCCACTTTTGAAATAGGGTCCCACTGGGCAAGTGACTATGTACAGCAAAGCAGTATTCGAAGCCGCCACTCCCAAAGAGTTTTCGGTTCCGATGAATGTAGGTCTAATATACAATGAACTGTAAGTATAATCTGGTATCCAGTCTTTATCAACGCTAATAAGCTTCTTTAAACATTTCAAAAATTCCTCACCATCAAATAGTGGTAATGCAGCTCTTTCTGCAGATGCAAGTAACCTTTCGACGTTTAAATTTGGACGAAATAAATTAATGGAATCATCAGAACACCTGAAGGCTTTCATACCTTCGAAGACACCTTGAGCATAATGAAAGATCTTCGATCCAGGATGACACTGAAAATAGTGAATAGGGAGGATTCGAGGATTATTCCAGCCGTTATGAATATCCCAGTTCACTTTAAACATATGGTCACTAAATGTTTGTCCAAATATCAAAGTATCGGAATCTGGTTTAGGTTTTTTAAACTCTTCTCTTGCATAATCTATCTTTAAATCACTGAACTTAAACGATTCGACTGAGTTATTCCTTTTTAGAAAGGTATCACTCGGTATGAAAAAGCATCGTAAAGAATCACTAAAAGATCTTGAAAGCACAACGTTGGACAATTTTTTAACAGCATACATCATACAAAATATATAATAAAAATCCTCAATGAAAATTTAAACTTCTCTCTCGTTCAACTGCTCACGTTCAAGTTACTCCCTTAAATGAAACTAAATAATATCAGAAGCAACCAAATTCTCCAACGCGGCGCGATGCTCATTGGTTAAAGTAGAAATAAAGCAATCTTGGCCAAATAACTCCACTTATGCTATAATTGGCGCTAAAGCGTCTTCTTGGCGACGTTCATTACACTTAGCTTTTTTAATGTATGCATTCGTTTATCGTTTGTTTGAAAATATATCCCATTAAACGAGAGATGTTTTTGTTTTTATGATCAGTCTCTCTTTTTCCAATTTCCTTTTGTATGTTTATATATAGTAAAATTAAAACTGATTAAATTAAAAAAATAAATATTTATTCTACATAACTAACTATTATTCATTATTAGTATAAAAGAAATAATAAATGATTTAAGTATTATTTCTTGTTTTTATAAAGAATGTCCTTATGTGGAAATTTTATCGATTTGGATTACTTAGGTGTACTCATATTACAATGTGGCACATTTTAATAGTAGTAAACTCTTATCAAATGCGTTGGAAAGTTTATTATTGAAAAATTGTTTATTTATGCTTTCTCAGATCAGACAATGTTGGACACAGTAAAGAAGGTATAATACACTATAGTACCATTAACTTAAATATATAGAGATCTGACGACCCTTATTTGATGTAATAACTGAAGAAAAGACACAAATATTGGTAATAGTTTAAATCAACCCCCCCCCCCCCCCCTCTTTCACACGCACCAACTTTATTTTTTATTTTTCAGAGTAGTAGAATGGGAAAAAATATATAATATTACACAAGCTCTGATAAGCACCAGAGCAACAAAGTTTTAACTGTAATAAATTAAATTATAGTTAAGATTAAATTGAGAAAATGGCCAATGAAATGTAGAATTTTTATCTAATTAAAAAAATTTCTTCTTAATTGTAATTGTTTTCTACTAATTTAACTTTTTTTTGTCTTTAACCTTAATAAAACTGCACACTATGTAATATATATGTCGTAGGCTAATTGGGAAATCCGGCTCTTTGCAAAGAGCCGGTCTAATTGGAGAATCATTTCCATTTTCCCACTCAGCCTGATGTTTTTCAGCTTATTGCAAACAGCCTAGACAGCGTTAGGCTAATTGGAATATATTCATGCCTATTTAAAAAATGACCAGTTCTTTGTCAAAATATGGTGTACCCAACTCGAACCTGAAAATTCTATTCGAAGTTGACCCGAACCCGACAGAAAAATTCCATAGACCCCTAACCCGATCCTGCAAGGACAAAATAAATTCCTTTGAGTCGCAACCCGACCCGAACCAGAAAACTCAAGTTAACCCGAAATCCGACACGAACCCAACAAAAAAACCCATTGAACCATAACCCGATCCGAACCCGACAAAATAAATTCCTTCATGTCACAAATCGACCCGAACCTAAAAATTCTATGTTAACCAGTAACCCAACCCGAACAAGACATAAAAATTCCATCGAACCTTAACCCGATCCGAACCCGACAAAATAAATTCCTTCATGTCGCACAGCGACCCGAACCTAAAAGTTCGATGTTAACCAGTAACCTAAACCGAACAAGACATAACAATTCGATCGAACCGTAACCAGATCCGAACCCGATAAAATAAATTCCTTCGTGTCGCAAACCGACCCGAACTCGAAACTAATAGTTAACCCGAAAAACAACCCAACCAGGAAAAAATTCCATCGAACCGTAACCCGATCCGAACCCGAAAAATAAATTTCGTCGTCACGCAACCCGAACCATAACTGAAAATTTAAGTTAACCCAAAACCGACTCGAACCTAAAAATCTAATTTAACCCGAAACCTAACCCAAACCTGAAAATTGAAGTTAACTCGAAACCCAAAGTCGACACGCCACCCGAACCGAAACTGAAAATTGAAGTTTACCCGAATCCCAAACCCGTCAAAAATTCCATCGAACCGTAACCCGATCCGAACCCGACAAAATAAATTCCTTCATGTCGCACAGCGACCCGAACCTAAAAGTTCGATGTTATGTTAACCAGTAACCTAAACCGAACAAGACATAACAATTCGATCGAACCGTAACCAGATCCGAACCCGATAAAATAAATTCCTTCGTGTCGCAAACCGACCCGAACTCGAAACTAATAGTTAACCCGAAAAACAACCCAACCAGGAAAAAAATTCCATCGAACCGTAACCCGATCCGAACCCGAAAAATAAATTTCGTCGTCACGCAACCCGAACCATAACTGAAAATTTAAGTTAACCCAAAACCGACTCGAACCTAAAAATCTAATTCAACCCGAAACCTAACCCAAACCTGAAAATTGAAGTTAACTCGAAACCCAAAGTCGACACGCCACCCGAACCGAAACTGAAAATTGAAGTTTACCCGAATCCCAAACCCGTCAAAAATTCCATCGAACCGTAACCCGATCCGAACCCGACAAAATAAATTCCTTCATGTCGCAAAGCAACCCGAACCAAAAAATTCGATGTTAACCAGTAACCCAACCCGAACAAGACATAAAAATTCCATCGAACAGTAACCAGATCCGAACCCGACAAAATAAATTCATTCGTGTCACAACCCGATCCAAGCCAGAAAATTAAAGTTAACCCAAAACAAACCCGAACCTAAAAATTTATTTTAACCCGAAACCTAACTCAAACCTGAAAATTGAAGTTAACTCGAAACCCAAAGTCGACATGCAACCCGACCCAAAAATGAAAATTGAAGCTAACCCGAATCCCATACCCGTCAAAAATTCCATCGAACCGTAACCCGATTCGAACCCGACAAAATAAATTTCTTCGTGTCACAACCCGATCCGAAACTGAAAATTTAAGTTAACCCAAAAACCGACCCGAACCTGAAAATTTAATTTAACCCGAAACCTAACGCGAACCTAAAAATTTATTTTAACCCGAAACCTAACTCAAACCTGAAAATTGAAGTTAACTCGAAACCCAAAGTCGACATGCAACCCGACCCAAAAATGAAAATTGAAGCTAACCCGAATCCCATACCCGTCAAAAATTCCATCGAACCGTAACCCGATTCGAACCCGACAAAATAAATTTCTTCGTGTCACAACCCGATCCGAAACTGAAAATTTAAGTTAACCCCAAAACCGACCCGAACCTGAAAATTTAATTTAACCCGAAACCTAACGCAAACATGAAAATTTAAGTTAATGCGAAACCCAAAGTCGACACGCAACTCAACCCGAAACTGAAAATTTAAGTTATACCGAAACCCGCCATCAAAAATTCCATCGAACCGTAACCCGATCCGAAATCGACGAAACAAATTCCTTCGTGTCGCAACCCGACCCAAACTTGGAAATTGAAGTTAACACGAAACTCAACCCGAACCCGACAAAAAAAAAATTCCATCGCACCGCAGCACAAACCGAAAACATTAAAATAATTTTCATTGTCATGCAACCTGATCTGAACCTGAAAGAACATTATTATAATATATATGTAAGAAAATTTTTGCAATAATGACACTTACAGATCAGGCAGACTTTTGTTGTTTTTCAACGTTACGTCGAAGATGTTGAAGGGGCGAGGCCAACGAGGTAAGCGCGTAACATCAGAATATTAAATTCTTCAAATTAAAATTAACTCTGGTTTTCAACATGCAGAAAGAAAAGGAATTGCTTACCTTTTCTATGGTCTATCCAATTTTAGTAGTATCCACTGATTTATATATATCAACTATTTGATAACTTATAAACACTTCTTGAATAATTCTATTTTGCACCCCCGCTGAAATAAGACTTGTAAAAAATTATATTAATGCACAATTCACATTGAATAAATAAGTTCACGTTTGGATTGATTTTAAAAATTATATTTTACATTACTTCAAATTTTACATTTAGAATTATATTAATTATAGCACCAGGAAACATTTTTTCCTGTTTCTTTACAGAACGAAGGATAGTTACACTGACTCATTTTCACAACGAGTAAAGTTGCATCATTTCTTTGAAACAAATTGACGTTGAATAATTGTCCTTTTAAATGTTTCAGTTCTGTAATAAGTTTATAATGGCATAATCACAAATAACAAATTATAAACATACTTCACATGATTAGAAGAGAACGATTATAACGAGGTGATAAATATCTATTGCTTGATAAACTTGAAACTTAAGAGTCATAAATTAGGTCACTTGTTTTGAAGAGATGAGAGAAAAATTATCGTTGGGTTTTTATCTGCGTGCTTCATCATTTTCTTTATTTATTTATTTTACTTTGAGTGGAAAATATTAAGTGATTGAAATGAATGGATTAGTTTTCTACAGAAGATGGGTTACTGAGTGAAAATATTATAAAAATAAATAAGAAAAGTTCTTTGTCTATGAAATCTGTTAGATGTGGCAGATTTTTAATATTTTTCCATCTAGAGAAGATGTGTTGCTAAATGAATTTGATATAAAAAAGAAAACTGCTTTATTGATAGATTTCATTTGTGCGCCTTGTTGATAATTAAGATTAATAAACACACTCTTTTATATTAGATAAAAAATTTCCTCTGCCACAAAAATATACAAAAAACAATTTGCAGTCAAGACGAAAACAGTTAACTTAAATTTTCAGTTTCGGTTCGGGTTGCGTGACGACGAAATTTATTTTGTCGGGTTCGGATCGGGTTACGGTTCGATGGATTTTTTATCGGGTTCGGGTCCGGTTTCGGGTTAACTTCAGTTTTCAGTTTCGGATCGGGTTGCGTTTCGACTTTGTGTTTCGAGTTAACTTTAATTTTCAAGTTTGGGTTATGTTTCGGGTTAAATAAAATTTTCAGGTTCAAATCGGTTTTTGGGTTAACTTAAAATTTCAGTTTCGGATCGGGTTGCGTGACTACGAAATTTAATTGGTCGGGTTCGAGTCGGGTTTTGGAATAACTGGAAATTTCTGGCTTGGATCGGGTTGTGACACAAATGAATGTATTTTGTCGGGTTGGGATCGGGTTTCGGGTTAACTTCGATTTTCATTTTCAGGTCAAGTCGCATTTCGACTTTTTGTTTCGAGTTAACTTTAATTTCCAAGTTTGGGTTCGGTTTGGGGTAAATTAAATTTTCAGATTCAAATCGATTTTTGGGTTAACTTAAATTTTCAGTTTCGGTTCGGGTTGCGTGACGACGAAATTTATTTTGTTGAGTTCGGATCGGGTTACGGTTCGATGGATTTTTTTTATCGGGTTCGGGTTGGGTTTCGGGTTAACTTGAATTTTCTGGCTTGGATCGAGTTGTGACACGAAGGATTTTCTTTGTCGGTTTCGGATCGGGTTATGGTTCGATGGATTTTTTTATTAGGTTTGGGTCGGGTTACAGTTCGATGAAATTTTTGACAGTTTCGGGTTTTGGGTTAACTTTCATTTTCACGTTCGGGTCGGATTCGTTTCGACTTTGTGTTTTGAGTTAACTTTAATTTTCAGGTTTGGGTTATGTTTCGGGTTAAATTAAATTTTCCGATTTGGGTTATGTTTCGGGTTAAATTAAATTTTCAAGTTCAAATCGGTTTTGGGGTTAACTTAAAATTTCAGTTTCGGATCGGGATGCGTGACTACGAAATTTAATTTGTCGGGTTCGGATCGGGTTACGGTCCGATAAAATTTTTTATCGGGTTCGGGTCGGGTTTCGAGTTAACTTGAATTTTCTGGTTTGGATCGGGTTGTGACACGAAGGAATTTCTTTTGTCGGGTTCGGATCGGGTTACGGTTCGAGGGATTTTTTTGTCGGGTTCGAGTCCTGGTTTCGAGTTAACTTCAATTTTCTGCTTCAGATCATGTTGCGTGAAGACGAAAATTATTTTGTCGAGTTCGGATCGGTTTACGTATCAATAGATTTTTATTTCTCTGGTTCGGGTCGGCTTTAGTGTTAGCTTCACTTTTCAGGTTCGGTTCGGTTTTGGGTTAACTTAAATTTTCAGTTTCGATTCGGTTTGTGTGACGACGAAATTTATTTTTCGGGTTCAGATCGGGTTACGGTCCGATGGAATTTTTTTCCTGGTTCGGGTTGGGTTTCGGTTAACTATTATTTTCGAGTTCGGGTCGGTTTCCGACACGAAGGAATTTATTTTGTCGGGTTCGGATCGGGTTACGGTTCGATGTTTTTTTTTTTTTTTTTTTTGTCGGGTTCGTGTCGGATTTCTGGTTAACTTGAGTTTTCTGATTCGGGTCGGGTTGCGACTCGAAGGAATTTATTTTTTCCTTTGAGGTTCGGGTTACGGGTCGATGGAATTTTTCTGTCGGTTTCGGGTCGACTTCGAATGGAATTTTCAGGTTCGAGTTGGGTTCAACACCATATTTTGATAAAGAACTGGTCATTTTCTAAATAGGCATGATCATTTTTCAATTAGCCTAACGCTATCTAGGCTCTTTGCAATAAGCCTGAAAAACATCAGGCTGATTGGAAAAAGGGAAATGATTCTCCAATTAGACCGGCTCTTTGCAAAGAGGCGGATTTCCCAATTAGCCTACGACATATATACAGCGTGTCCACGTATAACCTGACCGACCTTTATTTTCGCAACCGTTGGTTCTAGATGCATACTTCCAATTACAAAAGTGGTCGAAATTAGGTGCAGAGTTAAGATAAAAAAAGTTTGAAGCGAAAAAACAATTTAGTGAAGAATTACAGAATCTAAATTTTTATACAGCCCCCAGGTCCCTATACTTATATTTAGGAACGTGTTATTTATTCAAAAGTATTGTAAACAGAAAAAGTTCCGTATCTGTAACGACCAATATTCACTGAGAAATTTGAGTTCAAAGTTATCATGCATAGTATGGGGACCGTATACAAATGGAGATGCGAATATATCCCTTATCAGAAAGACAAGGAGGTTTTAGAGTTAGATATGATCATCACAAAAAGATTGTTGTTCAAGTCAAAAAACAGTATAATATTTGTCTAATCACTGGTATTGAAAATAAAAGTACTGTGCACTGCTTTGACATAATAAGGATAGGGGAAATTCAAAACGGACTCCTGAGCTGTTTAGCTGTAAGAAAACCAGTATAAGCCAAAAAATTGAATTAATTATTTAATTAAATAAAATTAAACTGAATAAAAAAGTCTTACGTCTATTTTATAGTATCAGATTTTTCGCTAATTTTAACCTTGAAATTTACGATTTGCGAAAAGTCCTGACATGATGGTTAAAAGTGAAGGTAATTTTTTTATTCAGCGTTAAAAAATACATAAAACGTAATTATAAAAGTTAAAAAACATAACCATCGCAGGTTTATATTATCTAATCTAAAACTCTTTCTTAAACTTGTTGACGATAATCTATCCGAATTTTTTTGTGTTATCCTCTAATATAAGTATGTATAAGATAGTAAGCGTCGAAAATCATAATAATATTACATTGTCATCGGATTGTATGTCATCAGTATGTAAAATTTAACTTCGATCGGACATTTGGAAGTGAGTTAAACTTAGAGTACAATTTTTAAACTGGAAAGACGATCGTTGCAAGTTAAATAAAACCTTATGAAAATAACAATTTTTGTTAAAAGAAATCATAGCCTCAAATCCTTTCAAAATAAAACATATGTTAAAATACAATTAATTTAATTAATCTGAAACTTAACTAATAAAAATTAACTCAATCGTAATAGTTGTACGATTTCTTTCAAAACGCAGATACCTTGAAATAAGTTTAAGTACTTTATATACGACCCCTGAAAGCATGGCCGAAATCATCTCTTTTTAGATGCAAAAAAGTGGTATAAGTCATGCATTTCAAAGTTTCATAACTCGGTCAATTTTAATGTTAGATGATTGGGACTTTCTTTGTCGTACTTGTTAGTGTCACAGTAAATTTTTACTAAATATCACTTATAGGACCGGGGGACCGTATAAAAATTTAAATTTCGTAATTTTTTAATAAATGTTTTTGTTGACTCAAATTGCTTTAGAAATAATTCTTTACCTTATTTAAACCATTTTTGTAATTGGAAGTATGCATCTAGGACCAACGGTTGCGAAAATAAAGGTCGGTCAGGTTATACGTGGACACGCTGTATATATATATATATATATATATATATATAATACAATTATAAGTTATTTTTAATACAATCAATTGACTGGTAAATAATTCATATAAGGTACTAGTAATTTCCCCATCTGAGTGATTTTTTTACACTTGTGTTCACATTTATGTCCAGGCTTGAACACGAACCCAGAACCTTTGGTTTCAGTTGGTAATGGGTTAAAACTACATAGATATATATAAAAAAATCAGATTTTTACGAAACCCTGAAAAGCATATAAATTACCTATGAATAAAAATGCATTCCTCTGTTGTTTAGAAAATGTTTTCCTGATGTTCATGTATGTAAACCGCGGATGATTACAACCTAGCAAATGGTTGGTTGTCAACATTCTAATGAGCAACGGGAAATATGTTATCCAACCAAAAGGAAATATATTATCCATAAAAAATTAAAAACTTATTATAAATAACAGTAAAATTAAATGCATATAATTAAAAAATATTTCCCCTATTTAAAAAATTAATCTAAAGAGTTTTTCAACGAAATACAGATATATAAAATTCGAAATATATTCTGAACAAAATAGAAAAATATATAAGCGACAATTTAATTTAATACATATATATTACAAATTAAAAATATATTTTTGTATGAAAAAATGAGTCTAAATAATTTATTCGCTACATGCAGAAGGCTTAACTGTATCCTGTGACGAGATATTTAACCTTATCTTAGAGCAGTCAAAAGAGGTGATGCGGTCCCATGTATTCCTATGAGAAATCTCGTAGGAAAATAGTCCGATTTTAAAAGTGGATTATATAGAAAACAAGAGTTTTCCTACGTTAACGCGAAACCACATTCGCTTAGTCTAAAACCGATTAATATAATATATTAATTTTAAAAAAATCGTCCGAGCCATTTTCGAGATAATTTTCAGGGGCCTTACATTTACCCAAATTTAGTTAAAAATGGACTTCCAGTTCTTAAAATCTATTGCATGTAGAAATGTATAAATTTCAGGATTGAATTAGACCATAGATATAAGACTAATGTGAAAAAATCAAAACGATATGCCTCATATTTGCTGAGATATTAAATGTCGGCGTTTTGATTTCTCTTTGATGTCCTTCTAGCCGTACATATAGAGTGACGGAAATTTCGGTTTTGGGCGTTCGGTTTTCGGTCTTTGCTGCGTCACTCGAGATACTGCCGTCTCTCATGATATATTTCCGCGAAGATTTTTTTTCCCGAAACCCCATAAGGAACTTTCAACAAATTGAAAAATAACGAATATCTTTTGGATTACCCTGTAAAAACTAATGTATCAAAAGCGTTGAAACTCGAGATTAATTATAAGTGGCTTATTATAATATACTGTGTTCATTTTTATGAGGATAGCATGTATACTCGTAGAGAAATTAAGGTTTTTATAAAAACAGTCCCAAATTTCGCCAAGTTTTTTGCTTATAATTTGCAGATTTCTTAATATAAAACAAAGTTATTTTGAGAAAATATGTCAAACAACATTTTACACAATACTCTGCAATCTGAATTAAAAAATAATAAAAATTGGATGAAATATGAGCATGTTTACTAAAAAGTGTTTCTCTGCGCATGCGCGAATGCAATCAAAATATAATGTGCATAATGTATTAGCTAAGTATATAGAACAACTTTTGTGAAAGTCTCAAAATCATAGCTTGAAAATTCTGAAAATTATCGTCGATAGAATAAGCTCGAAATCCGTTGTTCCCAAAAGGAAGCAAAAATATGAGGGGTTGTATCCAAATATAATAGTACGTGCAATATTGTTTACGCTATCTTGGCACTAATCAACAGATATTTGATACAACCCCTCATCTTTTTGCTTCTTACTGTTTACACACTTGCAGTTTCGGGTTAATTCCTCATGTATTTTTCTAGATAGTTAACAAAACGTCTAAATTCGCAAGTGAGCGGTCACCTTTGACAATATAGTGTATAAACAAATAACCCGCGAAAGCAACCCTGAGTTTGGCGTTTGGCGATTATGCCTGAAATATTATAGGAGTTCCAGCTTGAAAAGAACTGAAAGTCGTGACGTCACTGTGCATCGCGCCGCGTTCGAGAATTTAAGGCTCCTGAGAAATTCCCTATACTCCGAAAAATTCCCTATTTGAAAGGAAAATACGGTGACTTGTTCAGTTTTCATTTATTCGATGCTTGTTCTCAAACAGAGTAACTGTTATTATTAGAAGGTTTATTATAAGTTGTACTTGCTTACGCACTTATTCCAGTTATTGAACTTGTACAGGTATGATATTTGTAAGCCGTTTTCTATTTTTTATTTGTAAAAATTATGAAGAAAGAATATATGCAGCATTCCGTTCCTAAGACAAAAGTAAAAAAAAATAATGACATCATATGAGCCGGCGCGCTGTGCTAGGGAATACCTCGAGAGCATTTGTGATCAGAGCTGTTCTGATGGGCGCGGCTTACTTATTCTCTTTTCTTTTCCTTTAACTCCCTGTAAGAAAAAGTAAACAAGTTGATTGATACTTAAGCCAGCGTGCGCCCTTTTCTTTGGCATGGAGGGACAAAATATTTTTCACGACAGCCTTGAGGAACTTTGACGTATTCTTTTCACTTTTATTTTTTAATCCGGCTCTACCACTATTGGGTAAAGAAGAAAGCGTGATCGGAAAAGTACCAGGAATTTACTCAGCTGATTTTCCGGAAATACTACTATGAAATTTTTACTTACCGTATATACTCGTGTAAGTCGAAGAATTTTAGACAAAATTTGGGAGTTCAAAATGGGGAGTCCACTTATACACGAGTTAGTAAAAATAAATAAATACAGGAGTGCAATACTGTACTGGAGTCACCGGGTCTAGGTTGGAGAGAAAGGTAATAGCGCACAGTGGTCATTTGACTGTGATTGACAAAAAAAGCTCAACAATAATGTGCCTGTAAATTGTTCTGCACCCATTTTCTCTTGGGATAGAATTCCCTTCAATACAGGGGCATTTCTTTCGACATTCTAATCCACTTTTAAAAAGAGTTCAACTTGAGAATGCTTCTAGATTTCTCTACTAAAAGTCCTACAATACAAAGAAGTACTATATTTTAGCAGTTTAAGAAGTTGTTTGCCCTTGTAAATAAAGCTTGAATAGATTTTTCAAAGAATTTTTTATTTTTAATTTAAGATACTTCAGTTTTACATAATTAGACAGTTTTAAAACGTTGAATAATAATATAAAAAAATCTGATTAGAAACGTAAAAAAAAAAAAAAAAAAAAAAAATTAATTTAATGAATTTTTTTTTTTTTTTTTTTTTTTTTTTTTTTTTTTTTTTTTTTTAATCCTCGATTACAAATCATTTTTCAACATATTACCAGAAATGTGGTTCAACTTATACACGAAAATTCAATTTTTTTTTTTCAAAATTTTGCGTAAGAATTGGGGGGGGGGGGGTAGACTTATACACGAGTATATACGGCATTTACAGCGTCCAGATATACGATCGGATTTGTTTGCATCAGCGGAACATATGTTAGTCGATCCTAAAATTGCGTAATGAATGAGTAGAATCAACGTCACAGAATTTCATTTTATATAAAGTTAAAAATTGAAAAATAAGGATTACAATGAAAATTACTGATAAATGCTCCAATTTTAAAAGTTAGAAAATATATTTAGAAACGCAACGCGTAAGAGTATAAAATTCAATATAGTAGTATATATATAGATTTAAAAAAAAAAAAAAAAAACCTTGTAATTCGCGTGTATTTCTTTTGTTTTGTGGATGAAGCTACTGTATTGTCTGTTGTTAAGTTATGAAGTCATATGAAACTTTATTAATGTCAAATTGGCTGTGGACCCGATCGTAAAATTTTCTCCACAAGAATAGGATAGAGCTTCCTGTTGAGTGATGAAAGCCAAATTTAATTAGCATAATTTTTCAGAAAAAAGTATTGAATTTGGTGCAATCCCACCTAATAGGTGCCAATATCATGGAAATAGTGAAAAACACTTACAGAACAATACCACCTTTTGGGCGATAAAATATTTTTAAATCTGTTACACTAAAATGTAATCAGCCCCAATTTATGCCAAGGTCTAACTAAATATGAAGTTTGATGAAATTCCGTATATTAGTTCTTGAGATATAGCTATCACAAATTTCGTGAAAAGTATTGCAAAGCAGCCCCACCTTTTGGGCGATATACACCAAAATGTAATCAGCACCAATTTATCTCAAGGCCTAACTCAATATGAAGTTTGATAAATTTCCGTGCGTTAGTTTTTTAGATATAAGGGAAGGATTTGGAATTGCTTAAGAAATGATCTTTTTGCCACAATGCGGCAGTTGGGTCGGCCCACTTCGAAATCTACCTGTGTTTGTAGGCGGAGCCGGCAAGGATTTTTTTGTTTTATTTTATTTTATTATTATTATTAATTTTTTTTTCGTTTTGCTGTAACAGTTGGTCCTATAAAAAACTTGACAGTATAAAAGTTGTAGATAATAGACGATTTATAATAAATTTAGCTAAATGTAATTAATTTTTTTTTAAGAAAAAAGAAAATTTTCTCTCTTTTTTTTTTTTTTAATAATAAAATATGCAAAAATAATCTGTGTGTAATAACACACAGATTATTTTTACATATTTTATTATTCAAACATTTTATTTATACGCAAATACATCTGTATTATTTCAACGTTGAAAAGTATAACAATATATAATCTGCAATAAATTATATAGCGATCGTTCACTAATATGCATGAAAGCTTAACAAAGAGCAATTTATATGTGATGATGTGCTTATTAAATTTTAGAGTTTTATTCAAATTATACATTAAAAAAGGTAAATGTAATATTTTAAGAAAGTGCTATTGTACTAATTTTTTTTACCCATCCAACTCTTCATTTTTTTTTTCTTTGAGCAACTTGCTGAATGTTCTGTTCTCTTTTACGTCTCTTGATCAAAACCAAAATTAATTTCGAAATCTTGAGTCCATTCATTGTATTTCTTTCTCTGTTTCTGAATCTGCAGTGTAAAAAAAAAAAAAAATCAGAAACGTTTCTGAAAGTATCGGAGACATCTGCTGCATTATACTAACGGAAAGGTTTCTGATTCGAGCAAAAAAATGTTTCAGCTAAAACACGAAACCTTTCCGATTCGTAATGAAATATTAAGATTCGAATTGAATTCATTACGAATCGGAAAGGTTCCGTGTTTTAACTGAAACATTTTTCTGCTCGAATCAGAAACCAGAAGTCTCCGATACTTTAAGAAACGTTTCTGAAAATTTTTTTTACAGTGTGAGAAAAAATTTCTACATCTCTCTTACGTTTGAGATTCATTTTTATTATAAATAAAGCAAAAATGAGTAAAATAACAATGTGTTCCAAACTGATTATAGTATATAAAATGACAATTTCTTTTGTTAATTAAATTATTTCAATGCAGTTTATTTAAAATTTTAGGCAAAAATAATGCGATATTTTATATTTACCAAAAATGACCTCACGATACAAATATTTTACTACATTTTATTTTTTTTTCCCCAATAAATATAGTTTGTGGTATATTAATATTGTTAATGTAGAGAACTGCAATTTAAGACATAAAAACTACCATATAGGTATATACACATTCAATTTAATCTCTTTGGTTTTTCTGTATGCCAAAATTATGTATGTAAAAATTTCTGTATTATAAAATGAGCTGTGAAATGTTTGAAAATTCTCAAATATTTAAACCAATGATAATGATGCTTTAAAAATAGTGAATAATGTGATTGATAATAAATAATAAAGTTTAAAAATCAAACAAACAACAAAAAAAAAACACGTGTATTTGAAAAGAAAGTTTTGAAATTAATATAAAAGAAACAATATGTACTAATTTTCATAAATGATTTCAGCAGGACACTAAACTTTTTAAAATGAGTGCTTAAAAATATATATATCAGAATAACTGAAAATACTGCCACAAATTAGCATTTGTATAAGAGAATTATTGAAATCATTTTTCTATTGCTCATGCTGAACTATTGCAATAATTTATGGATAACCTGATAGGCATTTATTCTTCATACATGCATTAGTGAGAAGTCACTAACTTGTACAAAATTGAGAACGCTGGAGATTAATGGAAAGTTACTCCCTTAATGAAAATTTGCTGTTTACACAATGTGAATAAAAACATTAACAATTTGTTGATAGCTCAAAAAGAATTAAAAATGAACTTAACTGAAAGAGAAATCACAAAAATAACATTAAAAGTAAGGGAATAATTATTCAGGTACCTAACCTCTGAAGAGTTTTAAATCATAAAGGATGTATTTACTTGCTTAATTTTATCTATTTGTATTTTTGCCTGAAAAATAATCAGATAACATACAGTGAGATAAATTTTACATTGTGTGGTAATGACAACTGGCTGAAAACTGTTATTTGAAACAGCCCGACAGAAAAAAAACCTCAGGTAAAGGAACTTCAAGTAAACTATAGATGAGTAATTACATTTATTTTGTTCTTCGGTTGTTTTGAGCAAATATCATGTTAGCTGGTATGTCTGTTATCCAGACAGCTCAATTGGAAGAGCATTGGCAATTGAAACTAAAGGTTCTGGGTTTGAGTCCCAACCTGGAGACATTTTTGCTCAGATGTTAAAATTACTACTCGTGAATTACTTACCTATCAGTTGATTGAGTTAAAAATAATTAAAGTGTTAATATCAATTTATTCCCCCATCTCTACTCTTGTTTATGTATTTTGCATCAATTTTGGTCTGTAAAAATTACCTAATCCTCCCCCTTAATTTAGATAAATAAGATTTTCATGCAGAATTATTCGATTTCATTCAAATTTTGTATATAGGCTCATTGTGGTAAAATTCTTCCCTGATTAGTTTTGGGGGTTCATTGGTTAAGAATAAAGGGAGATACGGGGGGGGGGTTATCCCTCCTTAATTTAGATAAATGAGTTTTTCATGCGGAATTATCCGATTTGCGTCAAATGTTGTATATATGTTCATTGTAATAAAAGGCTTCCTTGATTAGTTTTGGGGGTTTATTGGTTAACTAAAAGGGGGGAACGGAGGGGGGATGATCCCCCTTAATATATTGTCGATTTCTTTATTTTTCGATGGGCTTGTTTAAAATCCTTTGAAATAAAAGTATAATATACAATTAGTGTGAAAAGCCTGTGAGCTCAATGTCCTCAGTTTAACTGGGCAGTTTTCTTTTTAGATCCCAGGTTATCAAAGTCTGAGAGCTAATGTGCCCGCCGGTTCTGTATGTAGGTATGTATGTATGTACGTAACGCGATAACTCTTTTTAGAATAACCGTTTTGCTTCAAATTTTGTTTAAAGATTCATTGTGATAAGGCGCTTCCCTGATTAGTTTTGAGGGTTCATTTTGGTTAAGTACAAGGGAGGTAATAGGGGGCTAACCCCCCTTAATTTAGATAAAGAGATTTTTCAAGCAGAGTTATCCGATTTTTATCAAATTTTGTATATAGGTTCATTGTGATAAAATGTTTCCCTGATTAGTTTTGAGGTTGATTGATAAAGTATAAAGGGGGGGGAGGAGGGAGTAATCCCCCCTTAATTTGGATAAATGGGTTTTTTCTTGCAGAATTATTCGATTTTCTTCAAATTTTGTATATAGGTTCAGTGTGATAAGGCACTTTCCTTATTATACGAAGACTGAAAAAACCTGCTTTGAATTTTATATTTTTCAAGAAGGGAAAATTTTGGCGTAGGTCATCCACATTTTATAATTTGGCTTTTCTCAGTATGGCTTTCGACGAAAAAATATAATTTACTAACGGTAAAATACAATTTACTTACGGAAAAATATAATATACTTAAATGTATATTTACTTACAGCTAAATTCATTTTGTAGTATAGTTCACAGGAGACTCTATTACGCGAAAATATTTATACAGAATGCTAAGAAATCGAAAATAACATGGAACTAGTAATCAGCATGAAAACCAATAGAGAAATAAAGAAATGCTTTTCTGATATCAGAAATGCGATGCTAGTATAGTTCCGTTTGTTTTATAAGCTGGAGGCTAGACATAGTGGAGCAGCCTCCATTTGCGATTGACACTTATGCAGTGGCCCGGAGGGAAATCCCCAGAGCCGTCCTTAGGGGTGTGCGACAGGTGCGGCCGCACAGGGCCTCGCGCTTAAAGAGGCCTCGCGCTCGGGTAAAAAAAAAAAAAAAAAAAAAAAATCAATTTAATAAAAAATTAAATATTTAGCCTTTGTTTTACTGGAAGATATTTATTTCACGAAAAATTTTGAATATTTAAAAATGTTTATTTATAAAATGTAAAACTTTTATCTAGACGCGGACATTCGAGAGCAAAAAATATTACTTGTAGTCTATTATATTCAATCTGTAGCCATTATTATACTCTAGTTTTGTGCACGTGGTGCGTGCGACCTTGTGACAGAATATGCTGAAGAAAAAAACAGAACAAAACAAAACTCTAGGCGCCACCCTGCATGGCTCGACTCTGTGTTTCCCCTCCCCGCATCTCCTCTTCCCTTCACTGTAGACACATTGGCGTTAATGTAGTAGTCTATGCTGAACAAACAATAAGTAATTAATTTATTATTGTATCTAACCACTGAGTTACACGCTTGAATTTAATCGTACCTCTTTACTCCGTGGAATTTAATACTAAATTTTTTGACGCAGTTATTTCAAGAGCTCAGGTATTTATCTAGATTTTTCAATTGTTACTAAAAATTTTGAGAATATATGTTGGGTTTCTTTGAGGGTTTTAGTATAATAGCCAGTGTTGAATTCAGAGCGTGTCCCGGGGGGGGGGGGACATTACCTTCGGATCATTAAAATGTCCCCCCCCCCCAAGATTAGAGATTTTATGCTTTTAGTGGTCAAAAAGTGAAATCCCCCCCCCCCCGCTGAACTCTATAATGTCCCCCACCCCGGAGCAACCGAAATCCCTCCCGGAGAAAAATGTCTGACTTCAACACTGGTCATAGTGATTGCTTTTCTCAATCAGGAAGCGTGTTTAATATGGCGGAAATGTTATATATTTACATAATTAATATGAAAATTAAAATCCTTATATAGCATAATTAAAGGTCTCGTATTTCGTCCTAGAAATTGGGATAAAAAATGTTCTATTCCGTTGTAGTAATTTTGGGCCACAAAGACATATAATTTCTTAAATTCATCTTTCATTATCCTCGATAAAAATGTAATAAAGAAACTTATATTTACTTTGCTTCAAAATATTGTATTTTTCTCCTTTCAATTATATCAAATACATTCCAAACATTTATTGTTATTATTTATTTCGCATAAAAATATTTCAGATTATATACTTCAGTTAAAAATTTCATTCCAATTTTCATATATATATATTTTTTTTCCATATCAATGTATTTTAGAATTATATATGTCATTTATATTTTCTAAACTTTGATATGCATGTATGTTTGAGCGCGATCTCTCATTAGTGTTGCCAGGTGTCCATATTTACGCGGGACGTCCCGATTTTTAGGGGGTTTGAAGGTACGTCCGTGGACCCATTGCGCGGGACACCAAATGTCCCAATTTTTCAGAAGGCACAGGGCACAATCCCCTTTAAGTCTTTGTACGTATAGAATTCTTGGTATGTGTAGAATTCTTAAAACACTAAACAGTTTAAGAGAAATAAGTGAAAATATTTAATTTTTAAAGACTTGATATGTATAAATTTTAGTGTGGAATTTCCACGAGAAATTGTTTCTTTCATTTACAAACAAGCTTTTTATGCTTTAACAAGCTTATTATACTTTCTTCTTTTTCAATTCGTATTAAATCTGCAGTTTTAAAAAATGCATTTTAAGTTGTAGCATTTTAAAATAAAATTATTTCCACAACTTAAAATTCAAATAAAAATGGGGAAATTTATTAATTGTAATATTTTTAATTAGTAAAAAGACTTGCCAATGTTTTAGTTTGGGATTTTGCTAAATCGCAGCAAATAAGGTATAATGTTCTTATGTGCTTCTTGAGTAAGTATGATTTGTTAAAAATGATTGACAGAAAAGTATTTGTTAATCATTAAAAAGGGTTACGTATATTTAACTAGCTCTCTAATGTATCCTTTAAAGATGGTTTAATTCGCAGAAATTTAGTATGATAAAAGAAAATATACTTATATTTTCATATGCCGCGATTAAAACGCGGTTGTTTCGCTTTTTTTTTTTTTTTTTTTTTTTCTTTAACGCCCTTTCCAGCTTTTGTCATGCTGGACCTGGTAACACTATCTTTCAATTGATTAATTTGATTTATCTCTAGATATAATAAAAGTGAGTGTATGTGTATACACATAGTTCTACCTGTATGATGTGCATAACGTAAGCGTGAGAGATCATAGCGGGGTCCCCTTCCTCATTCCAATTTTCTGAACACCAAATTTTTAGGAAATAATAGCGCTAGTTAAAAATTGTCGTCTGTTGATTCGAAATCGTAATTAAAAAAGATAATTACTTTTATTTTCGTTTTAAATTTCCTCATTCTATTTATCGTAAATTATATGGTTGCTTTCTACGAAACAAGAACCTTGATTTCAAAGCTTTCTGGTTCATATGTGTGCGGTGCGAACTTAGTGCCTGCGTAAGGTTTCAGTATTACCTTGCACGTTAAAGAAAATTTACATTTATTTTAGGAATTTTTTCAAATGGCCTTTGACACCAAAAAATTCATCTTTGCCTAATTAAATCTACTTCTCGCTCCATTATTACATTTTTGTTATAAACACTCAGTCTTCTGGTATCGCTTTGCCATCTTTTTTTTTTTTTAAATATCATGATTATAATTTTTTTCAAGGTGTGAACATTTTTTAATTAGATTCTTTAATATAAAAAACACTAATAAACATTCAAGTAATATATCCCCCCTCACTCCCAACTGGTCACGCTATGCCTATATATACATGTCTCCTTAACCTTTACTGGATTATTGACAGTCTCACGCAGATGCACTTCCGCAGCCACTAGTTTTGATACAATGGTGTCCCGAGAGCCGAATTAACGGATTTTGAAGCAATTTTTCAAAATTAAGTGAGATCTTTTTATCGGATGTTCTGTGCTTTTATTATTATTATTATTATTTTATTATTATTATTCTCTATTGTGCGTTCTATATTTTTGAAAACAAATAATTTTAGCATCGAAAAACACTTTTATCATTCAAATAAAGTTTGTTTTACATTCTATATATATATTTTTTTAATTTTTGGCAGATTTTGAAAACTGTAAATTTTTTTTCGCAAATATCGTGTTCTTATTCTTAAATTACCGGATTAAAAGAAATATTATACATTTCATTTTGAAATTTTCAAGTGATTACTTCCTTTTTTTCAAAACCGAAAGAACTTTTAAAAACCAAAATCAGTCAATTTTTGATTAGTCGATTAATATTTTATATTAAAAACGAATTATTTTGCGTTTTTATTTCGTTCCTCCTACTAAGACTTGTGAAACACACGACTTATTTCTGCTACGATGACAACATGACATACTGAACATAAACACATATTTAATTTACAGTGTTAAAATAAAAATATATCGTACAGCGCACACAAAATTACGTTAGATTTTTAGCACTGTTGTCTATCAAGTTAAAGGATATTCTTCCCAAGGATATTCACTACTTTCCGACACTTTTACAAAACATTTTTATCGGCGCCGCAGCAACTCTTTTTGGCGCCTGATGCAAAAAAAAAAATTGCTACTTTTCTACCGATCGTTCGTGCATCAGTAATGACAACTAACAGCGTCAAAGAATCTCTTATCTGGCTTGACGCTAGCGCACCACTCGCATCACCATTGTTGCAGCTTTGTCGTTCATCAGAAACATGTTTCAGTAAAAACGTGGAAGTTATACTCGCAAATAACGAAAAATGTTGTATAATGTTGTTTCTGTTTCTAATTTTAGAGTTTATCAAAACTTTTTAATCAGAATGTATTCAGTAATCGGAAGCATTACATTTCAACAGGAATTATTTTTTAGGTTGAAGTTTTCTGTGATTATGCCAAGGGATCGAGACAAATTTAGAAAGTTTGAGTGTGGTAATGATAAATTAAAGAAAAAAATAAAACGTGAGAATTTTTTAAAATCTCAGCGACGTGCTTTTGAAAATTTTTTAGTGCCAATCGATATAGGAAATGGTGATAATAATAAATCTGAATCTAAAGCCTATTGTAGTTCTGCTAGCTCGGAAAGTACAACTAGGCCTCGTGAAATCATAGTTACTCAGGAAAATATACCTGATGATGTGAGCAAGCACATTTCAGTCAATAATAATAAAGATGGTTCCTTTGACATTCTTGCGGCGAAAACACTTCCTGGCTCAGATGAGATTGTAGACGATGGCTCAAGTACTACTCCAATATTTACTCAGGAAATGATACGTGATGATGTGAGCAAGCACCTTTCAGTCATCAATAATAAAGATGGTTCCTTCGACATTCTTGCGACAAAAACACTTCCTGGTTCAGATGACACTACATCAAAGAATTTGGCGAAATTCTCGATGGGAGATATAATTTCTGATCTTGTTGATCCCGGTATGTGGCCAGATGTTATTTCAACTTTACACTTTGACGAAATTATAAAAAGGGGACCTTTACAGATAGTAAATTTTAATTTTCCTATAAATGAAGATAAAAGGCATTTTTCTGCTAATTTATATAGCCGTATTTTGCCAAATGGAGAAAAAATTCTAAGACGGTGGTTAGTATATAGTAAAAGTAAGAATGCAGTATTCTGCTTTTGCTGTAAATTGTTTCGAAACGTATTCGGAGGAAAATTAGCTGCTGAAGGATTTAGTGACTGGCGTCATCTTAGTACTAGGTTACAAAGCCATGAACAGTCAATGGAGCATGCTGAAAGCATTCAAAAATGGATAGAATGTGAATTGCGCTTAACTAAAAAAATGACTATAGATGAAAAACACAAAAATTTAATCGAAAAAGAAACAGAACACTGGCGCCAGGTTCTCAAGCGTATTATACAAGTAATTAAATTTTTAGCTGCGCACAATATTGCTTTTCGGGGATCAACTTCCAAATTATATCATTCTAACAATGGTAATTTTTTGGGGTTGATAGAAATGATAGCAACTTTCGACCAAATAATGCAAGAGCACATTAGAAAGATCAAATCATCAGAAATACACGATCACTATTTAGGAGCCAGAATCCAAAATGAATTGATTCAACTTATGTCAGAAAAAGTTCGAGAAAAGATTGTATCTGATATTAAAGCAACAAAGTACTTTTCAGTAATATTAGACTGCACTCCTGACATCAATCCTCAGGAACAAATGTCTATGATTATTAGGTATGTGAAAATAGAAAGTAATAGTGTAGAAAATGATTCAGAAGGAATTTATGTTGAGGAACATTTTATTTCATTCTTAGACGTTAAATCAACTACAGGGAAGAACTTAACGGACATCCTGCTAGAAGAACTAGATGTAATGGATCTAAATATCAAAGACTGTAGGGGGCAGGGATACGACAACGGTTCCAGTATGAAAGGAATCCACTGTGGTGTTCAGGCGCGGATTTTACAGATTAATCCAAAGGCATTTTACATGCCATGCGCTAGCCATAGCCTCAATCTGATTATTTGTGATGCAGCAAAATGTACCCCTAAGGCAATGACGTTCTTTGGAGAAGTGCAGCGAATTTACGTTATTTTTTCAGCATCTACTAAACGATGGGACATTTTGAAAAAAAATGTACCCAGTCTAACCGTTAAGAAATCATGTGATACAAGATGGGAAAGTAAAATCGAGAGTGTTCGAGCACTTCGATATCAGATAAAAGAGATAAGAGATGCTTTAATCGAAGTGGTAGAGATTATTGATGATGTTAAAGTAAAAAGTGAAAGTAGATCACTTTTAAATGTGATAAGTAGCTATGAATTTTTACTCGCTTTAGCCATCTGGCATGATTTACTTTTTTCAGTAAACACCGTGAGCAAAAACCTGCAGTCAAAAAAAATGCATCTTGGAGTGGCTTCTGAGTTACTTGAAGGACTAGTAAGATTTCTTGAGCAGTATAGAAATGAAGGTTTTGTATCAGCAACAATGGTAGCTAAAGAAATGAGCGAAGCGTTGGATATAAAGCCAAAGTTTCAAGAAATGAGACAAAGAAAAAAACGGAAATTGTTTGACTATGAGGGTGAAGATGAGCCTGTGTCTAGTTCAGTTGAAGAAATATTTAAAATTGACTATTTTTACCGTATTGTAGATTGCACAATACAGTCCATAAGAAGTAGATTTAAACAATTGACTACCTATAATACAATGTTTGGTTTCTTACATGACCTAAAAGAACTGAAAACAATAAACGAAAAAGAACTCCTCCAAAAATGTAAAGATTTAGAAGAGGTTTTAAGTTTAGAAGAGGATAAAGATATTTCTGGTAATGACCTATTTACGGAACTGAAAATTCTTCGAAATCTACTTCCTATACAAGTTGAAACAGCAGCTGGTGTCTTAAGATTCATGCATAGGATTCAAAATCCATTTCCCAATGCATTCATAGCGTACAGGATACTGCTTACCATACCTATTACAGTTGCAAGCGCAGAGAGAAGTTTCTCTCGATTAAAACTTATTAAGACCTATCTAAGATCGTCGATGAACCAAGAAAGGTTGTCATCGTTGGCATCACTGTCAATTGAGGCAGATACAGCAGGCAAAATTAATTTTGAAGATTTAATTGATGACTTTGCTAGATTAAAAGCTAGAAAAGTCAAATTTTCGTGAATAATTAAAAAAATAATTTAATTTAATTAATAAGTATTTTTATTAACCTCGTAGAATGTTATGTTCTTTAACGCGGTCGTAAAATTGAATAAATAGTTTGAATAATTATTATAATCTAAATGTAATTTGTTATTTGTATTCTTATGGAGCGTTATTTAAATTATTTGTTTATAAAATAAGTAATTAAAATAAAATAATATTCCTTTTCGTAAGAATACTTTAATTTAGTTTCACATTTCATTTTACGTCACATAAGATTTTGAACTCTTATCGAGAGTGCATATTGTGTGTTTTAGTTGCAAAAATTATCCTCCTCCTTTATCAGTATAGTGAACCTATTTAAATGCTATTGTTGCAAGTGCGGTATTTTTCAGGGATGAAATCTAACAATTTTCATATATTATACCGGAAATGAGCTATTCTGTCAGTCAAAGTAAACTCCTGGTAGATATTCAGGCTATTGATTCTAGCTCACGTGCGTTCACTTTTTATTTTGATGTTTGAATATGAATTTTTCAGAAGACGATGTTGTTGAGGAATTGAATAAACAGCAATAATATAAATTTCATTTAATAACATATGCTTAATTCTCTGTAAAAATAACATTTTACCCTTAATATGCATATTTTATTGTTTGATTAATTTTCCATGTTTATTCATCGAATATCCCTTAAAGGTTCATCAGTCCACAGTCATGTCTAATATGCAATGCGAGTTTTTACAAGAAAGTGGTTGCGTTATGAAAAGATGGGAGATTAACTAGTTTCGAAAGGAATAAACCCGACCCCAAAAATTCTGTTTCAAGTCGACCCAAAACTCGACTCATCCCCCCCCCCCCTAAAAAAAAAGAAAGAAAGAAATCATTAACCCGCAGCCGACCCGAACACGGCACACTTTAACCCGAGCCCGAAAAGAAAGAAAAATAATCCATCTTTTAATCCAGTTATGAAAATTACTTTTAATTAGATAAATGAACATGTATTATACGCATTAATATTCACATATAAATATTTTTACATCTGAAAAATATTCTGGATTTTTCCTTTGAAAAATTGGTTATTTCGAGCCCGATGCTCAAGAATCAGCATCCAGCCCGAAACTTTTAACGTCAACTCGACTCGAACCCGGTTCTTAAAACGGAAAAAAATTAGCGTCAACCTGGACTCGACTCGATACAAGACTCTAGAACGAAAATGCCTCGCAAAAATTCTCGCACCCGGCCTCGCTTTCGCTAAGGACGGCTCTGGAAATCCCCCCCCCCCACACACACACGCTGAAGCATGAAAATGTCTCCAAGTGAAAATTTGAGTTTTGTATTTGGTAATGCTTTTAAAGTATACAAATTCAGCCCCGGAACTCCATAATGTCCCATAAATGAATATTTATGTATTTGATGAGATATATGAGTATTTATATGAATTAAATATTAACTGTACATTCGCGAACTACACCAAAGATTATTTTCCATGATTTGTTACTCAATTCACTGTAAAAAATTTTGGGCTATGTTGCACCAAAAAGTGGAGCCAATTTGCTGGCTATAAAAAAAGGTGCAAAACTATACTACATTTTGGTGCTTAGACTTGCACCAAAAAGAAGAAAAATTTGCACCATAAATAAGGGTTTTGAAAAAACCAAGTATTGAGAAAAGGTTGCACCAACAATAGGGGTTTTTTAAATAACCAAATATTGAGAAAAGGTTGCACCAAAAATAGGGATTTTTAAAGAACCAAATATTGAGAAAAGGTTTCACCAAAAATAAGGGTTTTTAAGAGAACCAAATATTGAGAAAAGGTTGCATCAAAAAATGGGGTTTTTAAAACACCAAATATTGAGAAAAGGTTGCACCAAAAATAAGGGTTTTTAAGAGAACCAAATATTGAGAAAAGGTTGCAGCAAAAAAATGAGGTTTTTAAAAGCACCAAATATTGAGAAAAGGTTGCACCATAAAACACCTATTTATGGTGCAATTTTTTCTCAATATTTGATTATTTTAAAACCCTTATTTATGGTGCAGGTCTAAATAGCTTTGGTGCAACATAGCCCAGTTTTGCAAAATGTCTCTCCTAGAGATGGGAATGCTCGGAAAAAAACCGGAAACTTTGGGACCGGGTTTTTTCCGAAGGTGTAATTTTTAATTTTTCCAAATTGGAAAAATTGAAATTTAATTTTTAAAATAATACATACAAAATGTTGTTATAGCTGCATTCAGATATTTTTTCATGTTCAGTGTCTCGCATGAAAATTTTAACCATGAAAAATATGATCTGTAAGCAGTTTAGGAAGAACTCCGGTCCTTTAAAGGATCCTTCACAATTTTTTCACCTAAAACATAAGACCCTTCACAAATTCGGAAAATTTTTCAATCTTCATTCTGAATCCTGAAATGTGACGATTTTAGAATAACAAAACCTGTCACATAATAGCTGAAATAATCAATGAATCTATTATCTAGCTGTATGAAGGACCTTATTAAAAATATCCAAATAGGAACCTAAATATAATGACAATTTCTAATTCATAAAATTTTGATTACATTTTTTATGACAATTTTGAAAGATTTTTTTTTTTTATAAAGGTAATATTTTTTATACAAGGGTTTACAAAAACAGGATCGTGTGAAAAAAAATGGAAGCAGACTCATGCAACTTCTCTTGTTAAAAATGAAAATCCGTGTGCAAAATTGTGGCGCTGCTATGCTGCAATTTTTGTGATTTCCGCATTAGCTCTATCTCAATAACTAATGCACTTATTTTCATCAAACTTCAGATTCAGTTAGACATTGACATAAATAGATGTTGCAGCAATATAGTCATATCTCATCAGTCATAGCTCGTTTAGGTGTAAATAGCCCAACAGGCGACGCTGCTATGCTACTTTTTTCATTATTATGACGATAACTATATCTCAAGAACTAATGCACGGATTTGTATCAAACTTCAGATTCAGTTAGACATTGACATAAATTGTTATTGATTAGGTTTTAGTCTAAATCTCCCAACAGGTGGCGCTATTATGCTACATTTTGCAGGATTTACACAATTTTAGCAATATAGTCATATCTCAAGAACTAATGCACGGAATTTAATAAAACTTTAGATTCAGTTTGACCTTGATATAAATTGGTGCTGATATTTTTTAATCTATGCAAAACCTGTGTGAGATAGAAAAAAGTTTTGGGAGTGGCACATCCGACTAGTTTCTCTTCTCTTCATTTTATTTAAAATATAGATTCTAAGACTTGTCTAACTGTATTTTTTTTTTTTTTTATTAATAAATGCATACAAATAAACGTTGCAAAGAAAATGCAAATTTTCTGTGAAAATTTTTGTTGAAACCAAGTATTTAAAAGTCCACAAATTTTATAACTTTCATTAAAGAAATATACATATGTATATTAAGAATCTAAAACATAAACTGAAACCAAAACATATAGGTTGGTTTATGTTTAGACTGGAAAGCTATACCAAAACTAAATACACGGGAAATGAAAATTTTAATTGTAAGGGAAAAAAATGTAATATTGTAAATTGGTATAAATTTTTAAGGAATGGGAGATTTAAAAGTGTGATAATATTTATAATGTCACAACTACAATAATTTGTTTCTTTAAAATGGCATCATTTATATACTTAAGCAATACTATGTTGAGGTGATATTTAATGCAATTTAAGTTTTCTTTCAAACTGCAGTGATATTGGTTGAAACTCATAAGACTTTTTTTGTTGTTATTTTTTAAATTTTCTCTACTGGTAATTTAAGAAATGCAATTGAAAAATGATACATTATAAACAATGGTGTTAAATTAAGCAAGGAAAGCTACTGTGAAAATTCTGAGACTGAAAGGCTAAATTTTTAAAAGATGACTTTTTTTTCTTTTTTGTAATATATTCATGTAAAGTGAAAAAAAAAATTTTTTTTAGTATGCAGAAATTTTAAAAATGTTTATTATTTTATGTTTTTTAAGAAAATGTAACTTACTTTTGAGAAATATTTTTAATAAATCAATTTTTCCAGAAAAAAAAAACGGTGTTTTTTTCCGCCAGTTCAAAATTTCCGTAAATTTTACATCTCTAGTCTCTCCACAAAATGTGTTATAAAATAGATAAAAACTTTTTTGTTAAATATATATTTAATGAATTAAAAATATATTGTATGCTGCATAAATAAAACATTTCAACACGCAACTGAAAACTTTTAGCTTAATAGATTTTTTTAAGGAATAAATTGTCAATTTTATGGCCAATATGAGCAGTTTTTCATAAAAAAGTACTGTTTTTTGCGGACAGATGTTTTAATATTACATATTGATAAAAGTGCACATAAAACACTTTTAGGAATTTCGAATATAAATTTTATTAAATTAAGTAAAAAATTTACAAGATGTTCTGAGAGAAAAAAAAAGAAGACACTATATGAAAAGGCCAATTTAACATACCTTCCCCTACTTAAGCACTCCATAACACAAGAAAAAAAAACTACATAATTAATATGTTTAATAGATCAGTTTAAATGAAAAGATGAACTGGTTAAGGAGGAATTCCCAAATAGAAACGTATTTTTATGCTCATTTGCTTCTGATTGGCCATCTGTTTTAAACTTTTTATACAGTTACTTTTCAATTAAGATATTTTCTTCTAGGAAAAATTCAATTTCATTTTAATTTTATATTTTTAAAAATAATATGAACAATATTTAAAACAATAATAAAAAAAAGACATATATATCAATGGTCGGCAACTGGCGGACCGCGAAAGGTCAAATCGTGGACCGCCAAAAATTTTCAATTTGAATAAATTATCTGCTTTTTTTATTTTATAATGTGTATATAAAATTTTTCAGAACGTATACTTGTGTACATAGTAATTTTTCATAACGAATACGATTTTTCTATTCTATAGTGTATGTATGTGTAAAAATAACAATTTAAAATTAATAAGTACTAATATTACTTGAGTGCTTTTTTCTCTCTGGACCTCGATAAAAAATTTCAAAAGTATTCAGACCCTACTTAAAATTACTTGCCGACTCCTGATATAGTTTTTTTAAATGAAAATTCGCATATAATTTTCTGAAAAATAAAGATATAAAAAAAAAAAAAATCACGAGAATGAGAAGTCTGATTGTAGACTTTTACTACAATACATGTGAACCAGAGAATAGCTATTTTTGAGTGCCTAAATGCTATTTTAAAAAATGAACTTAGTCCCAACCTAATGTTTAAGTTGCTATGCCTACCGTCAGAGATAAAAAGGCTGTGCCCCTGCCCATCAAACAATGGGCAGGGACACAGTCAAGACCTTCACCTGGAAAATGTTTAGAATTATTTCTCATAATGCCGTAGCTAGATATACATAGTATCTGGTATACTAAAATACCTGGTAACATTAAGTCAGTTTTCAATCTTATTCATCATTTAGTGAAAAAAAGTTAAAATTGTAACAGTTATTATATATATATATATATATATATATATATATATATATACTTTTTGCTTTATACAAATACCCATTACTGCATCCCCCCCTATTTCAAAATATTGAACAAATTTTATAATATAAAACACTTTCCAATTTAATTTAGATATTAGAACAAAAAAAGAAAAAAAATCAAGTAAATAAAATAAAAAAACAATGTTAATAAATTAATTAATGAATAAATAAAAATTTAAATACTCTGAAAGATAAAACTTTTCCTTTAAAAATTTATGTGCAAAACTTTGAACAGGGTTCCCAGCAAAACATGACTGGCAAATTCCCTGACCAAATCTAAAAAAATTCCCTGACCAAATCTCAAAAAATTCCCTGACCAAATCTCAAAAAATTCTCTGACCAAACGGGCATACAACGGAATTTGTTACTTATTTTTGCAATCCTTTGTCGAAAATTAGCGATTTTTTTTTTCTCTTCAAAATTCTCTATTTTTTTTTCCTGAAACTATATGATGAATTTCGCATCATTTTTCATTTTTTCTCCAAAACTTTTTAGAAAATATTTGTAAATTCCCTGACTTTTTCTATGTATTTTAAAATTTCCCTGACTACTTTGAAATTCCATGACGCTGGGAACCCTGTTGAAATTACTTTAAAAAAAGTGCTCTTCACACAGAAGTAAGAACGATTGGTGTTTAATTACCATAACAAACTTGAACTTAACTTTATCCCTTGAAGAATATTCATTAAGATCAGTTACTATAAGTACATAGTTTAGTCAATCATTATACCACATTCATTTTTTTTTTTTTTTTTTTTTTTTTTTTTAAAGGACAACTTATTGAGTAAAATTAAATTTATTAAAAGCAAATATTTATAACAAAATTTTACATGTATACAAAAAAACAAACAAAAGGACAGTTTTTTTTCTTCTTTTTTTTTAATAACAACTTCTGATAGATTACACAAAATAAGTGGCTTTAGAAAATACTCAACATATACATCTAAGAAATTGATTACTGCACAAGATAAAATGATGGATATTAGAAATTGTTTACATGATCAAACAATAAATACTTTGGAATGACAACACTATTATTTCTATATTTGTACACAGAAAGAGGATAGTGATATAACATTTCTTCAGGAGATCTCTCTCTCTTCAATATCTCCTTGTATAACAGGATAAATAGAATCTAACTTTTGTGTTTCATCATCAGGAGAAACCTATAACACATGAATATAAATAAGTACATATTCAACACAGATGTAAAGTATTAAAGCAATAATGTATTATTAAAATGTAGAAATGTAAAGAGTAATGCTTTAGCTGAATATTAACTTAGATATTCCGATTTAAAACAAAACACTATGAATAAATATATTCATACAATTCTTATTAAACATACTCAATCTTAGTAAATGATAGTCAAAAATTAATTTAATTAGATAATTAAGTGCTGTTTTGCTAAACAAGAAAGTTTTGGAAAACTTCTTAATCTTCTAGTTTAAAACACAAGCAAATATGTAAAAAATTTGGATTAAGGATAATATAAAAAATATATACATTAAAACGGATTGCGATTTCTGTAAGATAAGACAGCGTTTTTGACCCCTTTTACACATGTGCCACCCTTTCCTGGTCGCTTTTTAGGTATTTTGTTACTTTATTGTTTGTTTGTTTAGTCTGGTTTATCCTGATTCCATTTTAAAATTTTCTTTTAATTTAGATTTAGTGTGTTCTTTATATTTTTCGCTGATTTAAACCATCATCATTAGCCAGCAGAAACTATTTATAGCACTTTCGGTATTTAAAGTAATGTATGATACTTAACAACCGCTCATTTTCTTTTGAAATTTCTCTTTACCTATAATTGTGCTAAAGAAACTTCGTATCATTTAATTCAACCCATTTATTTCTACTGTGATTGTTATCTGGTGATGCAATCATGCGTTACTACTGGTGTACCTGTTGCATTACCAGTTTTATCGCTAACATTCGACAGGATTCAATATCTATTGTTCCCTTTCTTTTGTTTACATATCGATGAATTTTTTTTTTATTTGGAAACTCTGAGACTGAAAGATTAAATTAGATTTTAAAAGCAGATATCTTATAAGAAATGTTTAATCACATATTGAAAAAACTTTAAATTAAAAAAAAATAATTAACAAATAAAGTTATTTCTGAGGATTAATATTTTGCAAAAAAAGTACTAAAAAATTTAAAACTATTTAACTAGAAAAGATTGCAATTTTTCTGTTGACAAATAAATGGATTTGAATGCTTGCATTAAAGTAAATTTATAATTCAGTGTCAGAATTACAAATTAATAGAACTATTTATGTGATTTGTGTTAAAACTCACCAAAACAACATTCTGTATGCCCTAACGTACCAATACATACATGAAACTTTCTAAACAAGGTTTCAATTTGAAAATCCAAAGGTCTCACTAAATCAAAAGAAAAGTTAGTGATTAATCAGTGATAAATCAGAGTGAATAAATTTCAAAATACTTAATGAGTGTAATCATACTTTAAAAAGCTTCTCTGACTAGAATAATAAATAAGAAAATTAAGCCAGAATACTCTGGGGCAATAAAAATTACCATTTTGGCAGGTGGGAAAACATTAAATGTATTATATCATGGCTGTGCAACATAGCATGAATTTTTTTTGGAGAGGGAGAAGAGGGGGGGGAATTACATGCGCTGAGTTGTTGGTCTAATGGCTTTCGTCCACAGATTAAACCAGGTATATTAAGCTTGGCACAATGTATAGGTCAAAATTAACATTTTTTCAGAATGAGTATTGGGGAAAAAAAAAAAAAAAAAAATTCTAATTTTGTGAAACGATTGTGAAAAGAAAATTGTAAATTTTGTGAAGCATATTCATATTTAAATACACATCACCAGGGGTGGGAGAATACATCATTTTATTCGCCACTGGCATGTGGATTTTCTGAGAGGGCGAGTGAGTTTTTAGCTAGTTTTTTGAAAACTGCAAGCTATAGAGATATTCAAAAAACTTTTTTTTTTTTTTTAATTAGTTAGATATATTTTGCAAATTTCCGAATTACAACAATGTAAACATTACTATACTCAACTTTTCCGTGTTGTATATATTTGTTGAATTTATTGAAAATATGAAAATGCACTGTAGTAACAGTAATTAACTATTTATGCAGTCACTTATATTTTGTCATTACAAATTTCTTCTCTGTGTTGCATCTTGCTGGCTGGTAAGATTTTCTTAAAATCCCCCACCCCTGCACATCACATGACATTGAGAAAATCAGAATAATTTGCTTTGTTACACAATTATGTCAGGTAATGATAATCGTGTACGATTTATCAGTGTTTTGTCTGTAAATGGAAAAGTGTTCTTAAGCTCGTAATTAAGCATACAGGCAGACTTAGATAAAATGTAAAACTGTCTGCAAACTCAAATAATTTCTTAAAAATTTTCTGCAAAAAACGCTGCATCCCTCTATCTTTATCGCCGCTAACAGCAAAAATGAAAAGTTATATGCAAAAAAAGTTATATGCCCTCTTTCCAATCTTTCGTATTATGTTGTTACATGCACTAAAACCCCACCCATCCTCCAGTTTTCTGAATTAAACTTTATTGACAAGAGGGTTAATATTTATTTAGTTATTAAAACCGAATTCCCCTTTCGAATGTAAAAGAAATTGCGTAAGGACTCCAAACAAGTGCATAAACATTCGCTAAAACTTCCAACCAAATAAAATTTATTTAAAAGAGATCAACATTTATTTTTTAACACAAAATTTATTTTTAATCTGTTAAATTAATCTGTAAAGCCTAAAATAATCTGCAGCACTCACTTCAATGCTGCACTGAATTTTAGAGCAGGAAAATCTGTTTTTGTAGCAGCAAAATCAGTTTTTGCTGAAAGTAAAGAAAAAAAATTTGTAGCAACAAAATCAGTTTTTGAAACAGAAAAATCCACTCCAATAACTTCTCTTTTTTTGCGCTCGTTTGACGAAATTTGCATTTTTTTGGGATTTACAGACGAAACTTGTCTTTTTTCACGATCTCTAAACGAAATCTGTCGTTTTCCAGCGATTCTTCGACAAAGTCTCTTTTTTTTTTTTTGCACATTTTAACGATATATCGTCTTTTGCGATTTTGTGCAAAATTCGTCGTTTTTTTCGCGATCTTTTAACGAAATTTGGCATTTTTTCACAATCTTAAGACCAAATTTGTTTTTTCGCCATCTTTTGACGAAATCTGTCTTTTCACATTCTTTTGGACGAAATTAGGCATTTTCACATTCTTTTGACGAAATTAGGCATTTTTTCGATCTTTTGACGAAATCTGTTGTTTTTAAGTGATTTTTTTATGAAATTTATTCGTTATTCTTAATTTTTTGATGAAATTTGACTTTTTTTGCGATTATTTTTACCCTGAAAAAAAAAACCTGGAACAGACCCCTGATCATATATCACTTCGGGGATTTATCTAGGCAAAAATTAGGTCAGTTTTCAGACCCTTCACAAAAATCTGCAATCTTCGAACAAACCCTTCACAAAAATTTACAGAGAAACTGTAACCAAAAATAACAAAATTATTCAAGTTGCTCGATCTCCACACTAGGAACCCCCCCCCCCCCCATTCTCCCCTAGATGGAGAAAAGCTGAAATAAGGAAAATATCCTCCATAGGTAAATTCAGGTGAAAATAAATCTACCAAGTAAATTAATATCTAAAAAGTCAAACATTAGTACTTACTAGAAAAAAGAAATCAATGGGCTACTTTAAAAGAAATGGTAGCATCGTAATTCCATAAGAAGCCTCCGCTTCACACTTTTTATGAACTTCAACAGTGTCTAGAGACGACTCAATTTAATAGTTTGTTGTATTAAACAGATAATTCTGAAATAATAATAATAAACATAATAAAGATAATAATAAATGAAAATGTAATAATAAATTTTGTTATGTTTATGATTTGTTATGATTAGATTTTTGCGCTTAAACTTTAAAAAAAATAATAATAATGGTGATTGGAATACCAGAAATTGATCACTTTTAAATCACATGACGACTTAAACACCGAAAGTTAGTGGCCACAGCAAAATATTTAGTCGCCACGTGGCGACTGGCGACCGTGAATCTGCACCTATACTACACATACATTATATTTGAAACATTTTTCGAGAGACTATTTTCTTCTGGGAAAGGCTATTTTATTGGAAGTCCTTATCTATGTCTTATGTTCATAGAAAAAAAAAATCGCTAAATTCGTCGATCAGTCGCGGGAAAAAAGGCGAAGTTTGCCAATCGTCGCAAGAAAATAACGTTAAATTCATCAGTCAGTTGCAGAAAAAATCTTGGAATTTTTCAGTGAGACGCGAGAAAAAAAATAGTGAATTTCATCAATCTGTCGCCAGAAGAAACTGAATAATTCGTCAATCGGTTACGGAAACATTCGCAAAGTTCGTCAGTTGGTCAAGGCAAAAAACATGAAGTTCGTTGATTGCTCGCCAGGAAAATCGCAAAATTCGTCAATCAGTCACAGGAAAATATTGTGAAATTTATCAGTCAGTCGTGGGGAAAAATCGTGAAATTCATCAGTTGAACGCAGGGAAAAAAATCTAAATTTTTCAGTCGGACACAGGAATAAAAAAAACGACGAAACTGTCAAAATAAAAAAATGAAAAATTTAGCAAATTTCGTCGATCGATTGCAGAAAAACGCAAAGTTTGTACATCTGTCGCGGAAAAATACAAAATTTCGTCGACCGCTCAAGGAAAATACGAAAAGTCCGTCGCCCGTTTGCGGAAAAAACGCAAAATTCGTCGATCTGTTGCCGAAAAAACGCAAAGTTCGTCGATCTGTTGCTTAAAAAATGCAAAGTTTCGTCGATCTATTGCACAAAAAATGCAAAGTTCGTCGACTGATCGCAGAAAAAAACGCAAAGTTTGTCGATCAGTCGCTTAAAAAACGTAAAGTTTGTCGATCAATGGCTTAAAAAATGCAAAGTTCGTCGATCTGTCACGGAAGAAACGGAAAGTTCGTCGATCTGTCGCGGAAGAAACGGAAAGTACGTCGATCTGTCGCGGAAGAAACGGAAAGTTCATCGATCTGTCGCGGAAGAAACGGAAAGTTCGTCGATCTGTCGCTTAAAAAACAGAAAGTTCGTCGGTCAGACACGGAAAAACGCAAAGTTCGTCGATCTGTCACGAAGAAAATGCAAAGTTCGTCGATCTGTCACGGAAAAAACGCAAAGTTTGTCGATCTGTCGCGGAAGAAACGGAAAGTTCGTCGATCTGTCGCGGAAGAAACGGAAAGTTCGTCGATATGTCGCTTAAAAAGCGGAAAGTTCGTCGGTCAGACACGGAAAAACGCAAAGTTCGTTGATCAGTTGTGGGGAAAATATCACGAAATTTCTCGTTCGGTTGCAGGTAAATTAAATAATGCAAATTTCTCCTGAAAATGATTAAATTTTTTGGGCGGGAGGGTCTCGCCCACGATACTTTTTTGGGCGGGATTTCAAAATTTTCGGCGCGAATCCCGCCCTGAAATTCAAGCCCTGTTTTGTGTTTTTTCCCACAATCTTTTGACAAAAGAAGCATCATTTGCACAATTTAATGATAAAATTTCACGTTTTTTTTTGTTTTTTTTTTTGTAATCTTTTGACGAAAATTGCATGTTTTTCGCTATCTTTTGACGAAAATGGAGCGTTGTTTGTGATCTTTAGATGAAAATTGAGCGTTTTTCACGATATTTTGATGAAAATCGTGGGTTTTTTTCGACTATTTGACGAAAACCATGCTGTTTTCAATGACCTTTCGACGAAAACAATGCTTTTTTCACGATATTTTGACGAAAACAGTGCTTTTTTCATAAATCTTTAGACGAAATTCGCGTTTTTTCTGCTAATTTTTTACAAAATTTGGTTTTTTTCTGCGATTGATTGATGAATTTTGCATTTTCCAGTGATTTTTAATGAAATTTGTGTTTTTTCTGTTGCGAAATTTGTGTAAAATTTTGGAGCTAATTTTCACATGGATTGGGAAAAATGTTGGGTGTAGAAACATTTTCTGCACCCCTGGTCAAAACCACACTCAGCCAAGTTTAAAAATTCGAATTTCAGAATACATCATCAATGACGTCAATAAACAATGTTTTCAAGTAGGCGTAGCCAAAAATAAAAAATCGCCTCGCAAAATTCATTGTTGCTAAGTGTCTTGGAGACGCTAGGATTGAGCAGTTTTGAGATTTGTGAAGGGGTCCGTTTGAAGATCGCCAAATTTTATTTTTGCTTAAACCCCTGAGTGTATTTAGATATACACTCACTTAGATGAAAGTAGGCAAGTTGATGGGAAAAAAACAATGCTTTCCAAGAAAGTAGAAATTCACAAGATTCATGATACTGAAAAAGCTAAGCTTTCACACACGATCGCTAAGGTAAAACTTCTAGCACACGTGACTAATCGTAAAAAAAGGGCAGGATGCATTTTGCCAATCTTAAATGGCATAGCTGGAACACTAATAAATCTATGCAGCATTAAAAAACTTATAATTTTTTGCATAAAAATGAATGGGAAAACATTGTTTAGCTAACAAAATACAATATGTACACTTAAAATGAGTCAGCAATAGGGATGCACCAAATAGTGATTTTAGATGAATACCGAATATTTGGCCAGCCGAATAGTAAATATTCGGCCAAATACCAAATATTCGGCTGGCCGATTACATTTCAAAGTTTAAAGGCATTAAATTTTAAAACAATTTTACATAATGTTTAATACAGAAACTTACATTTTGATAAACAAGAGTTTTTCACGGGTAAATTTTATACTGAAAAAAATCTTTGAGAAATGTAAGAAGAGGGTAGTTGTAACACTTTTTTAATTAATAAAATTTTCTTAAATTCTATAAAACATACGTTTTAAAATCAAAGAGAAATTGTAAAAAATTGGAAGAAAAACTTTACGGTGTCATATATTGTCTACTTGTCAGGAAGAAACTAAAGTAAAAATAAATTAACGCAATTTATTCAAATGATGGCATCTCAGCAAGAATAAGTTTTCCACCCCCTTTGATTTAGCAAGGAAGTTTTTTAATGTAACTTAGATGAGTATCTGCTGTGGATACATCCAAAAAACATCACAATCTATTTATTCTATCAAAATTACAATACATTCAGTCAAAAGCACTATGGGTGTGTAATTAAAAGCCGAAACTGAATTTCCGTACACAACTTTAACAACAATGAAGATATTTTAGCGAGATTTGTTTCACATTAATTTTGCTTGCATTAAATCTCAATGTGATGATATTGAAAATGACCGAATTTTGACCAACGACACAGAATAAGTACTGTCAACCGGATTCTGAATAAAGGAATGTCTAGCTGATAGTTGTTTAGATATGAATGATGGCCACGTTCAGCACTTCTCATTGTGATATCATATTTCACAGAAATTAGCATGTCTGTTGAAAATATAGTTACGATATCTTTATTATTATTAAAGTAACAAATACAAATTGATGTTTGACACCTAGAGTGAGATGAGATGCACTGTATTTTAATATGACAATATATGGATTGCGATTATAATTTTCTAGACAAAAATTGTTTATCTTGACGTATAGGGGAGACCGGTACACAGTGGACCACTTTTTCAGTTAATATTTTTTTTCTCTTTAACAGACTGACCGATCTGTATGAAAATATTTTTGAATATTCCTTAAACCTTCTTACATCCATCATAATTTTATCACAACATAGTTTTCAATACATTAAAAAAATATATATATATATATATACACTGGTCCACCCACTGGGGTACAGTGGACCACTATTAGGTATTATCTAAAATACAATATAAATCTATTTTTCATGAATCTAATTCTTTTTTGTTGCCCCTTCACCCGCAAAATAACATAGTAATATAAATTTTGAAACAAAAACAAAAAATTAATTATATTTTGAAAATAATAACAGATTAATACAGGAACAATTGCAATTTAGTTGAAGTTATTACTTAAGTAACAAAAAAATCAGCACACATTAAAATTTTCAAATGAAATTCCAAAGTACTTATGAGTAAGATTGAGCCTGGAATTTTCAAGAAATAATTTTGGGTCTGAGAGCAACATTATGAAATCATTGACATCAACAGCAGATTCATCTACAGTTTTGGGAGAAATAAACTGATTTCCATTCAATTTGCGTCTCATGAATCTTACTTGAATAGAATCATCAACAATTAGACTACAGTTATATTTATCAAAGGCAGTAAATACAAAATAAAATATTTCTTACTATGTTAAAAAAATTGTTATTTTTATTTGTTTACTTTATTTTACAGTTAAATCTACTTTAAAACAATCTTTCTTTATAGAAAATAAGCATTTATTAAATATTTTGAACATTCTGCATTACAGGAGCAGAGTGGATTGTGGACCACTGTGCCCCAGGAGTGGGTGGTCCACTGTACCCCATGTTGAAGTTCAATAAATAATCATATTAATAATGTTTATAGCTTTCTTTTAAACATATTAACATTAAAGTTAAATAAGAACAAGTATCTTAGCTTTGCAAAAAAGCTGTTTTATTTTATTTATCTACAACCTTTAATTGCTAAAAAAATAAAAATATGATGATGAAAAATTTTACTTTTAGAAGCTCAAAACAACCAATCAGAATAAAATAGTTCAATCTGAGCTAAACATATTTTCTGAAGGCCATAAATAATCATTGCAGGGCTGTTGTGTATTAGGATAGAAGAGAAGCTTAAAAAAAAATTAAATAAATAAAATATTAGGGGGTGGTCCACTGTGTCCATAGGTCCATGTATACCGGTCTCCCCTACTATCAAAACACTTAGTTTTTTTTTTGTTGTTGTTATTTAGAAACACCTTTTTTTTTGTGAAAAAGCAATAAACAGATTATTTACTAGACAATATTCAGGAACTTTCATTTGTAAATCATTTATTCCTATGAAAATCCTCATTAATGATTAATTTTCTTAAGTGATGGTTTACAAAAGCAAATAAATAATGTAAAAACCTTCTCTTTTGTTTATATATGATTCTGTTTCTGATTATTATGAATATCTTTATAAATTGACAGGTTAAAAGTACAAGTTCTCTAAGGTTTCAAAAAGCTTTTTTTAAGCATTCGGCAGGCCGAATAATACATTAATAATACATTTAGCACAGTTGATTCAATTGAAATCCAACTTTTCCAACTTCTTTAGTCATTACTATATCATAATTTAGAAATATGAAGATAATGTTGATCACTAAAGCACATTTTTTATAATATATTTCAATATTAGAAATGAATTATTAAAATTATTCATATCTTTCAATGCATAATTTCACTGTACACTGATCATTATTTTTAGTTACTTATTTTAATAATAGTTCATGGTGATTTTTTAGAACGTCTTGTTTCTGAGATATTAATTTCAATTATAATTTTGAATAATTACATCAGTATTTTTGTTAAAATCATATGCACTAAAGTCTTATTTATTTTTAATTCGCGAAGTGCTAACTACGAACACATGTTGATTATCGATTTCAAATCGTAAAAAATATGCTCAAAAAAATAAAAATAAACCAGCTATTTCAAAGATGACAATTTTAAAGCAAAAAATTACTTAATTTCATAAAGAATATTACTTACCTGTAAGTTAAACGAAAATTGTCAAACAAAAACAAATCACAATCACATGGTGGAACGGAAAAGAATGACAACATTCCAGAATTCTGCGTTCTGCCGCAAGCAGTTAAACGATTTCTCGGTTACCGTTAAAGCTGGTTGGGACGCCAAAAATTGGTGCAATCAGTTGCACCATGGGCACGAATTTTGGTTCTAGTTATCAATTTATGGTGCAATCAACTTGAATATAGCCTATTATTTAACGAAATTTTCGTGCAATTCGAAAATTTGCACCAAATATAGGTTTAACATCAACTGAAATTTTTTACAGTGTTCTGTAGAGCAAATCATATTAAAAGGCGAAGGGAATAAGCTCAGAAAGATATTGGTAATGCAGTGAGCAGATAGACAAATTGGTTGAAAATTCCTTATCATCCAGCTACTTTTAGAAAGCAACTCACTATATCGCTACTATCTTTCTGAATTTTCGCGATATTTGAATGGACTTTTTACATAAGTTGCCCTAAATACCTGACTACCAAATTATGAAATAAAAATTTTGGTATCTTTCACGTATGCGCAAAATATAAACAACTAAGGGGCCGTCCATAAATGATGTCACACTTGGAGGGGGGGGGGGGGGAGGGGGTTCCTGAAATTGTGACAGTTTGTGACAAGGGGGTGGGAGGGGATAAGAAGAAATGTGACATCATACATTTTGATTTAAATAAAATCATATAAAATCAGCCGATTAAAGTTTGAAGTTATTTTGAAAGTACCAGAATTTGAGGGTATTTTTTAATCGGGGCTAAAACAACTTTCATGTGACTTGTTTTTACTTATAATTCTTTTTTTTTTTTAAATCAATTGCTCCTTCATATTAATATTTTATTATTATTGTATATTATATTTTTTGTTGTAAACCATAATTTTATTTCATACAAAATAAGTGCACGAATCATATTTATTGTTATGCTCACAAATGTCATTAAAACACATAGTTAAAGTTTAAAAATAAAATTTGAAATATGATCTATAGCATAGTGCTTTGTTTCTGAACTGCAAGTATATGTTTATATAATATCGTGTGACATGTGACAAGAGGGGGGGGGTATAGTGAAGTGTGACACTTTGTGACAAAGGGGGGGGGGTCAAAAATATTGAAAAAAAGTGTGACATCATTTATGGACAGCCCCTAACACCGAAAACTATAAACAGCTATAAACAAAAAAAACCTATGAAATATGCACTGAAACGTTAACATGTACACGAATATGCGTACTATACTTACACAAATGCACACAAACGTTGAACAGGACCTACATAATAGTCATTTGGTTACAGTGACAGACCATTTTGAGCATTTTCTGTTGCTTGTGTGATCGAAAATATTATTCTGTTATTAAATTTATTATTGGTCCCCTAATTGTCCTCGCGACTAAATCTTTACTGAAAAATATGAAGTCAAACATATTCTATACATCCAGGAAGTTCAAAGACAATTCGCCAAGAATTGCAGTAGGTATTCGACAAACCGGACAGCACTGTATAAAACATATCGATAAATACAATTGGATTGTGGATAACTTTCAGATCTTTTTTGATTGGCCGAAGTAGGAAAGGAAAATGTATGTGATAATAGCTCAATGCTATTGTAAAACCCTTCAATCCTGATTCGCCAGAACAGGACAGGTAAACTCACGTGATATCGCCATTCCACCAATGGCATTGTAACAGGTTCTTGCCAAACTTACTTCTTATTTTGGCCGAGTTAGAATCTTTCAGAACTAAGCACATTCCACACTGAAAATAGAGGCATTTTAGACACACATGTTTCTGAAAATATGTCATAACGTCTTCCGAGTTACCCAAGATTCCGAAAAGCGTTCTTTAACTTTGCGAACTTCGGAGACCAGTTTCCTTTTCCTGATGCTTACTGATTTTCTGAAACGTTTCCGAGAAAGTTGTTATAGTGTATTCGTTTTTTTTTTAATTTTTTTTTTTAGGATGATATAAGCTCTCAATTGAACATTTTCAGTTGCGTAATTGAATTTATACGTAGAAGAGTACCAAAACAATATTAATTTCAATATTATTGTTAATATTAATGTTGTTAATTTATCATGTTTATCTGTAAAACAGGTTTCTTGAAAATAAAAATGTTTACTTGAGAATTGAGAACAACCTAAAAATCTATATTCCAGAAAAGTACTCGGAAACGCTTCCGGCCATCCGTGGCGGCAAAAGAAGCATTGTTTTTTATATATAAATGCTTTTTGAAATCTCGAAAATATATTGGTTTTTGAGGTTTCTAAAGATACAGAACGCTTTTCAGAATCGTGGGTAACTCGCAAGAGGTTATTCTATATTTCGTTTCGTGGTTATAGTATATTTTTCTAAATTGGGAAACATTTGTCTCGTTCTTTTATCAGTTTGTGTTGCGAAAAATAATATTTTATACTTCCATTACTCATTTTAAGTATAAACTTCAGAATAACTCTAACTGTAATTACTTTATTAACATAATTTTAATAAGTAATCTAAAGTGGGCGCATTTTGGAGAAAAATTTAATACATTTTCATGTTTATTACCATCTATCTTCATTTTTTAAGTGGATTTGGTTATATTACTATATATCATTCGGATATTATCGCGATTTTATTGTGATTATATTGTCTATTTTTATTTTTTAGTGGTTATCCAGATAAAGTATATACGAATTAGTCTGAGCTTATCGGAATTCCCAACAATTTGTGCCAACAAGCCTGTGACAAAATTTTACTATTTAGTAACTGAGGGTAAGTTTATACGACTTGAGTACATTCCATAATATTTCCATTTCTAATATATTCTAGCTTTCACCTAGCTTTGAAAATTTTAGAGCTTGAAATCCATATTTAGACTCTTTTTCCATTTAATATCTATTTCTGCGGGAACACATAGTCCAAAAAACTGTCGGTAGATTATATTATTGCTATAATTAAAAAAATTTAGTAAGGAAAGTAATGCATAATATCGCACCCATTTTGAAGTTTTGATCTAATTCGGCTTGACTGTACATTAAATTGAAACTGATTGACGGTATGGGTTCATAAAACATTCTAATAAAACATTTTTCGCTTATAATGGTTTCTAATAAAAGAAACACACACATACAGGGCCTGGTTACCAACGGGGCAAACTTCCGCCAGTTAAAAAGAACAGAAATTTTTGTCTTACTCATGACTGTGGTTTTGCATGAATATGGCGTTTAAATATGATGAAAATTCCTACTAAAATTTACTGGTGGGAGTTTTCCCCGTTGGTAATCAGGCCCTGCACACACACACACATATATATATACACTGCTCAAAACAATTAAAGGATATTTGAAGTTTTATATAAAATAAAGATATAAACGAATTTTTTTTTTTGCCGAAAATAGAAGAAGAGAATCACAAATGCAAATTTTTCTGGTTTTCAAACTGCGGAGTATGCAAATTTTGAGTTCGACGTCAAAAACGTCGCTTCAGCGGCAGCGAATGAAATTTGACTTTCAACTGGATAAAAGAGAATGAAGACAAGGATGATCGGCATTCAGTGATTGCTTTGTTTCGATGAGTACGATGTCTCAGCGAAGTCATTTGACAGATTCAGAAGCTTGGAGAATTGTTGGTAGGTTAGAAGGGGGCCAAACTCAAGCCGAAGTAGCGCAAGCCATTGGAGTGTCACAAAGTGTCATTTCCAAGATCTGGAACCGTTTTTTGGAGAGTTGATGTGCAGGCCGAAGACCAGGGCAAGGTCGTAGACGGGCAACAACGCCCAATGAAGATCGGTATTTAGCGTTAACAGCTCGGAGACACCGAAACATGAACGCTACTCTTCTCCAACAACACCTTCGCTCGGCTACAGGCACCACGATTTAAACTCAGACTGTCCGAAACCGGCTCCATGCTGTAGGTCTGTATGCTCGCCGACCGATGGTATGTGTTAGATTAACATCAAGGCATCGTCGCGACCGCAGGGAGTGGGCAACCGAGCATGTCAACTGGAGGAGAAATGAATGGAGCAATATTCTGTTTTCTGACGAGTCCCGTTTTTCTGTGCATCCGGATAATAGGCGTATTTTCATCTGGAGGGACCGTGGCAGTAGGAATAATCCTGCGTTCGTGCACGAAAGTGTCAGATTTGGCGGTGGAGGAGTGTTGGTGTATGGTGGCATCTCCATTGACGGGCGCACTGACCTCTACATCATTCGAGATGGATCTCTGACTGGTCGCCGATATAGGGATGAGATCCTCAGACCTATTGTAGTCCCTTACGCTGCAGCAATCGGAGATAACTTCATTTTAATGGACGATAACTGCAGGCCACATCGTGCAAACCTGGTGGAGGATTTCCTTTTCGAGGAAGGAATCGTTCGAATGGAATGGCCAGCGTGTTCTCCAGACATGAATCCAATCGAGCACGTTTGGGACGCTCTAGGAAGACGAGTTTCTGGCCGCCAACAACCCCCACAAACTCTCCAAGAACTGGAAAGATCTCTTCTGGAAGAGTGGGGCAGAATACCCCAACTCGTCATTAATAGCCTCATTGAGTCCATGCCTCAAAGGTGTTCAACGTTGCTGGCCGCCCGTGGAAACCATACCCCCTACTGAAAATGATTTTCTTTGAAGAAAACACCTTTTCTTATTCTTTTTTTCTCATATGCACAAATTGTGTTTTTTTCCTTTTGTACACAAATGCGCAATAAAATGCATTTTTTTCTGCCAAACATGTGTAATTTATTCTCATATAACCTACTATGTCTGTCGACCATGTATCAATCAGCTAAAAAGTTTCCCAGATACAAAATCCACCTAAAACTGCAATATCCTTTAATTGTTTTGAGCAGTGTAATTGCAGATAAATATGCAAAACGGCTTATTTACAAACTTTTAAAAAGTGTTCCTAATATCTCACGGAGACCTGTTAACTGCACCGATGCCACCCGTCTTTTCTTAATTACCTACAAAAACGGTTTGTTCCATTCTAGTCAAATTCCTTACCAGTGGAAAGCAATTAAGACAGTGAAATACAGGGGGTTGTGTAGGACTCTCATACTGTCATCTTCCAGGTCTGAAATGGACAAATACGAACCCCACCCTCACAGGTTTATTGCTATGGAAGGGGTTTAGAAAGAGGGGATTAGAAGGTACGCGAAAGAAGCCTGCGGCGAGAGCTTTCGGTGAACTTGTTGGAGTAAAATTTATCGTTTTATTGCTTTTCTGAGCAAGGTTTAGTATTATTTGATGTTTCATGTCCACTGACCAATAAAATGGTATTAAGGCAAAAACAACTAGAAAATTCTGTGAAAAGTATCTTCCCAGGGATTTTCTTTCTTTCTTTCTTATTTTCTTTGTAGGATTATTACAAGGTCTGATTTTTGCCACAGTTCAGCTTTGTGTCAGTCACAATGGTAGTGCGCTTTATAAATTCGCTAAAAAATAACAAATTTGCGATATACAACGATTATTTATTACTAAAAAATAATCAAGTATGTGCCTATGAAAGATGGTTAAATGTCTATGCATAGTTTCTGATTCTATAAAACTTTTTTACAGATACGTTAATTTGACCCCCCCCCCCCACACTTTCGAAAATTTAAATTTCAAAGTTAGCAGGAATTAGCTCTCAATTAGCTCTAATTTGCTCTCTAATATTAAAATTTGCTCTGGTTATGTACCGCGATATTCCAATTAGAATGTTGTGGGGGGGGGGGGGAGGACTAAGTTAACGCTAGCCCCCCCCCCCACTTCCGAATATCGAAATTTGAAATATACCAAAATTTAGCTCTCAATTAGCTCTAATTTGCTCTCGAATATTAGAATTTGCTCTGCTTCTGGTATCGAGATATTTCAGTTACAAGAAGGGGCCGAGCGTTAAGGGGGCCGAGGGGACCCCCCCCTCCACTTTCGAATATTGCAATGAACAAAATCACCGTTTTTATAAAATTAACTTTAAAAATCAAATTTCCATTTGATCATTTAAAAAGAGTTCATATTCATTTGCACACAACTTGTCTACGAAAACGAATTTTTGCATGGGTTTGTTTTAGTTTCGTAAGTACTTTTAGCATTCCTAGCAAATACAATCATGATAGAAATCTAGGCATTCATGCATTCAACCTCTTTTTTTGGAGCCCAAACCCAGTGACTCTAAATGCGAACACGAGTCCGACAGTAGGCAGCAGAAAATCATTAATAAGATTTTAAAATTGTTTAAAGATTTATTTTGTTATTTAAATATATCTCGTTACATAGAAATATACATTAATCCTAAATACGCTTTCACGTTTCGTGATTTTTCATGTCCCTGAAAATCGGTTTAAAATAACAAATTTGTTATTTATACCCAACCATTGGCAGAAATCAAAATTCTTATATTATTTTTTTTAATATAATTGTACAACTATGGCAAAAAGGCGTGAATTATGTTTCTCAATTATTTTGGAAAAGGGCTTCAAACAGAAAGAAACGATAGACAAAGGATATCCCACGTCTTTTTTATGTTATTAACACTGACCATGCACACGCTTCAAAATCAGGTAGAATATTTCTCCTTTTGTCCCATCAATAACAACTCAATTCCATTTCAAACAAATTTTTAAATTTATTTAAAACACTTTAAGAAACTTAGAGTACATTCTTGTTTCTCAAATAGCAAGTTTTTTTTTTTCGCTCTTATCAATTTGTGATAAAATAAATTAAATTTTTTTATCTTTAATCCGCCCGAGCCTGTGGACTGGCATAAAATTTACAGACCTAACTAGTTTCGCGCTCAAACTCTGATTCGAACTGATCCCTTTTCATATCTAATGCATGGTTAACAAAAGAAAAAAAAAAATACGCACAAATTTTCAACGTTTTGTAAAATGGTAAATCAATCATTTATTCATGCATGTGTGTGTATGTTTGAAGATTTTGCTATTGATAAACTTTAGTTTAAAAATAAAATTATTAGCATTATTGCCACTTCCAATTCAGAATTAAAATAATCATAAATCAATTTGATTCATAATTGAAGAGGGTTTTAATGAAGAAGAGAACTAAAAAGTTAGTCATGATATTTAGAAATGTTTTACATACATATCATTACTTTTAGAATATTTAATCATTAAATGTATATATTTTTTGATACAATAAAAAAAATTGTAGTTAGTGAGAGTATTACAGAATGCTTTTTTTTTTTCAACATAAAATGTTTTATACTGATTGTTATAAAAATGTGACGTCATAACAAAAGATGCTTATGGTTTGAAAATAAAATTATTTTTTAATAATTACGAGAATTATTGTTTTTTTACCTTCTATTTATTCTGTTAACCGATAATGGCATAAACGCTTATAAAATGTTTTTTTGTTCCCTTAAAAATATTTTTGATAAGCCATTTCAACTTGTAAAATGGCCAACTGCAATTAACTTGATTTCAGTAAATGACATGTTCGTTAAACTTTGGTAAAATTTAATTTTTGTCACTACTTTAAATTTTGCAAACGTAAAAGTTATTTTTCCAAAAATTAGAAAAAAAAAGGAATTAAGAAAATGTTAAATAAAATAAATGTATTTATTTTGATTTTTTTTTTTACATTGACAATATTTGATAAATAATGTACCTAACTTCCATATTTCCGCAAAACATTCTGTTCTGAATTGAAATGTTTGTTATTTGAAGCCCTTGCTAATGACATAAAGATATGTAAAGATTAATAATCAAAGACAAAGCTATTTCAAAATATTAAATTCCTAGGCATAAATTTTCCCTTTTAATAATAGTAAATAGAAATAATAAGCAGTTATGAAATTTTAAAAACACCTTCTTAAGAATAAAGGAAAAAAGCAAAAATTCGCAAAAATGATAATATTAACTTAGTAAAATCTTAAATTTAAAGAAATTATAATTTTAGATTTATGCTAAGTTTATGAATTTTTAAAAAAAGTTAATCACAAACACATATGGATTTATCAATTGACTGAATGCTAAAAACTTATTTTATGTATATCAAAGTTGGATTTTTGAATAGATTTTAGGCATGCGACAGTCCAAAATGCTTCGTCATGAGACAAAATCGTTTATGACTCAATATTTAATCCATGCATTTATCAAAAAATGAAAAATGCTATTCGATTTCAAATGTTTTCAGTAATATTTATATTTAAAACGGACTAATGTGCATGAATGTGTCAGAAAATTTTGTGTTGTTGAGCAAAATCTTCAAACATCTACACATATGTATGAATAAATGATCGATTTACCATTTTACAGAACGTTGAAAATTTGTACTTTTTTTTTTCCTTTTATAAAGCATGCATTAGATATGAAGCGGGATCAGTTGGAATCCGAGTTTGGGCACGAAACGGGTTAGGTCTATAAATTTTATGCCAGTTTTCGGGCTCGGGGAGTTCAAGATAAAATATTTTATTTTATTTTATCACAAATTGAAATGAGTGACAAAAAAACTTGCTATTAGAGAGACAAGAATGTACTCTAAGTTTCTTAAGGTGTTTTAAATTCATTTAAAAATTTGTTTGAAATGGAATTGAGTTGTTATTGATGGGACAAAAGGGAAAATATTCTATCTGATTTTGAAGCCTATGCATGGTCAGTGTAAATAACATAAAAAAGACGTGAGATATCCTTTGTCTATCGTCTCTTTCTGTTTGAAATCCTTTTCCAAAATTACTGGGAAACATAATTCACGCCTTTTTGTCATAGTTGTACAATTATATTAAAAAGAATAATATAAGAATTTTAATTTCTGCCAGTAGTTGGGTATAAATAACAAATTTGTTATTTTAAACAGATTTTCAGGAATATGAAAAATCACGAAACGTGAAAGCGTATTTAGGATTAATATTTATTTTTATGTATATATATATATATATATATATATTTAAATAACAAAATAAATCTGTAACAATTTTAAAATTTTATTAATGATTTTCTGCTGCCTACTGTCGGACTCGGGTTCGCATTTAGAGTCATTGGGTTTGGGCTCCAAAAAAAGAGGTTGAATGCATGAATGCCTAGATTTCTATCATGAATGTAATTGCTAGGAATACTAAAAGTACTTACGAAACTTAAGAACCCCCCTGCAAAAATTCGTTTTCATAGAGAAGTTGTGTGCAAATGAGTATGAACTCTTTTTAAATGATCAAGTGGAAATTTGATGTTTAAAGTTAATTTTTTAAAAACGGTGATTTTACTTATTGCGATATTCGAAAGTGAAGGGGGTGGGGGGGAGCTAAATTAACGCTCGGCCCTTTCTTGTAACTGAAATGTCTCGACATCAGAAGCAGAGCAAATTCTAATATTAGAGAGCAAATTAGAGCTAATTGAGAGCTAAATTTTGGCATATTTGAAATTTCGATATTCGAAAGTGGGGGGGTGGGGTGTTAACTTAGCCCCCCCCCCCACCATTCTAATTGGAATTTCGCGGTACCATAACCAGAGCAAATTCTAATATTAGAGAGCAAATTAGAGCTAATTAAGAGCTAATGCCTGGTATCTTTGAAATTTAAATTTTCGAAAGTGGGGGGGGGGGGGGGGCAAGTTAACGCATCTCTTTTTTACAGGAATTATTTTGATCGACTTCAACATTGCGCTTAAAAGAATTCTTCGATTTAAAAAATACCTGCTTCAACATTTTTATTTCTATAAAACTACCAATTTTCTTTTAGCAAACTACTAAACCTGTATATGCAATAGTTTTCTTAATATAAGCCACCTCCAATCACAAAATATTTAATTAAGGCGGCATCAGCATCAGCTGCTTTTTTTTTTTTTTTTTTTTTTTACTATACAGAGAAAATTATTGAGATATTTTCTGCAAATTTCCACAAATATTAATAAATTTATGAAGCTTACTAATTCGGAAACCTTTTCCTATTTTATTTTCTACAATATTTATATTTACAGTATTTGTTGTAAAATGAGATATCGCCATTGATTGACCACGCACGCACACACAGCTTACTTATTCCCAGCTTTATTAACATCCATTCATATCTTTATTTGAAACAATACATTTCTTTGGATGTTAGGTATATTTTGCGACAAACAAAAGTAAAATAAACACATTTTTGCTCGCTGAAGTTCTTTGTTTCTATACTCATTTTTTGGACAATGGTCAAAAAAGGACTATAACCTTAATTGCTACCAGACTGCTTCAGTAACCTTTTTGACCCCTGAACCCGCGAAGAGGGTTATGCACGCATGAATGGGTGTGACACTCCTTATCTCGGATCCGTATTTTGATTTGTAAAAGATCCCTAAAGTCCCCTCTCTTTTTTCGGGTTCAAATTTTTTGGGGAAAAAGGAAGTCACGACAAAAACAACCTCCAGTCAACTGCACTGAGCGTCACGCGGACAGGATATCTTCTTCATCTCCCTTGCTTTATTGCACAGAGTGACAGCTATTTTCTATTGGCGTTAGTTTGCTAGATTGGGTGTTTTAGCGATAATTTCGGCTATCGATTTTTTTTTTCTTACACTCGCAAAAATGTTATACACACATATTTTACATATGCATATAATAAAACATTTTGCTTATAATAACGACTAAATCACAAAAACAAAAACGATAATACAAAAAGGAACCAGTAATTATAGTAATAAATATAAAAATGTATATCCAATAATATAAAATTCACAAATTGAAATAAAAGAGGGGGATAAATAAAATCCATACGTGTATATATTCCCGCGAAAAGCTTAAACGTTGGAGGTTTTTATTTTATTTTTTTAAATTACTTTGGTAGAGAAAATAAAATAAATAATAAATTTGTTACCTACACTCTAAAAAATAAATGTGTAAATTTACACATAAAAACAGGTATATCGATGATACAAAAACGATTTGTCTGGGTGTGTAAAGAAGTGTGTAAATTGCCAAAATACACGCTTAATGTGTAAATTTCTAAATACACATTTTAGCGTGTAATTTGATGATAACACTAAGTGTGTAAAAGTTATCTGATCACTCCTGAAAGACACACTTTAATGTGTAAATTGCATAAGAATACGTATATTTCCGTGTAATATTCTTACGTAATATAATATCTGTGTAATATTTTGTGATTACACATATTTTGGTGTCTTATGCAAAATACATTGTTTTTGTGTGTTATGCAAAATACACATATTTTTGTGTAATGTGCAAAATACATAGTTTTAGTGCAATATTCCGTTTACACATATTTATGCACAATATGCAACACACATAATGTGATATACAAAATACACATATTTTTGCATAATATTCAAAATAAACAGATTTTTTGTGTACATAGCTACTTTGGGTAAATTGTAAACTAGGTGTTTTATATTGCAAAACAAAATTGCACAAAGAACATACTCATATGCTTGATGTGTTTGTTGGCAGGTTTGATTTAAGGCCATAAAACAGTGTACCCAAAATATATTTTGGCAAATTTCACAAGACAAATCGTTTTTTTTTTTTTTTTTTTTTTTTTTTTATCATCGATATACCTGTTTTAAAATTAAGCATAAACAGGATCGTCTTAAATTATACTTAGGAAAATATATTTGTAATTATACTTATGCTTACTACATTACATGCTATCTTTTTGTTAGTGTTGGTTTTGAGTCCTAAAACCACATCGTCACAATATATGCGTAGAATATGTATAATCTGAATAAATAGCCACTTACAGTGTGGAAACTGTCTTCATAATTTTCATTTATTATTCTTATAGTTAATTATGCACTGCGATATAAGATTAATATTGACATATACAGAAAACCTCATAATAACGGACACCAATGGAGCGCGGAATTTCTTCGCTATTCAGAGGTAAATATATTGGTGTGGGGATCGAAAAAATTTCCTCTGAAATAAAGATGTCCGTTATGGTGGATTTATTGTATTTACCAATATATTTGTTTACTTAATTCTCCAATACAATCTTAATATATCAATTGAATTGAGTTCTGCTGATTGTTAAGTATACTGAGTTGTCTAATTTTATAATCTAGAAAAATACACAAAAACAACTCTAATGTAAACAATAAATAAATCTGCAACCAAAGCAATTCCAACTAATAAGAAACCCGCCATTAAAGCGTGAAGACCTAATAACCAGTAAATAGACAAGTGTTAAGAGCAAGAAAAGTAATTCGTTTGATGGGTTAATACTTGATTTTAGCAGCAAGTGTCAATGGAGAAAACCTTTGATTTGATGCGATGCATCACTTTACACTGCAGCTGATATTCACAAATTGTTCCGAAGAACACATTTTGCACAAAAGAAACAAGTTACGATCACGTGATTTATAGAATGGCACATTAACCCCTGAAATAGCGTGAAAAGTAGCGTCGGTTCTCACTGCAAACTACTGATATTTTTGTATCATGCTTAGAGATGTGAAAATTTCGGAAATTTTGAAATGTCAAAAACAAAAGTTTTGTACTGGAAAAATTACAAGTTTTGAAACAATTGATTTCTTACAAATATGTCTCAAAAATAAGTTATATTTTTTTAAAGAATATAAAATAATAATAAAAAAATTCTGCATTTATATATAATCATTTCCACTTTACATGAATATATTACAAAAAATAAAATAAAATAAAATAAATAAAATATCTAGCCTTTTAGCCTCAGAATTTTGATAATAGCTTTTCTTGCTTAATTTAACACCATTGTTTGTAGTATATCATGTCTCTGCTGAAATGATTTTTCATAGCTGCATTTGTTCAATTGTTCAATTACCAGGAGAGCTAATTTAAACAATATCAACAACAACAAAAAATAATTTTATGAGTTTCAATCAGTATCATTGCAGTTTTGAAGAAAAATTAAATTGCATTATATATCCTCTCTACATAGCATTATTTTTTAAATATATAAATGATGCCATTTTAAATAAACAAATTATTATTGCAGTTGTGGCATTATAAATATGATCATATTTAAATACTTTATTACTTAAAAATTGGTAATAATTTACAGTATTACATTTTTTTTTTCGTACAATTAAAATTTTCGTTTCCAGTATATTTAATTTTGGTATAGCTTTCCATTCTAAACCAAACTTAAACGTTTTGGTTTTAGTTTAAACTTTAGATTCTTAATATGAAAGTAATATTGTATATAATCTTTTTTTAAGTGAATCGAATAAAACAGATGGATTTTTAATACTTATAAAAATCGATTAAAAAATTTTTTTTCACAGAAAATTGTTTAAATTTTCTTTGCATAGTTTATTTATATGCGTTTATATTTAAAATAAAAATACAGATAGACAAGTCTAAGAATCTATATTTAAGGAAAAGAAAGAGAAGAGTAAAAAAGCAAATAATTACAATTGCATGTTATCAAAAAAGAATTTGTTTCTAATAATTGTTAAATATGTCTGGCGATTATCATCAGATTACATGAAAACTTGCAGCTTTGCCAATACAAATAAATGCATGTCTCAAATTATAGTATATATATATATATATATATATTTTTTTTTTTTTCAGAACATTCCCATCTTTAATCGTGCTACTCGCTACATTACATTGTTAAAAATATTGCGCGCTATACTATAAACTACTGTAAAAAGTAGCGACTACTTTAGTTTCGCTACTTGTAGCGCGCTGCTTTCGACACCTGCACAGTAAAAAGAAAAAAATAAATTTATCCTTCTTTGCTTCCAAGTGTATGTATCGTTATTATTATTTAGATAATTGAAATATTTTAGTAAAATTATACTTAAATTCTTTCGATTTAAAAAAAAAAAAAAAACATTTTTTCAAGCCCTGTTGTTGGAGCTATTCCTTTTAACTACATAGAATAGGAAAAATTATATTTTTACATACCTATTTTGATCAGATGATGTGGAGTAATCCCGTGTTTTTTTTTAATCCGAAGTCATACTCACCTATTTTTTTTCTCGAGAATTTCTAATATTTTCCAATAGTTTAAAATATCCTGTTTTTATATAATGTACTGTATTGGCACTTCATAAAAACCACAAAAGCATATTTTCCCGCTCGTCGGAGGATGTTTATGACAGGTGATGTTTATTGCAGGCGTTATTTCTTCTATAACATTAACAGATGCTCTCTAAAAGTCTGCATGATCAGGAAAATAAAATCACAATGATTTTATGAAACATTTAATTCTAATTTGAAGAATAATTTTTCACAACGATAGTTATTTTCTTAACAAAAAGCACAAAATTGTAGCCTTTGACTAACAGATTATTTGTATCCGCCATTTTGAAAGAATAAAAAAAAATTAAAATAGCAGACGATATTTTTTCACATTTACACACTTATCCGTGTACATATAATTATGTGTAAATTACAGTTAACACACCAATTCGTGTAATTTCAGGCATTTTACTACATTTACACACTTGTTTGAGTTTTTCATGTGATAACAAATTACACACTTAAAGCTAAAATACACATAAAAACAGGTAAAACTTTGTAAAAAATGTGTAATTTGCGTGTAATTTTAGAAATTTACACATATATATGAGTAAAATTGTCTAATTTACACATTTATTTTTTAGAGTGTAATAATGCCATTTTCTTTACTTTTTTCTTCTTCTTCAAGCATATTGTGATGAGTTGACATGTTTCAACTCCTCCCTTATTTGTGGAAAAAGGATAATCTCTCTGGAATGAAAATAATATGACAGATTGATCTCTATTGACAAAAATTCTATCAATAGTGTGAATTTCATTTTCATTTTGAGATAAGCCAAGCTGCAATACATGCTTTGTATTGAATGGTATGTTATCTGAATGAGTAGATAAGAATTGTAAAGTATTGTTCTTGTGGATACAAAGAACTGGGCCCCTACGACATGCAATGTTTTCTGGGAAATTCCTGGAATGCAAGGAAAGCCTCTGGGAAGTGAAATTGCAGACGGCAGTTGATGGTGGAAGGAGTTGAATGTTGAATCAGTTGGATTTGGAATACTCGAGAGTGAGGTTCCACTTTGAGCGGACGTCAGAATCGGAATTTGGCTGACCATGTAAATTTACGGCATGGATGCTTATCATAATTTTTCATTTTTACTTTTGTTTTCTTTTTTTAATGTGTTAATTTAAAATAAAATTTTTTTCGTTTAAAACGATAAATGGAATTTATTAATTATATATACAACGTCTCACGCTACCACAGCAATAGTATATATAATTAATTGGTGGCAGCAAATGGGATATGTAATCTAGAATAAATTAGATTACGGATCTATGTTAACCTGATTAAACAGATGAAGAGCCAGTGGAAAACGGATAAGCAGAATTGTGGAGTTTTGAAGTATAATTGGAGTCGTGGTTTTTTCTCGGAGTTCTAGCAAGCAGAGAACTGGTAAAAAAAAAACTTTATCGACAAAAGCTGTGTAGTGTATGAACAGTCAACTATAGATTTGGTGATACGTGTTTGTGCTTCTTAATATATCCAGTGGAATGAAGATATGCGGTGTACCATCTGAGTTGTCTACATATGGATCGAAGCCAAATTAGTGCCTCATCAGTGTCTTCAATTCTTCAAAAATCTGTGTGTGTCATCTTTAAAAGTGCTTGGAAGCCTGGTATCAGTGTGGAGGAAATATCTGCATCTGGAGGTAAGCTCTTTTATGAAATCTTCTATAGAGGTCTGTTTTAAATTGAATTTTGTGTATAAATTTTAATTTTGGGGAACAAAACTCTATGTGAAATTTAAGAATTCTAGGGAAGCTATTAATTTGGCACTTAAATTTTTAGTTAGAATTTTTATGTTTGTTGATTTTCTGGTATCTGTTTGGTATAATATTGGGTTAAGAAAATTATATACTTATGTATATGTTAAAATTTACTTGGGGTATAGTAAATTGTTATTGATTAATTGAGATTATTAATCAGGGTATTTTAATCATAATTTTGTATAAAACTTTTGAAAATAAGAGTTTTGTTTATATACATTTTAGTTATTACAGTAATAAAGTTATAGCTTAATTTTATGGGTATACTGTGGATGATTATGATTAATGTTTCAAAATAAATTGATGTTATACTGTACTGTTGGGTATAAAATTTATTTTGGGGGATATACTCAGTTTGAAAGACGTCACTGTTGCATGAGAATTTGCTATATTAAAATTGTGTCGTATTTGAATACATTATTATACGTATAGTTAAGAAAATTCTATTTCTGTGTTTATTGTATTATTGTAAATTGAATATATCTGATATTTTGAAAATTATTATATTTTTGGGGAAAATATGGCAGAATATTTAGGAAAATATAATAAAAGTGTCTTGCTGTTATTAGCAGAGGAATTTGAGACCAGTGTGTCTAAAACGTGTAAAAATAAAGCTATAATTCAGGCTATCGTAGATGCAGAGGATTATGATGAAAGTTTCGCTAAAATTCGATTGCAATATTTTCTTGAACAGGAGGCGGAGCGGAAAGAGCAGGAAAAACAAATCGAAAAAGATCGTAAAGAAAGAGAGAGGCAAATTGAATTAGATAGGATTGCGCAAGAGGAAAAAGATAAGCTTAGGAAATTTGAGTTAGATAAACTTGAAAAACAACTTGAGGTAGATAAACTTGAAAAACAACTTGAGGCAGATAAACTCGAAAAACAGCAACAACTTGAATTACAAAAACTTGAAAAAGAACAGCAATTTGAATTAGAAAAATTGCGTATTCAAAATTCTGCGGATGTTGTTAGTGTTTCATCTAATGAATCAAATGTAGATTTTCATAGAACTCCTAAGGTAAATTTAAAGGATTTGGTTCCGCGTTTTGATTCTAAATTAATTGATATAACTCTTTTCTTTATGATTTTTGAAAGGCAAGCCGAGAAAGCTAAAATTTCTCAGGAAGATTTGGTCAGTCAATTAATTCCTTTATTACCTTCTGACATTGCCGAAATTATAGTTAAACAACCGTCAGACAAATGTGATGATTTTCAACATATAAAGAAAGTTTTGTTAGATAGGTTTAGGCTAAGTACAGGCGCCTTAAAACAAAAATTTGAAACTCATCAAAGAAAATCTGGTGAATTATGGGTGGATCTGATTTACGAGTTAAGGGGTTATCTAGATAATTGGTTAGAGTCATTAGAAGTGAGGGATTTTGAATCCTTAAAAGAACTAATGCTCACGGAACAGTTGAAAAAACGTGTCCCTTTTGAAATAAAAGAAAAATTTATGGATGAGTGGGAGGAAATAAAGATTGCTTCTAAACTTGCGGAAAAATCGGATAAATTTGAGAGTATAAGAAGAGAATTTAACAGGTCGGATAGAAAACCGTGGGAAAATAAATCTTTTCAGGATAAGCAAAAAGACAGCTTTAATTCTAAAAGTAGAAAGGAAATTAAACCAAAATCGGAATTTGAGAATACGAAAGAGTGTGGGAAATTTGATCAATTTAAGAAGGACAATGCTTTCGAAAAGCAAAGACAAGTCCAATGTTATAATTGTTTGGCCGTGGGCCACATCAGACCAAATTGTCCTGAATTGTTAAAAAGTAAATCTAATTATGAGGATAAAAGCATAGCTTGGATTGTTACTAGTGATGGGAAAAGTGTAAATAATAAGGAAGGTGTGGAAACCGAATTACCTATGGTTGATTTATGCGTGAATGGTAAGAAAGTAAAAGCGATTAAGGACACAGGTGCGCAAATTGCGGTTTTTGATGCTAATGACATTCCGTGGAGTGCTAAGAAAGTGGGAAATGTCTTTCTTATACCGGCCCTCGGAAATAGACAAAAAGCGGATTTGGTGTCAGTGCCGGTTGCTTTGATGGAAGGTGAAAAAGAGTGTGTTGAAAAAAATGTGGTGGTTGCAGTTGTGAGAAAACTAAATTCTCCGCCCCTTATAACACCAGCTGTTTATGACTTATTAAAGTTAGGAAATATGGAAAAGCAAAATTCGGTGTATAAACAAGTGGGGAATCAAAGAGAATTAAATGGGCAGGGAACCCTCAGATTATCTAGCGATCATGAGCAAAGGGTTGTTAGAAAAATGGTTGTGAATGAAATCTGTGAATGGGATAATAAGTCTGTTAATGAGATAGAGGTAAATTCACTGGAAGACGTGACTGATAGGTATTTGGAAAAAGGGTCTAAATTGATCGATACAAAAGAGGGTGCGTCTAAAAAGGATGGTGATAAAAGGTCAGGTATTGGAGGTCAATTTCGGGAAAAGAATTCTGAGCATGATGTAAATATACCCAGGTATTTTGTCGGTAGTATGGGATTTATACATGTTAGAAATAGAATTAGAAAGAAATTGAGTTCATCTATGACTGTGGCCAGAAAAATTAACTTTGGGATGAAAGATAATGATAGAGAAAATTGGGGGGCTAAATGCCAAGAAAATGGATATGGAAATTCAAAGTTAAAAAGAATGGAGCATTCTGTTTTTAAAACGAATCACAAAGAAAGATTCATTAAAGTCAAACAAGATTTTGAAATGAAAAATTATGATCATGAAGTTGTAAAGCGAAATTTATTGTTGAAAAGATTTTATGATAAAGGTAAATTAGATATTGGTTTTTGGGAGAATTCTCTAAATTAAGTTTTATTCTAAATTTGGGAGTACTCATTATTGTAATATCTGTAATGTGTTTATTTATCATTTAATGCTTAATAGTTTCGCAATGGTAAAACTTCATTAATTTAATAATTGCATAATTTAGTATGCGTTCTTTTTGTTTGCAGAAGCGTCTAAATTTAGGCTTTTAAGCAAGTTTTTAAAAGAATTGTGTTAGGCATTGTGTTATATATGGATCTATTCTTTCTTTTTGGTATTATTTTTTTGTTAGAATCATGTAAAGTGTAATCTGTATTTGGTATTATATGTATGTGAAATATTTCAAAATTGTTTCTTAGGGCATCAATAGTATAAATTATTCCTGGAATTATACTTTGGTATTGTAGGTATGGGATCATAGTAAATCCTGTTGACAGTGTGGTCTATCAAATACTGAGTATGGGAATGTGTTTGTATTCTATAGGGATTTTTCATGTGTTATTCTAAATTCCTTTATACTTTGTTGACCTCTTTAGAAATTGATTGAAGGAGCTTATTCTATTAATATATATGCCAAATTTCTTCTAGAAATTTTTTCTTAGGGGGAGGTGTTGTGATGAGTTGACATGTTTCAACTCCTCCCTTATTTGTGGAAAAAGGATAATCTCTCTGGAATGAAAATAATATGACAGATTGATCTCTATTGACAAAAATTCTATCAATAGTGTGAATTTCATTTTCATTTTGAGATAAGCCAAGCTGCAATACATGCTTTGTATTGAATGGTATGTTATCTGAATGAGTAGATAAGAATTGTAAAGTATTGTTCTTGTGGATACAAAGAACTGGGCCCCTACGACATGCAATGTTTTCTGGGAAATTCCTGGAATGCAAGGAAAGCCTCTGGGAAGTGAAATTGCAGACGGCAGTTGATGGTGGAAGGAGTTGAATGTTGAATCAGTTGGATTTGGAATACTCGAGAGTGAGGTTCCACTTTGAGCGGACGTCAGAATCGGAATTTGGCTGACCATGTAAATTTACGGCATGGATGCTTATCATAATTTTTCATTTTTACTTTTGTTTTCTTTTTTTAATGTGTTAATTTAAAATAAAATTTTTTTCGTTTAAAACGATAAATGGAATTTATTAATTATATATACAACGTCTCACGCTACCACAATATTATCTTTCGTTCAGAAATATTATTTAAAAATATTTGACGCTGGCAAAATATGTATGGAAAAACATATTTTTGTCATGTTTAAACTATAATTTCTTGTTGACTATACCTTCAGATGTGGCATTCTAAGATTCATCAAGAATTTCAAACGAATACAATATTAATATTTATATACAGATATTTTATATTTCAATTAATATGCTAAAAATATTTTTCATCTGCTTACAGTGAGAACAACATATATATTTTTTAGCCATAACTCGTGTAAATATCAAGAATTTTTAATACAGGCTATCTAAAAATGCTCAAACAATGTTGTTCTTTCGTGTTTTTTTTTTTTTTGGAAAAGTTAATTTTTGGAAGATTAAAATTTAATTCCTTTTAAAAAGCAGGCATACTTCAAATATACAAACATAGTAATATTTTTCATATATAAGTTAAAATATTATAATTTTTGCAATATAGGTTTAACTCCTTTTTTTTTTCGATTGTCGGGTGATTTTTAATAAGACAGAAGAAGTATTTTATACACTTAGATTCTGTTGCTCTCAATGTATGCATCAAATTATAAAAGTAATAATAATAATAATAATAATAATTATTATTATTATTTTACACTCCCATTTATGGATTTTATTTGGTACAAACAGTTATATATACATACAACTTTAAAAAACAGAAGCATACAAAAAAAAAATTAGTATTTTTAAACAGTATGTAAAGTTTACTCATTTTAGATTGTAGAAGTTAAAAGCTTGTATCTTAAAGGGGGAAACCAGAATTGTGAAAAAAAAATTTCCGTCAATTATTGATTAAAAATACTTTTAATTATATTAAATTACTTACATATCTTTCTTTTGGTTATCCAACTGTTTTTCTGGGGAATCGTAAGTAGGATATAATCCAAAAATGAAGAAAAATTAATTAAATAAAGCTAAAAAGTATTCTAGGTAACAATGAAGGGATTATAATTTGCGCAAAGTTACCCAGTATACCATTTGACTATTATTACGTGCAATTAGCGTGGTAGTGTATTACTGCTTATTTTACTGTTTATTACTGTTAATTTTACAATATAATACTGGCAACATTTTTTTTTTCAGTCTACATACACTTATTTTATTCACAACTTTTTGTGCGCATAAGTGTAAAAAAATTGTTTTCTAGGAAAAATAATTGCAAGAAAAGCTAGTAGCAGGCCTATCCACCTTTTATTATTCAAGGGCCACATCTAAGTGCATTGCAAGCAATGAAGAGTGTCAATATTCACACATGACTCAAAACATGCAGCAATATTATCTCACAGTAGCTTGATGGTGGAAAAGGGAATGGGGCGGGGGGTCTACCCTCGGCAGTGTATAGCCCCAGGTCCCCTAAAGTGTATTTTACATGCTACAGAAAATAAATAAAATACTTAATTCGAAATTATATTAAAATAACTAATAAAAAAGTTTTTAAAAAGTATGGGAATAAAGATTTTCTGACATAAATAAAATAAATCATATTCATATATGCCAATAAAAAGCATTTCATTTAAAAATGATATTTAAATTTAATATATTTGCAGTGTCATAATTCCCTTTATGTAATCAAATTATTGACTATTTTATATAAAATAAGCATAACAAGTACAATACATTTCTGCAACACTGGAAAAAAGCATAAATATAGCCAGTATTTTATTTTGTCAGTCTTCTTTTGCAATAATAAATTTAAAGCATAAATTGGAGTTAAAGAAGCAGGAAAGAATGATATCTGCTCAACAGCTGTGTAAAAGAATGGATAAAAAAAAAGAAAAAAATGGTATAAAAATGTTAAGCACAGCTTTTTTTCCTTTTTTTCCCCCTATTACACCAAATAAAGAAATTAGGGACTGAAAATGCAGTAAAACGTATTTATTAAAAAAAAAAAAAAAATGAAACACTGAATGCTAATAATACCCTAATGAGTGGTAATAAATTGTTTTTAATATATTGTTTTGGAATTGTTTAAGAAAAAAAAAAGAGTGCTACACAGGAAAAAGAAGTCAAAAATATTAATTTTCCGAGGAGATATTTTAGAAATAAGATTGCATTCCACTTCTATAGGTTTAACATTAGTGAGGGGCATTTGAGATCTGCCTGAACAACCATTTTAAACCCCAAACCGAACCCGATAAAAGAAAAAAATTAATCAATATTTAAATGCAGTTACAGGAATGTAGTCTACAATTATACCTCTTTCTAATATCGATTTTATCTTTTTTTTTTTTTAAATAGAAAAATGAACATATATACTCAATCATATTCAAATTTTGATTTTTAATTTGAAATTTAATTTGAGATTTAAAAAAAAAATATGCTGAAATTTCTGTTGAAAAATCGGGTTAACCCGAATCCGTAAAGAGTCAAAGCACAATCTAAATCAAATAAAGTCAACCGGGTGCGCCCAGCTAAAATATACAAGTCAATCCGACCCGAACACGACCTGCAAAGAAAAAATAGCGTCAATATGTCGGGCCGGGTTTGGTTAAAATTGGTTTACTCAGCACTAATTTGCGACCCTGTTTGCATATACAAAAATTATCTATTGTGTGTATATCCTTAACCCTTAAATGCATAGTGTATGAAATTCGCAACACTTTTTATTTAACTTTTAATAAATAAATCAAGTTTTTTGCAACCACTATATTTATATAGAAATATTAATCCTGTAAAAAGCACATAAATCACATAAATATGTTACTGAATAAAGTTAAAATTCTATCTTAAAATTTCTGATGTCTGATCCTTAATATAAGTATTATATATATAAAGAAATTTTAAAGAAAAATTCGTGTATTTAAGGGTTAAATGTTACCAATATTTTTTAAACATCCTATTATGCATATATGCATGCCAACAACGTTAAAAAAAAAAAAATCAATGCGAATCAGTTGCGAAAATGGTTCTCTTCACTCAGCCCAAGAACAACGCATTTATACGAAAACATTCGTTTTTGGAAGAATATTCATTTTTGAAAAACACGCAGATCTGTTTGTTCAACCTTGAAAGTGTAGAGGTAAAAATAATCATTTCCTATAATTTGGATTGCTGTCAAAAAGTAATAATGTTTACATCTACATTTTCTTCGCGTGTATCCACTTTTGCGTCTTTGAACGAAGCAATTTTTCTTCCCAAAACAAGTAACGGAATTCTTATTTAATGATATAATTTTTTTTTTCTCTCAATGGAGGAAACCGTTATAAACGTTCAGCCCCAGGCACGAAATTTTTCGGGATACTAATTTTTCTTTTATTATTATTTGTTTCAATAACTGTTTTTTTTTTCCTAAGACTGTTCTCAATTTTAAAGAGGCTACTTTCAGACACATTTTGTAATTAATTTTTGTTCAGAAACGCATGAAATTGGCAGGTGCTCATATTCTGAAACTTTGTAATCGAAGCATGTTTTCCATTTTTACTTTCTTCTATCTTTACAAGAAGAAAGTATTGGATTCATGAAAATTTTCAACTTCCGGTTTTCGACGGATTTATACGTTTTAGAAGGTCCTGAACACGAATTGACCATTTTTAGAAAATGTCTGTCTGTGACTCTGCCTGTCTGTCTGTATGTGAGAAAAATATTGTGGGCGCTCTATCTCAAGAACTAATGCACGAAATTTAATAAAACTTTATATTCAGTTAGTCCCTGATATAAATTGGTGCTGATTAGTTTTTGGGGAAAATCGCCCAACAGGTGGCGCTGCTATGCTCCATTTTTCGCGATCCGCAATAGCTCTATCTCCAGAACTAATGCGCTTATTTTCATCAAACTTCAGGTTCAGTTAGACCTTGACATAAATAGACGCTGATTAAAGTTTGGTGTAGATATCCCAACAGGTGGCGCTGCTATACCACATTTTTCTCGATTTTTACGATAACTATATCTCAAGAACTAATGCACGGAATTTCATCAAACTTCAGATTCTGTTAGACCTTGACATAAATAGATGCTGCTTACGTGTTTGTGTAAAATGTCCAACAGGTGGCGTTGCTATACTACTTTTTTCATTATTATCACGATAACTAAATCTCAAGAACTAATGCACGGATTTTAATCAAACTTCAGATTCAGTTAGACGTTAACATAAGTTGTTGTTGATTAGGTTTTGGTCTAAATCTTCCAACAGGTGGCGCTGCTATGCTGCATTCTGCAGGATTTACACGATTTTTGCAATAGTCATATCTCAAGAATTAATGCACGGAATTTAATAAAACTTTAGATTCAGTTAGAACTTGATATAAATTGGTGCTGATTCTTTTTAGTGTATGCGAAATCTGTTTGAGATAGAAGAAAGTTTTGGGATTGGCACATCCGACTTAGTTGGTAAAGGCAGAAGATCTTTCAGAAAATACAGTCAAAGTCGACGTTTTGAACCGAATTCTCCTTGCGGCGCCGCGAGTAAGGCGAAAAACGTGTTGTCACGTAAAACGAATCCCTTATAACTCGATAAGTAATTTATTTATCCAAAAATGAAAACCTCATTTCGATTCCAAATAGCTTCAATAGTCAGGCCTGCTAATTTTATGCCTCTTCGTTTAAAAATGAGCCAGAAAATGTGTCATACAATTTTGAGTTGTTGAGTAGGTCATTTGAGAACAAATTTAAATTGTTTATGAAACATAAAATTCTTGGCAGCTATTCTGTATTTTAACACAGGTAAAATAAATCATAAAAATCCGATTTAAATAATAATAATAAAAAAATCTGATTTTATATTATGGTATAGATCCATATATATGCTTTTTAATATATAAAAAAAACATTTTTAATTGTTTTGTTAAATGTTATCTCTTTTCTTTTCTTTTTATTCTAAAATCAAGTCTCATTTATTAACAGATTAATGTTTTATCCTTTTTGCAGTCAGATGCAATTCATTCTCTCATCTCTTACATTTTTATTTTACGTGTATACCGCAGCTCGAATATTAGAACAATATGTTTCTCGCTGTGTATGTATGCACTTTGTCCGGTATTATTTTCTTTCTTTTTAATTCTGAACTTTGAGCATCTGCTAGTTTTCATAATACATTTACTTTTAGCCTTGTAATTATTTCAGTTTAACACAAAATTTATATACATCCGCAGTTTATGTTTTTACAAATTGTTATTTCTGTCTCGATATTTCGTGATCGCAGATGTTTTCCCAGCGCATAAAAGCCCCAAAAAGGTTACTGATGAACTTTGTGATATTACACCCCACCCCCCCCCCCTCTTTAATAGCCAAATTTAAATATATCTATTTCTTATCATTAACGGTTATTTTTGCTGGCGTTAATGGATCTTGCCAATTGCTTTATTTTTGGTGTAAAATACTCACGAACCTGTGAACATTGTCATGATTTGAGATGATCAGTCTTTGCTGAGATGTAGAGGTGTAAAGACTTCTCTTGATACTGCCTTGCTATGGAGCAAGCCGACCACCTATTTGCTTTTACTTTTATGCAACTTTTCGCTTCAAATAAAGGACTAATTTCGACAGAATGAGTTCTTATTATATCTCCGAACTATTTTTGTGTCTCTTTACTCAGGAAACGCATCTGAAGTGTTTTTGCGATACAACGAACTTCATTTTAACAATTATGTACTATTATAGTAAAATAGCCACTGTGACGATCAGGCAAACTCTTCGATAATATTATTAGAATGCAAACGTCAACTATTGTATACTAAACCTACACTACATATATATTTAAAAAAAAAAATCAGATTTTTGTGATTTTAATCTTTTTTATGAATTTTCTTATGATTTGAAGGAATCTTTTATATGATTTATGAATTTAATTTCGCAATTTTAAATGAAAACAATTTTCAGCGTGTGAAAAATCACGATTTTTTACACCCTGAAAATTGTTTTCATTGCGAATGTAATAAATACTAAATATTAAAATTTGATTTTTCATTGAGAGAATTGAGCTCAGCACCAAAGTGCAGCATTTTATAGTAAATGTGATCTTAGGATTAATCTTTCGTAATCCAGTCTATAACCAAAATAGGCGTTTTTGATGCAAAAGTGTTTATTAAAATCTTCAATTGTATTCCCATCCATTTGAAAGGACATTGGAGCCATGATGGCAACGATTGAAAGTAAGACTAAATTACGGAAGATTAATGAAAAAAGAAAAGCACTTTTTAATTTGCTATGGGCAACCAATTGCCAATTGTTACAATTCATCTGCCACTAGCTACTTTTCATTATTGAAGCAAACTTTCATTGTTAAGATTTAAAAAAAAAATTCTTGCTTAAAAATTATTTAAAAATACATAAAATGTCACTAAATTGAGTTACAGTTTTCAAACAAATTAGTTCACTTGAATGTGCATTTTCCTCCTATTCGATGACGTAAAAAAATCAAATCATGCAATGCTTAGAAGCGATGTAACAGCAATAAAAGCAAAAACCATAGCACCGGTCGTTGCCACATTTCTAAAAATAATTACTGTTTTTTTTTTTTTTTTTTTGTCGTCGTCCAAAAGTGAGTTACTATTTTTAACACTTTCGGTTTGTCTGTCTGTTCGTCCATAAGGCTGTGCTCTAACGCATAAAAATACTCGGATTGCCATTTTATATATATTTTTTTATATGTTATTGAGATTTACTATACAATGTTCAGTATTGAAATGATGTGTGTAGCTCGTTTACAGGGGCACACAAAAGATATCCATTACATTATGGTCTACGGGGAAAAATCGTTTACACTGCGATTTTTCTTTAAGTTGAGCAAATTTCCAACGTAATGAGATTACTATGTGTCACTGCGATAAACTACAGCAAGCATTCTCAGTGGTATAGAACAAATACACAATTAAAAAAAAAATCTCTCAAACTCACAGGAAAAAACTGTGAATTTTCCAGTGGAAAACCGTTTAATTTACAGAAAATATCTGTATATTTTTATTAAAACAGTTTTTTCTGTAAAAAATATAGATTTTTCCTTTAAAAAACACAACATCCACATTTTCTTTACAGGAAAAAACTGTTTTTCTTTAAAACAGTTTTTTTCTGTAAAAATACAATAGTTTTCTGTCAAAATTACAGATTTTTTTTTACTGTGTAAGCATTTATAGTTCATTTACAGGGATGCTTAAAAGAATTCCATTACATTATGATTTATGTGCAAAAATCGTTTACACTGCGATTTTTCTTTAAGTTGAGCAAATTTCAAGCATAATGAGATTACTATGTGTCACTGCAGTAAACTACAGCATGCATTCTCAGTGGTATAAAACAAGTACACGGTAAAAAAAAATCTCTCAAATTGACAGAAAAAACTGTCAAATTTCCAGTGGAAAACCGTTTAATTTACAGAAAATATCTGTATATTTTCATTAAAACAGTTTTTTTTCTGTAAAAAATATAGATTTTTCCTTTAAAAAATACAACATCCACATTTTTTTTCACAGGAAAAAACTGTTCTTCTTTAAAACAGTTTTTTTTCTGTAAAAATACAATATTTTCCTCTCAAAATTACAGATTTTTGTTTACTGTGTAGCATTTATAGTTCATTTACAGGGACTCTTAAAAGAATTCCATTACATTATGATATATGTGCAAAAATCGTTTACACCGCGATTTTTCTTTAAGTTGAGCAAATTTCAAACATAATGAGATTACTATGTGTCACTGCGGTAAACTACAGCATGCATTCTCAGTGGTATAGAACAAGTACACGCAAAAAAAAATCTCTCAAATTGACAGAAAAAACTGTCAATTTTCCAGTGGAAAACCGTTTAATTTTTACAGGAAATATCTGTATATATTTTCATTAAAACAGTTTTTTTTCTGTAAAAAATATAGATTTTTCCTGTAAAAAATACAACACCCGCATTTTTTTACAGGAAAAAACTGTTTTTCTTTAAAACAGTTTTTTTCTTTAAAAATACAATATTTTTCTGTCAAAATTACAGATTTTTTTGCTGTGTAGCATTTATAGTTCAATTACAGGGACGCTTAAAAGAATTCCATTACATTATGATATATGTGCAAAAATCGTTTACACCGCGATTTTTCTTTAAGTTGAGCAAATTTCAAACATAATGAGATTACTATGTGTCACTGCGGTAAACTACAGCATGCATTCTCAGTGGTATAGAACAAGTACACGCAAAAAAAAATCTCTCAAATTGACAGAAAAAACTGTCAATTTTCCAGTGGAAAACCGTTTAATTTTTACAGGAAATATCTGTATATATTTTCATTAAAACAGTTTTTTTTCTGTAAAAAATATAGATTTTTCCTGTAAAAAATACAACATCCACATTTTTTTACAGGAAAAAACTGTTTTTCTTTAAAACAGTTTTTTTCTTTAAAAATACAATATTTTTCTGTCAAAATTACAGATTTTTTTGCTGTGTAGCATTTATAGTTCAATTACAGGGACGCTTAAAAGAATTCCATTACATTATGATCTATGTGCAAAAATCGTATGCAGTGCATAATAAATAATGCTGTGTCATCATATTTCAAGCATCATAATAAAATTAAAAGGGTTGCTGTATAAAATGTTTTTGATAGATTATGGAGTGCATAGCATTTATCGTTCATTTACAGAGATGCACAAAAGGACTCCGTTATACATAGGGCTGTGACTCCGATCGATAATTGCTGTAAGTGCGTTTTCATCTTCTGTATTTTTATTTAATGTTTAGTATGATACGTGGTGTGTATAAATTTTATAGATCGTATACAGGGCTGAACGAAAGAATTCACCCCTATTGTTGCTGGCTACAATGTAAAAAAAAAAAAAAAAAAAAAAAAAAAAAAATACGAGGTTACTAAAATTTTTTCAGTAAATTTGTATTCCACAATTTTTTTTTGTAACCGGTATTATAAACAGGGATCGTTGCTCGCTGTTTTCTAGTAATTCTTACAGATTTTCTTGTAACTGAGTATGAAATACAAAAAAATTTGTAGTAATTGCAAGGATCAATGAGAAAAATTGATTTTTTTTTTTTAGTAGATCGACCCATTTTTTTTTACAGTGTATGGACAGCAATTGTTGAAAATAGATCTTAGTGAGTTATGTGGCTGTTCTCAAAATCTAAACTGGCTATGACATATTTTTAATTCATTTTTGTTCGGAAACGCATGAAATGAACAGGAATTTTTATTCAGAAACTTTGTAATCGAAAGACGTTTTCCATTTTTTGGTAAAGGCAGGAGATTTTTCAGAAAATACTGTCGAAGTCAACGTTTTGAACCGAATTCTCTCCGCCGCGCCTCGACCTAAAGCGAAAATCGTGTTGTCCTGTAACACGAATTGCTTATAACTCGATAAGTAACTTATTATCCAGAAATGAAAAATTCATTTCTATTCCAAATCACTTCAACAGTCAGGCCTGTCAATTTTACGCTTTTGCGTTTAAAAATGAGTCAGAAAATGTTTCAGGAAGTTTCGCGTTGTTGAGCAGGTCATTTGAGAATCTTTTATGTACTATTGTAGATTGCTACTTTCTTGAAATCCACATTAGTAGGGGGCGGGGCTACTACATGGGGCACACTTTCCTGTACTAAAAATAGACAGAAGATTTTTTAGTGCCGGAAACTTCCTAAATTTCATAAATTTTAAAGTATCATAACTCGGTCGCAGAAGAAAGGAATTTTGGGTAGCGGTTAATCGCAAACTCGAAAATTTGTCGGACCAATCAACGTTCAATACGGATGGCAGGATCTCTAGGCCTTCCTTCAAATCTAACATAGTAAGATCGCCAAGGTCATAGTATTCAAAAAAGTAAAAAAAAAAAAAAAAAGTTTAAAATTTTACAATGTTCTTAATTACCGTAGTTGGGTTTTCAAATCAGCACCTTAAATAGCACCACAAATAGCTGTCTGGAAATTATCCGAAACTGCGGGGTAATTTTCAGAGAGGATTTTATTTACTTTTTGTTATTAATGCTAATTATCTGAAAATGTTTATTATTATATTTTAATAAATTATCACCAGGCATGTGATTATTTTAAAAAGAAAAAGTTAAAAAAAATAATCATCAATACCTGAGTAATTACAAAAGTTTTGTTTTTGTCTGAAAATTACCCCCAGAGGCTACCTTACAATAGTCAAAATTTGGACAGCTGAATACCGATAATATATTATACAGAATACTCGCCACCTCTACTATAAATTATCGCGCTTTTTTTTTCTATTTTTACAATTTATGAGACATGAAATAAAATTTTCTTTTTTTTTCTTTTCCCTGTTTTTTCTATGATTTTTCAGTTCTGCGAAACCGTAAGTATAGTCACTCCGTAATTTTTGACTGAATAACTGGATTGTGCCTAAGAGCCCTGCATCGGTGAGGTAACTCGACCCGAAACCGAAAATTCCCTTTCAAATACACTGTAAAAAAAAAAAATATATCAGGTTACTAAAAATTTTTTAGTATATTTGTATTCCACAGATTTTTTTAGTAACCGGTACTAAAAATTGGTACTAAAAGACTAAAAAAATTTTTGTATTCTTACTTACTAACTATAAAATCTGTAAGAATTACTAGGAAACAGCTAGCAATGATTCCGATTTTTAGTACCGGTTACTAAAAAAATCTGTGGAATACAAATATACTAAAAAATGTTTAGTAATTTCCAAAAATCTGTTAGAAAAACTAAACTTTTTTTAGTAGATCGACCCATTTTTTTTTATACAGTGTATACACGAAACGAAGCTGAACCCGACTCGGTTCAACTCGAGTCTGGACTGAATTCGAAATACTTGAAACCAAACCCAAAATGCTTAACCCCTTGAAGGGCACCGGTATATTATATATACCACTTAATTTTAATCCCAAAATGCCACAATGACACCAGAATTTTATAACCAAATTCTGAATTTATAAGGTACATGAGAAAAAGCTTTTACTTATTTTAAAATAAATTCGTTCGTGAATCCTGGTGCCAATCAAGCATTTCAATATTTTAGCTACAAAAGTACTTTGCCCCTGAAGGGGTTAAGGGGGTTGGTCAGTCATATCTCAAATTCCCCTCACTAATGTTAAACTGCACAATGCTGTAATCGGAGTGCACTGTAAAAAAAAAAAGTTTGATCTACGAAAAAAAAATTAGTTTTTTCATTGATCCTTGCAATTACTAAAAAATTTTTTGTAATCTTACTCAGTTACAAGAAAATCTGCAAGAATTACTAGAAAACAGCTTGGAACGATTTCGGTTTATAATACCGGTTACTAAAAAATTCTGTGGAATACAAATTTACTAAAAAAAATTTTAGTAACTTCAGGATTTTTTTTTTACAGGGTGGAATGTATTCTTATTTTTAAAATATCTTCTCAGGAATTTATTATTTTTACTTCTTTTTTTCTGCGTACACTTCTTAAAGGATGTCTACTTTCTTTTCTTAGTTGTCAAAATATTTCTAAATATACACTTAATATAATAATTTATATTTTATAATCGTACGAGCTTTGAGTAAAATTTTAACACTTTACATAAGTAAAATAATATAGATTTAAAAAAAAAAAAAAAAAAAAAAAAAAAAAAAAAAAAAAAAACATCTTTTAAGAAGCGTACGCAGAAAAAAGAAGTCAAAATAATAAATTCCTTAGAAGATATTTAAAAAATAGTTGGTATTTATTACACCAGGAGAAGAAAGTCAAAAATATCAATTTCCCGAGGAGATACTTTCGAAATAAGAATGCATTCCACTCCCATAGGTTTAACAGTAGCGAGGGGAATTCGAGATCTGACTGATCAACTCCCTTAAATCCCGAACCGAACCGAGCCCGATATAAGAGAAAATTAATCAATGCTTAAATGCAATTTCAGGAAAATAGTCTAAAATTATACCTCTTGAAATATCAATTGTATCTTTTTTGTTGAAAAATAAACGCTCAATCATATGCAAATTTTGATTTTTAATATGAAAAAATATCTTGGACTTTCAGTTAAAAAATCGGGTCAACCCTATTCCGCGGAAGAGTCAAAGCACAATCTAAATCAGAATGAATTAAAGTAAACCTGATTACCAGTTTAAATATACAAGTCAACCCGATCCGAATTCCACCCGCAAAGTAAAAAAATATAGTAAACCTGACCGAACGCAACCCCCAAAGAAAGAAATATAGCACCAATAAGACCCAAACGCGATCCGCAAAAGAAACAAAAATAGTGCCAACCGATCCATATGTCGGGCCAGGTTTGTTAAAATTGTTTTATCCCACCCAATGCAGGACACAATACTATATATCTGTATTACGTACGTATGTTTGCTCGTATGTACTTAACGTAACGTGATAACTCTTGATAGAAATATTCGATTTGCTTCAAATTTGGTATACAGGTTTATTCTGGTAAGGCGCTTCCCCTGATTAGAATTGGAGATTCATTGATTAAGTATAAAGGGAGGAAAGGGAAGGGTAATCCCCTCTTAATTTAGTTGGGGGTAATCCCCCTCTGAATTTAGCTAAATGGGTATTTCAAGCAGAATTATCTGTTTTGCTTCATATTTGGTATACAGGTTTATTGTCGATTTCGCTATTTTTCAAGGGGTATTATTCTTTTAATTTAGTTGGGGGGGGGGGGGGGAGGAGGATCGCCTCTTAATTTAGCTAAATGGGTATTTCATGCATAATTATCCGATTTGCTTCAAATTTGGTATACAGGTTTATTGTCGATTTCTTTATTTTTCAAGGGGCATTATTCTTTGAAATAAGAGTATAATATAGAATTAGTGTGAATAGCCTGTGAGCTCAATGCCATCAGTTTAACTGGGCACTTTTCTTTTTTATTTAAAAATTGTACAAGCGTTAAGTTATATGAATAATCAGTATTCTATTTCTTTGGAAGTGATGGATTACTTATTTTAAATTTTAAATATCTCGAATAAAGCAATCAATCATTGATTATATATAAAATAAAATAAAAATGTGTGACATGTTTAAAGTTTTTTTTTTTTTCTTCCGTTGTAGATGGACACAGACGGAGTTTCCAAGATTACAGAAGAAAATTTTCGCAAGGTAAAGATATATTTGTATAAAAGTAAATAAATAATCAAAATTGGATTTAAAAAAATAAACATGTATCTGTCATGATTTCGCGTTTTACTTAATGTATATATATTTTTTAAATTCTAGTTTGAAGAAGAGTGTGCTGCCAGCACAAGCGGCGTTACGAATGCCAGCACAAGTGGCGCCACTAATGCCAGCACAAGCGGCGCCACTAATGCCAGCACAAGCGGCGTCACTAATGCCAGCACAAGTGGTGCTGGTTCCGTTTCACGTAGAGGAAACTTGATAGAAGTAAATGACATATTTTTCTTTTCACTTCCTTAAAATATATTTACATTAAAAATAACATGTGTTGAAAAATGCATGTCAAACGTGACAAATGAGTTCGTACTATAATTAGTTTTATAAATATTCAGATTTTGTTGCAGTAGCTTTTGCAACCTTATGCAAAAATGCATGAATACAAAATTTATTTTATGTGCTGATTTTCATACTATAGGTATTAATTTTATCTTATGAAATTAAGTTTCAGTACATTTTTACAAACAATTCATTAGGATTCTGTTACATTAAAATTATGCTATGCGCAATACAATAATGTACAACATACAACACAATGTAAAAAAAAATCATTGTTATTACTTCACTGAAAAAAAGAATTATATCGTTTGTTATTGTGACATGATTAATTACCTTAATAAAATAAATATATTTTAAGTTGGCAACAATTTATGTTTTATTAATATTTACTGAAAATTCCAATGGGAAACTTAACCTTAGCTTTGAAAATTTCAAAACTTGAAATCTATAGTTAGACTCTTTTTCCATTTAATATCTATTTCTCCGGGAACATCAATCCAAAAAACTGTCGGTAGATTTTAGAATTGCTATAATTAAACAATTTTAGTATACAAATTCGGTTTTTAAATTCAGTAATACGGAAATAATAGGACTCCATCTGAAATAGGACGTAATCACCATGGCAACCTAGAATCATTACTTATGGATTAGACCTACACTACCATGGGATATCATTTATTTAATTACGTATGGTAGGATTTAATAGAATGAAGAAAACTTATTATTAATATCATTTTTAAGTTCTTATTTGATTTTCATAAAGTTTGAAATGACTTGACGATTTTCTGCCACGATTATCTATATTAAATTTCAAACCATTCGGTTGGGCAGTTTCTGCGCTGTTATATATGCGGACAGACGGACGGTGCAGTCGACAACTATATAGGTGCTACGTATTTGTGTAATTACGAACGCACCTAATAAAATCAAACAGACACATCAGAAGAAATTTAATATAATTAATTTAATTAAGTTCTGGTTCAAATCACACAAAACTAAGAACTCTCATAAAAAAAAAAAAAAAAACTTGGTAATAGGAGGGTTAAATGAGGAATAATATTAAAAAAAAAAAAAAAAACATATTCTTAATGTTATTAAAATTAATTATTGTTGAGTTTTAAATTAAGTTTTATAGATTTACATCAAATGAATTAACTTATAAACACTTCTATGTTATTATTCTTTAAAATGAGTGTGATAGATTAATGTTTTAATTTTGAACCACAGAAATCTAATTGAAACGCCGTAACTAATTTGATGTCCATAACTGCAGCTTTGTTTAGAATTCCATACATCTTTAGATGCCACAGAGGTGGTATTGACACTATTTGTTACTGTTTTAAATTAAAATCTTTCTACTACTCCCTACATTCTAATCATGTGATATGCTAGCTAGCTGACTAGAACGGAAAAGAATGGCGATTTCTGTGCGTGAGATGAAAATGCCTTTTCAATTTTGTTCTTTCCTTAAACGTACGACAGAAGAGAAAGATCACTGCTTCCGCACACTAGTAGAGGTGAGGGAGAGAGAGAAAAATGCCGTTTGTGCTAATTTCTTTGTTAAATTTTTGTACAAAAAATAAATCATTTGTTCCCCAGGTAAAAAAAAACTTGGTCGCCAGTGGCTATTTGTGGACCCCATTTGTCAAGCCCTGTGTATGTGGACATTTCCTTTCACAGACACACACACTTGCGCAAATACACATGTTTAGCAAACTTGACAACACTTGGCGATATAGCGCCACATGTCGAAAATCCAGTATCCCGGTAAAAGGCCAATTTCTCGAAATTTCCTTGAAAATCTCGTTATTACACTAAGTCACGTTTTTTGTCAAAGCATATAACGTTAAGAGCCTACACTAGTCACGCGAAGAAACGCTCACGCTTGTTAAGTCTATGGGAAGGTTATCGCGCGATTTCTCGCTCGCATTTTAATATTTTTAAGTGATTTTTTTTTGCATAGGATAGCTGAGGTCGATCTCTAACGTTGTTAGTTTTTACTTTTTTGATTTTGGTTACAGTTTTTTTATAAGCGGACATTTTAAATTTTGGAACCGGTTTGAACCGGTTCTGAAATTGAAAGTACCTTTATATAAAAAAACTGGAACCAAAATCGTAAAAGTAAAAACTAACAACGTTAGAGATCGACCTCAGCTATCCTGTGCAAAAAAAAATTACTTAAAAATATTAAAATGCGAGCGAGAAATCGCGGGATAACCTTCCCATAGACTTAACATTAGCGTGAGCGTTTCTTCCCGTGACTAGGGTAGGCTCTTAATTGAAATTTTATCATATATGAGGGAGCTTCCATCCGGTTTTTCAAAGAAGAATGATAACCATAACTTATTTAGATTTCAACAGGGCAATAAATGGGAATGAATTTTTAGGGGTTTTTTTTCTCCTTATAATACATAATAGCCATTATAATAATATAATAACGTGAAATTTTCTGAGGCCTCTAGCAGTCAATCGACTGGGCAAAATATAACAGAATTTCGTGTATATGCACAGTGAAGCATGCTGTTTCGATTACTTAAGGTCAAAATAGTACCAAAATTCACCACTAGGGGAAAATGTTACGCTATTTTGTAAGAAAAATGAACTTGTGGCTACTTTCGTCCCTTTAAATGGAAACTTTTTATTTATTTAGTATGAAGCTGGTCATAAACTGCAAAAACCTACATCAACGTAAGATAACAGGTTTCTTTAATCCCTTCACGACGAGTGTCGTTAAAAAAATTTTAATCTCTTTTCACCAATTTTTCAAAAAAGAAATTTTTGTGCTTAGTTAAATCACAGTAATGCTCTAAGTGAATAAGACAAAATTTACGATTTAAAATTACTGGTAAGATTAATGAAAGATTCTGAGCACATTTCTGCCCACGCGTTGTTAAGTGGTTAATTAAAACCTGCAAATGTAATAGCTGCTGTGTATTTGCATTTAACAATGTATTTAAACAGATGTCTGTGCACTTGTTTTCACGATTTGATATTGTCATTGAATGATAAACATTCAATATAAAAAGGCTTTATTATTATTATTATTATTATTATTATTTTACTATTTTGACTTTGATTTAATGAAATGCTTTAGGTCATTTAAAAGAAGCAAAGATTATTTTTCGGAAATTCTGGTACATATTTTGAATAGAAAAACGCATTAAATCGGCGACACTGCTAAACAATTGATTTTCGCACCACACATTCAAAATGTCTACCAGAATTTTCTAAAACTAATCTGTGCTTTAATTAAACATGGAAAGTCTGTCATTAAATAAAGCGAATATTTCTATTCGAAACTTTAGGTAAGTTTATCGAATAAAAAATGCTGATCTTTACATTTCCGCATCTTATAGGATTCTAATCCCTATTTGTAAGATTTTTTAAAGAGTAATTTCACTTTAGTTAATCAGTGGTGTAGCGTAGGTGTGGAGCAGGACCGCAGAGAGAGTCAATGCGACAGAATGCTAGTTTTTATCAGCCTCCTAGTCACGCGAAGAAACTCGCAAGTTAATGTTAAATCTCTGGAATCGTCCTTTTCCAATTTTTCACTGGCATTTTAATATTTTTTAATGATTTTTTTTAGTCACGCGAAGAAACTCGCAAGTTAATGTTAAACCATATGGGAGTTCCTTTTCAAATTTCTCAATTGAATTTTAATATTTTTAAAAGATATATATATATATTTATAATACATACATATATATATATATATTGAGCGTTTATACTTTTTTCTATTTTGGTTGCAGATTTGCTTTATAAAGTTAAGTTTACTTTCGGAACCGATTCTGAAAGTGAAAGTAATCTCATAAAAAAAAAAAAAAGTGCAACTAAAATCAAAAAAGTAAAAACTAACAACTTTAGAAATCGACCTCAAAAATCCTATCCAAATGAAATGAAATAAAATAAATAAATGAAATAAAAATCTTAAATTGCAAACGAGAAATTTGAAAAGAAGGCTTAGGTAATAACATGAGGCTTGCGAGTGTTTTCGAATGACTTGTGTTGCCACTTAATGAATGACATTGTTTAAAATTATTGAAACGCAAACGAGAAATTTGAAAAGAACGCTGCCATTGGTTTATTTATAACTATTGAGTGTCTTCGCGTGAGTAGCGCAAGCTCTTAAGCAAGCGGTTTAAAATAAAGGGTAAATCACTGATTTTGAAAAAAAAAACTGTGATAAGTGCATGGAGAGAATCCACAATCAATATAGTTCAAACAATCCATACATAGAAAAATCGGTATAAGTGATAGTTTCACGAAATTTAACCTATAAGTATAGATCCCGAAGATTAGATCCTCAACATTTAGAATCTCCCCGGCGTTCAAAACCTACTTACTCTACACCACTGCAGACGTTAAGGTGGCGGATCAGTCAGATTCTGCATTCTCCTTTCCCATGTTAAACCCAATGGCATTAAAGTTCCTCGGTTTCCTTCAAATATCTCATGTAATAATTAAGTCTTTTGAAAATTGTTTTTTGTGAGTGATACTTTAGATGAATCATCGCGTTTTTACAAATTTCATTTTTCTCCTATATAAATTTAAATATTTGTATTAGCAATATTTGTTTTAGCATTTACATGTACATCATAATATGCTGTCTTTTAAACGCTAAAACAAATATTTAAATTTAAATAAGAGAAAAAATGAAATTTGTAACTACGCGATGATTCATCTTAAGCATCACTCACAAAAAACAAAATTCGAAAAACTTAATTATTTGATGCGATATTTGAAGGAAACCGAGGAACTTTAATGCCATTGGTTTAACATGGGAAAGGAGAATGCAGAATCTGACTGATCCGCCACCTTAAATACCTTTCTCTATAGTGCTTCAACGTATGCAATTTTGTTCTCTTTAGGAAATAGACCTCACCTTATCTCCAGAAACGGCTTCTGAAGAGAAAGAAGTTCAAGTAATATTTTTTTTCATTCTTATACTTTAAAAATTTCCTATGCAGTCTGTTTAAAAAAGTGTGAATGATTTTAACTTATAAATTTTTAGTGAGCGACTTTCAATTAGAGATTTGTATGGGTTGGACTCTATCCGACCAAAATCCGAAATTTCTAATTAAAGTTAACCCGAAACCCGACGAAAAAAAAATTTCGTCAACACTAAATCCGATTCGAACCCGAAATATTCAAAACTGAACCCAAAGTGAAAGAAAATTAATCCCAATTTTACACAATTATGGGAAAATCGTCTACAATTATAATATCTAATATCTTTTTTGTATAAAAATGAACTAGGCATTCATTATTATTTAAATATATAGTTTTTTTTTTCTTAATTTGATAAATATTCAGGATTTTTCTTTGAAAAATCGATTCCACTCGACCACGATCCGAATGATTTTAAATCAACCTGACTCGAAAAGAAAAAAAAATAGCGTCAACACGACCAAACCGATACAGGACTCTGCGGCAGTGTGTTACTGCTTATTTTATTGTTTATTACTGTTAATTTTACGGTATAATACTGGCAGCTGGGATGCCAGTAAAATCAATTTTTTTTTTTTTTTTTTTTTTTTTTTTTTGCAGTGTATGTATCTCGATACAGAACATTTGGACGGACTCTTCGAATTTTATATATTTTTTTTTTTCATTGGTCGTAAAGGCTGTGTTGGAAAGTGTTTCATAATCTATGTTGACGCGATTTTTCTTCCTTGATTAATTTTTATTTAAATATCCTCATACTCTGATTGAAAAGGATTTCATTTTAAGATCATATCCCAATGTGTTAGACCTATTGCAATTACGTAACATAGTAAGGTAACCTCTCGTTATAGTGTGCATTGATATATCACTTATATATTCGAATATATCGTTTTATTTACTTGTCTCCCGAAAGTTTTCGAATTTTTATTTTACCACACTTTTAAGTACATTATTTTAAATCGATTACAATAAAAGTAATTTTTTATCCTTAAGGACGCAGATGACAAAAAATGCTTTTTTTTTTTTTTTTGCCCAAAATGTATATGAAACTCAGAAAATGGTCCACCGAAAATAACTAATTTATATAGTTTCACATTATATAAATTCATGAAAATATAATAGACTTTCAGTTAAAATATTGGGTCAACCCTATTTCGCGGAAGAATCAAACCACAGTCTAAATCAGAATCAATTAAAGTAAACCTGATTCCCAGGTTAAATATACAAGTCAACCCAATCCGAATTCCACCCGCAAAGAAAGAAATAGTCCGACCGAAAGTGACTTCCAAAGGAAGAAATATAGCACCAATACGACCCAAACGCAACCCGCAAAAGAAAAAAAAAAAAAAGAAAAAAAAAGTCAACCAATCCATATGTCGGGCCGGGTATGTTAAAATTGGTTTACCCCACCCAATGCAGGACACTAATACTTCTGTATGTACGTGGGTATGTATGTTCATGTTCGTAATGTACTTACGTAACGCGATAACTCTTGATAAATATATCTTATTTGCTTCAAATTTGGTATACAGGTTTATTCTGGTAAGGCGCTTCCCCTGATTAGATTTGGAGGTTCATTGATTAAGTATAAAGGGGGAAAGGGAAGGGTAATCCCCTCTTAAGAGGCTACTTCACTCAGACGAAAACGCCCGCTCGCTAATGTTAATCCTATGGAGGAAATTTTTGAAGATATCTCGTTCGCATATCAATATTTTTAAATGGTTTTTTGCATTGGATAGCTGAGGCACGCTCCTTTCTTTTTTTTCGATTTTGATTACAAGTTTCTTTTTATTAAGATACTTTCACTTTCGGAACCGGTTTTGAAAATGAAAGTATCCTCAATAAAAAAAACTGCAACAAAAATCGAAAAAGTAGAAGGGTGCGTGCATAGAGATTGACCTCAGCTATCCAATGCAAAAAAAAATCATTTCAAAATATTGAAATGCGAACGAGATATCTTCAAAAATTTCCTCCATAGGATTAACATTAGCGAGCGGGTGTTTTTGTCTGAGTGAAGTAGCCTCTTAATTTAGTTGGGGGTAATCCCCCTCTGAATTTAGCTAAACGGGTATTTCATGCAGAATTATCTGATTTGCTTCAAATTTGGTATACAGGTTTATTGTCGACTTTGTTATTTTTCAAGGGGTATTATTCTTTTAATTTAGTTGGGGGGGGGGGGGAATCCCCATCTTAATTTAGCTAAATGGGTATGTCATGCAGAGTTATCCGATTTGCTTCAAATTTGGTATAGAGGTTTATTGTCGATTTCTTTATTTTTCACGGGGCGTTATTCTTCGAAATAAGTGTATAATTTACAATTAGTGTGAATATCCTGTGGGCTCAATGCCATCAGTGTAACTGATGTGCACTTTTCTTTTTTTATTTAAAAACTCTAGAAGCGTTAAGTTATATATGAATAATCAGTATTCTATTTCCTTGGAAATGATTGACATTAAAATTTTAAATACCTAGAATAAAATAATCAATCATTGATTATAAATAAAATAAAATAAAAATGTGTGACATGTTTAAAGTTTTATTTAATTTTTTTTTCTTTCCTCCGTTGTAGGTGGAAGTAGAACAAAAACTGCCGTCAACAGACGGAGTTTCGAAATTTACAGAAGAAAATTTTCGCAAGGTAAAGATATATTGTATATAAAAGTAAATAAATAATCAAAATTGGATTAAAAAAAATAAACATGTATCTGTAATGATTTCACGTTTTACTTAATGTATATATATTTTTTAAATTCTAGATAGAACGAGACGTCGAAGAACATATAAACAGAAAAAAAAAGGCAGCCAAAAAAGCCTCGAGTAAAGCACAAGGAGAAAGTCTGATCGATGTAAATGACATATTTTTCTTTTCTCTTAATGAAAATCCATTCAATAATAAAAAATTAAAAAAACAAGTTGGAAATTGTATGTCAAACGTGACAATTGAGGTGCGTTCGTACTACAACTTGTTTTATAAATATTCAGATCTTGGTGCAATAACTTTTGCAACCTTATGCAAAAATGCATGAATACAAAATTTATTTTATGTGCTGATTTTCATATAGGTATTAACTTTATTTTATGAAATTAAGTTTCAGTACATTTTTACAAACAATTAATTACGATTCTGTTACATTAAAATTATGCTATGCGCAAATACCCATACAATAATGTAAAACATACAAGACAATGTAAAAAAAATCATTGTTATTACTTCTCTGAAAAAAAGAATTATATCGTTTGTTATTGTGATATGATTAATTTCCTTAATAAAATAAGTATATTTTAAGTTGGCAACAATTTATGTTTTGTTAACATTTACTGAAAATTCCAATGGGAAACTTAACCTTAGCTTTGAAAATTTCAAAATTTGAAATCTATATTTAGACTCTTTTTCCATTTAATATCTATTTCTCCGGGAACATCAATCCAAAAAACTGTCGGTAGATTATAGAATTGCTATAATTAAACAATTTTCGTATACAAATTCGGTTTTTAAATTCAGTAATAACGGAAATAATAGGACTCCATCTGAAATAGGACGTAATCACCATGGCAACCTAGAATCATTACCTATGGATTAGACCTACACTACCATGGGATATCATTGAATTAATTACGTAATGATAGGATTTTATGGAATGAAGAAAAGTTTTATTAATATCTTTTTAAGTTCTTATTCGATTTTCATAAAGTTCGAAATGACTGGACGAAATTCTGCAACGTTTATTTATATTAAATTTCAAACCTTTCGGTTAGGTAGTTTTTGCGTTGTTATATGCGGACAGGCGGACGGTCCAGTCGACGACTATTAGGTGCTACGTATTTATATATAATTACGAACTCACCTAAAAAGTGAAAGTAAAATGAAATAAGTGTAATAGAAATGTAATAAATATAATAGCAATAAATAAATTAGTAAGTTTTTGCTTATTTCTGTCTTCGTAAAATTTTGTTTTAAGCACCTTCCAATATATAGTCGAAAAATGTTTATGAATTCGGTTTGTCTGTCTGCCTGTCTGTCCTCTAACTCGCGTAAATGTACTCGGATTGTAGTGCGATTGATATACGTTATTGAGGTTAGCTATGGTATGGTTGCTATTGAAAATGATGTGTATATAGCATTTAGGGTTCATTTACCAGAGAGACTCAAAAGAATTCCTTTACATTACGGTCTATGTGGAAAATCGTTTTCAGCGTATTTCAATGATATTACAGTGTAAAAACTGAGTTCAAATGGGCCGATTGTCAGCATTAGCTTTTATCAGTATTCTACACTTAAATTTTATTAGTATAATTCGCCTCAATTTTATAAGTATTCTTATCGGGCGAAGAATACTAAAAATTTAGTGGTGGAAATCGGCCCAATGTCGCTTAGTTTTTACTTTTACACGCCTATATAAAAATATTTTAAACATATTAAAATTAATATATATCACTGAAGTGCAGAACAAGAAGCATATACTATATACAAATACGGTGTGTATATAGAATGCCTCGTTCATTTACAATTTACAGAGAGACCTAAAAGATCTCAGTTACAGTTACTGTCTATGAATACTAGCAATTGCTAGAAGTGCGTTTTCAGTTTTGTTACGCGATTATGAGATTATGTTATGAGATTTTCCTTTTTTTTCATATTACTTTTTTGTGCATGAATTCTATAGACCGTATACGGGGTTTCACAAAAGTTCTCGAATTCATTTCCGCTTATTTGCAGACATTGCTGAAGGGGTATTTTCAGCTGTGTTATGGTGATTTCTAACTGAATTATATCTTATCACTGTATGTATTATATATGCAAATCTATATATCACTAGCTAACCCGCCCGGCGTTGCCCGTGCCCGAGATAATAATAATCTGTTCTTATACGAATATGACAGAAATATGTAAAGCTATCGAAATCAAGTCGAATGAGGCAACCCCGTCATAATCGGGCTCATAGAATCCACGATCGGAAAGCGCACCCTGGCGGTCGAAAGTGCAACTAAAATATTTAAGGCTATAAGATATCAAGTCAAATGAGCCAAACCCCGTCATAATCAGGCCCATAGAACCAGAGATATTCCTATAGTTCCACCTTCCACCGCCAGGGGGCGCAATCTGTTCTGAAAGAGGCCTTTTCAGAACACTTGATCCAACCAAATTTCGTAGCAGAATTGAAATTTAACCACGGGTAAACAATGACAAAATAGCGGAAATCGCGAAAGTGGGTTACGTAAACGATCGGTTTCGAAAGGGTTAATGTAGATATTCTTAAAATTTAAAGTTGCGTTTTGAAGAAAATGAACATGTCTATGATCTGGAGTCTACTGTTTTTCCGTAATCGCATTTCCCGAGTCGATGCCGCTTTTTAAACCTTGGCCGAAAAATGAAAATCGCGTGAGTGAGTTTTGGAAAGGATTTTTTTTTGTAGGGTTAAAATTAAAATTTTTAAAAACGGATACCATATTGTAAAAAAAACAAAGGGATATAAATTAGGCGCGGTATTTTTAGTTTTTCGTATCTTGTTTATAAACGCCGATTCGAATTTTTAAAGATGGGAGAAATAGTTAAAAAGCGAAAATGACTTACGGTAAAAAACGTTTTCGAAAGGGTTAACGGGATTTTTTTTATATTAAAGGTGTCTGCCTAAACCCGATAGAACGTAGATGTCTTTTGGGTGTTTTTCTTTTTTGTTTGGTTATTTTAGAGAGCCCATGTCAGATTTTATATATCGCAGAAAATCGGAATTCACAAAAGTGAGTCCTGCGCGCGAATTTTTTTCGAAGGGATAATATTCGTATTTTTCTAAAACAAATAATACAGATATCGAAAAAGAATAAATGTAGATATTGTCTGGTATTTTTAATTTTTCGTACCTTTCTTGGAACCGCCGATGCGAATTTTTAAAAATTACCAAAATTGCAAAAGATTGCGAAACGGCATACAGAAAATATACATTTTCGAAGGGTTAATTTTCGTATTTTTCAAAACCAAAAGTGGCTTTGAAAAGTGCAAAATTTGTTCTTTAATTTGGTGACCATCGTTTTTCCGTATCTTTTGTATTCCGGTGGATGCAAGGCTCGGAAAACGGGAGAAAATAAAAAACATAAATTCGATGCTTACTGATTTTTTTTTTTTTTGAAAGGGTTAAATGTGAATTTTTTTTTTCAAACCAACCGGATCATTTGAGACGTAAAAGTACGTTCTTTGAGAATATGTAGACCGTTTTTCTGTATTTCCAGCCGTTCGCCCATGGCAAATTTAGAAAAACTTAAAAAGAAATGGAATGAAGCACGCTTGGTTTCTTCTATTGCTTGGGTTCTTCGAGCTGTTTTCGCGCGAGCTGTTATTATTAATTATTATTATTATTATTATTATTATTATTATTATTATTATTTCACTATTTTTACTTTGATTTAATGACATACTTTAGGTCATTTAAAAGAAGCAAAGATAATTTTTCGAAAATTCTGGTACATATATTTTGAGTGGAAAAACGCTCTAAATCGGCAACACTACTAACAACTAATTTTCACACCACATATTCAAAATATCTACCTGAATTTTCTAAAATTAATCTTTGCTTTAATTAAACATGCAAAGTCAGTCATTAAATAAAGCGAATATTTCTATTCCAAAATTAAGGTACGTTTATTCAATAAAAATTGCTGATCCTAGATTTCCGCATCTTATAAGATTTTAATCCCTATTTGTAAGATTTTTTAAAGAGTAATTTTACTTGTATAAAGAGTAATTTTACTTGTTAATCAGTGGTGTAGCGTAGGTGGAGCAGGACCGCAGAGAGAGTCAATGAGACATAATGCTAGTTTTTATCAGCCTCCTAGTCACGCGAAGAAACTCGCAAGTTAATGTTAAATCTCTGGAATCGTCCTTTTCCGTAATTTTTCACTTGCATTTTAATACTTTTAAATGATTTTTTTTAGACACGCGAAGAAACTCGCAAGTTAATGTTAAACCATATGGGAGTTCCTTTCCAAATTTCTCAATTGCATTTTAATATTTTTAAAAGATATATATATATATATATATATATATATATATATATATATATTTATTGCATAGGATAACTCAGGTGGATATTTCACACTGAGCGTTTGTACTTTTTTCTAATTTTGGTTGCAGATTTGTTTTATAAAGTTAAGTTTACTTTCGGAACCTATTCTGAAAATAAAAGTTGTCTCATAAAAAAAAAAAAAAAAAAAAAAAAAAAAAAAAAATAGTGCAACTAAAATTAAAAAAGTAAAAACTAACAACTTAAGAAATCGACCTCAAAAATCCTATCGAAATAAAATGAAATAAAATAAATAAGTGAAATAAAAATTTTAATTTGCAAACGAGAAATTTGAAAAGAAAGCTTCCATATAGGTATAACATGAGCTTGCGATAGTTTTCGAATGACTTGTGTTGCCACTTAATCAATGACATTGTTTAAAAATATTGAAATGCAAACGAGAAATTTGAAAAGAACGTTGCCATTGGTTTAATTATAACTATTGAGTATCTTCGCGTGAGTAGCGTAAACTCTTAAACAAGCGGTTTAAAATAGAGAATAAATCACTAATTTTGAAAAAAAGAAAAAAAAAACTGTGATAAGTGCATGGAGAGAATATAGAATCAATAGATCAAAGAATCCATGCATAGAAAAATTGGTATAAGTGATGGTTCAACGAAAATTAACCTCTAAATAGATCCCGAAGATAGATCCTCGACATTTAGAATTTCCCCGGCGTTCAAAACCTGCTTACTCTACACCACTGCAGACGTTAAATTCCTTTCTGTGTTTCTACTTATGCAATTTTATTCTCTGTAGGTCGTAAATTTGGTATCTTCCGACGAAAGTTCTGCAGAAGAAGAGCCCTGTAGCAAGGAAAAGAGACGAAAAACAGAAAAATAATTTTTTGTTTTATTAAAGGCATAATTTAGTTGGCTGGCAGTTTTCGGGAGAAACGTATAAGTAATACTTATCCATAATATATAAAGTCAGCATATCACCATATTTTGAACTGTCAACTCATTATCCGAAATATCTACTGTTTATTTTTTATGTACTGTACGTTTAATTAAAAGTTTGTAATTGTCTTTGAATCGAGTATAGTCAATTGAAATATTTTGTGGTCAAGTTATTTCATTAATTATCCATCCCACAAAACAAATGGGGGCTCTCTCATTTTTTGGCCTGGCCAAAAACCAGTTGTAATGAATGAAATTTCATAATAAAAAAAAAACTTACTCAAATCCAAACTGTTTTCCCAAACGGTGAGCTTATTTTGTTAGCAAATTATACATTTCAAGTGCAATACTAACAAAAAAAAATAAATAAATATAAAATTAAATAAAGAGTTCATTTTATTAGGGATCAAATTATGTGAAAAGGTCCTGTTTTATTAAGAGTGGTCCTTGGAATGTGAAAATAAATAGTTGCCAGAAAACACTCTGTCGAGCCAAAGTACACTTGCTGTTAAAAGAATCAAAGTGCAAACATACAAAGTCCGTTTTATAGTTAAAAATAAAAAAAAAAAAAAAATAAAACAACAATTTGTTCCGATTAGACATAGTTATTTAATGCAATATATAAAAGTAAAAAATATACATCAACAATGCATTTTCATTTTTCTAAACTTTAGTATGATAAAATTAAATTAAAAATTCTAATTATGAAAACTAAGACAAAAAAAAAAAATTGATTCATACTATTTGAAATACGTCGAACCTCGTTAACGCGAACACTCAAGGGGGAACTTTTTTTGTTCGTGTTAAAAGTATTTCGCGTTATCCGAACTTAAATATTACATTGCATACAACTGGACAGGGCAATTGGAAACAGTTCGTGCTAAAAGTAATTCGCGTTAAGAGTGTTCGTGTTAACGCGGTTTGACTTAACGAATTTCAATAAAAAAGACTAAAAAATAACAAACACAGCAACTTACAGAAAACAATTTTATTCTTCTCAAACACAACAGAATTCAAATAATCCTTTTCTAAAACTATTTTTTTTTTTTTTTTTAAATAAAGAATTGGCTAATATTAACTCAAAAGATATAATGTAACACATTTTTTAAATGATTAAAATACTGAAGAGAAATTTGTTAATTAAGTACTAGATATGTGGAAATTTAAATAGGTATAATTCAAAAATAAATAGATACAGTTCAATAATGGATACAATTATCTTTCTGAGATTCTGCATATGTTTTTAATGTTACAATTATTTTTTACAGACTTTAAACTCTTGTTAATCACATGTTTGATACTTGATGAGTTTCTCATTAAGCCCCTCTAAGTGAAAGGGAAAAAAAATATAAACATTTAAATTGAGCTTCACCCATTCAATTTTTTGGAATACAATTTCAACGTTTTGTTAGGAAGGATTTGTAAAACTAATTTGTTCGAGTTAAGAAAAATATAACAGATGTTGGACTCTGGTTTTCTTGCTTTTAGTAATTTTAGTAACCTCCCATTTAAAAGTCACATAATAAACAAGAGAAGCGAGTAATATTATAAGCTAATATAAGTTGAATTTTCATATAATTACTATCCACTTCTTATAATTATTTCATCTATTTCATAACAGTTTAAATATTTATAAATGCTAATTTCAATACTATTACTAAAACTTAAATAAAACACGAGACTTTATACCTAATGGAAATATTATTCAATGTTATAGAAAAACTACAAAAATTTGAATCATATAGGGTTGGCAATTATTTGCCAAAGTTGGAAAAAACAACTGTAAAACCAGCCCTAGCAACATTTTTTGCCAAAGTGGTAAAATAGATACAGATATTTTATTCACGGGAATATAAGTTCATTTTTACTAATTTTAACTTAAACAATATGTAACTTTAAATATTCAAACAGTTAATCTATTAAATTTGCTTGTTTTTTCGCAAAATACTTTAGTTTATGCTGATGGAAAATGGGAGAGTAAATAACGACAAAATAAATCTCTGGTTTGGGTTTAAGCAGTCAAAATTATTGAACAGCTAATTTTAATGCTTTAATTTTTATCAGTCTAAGAAATATTAACCGATTTGCTGTGCTAGCAGTTCAACAGTAAATTGAAGTTACAAAGTATAATTAGTATATATAGAATCATAATCCCTCACCTCTCATTAATTGTTTCATCTGATCCATGTTTTTAAAATATAAAAAAGGACGGGAATTGCGAATTTTGTTTTGTGTGTTCTGAATCCGAAACCGTTCGGATTCACTGTTCATTATACACTGTTCGGATAATCACAAATCCTTAGCGAATTTTTTGTAGGAATTTCTATAAATGTTCATTGTAAAAGATACAGGGGTTCAGATAAAGAAAACATGAAGACTGATTTTGGTCGTTACAAATCATATATATGTATATACATGTTACAAGCAGGGTTTGTAATTATTTATATTTTTATTTTTTAAATAAAAATATTCCGATTTATTTATTTATTATTATTTTAATTCAAAGAATTTTTAAATTACACTTTTTAAAGTAAAATAACCACTACTAAATCGTTAAAATTAACAATTTGAAAAGCTTATTTAAATTTATTTTAAATAAAAAGTTATTCACTTGGTTAATATAATTTGAAATATTTTGATCATATAAATAATTAAATATATACAGTTAAAAAAGGAAGCAATAGAAACAGATTTAATTTGAAAATGTGAATACTCTTTTACTTTTGAAAACATGAGATAAATAAAACAAATTGTCTTGTGTTATATGAGCAGTTACTTACACTAACTGCAATTTAACAAATATCCTATTCTATATAATATATTATATATATCTCCTTAAATTAGCATTTGAAACAATAAGAATCATTTACAACCTTCATTACTAAATGCTAAAACTTTTTGTTTTAACCAAATTTCTTAATTGTAAGGTCTTTATTTCTTTCTTAAAATGCAAAAGATAATGTAAGCATTTTATTGAGAAAAAAAGAAAACAGTTATCAATTAATTTTTAAACATACTATTTTTATTACAACATTCTAGAATACATGCAATATTCATTTAATGAATTTGGAGCAGAGGTATTATACGTTACATAAAGATGATCACAATTATATGTTATAAATTTTTATGGATCCGAAAAAAAAATTGTTATTAAAATATTTGAAAACAAACACCAATTTACCAGCTTTATGAATTCCTAAGCGATTATGGAGTTTAGAGTGAATCAATGTTGGATTTATTTGATTTAAATTTTGAAAACATTAAATCAGTTTTTATTTAAGACTAAAAATTTTAGTGTTAAATAGTTTACATTTATAAGTAGTTAAAATTGAAATTATATCTAAAAATATTTCAGATAATGTCTAACCATGAAATCATTATTTTTATTTTACAAATATTTCCATAAATAAACTATATTCGAATACTGAACAATTTGTTAATTTTATGTGCACAAGCTAGGAAGTACTGAGATCGCTGCATAAATATCAATAAAAATACTTTCGAATGACATATATTTATTTATTGTAATGTTTTCTGTATCTTCGCAGAAAGTCTCCATGTATTAAACAATTTACAAAAGATGTAGATATTTTTAATAGGTAAATATATGTGTTTTTTATACCTTCAAATATATGCATGGCATGTATTATCATTTAACATTTTTCAGCTGAGATTTAAAATTAGGTTTATTATTTTAAAATGTAATATTTGATTTTAAAAGAATTAAAACAGCATCGATTTTGAGTTCACAGTTTCTCACACATCTTAAATTTATAATGTATTTTTTCAAAACATAATATTTATTACACTATGTTTTGAATTGTCAATTTGACTGATTTATAATTTGAATGAATAAATGTCATTATAGCTTGACCAAAATTTGAAATATATATTTTTTTTAAAGTTGATTTAAATCAATGATTTTTGCTAATTTAAATCAACAAACCCTGGTGCAAGGCAGCTTTTAATATAGTAATGTGGTCGTTAACAGTTACAAGTTTCTTGAATATATAAATTGTGTGTTCAAAGGTTATTAATATTTAGATAACTATTACTATTAAAGATCACATTTATATATTAAAATTGATTAACGAAAGAAAAAACAGTTTTAATCTCCACAAAACTTGGAAATTTATTTACAAAATAGCCGTCTTTGTTTGTATAGGGCAGTTGCAATCAGCTGATCAACCATTGTATTCACTTGGAGGTAAGGGTAATTCCACCAATCAGAACTGCCTATTTGTACTGTTTACCTCCAACCTGACGTCAATTGCAACTGCCCTATAGGTTAAAAGAGAAGAAACTCACACTCAGCGAATGAAGCAAGATACCGCGATAAAGGCAACTTTCTACATAACTCCTAGAACTTCTTCCAAGCTTATTTCCTCCTGTAAAATTCACTGCACTGTAAAAAAAAATCTGTAGTACTACTAGAAAATCTCTAGGCAACTGGGATTCCATAAACTTTTCTAGTAACCAATACAGCTTCTTCTTAAGTAACATTACTGCATTAAACTTAGTAAACAACACATAGATTTCCTTAGTGAACCTACTAAGAAATCGTTTGTAGCCATTACAGGTGATTTTTTAGTAATGTATACTAAGAAATGGTTAGCAGTATTACAGATACTTCTTTTGTATATTCACTAAGAAATGGTTAGTAGTATTACAGATACTTCTCTTGTATCTTCACTAAGGAATGGTTAGTAGTATTACAGATACTTCTTTTGTATCTTAACTAAGGAATGGTTAGTAGTATTACAGATACTTCTCTTGTATCTTCACTAAGGAATGGTTAGTAGCAATACAAATACTTCTCTTGTATCTTCACTAAGAAATTGTTAGTAGCCGTTACAGGTCCTTTTTTAGTTTGTTTACGAAGAAATTGTTAGTAGTATTACAGATACTTCTCTTGTAGATTCACTAAAAAATTGTTAGTAGGTGTTACAAGTGTTTTTTCAGTATGTATAGTAAGAAATGGTTAGTACTATTACAGATATTTCTCTTGTATCTTCACTAAGAAAATATGTGTAACCATTGCAGGTATTTTTCTTGTATGTTTACTAAGAGACTTTAGTAGAATTACAAAAACTTCTTTTGTATGTTCACTTTCACAATGTTAGAATATTTATAAGAAAACATTTGTAACACTACTAAGAAACTGTAGTAATGTTACAGGTACTTTTCTCATAATTTACACTAGAGTTTTAAATGGGATAGCATTTTATCTTTCATCCAAATATTCTGCAACAACTTCTGAATGTCTTTCATAATATTTTATGCTACAAAATTATAATATATATATATAATTATATAGTAAAATATAATGCAATTAATTATAATATATATATATAATATCAATTACAATTATAAACATTAAAATTTTTTATACCAAATACAGAGGCATCTTTTAAATATAACTTCCATTTGAGTTTTCTATCCCTGTTAATTATTAATTTTATAATATAAAGATCTAATTCTTTAATAAGTGCATCTGTATTTAGTATACAAATATTTTAATGTTAATAATTAATATTTATACTAAATTATTTTTGTAGCATAATATATTATATAAAGACAAAGAAATATTTGGCTTACTATATTTCTTATTCTTTTAAACTGCTATAAGTAGCATTCTCAATCTATCTGTTGAAAATTAAAATTCTATCCCATTTAAAACAAAAGTGTACATTCATCTAGATTACCTGAAGTATTTCTTCAAGTGTAACTTGAAACTTAAAAGCTAGACAAGACATTCATGTTAAATATAAACTGAAGATTTTTTCAAATAACCTATTTTCTCCTTTTCAAACACAATTTAGTAAGTTTTTTCAAGCTTTGAAGACACTGTCCTGCTTCACTGACTGCAAATCCCAGCAACACAATACAGAACGCAAAACTAGCACAACTTTTGAATGCATAAAATGTGTTCATAATGTGTTTTGTGGTGTTCTCATATGGTAAAAAATGTTTTACTCCTGGTGCTAAATAAAGTGTTCGTGAGGTGTAGTTTTATACAGTTTTTACATGCATCGCTTTCTTAAATGCATTCACACATGTTTATATACATTTGGAGCAGATAAAATGATGCATATGCACCGGGAAGCATATTTTAACATCGGGGATTTCAAACTTACAATGTTTCTGGTTTAAGTCATAATTTCTTGATGAAATATATTAGCTTTTCCAATCTTTTTTGTTAATAGCAACTGATGTTAAGGAGACATGTTGTGTTATGCAGTTGTACACTGTTAAAAATAAAGTTTGACGTTTCACAAAAAAACTGGTGAAAAGTAGCTGAAACTAAGATATTGGTGATAAGTTTCACCATTTTTATGGTGCTTTTGAAAATACCACTATATTCAGAGCCCGATTAAGGTCATCTGGGACCCAAGGCCCAGCAACTTTTTGGGGCCCCCTCGAATTAAAATAGTAGCTAGAAAAAATTTCAAGGATTATTATTAGATAGTACGATACAGTTGCCAAGTTAAGCAAAATCTATTTGTTTTGTTTTTGAGAAAATAATTGCAGAAAACTATTTTTAAGAAACTGTTTCTAAATCATTTTATTCATTTTGGGCCCCTCATCAGCAGTGGGCCCAAGGCCGTGGCCTGTGCGTTAATCAGGCCCTGACTATATTGGTGAAAGACTGAACAATGATTCAGGTTTTTTTCTAAACCAATTTTACGGTTAAATGTTGAATCACAATTCAGGGTTTTTTCTAATCCAATTTAATGGTGAAAGGTTGAACCAGAATTTAGGATTTTTCTTAATCCAATTTTATGGTGAAATGTTGATCCATGATTTTATTTAGTCTAATCTGATGGTGAAAGGTTGAACCATGATTCAAGATTTTTTTCTAAGCCAATTTTATGGTAAATTGTTGAACCCTGATACAGGTTTTTTTCTAAACTTATTTTATGGGGAAAAGTTATACCAGATTGAACCAGGATTTTGGTGTTTATCATTTTATAGTGCAGTTAATGAACCAAGATTCAGATTCTGTGAGATTATGTTGCTCTAGAGAAGCTTACTAATTTTCTAATTAACATTAAACTGAAAATTATTATTAAAGTACTAGCCGCCACTGGCGACCAGTTTGGTCGCCCTTAAATGTATGTTATGCATTGTAACAAATTATTTTTTTCCTTAATCCTTCGCCAAACCGGAAAAATCTAATAGACAAATCAAGAACTTTTGCGATAGCGGTAGCATTTCGCATATTTTTTGTTGTTATGTATTTCATCTTTCTTGACAAAAACCGCTTAACCCACTTTATAATAAATTAATCATTGTGTGTGTTTTATAATAAAATTGTGTGTTTTTTAATATAAAATAAACTATTTCATAATAAAATAAATGTATATATGCTGTTTTAGTAATCTCTAATAGGTACCTGAAAATGGGATTTTCTCGCCAAAATGGCACAAAACAAAAATCGTGCCAACCCTGGTGCGTCAGTGACAGCTGTTCCAATTTAAAATACATGACGTTCACATTTTTCTTTAAATAGAAAATAGATAAATAATATCATAAATCAAAACATTTGATTTCAAAATTAAAGTATCGTTTCTAATTTGCACACGCGAAAAATAAAAGCTGACAATTCGTTTCAAAATTTGATCCATTAAATATTATTACATGAGTTCAACCACGGAGTTCAACTTAAGTCAAGAAAAGATCCTGAAGGAAGTTGAGTTGTATAGAACAGAATTATGGTAAACTTTGACTGTCTCACTGGTGCGGATTATTTTTTTTACACCAGGCAGCGGTCCAAAAATTCATGGTTTAATATTTTAAACGTTCACAACGAATGAATCTTTTTTTTTTTTTTTTTTTTGTTACTTTCATGGATAGAGAATTTGAACTGCGAACCTAATTTAAACTGAAGTCATTGCAGAATGTATACATAATTGAACGTAAGTCATCTCTCAAATATTAATTTATTTTGAACGATCTTTCTAAAAATGTAACTTTTATGCAGTTTTATTCGAAAAAATAATTTTGAATAAAAATGGCCGCCTGGCATATGAAAAAGTGAAGCGGGCATCCCAGAACTGTTGATGACAGTCACATGACTTACGGTTTTATTATAGAGATTAATTATTGATTGTATTTGAAATGTATTTTTAAAAAATAAATGTAAACAGCTGGTTCTAATTTAATTACACAAAACAATAGCATTTTTTTTTCATCAATGCTGATTAATACCATTCTGCACTTGTAAATTATAGAACATTTTTTCACACTTTTTAATTAGTTACTTATAATTCCTTTAGTATTTGTTTATCACAAACATTCATAATAAAATGTAATTAAAAAAATAATTTGATATACAGTTTTAGAACTTTTACTTTCTTTTCACAAAATGAAAAAAAAAAGAAAAAGGGAAAAGAAAAATTTAACATTTTAATAATTAGTAAAAAGTATTTTTTAGACTTTTCTTTATAATAAAGGTGCAATGGTGGTTACACATATGGAAATTTTATATATTTTTTCACTATTTTAGGTTTTATACATTGATAGAATTTTCTTAAAGTTTTGGATAGTAAAATTCACATGCATTATCCAAAACCTCAATTCTGAAAAATTATTACTTATGCATTTATTTTAAAATTTTCATACTCTCTTTCCATGATAAAATTCAAGCACCTTTCCAGAAATGAAAATTTTAACGTTATAAAATACTATATTGCTTGTTTGTATAACGTAAAAGTATAATGGAAAAAAATTCCATTTCCACATGTTTTCAGGCGAATGCCATACATAAAATACAGTAGCAATGTCTTAAATGTGAAATGTTATGAGAAAGTCTCCAAAAAATATGGAAAATCTTTTTGCATTCTTGAAAGTTATTTGTGCTAACACTAGACAAAAGTAGACACTTGAAAATTTTACATTGCTATGATATTAATACAAAATTTTAATTTTTACAAAAACTGAAAAAAAAAAAAAAAAAAAAATCAAAACTTACTTTTTTGAAAATCTCCAATAAATAATTTTTGAAAAAAGGTATATTAAAACACAAATTATTAGCGTTAAATAAACTATTTTTCACTTATTGCTGGTTTGTTTATTTTCCTAGAAATCAAAGTAATATATATATACACTAGTGTCAAAAAATTAAGGGGCAGTGACCGGATGCTTCTGTTTTTTTACAGTTTGTGGAATATCAACTGAAATTCTTTACAAATTGTTCTTGAAGTTAAAGGATGTAAAGCACATGTTTGACTTCAAGAACAGTAGAAACAGTATAATGTAATTAAAAAAATAATATATTGAATATTTCATGAGATATGGGCATTTGTATGAAATAATTTATAACTGTGCATGCTTGAACTATACCAAAGATTTTTTTTCAAAGATTTTCGCCAGTGGCAGCCTTGCAGCAGCTGAAACAAAAATAGTCATAGACACAATAAAATAACAAAAAAATTCAGTTAGGTTGCGGTATGCCACTCCATTTATTGAAAATACAAATTGATTAATATTAATCTGACATTTATTAATGTAATCACAATTACAGTACAGAGTTTTCCACAGACAGTTTCAGGAGGGTGCAGCATCATGTCTACCCTTTAAAAATTCTTTCATTCTTGCAAAAATGAAGTCCATCAAAAAGTCGGGTAAAATGGAATTCCTCCAAACATCAAGTTAATTTCTCCACCTGTTTTAGTAATAAAAGGGTAAAATTATTAAGATATAAAATTGTTATTTTTACAGATATAACATAATTTTACTTAAATATATTCAACAAATTATATTAGAACAATGAAGATTTTTCGCATTTTCAAGATTTTATTTTTATACAATAAAAAACAAAAAAATAAGAACAGTATATTTGCTTTCTTGATTTCTAACAGGTTTTATATCACTCTATTTACTGTGTTGTGAAGACGCTACTTTTCTATGCCAGGCTTGTGATGTCGCAGTTCATGATAAGAAATGTAACATTTGTTCACATTTTGGATAGTGCGATACATACCAAGCCTCTTTTTGTCTTGTAATAAAATCACGTGTCAAAATCACGAATTTCGTCGATTGGGCATGTAAAAAATCAAGAATTTTATCAACCGAGTGCATAAAAATCATGAGCTTCGTCGATCGAAGGTGTAATAATCATGAATTTTATCGATCATCGAATAAAAATCATGTATTTCGTCGATCAGCTACATAAAAATAAAATCCCGTCATTCAGGAGTGTAAAAATGTCGATGGAAAATGTAAAAATAATGAATTTCGTTGATCGAATGCATAAAAATCATGAATTTTATCGACCGAGTGTGTAAAAATCATGAATTTCCTCGAACGGGTGCTTAAGAATCATGAAATTCCTCGAACGGCCGCTGAAAAATTATGAATTTCGTCGACCGGGTGCAGAGAAATTTTGAATTTCGTTGATCGACTTAAGTAAAAATCTTGAATTTCGTCACTCGGGAGCGTAAAAATCCTGAATTTTATCGATTATGTATGGAAAATCATAAATTTCTTCTAACGGGCGTGTACAAATTACGAATTTCGCCAAACGGACCTGGAAAATCCACGAAATTTAGGGGGAAAGGGTAATCGGGAAATCCTGCATTTGGCCGGTTCTTTCCATATTTTTAATCGCCAGTTTTTTAAGTTCAATCGACGAGTGGCGACTGCTTTTTTTCACCTTTATGCTCAGATTTCTTGCAACAACTAAAATAAGCAATAATCAAGCACGAAATTTGTCCTTTTTCGCAATGTTTTTGACGAAATTCACCGTTTTTTTCAATGTTTATGATGAAATTTACCATTTTTTCTCAATCTTTTGACGAAATTTGTCGTTTTTCACAATGTTTTTGATGAAATTTGCTGTTTTTTCGCGATTTTCTGACGAAAGTCAAGTTTTTTCGCGATCTGTTGACCAAAAATGTGTCTTTTCTCGCGATCTTTTAACGAAATTTGCCGTTTTTCGCAATGTTTTTGACGAAATTTGCCGTTTTTTCGTGATTTTCTAACGAAAGTCACGTTTTTCCCGTGGTTGACAAAATTTGTTGTTTTTTCGCGATCTTTTAACAAAATTTGCCACTTTTCGCAATGTTTTTGACAAAATTTGCCATTTCTTTCGCGATTTTCTGACGAGTCACGTTTTTCCCGTGATCCTTTGAAAAGATTGGTTACTTTTCTTCGAACGAAAGACGAGATTGATTTTTTTCGCCGATCATTTGCCGAAATACCGATACATTTAATGTCCGAATTATCGGATTTATGACAGATATTTTTTTTTTTCGGAAATCATTGCCTTAATTTTTCGGAAAATTCGGACCAAAATCACCCCTGAACGATCTTTTGACGAAATTCACATTTTTCAGCAATCAGTTGAATGAAATTCACGTTTTTTCGGTGATAGTAGCGAAATTTGCTTTCTCCCGCCAATTTTTTGATGAAATTCGCATTATTTCAGCGATCCTGTAACGAAATTTGCATTTCTTAGCTCGATCCTGTGACGAAATTAGTGATTTTTCGAGTGATCATGTGACAAAATTAGTGTTTTTTTTTTTTTTTGCAGAAAATCGTAGTTTTAGACATTTTCGTAGCATCGTAGTTTGTGGCTCCAAATCGTAGCAACTGCGATTTTTCCGTAGCAGTTGGCAGCTCTGCATTTACATATTTGTGTGAGTAAACGATTCAGCTGAAAATGAAAATTCAAGTGTTTTTCTAAGCATGCATCTTAAATTTTTACATTTGAGAAATATTAAGGAGGGATTGCGGGATTCGTGCCGAAAATTTTGAAATCTCGCCGAAAAATATATTGTGGGCGGGAGCCTCCCGCACAAAAAATTTCACCTTTTTCCGGAGAAATTTGCTTTATTTAATTTACCTGCAACCACACGATAAATTTTGTGATTTTTTCCCCATAACCAATCGATGAACTTAGCGTTTTTTAAGCGATTGATCGACGAACTTTGCGTTTTTCCGCGACAAATTGTCGAACTTTGCACTTTTTAAGAGACTGACTGATGAACTTTGCATTTTTTCCATGACAGATCGACGAACTTTGCATTTTTTAAACGAGTAATCGACAAACTTTGCGTTTATTAAACGAGTAATCGACAAACTTTGCGTTTTTTAAACGAGTAATCGACAAACTTTGCGTTTTTTAAACGAGTAATCGACAAACTTTGCGTTTTTTAAACGAGTAATCGACAAACTTTGCGTTTTTTAAACGAGTAATCGACAAACTTTGCGTTTTTTAAACGAGTAATCGACAAACTTTGCGTTTTTTAAACGAGTAATCGACAAACTTTGCGTTTTTTAAACGAGTAATCGACAAACTTTGTGTTTTTTAAACGAGTAATCGACAAACTTTGCGTTTTTTAAACGAGTAATCGACAAACTTTGCGTTTTTTAAACGAGTAATCGACAAACTTTGCGTTTTTTAAACGAGTAATCGACAAACTTTGCGTTTTTTAAACGAGTAATCGACAAACTTTGCGTTTTTTAAACGAGTAATCGACAAACTTTGCGTTTTTTAAACGAGTAATCGACAAACTTTGCGTTTTTTAAACGAGAAATCGACAAACTTTGCGTTTTTTAAACGAGTAATCGACAAACTTTGCGTTTTTTAAACGAGTAATCGACAAACTTTGCATTTTTTAAACGAGTAATCGACAAACTTTGCGTTTTTTAAACGAGTAATCGACAAACTTTGCGTTTTTTAAACGAGTAATCGACAAACTTTGCGTTTTTTCCACAACAAATCGACAAACTTTGCTTTTTTTCGCGACTGATCAACGACCTTTGCATTTTTTCCGTGACAAAACGATGACTTTTGCTTTTTTTCCCGTGACAAATCGACGACCTTTGCGTTCTTTCCGCGACAAATTGACGAACTTTGCTTTTCTTTCGTGACTGTTCGACGAACTTTACGTTTTTTAAACGACTAATCGACAAACTTTGCATTTTTTAAGCGACTGATTGACGAACTTTGTGTCTTTTCAACGACTGATTGACGAACTTTGCGTTTTTTCCACGACAGATCGACGAACTTGCCGTTTTTTAAACGAGTAATCGATAAACATTGTGTTTTTTCCATGACAAATCGATAAACTTTGCTTTTTTTTTTCAACAAATCGACTACCTTTGCGTTTTTTAAACGAGTAATCGACAAACTTTGTGTTTTTTCCCATGACAAATCGACAAACTTTGCTTTTTTTTTCACGACGAACTTTGCTTTTTTCCCGCGACAAATTGACGAACTTTGCTTTGCCATGACATATCGACGAACTTTACATTTTTTAAACGAGTAATGACAAACTTTGTGTTTTTTCCATGACAAATCGATAAACGTTGCTTTTTTTCTGTGACAAATGGACGACCTTTGCGTTTTTTAAACGACTAATAGACGAACTTTGCATTTTTTAAACGAGTAATCGACAAACTTTGCGTTTATTAAACGAGTAATCGACAAACTTTGAGTTTTTTAAACGAGTAATCGACAAACTTTGCGTTTTTTAAACGAGTAATCGACAAACTTTGCGTTTTTTAAACGAGTAATCGACAAACTTTGCGTTTTTTAAACGAGTAATCGACAAACTTTGCGTTTTTTAAACGAGTAATCGACAAACTTTGCGTTTTTTAAACGAGTAATCGACAATCTTTGCGTTTTTTAAACGAGTAATCGACAAACTTTGCGTTTTTTAAACGAGTAATCGACAAACTTTGCGTTTTTTAAACGAGAAATCGACAAACTTTGCGTTTTTTAAACGAGTAATCCACAAACTTTGCGTTTTTTAAACGAGTAATCGACAAACTTTGCGTTTTTTAAACGAGTAATCGACAAACTTTGCGTTTTTTAAACGAGTAATCGACAAACTTTGTGTTTTTTAAACGAGTAATCGACAAACTTTGCGTTTTTTAAACGAGTAATCGACAAACTTTGCGTTTTTTAAACGAGTAATCGACAAACTTTGCGTTTTTTAAACGAGTAATCGACAAACTTTGCGTTTTTTAAACGAGTAATCGACAAACTTTGCGTTTTTTAAACGAGTAATCGACAAACTTTGCGTTTTTTCCACAACAAATCGACAAACTTTGCTTTTTTTCGCGACTGATCGACGACCTTTGCATTTTTTAAACGAGTAATCGACGACCTTTGCGTTTTTTAAACGAGTAATCGACCAACTTTGCATTTTTTAAACGAGTAATCGACAAACTTTGCGTTTTTTAAACGAGTAATCGACAAACTTTGCGTTTTTTAAACGAGTAATCGACAAACTTTGAGTTTTTTAAACGAGTAATCGACAAACTTTGCGTTTTTTAAACGAGTAATCGACAAACTTTGCGTTTTTTAAACGAGTAATCGACAAACTTTGCGTTTTTTAAACGAGTAATCGACAAACTTTGCATTTTTTAAACGAGTAATCGACAAACTTTGCGTTTTTTAAACGAGTAATCGACAAACTTTGCGTTTTTTAAACGAGTAATCGACAAACTTTGCGTTTTTTAAACGAGTAATCGACAAACTTTGCGTTTTTTAAACGAGTAATCGACAAACTTTGCGTTTTTTAAACGAGTAATCGACAAACTTTGCGTTTTTTAAACGAGTAATCGACAAACTTTGCGTTTTTTAAACGAGTAATCGACAAACTTTGCGTTTTTTAAACGAGTAATCGACAAACTTTGCGTTTTTTAAACGAGTAATCGACAAACTTTGCGTTTTTTAAACGAGTAATCGACAAACTTTGCGTTTTTTAAACGAGTAATCGACAAACTTTGCGTTTTTTCCACAACAAATCGACAAACTTTGCTTTTTTTCGCGACTGATCAACGACCTTTGCATTTTTTCCGTGACAAAACGATGACTTTTGCTTTTTTTCCCCGTGACAAATCGACGACCTTTGCGTTCTTTCCGCGACAAATTGACGAACTTTGCTTTTCTTTCGTGACTGTTCGACGAACTTTACGTTTTTTAAACGACTAATCGACAAACTTTGCATTTTTTAAGCGACTGATTGACGAACTTTGTGTTTTTTCAACGACTGATTGACGAACTTTGCGTTTTTTCCACGACAGATCGACGAACTTTGCGTTTTTTAAACGAGTAATCGATAAACATTGTGTTTTTTCCATGACAAATCGATAAACTTTGCTTTTTTTTTTTCAACAAATCGACTACCTTTGCGTTTTTTAAACGAGTAATCGACAAACTTTGTGTTTTTTTCCATGACAAATCGACAAACTTTGCTTTTTTTTTCACGACGAACTTTGCTTTTTTCCCGCGACAAATTGACGAACTTTGCTTTGCCATGACATATCGACGAACTTTACATTTTTTAAACGAGTAATGACAAACTTTGTGTTTTTTCCATGACAAATCGATAAACGTTGCTTTTTTTCTGCGACAAATGGACGACCTTTGCGTTTTTTAAACGAGTAATAGACGACCTTTGCGTTTTTTAAACGAGTAATCGACGACCTTTGCGTTTTTTAAACGAGTAATCGACGACCTTTGCATTTTTTAAACGAGTAATCGACGACCTTTGCATTTTTTAAACGAGTAATCGACGACCTTTGCGTTTTTTAAACGAGTAATCGACAAACTTTGCGTTTTTTAAACGAGTAATCGACAAACTTTGCGTTTTTTAAACGAGTAATCGACAAACTTTGCGTTTTTTAAACGAGTAATCGACAAACTTTGCGTTTTTTAAACGAGTAATCGACAAACTTTGCGTTTTTTAAACGAGTAATCGACAAACTTTGCGTTTTTTAAACGAGTAATCGACAAACTTTGCGTTTTTTAAACGAGTAATCATCAAACTTTGCGTTTTTTAAACGAGCAATCGACAAACTTTGTGTTTTTTAAAAGAGCAATCGACAAACTTTGTGTTTTTTAAACGAGCAATCGACAAACTGTGTGTTTTTTAAACGAGCAATCGACAAACTGTGTTTTTTAAACAAGCAATCGACAAACTTTGTGTTTTTTAAACAAGCAATCGACAAACTTTGTGTTTTTTAAACAAGCAATCGACAAACTTTGCGTTTTTTCTACGAAAAATTGACAAACTTTGCTTTTTTTCGCGACTGATCAACGACCTTTGCATTTTTTCCGCGACAAATCGACGCACTTTGCTTTTTTTCGTGACAAATTGACGAACTTTGCTTTTCTTTCGCGACTGTTCGACGAACTTCACGTTTTTTAAACGACTAATCGACAAACTTTGCATTTTTTAAGCGACTGATTGACGAACTGTGTGTTTTTTCAACGACAGATCGACGAACTTTGCGTGTTTTAAACGATTAATCAACAAACTTTGCGTTTTTTCCATGACAAATTGATAAACTTTTCTTTTTTTTTTTCGCGACAAATCAGCGACTTTTGCATTTTTTAAACGACTAATCGACAAACTTTGCACTTTTTAAGCGACTGATTGACGAACTTTGCGTTTTTTTCATGACAGATCGGCGAACATTGTGTTTTTTCCGCAACAGATCGACGAACATTGCATTTTTTCCGCAACAGATCGACGAACATTGTGCTTTTTCTGCAACAGATCGACAAACTTTGTTCTTTTCGCAACACATAGACAAACTTTGCGTTTTTCCGCGATTGATCGAGGAACTTTGAGTTTTTTCTGCGATTGATTGACCAACTTTGGTATTTTTTCACGATCGATCGGCGAAATTCACGTAATTTTTCGCTTTTCTTTCGACAGATTGACGTAGTTCGTGATTTTTTTTTCCCTGCGTCCAACTGACAAATTTAGATTTTCTTCCCTGCATTCCACTGATGAATTTCACAATATTTTCCCATGACTCATTGACGAATTTCTCGATATTTTCTGGCGAGCAATCAGCAAACTTCATGGTTTTTTTTTTCTTTGACCGACTGATGAACTTTGCGAATTTTTCCGTAACCGATTGGTGAATTATTCAGTTTCTTCTGCCAACAGATTGATGAAGTTCACTATTTTTTTTTTTCTCACGCCTCACTGAAAAATTTCAGGATTTTTCCCACAACTGACTGATTAATTTCGCGTTATTTTCTTGCGACAGATTGGCAAACTTCGGCTTCTTTCCAGCGACTGATCGACAAATTTAGCGGTTTTTTTCATATAAACATAGACAAAGATAAGGACTTCTAATAAAATAGCCTTTCGAAGATGAAAATAATTTCTCGAAAAATGTTTTAAATACATTGTCTATGTAGAACAGTTATATTAGTAAGCCTACTTCTTCAAATCGTCTGGTAGGTATAATAGATTTATTCTATGGTATTTATCCGTATTGTTGTTTGTAGCTGGCATTACCTTAGCACAGTTGTACACTGACTGCCATGTAGTTCCAAAGTGGCAAATTGATATTAACACTATTTCGTTAGAAGTCCTTATCTTTTTCTGTTCATGCGTAAGATGAATTTCATTATTTTATTCCCTCAACCAATTGACTAAATTTCAATTTTTTCCAACTACTAATAGACGTATTTAAAGATTTTTTTCCTGCGACCGAAAAGAGGAAAAAGAACAAAAAAGGACAGTAAGAGCCACCGGTCGCTGCACCCTGTCAAATTGGCCTAGACTCAGCACTAAAAAAAAATGAGATTAAAAGAGCTGCAAAGATCTTATTACTTTTACTCCTTGATTTAAAGGAGTAAAACTTTTTAATCCTTTTAGTAAAAATAGGAGTAAAAATGTACCTTGTGAAAGAGGCTTCAGCACCTGAAATCAAACAAAATCTAAATTAAGAAATACATGGAACTTGAAAAATACACTGCATATATAAAATTTAACTTTCTTCCCTTTTTTATAATAAAAATAAACATTTTACATAATCATTCTAAGTTGACTTAATTTTTTCAATGGTATTTTGTCATGTCTTCATTAATGTAATTCTTTAAGCAGCACGTAAAATAATAGTGGGGTTTAAGGATATTTTTTTTTCTCCCTCCCAAACATTACAACTCCCCAAAATTTAAAAATGTTGGGAGGGAGACTCCCCTCCTTGGAAAAATTGAATTTCAAGCCCTGAATATAGTGTGTTCAGCTTACTTGCAACAACTAAAATAAGCAATAATAGTAGAGAGAAAATGACAGTCCGGCCCCAGGAGGTGGGCTGTGGGCACGGTGCAAGGTGCAGCACCTGCCCACATGCCCACCTCCCAAAGTGCAGCACCTGCCCTCCTCCTCCTCCTCCTCCTCCTCCTCCTCACAAAGTGCAGCTCAGCTCCTCCTCACGAAGTGTCCTCCTCCTCCCAAAGTGTAGCTCAGCTCCTCCCGAAGTGCCCTCCTCCACCATCTAAGATAAGGGGATTAGTGTTAATTAATTTTAATTGCGAGACTTAGAAATTTTTCAAAGCCATTTTTTTTTTCGCGGAGAATTTCCTACAAGAGTACGAGGTGTGTTTCAACGGATTTATTTTAGTAAATTAGAAATTTAATTAATTTTAATTGCGAGACTTAGAAAATTTTTCGAAAACATTTTTTTTTTAAACTAGAGTAGGCCATTCAATATACATGTTACAGGTGAATTTTAAAAGTCAATAATGGTTTAATTAAAAATGGTCATTCATTAATTTTAATTAGGGAACATAGAAATTTTTTTGTGATTTTTTTTCAACTAGAATGGCCCATTCAATATATATGTTAGAAATAATGATTCATGCATTAAAAAAGGTATTAAGATTTTTTTCTTTTAAACCAAAAAATAGAATTTAGAGTTAAAATAGAATTTTTAATTTTAAAAGTCGCCAAAAGTAGGATTTTCAACTGAAAGTAATCTAAGATATAAACTCTCAACTGAAATGAATTTTGCCTTAAGGTGTGAGCTTTTGGCTAGAAGTGACCTAGAGTCAAAACTTCCTGGTCCCAGGAATCACCACGGGGAGGTAGATCACACAATCGATTCCCAAAAATTTGTTTGGAAGATTTTGATATCTTCCTTCTTTTTTTTTTTTCTAAAGATTTTAGATTTTTTTTTTTTTTTTTTTTTTTTTTTTTTAAACTATCTTGGAATTTTATAATGTCCGTAAGCTAGGGTACTTACTCCATCTTCTAGCAGGTAACGTTTGTCGTCAAAGGGTGACAAACACTTTTTATTTTGTTTAAGGGTGTAAAGTATGTGTGATTGCTGCCCTATTCTTGACTGTTCTTCAAAGGTTGTAGCTTGTCTTTCCAAACATTTCACATAATCTTCATGTTTCAATTTATTTTTAACTATAGATGTTGAGACCCCCTTGGCTCGCTTTTTTTCTTCTTTGGAGGATTTAATCGAATACATTTTCGACTTTAAACCTACAAACTGATGAATAGGCACGCCATTTAATTCGTCTTTAAATTTCCCCAAGACTTTCTTATTCGTGTTAGAATAAAGGGGGTGTTCTTGGGGGTAATCTGAAAAATCAAATCGCGACCTATTGAGAGACATCTCATTTTGTAGGTTTTCAGTCGTGATAAGATAGGTTAAAGAATCTGTATCCGTGAAAAGCAGAATTGAACGATTTCCAGGATAAATTTGTTTGATAAATTTATAATGGAATTCGTACATGAGCACCTTTGATAGCTCTAGTATCGAAAACCCGACGTAAATAGGCCGGTTCATCAAGATACTGGGCTTCTGCCTTTCAACAGCTACGAGATTCTCATCGAATATCTTGAAATTTTTGAAGTAGGGAGAGGCGACTAGCTTCTCACATCTTCTTTCTTGATTAGATAACTCTATATTTCGCCTCTTCCTAAGATTTTCGATACACTTGCCATAAATGCTGTTATTTAGTAATTTGAAGAAATCCTTCTCAAAGGCACTAGTTGCTTGCTTGCGTTTTTCAGTGTTAAATTCGATATATTGTTTGAGCCAAGGGGACTGTTGGAACTGGAGAACTCTGTGAATTTTCGTTAGCTTTAACCCCAATTCAATGTATAATTTAACGTTTCTATAATGAGAAATATATTTTATTTTTCTCATCAAGTTGGGGATGAGTTTCGGAGTACCTCTGAACCCCTTCTGTAGAAGATTCTTTGCGTAATCAGACAGCATTTCTTCTTGTATGGTGAGTCTTTGCGGGGCAAGAGGATAGTCGTTATGGTCATCGTGAAGGGATTCAGGGTACTCAAAGTCCACCTCGAAAATGTAACCTGTACTTGAGTCATCTGGTATCTGTAATATGCTTTCTTCTGTGAAGTTGGTGCCATCACACCACTGGAACCCTCCATGGGGCATATACTGGGACATCGCCCAACCGTAAAGATTGTTGGCATCCCAGTACATGATATGGGATGTTTCTTCACTGGGGACATGATTTGGAACATCTTTATTATTGGCGGTCGCAAACCTGTGGGAGATCTGCGACACACCCCCGCGTACGCCTTCTTCGATAAACAGCAGCATGTCCACATCGATCAATAATTCCAACTCCACCTCAGTCATTTTCAAACAGGCCTGCCAAGACAAGCCTGGTGAAGTGACGAGGTGGGATGGGTCAATATTATAATATTGACTGCAGAGACGTCTAAAATTTTCGAATACATCGGCTAGTAGAAGCACATCGGTCTTTAAATATAGATCATGATATTCCCCGAGATTGTTTATTCTGAAAGTATTCCATATATTTTTCGCATGTGCATAGTCTGATTCTGTGATATCTTGATTGGATAATGTGTTGTGGAAAGCAGAGGGTGGAGGAAGCTGGGTTTCTTGAAATTTTTTAAACGAATCCATATATTCGTAGGGATAAATACCTTTGCGACATAGTAGTTCAGTTCTTGTATTTTGAGCAAAGTTTTCTCTTAATATACTAAAGTCGCATTGTTTCAGATTTGATGTTAATTTGTCCAAGGAGGCCGGGAGGAAGAGCAGTGAGTCAATGAATGAGAATTGAATAGAGGAATCATATTCTTGTAATTTAAATGTGATGTAGTCTTCTATATTGGCAGCAATCACACTTATTTTCAGCTGTTTAAAGCAACCTAGCTTACGCATTATATGGTGTGCATCATACTTTTTAAGATTGTGAAACACGACAGGAATCACTTTACTCTGCTTGAAGTTAATATTACAAGAGGGGTGGGCAGCTCCCCTATACTTTGAAGAAATGTGATCGTGATCCCTGACGCGTTCCTTGCCCAATGGTTTTTGACATATCCAACATTCTGTGGCTTGCTGGAAAGCTTCTTCCTCTTCGTCACTGAGATTCATCGGGGCGATGGTTAATAATTTCGATGTGATTTCCTCTTTGAATTTTAGGATGGCTTTAATAAATTCTTCTGCAGCATTCTCACCACGATACACTTCTATCTTCTTATAGGTGCGTCCGTCAGAGCCCACAATAACGAACGCAAACCCACAAGCCTCGTGACGAGCAGTCTTTACTTGGTAAGATGACTTATTGGAGGGTTCAGTAGTGTGAATGGGTACGAGCAGGGATTCGAAATCTGCATAGATGACGTAGGGCATAGGAGCTTGCAAATGGATTCCTGTAAATGAGAGTATATTTTCACCGGGTTTTGGCATTTTAATTACTTGAGGGGTGTGGTTACTGCAATAGGGCTTGTGATCTTCTAGTAATTCTGGTCTTGTGAATCCATGTAAGCAGGTATAGCAGTAATAGGCACACCCGTCATGTTTGCTTCGATGGGACATGAATCTGGAAAAGTTCCTTATAAGGGTGTAATGGGTATTTTCACCATCACAAAGAAGAAGTAGGTTAATCACATCCTCGTTTGTTTTATTAGACACATATAGGATGTAAAGTTCGCCCTCCTCGTACCCGAAAATATTGATTCTTAGATCATTCATTGACTCAATTAAAGGAATCTTCTGATATGGTACAGGATAGGATATGCCATTCATGTTGACTGTATCTTCAAACGGTTGATACTTGGTTACTCTGTTGGGATGTTCCTTACGATCTAAATTTAATTGGTGTGCCAGGACACACCAGAGAAAACATTTCTGATCTTCGAAGTTTTGGATATTAAGTATGGCTTCTTTACCTTTCAAGTCTTTTGGGAGTTGAAGATAGCTGCTACCTTTCAAAGGGGAATATTTTCCCATTTTAAGTTCAAGATATGATACTTCCTTGAGAAGCCATCCGGACCCCCTTTGGACAAATTTTTCAAATGAACTGATAATTTTCCGATGTGCTTCTTCTAAATTTTCTTCAATGGAATCATTCGTAAATTGTTCGTAAGTGTCTGAGTGGAAATAAGTTGAGAGTAGCTCCTGCTCTCCTTCTACAGATATTTTTTCAAGTATAACCTTTATCATCACATGCCACTTGATTGCATCCCTTTCTTCAACAGCTTCCTCCAGAGCCTCTCTTAATTCTTCACGAGCAGAGTCAAAGAAAACTGTGATGTCATGGTGAGTGTCCTCATCAGAATCAATCGTGACTACTTTAAAAACATTTAAGGCTGTAGTTTCTTTTCGAGGTCTTGTACTGGATCGTGTGGTTGTCCTGGGTCGCTTTGCCGAGATGTATTCAGAAGTGCTGCTATGCTGCGTGCGGATATGCTGATTTAAATTTTCTTTTCTTGGGAATTTTCCTCCGCATTCAGGGCATCTATATTGAGGATTTTCATGTGATATTAAATGCCGTTTTAAGTTGTCAGCCCGGGTGAACATTTCTTGACAAATATCGCACTTAAAACAGCTTTCATCTTCTGAATGGGACTTTTTGTGGCGTAGAAAACTGTCGAATCTGGTGAATGTTGACTGACAAATTTCGCAGGTGAATAGACTGTCAGATGATTTTGTGTGGGTAGCACGATGTCGTCTTACATTTCGACCATTCGCGAAAGATTTTTGACACACATCGCAAGTGTAAACATCCTGAAAAGAAGAAAAAACCCACATTTAAAATTTTATTTAACTTTTTTAAAGAATTAATTTTCATTCAAATTTAAGTCTTCATTAAACTTTTACATTTTTTTTTTTTAAAGAATTAATTTTTTATTTAAAAAAAGAAAACCCTTCATTACCCTTTATTAAACAAAACCTAAAGTTAAACAGAAAATTTATTTCAAACCCACCCTATTTTTTAAATGATACTATTAAAAAAAAAAAAAAAACTCTTTAAAACTATTTAATCTTACTCGAGGACTAACATTAAAAAAGACGTAAAAAGACAAAAAATATATTTAAAGAATTACCTTAGGGGACTCCACGTTTGACGGGCCTGCGATGGAAGGCTCGGCATTAGACGGGCCTGCGACTGAGACAGAAGGGTTAAGATCAGATTGACCTCCTCTTTGCCTTAAGTGAATCAGTTGATGGCGTTTCAGGGTAAACGCCCTTGAAAACGATTTTTTACACAATTCACACACATGCTGATCCTGAAAAGAAATACATACCCTAGCTTTATAAACATGTCTACTAAAAAAAGGTAATATCAAGATTTAAACTTTAAGAATTAAACTTTATCAACATTTAAACTTTGAGCTTTAAGAATTGAACTTTGAGATATCAAGAATTACACTTCGAGTTATCAAGAATTAAACTTTACATTATCAAGAATTAAACTTTATCTTATTAAGATTTAAACTTTGAGCGTTAAGAATTAAACTTTACGTTATCAAGATTTAAACTTTACCTTTTCAAGTTTGAAATAGGCAATTTTATTACAACTTATAATTATTATATACTAAAGAAAACATACCTTAGGAACATCAGAATGGGGTTTTGATGTGGTTGCTTGAACCATGCTGGGCAGGTTACGCTAAAAAAAAAAAGAATATCCCCTATAAGCTTTTACCAAAAAAAAAAAATAATTTAAACTTCAGTTTGTATTATAAAGTTTTAAAAAATACCTTCAGAGACTCCATCATTTGATTTTTTTTCTCTCTCTCACTTCTATACATCTTCTCAACTTGGTCGATAAGATTTGTTTGGTTAGATGTGAGGGAAAAATCCATGTCCCACTTTAAAAGAAAATTCTTATTTACAATCTACATTTATTAAAATTTTTACACACTAATAATAATAAATAATAATAATAATAATATACCAGAGAAGACTCTTGCGTTGAAGGTGCTGGGGTTTTTTCAGCCATTTCCTTCAGAACTCTTATTTCTATGGCGTCGATTTTTCTGGGACTGATGTTTAAATCAGTTTCCCACTAAATTAGAAAACATAAATTATTTTTCGAAAAGGGTTCATCAATAACATGTTATAAAAAAATTTCATATAGAATAGTGCTAGGGAATAATGACTTTTTTTATAGTTTAAATTAAGTTAAAATTTCATTCACTAAAATAACTGTACATTTAGCACACATACAGATATTAATAGCGAGATCAAAACAGAAAAGTCATATCTTTCTAAAAGAACAATTTTTTTTTCTAATTAGAAATTTTTCAAGAAAATTAGTATCATAATAGGTAGGTGTTTGAATAGATTCATTTAGAGAGCTTCAAAAATAAATCGTTTAACAACCACATAACATATGGAAAACTCTTAGGTTAAAATCATTTACAAAGGAAAACAATCTTATAAAAAAATATAGAATGATACTAAACAGTTTTTCAACTTACTTGAGTTTGAATATTTGAATTCATCGTTTTATTACTTTTCAAAAAGATTAATAAAGTAAAATTGCTCGGAGCACTAATTATAACGTACAGTCTCTAGGACAACTACTGTAAGAATGAACCCACCTCAGCGCGCTTATCTATTTAATCAGATAAGAGAATCTTATCTATGACCTCATCGGTTTTTCCCAAGTATGACGTCACGGGATTTCCCACAATGAGTCATTATAAGATATCGATACTAATTAATGAAGATTGTTGAATTAGAATACTTAACGAGTTAAAAAATGTGAATACTGTTTTAAATATTCAAGTAAAAACTTTAAATAAAAAGGATCTATTTTAAATATTCATGGCTGACATTATAAACTAACTTTGCATTATTCTAATGAAGGTCCACACATTGGATTAAAAATTTATAATAAGAAGAAAAACTGTTTCAAATAACTTTTTCCCTACTACATATAAATTTTATAATAAACATATTTACTTGTGAGAAGTATTAAAATGTATACAAAGTTCTTTTTAAACTAACAATTTAAAAATATAGAGTCCTAAAAAGTTTTCCATATGAATAATAGCATTTCACAAAACTTTTAAAAATATTGAGAGATATTTCCACAGAATAAAATCATTTCGATATATATTTCCAAATTATTTAGAACTAATACATTATACTGGTATGAAAATAAATTACAAGTAGCATTATTAAGATATATACACTACTAAGGTGAAATATTTTAAATATACATTAAAAATAGTTTAAATAGGTTTTAAAAATAGTTACCCTTAATAAAATCATTGCTATACTTAATCAATCTTATATTTCAAAAAATTATACTCCTGTCTCGTAAATAAAACCTTCATAATTTTAGAATATACGGTAACCCTTCATAAAATTTAAAAATAGATTTTGTCATGCATTACAGTAAAATATACCCCTCGGGTAAAAATTATTCATGCTTTATACTAAGTAAAATATCACAGCTCAGAATAGTAATTTTAGAATATACGGAACCCCTTCATAAAATTTTAAAATAGATTTTGTCATGCATTATAGTAAAATATAGGAATAATCACATTTTAGAATATACGTACCCCTTCATAAAATTTGAAAAATAGATTTTATCATGTTTTACAGTAAAATATATCAAAAAAATAATAATATCACAGCTTAGAAATATTCTAAAATTACTATTCTAAGCTGTGATCATTATTTATTGGTATATTTTACTGTAAAACATGATAAAATCTATTTTTCAAATTTTATGAAGGGGTACGTATATTCTAAAATGTGATTATTCCTATATTTTACTGTAATGCATGACAAAATCTATTTTAAAATTTTATGAAGGGGTTCCGTATATTCTAAAATTACTATTCTGAGCTGTGATATTTTACTTAGTATAAAGCATGAATAATTTTTACCCGAGGGGTATATTTTACTGTAATGCATGACAAAATCTATTTTTAAATTTTATGAAGGGTTACCGTATATTCTAAAATTATGAAGGTTTTATTTACGAGACAGGAGTATAATTTTTTGAAATATAAGATTGATTAAGTATAGCAATGATTTTATTAAGGGTAACTATTTTTAAAACCTATTTAAACTATTTTTAATGTATATTTAAAATATTTCACCTTAGTAGTGTATATATCTTAATAATGCTACTTGTAATTTATTTTCATACCAGTATAATGTATTAGTTCTAAATAATTTGGAAATATATATCGAAATGATTTTATTCTGTGGAAATATCTCTCAATATTTTTAAAAGTTTTGTGAAATGCTATTATTCATATGGAAAACTTTTTAGGACTCTATATTTTTAAATTGTTAGTTTAAAAAGAACTTTGTATACATTTTAATACTTCTCACAAGTAAATATGTTTATTATAAAATTTATATGTAGTAGGGAAAAAGTTATTTGAAACAGTTTTTCTTCTTATTATAAATTTTTAATCCAATGTGTGGACCTTCATTAGAATAATGCAAAGTTAGTTTATAATGTCAGCCATGAATATTTAAAATAGATCCTTTTTATTTAAAGTTTTTACTTGAATATTTAAAACAGTATTCACATTTTTTAACTCGTTAAGTATTCTAATTCAACAATCTTCATTAATTAGTATCGATATCTTATAATGACTCATTGTGGGAAATCCCGTGACGTCATACTTGGGAAAAACCGATGAGGTCATAGATAAGATTCTCTTATCTGATTAAATAGATAAGCGCGCTGAGGTGGGTTCATTCTTACAGTAGTTGTCCTAGAGACTGTACGTTATAATTAGTGCTCCGAGCAATTTTACTTTATTAATCTTTTTGAAAAGTAATAAAACGATGAATTCAAATATTCAAACTCAAGTAAGTTGAAAAACTGTTTAGTATCATTCTATATTTTTTTATAAGATTGTTTTCCTTTGTAAATGATTTTAACCTAAGAGTTTTCCATATGTTATGTGGTTGTTAAACGATTTATTTTTGAAGCTCTCTAAATGAATCTATTCAAACACCTACCTATTATGATACTAATTTTCTTGAAAAATTTCTAATTAGAAAAAAAAATTGTTCTTTTAGAAAGATATGACTTTTCTGTTTTGATCTCGCTATTAATATCTGTATGTGTGCTAAATGTACAGTTATTTTAGTGAATGAAATTTTAACTTAATTTAAACTATAAAAAAAGTCATTATTCCCTAGCACTATTCTATATGAAATTTTTTTATAACATGTTATTGATGAACCCTTTTCGAAAAATAATTTATGTTTTCTAATTTAGTGGGAAACTGATTTAAACATCAGTCCCAGAAAAATCGACGCCATAGAAATAAGAGTTCTGAAGGAAATGGCTGAAAAAACCCCAGCACCTTCAACGCAAGAGTCTTCTCTGGTATATTATTATTATTATTATTTATTATTATTAGTGTGTAAAAATTTTAATAAATGTAGATTGTAAATAAGAATTTTCTTTTAAAGTGGGACATGGATTTTTCCCTCACATCTAACCAAACAAATCTTATCGACCAAGTTGAGAAGATGTATAGAAGTGAGAGAGAGAAAAAAAATCAAATGATGGAGTCTCTGAAGGTATTTTTTAAAACTTTATAATACAAACTGAAGTTTAAATTATTTTTTTTTTTTGGTAAAAGCTTATAGGGGATATTCTTTTTTTTTTTAGCGTAACCTGCCCAGCATGGTTCAAGCAACCACATCAAAACCCCATTCTGATGTTCCTAAGGTATGTTTTCTTTAGTATATAATAATTATAAGTTGTAATAAAATTGCCTATTTCAAACTTGAAAAGGTAAAGTTTAAATCTTGATAACGTAAAGTTTAATTCTTAACGCTCAAAGTTTAAATCTTAATAAGATAAAGTTTAATTCTTGATAATGTAAAGTTTAATTCTTGATAACTCGAAGTGTAATTCTTGATATCTCAAAGTTCAATTCTTAAAGCTCAAAGTTTAAATGTTGATAAAGTTTAATTCTTAAAGTTTAAATCTTGATATTACCTTTTTTTAGTAGACATGTTTATAAAGCTAGGGTATGTATTTCTTTTCAGGATCAGCATGTGTGTGAATTGTGTAAAAAATCGTTTTCAAGGGCGTTTACCCTGAAACGCCATCAACTGATTCACTTAAGGCAAAGAGGAGGTCAATCTGATCTTAACCCTTCTGTCTCAGTCGCAGGCCCGTCTAATGCCGAGCCTTCCATCGCAGGCCCGTCAAACGTGGAGTCCCCTAAGGTAATTCTTTAAATATATTTTTTGTCTTTTTACGTCTTTTTTAATGTTAGTCCTCGAGTAAGATTAAATAGTTTTAAAGAGTTTTTTTTTTTTTTTTAATAGTATCATTTAAAAAATAGGGTGGGTTTGAAATAAATTTTCTGTTTAACTTTAGGTTTTGTTTAATAAAGGGTAATGAAGGGTTTTCTTTTTTTAAATAAAAAATTAATTCTTTAAAAAAAAAAAATGTAAAAGTTTAATGAAGACTTAAATTTGAATGAAAATTAATTCTTTAAAAAAGTTAAATAAAATTTTAAATGTGGGTTTTTTCTTCTTTTCAGGATGTTTACACTTGCGATGTGTGTCAAAAATCTTTCGCGAATGGTCGAAATGTAAGACGACATCGTGCTACCCACACAAAATCATCTGACAGTCTATTCACCTGCGAAATTTGTCAGTCAACATTCACCAGATTCGACAGTTTTCTACGCCACAAAAAGTCCCATTCAGAAGATGAAAGCTGTTTTAAGTGCGATATTTGTCAAGAAATGTTCACCCGGGCTGACAACTTAAAACGGCATTTAATATCACATGAAAATCCTCAATATAGATGCCCTGAATGCGGAGGAAAATTCCCAAGAAAAGAAAATTTAAATCAGCATATCCGCACGCAGCATAGCAGCACTTCTGAATACATCTCGGCAAAGCGACCCAGGACAACCACACGATCCAGTACAAGACCTCGAAAAGAAACTACAGCCTTAAATGTTTTTAAAGTAGTCACGATTGATTCTGATGAGGACACTCACCATGACATCACAGTTTTCTTTGACTCTGCTCGTGAAGAATTAAGAGAGGCTCTGGAGGAAGCTGTTGAAGAAAGGGATGCAATCAAGTGGCATGTGATGATAAAGGTTATACTTGAAAAAATATCTGTAGAAGGAGAGCAGGAGCTACTCTCAACTTATTTCCACTCAGACACTTACGAACAATTTACGAATGATTCCATTGAAGAAAATTTAGAAGAAGCACATCGGAAAATTATCAGTTCATTTGAAAAATTTGTCCAAAGGGGGTCCGGATGGCTTCTCAAGGAAGTATCATATCTTGAACTTAAAATGGGAAAATATTCCCCTTTGAAAGGTAGCAGCTATCTTCAACTCCCAAAAGACTTGAAAGGTAAAGAAGCCATACTTAATATCCAAAACTTCGAAGATCAGAAATGTTTTCTCTGGTGTGTCCTGGCACACCAATTAAATTTAGATCGTAAGGAACATCCCAACAGAGTAACCAAGTATCAACCGTTTGAAGATACAGTCAACATGAATGGCATATCCTATCCTGTACCATATCAGAAGATTCCTTTAATTGAGTCAATGAATGATCTAAGAATCAATATTTTCGGGTACGAGGAGGGCGAACTTTACATCCTATATGTGTCTAATAAAACAAACGAGGATGTGATTAACCTACTTCTTCTTTGTGATGGTGAAAATACCCATTACACCCTTATAAGGAACTTTTCCAGATTCATGTCCCATCGAAGCAAACATGACGGGTGTGCCTATTACTGCTATACCTGCTTACATGGATTCACAAGACCAGAATTACTAGAAGATCACAAGCCCTATTGCAGTAACCACACCCCTCAAGTAATTAAAATGCCAAAACCCGGTGAAAATATACTCTCATTTACAGGAATCCATTTGCAAGCTCCTATGCCCTACGTCATCTATGCAGATTTCGAATCCCTGCTCGTACCCATTCACACTACTGAACCCTCCAATAAGTCATCTTACCAAGTAAAGACTGCTCGTCACGAGGCTTGTGGGTTTGCGTTCGTTATTGTGGGCTCTGACGGACGCACCTATAAGAAGATAGAAGTGTATCGTGGTGAGAATGCTGCAGAAGAATTTATTAAAGCCATCCTAAAATTCAAAGAGGAAATCACATCGAAATTATTAACCATCGCCCCGATGAATCTCAGTGACGAAGAGGAAGAAGCTTTCCAGCAAGCCACAGAATGTTGGATATGTCAAAAACCATTGGGCAAGGAACGCGTCAGGGATCACGATCACATTTCTTCAAAGTATAGGGGAGCTGCCCACCCCTCTTGTAATATTAACTTCAAGCAGAGTAAAGTGATTCCTGTCGTGTTTCACAATCTTAAAAAGTATGATGCACACCATATAATGCGTAAGCTAGGTTGCTTTAAACAGCTGAAAATAAGTGTGATTGCTGCCAATATAGAAGACTACATCACATTTAAATTACAAGAATATGATTCCTCTATTCAATTCTCATTCATTGACTCACTGCTCTTCCTCCCGGCCTCCTTGGACAAATTAACATCAAATCTGAAACAATGCGACTTTAGTATATTAAGAGAAAACTTTGCTCAAAATACAAGAACTGAACTACTATGTCGCAAAGGTATTTATCCCTACGAATATATGGATTCGTTTAAAAAATTTCAAGAAACCCAGCTTCCTCCACCCTCTGCTTTCCACAACACATTATCCAATCAAGATATCACAGAATCAGACTATGCACATGCGAAAAATATATGGAATACTTTCAGAATAAACAATCTCGGGGAATATCATGATCTATATTTAAAGACCGATGTGCTTCTACTAGCCGATGTATTCGAAAATTTTAGACGTCTCTGCAGTCAATATTATAATATTGACCCATCCCACCTCGTCACTTCACCAGGCTTGTCTTGGCAGGCCTGTTTGAAAATGACTGAGGTGGAGTTGGAATTATTGATCGATGTGGACATGCTGCTGTTTATCGAAGAAGGCGTACGCGGGGGTGTGTCGCAGATCTCCCACAGGTTTGCGACCGCCAATAATAAAGATGTTCCAAATCATGTCCCCAGTGAAGAAACATCCCATATCATGTACTGGGATGCCAACAATCTTTACGGTTGGGCGATGTCCCAGTATATGCCCCATGGAGGGTTCCAGTGGTGTGATGGCACCAACTTCACAGAAGAAAGCATATTACAGATACCAGATGACTCAAGTACAGGTTACATTTTCGAGGTGGACTTTGAGTACCCTGAATCCCTTCACGATGACCATAACGACTATCCTCTTGCCCCGCAAAGACTCACCATACAAGAAGAAATGCTGTCTGATTACGCAAAGAATCTTCTACAGAAGGGGTTCAGAGGTACTCCGAAACTCATCCCCAACTTGATGAGAAAAATAAAATATATTTCTCATTATAGAAACGTTAAATTATACATTGAATTGGGGTTAAAGCTAACGAAAATTCACAGAGTTCTCCAGTTCCAACAGTCCCCTTGGCTCAAACAATATATTGAATTTAACACTGAAAAACGCAAGCAAGCAACTAGTGCCTTTGAGAAGGATTTCTTCAAATTACTAAATAACAGCATTTATGGCAAGTGTATCGAAAATCTTAGGAAGAGGCGAAATATAGAGTTATCTAATCAAGAAAGAAGATGTGAGAAGCTAGTCGCCTCTCCCTACTTCAAAAATTTCAAGATATTCGATGAGAATCTCGTAGCTGTTGAAAGGCAGAAGCCCAGTATCTTGATGAACCGGCCTATTTACGTCGGGTTTTCGATACTAGAGCTATCAAAGGTGCTCATGTACGAATTCCATTATAAATTTATCAAACAAATTTATCCTGGAAATCGTTCAATTCTGCTTTTCACGGATACAGATTCTTTAACCTATCTTATCACGACTGAAAACCTACAAAATGAGATGTCTCTCAATAGGTCGCGATTTGATTTTTCAGATTACCCCCAAGAACACCCCCTTTATTCTAACACGAATAAGAAAGTCTTGGGGAAATTTAAAGACGAATTAAATGGCGTGCCTATTCATCAGTTTGTAGGTTTAAAGTCGAAAATGTATTCGATTAAATCCTCCAAAGAAGAAAAAAAGCGAGCCAAGGGGGTCTCAACATCTATAGTTAAAAATAAATTGAAACATGAAGATTATGTGAAATGTTTGGAAAGACAAGCTACAACCTTTGAAGAACAGTCAAGAATAGGGCAGCAATCACACATACTTTACACCCTTAAACAAAATAAAAAGTGTTTGTCACCCTTTGACGACAAACGTTACCTGCTAGAAGATGGAGTAAGTACCCTAGCTTACGGACATTATAAAATTCCAAGATAGTTTAAAAAAAAAAAAAAAAAAAAAAAAAAAAAAAATCTAAAATCTTTAGAAAAAAAAAAAAGAAGGAAGATATCAAAATCTTCCAAACAAATTTTTGGGAATCGATTGTGTGATCTACCTCCCCGTGGTGATTCCTGGGACCAGGAAGTTTTGACTCTAGGTCACTTCTAGCCAAAAGCTCACACCTTAAGGCAAAATTCATTTCAGTTGAGAGTTTATATCTTAGATTACTTTCAGTTGAAAATCCTACTTTTGGCGACTTTTAAAATTAAAAATTCTATTTTAACTCTAAATTCTATTTTTTGGTTTAAAAGAAAAAAATCTTAATACCTTTTTTAATGCATGAATCATTATTTCTAACATATATATTGAATGGGCCATTCTAGTTGAAAAAAAATCACAAAAAAATTTCTATGTTCCCTAATTAAAATTAATGAATGACCATTTTTAATTAAACCATTATTGACTTTTAAAATTCACCTGTAACATGTATATTGAATGGCCTACTCTAGTTTAAAAAAAAAATGTTTTCGAAAAATTTTCTAAGTCTCGCAATTAAAATTAATTAAATTTCTAATTTACTAAAATAAATCCGTTGAAACACACCTCGTACTCTTGTAGGAAATTCTCCGCGAAAAAAAAAATGGCTTTGAAAAATTTCTAAGTCTCGCAATTAAAATTAATTAACACTAATCCCCTTATCTTAGATGGTGGAGGAGGGCACTTCGGGAGGAGCTGAGCTACACTTTGGGAGGAGGAGGACACTTCGTGAGGAGGAGCTGAGCTGCACTTTGTGAGGAGGAGGAGGAGGAGGAGGAGGAGGAGGGCAGGTGCTGCACTTTGGGAGGTGGGCATGTGGGCAGGTGCTGCACCTTGCACCGTGCCCACAGCCCACCTCCTGGGGCCGGACTGTCATTTTCTCTCTACTAATAATTTATATGAGACACTCATTTATATAAAATTTAGGAATTTTGGTTATTGTAGCAATATTTTCATTGTTTACTTTTTGATATTTTCTACAATTTTACTTTTTGATATCAAAACAAATTAAAATTCTTAGAAACATATTTATATTTTGTTTTAAAACAATGTTTTGCATACATACTGTGTGTAATAAACTCACAGTTTGTTACAAGTTGTAAGTAAAATTGAAAATCGATAAAATCAGAAACGATAAAAAAAAAAAAAAAAATTCTCGTAAATGTATATAAAATGCAACTTTTTCACTTTAAACATTGCTATTAGCTTATTACACACAACTAGAAATGACACATTAACATAAAAGTTGTACAAACATTTATATTAGCAACCACAAACTATGCATTTACATATTTATGTGAGTAAATGATTCTGCTGCAAATGAAAATTCAAGTGTTTTTCTAAGAATGCTTCTTAAATTTTTACAATTGAGAAATATAGTGTGTTCAGCTTACTTCACTTGCAACAACTAAAATAAGCAATAATTGATGTCAACAATTTCATAATGTTGCTCTCAGACCGAAAATTATTTCTTGAAAATTCCAGGCTCAATCTTACTCGTAAGTACTTTGGAATTTCATTTGCAAATTTTAATATGCGCTGATTTTTTTGTACTTAAGTAATAACTTCAACTAAATTGCAATTGTTCCTGTATTAATCCGTTATTATTTTCAAAATATAATTATTTTTTTGTTTTTGTTTCAAAATTTATATAACATATTATTTTACGGGTGAAGGGACAACAAAAAAAAAAATTAAGATTCATGAAAAATAGATTTATATTGTATTTTAGATAATACCTAATAGTGGTCCACTGTACCCCGGTGGGTGGACCAGTGTACCCCGCTTCCAGGGTACACTGGTCCACTTTACAAGTGTATATATTTTTTTTTTTTTGAAAAATGTATTGAAAACTATGTTGTGAGAAAATTATGATGGATGTAAGAATGTTTAAGGAATATTCAAAAATATTTTCATACAGATCGGTCAGTTCGTTAAAGAGAAAAAAAATGTTAACTGAAAAAGTGGTCCACTGTGTACCGGTCTCCCCTATCTCATGCAGATTTCACACGATTTACATAAATTTTATCTTAAATTGAACATAACGCTCTGGACTACAATTTGAGCAAAAATTTTATAAATGTTTTAAGTATATAAACAGTAATTACTTTTTAATTATAAAAAATAGAAATCATAAAAAAGTTTCATACATTGAACCTTATAATTTTTTTTTATACTAAAAACATCTGTATAATTTTAGTTCATTTTCACAATTATATGCACATTTAGGTAAGGTAAAATGTTTGAAGCTCTATTTCAAACGGTTTTGGAAATATCACACGCGCAAGTTCAAAAAGCATCATTTTGAGAAAAAGCCGCACATTAAATTGCATTTCAAAAATATAAAACTCATAATAAAAGAAACAAAACTACTAATAATGTAACTTATTCAGTATTAAAAATAAAGTCTGATGTTTGTTTAAGTTGAAAAATATAAAATAGTTTGTAAAATGCTACAAAATGTAGGAAGCTGCGTGAACTTTTACGAGTCGCGAAATTCTGTCATTTGCTTTGCATTAAAAAAAAAAAAAAAAATAAATAGTAATGACTCTACACTCTCTAGTAGCACAAAAAATTCAAAATATCTTTATATGATAGTGAACTATGTTTAAAAATTTTTAGTTTGGATATAATATGACAGAAAAAAATTTCAAGGGGTAGGTTTCAAAAATATATTTTAAAAATTTTGCATTGAATAACATTTCACCGCACACAAGATATCTTATGCAGATTTTTCACGATTTACATAAATTTTATCTTAAATTGAACATAACGCTCTGGACTACAATTTGAGCTAAAATTTTATAAATGTTTAAGTATATAAACAGTAATTACTTTTTAATTATAAAAAATAGAAATCATAAAAAATTTTCATACATTGAACCTTATAATTTTTTTTATACTAAAAACAACTGTATAATTTTAGTTCATTTTCGCAATTATATGCACATTTAGGTAAGGTAAAATGTTTGAAGCTCTATTTCCAACGGTTTTGGAAATATCACACGCGCAAGTTCGAAAAGCCTCATTTTGAGAAAAAGCCGCACATTAAATTGCATTTCAAAAATATAAAACTCATAATAAAAGAAACAAAACTACTAATAATGTAACTTATTCAGTATTAAAAATAAAGTCTGATGTTTGTTTAAGTTGGAAAATATAAAATAGTTTGTAAAATGCTACAAAATGTAGGAAGCTGCGTGAACTTTTACGAGTCGTAAAATTCTGTCATTTGCTTTGCATTTAAAAAAAAAAAAAAATAGTAATGACTCTACACTCTCTAGTAGCACAAAAAATTCAAAATATCTTTATATGATAGTGAACTATGTTTAAAAATTTTCAGTTTGGATATACTATGACGGAAAAAAATTTCAAGGGGCAGGTTTCAAAAATATATTTTAAAAATTTTGCATTGAATAACATTTCACCGCACACAAGATATCTTATGCAGATTTTTCACGATTTACATAAATTTTATCTGAAATTGAACATAACACTCTGGACTACAATTTGAGCAAAAATTTTAGGTAATTTTCGGTTAGCCGGGCGCCAGTGATATATACACACACATATATATCTACACATATACATATATGTATGAATATATATATTTATGTATATATACTTATACAGTAGAGCACCACTAATCCGCAAACCTGTAATCCGCAAAGGCTTCTAATCCGCAATCAATTTATGAATGTAAACAAAGAAATTTAATTCTTGAAAAATGCTTCAATGGTGACAAAATTTTGAATTTTGAAATTTTTTTTCACCAATTTTAACATTTTTCTTATCTTATATATAGTATTATATATCATATAACATTCTCCTTTATAGTTTTAAATGAAAGCACATTTAATTAGTATATTATTTTATATATTTATTTCTTCATACAATACTTGTAAAATACAATTTGAGCTTCTGTGATTTTTTTTTAATGATAAAAAATCCTTACTTAGACAATATATTTTATAATTTATTTATTTTTTCATTAAATCGTAATTATAAAATTGAAAAACACATAAAAAAATACATATATATTGCTTTTGAACTCTTACTTAAAGATAAAATTCAACACTATAAACCAAATGTCTTAAAACAGACAACAATTGATGCCATATTTAAGAAATTTAAAAAATAATAAATTATTTTTTACATAGTTATTACTTTATCTATAGATTAAAATGTGTAATTTATTTATTTTTTAGTATTAGCAATCTAAATATGTCCAAAATATGAATTTTAAAAAATGTAAACAAAGATTAAATAGACATGGCCTGTAATCCGCACAATACTTGGAACCAAGCTTTGCGGATTAGTGGCTTTCTACTGTATATTTATATACATATATCACTGGCGCCCGGCTAACCGAAAAGTATCAAATTTTATAAATGTTTAAGTATATAAACAGTAATTACTGTTTTAATTATAAAAAATAGAAATCATAAAAATTTTTCATACATTCAACCATATATATATTTTTTTTAATACTAAAAACATTTGTATAATTCTAGCTTATTTTCACAATTATATATATGCACATTTAGGTAGGATAAAAAATTTGAAGCTCTAATTCAAACAGTTTGGAAATATCACACGCACAAGTTCAAAAAACATCATTGAGAAAAAGCTGCACATTAAATTGCATTTCAAAAATATAAAACTCGTAATATAAGAAACAAAACTAATAATAATATAACTTATTCGGTATTAAAAAGTCTGTTTGTTTAAGTTGAAAAATATAAAATAGTAGTTTGTAAAATGTTACAAAATGTAGGAAGCTACATAAACTTTTATGATTCGCGAAAAATGTGAAATTCAGTCATTTGCTTTGCATTAAAAAAAAAAAAAAAAATAGTAATGATTCATAGTAGCACAAAAACTTCAAGGTATCTTTATATGATAGTGAACTATGTTTAAAAAAATTTAGTTTGGATATAATATGACAGAAAAAAAATTTAAGGGTTAGGTTTCAAAAATATATTTTAAATATTTTGCGTCGAATAACATTTCACCGCACACAAGATATCTTATGCAGATTTCACACGATTTACATAAATTTTATCTTAAATTGAACATTCTGGACAACAATTTGAGCTAAAATTTTATAAATGTTTAAGTATATAAACAGTAATTACTTTTTAATTATAAAAAATAGAAATCATGAAAAATTTTCATACATTCAACCTTATAATTTTTTTTTATACTAAAAACATCTGTATAATTCAAGTTCATGTTTACAATTATGTGCACATTTAGGTAGGGTAAAACTTTTGGAGCTCTACTTCATACGGTTTTGGAAATATCACACGTGCAAGTTCAAAGAACGGCATTTTGAGAAAAAGCATCGGAACAGATGTGTTACACTGACGCTAAAATGTAAACAAAAGATTGGCGACTGTTTGGTTGGGGCGATTTCCAAGACTGCGCCAAGCTACTATTTTCCGTTGCCATTTTGGAAACATAAAAAACAGAACATTTATAAATAAACCAAAAATACATTTTTTACAACATAAATTTAATGGAAAATGTTAATTACGTCATTTCAATCTTTTAAAGTGCACTACTATATTACAGTACTATATTAAAAATAAAATTAGATTCTAGTTAAAATTGATAAATAGTTTGTAAAATGCAAAAAATTTATGGGGAAGAAAAAAAAAAAAAAAAAAAAAAAAAAAAGGTAAAATGCAGGTATTTCTTGATTAATGTGGTCAATTAATCTTTGCAGTGTTCCCACACTAATAAAAAACACATTCAATAGGGAAAAGTATAGATACACAGCCAATTTTCTTAAAAACATCCACACTAATCGAAATTTTCTAAACACTAATTGAGAAAGCGTCTGAATTTTTTTTTTTTTTGCACCAACTGAAATCGCACTAATTGAGGAATACATATAGTAAAAACATACCACTTACATGTGCAAAATAATTTAATCAAAAAAAAAAAAAAAAAAAAAAAAAAAAAAATTAAAATTTTCGGTACTTTTCGGTTAGCCGGGCGCCAGTGATATATGTACATATATAAATACATATGTATATACATATACACATATCTATGTATACATATACATACATACACATATATATACATATATGTATGTATATATATACATATATATGTATATACATAGGTATTTATATATGTACATATATCACTGGCGCCCGGCTAACCGAAAAGTACCAAATTTTCTTTCACAGTCTGCAAAGCAAATTATTTATGTCATCATAACCAATTTGGTTTACATAATTTTATCATATATTTCACATTAAAATTTTCCACTTTCATATAATAGGGGAGATCGGTACACAGTGGACAACTTTTTCAGTAAATTTTTTTTTTCTCTTTAACAGACTGACCGATCTGTATGAAAATATTTTTGAATAATCCTTAAACCTTCTTACATCCATCAAAATTTTCTCACAACATAGTTTTCAATACATTTTTCAAAAAAAAAAAAAAAAAAAAAAAATTATATACACTTGTAAAGTAGACCAATGTACCCCGGAAGCGGGGTACAGTGGACCACTATTAGGTATTATCTAAAATACAATATAAATATTTTTCATGATCTAATTCTTTTTTGTTGCCCATTCACCCGCAAAATAACATAGTAATATAAATTTTGAGACAAAAAAAAAAAATTATTATATTTTAAAAATAACAACAGATTTATACAGGAACAATTGCAATTTAGTTGAAGTTATTACTTTAGTACAAAAAAATCAGCTCACATTAAAATTTGCAAATGAAATTCCAAAGTACTTATGAGTAAGATTGAGCCTGGAATTTTCAAGAAATAATTTTGGGTCTGAGAGCAACATTATGAAATCATTGACATCAACAGCAGATTCGTCGGAACAGATGTGTTACACTCACGCTAAAATGTAAACAAAAGATTGGCGACTGTTTGGTTGGCGCGATTTCCAAGACTGCGCCAAACGAATAACTTAATACAATGGCTAGGTTGCCATTAAAGGAAAAAATCCCCTAAATTTGGCGACTTTTTTCTTTTTTTTAACCGATTAATTTTTTTTTTTTTTAGCGTGAGTGTAAAGCATCTAAGCCGTTATTTTTATTTATTTACTTTATTTTACAGTTAAATCTACTTTAAAACAATCTTTCTTTATAGAAAATAAGCAATTATTAAATATTTTGAACATTCTGCATTAGAGGAGTACAGTGGATTGTGGACCACTGTGCCCCAGGAGTGAGTCGTCCACTGTACCCATGTTGAAGTTCAATAAATAATCATATTAATATTGTTTATAGCTTTCTTTTAAACATATTAACTTTAAAGTAAAATAAAAACAAGTATCTTAGCTTTGCAAAAAAGCTGTTTTATTTTATTTATCTACAACCTTTAATTACTAAAAAAATAAAAATATGATGATGAAAAATTTTACTTTTAGAAGCTCAAAACAACAAAGCAGGATAAAATAGTTCAATTTGAGCTAAACATATTTTTGAAAGCTATAAATAATCATTGCAGTGTTGTTGTCTATTAGGATAGAAGAGAAGCTTAAAAAAAATTTAAATAAATAAAATATTAGGGGGTGGTCCACTGTGTCCATAGGTCCAGTGTGTACCGGTCTGCGGTCTCCCCTAACCCCTTCCTCTTCTTGTTTCATTTTTTCTAATTTTGCAGTATTAAGTGATGTAAACTGGACAGTTATAGACACATACATATTAATTTTGTGTTTTTTACAAAAACCTAAGACTACGTTCCACGATTTTAAACCACGTTTTTCTGATACATGGCATCAGGGAGATAGAGATCTTATTTCTATCTCCATGCATGGCATATTTGAAGTGGAACTGAAAATCTTTAGGCTTACTTACGCAAGATACTGTCGATAATTTTTTTCAAGACAAACTTTATATTTGAGAGAAAGATTAAGACATTGTGTACAACAGAAAAATCAAGAATAATCACTTGTGCACTTACCTTGATTGTTTCACGAAAGATAGTTGTTTTGGAAAGAAGGGTGTTGTTGATGCTAGCTAGATACATGAACGAGGAAGACGCCATTAAATTGAGATCGTTGCGTTGCCACTTGCCGATTATGATTATTTCGTCTTGACGGAAGCGGAAGGACGCATGCGCAATAAGCATTAAGTTACAGCTGTTTTCTATGTAAAATTACTAAGAACGAATGATTACAGATGTTTTTCTAGTAATTGGTACAATATCTGTAATGATACTAAGTATATTTTAGTAAAATTGCATACTTTTTTTTACAGTGTGGAGAAAAAAAAAATGTTGATTTTACAGTATAATACTGGCATCACAGCTGCCAGTATTATGCAGTAAAATTAACAGTAATACGCATAATACACTGCCGCGCATGCACGGTAGTGTATTACTTAAGTTGAACATTTTCATTATCTTTGAACATCATCTTGCAACTTCTTCAACACCCACCATACAGCTTTGACTTAGCCCCAAGTGATTTTCACCGGTAGTCCACTAAAAAAACCATCTTGGATGATCCATGCAAGATGATGTTCACAGATGATGAAAAGGTTCAACTTGAAGTCCTAATGTGGCTGAGACAGTAACCCAAAGAATGTTATGCAGCTGGTGTTGGGGAACTGATAAAACGGTGACATAAGTGCATAAATATCGGTGGAGAATATGTTGAGAAATAAAAATAGTTTTGAAGTTAATATCATTGTAAGTTATTATTTAATTATCGTTTGTGACTTACTTAATGACTTTCCCTCGTATTTACATTGACAATATTTGATAAAGAAAATGTAATTAATTTCCATATTCCCGCAAGACATTCTAATTCTGAATTGAAATATTTATTATTTGAATCTCTTTGCTAAAGGTATGACATAAAGATATCAATCTAAAGATTAATAATCAAAGAGAAAGTTACTTGAAAATATTAAATTCCTAAGCTTTTTCTCTTTTTCCTTTTAATAATAGTAAATAGTGTGACGAATTCATTAAATCTCTCACAGTCTGCAAATTAGGTAGAATAATCAAGTATAGAAGTTCCCATGTGTGGGAAAATTTCTCTCACATCTTTCTGCTAAGTTTCAAGAATGTCGCCGACTACAAAGGCAAAGATAAGCTCCTACACTGTAAAAATTTTTTTGTCAAATTAACGGGAAAAAACTGTCAATTTTGGAGCCAGTTTAAAACCGTTTAATTTACAGGAAATATCTGTAATTTTTTACGTGAAGTGACTGTTTTTTTTACAGTTTCATACTGTTATATTTACAGAGATAAACTGTTAATTTAACAGAAATATTTTGTGGTTTTTACAGAGAAAACCTGTAAATTTTACAAGAAAAATCTGTAAATTTTACGAAAAAAATCTGTACATTTTACGAAAAATTTTTGTAAATTTTACGGAAAAAAATCTGTAAATTTTAACAAACTTCCTGTGTTTTTAACAGTTAAATGCTGTTATATTTACAGAGATAAACTGTTATTTTAACAGAAATATTCTGTGATTTTTACAGAAAAAACCTGTAAATTTTACGAGAAATATCTGTTTTTTTAAGTTAAATGCTGTTGTATTTACAGAGATAATCTGTTATTTTAACAGAAATATTCTGTGATTTTTACAGAGAAAGCTTGTAAATTTTACGAGAAATATCTGTAATTTGTAACAAACTTTCTGTTTTTTTAACAGTTAAATGTCGTTGCATTTACAGAGATAAACTGTTATTTTAACAGAAATATTTTGCGATTTTTGCAGATAAAACATGTAAATCTTATGAGAAAAATCTGTACTCTCTGCAGAAATCTCCTGTTTTTTAAGACAAATACAGGACGCTCTAAAATGATTGAAACATGCTTTAATGTTTTATCTGTGGGAGATTCGTAGGCAATGTAAATTACAAAATTGTTCAGAATAAGTTAGAATACAAAATTATTTTGATGAAATGGTTTTGCCATTAATTTCAAAAAGTTACATTTGAAATTTTTATCTGATGCCTGGGTCTTACAAGTTATATTTAGGAAAGTATTATTCCTGTTCTGACAAATACAACAGTCAAAATTGCATTATTCTATGACCAAAACACACAGAGTTACACTTTAGAGTTTATGAAATTTCAGAAGTTTCTGCCTCTAAACACACAGACAAATGATTTTTAGTGCCAGAAAACTCTGAAATTTCATATAATTCCAACGTAGTGTACTTTGATTACAGAAGAATGGAATTATTACTGTTGTACCCGTCAGAGCAAAGAGAAAATATTTCTAAATATAACTTACATGAACCAGGAGCCCTATAAAAATTTAAAGAGTCACTTTTTCAGAACTAATTCATCAATATAATCACAATTCCTACTTTATTTTGAACACTTTTGCAATTTACTTTGCATACATATCTCCAACAGGTAAAAAATTAAAGCATGTTTCAATCATTTTGGAACATCCTGTATGCTTATTTATAAACAAATGTGCTAGCTTTTGCATAAAAAGGTGAACGTTTTGCTAAAAAAATAATTTGGTGAAAACTGCAATATATTTAAAAGCAACATTTGTGAATTTATCACTCAAGGTTGGTGAGGCATCCCCTTCTAATAAATAAAGTACAAAAAATTTTCAAAATATAGCAAGTATATCTTTTACATACTCACATTGACAATTTTTGATAAAGTATTGAACACACTCACCAGTCTTTGAATTTGAGTAACTATTTCCAAATAGTAATTCTGCAACTTAATAAAGCAGAAATTACTACTTGAAATAGTGGTATAAAAATTCAAGGACATTGTGGAGCACACTCTTATTCCAAAACAAGAATTCTTGTTTCCTGACAAGAGAACATAATTTTAAAAAAGAGAAATTCTCATTTCCTGATGTAAATGCAAATGTGTGAAAATCACTTTATAGATGATTTCTTGGAAATTAGATTAGCTATAGCCTGTAAATGAAAATAAGAATAGCTACAGGGTATATATATATATATCAGGGGTGATTGTGGGTTCATGAAAAAATACCTGAAATTTTAGCGAGAAAACGTTTTTGTATGGAGAGAGGGAGGGGGGGGGGGAATATAAAATTTATTACATGGAGGTCAAATTATAAATTTCAATTATGTTTAGAAATCATATGAAATTTATATTTTAGTCTTATTGTATGAATTTAACTATCAGAAAAAAACAGAACTACGGTACTGTAAATGATGAAAAAAAAAAAAACGAATTTGGGTACATAACCCACAATCACTCCTGATATATATATGTAAAAAAAAAAAAAAAAGATTAAACTGGAAGATTAAACATTAAAAAATCTCTACCTATATTTGAGTTTTTAGCTGATGTCCTACTATATACACTATACTCGTACCTGCCAACTAAGGATTTTTTGGCACCAGTAATTTTGAAGAATCTTCACCTTATTTAATTGTAAAAATTTGTAATTACATAAGATGAAGATTACTCTTCAAAATTACTGGTGCTAAAAACTAGGCAGGAGCTGGCAGTTATCACTACATTATGAAAAAACACCATGCATTAAAATTAAATTTTATTTATTTTTAAACTGAAGCTACATCTAATAATCATGTTTTATAATTTTAAAATACATAAGAACAAACAAATTAAACTACGACATTTATTATCAAATAAATAAAATACATAAAAATCATCTATCATTTCACAATCTGTGTGAAACACAATCATTACACAAATTAAGAAGTCTCAAGTTTATGCATTATTTTTCCTTCACATCTGGAATCATCTTCAAACATTGGTTGAGATTTATTCCATAAAAAGTATCTGTAAAATAAATATATTTCAGTGGATTAAAATAAAATAAAAGATTTTTGTCTTTTTTTTACACATGGATAAAGCAACACATTTTAGCAGAGAAATAGTCATAGTATAGATATCACAATTTACAAATTTCATTTCTGAATGCTTTAAAATCAAAATTCATAAATATACATGAAAATGCCAAAAATTTCCAATATTTTTAAAATCGCCAACTTGCTGCTGATTATAAATATTTTTTGACTGAATATAACCTAGAAACTGAAACATATTATGGTACTTTTCGGTTAGCCGGGCGCCAGTGATATATGTACATATATAAATATATATGTATATATATTCATACATATATGTGTATATAATATGTATGTACATATATGTGTATGTGCAGATATATGTGTATATATATATATTTGTGTAGATATATGTGTATATATATATATTTGTGTATATATACATGTATATATATCATTGGCGCCCGGCTAACCGAAAAGTACCCATATTATTAACATGAAAACTTATTCTAAATGCTTTTCTGTTTTTATTATTATTAAAAAAAAAAAAAAAAAAGTTACAGCAAAATTGAAAATCAACTAATTGAAAACAGAAACAATTTTTTAACAACTTGAATTTTTACACCCATCAAAACACAAAATATAGGATTCTGTCTAAAGTTAAAAAAAAGTTTCATTGTTCAAACAATAAAAATTTAATTAAGTTTGTGTGTTCTTTCATTCTCTAAATTACTGCACAGTTTAAACTGAACTAAACCAATTTTATAGGTAAACTAAATTTTATAGGTATAGAACTAAATTTTATAGGTAAAAATTTTTGGTCTTTATCACATTCGTTACTGCCATGAAATGAAGGAATTCAATTGATTAATCTTTTTGACTGTGAATTTATTTTTGATTAGAAATAGCTGCAAGACTTTTTTTATTCTATTGGTAGAACTTTTTTCAAAAAAAAAAAAAAAAAAAAAAATTATGACACTTCTACGATAATTTCAAGAGAAATCTACCACAAAGAATTTTTTTGTAAATAGTAGTACTAAAACAAATATAAATATATTCGGTAGAAGAAGATATTCGATAGCCCTGCTATCGGTCCACGGGACATAAATGTCCTGTCGTAGTCAAATACAAGAATATTTTACCCATTATAATCTGCTTCTGTTTAAATTATCAGATAGAAATTGACAATTTTCACCACCATTTTTTTTAATTCCTTGATTTTCAATAACTTTCACCAACTCTCTGCTGATCACTGATCAGCAGCATTGCACACAAAGTCCACGTGAATGTACTAGAGGTTTGTATGAGCCGAAATTTTCAGACCCAGATCCAGCCCGGTCAAGAGAAAGCTATTCTGAACCGATGTAAAAGCTAAAAGTTCAGTCCCATCCTGAGCGGATCAGACCCGAGCAGATTCGATGCCTACAAAAATTTCGAATATTTATTAGCCAGTTTTGTCCTACAATTAAAATTCTTAAACAGAATATTGCACACATATTTAAAGTACATTTCTTCCATGTACATTCTTAAAGGTACTTTCTTACGTACAACATTTTTCAGTGTATGTCCGCAAGCCATGCTATACGTGATTACAATATTAATGATCACATAAGACAATTCCATTCAAATGAAAACTTATTAAAATGAAATTGTTTAGAAGGAAAGAAAAGAATGATTAAAAAAAGCATAATTTTGAAGCTCAATGAAGGTAAAAAAGTAGATTTTTAAAAAAAATTCGTTAATTTATTAAATAAGTTTCTTAGTCAGTTTTATTTTAACAGCAGCATTAAAAGTTTAGTTAGCATTAGAAGTTTGGTTGGAAAAAATGGTTGGAATGAATCTCAACTATAATACTCCAACCATTGAATATGATTTACCTAGTTGAAAAAAAAAAAAAATATATATATATATATATATATAATAAAACTTTCCTCTGTTCATAACCTTCTTAGATTCCGTTTCCAAATTCACCAAAAAAGAAAAAAAAATAGAGAAAGAGAAAACACCACATATTTTTAATAGCCACATTGCCGCAGAGAGATTGTCACAAGTAAATTTTGAAATAAAGGTTGTCTACATATTGAAAATTTGGCCAAAATTAAATTTGCAAATGGTAACATCCCCTTCTAATATCATATTAGAATTTTTTTAATCAAAGCAGCCCGGAAAAAAGTATGTTGTGCTCCTTTTTCTTAAATATCAATAGAGTTATAAAACAAAATGTGTTAGGAGTTTATCCATAAATTTAGAAAAACAAAACTATCTTACAAAGAGATGTATCGGGAAAATTCAATTAGTTACCAGAAAAAGTATACAGATTTTTTAGTATAAAACAAACTCACTTTATACATAAGAAAATACCATAATTGTTTTTCTGGTTAGTCTCTGACATTTTCTTTTCTGTGTATGCTTTGATAACAAGAGGCCATCGAAAAAGTTTAGGCCATCAGAAAGTAAAAATTATCTATATCCTTAAAAGCAATGATTGGAATGATGAACACTGATACCACATGTTTTTACAATTATGGTTCGTTTTCTGTGAAAATTTATGGCTATCATAATGCATAATCTTTTGAATATGATTTTATTAACATTTTTCTTAATTAAAAAAAAAAGTTGAATTGAAAAAAAAAAATGCTTGAAAAACTTTTGTGTCGCATTAAAAAATAAGCCTGGTGGTTTTTGAGAAGATAATAAATAAAAGTATGTCACATGAATTAACATTAGCATCCTCAAACTTTTAACTCATATAACTCCACGCAGCTTTAAGAAAAAGTATAGAATTGGTTCCTTTTCACGGGCTACCTTGACTTAAGGAACTAAAAAATTGTGTTAAGGCTGCTCGTCAGTAAACTTCCCGATTCCCCTATCAATCTTGTCGAGGGAAACTGCTTAGACAGCAAAATATTTCTCTGATCTAACCGCCTTCATGTGGGGTCGTCTATCTTGGGAACATTACCCCTGTGAACATTTAGGATATCAGTAAGACCGTCCAAAAGAAAACCTTGTCCAATCACATAAAAACTGAATGCTATGACGTAAACTAAAACTTCTTTGATTGGTGAACGGAGAGACTTTTGTTCGAGCAAAGGGACCAGAAAAGAATCGAGGGGAAGCAGTGAGAGTTTTGGCAGGAGAAGAGTGTTAGTGAAAAAACACTCGTCTCGGAACGGATCCCCATCCTAGTGGGAGAGAAAAGGTTTTGCTGACACATTTTTGAAGAGAGAGGACGATCTCTCTGAAGAACGGAAAAGCCGTAGATTGAACTTTTCGTGAAGAGTGAAAGAGAAATCTTATTAGATTTTGAGATTACGCATTACTGTACGAGACTGGACTTTTCATTGATTTGTTATTAATTATAAGTGGAACGAACTCAGAAAAATAAATTTGTTGTGAAGAATTGTAACTTTAAGAAATTCGAAATCGACTTTTAAATAAAACTCGCTTCGAAATAACACATTGAAGTTGATCCATACTAAAAGGTTACACGCTACCCCTTTTTAAAACACAACATCATGGATTCATCACAATAGAAACAATAAGCAGCATCGGAATTTTAAAAACACCTTCTTAAGAATAAATGAAAAAAAAGAAAAATTCTCAAAAATGTTAATATTAACTTAGTCAAATCTTAAATTTAAAGAAATGATAATTTTATATTTATACTAAGTTTATGAGTTTAAAAAAAAGTAAAACACAAACACATATTGATTTATCAATTGACTAAATTCAAAAACTTCTTCTTTTATTGTCAAATTTGGAATTTTGAATTGATTTTAGACAGTCCAAAAAGGATCGTCATGAGAAAAAAAAAAAAAAAAAAAAAAAAAAAAAAAAAAAAAAACGAATATGAATCAATATTTAATACTCATTTATCAAAAATTAAAAAATCTATTCGATTTCAAATCTTTTCTGTAGTCCAAACAGCCATTTTATGAGTTTATATTTAAAAATCAGTTTGTGAATGTGTCAGAAAATTTTGTGCTATTGAGCAAGGAAAAGTTTTTTTTGAGAACAGCCTTAAATAAAGATATAGTTTGTTAGTTCATTTCTTAACTAAAACAAATCTTAAAGTCAAATCTTAAATTTAAAGAAATGATAATTTTATATTTATACTAAGTTTAGGAGTTTAAAAAAAAGTAAAACACAAACACATATTGATTTATCAATTGACTAAATGCTAAAAACATCTTCTTTTATGTATAATGTCAAAGTTGTTTCTGTAGTCCAACCAGCCAGTTTCATGAATTTATATTTAAAAATTAGTTTGTGAATGTGTCAGAAAATTTTGTGTTGTTGAGCAAGAAAAAGTTTTTTTGAGCACAGCCTTAAGGCTGATCGTCACTCATTTTTAAAATCCTGTTTCGCTCAGATAGCAGATCAGTGCTTACCCCCCCCCCCCCGTGCTGTCAAAGAGGCGTTACCGTTAAATGCCCTGAAGTACAACAACCTGTATCCGCAGTCTGTTGACAGAATTTTTGACTCTGTGGTCAGGAGAAAGTGACCGCAGCTCTCTCCCCCTTTAGAGGAAGGTGATCTATTTTCGTTATTAGGGTGAGAAGGATTTTGCAGAGAATTTTGAACTCTGAGTATTGTTATGTGTGCAACTTGGACTTTCAACAGGCAGTTTGAAACATTCAGAATAATTTCGACTTTTATACCGGCATAAATTTATTAAATACCAGCTCTTTAGCAAATACATGATGAAATAAAATTTGGCAATAAAAAATGATTCGCTGTAGTTTTTCTGGCTAAAATTATTTAGATGTACTTCTTGCTAAAAGGCGTAAAATAAAAACATTATAAACAGTAAAATAAGTTTCATTAGACTGTTGACATGTTTCATGATTTAGATTACTCTATATTATCTTTATTGTATGTTAACCTTTATCTTCAAATTTTAAAATACATATACATTAAACCAAATTGTTTCTGAACATTTTCCAAATTTTATTAGATAATGTGCAATATTTTTTTAATTTTTCTTTTAGATTGCGTAAAGCAACATTAATTTACTACTTAAAAACCAATACACATTTGATTGTATAATTACTGCATTGTGTATTTTAAACAAACAAACACAAAGTACTGTTATAGATAAAAATGATTAGACATCATCATGTAAATGAAATGGAGGGAGAGTGAAGATTTATTAAGTCTGTGAGTTGCATATTCTTTTTTCAATATAAGATATCTAAACATGTTCCATAAATTTATTAAATACGTTAAAATTCGATATTTTCATGGGATTTTGTGCCCATTTTATAAACGATAATATACAGCCATTAGTATTTGGCATTGGATAAAACAATGAAAATCTTTTGTGAAATTGTGAATGTAGTAACTTCCGCTCTTAAAAAAAAGAATCAAAAAACAAAAAAAGGGAAAAGACGTCAAAGAATTTTAACAAAATATCTTTGATTATTGAAATTATTTCATGCATTGGCATTTATTTTAGCATTTTCATAATGAAATTAAACTAGAGTGCAAAATGAATATAAATTATACCAAAAATACTCCAAGTGGTGTTTTCTAATAGAGCTTTATTTAGCAAAAACATAGTATGAGATTTACAATAATGCAATAATGCGGCCATTACTACAATATTTAAAATTTATTATTCTTTTTTAGTTTTGATCATCTGTCAATAAAATTAACACTAATAAAAAAGGTACTTACGTATTATCCGTTCCAGGAGATTGATCGCCAAAAATGGTTGCCCAGTACCAATCTTGTTTATCGTTGCCAATCATGTTTTCAAACGCAGTAATTTAACATTATCAAATAACATTATTAAAAATGGTAATTAATACGAAATAAATAAAATGTAATATGTTTGTTAAATTTATAACATTGTTAAAAATAGTAAATAACATTATTTTAGTAAAATTAATAAATGGTAAATAGCATAGTAAATTAGAAAGAATAATATTATAGATTATTCCCAGGCATGTACCATGTATCAAGAAAAAATATATATAAGGGTTACTATAATTAGTAATATTGGCTCCATGCCTGGCGCAGTTGGCTTAAAACTGGCACGGATAATACATAAGTACCATATTTCCGAAGCGCAATACATAATACTAATTTTTAGTTATTTCTGCCATTGTCATCTACAATTAAAGGATACAATATTCAATATAAATACATTATATAGATATGCAGCAGTATATATATATATAATTCACCAAAAAAAAAAAAATACTATAGTATAATACTATTAATATATGTACATATGAGAAAAAGAAAATCATTAAATAAAAATTAGTAAATTAGTGTTGCGCAAGACCCCCCCTCTTTCTCCCACCAAAAATATCCATAACAATATTAACTGAAAGAGAAAAATAATATATTTGGCGTTGCATATTCAAATTTTTCATTTTCAAAATTATACAATTGTAAATATAGACACAAAAACAACATATAAGAAACTGCTACAATTTCTATATTATATCTGTATGTATATATATATTAGTTACATTCTGAATATAAATAATATCTGAATTTTCCTTTTTTTATACAGGACATATAAAGAGCAGTATTTATGTAAATTGAAACTTAGCAACTAAACAAGATTTTAAAAATCATTAATTATTCCAAATTTACCATAGTAGAGTTTTTCCATTCATTAGGAAGACTCATAGTTATCTCCCACACATTTTAGTAAATTATTATTATTATTATTATTATTATTTGTTTTGATCATATTTCAATAAAACTAACACTATTAAACATATTCAAAATTACGAATTCTTCCACTGTCATCTTTACAATTATACAATATACAATATATAGATACAATATATATGCAGCATAATATTATTAAAAAATTCAGAAAAAAATGCATGGGTAATTAAAGCAGGGTATCTCTCTGGATTTCATGGCCTTATTTACGGATAAGGAAAATTCTCATAATTTTCTCGTAGAAGATTTTCCTGAAAGATTACATAAAAATCAAACCGATTAATTTAATGAGATATGGGGTAAAAAAAAAAGTTCTGAGACCTTTTTTTATTCTCCCCCGTTATACAACAATACATAGCTAACGAAATCCATTTTTATTTATTTATTCTTTTATTTTTTAAAGTTTTTCATCTGTTATTAAAACATTTTTTGAAACAAAATCCATCTAGATATATCAAAAAATATACTGGATACTTTTAAAGATTGCATATAGGTAAAAATAATTTCTAAAAAATAAATTAGTAAACGGTTAATTTATAACCTACTTTCTAATAAAATTAGGTCATTTTCTAAAAATAGTCATACAATTTTTTAATACTGCAACATTTTTTTTTTTTTTAAATTAAGAAAAGAAACTTTATGAAAACCACTGAAAAATGCAAGCAATATAATGTACAAATAAATAATAGATTACTAGTAAAAATAAATCATAGATAACGATAAGTAGCTATACATTACGATTTTACTCAAAATTAATTTGATTAGTTTTCTTTCAAAATATTTTACAAATCAGCATTCTTTTATATATATATATCTTCTTTTATATATATATATATTCTTTTATATATATTTTATATTATATATTTATATATATATATATCAATATCAGCATTCTTTTTTCTATGTACATATACAAAACGCAGAACGATGAATGATCATACGAAATGTTTTTGAAAAGGCGGCTTTTTATATAGTACACTCACATTTCGTTAAAACATGTTGTTTTATTAATAATTGCGATTAAATAAAAATTAGTGAAAAACACAATCTCGAAGATTGCGTAGGAAAGCTTCGTACGAGTGCACTGGTATTATAATAATAAAATAGAACAAAAATCATAATGAAAGAGTTTCGTAAATAATTCAGTAATCAGCTTGAATTTGCAATACGGAATCGCATAGGAGAAAAGAAAAATCCGTTATAGAGAGGTACCCTTTTTATCATGTACGTCGTCTACTATAAATGTATTATACTCCTTTTTTTCATGAATTAATATATTCTTTTCGCACGGATCAACACATTTTTTCCGTTAGACAGGATTCCATCATGGACAGGTTCCTTTTTATAAGTTTTACTACACTTTAATTTTTTGCCTAGAAATATATGTCATATTCTTCAAAAAAAAATTTTCAATTGTAGAATAATGTCAATATAAAAATATCTGCCTATTTTTTGCAAAAATTATTGAAGCAGGCCAAATTTTACGGATTTTTATACAGGGCAGGCCGGGCCAACGATACCATTCAAAATTGTATTTCGCATTATGCTCAAGTAATAGTCATTTGCCAAATACAAATATACAATTTTCAAATAGTATATAGCATAGTAATAACGCTTGACGGCAGTGTTTCAAGAAACTGTAAAATGAATTTATTTCATGATTGCATTATTAGTAACGAAGAGACTATATATAATTATTTTGACACAGGTGAAAAATTTTAATTCATCTTTAAATTAAAAAAAAAATGTGAAAAAACATACAGAGGCTAGAATTAAAATTTGTGCTTAAAAAAATGTGATAAAAATTAACATAATAATAAAAATAATTAATTTTTATGTTGATGATACCATTTGATGTATTATTTCAAGTATAACTCGTCTACCTTATATAAATTCTAAAAGTGAATGTAATTATGTAAAACAGTAACAAATTATGTAACAAATGTTACAAATTATGTAAAACTAACTATAATGCAAACAATATAACAAAATGTTAAACATATATTTGAAAATTATTGAAATAAACTACATAAAGATTTAAAATAATCAAATTAAAAACATGGAAATAAACTGTGCTTATGAAAAACAGAATTCTGGATAAGAAATACACTATACTAGCTTGAAAATGTCTTTTCTTTACCCCCTAATACTAACCCCTAAAACATCTCCCCTACCTAAGTCATTACTCAAATCGAACAAAGAGAGCGGGAAATCCTTTCATATCGAGTGATAGATTGCCTAGCTGGGGAAAAGCACCGAGCTGATCAAAATATAAATATATATTTTATTTTAATCATAGCTACTTCCCTAATAAATTAAAATAAAATATTTTTATATCTATGTATAAATCAGAAACACTAGTTTTTTCCACGTTTTTTTAAATTTTCAAACAACCTATTAGAACTGCCAGAAATTCCAATTTACTGAGGCATAGTAATTATTTTGATCATACTCAGATTATTTCACATGAAATCAAATATTTAAAATTATTTTTAATGAAAAATGAAAACTGGGGTAAAGAACGACAAGTTTTAAGAATTGTATGCAAAAAACAAAATTTAAAAAACTCCATTTTTTCATGAGATATCCTTAGAAAAGTGAGGAAACTTATCCCCATTGGATTAACATGGAGAACGGAAAAGGGAAATTTAACTGACGAGCACCCTTAAAGAATGATATAGTTTGTTCATTTCTTAACTAAAACAAACAAACTAAATTATTCTTATTTTAATTATAAATTTTTTAAATAGTTATTTTAATTTTATGCTAAAGTTTATACCAAAATTAGACACACGCACGCAAACACAAACACATATAACATAAAAGGTTTATCAATTGCATATACAGATGCATGTTATGATAGAAATGTATTTGGATGCTAAATGAATATGGTACATGTGTGGGATATAATATCTGTAGGATATACATGCAATATAATGATATGCATACTATACATACATATAATTACTTTTAATTAAATATATGTTATCCATTACGTCAAACAAATTTTGTGGGCTTTTGATCCCTCCTTTTTCCTATGTTATAGATTGTCACACTATAGCGAGATACCTTCTCCTCTGTTATGGCGTCATATTTTTAAAACTGTCACTATAAAACATTTTATGTTAAACAAACAAAAAAATTGTTTCGTATATAGGGGAAGGTGGCCTAAAATGATCCTAACGGGCAAAACAATCCACATATGTTTTCTTCCAGACAGGCCACGCTATCTACAGGGTAACACATAAAGTTTTGATAAGTAAAGAAAACGCAATGGCGGTATTCAAGCGATCGCAGTATTACGTGTCTGAATAGAATTCTTTGAAAAATTCGTTTTTATAACATCTTTCATAAGGTAGGCACTAACTTTTGCATTTATTTAGATTACAGTCTTTCATGTGTAAAGAATTGAGTCTCTTCACCCAGGTGCAGTGTGTGTCATCCTAGTCTTTCCTGTGAGAACGTTTAGAAGGAAACTTTTCTTGCATACCTTCCCACGCTAGCGTAGCTTTGAAGAAAGGCAAAACGCCGAATATCTTTTGTACTACGAGCGAAACGTTCGGACATTGATGCATCGGAAAAGGGTTACCCAAGTAGGGGCCAAATGCTTTGATCTATGCCGGAGCTGGGGCAGAGATAGCACCTGTAGAGGGAGACGAACTCTGCACACGAATTTATGTCTGCACACGATTCTATGCCCTTTGTCATAGAATATCCAATAACGGACTTGTTATAAATGGGAATGACGTATCCCAAAGTTGCTTAGAGGCTGAGGAGTTTCAAGATGCTCCGCCTCGACCAAAACCCCGTCCCTAGTGAAAAATCCCCTGTGAGAGATTAACAGTTAGAGAGATCAGTTTTAGAAAAGATCTCAACAAGAGAAGTTGCTCTCTAGGTGAGAGGGTAAGAAACATCTGTTTCGGTCTTAGCGTAGAGACGCTAGAGAGGTCGATCCTCTGTTGTGAGGATACATCACTTATCCAAGAAAGCCCCGATTAAGAGAAGGCACGACAAGTGCAAGTGAAGGAGTTCTTAACCCTGATTCATCGTAGCAACGAAGATATTCCGAGGAACGGAGCGGGTACATCTCGGCCCGAGCGAACTTAATACTGTAAATACGGCAGACTGTGCTGTGCAGAAGACTTGTTGTGTGAGTTAAACTCCGAGTCAAGGGATCTTTAATTGAAAGTTGATGACCCACGAAAAATAATTAAATCATGTAACTACCCCTTGTATATATTAATATTAGAATCGATATTATTCATAATAAAAGTTCTATTTTCTAATTCTACAAAAATTCTCTTTGCCATTGATTCGATTCGCTACCATTTACCAACATTATCGGGTCGGCTTAGAGGAGGTGTTACACATGTAACAGAAATATGATTTGGTTTACTTAATGGAGTATGTTTTTAGATGCGAATTACACTTATGTAATGTCATAATTACTTTTATATCCGTTATTTTGCTGATAAAAAAAAAAAAAATCACAATTATTTTTAAATGAAAGATCATTTTGCCCTTTGGTGAGGGTAAAATGATCCTTTGGTCACTTTAAAAAAAATGTATTTTTTTCATTACTCAATTTGGGTTTTAAATATTACTAAAATATGTTTATAATGCCAAAATATTGTGCAACACATATACTAGCAAAGGGCCAAAGTTTTATTTAAACAGTTAAGTTATTTTGCACAAATTTTTCCCTTCAGGGGATTATTTTAGGCCACCTTCCCCTACTCTGTAATACTCTCACTGAGAGGCCGTCCATAAATGATGTCACGCTTGGAGGGGGGGGGGAGGGGGGTTCATGAAATTGTGACAGTTTGTGACAAGGGGGTTGGAGGGGGTACACTCTCAGGAATAAAACACTCAATTTTGACGATTCCGCAATCCTCAGGCCTCATTTCGTTATTTTTGACAATCATTTCGTCACAGAGTCACGTGGTTCTTGACGAAACGCGAATCCTCAAACATCTTGACGAAACTGTTTCCTCGCTGTCAAAAATAAAGCTCTTACTTTTGACGATTCCGCAATTCTTGAACTATATTTCGTCATTTTTGGCACTTATTTCGTCTCAAAATTAAGTGATTTTTAATGAAATGGAAAATCTCAAATATTTGACAAAAATGTTTCCCCATTCCCGGCCAGATTATTTTTGTTACAAAATCGTTCAAAAAAAAAAAAAAAAAAAAAATTACACGAAAGTATATTACATTTGCAATATATTAATGAAAACAAAAACAAAAATATTTCATCCATGGGGGCCGCTATAACAGGAATGTACCAAATTTCTACTTTATTTTTTATATCTGATAATTTGCGTCTGTCCTTTTTGTAACGATTTTATGCATTTCTATTGCCTATTCAAAGATAAATTTTTCTGAAGTTACAGAATTTCGTTAAAAACGCTTAAAAAAACTCTTCTAAAGTTACAGAATTTCGTTAAAAACGGTTAAAATAGTAAAATGCGAACATCATTTGGTCCATTTTCGACCGAAAGCATCAACATTTTCTCAATGGTTAAAAAAAAAAAAAAAAAATCACAATTTTAGGAGCTCCTTTTTATTTAAGAAATATATTCTTATAACAATCAAATTTAAAATATGTATAACTGACCCCCCTCTATAAACAGTAATCTTATACGCTAAAATTGATGAACTCGCCTCCAAAATATTAACTTCAAAATTAATTATTTCTGATCAACAAATTAATTAGACATTTTAATCATTCTTTGAACAAAGGAAATTTCTCTAATAAATTATATTAATCAAGCCATTTTCTAATTATTTATTAACCATAGAAAAACCATAATAATAATCTAGCCTTATTAATTAAAACATGCAGAAAGTATAACAGCGCCGATAAAAATACAATCTGTTTTCTAAAAATATAAACACACATCAACATCCCATAAATACATTTAAAATCAAATAATTCCGAAGTCCCGCTAGCGAAGTGGTTAGAGCACTTAGCTGCCAAGCTAAACATCGCGTGTTCGAATCCGATCGAATCCCAAGTGATCTTATTTTTGCCCTAGTCAATAATGATGCTTCTAAAAACTTCGATAGATGGCAGCACCAACCTTTTTTTGGAACTTTCGTCAAAGAAACAATTTGAGGAAACTGATTTCTTCGTAATTTTGAGGATGCAAATTTACTCGATTTGACGAAATGTTTACTTGGAGAATTTCGCAGGAAACCGTTTCGTCAAAAACGAAGAAAATTTCTTGAAATTTGAGTATTCATTTTTGAGAGTGTAAGAAGAAGTGTGACATCACACATTTTGGTTAAAATAAAATCATTAAAATCAGCAGATTAAATTTTGAAGTTATTTTGAAATTACCAGAATTTGAGTGTATTTTTTAATCGGACTAAAACAACTTTCACGTGATTTGTTTTCACTTATTTTCCTTTCTTTTGAAAAAAATAAATAAATATTTTATTACTAATTGTATTACTTCATTGTATATTAATTATGTTTTTGTCATAAACCTTAATCTTATTTTATACAAAATAAATACACGAATAATTTTTATTGTTATGCTCACAAATGTCATTAAAACTTATAGTTAAAGTTGAAAAATAAAATGTGAAACATGATCTATAACGTAGTGCTTTGTTTCTGAACTCCAAGTATATGTCTATGTAATATAGCGTGACATGTGACAAGGGGGAGGGGGGTATGATGAAGTGTGACACTTTGTGACTAAGGGGGGGGGAGGGGGATCAAAAATATTGAAAAAAAAGTGTGACATCATTTATGGACAGCCCCTAACTAGAATTATTTTTCTTTTATAAAGAACACATGCACGCAATTGTTAAGTACTCCAAACGTAATTAATATGTATGTGAAACATTTCTAAATATCATGCCTAACTTTTTAGTTCATTTCTTCATTAAAACACTCTTCAATTATGAATCAAATTGATTTATGATTATTTTAATTCTGAATTTGAAGTGGCAATAATGTTAATAATTTAATTCTTATACTTCAGTTTAGCGATAGCAAAATTTTCAAACATACACACACACATGTATGAATAAGTGATTGATTTACAATTTTATCAAACGTTGAAAAATTCTATTTAATTTTTTACAGTCTATCTTTACAAGAAGAAAGTATTGGATTCATGAAAATTTTCAGCTTCGGAGAGTGTTAAAAACGACTGATATATGAAAGAACGCACTTCAAATTAGTACTCGCTACAAAATAAAACATGGTTAAAAGAGTCGAGGAGTGGTGAAACATTTACTATTATACAGACACAGCAGTTCTAGGCGAAGTGTTGAATATTGAACCTCAGGCCTCCCAAGTAACGGAACGGCTGAAAGATTTATGAAAGGCTTTCGGAGCTACTTTTTTCGCCGCTTTCTCCTCCAATCTGTCTTTAGGCTGATTTGTAATACGATGAAAGATTTGTGGAACACTTGTTAGAAACTTTATTATAGATGCTTTTTGCTTCGAAATTTCGTTAAACGTAGAGGTGAATACATTTATTAGTAGTAAAAAATATAGTGATGATAAGCCATTACCTCCTTCCCTTGAAATCTTTGAAAATAGTAAATAGCTTTTAAAACACTAAGAAATGGTCGCATTTTGAAAGAAATCTAGGGAGGGAGTATTTGATAACAGAAATGCTTGTAGTCCACAGCCTAGTCTGTTTTTTTTTTTTTTTTTTTTATAAAACAGAATATGAACATAAAATCAGAAAAACTAAGATTTTTTTGTCAGAACATCTCGTGCAAGGCAGTTTTTAAACATGTCAACATAATAAAGAGTATAAATATTTTACAATTAAGAAATATTAAACATTTCAAAATAAATTTCATTCAAACATTTTACAAAATTAAGAATTGAAACAGCTACTTAGGTAGTATAGAGTAAGTCTTGTAATCGTTTTAAAAATGTAAAAAAAAAAAAAAAAAAAAAAAAAAAATTGACGGATTTACACGTTTCAGACACTGGAGATGCCGAAAAACATATTTTTAGAAAAAAAAAATGCCGTCCGTCTGTCTGTGTGTGTGTTTGTAAACGCTCTATCTCCCGAACAAATTGAGATAGCGACTTAAAATTTGGTATGTACTTAGTATGTAATAAGGAGAAGAATCTTATTGAATTTCAGTAACCTCTATTATCCGGAACTATTTTTTTCGGACTCTCGAAATATTCGTTCTGATAAAAGGTATATAAAATTTTTCGAAATTGTTTATTTTAAGGAGTGAATATAAAAGACAATAAAAAAGCATAAATTTTGCATAAATAATGAAGTCGATCGGGTAATTAGTTGCCGAGATATTTGTAGTCCTATTTCCGCACTCTTCGATTTTTTATGACCCTTTATTTCATTCAAATTTCAATTCAAAGATATATTTTAATTGGAAATGAGACGCTTAATCCAACGCAGTAAACTGTTAGTAAATATGCTTATCATTTTTGAAGTTATAAGGATGTTTCTTTTACGCAATTCAGTAATGGAGCATTTAAAGTTTATGCCGTGATCAAGCCATGATTTTATTTTGGGATTGCAAGGCATTTTATAAATAGTTCACACATGTTTTATTTTCAAATTTTATATTATGCATATCCATGATGGGTAAGTATTACAGTGCCCCCCCCCCCCCCAACGACTTGTTTTTTTTTTTTTCATTATTTGTGTTGCTGTGCCCCCTCTTCCTGAATCTCCACGTTTAAGATAAATTTGAAACACATGAACGTAAAAGGAAAACCAGAATTAAAAATTCCACGGGGCTTCAAGGGGGCAGACCGCCTATGATGAAAAATTCTCAGTTTATCATTCTCTTTGGCATTTAGTTATTCTAAAGTCACTTGGGAAGAAAAAAAAAAATATATATATCGTATATACTCGTGTATAAGTCGATCCCCCCAATTCTTACGCAAAATTTTGAAAAAAAAAAAAAATTGTGTATAAGTCGAACCCTTTTTCTGGTGGTATGTTGAAAAATTATTTGAAATCGAAGATAAAAAAAAAAAAATCATTAAATTAGTAAATATTTTATTCCGTTTTATTATTTATTTATTTATTTATTTATTATGTTTCTAATCAAACTATTTTTTAAATTCAATGTTTTAAAACTGTGTAATTATGTGAAACTACAGAAGCGTAAACTATTTTGAAAAATATTCACATCAATTTTATGATACATAAAAAGAAAGAAATCCTTGAAAAATATATTCAAGACTTATTTACATGGGCAAACAACCTCTTAGACAGCTAAATTGTAGTACTTCTTTGTATTGTAGGACTTTTAGGAGAGAAATGTAGAATCATTCTCAAGTTGAACTCTTTTCAAAAAGGGGATTAAAATGCTGAAATGAATGCCCCTGTATTGAAGGGAATTTTATCCTAAGAGAAAATGGGTGCAGGAAGACACTATTGTTGTGTCTTTTTTGTCAATCACACACTGTAAAAAAAATTTCCTGAAAAAAACGGAAATTGTACTGGCAATCGAGACGAGACGCGCCAGTACTATTTCCGTTTTTTAACGGAGAAAAAAATCCGTAAATTCCAGGAAATTTTCCGTGATTTCTGAAATATCCGTTTTTAAATTTCCGTTTTATAACAGATATCTTCCGTATTTTTTAGAAATTTTTTTATAATGTTAAAATAAACATTATAGGACCAAAAAAAAAAAGGTTTCTTTTTTTTTTCCCCCTCACTTCTGAATGAGTTTTGTGTAAATAACCAACCCTTCCCTCGATATGAATCGAACCCGCAACCTTTCGTTTACTGAACCGGAGGTCCCAACCCCTACGCCACGATTAGATGTTCGATCTGTTCAAGCGTTGCTACTTATTGCAGCGACTTTTTATGATGCAAAAATTTGGAAGTTCCATGGATTTCTTTCAGTTCCAAAGTTTTTAATATTTTTCAATCTTTTCTTTTCATATTTTTCAGTATTTTGTTTATTATTTGATGCTTTATAACAGATAAACTTTAACTTATTATGTATCATATGCGTAAAACATTGTATTAAGAGACATTGTATTAAGAGTCATTGTATGATTGCATCCTTTTGTAATGGTACAACATTTTCTTTTTTTGAACATATACTTTTTTTAATTATTTGTCTGATGATCTATTTATCAATTCCAATAAAAATAATAATTACCTGAAGGAGACGTATTTATTACATGCTATTAAAATAACTTCTCGTTATCTCTTATTTTAAAAAACTTACGTAAATAAGCAATTTTATAATAAATTAAATTATTATATTTGAGCTATGCTGAGAACTTTTGTGTACGGTTCTGTCAAACTGAATATTCTTAATAATATTAAAACAAAAAATTGATTCTTAAAGACAATTTCGAAATTAATGATCTTGTGATAGGTAAGATTTAAATTTGGACTTGCTTTTGATTTAGTTTAAATTAATTTAGTTTAATTTATAAAATTATAAGCTAAATAAATAAATTGTAAAGTTAATAAAATTATAAACTTCATTTTTATAAAAGTAAATAAAATTTTAACTATTTTTATAAATTTAAGGGAAAAATTTTAACGCTGTAAAATTATAATTTATAGAATAATAAATTTTAGTTTAATTCATAAATTTATAAGCCAAATCAGTTTAGTTTAATACAACTTACGTAGCGATAACTTGCAGAGATATTGTGTTATGAAACCTTTAAATAACCCAATATTGCCTCACTTTAGAAAAGTTAAAATATTAGTGAAAACAAAGTTCTAATTTTGAAGTATACTATCAATAAAAATAAAAAAAACAGATTAAAAAAAAAATCTCAAAATTATAAAAACAAAATCAATTTCTAACTATTTCATTAAAAAAATATAAATATTGCTATTATTTTCACAAAAAATTATTGTCCAGACACGGCCCCGGTTAGAATGGGCCAGCATGTCGAGCCGGGTCAGGCCTGGATCCTTGAAGAACTCTAGTAAATACAACAATCTTAATTCCCGTTTCAAACCAGGCGATTTCTGTACGCAAACCTCTAAAAGTTATTTATGGAAATTGCACTGTTTTGGAAGAAATACGGACATTGTACTGTTTTGAAAGAAATACGGACAAAATCTATTAAATTTACGGAAAACTTTTTGCATATTTAAGGATGTGAAATCTCCTTTATGGAACTAATGTCATTTACGGAAATTATACTGTTTTGTTTTGGAAAAATGAAACTTCTCCGTGAAATTTCACGGAAAATCTCTTGTATTTTCACGGATTTTTTTTAGAGTGCAAGGAAATGACCATTGTCCACTTTTATCTGTCTCTCCAACCTAGACCCGGTGACTGCGGTATTTCACTGTTATTTCACTTTTCTTCCGAAGTGTGAAATATTGTTTATTTTTATTTATTTTTTTACTAACTCGTATATAAGTCGACCCCCCATTTTGAACTCCCAAATTTCGTCTAAAATTCTTCGACTTATACTCGAATATATACGGTAATTTTTCCTTAAGATGGTTCTCAAATGACCTACTCAACAGCGCGAAACTTTCTGACATATTTTCTGACTCATTTTTAAACGCAAAGACATAAAATTGTCAAGACTGACTATGGAAGCAATTTGGAATCGAAATGAGTTTTCCATTTTTTTGATAAATAAATTACTTATCGAGTTATAAACGAATGGTGCCCGCCCCCTCTTTCCTAATTTTATGATAATTATGAAAAATAGCCGAGAGTTACTAAAAGTATTTCCACTTGAAAGGCTCACATATGTGCCCTTATATTCCTATACAAAAAAAAATTGTAATCTATCATCTCTTAAATTTGTGACCATTTTTCTTGTGATACTCATGTACTTCGTAACGAAAATTATGTGTTACAATAAGTATAAGATAGTTTAGTCACTTCAGCAATATTTCACGAACTATTTCTATGGGATTGATGGAAAGAGATACCAGAATAATACTTGTCCTGAGTTCCTGATAGTCTAAGTCAGGTACTGGGTATCATTGTGAAATTTTGTATCCAATCAGAGACCTGCACGGGTCGTGTAAATTAGGTTTGAATTACAGTGCACTTCCCGTGATTTCGTCATATTTCACACAAAGCAAAGTTAGTCTGTTGAAAATTTGGCTAAAATATCGTTATTATTTTTAAATTTGTGAACCAAAATCTGTGTTTGGCTTAGAGTGAGTCACTCTGTAATTTTTGACTGAATAACTGGATTGTGACTAGAGTCCTGCATCGGTGGGGTTAACTCGACCCGAAACGAAGCTGGAATCCGACACGGTTCAACTCGAGTCTGGACTGAATTCGAAATACTTGAAACCAAACCCAAAATGCTTAACACTAGAACTACCATGAGCCGTCATTTTGACGGTTACCAAATGAATATATTCCGATTCGAACCAGAAATTTCTTTTAAAATAAATTAAATATAAAACTCACAGAAATACGTCAAATGAATAAGTTAAGTAGTTTTAAATAAAATTTCTGGTGTGAAATAGTTTTATAAAACTTTAGTCAAATTTCCGGTAGTTCTAGTGTTAAAACAGTTGGTCAGTCATATCTCAAATTCCCCTCACTAATGTTAAACCTATGGGAGTGGAACGTATTCTTATTTTTAAAATATCTTCTCAGGAATTTATTATTTTGACTTTTTTTCTGAGAACTCTTCTTAAAGGATGTCTACTTTCTTTTCTTAGTTGTCAAAATATTTCTAGAATATAATGCTTAATTTAATATTTTATATTTTATAATCGTCCGAGCTTTGAGTAAAATTTTAATAGTATATATTTTAGAAAAAATAAATAAGAAAATAAAAAACAGACATCTTTTAAGAAGAGTGCGCAGAAAACAGAAGGCAAAATAATAAATTCCTGAGAAGATATTTTAAAAATAATTGGTATTTATTACACCAGGAAAATGAAGTCAAAAATATTAATTTCCCGAGGAGATATTTTCGAAATAAGAATGCATTCCACTCCCATAGGTTTAACATTAGCGAGGGCAATTCGAGATCTGACTGATCAACTTCCTTAAATCCCGAACCGAACCGAAGCCGATACAAGAGAAAATTAATCAATGCCTAAATGCAATTTCAGGAAAGTAATCTAAATGTATACCTCTTGAAATATAAATTTTATCATTTTGTAGAAAAATGAACATATATACTCAAACATGTTCAAATTTTGATTTTTAATATGAAAAAATATCTTGGCCAATCCTATTCCGCGGAAGAGTCAAAGCACCTAAATCAGAATCAATTAAAATAATCCTGATTCCGAGATTAAATATACATGTCAACCCGACCCGACCCCCAAAGAAAGAAATATAGCATCAATCCGACCCCAAAAAAACACTCCCATAGGTTTAACATTAAAGAGGAGAATTCGAGATCTGACTGATCAACTCTCTTAAATCCCGAACCGAACCGAAGCCGATATAAGAGAAAATTAATCAATGCTTAAATGCAATTTCAGGAAAGTAGTCTAAAATTATACCTCTTGAAATATAAATTCTATCTTTTTTGTGGAAAATGAACATATATACTCAATCATATTCAAATTTTGATTTTTGATATGAAAAAATATCCTGGTCAACCCTATTTCGCGGAAGAGTCAAAGCACCTAAATCAGAATAAATTAAAATAAACCTGATTCTCAGTTTAAATATAACAAGTCAACCCGACCCGGATTCGACCCGCAAAGAAAAAAAAAAAGACTCAACCCGACCGAACGCGACGCCCAAGGAAATAAATATAGCATCAACCAGACCCGAACGCGACCCGCAAAAAAGAAAAAAATAGTGTTAACCGATCCATTATGTCTGGCCGGGTTTATTAAAATTGATTTACATCTCCCAATACAGGACACTAATACTGCTTGCATATGCAAAAATTATCTATCTTGTATATAACGAATATTTTTAATACCCTATTTTCCTACAACTTTAACTAGTCGGATTTGCCAATCCCAAAACTTTCTTTATCTCACAAAAGTTTCGCATACTCTAAAAAGAATCAGCACCAATTTATATCAAGGTCTAACTGAATCTAAAGTTTTATTAAATTCCGTGCATTTGTTCTTGAGATATGACTATTAAATTGTAAAGTATTGCTATAATCGTGTAAATCCTGCAAAATGTAGCATAGAAGCGCTTTGCTGTTGGGAGATTTAGACCAAAACCTAATTAACAATAACTTATGTCAATGTTTAACTGAATCTGAAGTTTGATGAATATACGTGGATTAGTTCTTGAAATATAGTTATCGTGATAATAATGGAAAAAGTAGCATAGCAGCGCCACCTGTTAGGCTATTTAAACCAAAACGTAAGCAGTATCTATTTATGTCAAGGTCTATCAGAATATGAAGTTTGATGAAATTCCCTGCATTAGTTCTTCAGATATAGCTATCGTAAATATCATGAAAAAATTAGTATAGCAGCGCCATCTGTTGGGATATATACACGAAAACGTAATCAGCGTCTATTTATGTCAAGGTCTAACTGAATCTGAAGTTTGATATAAATAGGTGCATTAGTTCTTGAGATAGAGCTATTGCGGAAATCGCGAAAAATGCAGCACAGCAGCGCTACCTATTGGACGATTTTCACCAAAAACTAATCAGCACCAATTTATATCAGGGACTAACTGAATATAAAGTTTTATTAAATTTCATGCATTAGTTCTTGAGATAGAGCGCCCAGAATATTTTTGTCACATATAGACAGACAGACAGACAGAGTCACAGACTCACAGACAGACATTTTCTAAAAACAGTTAAATCGTGTTCAAGACCTTTTAAAATGTATAAATCCGTCCAAAACCTAAAGTTGAAAATTTTCATGAATCCAATTCTTTCTTCCTGTAAAGATAGAAGAAAGTAAAAAAAAAGATCCTCATTTTTTTTTCCCTTTGCAAAGTGGTTATAAAGTTCATTTTTTTCCCTTTGGAAGGTGGTAATAAGAATGCTTCTCTTCGCAGCTGCAGGAACAGGTTCAGAGGAATGTCTCCTCCCGGGGATTTACGTAACCTTGAGCCAGTGTAGATGTAAAGTACTGATTTCCAATATTTCGCTAAATTTGGATCGGTGTCAAAAATACAATGACCTTTGCAACACGTACATTGATCCACGTGTCGAGTTTTTTGCGCCTTTGAAGGAAACATAGTTCTTTCCAAAATAAGTACGGAATTTTTATTTGTCTCAGAGGCCTTACTTTTCCTACCTCCGAAGATGCAAGTTTGCATCATGTCACATTTTATTTTATTTCTGATTTCATATAACACACAATACAATGAAATTTTACCACTAATAGGTCAATATCTGCTTGATTTAACATAATTATTTCAATGTTGTACAATTTATATTTAATTATTTTAAAAAGTTTAAATTTTAAAAAAAGTAAAAAAAAAAAAAATTCGCCTGGCATCCACTGCGCGCAAGGTTGTAGAAAAATGCTGCTTCAAAAATAATAAACAAAACTGATAATGATGTAAAATTGATGTAATCTTGAAATTATAATTCAATTTCAAGCATTTAAAAATTTATTTATTTTTTAATTTTCATTTTTTCAACAAAAAAAAAATGATTTTTTAAACATTTTACAATTTAAATTTAAATTAAAAAAATTAAATTTTTAATTGCTGGAAATTGAAGTATAAGTTCATGATACATCAATTTTACATCATTATCAGATTTGTTTGTTATTTTTGAAGCAATATTTTTTTCTACAACCTTGCGCGAAGTGGATACCAGGCGAAAAAGTTTTTTTACTTTTTTTAAAAATTTAAACTTTTTTAAATAATTGAATATGAATTGTACAACATTGAAATAATTATGTTAAATCAAGCAGATACTAATATCAGTGGTAAATTTTTCATTTTATTTTGTGCTATATGAAATCAGAAATAAAATAAAATGTGACATGATACAAACTTGCATCTTCCGAGGAAAAGTAAGACTCGAGACCCGTTAATGGCATAAAAAGGTTTTTTTTATTCTGAATGGAATCCTCTTATAGTGTTGAACACAGATATGAAAATTTTTGAGATCCCAATTCTTCTTCTTCTTTTATTTATTTATTTATTTTTCTTTCTTTCTTTCTTTCTTTCTTTTTTTTTTTTTTTTTTTGTAATTCTGCTTTGGAGTCGAGGCATTTATTGCCCACGGTGTGGGAGTCTTTCTAAGGAAAACTAAACCCGTATTTACGCAGCGTTTACGCAGGTTCGATGAAAACTACGGAAAACTCGGAACAGTTAGGCCAACGAATGCGTCGCCCCACCAGTGGCTGAGAGGTTCTGCTCTCAAAGCTGGTAGATGGGAGGTGCTGGGTTCAAACCCCTGTCGCGCTCGTCGACCTAACCGTTCGGAGTTTTCCGTGGGGTTTTCTTCGAACCTTGCCGTAAATACTGGTTAGGATCCCTTAGAAAGACCCCCACGGAGGGCACTTCCTACTAGGGCCTATATCCCAAGAGTAGATAATTGGCCGTCATAAATCAACCAACCAACCAACCCCTTTTTGTGTTCAACACGCATAAAACTAGCAGGAGCCAGTGGCGTATCTAGACTTATCAAATAGACGGGGTGCGGGTAGGGTACAGTAAAACTTGCTAAGACGGAATCGCAAAGGACCGAAGAAAATTTCATATTAAATAGGTTTTTGTCATAACAGATAGTGCATCTTTTATACAATCCAACCTGCTAAGACGGACTAGCATGAGAATTCCGTGTTAACAGGTGTAATTGTACTTCATTTTTACTTTCTTCTATATTTACAAGAAAAAAGTATTGGATTTATGAAAATTTTCAACTTCCGGTTTTCAACGGATTTATACGTTTTAGAAGGTTCTGGACACGATTTGATTGTTTTTAGAAAATGTCTGTCTGTGAGTCTGTGAGTCTGTCTGTCTGTCTGTATGTGACAAAAACTTTGTGGGCGTTCTATCTCACAAACTCGTGCACGAAATTTAATAAAACTTTATATTCAGTTAGTCCCTGATATAAATTGGAGCTGATTTGTTTTTGGTGAAAATCACCCAATAGGTGGCGCTGCTATGCGGCATTTTTAACAATTTCCGCAGTAGCTCTATCTCAAGAACTAATGCATTTACTTTCATCAAACTTCAGATTCATTTAGATCTTGACATAAATAGACGTTGATTACGTTTTGGTGTAGATATACCAACAGGTGGCGCTGCTATACCACTTTTTTCCTGATTTTTGCTATAGCTATATCTCAAGAACTAATGCTCGGAATTTCATCAAACGTCAGATTCTGTTAGACCTTGACATAGATAGATGCTGCTTTCGTTTTGATGTAAATAGCCCAACAGATGGTGCAGCTATGCTACTTTTTTAATTATTATCACGATAACTATATCTCAAAAACTAATGTACGGATTTTCATCAAACTTCAGATTCAGTTAGACGTTGACATAAGTTGTTGTTGATTGAGTTTTGGTTTAAATCTCCCAACAGGTGGCGCTGCTATGCTACATTTTGCAGGATTTACACGATTTTAGCAATAGTCCTATCTCAAGAACTAATGCACGGAATTTAATAAAACTTTAGATTCAGTTAGACTTTGATATAAATTTGTGGTGATTTTTTTTAGTGTATGCGAAACCTGTGTGAGATAGAAGAAAGTTTTGGGATCGGCACATCCGACTAGTTTTCAATGTAACCATAAAAATTTCACCTCTAAAGCAGGATTCCTTTACAGGCAGGTTCCGGTTTCACAGGTTTTACTGTTATTGCATTTAATATTTCCATCGGTATCATAATGTTTTCTTCCTTTAAGGGAGGTCCGTTACAATGGATTTTACTCCATTAAATATCTTATAAGTTTCTTGGTCTGAATGTTTGATTAAAATGAAAAACTTCTTTAATTAACGCAGATTTAAAGTAATTAAGCAAAACTAAAATACCTTTAACCAACACATATTTTGTTTCGTTTAAATTAGTCTTTGTGAGTGATCCAATCTGGTTCATTTCTCACACCACTCATGGAAGTCAAATTTAAAAATATGAAATTGAATAGCGTTTTGTATATTTCGATAAATGGGAATAAAATTAGATTTCAAAAAATCATATCCAAATTTTTGTTTTGAAACAAAATTTTGGAAGGTAGAGCCAAGAGAAATGTCACCATGTGACCAAAATCACACATATACATTTAGAGAAAAATTAAAAACGCTAATCGATTCAAAATTACAATTCTCTGCTAATTTTGAGTTTTTACGTTTAAAAATTTAGTTTGTGAATGTGTCAGAAAGTTTCCCGCTGTTGAATGGGGGATTTTGTATTCTTTTCGGCTTAGATGTACCATTCGCCCTCAGTCCGCCATCTTGTTTTTCTTCTTTTTTTTTTTTTTTTTTTAATTAAACTTTTATTATTAAATATAAATAAATTAGTCAATCATATTAAATAACGTGTTTATAATAAGTAAATATGGATGAAAATTATTTTGGAAATGAGAAACAAAGCTAATGTGTTTTGATTTTAAAAAATCTGTTCCTTATTTTCTTTCTTCGGCTGAGCTTTGGGATTAGCCTGCTGTCCGCCATCTTGTTTTTTAAATCAAAACATATTTGTTTTGTTTCTCATTTCCAAAATAATTTTCATCCATATTTACTTATAAAAACATTATTTAATTTTATTGACTAATTTATTTAATATTTAATAACAAAAGTTAAAATGTTTTGATTTTAAAAAATGAGATGGCTGACCGCGGGCGATAAATCAAACCATTTGTTTTGTTTCTGACATAATCAAGTTACATAGAAAACAGAATACTAATTTATTTATATTTAATAATAAAAGTTAAAATGTTTTGATTTAATAAATGTGATGGCTGACCGCGGGCAATAAATCAAAACATTTGTTTTGTTTCTGACATAATCAAGTTAAATCAAGACATTTTAACTTTTATTATTAAATATAAATAAATTAGTCAGTAAAATTAAATAACGTGTTTATAATAAGTAAATATGGATGAAAATTATTTTGGAAATGAGAAACAAAAAATATGTTTTGATTTAAAAATCTAGATGGCGGACAGCTGGCTAATTCCTTCCAAAGCTGGTCCCTTTCTTCTTATTATTTATTCACTTATTTATTTATTTATTTTGCACAGGAACGCAGATTTTAAGAAATTAAGAAAAAGTAAAATACCTTTAATTAACAAACGCACATTTTGTTTCGTTTAAATTGGTCTTTTTCAGTGATTCAAACTGGTTACTTTCTCACATCACTCATAAAGTCAAATTTAATCTTAGATGCGCCTTCACCCGCCTGTCCGTAAACACCAAGATTGTATAGGGCTGAATTATCGAGCATATTTTTGCCCACTTAGTCAATAAAATTAGCAATCATATCAGCGATTGTTGCCTACACGGCGTTGTCAATCGTTCTTCTCCTATAGGCAATTAAATGGCGGCGTGAATCAGCCGGGATTATAGGCATAGGCGTATAGAGTTTTGAAAATGATTGGTGGGGCTGAACCCTATATTTTATGTGAGTGTAAAAGAGATCGATTACCAATTTAATATTTCCGTTTTAACCTCCTTTTAAAAATGATACACTCACTGTTTTTAGAGAATCGTTTATAATAAAATCACAACGAAAGTTAATTTTGGTTAAAGTCTTTTTTTTTTTTTTTTTTTTCGGAATGTGGATTTTTTTCCTATTTTCGTTTTTTATATCAAAAGTTCAAACTTTTAGCATTTTATTTTAATTTAAAAAATAGAGCATAAAGAGAAAAAGTTTCCCTAAGGTCTTTTATACCTCTAACAAAAGAAAGAGAAAGTGGCAACATTCAAGAGACAAATTTATCTGCCGAAAAATAGCACATTAAAAATTCCATAAATAAGAAAGTGAAAAACTAAAAATATTTTATTTTATTTTATTGAGGAATTAAGAAAATTGTCAATTTTAGAAATGATTGTTGGGGCTCGATCCCATCCAACTCTATACGCCTATGATTGCAGGAGCCTTAATCGTACCCAATTCACTTTACCTTTGCCATCAGGAAAACCGGGAAATCCAATCATAAACCAGTGCAGCTTTTAAAAGAAACCGGTGAATAACCGAGAGACGCCTTTTTATCACACCTGTCAAGGTAAAAGGGTGACTCTGCCCCACAGACCACAGGTAATACAACTGCAGTGTCTATATATAATGAATGCTTCACCCCCACTCCTTGATTCTTTTAAACATATTTTGAAGCGAGTACTAATTTGAAGTCCGTTCTTTCATGTCAGTCATTTTTAACACTGTTCAATGCATGAAATGTGTTTATGCATTCGGTTTGTTTGGCCGTCTGTCTGTCTGTCCGTGCTCTAAGTGGCCAATCGTTCTTCTCATACAGGCAATTAAATGGCGGCATGAGTCAGCCGAGATTGTAGGAGCCTTAATCGTACCCAATTCACTTTACCTTTTGCCATCTGGAAAACGTATCCTCTGCCTAGCTATTAGCGTTTTAAAATCCAATCATAAACCAGTGCAGCTTTTAAAAGAAACCGGCGAATAAACGAGAGACGCCTTTTTATCACACCTGTCAGGGTAAAAGATTGACTCCGCCCCACAGACTACAGGTAATACAACTGCAGTGTCTGTATATAATAAATGCTTCACTACTCCTTGATTCTTTTAACCCTTTCCGGCGCGGAGCAGGTCTGTTTGTAAAATGATGAAATAATGGACTGACACCAGAAATTACTAACGAATTTATTATAAAATAAAAACTTGCTTATTTTCTGGTACTTAATAAAAGGAAAATTTTTATTAAATATTCTTGGTGCCTTTTTTCAGTTTTGCAATTAAAATTAGGTGTCATTTTTAGTAGACACCACCCGTTAAATACATGTTTTATTTTGAAGCGAGTAGTAATTTGAAGTACGTTCTTTCAGGTCAGTCATTTTTAATACTGTCTAATGTATGAAATGTGTTTATGCATTCGGTTTGTTTGGCCGTCTGTCTGTCTGTCCGTGCTCTAACTCTCGCAAATATACTCGGATATGCATTATTGAAATTTGCCATGGCATATTCGGTATTAAAAATAAAGTGTATAGCATTTAGGATTTGCTAACAGGGATACTCACACGAATGCCGTTACATTATGGTCTATGGGGAAAAAAATCCTTTGTAGTGAATTTTAATGATTTTACGCAATTTCAAACATATTCAATGTAATATACATCACTAAAAGGCTTACGTAGAATATGGCATGTGTGGCACTTATAGTTCATTTACAGGGGCACTCAAAATAATCCTTTACATTAGGGTCTCTAGGGAAAAATCGTTTGCAATGTACTTTAATGAGGTTAAACTTTTGAAATACAGATACATCATTGAGGTGAAATACAATATTCTTACTTTAGAATATCGTGCGCATAGTATTTATCATTTATTTAAGGGTGACTATAAAATACAATAAAAAAACATAAATTTTGCATAAAGAATAAAGTCGATCGAATATTGAGATCGAATGATCGAATATATGATCGAATATGCCGAGATATTTGTAATCCTATTTTCCACACGCTTCGATTTTTCATGACCCTGTATTTCATTCAAATTTCAATTCAAAGATATATTTCAATTGGAAATGAGACGCTTAATCCGACGCAGTAAACCGTTAGTTAATAGGATGATCAATTTTGGAGTTATAAGGATGTTTCTTTTACGCAATTCAGAAATAGAGCATTTAAAGTTTATGACGTCATCAAAGTACGATTTTATTCGAATTGCAATGCATTTTATAAATAGTTTACACATGTTTTATTTTCATATTTTATATTATGCATATTTTATACTATGCATTTTATATTATGCATTTTATATTATGCAGTTGGGGCCACCGTAATACTTACCCATCATGAATATGATGGGTAAGTATTACGGTGGCCCCCAACTAGTTTTCAATTGTTCTAAGTCAAGTCTACATTGAGTTATCGTGCCAACCGCTTTCCCATCTTTTTTCAAAGTGCTCCCATGCATCCATCATTTTTTTTTATATATGAACTAAAAAAGATTACTTTTCTACTTTAATTAAGTAGTATGATAAATTACTGTAAATGGACTTTCATAAATACACTTTTCTTTTCTTTCTTTCTTCTTTTTTTTTTTAAATTCCAGAAATAGCCTTAAATTTCAGGTTGTGAAAATGATGTTGTCCATTAAATTATTTAAATGTTATGAAAATAAATATCTAAATTGAAATACAACAGAGTAGATTTTCTGCAAAAACTTCTGCCTTTACCCCCTCCCCCCAAAAAAAGAAAAAAAAATGGAAAACGTGTTTCGATTACGATGTTTCTGTATAAGAAAACCTGCTCATTTCATGCGTTTCTGAACAAAAATGAATTAAAAAATGTGTCTGAAAATAGTCCCTTTGGATTTGAGAATAGCCTTAAGAAACATTTGTCTATTTTTACAATGCACGAGATTGAAGGAAGTTTTAAATCTTTTGAACACAATCCGGAACTTATTTTTATTCTTAAATATACGAAATGTAGCATTTTTCTTATTCAGACTTATTTTCTTATTAAAATTTCGCGTTGTTCAGCAGATTATTTGAGAAACACCTTAATCAAGAATTCATTAATCCCCCGCCCTCCTTTTTTTTACCAGTAATTATTATTATTATTATTAAAATATAAGATTAATATTTATTATATGATTTTTTCCCCTCGTTGTTCTTCCTAGAGGTCTGCACTGGCCGGACCCTGGTCCAAAGCTCGAGACCCAGTTTTCATCCCCGTCTCCCATGATTGTGCCTTACTGTTTTCTGAAGGACAGGCCAGGCCTAACTGTATTTCCGGACCGAGTCGCGAACTGATTTCATTCTTCCTAGATCTCTGCAGAAATTTTCGACCGAACCCGTAGGAAAATTATTGTCCCGGCGTGGCCTGGCCCGTGGAAATATCAGTAAAATTTGTCCCGGTTCAACAAATTTTCCAAAAAATGCATACATTTTTAAATCGACATTTATTCTAAGAACTAAAATTTAAAAAAAAATATTCTTTTTAAAGAATAGAAGATAGGTTTGTTGTCAATAAAATTAAAATACTGTATAGGAAAAGAACCTGCCTATGACGGAATCCTGTTTTTAACGGGAAAGTGTGTTGATCCATGCAACATGAATACGTGATAAAAGAATACAAAACACTTGCAATAGAAGATGTTATACATGCTAAGAAAGGTACTTGTCTATAACGGATTTTTTAGCTTTCCTATGGGATTTCATCTAAAAAGAGTTTACTGTATAGCGTTTTTCAGATTTTTAAGTCACCAATCCATGGAAAGTGGATTAACGACATTAATGATATTTGAAAACTGTACAAACAAACAGAGATTCATTAAAAAAATAAATATCGCAGCTCAGGCACTTTTTAAAAAAATGAAGATTATAAACATAAAAAAAAAAAAAGAGCTAAAATAAGAATTTTTTGACAAAACTCCTCGTAGAAGACAATTTTTAACCATATCGACGTAAAAATCCAAGTTTTGTAGAAATTTAGTGGGTCTGGTCCTGGCCAATTAAGTTTCTTTGGTGGACCGGGCCAGGCTCGGATCGTTATTACAGATTTTATACAAGACCGGTCCAATAATTTTTTTTCTACGGGCACAGTTGGGCTCGGGCCGAACTGTTAACTTTTATATCAGCCCGAGCCGGGTCGAATTTTTTATGGGAGCGACCGGGCCCGAGCCTGGAACTTTCGGCCCGTGCAGACCTATAATTCTTCGAATGAAACAGAAAATTCTTTTATTTATTTATGTTCAACTAAATTTTTAATTTTTTAAAATTATTTTCATAAACCTTTTCACTTGTGTGACTTAAAAAAAAAAACCCAGGGGAATAAATACTATTTCGTGGGTGGGTAATGGGAGAGTTTTATTGTAATAATATAGTTATTTTATTCCCGTTCTTCTTTCAAAGACAACACAAGTATTTTTTATTTAGTATCAATAATTAAACTTCCCTTTTTAATTATTTAATTAAAAAAATTTTATGAAAATTCTTTTGAATTGTGTCGCTTCAGAAAAAAATATTGTCTAACATTTCTTCTTTTTTGAGAATTATTATTATTATTATTATTTATCCCCGTTGTTCTTAAAAATAAAACAGAAATATTTTTTATCGAACCTATTTTTGCTGAACTTTAGATTTTCAGTTTTCTTTGACTGCGAAGATAAAATGTTTGCAACCACGTCGAACAAATGTTATTCTGTTTTCTTACGATACCTATTTTTTTCTACCTTTTCAAGATGGCTCAACTTTGATTTCCGCAAAACAGAAAAGAAACAATTCACCAATCAGCGGCATTTCTTCGACTGTGACGTAATGTTGATTCGGTTTATGTATCAGAATGAATATTTTTCGCCATTTCACACTCGGATGATTTGAAAAGTTCCCGTATCTGAAGCCTTTTCGTGAAGTTTGTGCGTTTGGAGTAAACTAATCTTAGAAGGGTAAGTTAAAAAATTATTTTGAGTTATATTTTTTATTACAGTCGAACCTCGTTAACGCGAACACTCAAGGGGAATTTTTTTTGTTCGTGTTATCCGAACTTAAATAAATTACATAGAACTGGGTAGGGACAATCGGAAACAGTTCGTGCTAAAAGTAATTCGCGTTTAGCGTGTTCATGTTAACGAGGTATGACTTATAGAAAAATGAATTGTAAATTTCTTAATATTTTGGAAATGTAGGTAATTGCTTATTGGCACTCAAATCGGATATTCGGTCCGTCCGAATACTCGGTAATAATTCGGTCCGGCCAATTGTTTGTAATATAAATATCATGTCTCTGTTGTAATGATTTTTCAGTCGCATTTGTACAATTCCCAGTAGAGATAATTAAAAAAATAACACACACACACACACAAAAATCTTATGAGTTTCAACCAATGTCACTGCAGTTTGAAAGCAAATTTAAATCTCCTCTACATAAGTATTGCTTTGTATATAAATGGCACCATTTTAAAGAAACAAATTATTCTAGTTGTGACATTATAAATATTATCATTTTTATGTCTTCTATTGCTTAAAAATTTATAATAATTTACAATATTACAATTTTTTTTCGTACAATTAGAATTTTCATTTCTTGTGGTTATAGTTTAAGTTTTAGATTCTTAATATGAAAGAAATATATATATGCATGTATATTTCTTTAATGAAATTTATAAAACAGGTGGATTTTTTAACACTCTGAAAAATTTAGTTAAAAACAATTTTTATCAGAAAATTTACATTTTTGTTTGCAAAGTTTATTTGTTTGCATTTATATTTAAAAAAAAAAAAATACAGTTAGACAAGTCTTAAAATCTATATTTAAGGAAAAGGAAAAGAGAAGAGAAAAAAAAGCTTGAAAAGACTTAATTTCAATTGCATGATATTTGTAGGTAATTGCTTATTGGCACTCAAATCGGATATTCGGTCCGTCCGAATACTCGGTAATAATTCGGTCCGGCCAATTGTTTGTAATATAAATATCATGTCTCTGTTGTAATGATTTTTCAGTCGCATTTGTACAATTCCCAGTAGAGATAATTAAAAAAATAACACACACACACACAAAAAAAAAATCTTATGAGTTTCAACCAATGTCACTGCAGTTTGAAAGCAAATTTAAATCTCCTCTACATAAGTATTGCTTTGTATATAAATGGCACCATTTTAAAGAAACAAATTATTCTAGTTGTGACATTATAAATATTATCATTTTTATGTCTTCTATTGCTTAAAAATTTATAATAATTTGCAATATTACAATTTTTTTTCGTACAATTAGAATTTTCATTTCTTGTGGTTATAGTTTAAGTTTTAGATTCTTAATATGAAAGAAATATATATATGCATGTATATTTCTTTAATGAAATTTATAAAACAGGTGGATTTTTTAACACTCTGAAAAATTTAGTTAAAAACAATTTTTATCAGAAAATTTACATTTTTGTTTGCAAAGTTTATTTGTTTGCATTTATATTAAAAAAAAAAAAAAATACAGTTAGACAAGTCTTAAAATCTATATTTAAGGAAAAGGAAGAGAAGAGAAAAAAAAGCTTGAAAAGACTTAATTTCAATTGCCTGATATTAAAAAATAACTTGTTTCTAATAATAGTTAAATATTTCTGGCGATTATTATCTGACTGCATGAAAAATTGCAGCTATGCCAATAAAAATAAATGCATGTTTCAAATTTTAAATTTCTGGTATATTATAGAAATAATTTTGCACATGAATTTTCATTTTTATCAAGAGATGGTGCATGGGTCTGTTTACATTATCTTTTCATGCGAAATGTTAATTTTATTATGCTTTACTTAGCTCAAAAATTTAAAGATGGCAAAGAACTTTAGCAACTTGATAGCAATCATAAAAAATAGTGATCAAAGTCCGCCTATAAGTACCAAAATATGACATATATATATTTTTTAAATCCTACCCTAGCTTTGATTGACACATTAACAAATAAAATGAAATCTGTCTGGACTCATATGACCAAACATTCATATGCATTGGCTTCATTCAAGAAAAAGAAAAATAATTTTCGTCAACCTAACCAGATTTTACTACCTTTTTCTGATTATATGGCTATAACGTTTCCTAAAATAATTATAATTGATCAAACTGTATTGCATAATATTCTTGAATAAATTATCTTTACACTCTAAAAAAAATCCGTGAAAATACAAGAGATTTTCCGTTAAATTTTACGGAGAAGTTTCATTTTTCCAAAACAACAGTACAATTTCCGTAAATGGCATTAGTTCCGTAAAGGCGATTTCAAATCCGTAAATATGCAGAAAGTTTTCCGTAAATTTAATGGATTTTTCCGTATTTCTTACAAAACTGTACAATGTCCGTATTTCTAGTGCCATTTCCGTAAATGACGTTCAGAGGTTTGCGTACAGAAATCGCCTTGTTTGAAATGCGAATTAAGATTGTTTTATTTACTAGAGTTTTTGATCCAAATCTGAACCAGTGTCTGGGCGGTAATTTTATGTGAAAATAATAGTGATATTTTTATTTTTTAGTGAAATCTTTAGAAATTTATTTTATTTCCATAAATTACATAGAAAAATATTTTTTTTAAATCTACCTTTACTTTTTTCTTTATGGTACTTTAAATTGTGAATTTTTTTCACAGACGTTTTAAAATTTTATTTGAATTTTTTTAACGTGAGGCAATATTAGGTTATTAAAGGTTTCATAAAATATTATCTTTGCAAATTATCGATATGTACATTGTATTGAACAAAACTGATTTGTCTTATAAATTTGTGAATTAAACTAAAATTTAATTTTTTATAAATTATAATTTTTTACAAAGTTTATATTTTTTTTCTTTAAATTTATAAAAGTTATTAATCATTTTTTCTTTACTTTCATAAAAATGAAGTTTATGATTTTATAAAGTTTATAATTTATTTGGTTAGTTTATGATTTTATAAATTAAACTAAATTAATTTAGACTAAATTAATGTCCAAATTTAAACTTACCTATCCCAAGGTCATTAATTTCAAAATTTTCTCTAAAAATCTATTTTTTATTTTAATATTTTTAAGGTTTCATAAAATAATGCCTTTGCAAATTATCGGTATATGGGTATTAAACTAAACTGATTTGTCTTATAAATTTGTGAATTAAACTAAAATTTATTATTTTATAAATTATAATTTTACAAAGTCCATAATTTTCTCTTTAAATTTATAAAAAATAATAACTTTTTGTTTACTTTATAAAGTTATAAGCTTCATTTTTATAAAAGTTTATAATTTATTTTGTTAGTTTATAATTTTTATAAATTAAACTAAATTATTAAGTCCAAATTTAAACTTACCTATCCTAAAGTTATTAATTTCAAAATTTTCTCTAAAAATCTATTTTTTCGTTTTGATATTTTAAAAATTATTCATTTTAACAGAACCATACACAAAAGCTCGCAGCAAAGCTTAAATATAATAATTTAATTTATTATAAATTTGTTTATTCACATAAGTGTTTAAACTAAGAGATAAAGAAAATTTACTTTAATAGCATGTAATAAATACGTCTGCTTAAGATAATTATTGATTTTACTGAAATTGATAAATAAATCATCACACGAATTATTAAAGTATATGTACTATTGCAAAAAGAAACAATCATTACTGTTAATATAATATTTTATGCATATAATACATAAAAAAAATTAAATTTATATGTTCTAAAGCATCAAATAATAAAGAAGAATATAGAACAATTTTGAAAAGAAAATACTAAAAACAATAGAAATCTGAATATTTTCATCTAACTACAAGAACTTAAAGTTCTTGCATCATTAAAAATTTCTCAAAGAAGTAACAATATTTGAATACGTCTGCTGTCCAAGCATAGCGTAGAGGTTTCGCGCGCTGGTTTAGTAAGCGGAAGGTCGTGGGTTCGATACTTATCGTGGGAAATGGTGGTTGTTTATTAGAAATGAACGATGAAAATAAAAAAAAAGTTTCTGTTCCTTGAGGGATAACTTTTATTTTTTTTTTGGTCCTATGAAATTTATTTTAACGTCATAAAAATTTCTAAAAAATACGGAAGATATCCGTTATAAAACAAAATTTAAAAACGGATATTTCAGAAATTATGGAAAATTTCCTGGAATTTACGGAATTTTATTTCCGTTAAAATACGGAAATAGTAACTAGCGTCTCGATTGCCAGCATAATTTCCGTTATTTTCAGGAATTTTTTTTTACAGTGTACGGTGGTATATAGCTTTTATGGTATTACTAAGAAATATATTGGGTGTTATGAACCATCAAACTTAAAAAAAAAAATCTGTCAGGTTTCTCTCACAGCTGCAAGAGTTGAAAACTATTCTTAAGGGATTAGCGTATTGTATCTGTATCTATTGTGTACCGTTAGAGTCTGGTTTAAGAAAAATCTTAATCCGAAGGGTAGCGAGTTGGACATAATGAAAGATGTATTTCCATTGCAATGTGGTCTTTGATAGATAAGAAAGATAGTGCACCCTTTTATTTAGGAAGACAGATCAGTCAAGAGGGAGGAACGGTTGTCAAGCGACCCTTGGAAATAAAACAGCAGCCCCGTAGAGAGAGAGCGGGTGCGCTGGGGAATGACCAGAGGTGAAGTTAGTTCGAACGTGGTAGTGAAGGTGTAAGGTCGTTGAGAGTTGACGATCTGAGCCACGTGTGTTTAACGGTATATCTCGAAAGAAAGAGAGAGCGGGTGTGAGATGAATAGAAATCTCAGTGCGGAATGAATTGACGTAGTCTAACGGTACACGTAGAGCGTTTTCTGTAATTGTTTTGATTTAGTGTTAAACCGGATAATTTACATCCGAGTTTAAGTGTAAATATTGTTAATAAATTGTTACTTTAACTTTAATTGAAAGAGTTAGGTTTTTCTTGAATATACATCAAGTATCGTTCCCGATATCACGTATTCATATCGGTGGTGGTAGCATATCAAAAGACCGGATTTATTTCGAAGTTGTGTGGACGGAGAAGTGGAATCCGACAAAATCCAAAAAGGTTTCCACAATTTTGGTCACTACTGTATATACAGCTAGATAAGAGATTCATTGGCGACTTCAGCAGTTTTGTTATACTAAAATCATCACATTGAAATTAAAAAAAATTGCATTTTTTTTTTTGAAGGGCCCTATGTTTTAAGGTGAAAACATTGTAAAGGATCCTTTAAAGGACTCAGGTTCTTCCTAAACGGTTTACAGAATATATTTTCTATGTTAACATTTTCATGGGAGACACTGAACATGAAAAAATATAAAGAAAAAATATCAGAATGCGCAGTCATAATAACATTTTGAATATATTACTTTATAAATTAAATTTCAATTCTTCCAATTTTGAAAAATTGAAAAATACCCCTTTGGAAAAAAACGAGTTTTTTTTTCCCCAAAGTTTCTGGTTTTTTTCCGAGTATTCCCATCTCTACCCCAGGAACTAAATATTCAGGTGATGCCAAGCCAGTGTTGGATTCAGACACTTTTCTGCGGGAGGGATTTCTGTGACTCCGGGGGGAGGGGGGGATTATATATTTCCTTTTTGGAAATTGCACCTTTTAACCATTAAAAGCACAAGATCTCAAATTTTCCCGGGGGGGGGGGGCATTTCAATGCTCTGGGGGAGGAGGGGGGGAATGTCCCAGCGGGCCACTTCCTGAATTCAACACTGTGCCAAACAAATGTTCAATATTACTAAAAAAAGGAACAAACCTGTATACTCAAAGCTCACACTTGAACCACTGGGTGTAGCAGTAATGAAGCATGTTCCATGCATATGAAGTGTATGCAACTACTTTGACGTTTCTTGTCGCTGGAAATAATTTCTATTTCTATTTCTAAAACAAAGGACATGCAAAGCCTATCTTTTTTAATCATAATATTGCCCACCCCTCCTTAAAAAAGAGAAATAGCCATTTGACTGAAAATTATCTTCTTCCAATATCAGGTTTAAAAAAATAAGCTTAGGGGGTCGTCTTTATTCTTAAATTGTACCAAACTGCAACTTTTCAATACATACACCTAATTTTGACATTATACTTGTTTTTTTTTTTTTTTTTTTTTTTTTTTTTTTTTTTTTCTGTAAATTTCTCCCAAGGATACAAAACAAGAAATCACTTTGGTCAAATGGTTTAAGAAATATGAAGGTTTAAAATTTGGAAGTCTTAATGTTAAATTAATTTGTAATTGATGCAAAACAAATTGCAATGCGGGTAGCTTTTTAAGCGTAATTCAAAAACCACTTGATGTAATAATTTTGGATTTGCTTATTTGAAGATTTTCAAAATCTATTTGTAAAAATTTTATAGATTATGTTTAGTTCTCTAGAAAAAAAAAAAAAAAATATTTTTAAATTAATTTCAAAAAGAAAAAATGTAACCTATGAATTTTTAATAGAGATGGATTTCTAGAAGCTTCAAATATGCAAATCCAAAATCACAGATAGTTGGTAAGTAGTTTTTGAGCTATGCTTAAAACATAGGATTATATGAGACTTATTTCTTAATTTATCAATTATTGCTGTAACTGTTTGAGTTTTCACGATAGTTCACTGGTCTTTTTATATGAGTTGCCCTATAGTTATTGGCTATCAAATCATGACAAAAATGTTTGCTGCAGTTCGCGCATGCGCAGTTAAAATTTACTTCATAAAAATACCTATATCTCATCAAATATTCAATATATTAATATTTTAATCACAGTATACTATTTCTACGATTCTTTGTCGAGTTTTTGGAAAGCAGTGTTAAATTTGGCTAAAAACTCTGCATGTTATTAAAAAAAAAAAAAAAAAAGAAAAGAAAAAAAGAAAAAAAAAAAACTTTTGAATTTTTCACAGAAACGTTAATATTTTCACGAATATGCGTGCTATACTTACACAAAATGCACACAGATGTTGAAGAGAACCTATACATATAGTCATTTATTACGCAGTGACAGACCATTTTTAGCATTTTTTGATACTTGGGTGATTGAAAATATTATTTTATTATTAAAATTATTATCCCCCCCCCCTAGTTGTCTGCGCGACAAAATCTAAATTAAGGGGGGATTGGACACAGTTCCTCCTTTTATACTTAATCAATGAACCCTCAAAGATGATAAGGGTAAGCGTCTTATCACAATTAACACATACAAAATTTGAAGCAAATCGGATAATTCTGTTTAAAAAAAAACATTTATCTAAATTAAGAGGGGGATTGGTCCCCCATTTTCCCCTTTATACTTAACCAATGAACCCCCCAAAACTAATCAATGAAGCGACTTATCACAATGAACTTATGTACAAAATATGAAGCAAATTGGATAATTCTGCATTAAAAACCCATTTATCTAAATTCAGGGGCGTGGATAATCCCTGTCCCCTCTTTTTATATTTAACTAATTAACCTTCAAAACTAATCAGGGAAGCACCTTATCAGAATGAACCTATATACAAAATTTGAAGCAAATCGGATAATTCTGCATGAAAAACCCACTTATCTAAATTAAGGAGGGGAGATTAGCCACCCGTTTCCCCCTTAATACTTAACAAATGAACCCCCAAAACTATTGAGGGAAGCGCCTTATCACAATGAAGCTTTATACAAAATTTGAAGCAAACTGGGTAATTTTGCATTAAAAACCCATTTATCTAAATTAGGTAGGAATAGCCCCCATTCGCCCTTGATACTTAACTAATGAACCCCCAAAACTGATCAGGGAAGCGCCTTATCAGAATGAACATATATACAAAATTTTAAACAAATGGGATAATTCATGAAAAACCCTTTAGCCCCCAGTTCCCCCTGTATCCTTAATCAAAGAACCCCCAAAACTAATCAGGGAAGCGCCTTATAGAATAAACCTAAATGCAAAATTTGAAGCAAATCGGATAATTCTGCATAAAAACCCCATTTATCTAAATTATGGGGAGGGATTGGCTACCGTTCCCCTCTTTCTGCTGAACCAATTAACACCCAAAATTAATGAGGGAAGCACCTTATCATAATGAAGCTATATACAAAATTTGAAACAAATTATGTAATTCTGCATGAAAAACCCATTTACCTAAATTAGGGGGGATTAGCCCCCGTTCCCCCCTTTATGCTTAACCAATGAACTCCTAAAATTGAACAGGGAACCGCCTTATCAAAATGAACCTACATGCAAACTTTGAAACAAATCAGATTATTCTTGCATGAAAAACCCATTTATCTAAATTAAGGGGGTATCTGTCCTCCGTTCCCCCCTTTATACTTAACCAATTAACCTGCAAAACTAATCAGGGAAGCGGCTTATAACAATGAACCTATATACAAAATTTGAAGCAAATTGGATGATTCTGCATGATAAACCTATTTATTAGGTGCGTTCATAATTATATAAATACATAGCACCTATTGTCGTCGTCTGGTCCGTCCGTCTGTCTGCTCCGTCCGTTCGCATATAACAACGCAAAAACTACCCAAAAACGAATTGTTTGAAATTTAAGATATATTATCTTTGCAGAATTTTGTCGAGATATTTCAAATTTTATGAAAATCGAATTAAAACTTTAGAAAATATTAATAAAAATATTTATTAACAAATTTGAATTTAAAAAAAAAAACTTTTTTTGTTATAGGAGCTTTAGAAGTTTAATCGTGAAGCGACCGAGATACTTATTTTATTACAGAAATTAATCTGCAGACGATATAATTCATTTGAAAGAATTAAAAATCATCAAGATCTGAATATTTATATAACTAGCTATAGTACTAACACACCTCATTTGTCACGTTTGACGTACAATTTCCAACTTGTCTAAATTAAGGGGGGTATTGGCCTCCCGTTCTCGCCTTTATACTTAACCAATGAACAACCAAAACTGATAAGGGGAAGCGCCTTATCACAATTAACCTATAGACAATATTTGAAGCAAATCGGATAATTCTGCATAAAAAACCCATTTATCTAAATTAAGGAGGAGGGTATTAACCACCGTTCCTCTCTTTGTACTTAACTAATGAACCCCCAAAACTAATGAGGGAAGTGCCTTATCACAATGAAGCTTTATGCAAAATTTGAAGCAAATTGGGTAATTTTGCACGAAAAACCCATTTATCTAAATTAGGGGGGATTAGCCCCCGTTCCCCTTTATACTTAAGCGATGAACCCCCAAAACTGATCTGGGAAGCGCCTTATCAGAATGAACCTATATACAAAATTTGAAACAAATCGGATAATTCTGCATAAAAAAACGATTTATCTAAATTAAGGGGGCTATCAGCCCCCGTTCCCGCCTTTATATTTAACCAATAAACCTCCATAACTAATCTTGGAACCTCCTTATAAGAATGAACCTATATACAAAATTTAAAAATTTGAAATCGGATAACTCTGTATGAAAAACCTATTTATCTAAGTTAAGGGGGGTGGCGAATTAGTCCCCCGTTTTGGCTTTGACAGACTGGGAGCTAAAAAAGGTTTCTATTACAATGATATTTCGGGAATTTTTGCCTTACCTCGGGTTCTGCAAACTCCAAAAAACTGAGTGAAAGGACTGTATACTAAATGAAAAATATCAACGAGAGTTTTTAATTAAAAACAGTTTTCATCTATGCCATGCAGAAATAGCTTATTGGGCCTCTTTAACCTGGGTTGTTTGGTATATATAGTCCCAAAATAAAAATAATAATTCAGTTTATAAATTTAAAATCACATTGGTTTAATTTCACTTCGAATTGTCCAAAAAACAAGCTACAGACAGTCAAGTCGGCCAGTATTTTAGTTTTTTTTTTCTCAAAATGTTGCTTTTAACTAGTGGTTGTCATGGAAGCGTTTATGCATTTTTCTGCATGACTAGTTTTTACAACTGTTCTCGTCTTTAAATTGTTATAAGTCAAGAACCGTTACTGATAAATGGTTCAAACTTCAAGCATGTCTTTTTCAATTACTTAACTTTATTTTTTATTCAGTAAATTTGAAAAAAAAATTACTTTTAAAAATATGATTTTTAAAAAATAAGTTACATTTTTTAAAAAAATATTTTTAAATTAATATTTTAAAAAAATGCTGGATCAAAATTAAAACTTATGTATTTCTGTTTCATTTAATGAATTTTATTTTAAGTTAGACGAATAATATTTCGCGTTATAACGATTTCAAACTGTACCGCTTTTTAAAAAAATTAATTTATTTTAAAATTATGAGAAGTTTTATGATTTTATTTTGTTTACAAATTATATGGTTAACCACCACAAAAAAAAAAAAAAAAAAAAAAAAACCCTCAAAATTAAATTCAATAAATAAAAATGTAAAAATGTTTTTAAAATGTTTATCGGATATCCTTAAAAAAATAATGCTTACTTATCCAACTGGTAACTTAAAAATACTTTCCTTTTTCACTTATATTATAAAAGAAAAAAAAATGTAAATTGGTGCGACTAATTTTATATCCATAAAATTACAGTATTCAAAGACTATGTATATATTGGATATTATACAATATACACACGTTAGAATTATTATTAAGTAAGAATAATCACCTATCGAGAGAAAAATATGTATAAGTGCAGCTGCTCGATACATATTCTACTTTTTAAATAATAATTAAAAAAAAGCTGACACTAAGTATTTATATTATATTTTATATTTTTGCAAACTACCATATATTTTTAAATTATTAGTTATGCTATTCTAATTTTTTTTTTTATAATGCACTATAATCTTTTGCATTATATATTTTTAAATGACAAACTATGATTTCTATTTTAATCAGAAATTTAAGTACTAAACTATTTAAACCGGTTTTAAAATGTTTAAATTATATTTTTGGGGTGCTATAGTTGAAAACGTGTTGATTAGTGAATGAGATTTTCTGAAAATGCACAGTTAATTTAAGAGGGGTGTAAACTTGATATTTTGCTCATGCATGAATTGGTTTAATTGTGTGTTGACTTTACTTGTGGCTGTATAAAGCCCAAGTATATTTGTATCGGTCAAAAGTTTTATTTAGTAATCTAAAATATAATTTGAAAATTAAAATACACAAATTATATTACAAAGTCTTTTCTCATTTAGAAATATTTTTCACATTTTTAATATAAATAGCTATTTATAATTGTTGTTCTGATGTGTGATTATATTGCTATTTCTACTTTTTAGTGATTTCATCCATCCGTTTATTCTTGCCTACCTTATTTGAAGCCTGAGTGCATGATTGGTTTAATTGCATGTTGACTTCATACTTGTGGCTGCATGTGTGTGTATCTATCAAAAGTTTTACTTAGTAAATAATCTGAAATGTAATTTGAAAAGAAAATTACTCAAATTAAATTACAAAGTCTTTTCTCATTTAGAAATATTGTTCACATTTTTAATATAAATAGCTGTTTATAATTGTTGTTCTGAGGTGTGATTATCTATATATATATTTGCCTTACGTGGCGCGAAAAAAGGGCTGAATTTGTAACTTATGATTTGGCAACAACTGTAGTTTCCAGAGCTCAGACCAATGAACAGACTAGATTGTGTTAGATCAGCTCCGCCTCCGTCCAATATGGCGGTCAGTGTGAGAGAAGTGAAACCATAGAATGAAACTCAAACTTGCAATTATTAAAAATAAAATAACATGTACGTAATCCAAAGCGTCTGAGATGATCCCTCATTTTAATTATGAGCAATATCGTTAATTTCAAATGAATTCTCAACTCTGATTTAGAATTCATTTACGAATTTCAATCACTCAAAAGACGGAGAAAAAAAAAAATCAACTGTCTAGATATCACCTGCCGCCATCTGTTGGTGTATTGATGAAATAAAACAAACTATCTTCCTATAACGTAGTTTTTTTTCTAATGAATTTAAGTCGTGCTGTACAAAAAATCCTTTTTTCATAGTATTTAAATGATTTATATGCCCATTGGTAGCGCCAAATAAATGCATTTTCAGTTGTGTTTTCAATGGAGAATTACTTTTTTGCATTAAAATAAATTGTCAATTTCATATGTTCAAATGTTTTATGGTAGAACTTATTCCGGCTAGAATTGCTGAAAAAAAGGGGCGAGCGAGCGAAGCGGTCTCAATGTGAATTGCTTCGCAATTCACGGGGGGTAGGCGAGCGTTAGCGAGTAGGGGGCTGAGCCACCTAGTATTGTATATTTTTATTATTTAGTGCCCATCAATCAGTTGTGGACCTGCTTGTACTGATTCTTGACCTGTTTTTCTTAAGTCTAACTTGTAAGTAGTTTATAAAACAATTTACTTTACAATATTTCCACTTTTACTATAATTTTAGTATGTTTTACAGTCACTTACAGCATGTTTTTTTTACTACAGCATGCCTACTTAAAGAGGTCATAAAAGTTTGGACTAAAGCGTTTTACATATTTATTTGCATTAAAAATATGTTTATTTTGTTGGAAACCATTATAAGCGAAAAACTCCCTGACGGCTCGGCCAACAGGCACAGGTAGATTTCGAAGACACAGACCGTGGGGCGTCTGTTTGTTGGGAATTGCAGAGGAAATTATCTTTTTCCCATGATGCGGCAGTAGGGACCACCCACTTCGAAATCTACCGTGTCTGTAGGCGGAGCTGCAAAGATTTTTTTGTTATTTTTTTTCTATAAGGGTTGGTCTTATAAAAAACTTGTCAATATAAAAGTTTTAGATAATATTAAGAGGATTTATAATAAATTTAAGCGGATATGATATCTTGTGAATTGACGAAGTTATGAATTTTTTGACTTATAAAACATATTTTTTTTCATTTAATATTTATCTTATAAACATATTTGTTTAATTATAACATCAAATTTGTCTGTAATTTTTACTTTCTTCTATCTTTAGAAGAAGAAAGTATTGGATTCATGAAAATTTTCGACTTCCGGTTTTCCACGGATTTATACGTTTTAGAAGGTCCTGAACAGGATTTGACAGTTTTTAGAAAATGTCTGAATCAGAGTCTGTGTCTCTGTCTGTCTATATCTGACAAAAATTTTGTGGGCGCTGTATCTCGAGAATCAATGCACGAAATTTAATAAAACTTTATATTCAGTTAGGCCTTTATATAAGTTGGTGCTGATTAATTTTTGGTGAACATCGCCCAACAGGTGGCGCTGCTATGTCGCATTTTTCGAGATTTCCGCAATAGCTCTATCTCAAGAACTAAAGCAATCATTTTCATCAAACTTCAGATTCAGTTAACCCTTGACATAAATAGACGCTGATTGCGTTTTCGTGTAGCTATCCCAGCAGGTGGCGCTGCAATACCACTTTTTTCATGATTTTTATGATAACTATATACTTCAAGAACGAGTGCACGAAATTTCATCAAACTTCAACTTCTGTTAGGCCTTGACAGCATAAATAGAGGCTGCTTACGTTTTGGTGTAAATAGTCCAACAGGTGGCGCTGCACTCTCAAAAATGAATATTCAGATTTCAAGAAATTTTCTTTGTTTTTGAAGAAACGGTTTCCTGGGAAATGCTCCGAGTAAGTATTTTGTTAAATCGAGTAAATTTGCATCCTCAAAATTACGAAGAAATTAGTTTCGTCAAATTGTTTCTTTGAAAGTTCCAAAAAAAGGTTGGTGCTGCCATCTATCGGAGTTTTTAGAAGCATCTTTAATTGATTAGGGGAAAAGTAAGATCACTTTTCACAAGTCTTCAATGTATTTCGAACGCGCGACTTTTAGCTTGGCAGCCGAGATCTCCTAACCACTTAACCAGCGGGAATTCGGAATTATTTGATTTTAAATGTATTTACGGGATGTTGATGTGTGTTTATATTTTTAGAAAGCAGATTGTATTTTTATCGGTGCTGTTATAATTTCTGCATGATTTAATTAATAAGCCTAGATTATTATTATGGTTTTTCTATGGTTAATAAATAATTAGAATATGGCTTGATTAATATAATTTATTAGAGAACTTTCCTTTGTTCAATGAATGATTAAAATATGGTCTAGTTAATTTGTTGATAAGAAATAATTAATTTTGAAGTGCATATTTTGGAAGCGAGTTCATCAATTTTAGTGGATAAGATTACTGTTTATAGAGGGGAAGGGGTCAGTTATACATATTTTAAATTTGATTGTTATATGATTATATTTCTTAAATAAAAAAGAACTCCTAAAATTTCGATTTTTTTTAAACCATTGGGAAAATGTTGTTGCTTTCGGTCGAAAATGGACCAAATGATGTTCGCATTTTACTATTTTAACCGTTTTTAACGAAATTCTGTAACTTTAGAAGAATTTTTTAAGCGTTTTTTAACGAAATTCTGTAACTTTAGAAAAAATTATCTTTGAATAAGGCAATATAAATGCATAAAATCGTTACAAAAAGGATAGACGCAAATTATCAGATATGACAAATAAAGTAGAAATTTGGTACTTTCGTGTTATAGCGGCCCCCAAGGATGAAATATTTTTGTTTTCTGTTTTCATTAATATATTGTAAATTTAGTACTTTTGTGTAATTTTTTTTGAACGATTTTGTAACAACAAAAATAATCTGGCCGGGAATGGGGAAACATTTTTGTCAAATTTTTGAGATTTTTCATTTCATTAAAAATCACTTAATTTTGAGACGACGAAATGATTGTCAAAAATGTTGAAATATAGCGGAATCGTCAAAAGTGAGAGTTTTTTTTTTTTTTTTTTTTTTGACAGCGAGGAAACAGTTTCGTCAGATATTTAAGGATTCACGTTTCGTCAGAAACCACGTGACTCTGTGATGAAATGATTGTCAAAAATAACGAAATGAGGCTTAAAGATTGCGGAGATTGCGGAATCGTCAAAATTGAGTGTTTTATTTCTGAGAGTGTGCGATGATACATTTTTCATTATTATCATGATAACTATATGACAAGAACTAATGCACGGATTTTATAAAACTTCAGATTCATTTAGACGGTGACATAAGTGTTTGTTGATTAGGTTTTGGTCTAAATCTCGCAACAGTTGGCGTTGCTGTGCTGCATTTTTCAGGATTTACACAATTTTAGCAAGAGTCAGTTCTCAAGAATGCATGGAATTTAATAACGGTAGGTTTAGTTAGACCTTGACATAAATTGGTGCTGATTCTTTTTAGTGTATGCGAAACCTGTGTGAGATAGGAGAAAGTTTTGGGATTGGCACGTCCGTCTAGTTAATCATTTTAATGATTTATTAAGTATTCAGTTAATTTAAATAACAATTATGTCATTAAACTGCACTGTAAAAAATTTTTTGTCAAATTAACGGAAAAAAACTGTCAATTTTGGAGCCAGTTTAAAACCGTTTAATTTACAGGAAATATCTGTAATTTTTTACGTGAAGTGACTGTTTTTTTAACAGTTTCATACTGTTATATTTACAGAGATAAACTGTTAATTTAACAGAAATATTTTGTGGTTTTTACAGAGAAAACCTGTAAATTTTACAAGAAAAATCTGTAAATTTTACGAAAAAAATCGGTAAATTTTGCGAAAAAAATCTGTAAATTTTAACAAACTTCCTGTGTTTTTAACAGTTAAATGCTGTTATATTTACAGAGATAAACTGTTATTTTAACAGAAATATTCTGTGATTTTTACAAAGAAAACCTGTAAATTTTACGAGAAATATCTGTTTTTTTAACAGTTAAATGCTGTTGCATTTACAGGGATAAACTGTTATTTTAACAGAAATATTCTGTGATTTTTACAGAGAAAGCTTGTAAATTTTACGAGAAATATCTGTAATTTGTAACAAACTTTCTGTTTTTTTAACAGTTAAATGTCGTTGCATTTACAGAGATAAACTGTTATTTTAACAGAAATATTTTGCGATTTTTACAGATAAAACATGTAAATCTTACGAGAAAAATCTGTATTCTTTGCAGAAATCTCCTGTTTTTTAAGACAAATACAGGACGCTCTAAAATTATTGAAACACGCTTTAATATTTTATCTGTGGGAGATTTGTAGGCAATGTAAATTGCAAAATTGTTCAAAATAAGTTAGAATACAAAATTATTTTGATGAAATGGTTTTGCCATTAATTTCAAAAAGTTACACTTGAAATTTTTATCGGATGCCTGAGTCTTAACAAGTTATATTTAGGAAAGTATTATCCCTGTTCTGACAAATACAACAGTCAAAATTGCATTATTCTATGACCAAAACCCACAGAGTTACACTTTAGAGTTTATGAAATTTCAAAAGTTTCTGCCTCTAAACACAGACAGATGATTTTTAGTGCCAGAAAACTCCGAAATTTCATATAATTCTAACTTAGTGTACTTTGATTACAGAAGAATGGAATTATTACTGTTGTACCCATCAGAGCAAGGAGAAAGTATTTCTAAATATAACTTCATGAACCAGGAGCCCAATAAAAATTTAAAGAGTAACTTTTTCAGAACTAATTCATCAATATAATCACAATTCCTACTTTATTTTGAACATTTTTGCAATTTACTTTGCATGCATATCTCCAACAGGTAAAAAATTAAAGCATGTTTCAATCTTTTTGGGACATCCTGTATGCTTATTTATAAACAAATGTGCTAACTTTGGCATAAAAAGGTGAACATTTTGCTAAAAAAATAATTTGGTGAAAACTGCAATATATTTAAAAGCAACATTTGTGAATTTATCACTCAAGGTTGGTGAGGCATCCCCTTCTAGTAAATAAAATACAAAAAAATTTCAAAATATAGCAAGTATATCTTTTACATACTCGCATTGACAATTTTTGATAAAATATTCAACACACTCACCAGTCTTTGAATTTGAGTAACACTATTTCCAAATAGTAATTCTGCAACTTAATAAAGCAGAAATTACTACTTGAAATAGTGGTATGAAAATTCAAGGGCATTGTGGAGCCCACTCTTATTCCAAAACGAGAATTCTTGTTTCCTGACAAGAGAGCATAATTTTAAAAAAGAAAATTCTCATTTCCTGATGTAAATGCAAGTGTGTGAAAATTACTTTATAGATTTCTTGGAAATTAGTTTTTGTATTTTAGCTATAGCCTGTAAATGAAAATAAGAATAGCTATTTATAAAAATAATTGAGATATGTATAAAAAGTTTTAATATTTTCACTGCTTTTTCAGATATTTTCATGAGAAGACAATTTCCTATTATTTATAATTACTAATTTAAAATTACATAAAAATATCTTAACCCCTTCAGGGGCAAAGTACTCTCGTATCTAAAATATTGAAATGATTGATTGACACCAGGATTCACGAACGAATTTATTTTAAAATAAGTAAAAGCTTTTCCTCATGTACCTTATAAATTGAAAATTTGATTATAAAATTCCGGTGTCATTGTGGCATTTTGGGATTAAAATTAAGTGGTATATATAATATTCCGGTGCCCTTCAAGGGGTTAAAAGACGTTTCCTTAGTCAAAGTTTTTTTACATGTAGTTTTACTTGTACTATAGTACTCTATACATTTCTTAATCTTGAACACTAAATAAACATTATTCCAAATTAATTTAATTTGCACTCTATATTTCTACATTAAAAAAAAAGTTTTTGAATTGAGAGAAAAAAACAAATTAGAAAAAATCCCTTTTTATTTATTTATTAATTATTGTTATTATTATTATTATTATTATTGAGAATTTGGAATCGCTGCATTGTTATTACGTTTTATACTTATCGTATTAGCTAATAAGGCTTATTAGGATTAAATATTTGTCGCAGGAAAAATTGGCAGCAAAAAGTTTCATACCACTATTTCAAACAACAATCCTCGCGGCATTTGCAATAGAAATCTATATTTTTTTACATTTTTATACAAGTACACTGTCAAAAATAAATCCGTTAATTCACGGGAAAAGTACTGTCAGCTAAGTTGCCGGACTTTTTCCGTTCCGTTAGTAGATTTTCCGTTTTGAAAGATTGAAGAAACGGAAACTTTCTGTTATGAATGACCTCGGTTAAAAAAAAAAAAACTGTTTGTGCTGCCATCTGTTGACTATAACAGGAGCATTTAGTTTAATACTTGATATTTTAATATTAAATACTCCCTGGTACAGATACCTGATACTGGTTGCCCTTGGGGTTCGAACTAGGGATGACAGCGCCTTGAACCGAGTGTTTTACCTCAAGACCAGCGGGCCCTTGCAAGAATAGGAGTTTGAAAGGATGATACGGGGATTTCTTCAAATCGCTGCTTGGAACTTAAACAATCTGGGGTTCAGAAACCTAGTAACTTTGAAATTAAGTGGGAGATTATTTTGTTATAAGATTATGACTGAAAAATTTAGTATTAATAGAGGATTGAAACATGAATTATATTAATTCTTAATTTGATTGTTAGATGCAAAATATGAATATTGTATTTTGAATTAAATTCGATAAAGTATGTTGGCTTTTTGAGAAAATCGATTTTTTTTTCAACTATTATATATTTTTTAAATGTGTTCTGTTAGAATATATTTTCATTGAGAGTGTCTTTTATAACTTTAAAAAGCAAATTACGAATAATTTCAAAGGAATGGGAAAGTTATTTCTTATTTTTTTTTTATTCGGAAGCATTATTTTTGTTTGTTGCTTTTTTGCGTAAAATCGATTTTTTTTTTCACTTAATTTAACTATTATATATATATATATATATATAAGTTAAATTAAGTGAAAAAAAATCGATTTTACGCAAAAAAGCATATATATATATATACTAAGCTATTTGTTTCGAATATATTTTAAGTGTGAATATTGTTTTGTAACTTTAAAAAATAAATTGCTAATAATTTTTAAAGCATGGGAAAATAAAGTGTTGCTTTTTAAATTCGAAAGAACTATTTTGTTCTTTTAAATAAACTCGAATTTTTAATTTATTGAATTTTTAGTTCTTCTGTGCTGTATAACATGTCAGTTTTTTAAACATTGGAAATAAATATGCAGCAGATAACGGAATATCTCCGTTAGCCACTGTCTTCTCCTTCTGTTCCGTTGTTTTCAGGAAATATGAAGAAACTTTCTGTTTTTAACGGAAAATGCCCTTTTGTGGTGAAAAGGGACTTTTTCTGTGAAATTCGGGAAAAAAATACCCGTGAATTTCAGATTATTTTTAACAGTGTATGTTGCGGCCCGCCAGACGTCGCAAATATATATTTGCGGCCCGCGAGAAAAAAAGGTTGAGTAGGGCTGATTTAGACGGTGACATAAGTGTTTGTTGATTAGGTTTTGGTCTAAATCTCTCAACAGTTGGCGTTGCTGTGCTGCCTTATTCAGGATTTACACGATTTTAGCAAGAGTCATTTCTCAAGAACTAATGCATGGAATTTAATAAAACGTTACGTTTAGTTAGACCTTGACATAAATTGGTGCTGATTCTTTTTAGTGTATGCGAAACCTGTGTGAGATAGAAGAAAGTTTTGGGATTGTCCAGTGGTGTAGCACAGTGGTCCGCAATTTTGTTTTGAAATTTAAAATTTATGTATTGTTATTAATTCGATTTAAAACGCTACTTTTATTTGAACGTCAAAGTATTTTAACAACGTATTAAATACAAATAATTAATAATGAACACTGTAAAAAATTTCCAACCCTTTTCCGTTTCGTAAAAGATAAATTTCCTTTACGATACGGAAAACAACCGATAAAATAATTATTCCGAATCACAACAGAAAGGTTTTCTACAGTCATAAAAATAATCTATTTATATCGGATTAGTTTCCGAAAGGATGGAAAACAGCTTTCTCCGGACTTACTGCGCAGTCTCGCTCTCTGCTGACGTATGAAAAGCGTTGCGTCACGTGATTGATAACAGAACAGAATAGAGTTTTTGGATGAAGATGGACGCCATGTTTTTAAATATTGGACAACTGCTCTACGTACTTCTAACTTCGCAATAGTTTTACCTCTGGTAGGAGTCTGGTTTTTGCGGAGTAAGACAGCTGTATAGGAATAAAAAGCTGCTCACCGGGCCCATGGGCCAAACCAACAACAACTTCGCAATGGTAAGTACTAAAATTTATGTGATTTTTAATATTTTGGATTTGATATGTACATATATTTATAGTGCATGATTATCAAATCGAATAACATGTTTAAGGAGCTGCGTAGCCTGAAATAAAATGCATGTTATCTTATTTCTCGCTCAGTTTATTTTTTATGAGAAAAATATCCCGAAGTAAAAAATATTTTGATGTGCCAGAAATTTCAAAATTAGATATTATCTTAATGAAACTTATTTTTTGTAAGCTGTTTTTTTAAATAGTTTTTAACTTATTCTAAATTAAATTCCTTGTTTATTTGTTTAATTCTGTAAGACATCCAGTGTTGAATTCAGGGGGTGGGCGGACAGTCCCCCCGGAGCATTGAAATGTCCCCCCGGAAGATTTCACATTTTATGCTTTTAATAGTCAAAAAGTGCAATCCCCCCCCCCCCGGAACCACAGAAATCCCTCCCGGAGAAAAATGTCTGAATTCAACACTGAAGACATCAATAACATACCTATGATCTTAAAATAATTTGATGATATTTTTCTATGTTCGATGCTATATCAGAATCATATTGTCTTTTTTCAGGTACTGCATTATTATAGAATCAATTTTACATTTTGTTATTTGTAGGGATGTAACGAATAGTGATTTGGCCGAATACCGAATATTCGGCCAAGTTTTAGCCGAATACCGAATATTCGGCGGCCGAATACTGACTTTAAAAAAATCATTTTATTTGTTTATTTATTTTTTTTTCCAATTTTAAAATCAAAAATTAAATTAAGGACTAATTGAAATAAATTTTTTATTTGAGTGTTCAAAAATCATAACAGCTGAATGTATGTAAGCACGGTTATAGTGAACGTTTGTTTTCTGAAGCTGGTAATATATATGAAACCAAACGAAACAGACTTCTTCCTGAAAATGCTGAAAAGTTATTTTTGCATCACAATTTCAGGCTTTACAGTGATAAATAATTTTGTTACCCCTGTATGTTATTTTGAAGTAACTCAATAAATGTTTTTTCAGTATAGGTAACAGTTTTTTTCTTTTCAATGTATCAAACTCATTAGTTCGTTTAATCAACATCTAATGTTTAATTTTTAATTAGTAAAGTAATTATATAGTCATATATTTATTATTTAAAAGTAAAACTAAAAGCTAGAAAAATGATTTAATTTGTGAAAGATTAAGCATTTTTACAAGACAGTAAAATATTTGTTTTTAATATTTATGAATTTTATTGTTTAAGAAACATATCATCATTATAAATCAGATTAAAAAAATAGATATAAAGTTAATTTTTTTTAATTCACTGATGAGAGAGAGAGAGAGAGAGAGAGAGAGAGAGAGAGAGAGAGATTTAAACTTTAAATGCAGTATATATTTTGCATTTTAATGTAAAATAAATTAATGTTGCAATACTTACTTAAATTGATATGATGCCTAAATATGCAGCAAGAAAAATATTTTTTATTTATGTAATTTCATTATATACAGTTATTTATAAGTTGTCATGAAGCTTTAAAATTGAGTAAGTATTAGGATTTATTTTTCTTATAATAATTAATGTATTTAGATATCATTCTTTAATATTCTTTGTTAAAAATATTTAAAATCACATTTTTTTTTATTTTCTGGAACTTATTTAACCAAATATCTTAGAATATTCGGCCAAATAAGCAAGTATTCGACAATATATCTAAATATATTCGGCTACAGGTATTCGGCAGAATATCTGTTCAATATTCGGCAAAAGGGCCGAATAAGCCGAATACCGAATAGTGGTCGAATATTCTTTACATTCCTAATTATTTGTAGTGTATTAAAATTCAATTGAAAAGGAGAGTCCTTTAAATTCTATAATGTTAATTAATAAATTGAGAACTTTATGTTAGGACGATATAATGAAATTTATATTGGTATATAGTAAAATAAATTTCAGTATTCTTTGCATATCAGACAAAATTTTAGTTGTAACAAACGTAAAGTTGAATATGCTGAATATCTTGAGGTTGATATTATCTACATTCATGCTGTAAAAGCTTGCATGCAGAAGCTTACATCTTGTTTCAGCAGAGGTCAACTGCCTCGCCCTGGATATTCAAGTTTAATTGGCTAAATTTTATTTTTCTTACATTATTTTGAAAATAAAAAATGACATTTAATCTTTTCTAATAATTTAAAATAAACAGAAAAAGAAAAAAAGCAAACAGGGAACTTTTGTCAGTAGAGATGGATGGGGGAGATCTCCACTGCTGAACATCATGTCACATGTGCAAAGGAAGACCATTTTTTGTTCTGATTTTTATTTCGTGCTCATCTCTTGAAAAATAATTATATTGAATGGGCTTCAGGGAGAATAAACCCTCAAAAGGCTTGAAATTTTTTTTTATTTCAAAAATATAAAGCTTCAATTCTTCATTCATTCATTAAAAAAAAAAAAAAAAAAAAAAAAAAAAAAATGTGGTGTTTTAGCAAAAAAAAATGTCTTACTTGATTTTATTTCATATTTCTGCTTCATTTAACTAAATCTTGTCATGTATTTAAATGCACGTGTTAATACTGTTCAAATTTCAAGAAATAAAAAATGTTCAAAAGAGTCATGATGTCAACATATAAATCATAAATGTCACTAGAACCCAACTTTAAACTTCAGAGTCCTAGGCACACCATTTTTGCGTGCCCTTCCAAGCACTACTCTTAAGTAATCTCAAAGCTTAGAATTTTTGTGATACGTCTTCATCCAATCATTTCTTCCAGGGCTGTGGAGTCTAAGTATAAGTCAGGCACTTTTTTTTTTTTTTGGGGGGGGGGGGGGGAGAGATTCGGTGTCGCTAAAAAACTGGCCGACTTGACTCAGTCTCTAGCTTGTTTTTTGGACAGTTCAAAGTGAAATTAAATTAATTATATGTGATTTTAAATTTATAAACTGAATTATTATTTTTATTTTGGGACTATATACCGCATAGATGAAAACTGTTTTTAATTAAAAACTCTCGTTGATATTTTCCATTTAGTATACAGTCTTTTCACTCAGCTTTTTGGGGTTTGCAGAACTCGAGGTAAGGCAAAAATTGAAAATTTTGCTACTTTTGGAGTCTACAGAACCCGAAATATCATTGTAATAGAAACCTTTTTTAGCTCCCAGTCTGTCAAAGCGAGAAAGGGGGGCTAATTCACCACCCCCTTAATTTAGATAAATGTGTTTTTATGCACAATTATCTGAATTGTTTCAAATTTTGTATATAGGTTAATTGTGATAAGACGTTTCCCCATATCAATTTTGGAGGTTGATTGATTACGTATAAAGGAGGAAACGGTGTCCAATCACCCCTTTAATTTAGATAAATAGGTTTTTTATGCAGAATTATCCGATTTGTTTCAAATTTTGTATATAGGTTCATTCTGATAAGGCGCTTCCCTGATCAGTTTTGGGGGTTCATTGGTTAAGTATAAAGGGGAACAGGGGCTAATCACCCCTAATTTAGATAAATGGGTTTTTAATGCAAAATTACCCAATTTGCTTCAAGTTTTGTATAAAGCTTCATTGTGATAAGGCGCTTCCATCATTAGTTTTGGGGGTTCATTTGCTAAGTGTAAAGAGGGGAACGGTGGCTAATCCCCCCCCCCCTTAATTTAGATAAATGGGTTTTATGGAGAATTATCCGATTTGCTTCAAATTTTGTACATAGGTTAATTGTGATAAGACGTTTCCCCATATCAATTTTGGAGGTTGATTGATTAAGTATAAAGGAGGAAACGGTGTCCAATCACCCCTTTAATTTAGATAAATGGGTTTTTTTATGCAGAATTATCCGATTTGTTTCAAATTTTGTATATAGGTTCATTCTGATAAGGCGCTTCCCTGATCAGTTTTGGGGGTTCATTGGTTAAGTATAAAGGGGAACAGGGGCTAATCACCCCTAATTTAGATAAATGGGTTTTTAATGCAAAATTACCCAATTTGCTTCAAGTTTTGTATAAAGCTTCATTGTGATAAGGCGCTTCCCTCATTAGTTTTGGGGGTTCATTTGCTAAGTGTAAAGAGGGGAACGGTGGCTAATCCCCCCCCCCCTTAATTTAGATAAATGGGTTTTTATGGAGAATTATCCGATTTGCTTCAAATTTTGTACATAGGTTAATTGTGATAAGACGCTTCCCTATATCAGTTTTGGGCGTCCTTGATTAAGTATAAACAACAGAACGGTGTCCAATCGCCCCCTTACTTTAGATAAATGGGTTTTTAATGCAGAATTATCCAATTTGCTTCATATTTTGTACATAGGCTCATTGTGATAAGTCGCTTCCCTGATTAGTTTTGGGGGTTCATTGGTTAAGTATAAAGGGGAAACCAGGGGGCCAATCCCCCCTCTTAATTTAAATAAATGTTTTTTTTTATTCAGAATTATCCGATTTGCTTCAAATTTTTTATATAGGTTAATTGTGATAAGACGCTTCTCCTTATCAGTTTTGGGGGTTCATTGATTAAGCATAAAGGGGGAACTGTGTCCAATCTCCCCTTAATTTAGATAAATGGGTTTTTAATGCAGAATTATCCGATTTGTGTCAAATTTTGTATATAGGTTCATTCTGATAAGGCGCTTCCCTGATCAGTTTTGGGGGTTCATTGGTTAAGTATAAAGGGTAGGGGAGGGTGGCAAATCCCCCTCCTTAAATTAGATAAATGGGTATTTCATGCAGAATTATCCGATTTGCTTCAAATTTTGTAAATAGGTTCAATGTGACAAGTTGCTTCTCTGTTTAGTTTTGGGGGTTCATTGGTTAAGTATAGAAAGGGGGAACAAGGTCCAATCCCTCCCTTAATTTAGATAAATATGTTTTTCATGCAGAATTATCCAATTTGCTTCACATTTTGTATATAGGTTCATTGTTATAAGGCTCTTCCTTGATTAGTTTTGGGGGTTCAATGGTAAAGTATAAAAGGGGGGGATCGGGAGGCTAATCTCCCCTCCTTAATTTAGATAAATGGGTTTTTCATACAGAATTATCCGATTTGCTTCAAATTTTGTATATAGGTTCAGTTTGATAAGGTGCTTCCCTGATCAGTTTTGAAGTTTAATTGGTGAAGTATAAAGAGAGGGAACGGGGCTATTCTCCACCCCCTAATTTAAAGAAATGGGTTTTCATGCAGAACCGGTAAATTTTTACTTTATAAAAAACATGAGTTTTTTTTTTGTTGTTGATGCTAAATGAAATTTATTTGGATTTATTAAAGAAAGGACAAAGTGTTTTGAAAGGAATATTAAACGAAACCCTTTGAGCGATGTTCGATCACACTTACCCACTAGTTCTATTATATTACTGTGGCACCATTTTTTTTTCATTTAATGCTGATCGTGAAATCCCATGGTAACCTATGTAAGTTTTAAAGAGGTAGTAAATTCCCTTATACAATTATCAAAATATAGCTTTCACCAGCAGGAAGCAGATGTCAAATGTGCATCTTTAAATTAACATTTTTAAATTGTACATTTTAAAAATTTTCCTTAATTTTTAAGTATTTTAAAAACTTATGAAATTTGAAATTTTTACTTAAAGGAAAATTTTCAAATTTTATGCTCTTAAAAATACTTATCGCTGAAGACGAAGAGTCCTCTTAATCCTTCATTGCTGTTGTGCTGTTTTTGTCCCATTAAATATACATGATCACTAGAAATTAGTAAAATAAAAATATATTAATATTATTATTGTTATTATTGCAGGATAATACTGCAGTGATCAGTGTCGCATTCCAGCTAGAGCATATCATCCTTGCTTAATAGCGAATTATGATGTAAGAAAGGAAATCATGCTGTTCTCGAATAATATTGATGGTTTGACAGTTTTTTTTGGAGAAATGTCCTAGGACAATTTTGTTTTGGTAGCATCATATTATGTAATCAATTAAGGCCTGGAAGAAATTAAAGAATCTAGGCCTACTTTTTTACTAAGTGCAGCTATTCGAAGGCAAGAACTGTCAATGGAAGTAATATCAGTATTGCTGTAATTTTTATTCATTATAACAGTTTGATTTATAGTTTTGTTGCAAATAAATGTTATTTTTCAGTATAAATGTTTGTTTTATTTTTTCTGTCTTTTGTAGTTAGCCAGAAAAAAAAATCGAGTAACTTATATATATTTTTTTAAATAGTATTTTGTTAGTATGTGCAATTTAATGTTTGTGCAGATTAAATGCGATTGATTTATTTTACTAAGTTTAAGTTAAAAAAAATAGCACATACACATTTGCGAAGTCAGATTTTTTATTAAATAGACACTTATTTTTTATATATTTTTCCTGAATTATTTGTAATTTTTAATATTCTTCTATTAAGTGATCTGCCATTGAAGAATAAAAGACTCACAAACATTTCTTTCTTTGTCATTAATGATGATAAAATTTTGACTTTAAATATACATAAATTTTTACAGGCAACTGGACTTCATAAATATAGTAAAATAAATATAGGTCAGTCAACAGTATATTTATTGATATTTATGTAGATATCTCATGACTTCATTGTGCACATGTAAATAACAAATGGTTCAATATTCCAACGTAATTTATTTATGGAAAGATTCGGAAAATAAAGATTGCATGGTAAGTAATATACTTTGAAATGTTATATATATTTTTTTCATACAATTTCAATTACTTGCAAAGGTAAACTCATAAACAACTAAAGTTTTAAAATCTTAAAAAAAAGGCCTGATTTAATTATTTTTATTTTAAATTCAAATAAATCAAACTTTAATTCACTGTAAACTCTGTAATCGCTTAGGAATTCATAAAGCTGGAAAATTGGTGTTTCTTTTCAAACATTTTAATAACAAAGAATATTTTTTTCATATCCATTGAAATTTATAAAATATAATCATAACCATCTTAAGTGTGTTTAATATATGCTCTAAATTCATTAAATGAAAAAAGAAATTTGGTCAGAACAAAAAGCTTTAGCTTTTAGTAATGCAGAGTGCATATGCTTTTTATTTTATCAAAGGGGTAATTCAAGGTGGTATATGTATTTTATACAGAATAGGATATCTGTTAAATTGCAGTTTTTGTAAATAAGTGATGACACAAGACAATTTGTTTTATTTATTTCATGTTTTCAAAAGTAAAAGAGAATTCACATTTCTAAATTAAATCTTTTTCTGTAGCTCCATTTTTTTAAACTGTATATTTTTAACTATTTATATGATTAAAATATTTTAATTTAACCAAGTGAATGAGTTTCTATATATTTTTTTAATTTCAAATATATTTAAATGGACACTTCTAATTGTTAATTTTAATTATTTAGTAAAGTTTATTTTACTGTAAAATGTATAATTTTAAAATTGTATTTTGAATTAAAAAAAATAGCTGATTTAAATAATTAAAAATATATATGATTTTTTGATTAAATAAATAAGTAAAATCACGAACCCTGTTTTTAAAAAAGATTTTCATTTAGCAAGGCTTTTTTTTATATAATTTTCAGTTGAGCTTCAAGTTCAAAGTCTTGTACATTTTCAAATTGCATGGCTTCTAAAAATTGTTTATCATCAAGCTATTTATTAGGATTAGCTGAATTCTGTATATTCTTATAAGTTACATGGCTTCAAAAGTTTTTAGATTTACTTTATTAATATTACACTGGTGTCCAGAAATTAAGGGGCAGTGACCGATTTCAGACGTTTCGTCGATTATCTTACTGAAACTCGTGAGGAAATGCCCGGAATGCCCTTAAGCTTTGAGGATGTAAAGAACATGTTTGACTTGATGTTTTTCAGTGAATATTTTATCGCGAGGACAACTATGGGGGGGGGGGATAATAACTTTAATAATAAAATAATATTTTCGATCACCCAAGTAACGAAAAATGCTAAAAATGGTCTGTCACTGTAGTAAATGACTATGTAGGTTCTGTTCAACATTTGTGTGCATTTTTTGTAAGTATAGCATGTATATTCGTGAATATATTAACGTTTCTGTGAAAAATTCAAAAGTTTTTTTTATAACATGCAGAGTTTTCAGCCAAATTTAACACCACTTTCCAAAAACTTGACAAAGAATCGTAGAAATAGTATACTGTGATTAAAATATTAATATATTGAATATTTGATGAGATATAGGTATTTTTATGAAATTAATTTTAACTGCGCATGCGCAAACTACAGCAAACATTTTTGTTATGATTTGAAAGCAATACTATAGGGCAACTCATATAAAAAGACCAGTGAACTATTGTGAAAACTCAAATAGTTACAGCATTGATAAATACATTGATAAATTGAGAAATAAGTCTCATATAATCCTATGTTTTAAGCATAACTCAAAAACTACTTACCAACTATCTGTGATTTTGGATTTGCATATTTGAAGCCTCCAGAAATCCACCCCTATTAAAAATTCATAGGTTATTTTTTTTCTTTTTTGAAATGAATTTAAAAATACATTTTTTTTTTATAAGAGAGAACTAAACATAATCTATACAATTTTAACAAATAGATTTTGAAAATCTTCAAATAAACGAATCCAAAATTATTATGTCAAGTAGTTTTTGAATTACGCTTAAAAAGCTACCCGCATTGCAATTTGTTTTTCATCAATTGCAAATTAATTTCACATTAAGACTTCCAAATTTTAAACCTTCATATTTATTAAACCACTTGACCAAGTGATTTCTTGTTTCGTATCCTTGGGAGAAATTTACAGAAAAAAAATGTATAACGTCAAAATTAGGTGTATGTATTGAAAAGTTGGAGTTTGGTACAATTTAAGAATGATGACGACCCCCTAAGCTTATTTTTTTAAAACCTATTATTGGAAGAAGATAATTTTCAGTCAAATATGGCTATTTCTGTTTTTTAAGGAGGGGTGGAGAATATTATGATTTAAAAAGATAGGTTTTGTATGTCCTTTGTTTTAGAAATATAGCTATAGAAATTCTTTCCAGCAACAATAAACTTCAAAGTAGTTGCATACACCTCATATGCATTAGAACATGTTTCATACTTGTGCTACACCCAGTAGAATAAATTTAAGCTTTTTGAGGATACAGGCCCTTTTTTTTTTAGTAATATTGAACAGTTGTTTGGCACAGTATTGAATTCAGGGGGTGGCCCGCTGGGACCCCCCTGGAACATTGAAATCCCCTCCCCCCCAGAAGATTTGAGATATTATGCTTTTAATGGTTAAAAAGTGCAATTTCCAAAAAGGAAATATATAATCCCCCCCCCCCCTCCCCGCCGGAGCCGCAGAAAAGGCTCTGAATTCAACACTGGTTTAGCATCATCTGAATATTTAGTTATATTATATACACTGTAAAAAAAAAATCCTGAAAATAACGGAAATTGTACTGGCAATCGAGACGCCAGTACTATTTCCGTTTTTTTAACGGAAAAAAAATCCGTAAATTCCAGGAAATTTTCCGTGATTTCTGAAATATCCGTTTTAAAATTTCCGTTTTATAACAGATATCTTCCGTATTTTTTAGAAATTTTTTTAATGTTAAAATAAACATTATAGGACAAAAAAAAAAGTTTCTTCTCAAGAACAACCTTACAAAGGACAGATATACTTGTTTTTTTTTTCCTCATGTCTGAGTGAGTTTTGGATAAATAACAAACCCTTGCCTTAGATGAGGATCGAACTCGCAATCTTTCGCTTACTGAACCGAAGGTCCCAACCCCTACGCTATGATTCGATGTTCGACTTTTTCAAGCGTTGCTACTTATTGCAGCCGCTTTTTATGATGCAAAAACTTGAAGGTTCCTTGGATTTTTTTTTTTTCAATTCCAATGTTTTTAATATTTTCTTTTCATATTTTTCAATATTTTCTTTTCATATTTTTCAATATTTTCTTTTCATATTCTTCAATATTTTCTTTTCATATTTTTCAGTATTTTGCTTTATTATTTGATGCTTTATAACAGATAAATTTTAACTTATTATGTATCATATGCGTAAAACATTGTATTAAGAGTCATTATATGATTGCATCCTTTTGTAATAGTACAACATTTTCTTTTTTTGAACATATACTTTTTTTAAATTATTTGTCTGATGATCTATTTATTAATTCCAATAAAAGTAATAATTATCTGAAGGAGACGTATCTATTACATGCTATTAAAATAACTTTTCGTTATCTCTTATTTTAAAAAACTTACGTAAATAAACAATTTTATAATAAATTAAATTATTATATTTGAGCTATGCTGAGAACTTTTGGGTACGGTTCTGTCAAACTGAATAGTTTTAATAATATTAAAACAAAAAATTGATTCTTAAAGACAATTTCGAAATTAATGATCTTGTGATAGGTAAGATTTAAATTTGGACTTATTGATTTAGTTTAAATTAATTTAGTTTAATTTATAAAATTATAAGCTAAAGAAATAATTATAAAGTTAATAAAATTATAAACTTCATTTTTATAAAAGTAAAGAAAAATATTACCTTTAAATAACCCAATATTGCCTCACGTTAGAAAAGTTAAAATAAAATTTTAAAAAATTAGTGAAAAAAAGTTATAATTTTGAAGCACTACCAATAAAAAAAAATAGATTAAAATATATATATATATATATATATATATATATATATATACACACACATTTCGTATCATAAAATGCATTACATGTAATGCATTTTATGATAACAAATACTTAAAATGTGTGTATGTATTCAAAAAAGTTCTTAATAATATTTAATTGAGATAAAAGGAAATCAAAACAGTGTCCAAAAGCAATATTTTCATCTGTTAATGTTCCTACTCTTTAAAACAAAAGTTTCTTTACAATACAGAAAATTTTCCGATCGTAATGAAAAAAAATTCCGTAAAGCAAAGAAAAAGTTTCTATTCTACACAGGAATTTTTAATTTTTTCAAGATTAGTTTACTGACTGATTCGGAAAAGTTTCCTTTTTAAAACGGAATACTTTCTATCTATTCTCCCATTCTTCCAAAACGTTTCTTTATGTGAATGGAAAGTTTTCCTTTTTTAAACGGAATACTTTCTATCTATTCTTCCATTCTTCCAAAACGTTTCTTTATGTGAATGGAAAGATTTCCGTAAGACCCAGGAATTTATTCTGTGTCTAAAGATTAGTTTCTGAATCAAACGGGAAAAGTTTCCTGACGGAAAAGAAAAACTTTCGTTTTTTTCCGTTTTTTTTCCGTGTTGTTTCGGAAAAGTTTCCTTACCTATACGGGCAACTGAAAATCCTATTCCTACCGGAAACTTTTCCGATTTTTTTTTTTTTTTACAGTGAATGATGAAATATAATTTTTGGGAATATAATGGAATATAAGTTTTGGGATTGGCCATCCGTCTAGTTAATCATATTTTAATGAATTATTAAGTATTCCGTTAATTTAAATAACAATTATGTCATTAAACAGTGACTTCCTGATATAAAAAGTGAAAAGGTATTTAAAAGTGTTGCGGATTATAGTTACGCTGATACACCAGCTGATAGGGATAACTAAAAAAAAAATAATGTAAATAATTAAATAAATATCCAAGATTTTTTTTTTCTGTTAATGAATTATATTGTAAATTTTACGGCTTAAAGTTACTAATAAATGACACTGTAGTGAGAGGGACTTTTCTGAATTTTTTGTTAAGATTCCCCATGGCAACAATCTTCCGTTTGTTTATTGGCATTAATTTGGTGATAATTTTTTTTTATGGAAATCAGACGACAGGATAATGGAGAAGTGCCAAATATTCTTTCTAAGGTCAGGGTTCAAACAAATGGCGCATTACACTCTAAAAAAAATCCGTGAAAATACAAGAGATTTTCCGTAAAATTTTACGGAGAAGTTTCATTTTTCCAAAATTTCAGTACAATTTTCGTAAATGACGTTAGTTTCGTTAAAGAGATTTCAAATCCGTATAGATATGGAGAAAGTTTTCCGTAAATTAATGGATTTTTTCCGCATTTCTTGAGTACAATGTCCGTATTTATTCTAAAACAGTGCAATTTCCGTAAATGAAGTTAAAAGGTTGAGTACAAAAATCGCCTTTTTTGAAATGCGAATTAAGATTGTTGTAATTTACTAGAGTTCTCCTAGGATACAGACCTGGCCCGTCTCGACCCGCGAGTCCATTCTAACCGAAGCCATGTCAATTTATTGTGAAAAGAATAGTAATATTTATATTCTTTAATGAAATATTTAGAAATTTATTTTAGTTTTATAAATTACAGAAAAGAAAAAATATATTTTTTTAAATCTACTTACTTTTTTCTTGATAGCACTTCAAAATTATGATTTTTTCACTAATTTTTTTTTTTTAATTTATCTTTTTTAATGTGAGGCAGTATAATGTTATTTAAAGATTTCATAACATAATATCTCTGCAAATTATAGCTATGCAAATTGGTATTAAACTAATCTGATTTGGCTTATAAATTTATGAATTACCCTAAAATTTATTATTTTATAAATTATAATTTTACAAAGTTTACAATTTTTTCCTTAAATTTATAAAATTAATGATATTTTTTCTTTACTTTTATATAAATCAAGTTTTTAATTTTATAATGTTTTTAATTTATTTCGTTAGTTCATATTTTTATAAATTAAACTAATTTAATCTAAATTAAATCAGTTAGTCTGTATTTAAACTTACCTATCCCAAGGTCATTAATTTCAAATTTTTCTCTCTCTATTTTTTTTTTTTAACTATTCAGTTTAACAGAAACGTACGCAAAAGCTCTCAGCATAGCTGAAATATAATAATTTAATTTATTATAAAAAACTTTATTTACGTAAGTTTTTTAAACTAAGAGATAAAAAAAAATATTTTAAAAGCAATTAATAAACAAGTCTGATTAAGATAATTGTTGTTTTTATTGGAATTGATAAATTGATAATCAGGGAAATAATTGAAAAAAAGTATATGTTCGAAAAAAGAAAATGTTGGTAACCAGTGTTGAAGTCAAAGGTGGCTCGGAGGATTCTGCCCGAATTTAGCTAAAATCTCCTGTGGTGTAAATCTCTCCATCATTATCAATCAAATACTTTTCCTTCGATGAATTTTAGTATTAAAAATACCAAACCGCCATTTTGATGCTTAGAAGCTTACGTATTTGTAACCGGTGTCAGGGAAACTGACCCCCCGTAAACATAATCCATTAGCAAAAGCAAACAGGAAATGAACAGCCATTAAATAGGTGAACGTTTCAAATCAACAATCAATCTTTTCTCCCTTTTTTTTCCTTCTTGTAAAAAAGGATTTCGCATTTCTCTAACTATTTATATAAAGAATTATAAAAAAAAAAAAAAAAAAAAGCTGAAACACTGGTTTGCTTTCTTTTTGAAGTAAAATACGGTTAAAATTTTTTAACATACAAATAGTCAATTACATAAAATAAATTAACGTTTTATTTATTACAAATATTTTTCCGTCTCAACAATGCTAAACTGAAGAAAAACTGGAACGAAAACTCGTGCATGGGTTATAGATTATGAAACATTTTCCAACATTATTTGAATGCTGTTAAGAAATTTCCTTCTTTCATATAATGTAATGAGACATCCAAATAAACAATTTAAAAACACAGAACGCAGTTAAAAATCCATTTTCAAGAATTGCTGTCCATAGCAGTTAATGTATGAGAATCCTTTCGTGTAAACCTGTATATGATCTAACAGAATTTTAAACATACTACATAATGAAACTAAAATTTCAATGAGCTAGAAAACGTATAGAGCAACTAAAAAAGTTTTTTTTTTTTTTTAAAGAGAAATGCTACTTATACTAGATGATTATGTATCAGTATTCTTTAGAGCAGCCATGTGTATGAATGATACAGCAAAATATGGTTGAGCTAAAAAAACATGTAAACTGGTTAAAAGTGCATTTTCAGAAAACCTTTCAATATATATATATTTTTTTTTTGGGGGGGGGGGGGAGTAACCTGTATCTTATACGTTTTATACACATCACGTAATGTACTAATATTTAATTCTTGAAAAATAAAAATGCACCTAACAGCAATTACAATCCATAAGTGGAAATATATCTAAATTATTTTACGCAGCCATATGAATTTATTTCTATTCTACAAGAACCTTTTAACATAATAAAATATAGTTCAGCTGGAAATGCTTAACACAGTTAAAAACACACTTGGGGAATTCACTCCCATAAACTGAAATGCTTATGATTTCTTTCGTGCAGCTCTGCATATGATCTATAGAATTCATACTCACCACGTAATGCACTAAAATTTTGTTACATTTAAAAATGCATACAAGAGCTGAAAACGCACATCCAACAATTATGCTTCATAGTTCTATAATGTGTGCTACATGTATGCTACTTACTTCATACTCTATAATAGAAAGCATACTGTTGCCCACGTCAGGGACACATACCAATTCCATCATATTTGATGTTTCATAACATCACTAAAATGTACTGCAAATGATTTTTTTCCACAGACCATAATGTAATCGAAAACTTTTGTCTATCCCTGTAAACGAGCTATAACAGCTACCTACCTCATTTTGAATATCAATAGGGAATATGTAGCGTTGAAAACGTATATTTAAATCGTGGAAATTCAAGTCTATTTACGAGAGTCAGAGTGTGGACAAACCGCTAAAAAGATGGAGGGACAAAGATAAGTCATAAATACTTTTAAATTATGTTGAAAAGTGTTAAAAACTATATTGATTATATTTCTTTTTAAAACTTTATATTATCAAACATTACCTAATGTTTCTTGAAACACAATATTGTGAGTTTTATTAACAAGATAAGTTAATTGTTTCATAAAACAGCTTAATTTGGTTTCCAAAAACAGTTACCGTATATACTCGTGTATAAGTCGACCCCCCCAAATCTTACGCAAAATTTTGGAAAAAATTGAATTTTCGTGTATAAGTCGAACCACATTTTTGGTAGTATGTTGAAAAATAATTTGTAATCGAGGATGAAAAAAAAAAAAAAAATAAATTTTCATTAAATTAGTAAACTTTTTACGTTTCTAATCAGACTTCATCTTTTTGAAAGCTATTCACATCAATTTAATGAATACTTGCTTTTTTTTTTTTTTTTTTTTTTTTTTTTTGAAAAATCTATTCAAGTCTTATTTACAAGGGTAAACAACTTTTTAAACTGCTATAATATAGTACTTCTTTGTATTGTAGTACTCTTAGGAGAGAAATCTAGAAGCAATCTCAAGTTAAACTCTTTTTAAAAAAGGGATTAAAATGTTGAAAGGGATGCCCCTGTATGGAAGGGAATTCTATCCCAAGAGAAAATGAGTGCAGAACAATTACAGAAACATTATTGTTGAGATTTTTTTTTATCAATCACCATTGTCCGCTTTTATCTATCTCTCCAACCTAGACCCACATGTGATTAATTAAAAGACTTGCACATTCACCAATTATCTGTGAAAAAAATATGACTCCGGTATTTCACTGCTGTATTTTTTTTTTTTTTTTTACTTACTCGTGTATAAGTCGACCCTCCATTTTCAGCTTTCAAATTTTGTCTAAAATTCTTCGACTTATACACGAGTATATACTACTTCATAAGCTTTAAATCTAAACAGTTTCAAGTATTATTTGGTTTAGTAAGCAACATAAAAAAAATACATACTATACCAAGACTTTCATGCTTTAACAAATTAAATTACATTTAAATAATTGTAATAAAAAAATAATAAGAAGAAATTAATTTTTTACAAATTTTTCATTAAATTTCTAAATAATTTAAAAATAATGATTATCATAAGGCAGTTCTCAAAAAAATATTTTTCCCGCTCAACAAACGCAAAACTTGTGACACACCTACCGACATATTTTACATACTTGCATAATGATATTTGCAAGTATGTTTATTAAAATGGTTTGTAATCAAACAGTTTTTATAATTTTCCGATAACTGAATTACATCTTGAACTATTATTGTCTCAGGACGGGCAGTTTGTTTTCGTTCCTGCGCTGTCGCATCCCAAAATTCAGTTAAAAATACCCACTTTGGCAGCATTATCTGAAAAATCTTTTGCCTTTATCGAAATGAAAAACAAGTTCGATTAGATAGTTACTTAATAAGAGCACTTGCCAGTTTAATATTGCGAACAAAAATTAATTAAAAAATGCTTCCGAAAGAATCTAGTTGGATTTGAGAACAGCCTTAATAAAAATCATGCTCCTAAAAGTACACATATATATATATATTCGTTTTGATGTATTTCAATTATTATTTAGAAATATAAGATACGTTTTCCGTAAATTGGGCGACCTTTCTTGGTATTTTCCGTTAATATTGCATTTGACAAGTATAACTTTGATACTTATTCCTTGTGTTTCATATGGATATCTATTTATTTTTAGACAATGAAGAAGTTAACATACTTGAGAAATATGGAAGGAGTTGAAAGTAGAAATTATTTGTATCCTATAATTTAAAGCACTTAAAATACTAAAAAAAAAAAAGTGTGTGTGTGTGTGTGTGTGTGTGTGTTGGGGGGGGGGGGGAATACTGTAATCAGTTGTTCTAAAATATTGGTTTTATTAAAAAAAAAACCCGGGGAGGGGGATACTGTAATTAGAGTTGTTCTAAAAAATTGTTTTATTAAGAAGAAAGAAAAAGAAGAAGAAGAAAAGTTGATTTAAGTTATATCGAGCATAAAGTATGAGGTATACTTTCTAATAATTAGCAGTATATGAATTACAACTCTTAGACCGGATTCTGTTACTATTAAAATATTACACTCTTTTCGTAATACCATTATTATGCGCGAAACAATTCTGATAATAGCTATTTGTACACTGATATAAGGTAAAGACAGGAGAGATGGCGCGGTCGGAGAGATTGCGCTCATAGAGGTTCGGGGGGAAGGAGTAGAGTGAGAGTGCCGCGACTCCAGGTGGTTGTTCAACAACAGTAGTGGAGTGTCTACTTGAAAGTACACGTTGATTGCTTTGAGCGTCTAAGATAAAGTATTGCTATTTTGTTTTGTTTTCCCAAAGTAAATGCTTGAATTTTCATAGCTATTCATCAGAATTTCTGTACAATATCAATAGTACAAAATATTTTTAACTTAAACGATTTCTCATAAGCTACTAATCTATATTAACAATGTAAACATCAACGGTTCATTTTAGTAGCGGCCATATTTAAATAAAAGGCCACGCAATCTCTCCTACCAAAATTGGAGAGTTTGCGCATCTGCTATTTAGGAGAGATGGCGCATTGTTCCCATTAATTTCCATACTAGGAGAGATTACGCAGCTTATTGGTAAATTTGCATAAAAAATGAAAATGGACTAATTTTACGTTAAACGTGTTATTAAGTTGCATAATTTTATTTTGTAATCTTATCTGGACTTGCTTTTTGAAATTCTTTAATTTTTTCCCCTTTAATTAAAATTTTTTAATCGTTTTTAAAATTATTTCCTTTTTCTGATTCTTTAAGCATTAGGTTGAAATATGCACTCCCAATACAATAAAATTTGTGCACAAAAACCTTACAGCAATGTCATTTAAGTGTAATTATTATTGTTAACAATTTAATTGTAGTTATTAGTAACAATCTCTCTTACCCATGTGCGCAATCACACCAACCCTGTAAGGAGAGATTGCGCAAAAACTTTCTTGGTTTTATTACAACTGTTCTATTAAATTGCAACATAACAAAATAGCAATGGAAATGCATAAAAAACAAATGAAGTAAAAAATATTCATGGATAGTTTTGCAAAAAATTAATATTTAAATTTTTTATTGCTATTCTTTTGAATTTTGCGCAGACTACCCTAGCTTTACCTTTTCAGTAATATATTAGTATATGCTACTTTTTTTCAATTTTTTTTTTCAAATGCTTTGCCCTAGAATTTGAAAGTCTATACAATACTATAACACTTAAGGCGTTTACAAAAATATTTCCCCCAACTCAGCAAATCAAGACAAATATTCACGGACTCCTTTTTTTTAAATAAATGTTAAATAAAATGTTTAATAGTTTGCAGTCCCGACTGTTAAAGTAATTTGAAATCGAATAGCATTTTGCGTTTTCTATTACTGTATATCATATTGAATTAGAATTTATTGTTATCTCAAGACAACCTTTCCTGGGCTATAAAATCCCGAAAATTGACTTAAAGCGCCAACTTGGACAGAATTTTCTGAACCATTTTTTGTCATAGTCAAAATATGGAAAATGCTATTTGATTCCTTAGTTTATGAATAAGGAAGTTGCATATTTTGGGCATTTAAAAATAATAATAACTTCGTGAATATGCCAGAAAGCACCCAATCTGAATTTCACTGTTACAGTAATTTTTCATTTTTTAAAATAATGTTTCATTTCCCCAAAAATATATTCTCTGTATCACCTCGCTTTTAATAACCTTAGAAAAATGAAATTAATTGCAATGAAAATTTGATGAGAACGAGACTTAATTTGCTTTGTGCGAAATTCGATAACATATAGGCAAGTGCTAGAAATTTTCACTTTCCGCGCACAAACAGTACACTGTTAGAAATTTCCGTAAAATTCGGAGATTTGGCCGTTAATTTTTACGGCCATCTCCCTTTTTTGAGAAAAAAGCCCAGTGCCCGTTATTTGTAACAAAGTGCTGTAAAATTCGGAGAGTTGGCCGTATATTTAAACATCAGTGTCATTTTTCTGGAAAAAAGGGCAGAGGCCGTAATTTTTTCCTTCCGAAGAAAATATCTTTACCATGAGCACCTGCCATTGGCTGTTAGATATCATACGTCATCGCTACTACGTCGCGGCGAAGGAGGAAGGGTGGAAGGGAAGAATGCAAATGGCGCCGTTCACGTGCGGAATGTTTTTCAAGTATCGGTAATTTGGGTAAGTGTTTTATTGTATACTTTGTATAGTATTCTGATAATGTATTTTAGTTTAATCATTTGTATCTTGTTTATATGTCAGTATAACCGTGTAAATAACTGCATTCCGGCCCTGATTATTACCAAATAGGCACGACAAGGACATTTGTTGTTGCACATGCTTTCCTTAGAAAATTTGACTTCAGAAGTTAAGCGGGTCCTGATTGAATTATAGGGTAGATACAGTGTCTCACAAAAGTGATGGGACACTTGTGCTTTATAAAAAGAAACTGCAATAAAATAAATAAACAAACATGTGCAAAAATTTTTTGGGTGTGTTTCATATTTAAAGTTAGTAACAATTATTACATAACATACATTTTGTCAAAATATTAAAATATTAATTTAGTAAAAATACAATTGTTCAGAACGGAGCAAAAAATGGCTCACATAAGTGATGGGACACTTACTTTTCCATCAAATATTTATCCAAAAATTTTACTTTTTAAAAGGTTTTAATATTTTGTTGGATTTCCTTTTACTTTTAAAACATGATTTAATCTTTTTGGGATGGATTCGACTATTTTTTTTGTGATTTCTGGAGTGATTTTACCCCATTCTTCTTGAAGCACCGATTTTAGTTGTTGTTTTGAAGAAATGGTGTGTTTGCGAATTCTTGATTCCAATTCTTGCCAAATATTCTCTATGGGATTTAAGTCTGGAGATTGTGGTGGTGTTTTTATTATTTCAGGACAGTTATATAGCAGCCAGAGTCTAACGTTCAGAGCAGTGTGCTTGGGGTCATTGTCCTGGTAGAATTTAAAATCGTTATGAAGGTTCAATTTTCGTGCTGAAGATTTCAAATTTTGCTTTAAAATATCAATATACTTGTACTGATCCATTATACTGTCAATAAAAACAAGATTACCAACTCCAGCGGACGACATACACCCCCATACCATAACTCCTCCTCCACCATGTTTTACTGTTGGTACCAAGTTCTGTTTGCGAAGTTCTTCCCTGGGTTTTCTCCACACCAAGATTCTACCGTCAGAACCAAATATATTAAATTTACTCTCATCAGCAAATATAACTTTATTCCAGTAATCAGAATTCTTATTTATGTTGGATTTTGCGAAAGCTAGTCTGAGTTTTCTATTCTTTTCACTTACGAAGAATTTTTTCCTGGCTACTCTACCGTGATATCCAGCAGATCGAATTACCCTTCTAATAGTTTCAGGATTAACAATTATTCCATATAATGCTTGTAAATCAGCAGCAACTTTTGAAGCACTAATTCTTGGATTTTTTTTAATATTTCGAACGATAATTCGCTTTATTCCATTGGATAGCTTTGATGGTCAGCCAGGTCTTCTTTTATCCTGAATCATATGATTCTTTTTATATCGTTTAATGATATTGAAAACTGTTGAACGACTCAAGTTAACTGTTTCAGCAGTTTTTCTAATAGATTTTCCACGTTCAATATGCAAATTAATAACTAATTTTCGAATTTCAGGCGAAGTTTCTTTTCGTTTAGCATTCATGACTACACAGAGCTAAAAAACACAAAAATTCCAAAACAAACTGGAGAGAAATACTGCAGACGATTTTATAAATTATTGCCAATTGCTTTTAAGTAAAAATAAAACCCCAAAAAATATTTTTATTGCTTATTTCAGACGATTTTTGTTGCATATATAATGGTGTCCCATCACTTATGTGAGCTATTTTTTGCTCCGTTCTAAACATTTGTATTTTTATTAAATTAATATTTTAATATTTTGACAAAATGTATGTTATGTAATAATCTTTACTAAATTTAAGTATGAAACACACCCACAAAAAAAATGTGTACATGTTTTTTTAATTTATTTGATTAGTTTCCTTTTGTAAAGCACAAGTGTCCCATCACTTATGTGAGACACTGTAGATGTACCAGTAATGCAGACGTTTTAATGTGAATGTTTGTTTATAAAAAAAAAGATAACCAATTAAAATTTAGCTCTTATTATTTTTTGATAACTTTCACTTGCATGTTTTATAATCTGGATTATTGTTTACATTTTTAATCAAATCAATCAGGAAGCAGAAAATAATGTTTCAAAATTTCACTATCCAGTAATATATCCAGAAGTTTAACTGTTAAAAATAGTGGGGAAATAAATGAATGTATGAACTAATATTCGAAAACTTTTTTTTTTTTTTTACCCCGCTAGCCCTCCCCCCCCCCACTGTTTCAATAATTTGATAACTGTAATTCCCTGTCATTTAGTATTTTAAACCATTTATCTAAAATAATTAAAATATTGAACTTGTGATAATCACAATAATTAATTTAAACAGTGAATTATTATTACAAATATTTTTTTAATTATCAATATCCTAATATTTAAATTTATTTGAAAATAACTTGTTTCATTAGTATGCTTTCATTAAATTCTGGTTCTAAATAATACAGCCCCCCCCCCCCCCCCAACCCCACCTTTTTTTTTTTTTTTTTTTCGTTATTGTTTCTTTTGACACATTTCTTTTATTAACCTTTTTTAAGTGCATAGCTTCCAACTCCCCCCCCCCCTTTTTTTTTGGTACTTTTCGGTTAGCCGGGTGCCAGTGATATATGTACATGTATAAATATGTATGTATACACAAGTATATATATTCATACATGCAGGGGTGGGGAAATGCATGTTTTTACTCGCTACTGGCGAGTGGATTTATTGACAAGGCGAATGTTTAGGAAATCTTTGAAAAATAGCAGACTATAGAAGATATGACAAAAACTTTATTTTTTTTTTTTTAGTTCACTATATTTTGTAACTTTCAAATTTACTGTGATATAAGCATGGTATTTACTATGTTCAATCCTATACTAAACTTTTCTCTGTTGTAGGGTAGATGTGCCAGTAATGGGCCACCTTCAACATTTTTGGTTTATAAAAAAATAACCAATACAAATTCAGCTTTTTTTATTTCATTAATATGCTTTCTTTAAATTCTAGTTTTAAATACAATCATAATATCAGTTACTTTTTGTAGGGTGTCCATTACTGGAATTTAGGGTGTTTTGATTTATTTCTGTTATTTACAATTAAATTTTGATTCACATTGGGAAATGTGACTATGAGCATGGTTAAATATTGTTGGTAGATTAATATAATATTAAAAAATGTGGAATATAACAATTATAACTATTAATTTAAAAATAATTTTTAAAGAAATTCCCTAAGGGTGTCCATTACTGGCATATCTACCCTATATATTTCTTAATTTTATCGAAAAAAATATGAAAATGCATTGTAGCAGTGTAATTGACTATTTTTGAAGTCATGTACTACATTGTTATAACAATTTTCAATTCTATTCTGGCTGGTAAAATAAGTCTTTGGCTGGTAAGATTTTCTGAAAATTCCCCACCCCTGCATACATGTATATGTGTAGATCAGTGTTCAAAATTAGCAGTCGTTAGTTGTCAAATGAGACTACATTATAGCATTTGACGACAACAAAATTATTCCTGGGCATCAAATTTGACGCCTAGCTTTTTATAACATTTATTTTTTGCTTAACTTAGTCAATCACCCTCTTTTGAAAATCTGGTCTCGAACCAAACATAAACTATAATGTGAGACAGTTTAGCAGAGATTTTTAGCAAAGTGTACAAATCCAAATGAATATATTAATTTATACAAACTTCTAAACTTTATATTGAACTTGCCATTTAGCACTGCTGAATGTGAAAAGGGATTTATTTAGTCAGTTTAATTTACTAAAAAATAATACACGTAACCATTTATCCACTGATACTGTTAATGATTTATTGGTGGTAAAACTTAGACCCAATTTAGCAGATTTTTATCCAGGTAAAGCTATAAATCCCTGAGAAATAATATAGCTGAAGGACAGTTAGACATCCTGATTTTAGTATCTACCTTTAATTAATTACTTAAAATTAGTGGGTATTGTTTGAGTTTCACCTTTGCAATCTATATGCAGTCAAGCATTGTTAGCATTAAATCGCTTAATATGAATTTTTGCTGAACATGAATTAATAATGCAGTCCCAACAGATAAGATGTACTATATTATTTTTACGGTTAACACACACAAAATGTGGTCCTTTAGATTTCATTTTAACAATATTTCTCTAATTATATTATATGTATAGTTTTTAAGTCTAATTATCAACACTGGGTAACATTTTTTTAGGTTTAATTTTTTTTTTTTTTTAACATGGTTAAGTGCATTTTTCTATTAATTTCTAAATGTAGTAGTAATTGTAAATGTGTTATCAGTTTTACAGTTGCTTCAATTATTATAATATTGCAGATTCAATAATTTAAATAAAAACAAAATATTCATGCTTTTCTATAAAGTAGCATATAATGATACAGTTATGTGAATTTTAGAAATTGCAACTAGAAATTTTCATTTGACGCCTAAGATATTTACAGTAGGTGTCATTTGACGTCTACCTTTCATGTCCCAATTTCTGTCACTGGTGTAGATATATGTATGTATGTGGCTGAATTTTGGCCAGTGACAGAGTATAAGTAGTACTGTCAGCTGCACTCTGAATAAAGGAATGTCTAGCTCATTGTTGTTTAGATATGAATAGTGGAAATTTCCAGCACTTATCGTGATTCACAGAAATCAAAGTAACTATCTTAAAAATATAGTTAAAATATCTTCAATATTATTAAAGTAACAAACGTAAATTCAAATTTGACCTGCAGTGAGATGCATTTTATTTTTGATTGAAAATAAGTGTGTTCTGACTCTGGTTTCCTGAACAAAAATTGTCTGTCTTGATGTCTATTATCACCTGAGAAAGTTTTTTTTTTCCATTTTGTTTAGAAACATGATGTTTGTAAAAAAGCACGAAACATATTATTTACTAGACAGACAATAATCATGAACTTGCATTTATTTGTACATCATTAATTCCTATGAAGGTTATCATTAATGGTTTATTTTCTTAAATGATACTTTTCAAACCGAAATAGGTCGAATACCGAATATTTGGTGCATCCCTAATGAAAATAAATTTTAAAAAATGTGTTCATAATTAAACATGTCTTAGTTACAAAACATTTTTTTACTTTTCCTTATGTGCATAAAACATTTAGACAACCTCAGAACCCCTTTTGGTTGAGAAAAGGGCTTCAAGTATGGAAACTGTATTTTTGAGATTCTTAAAAACACATTTTACTTACTCATCATACGTAGTATAGGGTAAGTCTTGTAATCGTTTTGAAAATCGAAAAAAAAAAATTGACTGATTTACACGTTTCAGACACTAGAGAATCCGAAAAACATATTTTTAGAAAAAAAAAATTGCCGTTCGTTTGTCTGTGTGTGTGTCTGTAAACGCTCTATCTCCCGAACAAATTGAGATAGAGACTTGAAATTTGGTATGTACTTAGTATGTGATAATGGGAAGAAGCTTATTGAATTTCAGTAACCTCGATTAACCGGAACTATTTTTTTCGAACTCTCGAAATATTCATTCTGATAAAAGGTATATAAAAAATTTCGAAATTGGTTATTTTAAGGAGTGAATATAAAAGACAATAAAAAAAACATAAATTTTGCATAAAGAATGAAGTCGATCGTATAATGAGTTGCCGAGATATTTGTAATCCTATTTCCCACACTCTTCCATTTTTCATGACCCTGTATTTCATTTCAATTCAAAAATATAATTTAATTGGAAATGAGACGCTTAATCCGATGCAGTAAACCGTTCGTTAATATGATTATCATTTTAGGAGTTATAAGGATATTTCTTTTACGCAATTCAGCAATAGAGCCTTTAAAGTTTAGGACGTCATCAAGCCACGATTTTATTCAAATTGCAATGCATTTTATAACTAGTTTACACATTTTTATTTTCATATTTTATATTATACATATCCATGATGGGTAAGTAATACTGTGGCCCCCAACGACTAGTTTTATTTTAAAAACATTTTTAAATTTTAAAAGTCATAGCATTCGTTTGATGCGACGATTCAATAACTGTATAATTTTTTAAGCCTTAACATGAGACACGATTTTTTATTAGTTGTAAATATCGATTTTGAATAATATTTTTCTTTTATCTCTTAGTTTTAAGTAGTCTGCTTAGAAAGCTATATAGTAAAAATGTTTTTCAAAGAAAGGCCCATTTACATATTTAATACATAAACAAATAATACCTCAAAGGCACCTTTTTGACTGAGAGGCAATAAGGGTGCTGTTTTTCGCTGTTTCTACTTATTACATTTTAGAATGCAAACATTTTGTTCATACATTCAGTTTTGTCAGTGTTTTAAAAAAATATACCATACTTTTTTTTAAAGTTTTGAATATTATAAAATATTTGAAATTTTGTTAAAACAGGCATAGTATTATTATTTTTTTCTTTTTATGAAGAAATGCACTAATGATAAAAGTTTTTCAATTTTAGCCTGTGTAGTTCTAAAGTAACAGCGCGTGTAAACTCAAAATTTGCTAAATTGAGAAAACTCATTTTAAAGATTTAATATTCATTCGCCTTCAAAAATACTCCTATTTACTTGTTCATAAGTAAAATGCTTTACATGCATATGCAAGAGCTTCTTTTTCATCTTGGGGGGGGGGGGGGGGGGGGGGCAATTAGACCTTGTAAAACAAACGTGATTTTTTTTTTCTGACACAATTTGTTGTTTATCGAACATTATGAAGTGCAGCGCACATGTTGCAAACTCTTGGTTCATCAACAAATCAACTAATTTTATGTTTAAAGTTATTGTGTTTGTTCATTTATATTTAAATCTCTTCATTCTTGCAGGAAAACAAGCCTGGTGGATATATATGAAGAGGCACTAGTTACATGAAGAGGCATCATTCATTGCATGTATTGGTAAGTTCTTCTTTACTTATTAATATTTGTAGTTATGTTGCAATGAATAACAATTAACAGTGATTTTTGCATTTTTTATGAATTTGTTTACATGCAACTTTTAGTTTTTTTTTTTTTTTTTTTTTTTGCTTCCCACGGCCATATTTTGACATTCATATAAAAAATTCGGTTTCATTCTTTTAGCCTAATATAGTAAATTTTGTAAAATTTTTATTTTTTTCTTCCGTCGTGCGACAATTTATTGTTGTTTACAATGTTTTAGCCCACTATAATAAATTTTGCTCTCTGCAATTTTAGAATTTCTAGCTTTTTGCTTTGTGGTGATTTTTACACATTAGTAAAAGGAATCCAATTTTAATATTTTAATCGATAAAATGTTTATTTTCAGAAAAGTTTATTCAAAATTCGTACAACTCTTTTTTTTTTTATTATTTGCGAATTTTTTGATGAGATTGATTTTTAGATATTTTTCATGTTTTGCGGTAATTTTTTTACATTCATAAAAAGAATTGGATTTCAAACTTTTAATGTGAAATAGTAAAATTTCTCCTCTGAATTTTTTTTAAGTTTTTAGCATTTTTTTCTTTTAAGGGAGGCATTTCGCTATAAGTTTCGTAAAAAAATGCTGATTAAGGAAACGTCCGGATTTTGAAAAATGCTGTATTTGAGACTTTGTACTGTACAAAAATTTTTGTCAAAACGGTTTATTGCATTTTCTAAAAAGATTTGTATGTGATTAATATGTAAATAAATAAAAATGTTCTCAAATCAAAAAAGTCAACTTTGACCAAAAGTTGTAATTCATTTTTGCTTGGAAATACATGAAATTAGCAGGTGTTGTTATTAAAAAATTATGTGATTGAAAGACTTTTTCCATTTTTTGGTGAATACAAAAGATCTTTCAGAAAATACTGTCAAAATTGACATTTTGAACTGAATTTTCAGACAAAAAGAGTAAAGCCAGCCAGGCAGGAGAGAACAGGTTAGCACATGACCCCAAAATCACTTATAACTCAATAAATAATTTATCAAAAAATGGAAAACGTTTTTAGATTCTAAATCACTTCCATAGTCAGCCCAGCCAATTTTGTACCATCATGTTTAAAAATGAGTCAGTAAATGTGTCAGAAAGTTTCATGCTTGTTGATGAAAGATTTAAATGTTAATTCTTTAATTTTTACATCCTACCATTTATTAATGATTTAATAATTTTATCCAACGTATAAGATAGGGCTTGAAGAAAATTGGGGAAAACTGTACAGTTTACATATATTAACTGTTAAGTTGTAATGTGATTGTTCTTATGCAAATATAATTGTTTGATTTTTGTTTGTAGTTCACAACTGCAATTATACTTTTATTTCCTTTCTTCTAGGAAATCCTTTTGAGCTGGCTCCTGTATACCCTGTATTTGTTGAGAAGGAGCCGTTTGAAGCCAGTATCCCGTTATAGGCAGTTCTCGTGTGGTTCTCATTTAAAATGTCCTAAAGAATGCTGTACTACACAGGAATTTATTCAGAGGTATTATATATTATATATATATACATACTACTTGGAATTTGTGTATACATTCATTTATTTCTTCTATTATATATTGTGGAGTTCTGGTAGTTTTCTTTATCACTTGGTTTATTTTTATGTATGTGTCAGGGATGAGATTTAATAAATGTTTATTGGGCAATTTGCCAACAAAAACTAGAAAAAAGGGCTGGATTTAATAAATATACTAAAATAATATAATTTTGTGTACATTATAATTGAGACTTAAATCAGAATATTAATTGGATATTTCATTAATATTAATTTGATTAATTAAAATAATTTTCATTGATAATAGCAATCGAAAAATAAGTACAACATAATCAATTTTGTAAATAAATTTGTGTGATGGAGACATGAAGTAAAAACTCCCCCCCCCCCCCCCCCCCTCAAATTAATGTAGTAATGTTGCCTTTGAAAGTAATATATATATATATATAACTTAATTCAACAGTTTCTACATTTAAGAAACATATAATTAAAAACAACATTAATAGTACATAAACATTTGTCAAATCAATCTTCATTTTATTTTTATTTGAGCCTCTAGGTATAACTTTTACAAATAATTTATTACTACAAAAATCTTTACAACAAAAACTTTAAAATCCTGATAACTTTTTTAAAGAGTTATTTGAAAAAAAAAAAGGATCTAGTTAGGTTATGGTTAGGTTATAATTAAGTTACGGTTATGGCACATTTGTGTTATGGTTAGGTTTTTTACCGCAGGATGAACATTATTCATATTTTGATTTTAAAAATATACTTTTATTTTATACAATAGCACCAAAATTTTAATACTGTATGCTAAACTTTCAGCTAATGATCGAGTATCGATTTGATCCACATTTAGTCAGATTTAGGGATGATATATAATCAGTTTGAAAATTAAAAAAATTCACTTGGGATTTCGATGTGAAATAAAATTTAAATGTATAACAGTGATTTTTAGTTAAATATCAATATTTCACTAGATTATTTTTAACACAATTATTTCAAATTGGTAAAGCAGTAATACAAGTTGTAATTTTCCAACTGGATGAAAAATGTCCGGGCCAGGATTCGAACCTGGGATCTCTTGGCTGAAGCCGCAATGCTCTACCAACTGAGCTATCCCGGTTGAATCTGGAGGGCCTAATTCATCCAGTTAACCTTCCAGTTCGCCATCGTGAAATGTTGATTTTTTTTTTTTTTTTTTTTTTTAAGATTAAGACCAAAACGCATAACAAACATTATTGTTATCTTTTAATAAGATTTCAGAATGATCTGTTTAACACAGCAAACTATTAAATATATTCGAATAGCAATGTTATTCGTAACAGTTTTAACCTGATAATTTTATTTCACATAGACTGTGATTTAAATATATATATATAAACAAATATTTGAAGTGTGTTTTGATTTTTATAGTGCAAAATATTCTCACAAATTCAGATTTTCTTTCATATGTACTTTTGTCTGGCAGAATCAAAATAAGAAATATTGTTTTTCTGGTATTCCCCGCTATCATGATTGCTTAGCTTATACATATTTTGGTACTTTTCGGTTAGCCGGGCGGCAGTGATATATATATACATATACATATATTTACATGCATATATGTATGTATATGCAGATAGATATGTGTTTATATATTTATGTATGTACATATATCACTGGTGCCCGGCTAACCGAAAAGTACCCATATTTTTTTTCTTGCTGGTTGCTACTAAATAGCTGAATTGCGTAACAAAATTAGTAAATAGAACATTATTTTCGTGGGGAAAAAAATATATGTACACACACTCATATATATAGCAATCTTTCTCTTTTTTTTCTTTTTTTTTATTACTATCTTTACCTTCCCAATTTTTTTTAAACTTCATTCTAAGCACCACTTTATCTTATAAAAGCAAATTTTGTGTTGTGAGAACAGTCTATGCCGATTTTTTTTTTTTTTTGGGGGGGGGGGGAGGGGGAGGGGTAAATCCTTTTGCTGAACTTTTCCTCTCTGGTGAACTTGTTTGTTTACAAATTACACATTTTAAAACATCACAAAATAACAAATACATAATAATTAGTCAGTTTTTATGGAATAGAATTTTGTGAAGGGGCCCATTTTATCAAATTGATTTTTGTGAACCGGTTCACTGTATCAAATTGATTTTTGTGAAGAGGCCCATTTTATCAAATTGATTTTTGTGAAGAGGCCCATTTTATCAAATTGATTTTTGTGAAGAGGCCCATTTTATCAAATTGATTTTTGTGAAGAGGCCTTAAATAGGCCCCAAATTTTCCTGGATCGACCCCTGCTTATTCTTGCTTGTTACTGAAAAGATTTTCTTTTCTTTGAGTCATTCTGCATTTGTGACTGTTGCTCATATATGAAGGTACAAACAGGGTTCGTATGGCTCCTGGAATTTTGCAACCAGAAAATTCTTTGATATCAGTATTTTGTTACAGGAAATATCTCCTTAAAAGAAGACAAAGTTTCGCGAGTTTAATCTAGATTTCTTTTTCTATAAAGAAAATACTGGTGAAACTCCTGGAAAATTTCCTCATCCGTACGAACCCTGTACAAAGTGTATGAGTAGTTTTAGTCATACGTGTAGAGTTTTGAAAATTATTGGTAGATTATAGTCTTAAATATATTTTTTTTACACTAATACGCGTGTATCTGTGCATAATAGAAAATGCTTACCAATTTGATATTGCTTTTTAGATTTTCTTTTAAAGAAATTAAACAGTTTCATCTTATTAATGAACTCACAAGAGTTAATTAAAAAGGTATGACAATGCAAAAATTTGAATGTATAGCACCATTTATTAAAATGATATACTCTACATTATTCCCAAATCATTTGTAATAAAAATACAACAAAAATTGGCTTAAAATGTCTTTTTTGGAATATGAATTTTTTAAATCTTATTTTTGTATTTTAAATGGCTTTTTCGCTACTAAAGTTAAACTGCTTAGCATTTTAATTTAAATATTGAACCAAAAGGGAAAGAATCTCGTACTGTTGTTTATTTCTAACAAAAGAAGAAAAAAAAGATATCTGCTACAAAAAGACACATTAAAAGTTTCATAAAATATCAAAGCAAAAAACTAAACTTTTTTCATATACTTGAGGAAAAGAGTGTTTGTTCACTTATAGCAATTGGTGAGGTTCGAATCTGATGAGTTCATACAACTTGAGGCCTATGCTTATAGTTGTTCACTTTTTTTATACATATATATATAAGTTTAGAAACACAATTTGCCATAAATAAAAATAATTAAAAATTTAATAAATTAAAACATTGTATTTTGCAATATTCACTTTATGATGGAAATTTTAACAATGAGTTAGAGTAATAAATGTATAATATGGCCTTAGAATCTTAGGCCGAATGTACTGCTGGATAATCACAATATCCAGCTACTGCCAAAGCTCATTCTCACATTTCCAGCTTTTCTTAAAATAAATCAGATATATAAAATTTCGGATTTTTTTTTTTTTTTTTTTTTTTTTTTTAATATGGGGATTGACAGTATGTTGTAATCTTTTAAGTGTAACATACTGAGTTAAAATTACTTTTTCCATAAACAAATCTGAAAGTCATGTACCTCTTATACTCAAAGCAGTCACTTAATTTAAGAGCTCTGTTTGTGTAATAGTATGCATTTAATTTGTTTGTCTTTAATTCTGTTTTAAGATATTCAAGCCTGTTTATTCAGTCTCATTGTATTTTCTTTATAGAGCATTGTTTGGGATAAACCCACATTCCAAAGGCTCCAAGATGGAAAAGATATTTGGAAAAAGAGTTGACATCCACCCTAAAGTCCTTACACGGATTAATAATGTAAAAGATTTTTCATCCAAATGGATTCACTTCAGAAGATTTTATTTATTTATTACTTGTAAATACTTGTTGCAATAAATGTTATTTGTATTTTTTTAAATTAGTTGTTTTCTTTACTGTTCATATTTATAGAAATGTTACTGCTTTTCTAAAAGTAATTATTTTAAACTAGATAGTACCCATCAAGATTTGATGGTGAACTACTTGTAAGTTTCATTATAAAAATTTTTAGAATTTTATTTTGTTGCTTTTAAATTGGTTAAGTATTGAAAATTTGAAGAATTGTTATATAGTGCAATATAAGGTGATAGATAGCGCTGCCAGTTAAAGATATTCAATTAATGAAGTGAAAGAATTTTAAAACAGGAGATTAAAAAGTAATTGAATGAAGAGGGCATTTATTTTTACTTGCTACAATCTCTCTCTCTTTTTAAATAACAATATTTAGTATTTTGTCATTTTTTTTTTAATTACACGACCTTTAAATTTTTTTTATTAATTTTATTTTTAACAGGCTGACAAAAGAACTTAAACTTTGCTGTTTGCAGCAAACGATTTATAATATATAATTTTTAAATTACTTGAATTTTATTTTACATTTTCATACATTTTTTATATATTAAACCATGGATATCAAGATGATTTCTATTATAGTTGTATTAAATTTTTTTCCTTTCTTTTTTCTGTTTATATCTTCTTGATATATTTATATACTATATTATAGTACATAATAGTGATACAAAATATAAATAAAAGTTTACATCAATTTATTTAATCTATTACTACATGAAAAATCTTTTAATTTAAATATTTTTAATATAAAATTAGTAATTTAAAAAAAATATTGCCACTGTTAAATTTTACTTAGTTATAAAGTACTCAAATTAAAAAATATATGTACAAATTATATAACTTCTTCTCCTGAAGTTACATATGACATTATTAAAATGAATGAAGTGGGAATCGAACTGACAATTTCGCACTTGAAACCCAGCATATTAGACCACTCAGCCACGGTGACCTTGATCTGAGTTACTCTAAAACTAAATATGTTCTACATTTAATTTCATGCATGCACACAATTTCGCTAAAAGAACTCTCAATTGTTTCTTGCTAATTATCAAGATATATTTTCTGCGTAAATATGTATAAAGTATATGGCTGCAACAAAACACTTTTTTTTAGATTCAAATTTTTAAATCGAAACAATTTTTGTCATATAAAACAAATTATGTAGGAATGCAAAAAAAAAAAAAAAATTTGTGAGTGGATTAGTAACAATATCTGATTTTTAATGCTATACTTAATCTTTTCTTAGAGGGTTACCTACAATTGAAAATTGTTTCAAACTCAAAAATCCTTAGTACTAACCCATCATATTTAAATTCTACATGAAATTTTACCCCAGGATACCAAATTTCAAGTCATTTTCATCTAGTTATTTATGAATGTTTCAAGTTTGGAACCATGTTGAATTTGTTATTTATCATGGGAAAATTGTAATATGGATAGAATTTTTAAACCACAAAAATTACTGACATTTTTAATTTGCATAATTGAAGCTTCTAGAAATATATTTTTTTTTATCAAGCATTTTATAAGTTACAGTTTAAATACTTTTTGAAAATATCTGCTTTTGGAAATTTTGAAAGAAGCATGAATTGTCACATATATATTTTACAGAAATGGATTTTTAGAAGCTTTAAATATACAGATTCAAAATTACAGCTTACTTCATCCAGTAGTTTTTTAGTTATGTTTAAAAAACTATGTACTTTGTAATCGGTTTTCCAACAATAAATAACAAATCTAACATTGTTGGTAATCCATTCATACCAGTCATATATTTATACGATGATATGCAGCAAAGAATAACTGCTTGAACAAGTAGGCTGAACAAAACCCGGGTTATATCCCGTCAGGGGCAGCAGAGTCCCCAAACTACCCATTGGGGTCCCTGAACTGCCCAGGTGAAGCCCGGCTATAGGTCCAATGACTTGTTAATTTTACGGGCAGTAATATTAAATTTATAAGGACCATATTAATTTATGGTCAGTGGACATAAAAAATGAAGGCAACTTTTACGAGCATAATGTTAATTTACGGTCACTGGACATTAAAAAATGAAGCTATCTTTTACGAGCATAACATTAATTTACGGTCACTGGCCTTTAAAAAATGAAGCTAATTTTTATGGGCATAAAGTTAATTTACGGTCACTGGACATTAAAAAATGAAGCTATCTTTTACGAGCATAACATTAATTTACGGTCACTGGCCTTTAAAAAATGAAGCTAAGTTTTACGGGCATAAAATTAATTTACGGTCAGTGACTTTAAATTTTACGGGCATAAGTTTACGGGTAAACTTGTATTTTTATGGTCATGATAGCTTTACGGTCATAACATTAATTTTACGGTCAGTGACTGGCACACTTTTTGCCAGTCACTGACCGTAATTTAGCAGTGAGATTTCTTAGAGTGTAGGAACAGACAGCCCAAACTGAACATTGTTGCTATTTTATGTTGCATCACTGATTAAATTATTGTGCTTTTCCAGCATTTTTCGTGATTTAGATTTCAAACAAAGTAACACTTGTTTCATATTTTCAGTACAATATATTTACTATTATTAATTATTTAATAAAAAAATTTTCAGTTTTTTTTTCTAATAAAATTATTTAGACCTTTTTCTATAAATTTCCTTAAATACCAATAAATGTATGAAAATTAGCAATTTGGCAACTTTTTTTTTTGTTAACACTATTTATATTTACAGTATTTATAGTAATTGTTGCAAAATGAGATTTCAACAATAACAGATAATTTATTTTCCATTATGAAATTTAAAATATGAAAAATCAAAATGGTTGTTTAATATATATATGACAGCTACTTATTCGAAGTTTGTATATGAAAACATTTATAATTGTTCCAAGTTAAGATCCACCCATACCTTTATTTGAAAGAGTGCTGTAAAAACTCCGGCGGGATTTATAAAATTCGAACTGGTAGCTGTGGCTAACCGGAGTAATTACTCAAGTTGATTTGTAGAAAGAAAAGTTCCTTTATTCGATGCTCGAAGTACAGAGCATTCCTTCTACAGGTTTCATTATTTAAATAAAATAGAACAAAATAAAATAAGATGAAATGCGTGGGTGCAGGTGATTATAAACGAGTTCCATAAAGTCCTCTAATTTCTCCTTAGGTCTCTACACCAGACAGTCTCGTTCTAAACTTAATTTCCGTTCTCTGTATTCGGTGATACAAATTAAACAGGACAGGGTGTCCTTGGGTGATCGAGACGGATCGCTCCTCCGTTTCACTTCGCTCTCGCTTCACTGCCAGACTCTGCTTTTTCAGGGTCACGTCCTACCCTTTTGACTCCGAAGAACCATCTCCTCTCGTCTTCTCTTCTTCCTCTAGCCTCCGAAAAAAGGGGGGCGGGGGAAAGGTTCCTCCCGGCCTCTTAAACTTACGGCAGCCTATCGTAGTGGATCTCTGGTTCTCATTCCCAGATTTTAAAGGACTTCCCTTGGCGTCCGAAAGTCTCTGGGAATCTCTCCATCTGCGACCTCACAAGGAGAGTAATCAATCCGTTAGTGTCGGACTAGGTGCCAGGCAGTCTCGGTTATTGTTCTTAAAATGTCCACGCCATTCAGCATCGGGAATCGATCGTTTCGTTTGATCTGACCCGACAACTCCTGAGGTCAATAGTAACGTAACTCAGCTGGGATATGGGAAAATATCACAGCATTACCCCCTCCAGCAGTTGAGATTTTTCAAGCATTTGGAAAATCTTACATCATTACTGGTGCGCTAGCCTTCCATACATACCCCATACACAAGTTAATTCTCAATAGAGGCTTACCTTAAACATTATTATTCACAAGTTTACAATACACTCTACAGACTCACATCGTTAAATTAAATTTCAATATTCATTGCATGATTCAAATACACAATTATTTCAATTACAAAATTAAAAACTATATACAAAATTACTGAGTGGAATGTTATTTATTCCATTCTACTTAAACAGTCTACATGTGGAATTTGGTATCCCTGGCCTATATCCTAAGGATCTGCGAATATCCTGCCTTTTTCCAAAATCTCTAATTAGTCGGATGTCATTTCCGGCGTCGTTTTTCATCTGCTTAACATCGCTGCCTTTAGTTTCGTTACGCGGCGATATGTATCCTGGGGTTTCTAACCAATTAGATCCGAAAAACGTTTTTCGTTTTCTTCCCAACGCACAATAACGGTTTACCCCCTTTGTTGTTTTCTGTCCCGAAGATTTAAACCTAAACTCTTCCTTTCGCTTTAAGACTGTGTCTTTATTTTTTTCCTCATGCTTACTTTCCCGGATTTCATTCCTTAAATAAGACACCCTCGCTCTATCTTTATAACCCTCTTCCTTCATCCTTGATTTGGGTGTCGCGCGGATCGGGGTCGTCGTGAATTTCGTTTTAATGGAAGATTCACAATGCGTTACTCCTGCACGTTGGCTAAGGGGGAAGGGAACAAAGCCTTTCTTTTCCTTCCTGTCCGGTTTTCTCACTTCATTCTTTTCATAAGCCGAAACTAAGCGGTTCGTGGGGTTGGGGGGAATTGGGCGGTCACTCCTGTGCCTTTTTTTCGGTGCTGCACTCCCAAAGCTAACAGGCGGTTTCGGTTTCATTCTGTCTAGCAAATTTTGTGTTTTGCTTCCCAATAAATAATAATCCATTTCTATGTCTGCATCGACAATACCTGCGTAAGTCCTAACTCTTTTTCCTAAATCACACAGATTAAGCTCTATTTCTGCGAGGGGTAGACATTTTAAATCATTTTGTAACGGTTGCTTTACCCACACGACTCTCCCTGTGTATTGTTCTCGGGTCACCTGGTTGGCACTGATTAAATCTAGCGACGTAGCAGTGTCTCTAAAAATTTCCATTTCTTTCCCATTTATAATCCCTTTTGTTAAATAGGGCTGGAACATTTCGTTTAACTCATCGAGGTCAGCCAACCGATTAACCACTTCAGGTATTTCACTACTCCATTTTAGTTTGGGGCAAAATTTGCGGATATGAGAAAAACTACCACAATGGAAACAAGACCTGTCTTTTCGCTTATCAACAATTACCTCTCTATCTTTTTTATCTTCCCTCTCCCTCCAATTTCTTTTCATTTCCGCGTTTTGGGGTTCTGTCTCTGGTCTATCAACCAATCTGTTTCCCTCAACCTGTTTGCCGTTATTTGGATATCTAGGCGGGGACTGTTTCATCTCTGTTCTTCTAACCGCCTCATAATGATCTAGTTTTTGGGTTAATTCCCCGGGTGTAATTAAATCACTCCAGGAATCTATGAAATGTTGTCTAATTTCAGAGGGCACTTTCCGTTTGATCTGGTCAGTAATTATCAGGTCCCTAAGTTGACTAAATTCGGACACCTGAATACCGCTTAACCATTGGTCGAAATAATTCGTAATTTCATACGAAAAATCTTTCCAATTTTTTTCTTCGGACCGTGGTGTTGTTACGAATTTGATTCTGAAGTCTTCTGCACTAATTTTAAACCTTTCGAGTAATTTTCCCTTCACAAAATCAAAATTGTCCGTTTCGTCTGGTGGTTCTCTAAGAATAACTTCTGTCAATTCTATAGGAAGTAAACCTAGCAAATTTGTTACCCATTGCGACTTATCTAATTGCGCTTTTAATGCCTGTCTCTCAAATAAGTTGAGATATAAGGAAATCTCCGATTTTCCCATTTCAAATTTAGGTAACACATTTTTTAACAGAATTTTAGGTTCCCTTTCTATTTGACTAGATGATAACGTTAAAGTATCATTTTCCCGTTCGGCCCTAATTCTCGCGAGCTCATGTTCTTTCTCAATTTTATCTTTTTCCAATTTCGATCTCTCTACACGGTCTTCTTCAATCAACTTTAATTGGTTTAACGCCATAGTCTCATCATAATCGAGGGCCTCCGTTATCTTTTTAACCAATTTAGGAATTGTATCATTTGACAAAACCTCTACTTCAAATTCTATCGCAAGGGTTTGCAGATCGCATTTTCGAAATCCCGATATGCCTGCCATAATCACTAATTTTAAATTCTAACACAATTTAATTCCAATCTCCCGCACATAAATGCAATAAAAAAAAATACACAATTTTTTTCACCCCCAAAACAACATAAAAATAAATACAGTAGTTTCTGCTCGACACAAAATACAATCAATATTCATGAAATTTTGATCGCAGGTCACAGATTTTTAAAATTTTGAATTACAAGCAAACCAATTCCACATATAGGCTACAATTTGCCAAAAAAAACATATATCTTACTTTAACTTAACTGAATTACTAACAGACTTCAACTTAATCTTACAACTTCTTTAAATTCAAAATTTAATTCCTTAGAAATCTTCAAAATAAGAGAGCACATTAAAAATTTCGGCCGAAAAATACAATTAACATAATTTGCTTTTCACCAAACAAAAAAATTTTTAATTAAAAAGATTAAAAGAATTTTTCAATTACTAGAAACAAGATGAATTTAAAGTTTGTTACACTTTTAATTTACTTTTCACCAAACAAAAACATCTGTTGGTAATTAATATTTAAAATTTTTACCTATATTACCGAACACAAATAATTAAAGAAAAATTGCTTCCTGTCCAAAATTAAAAATATACATACTAAGCCTCCACTGAGAATAAAACAAGTGCTCACCTGGGTATAGCTCTGTCTGCGATTCTCGGCGGTGATTCTGCTTTCTTTTCTCTCCACACTGTCAGCAAAGTTCGGATGCTTCTGGTTTCTGGTTCAGCGGATGCAGTTTCAGATCAGCTCGGGTCTCTGCCTTGGCTTTGGCGGGTCACTTTGGGGTCGGTGGATCTTCCTCGATTCAGCGGAATCTGTCTCTCTATCATAGGATTCTGTACGAATTCGGCGAGTTGTCCTGCTCTGCCCCGATTCGGTATGTAGATTCAGGTTCCCAACGGCTGGTGTAGATTCTGAAGAAATTCGGCGAGTTGTCCTACTCTGCCCCGAATTTATCAAACTTTGTCACGCACGTTTATTTCACCACTTTAAATCCCTTGAAGCTGCCACCATCTGTAAAAACTCCGGCGGGATTTATAAAATTCGAACTGGTAGCTGTGGCTAACCGGAGTAATTACTCAAGTTGATTTGTAGAAAGAAAAGTTCCTTTATTCGATGCTCGAAGTACAGAGCATTCCTTCTACAGGTTTCATTATTTAAATAAAATAGAACAAAATAAAATAAGATGAAATGCGTGGGTGCAGGTGATTATAAACGAGTTCCATAAAGTCCTCTAATTTCTCCTTAGGTCTCTACACCAGACAGTCTCGTTCTAAACTTAATTTCCGTTCTCTGTATTCGGTGATACAAATTAAACAGGACAGGGTGTCCTTGGGTGATCGAGACGGATCGCTCCTCCGTTTCACTTCGCTCTCGCTTCACTGCCAGATTCTGCTTTTTCAGGGTCACGTCCTACCCTTTTGCCTCCGAAGAACCATCTCCTCTCGTCTTCTCTTCTTCCTCTAGCCTCCGAAAAAAGGGGGGCGGGGGAAAGGTTCCTCCCGGCCTCTTAAACTTACGGCAGCCTATCGTAGTGGATCTCTGGTTCTCATTCCCAGATTTTAAAGGACTTCCCTTGGCGTCCGAAAGTCTCTGGGAATCTCTCCATCTGCGACCTCACAAGGAGAGTAATCAATCCGTTAGTGTCGGACTAGGTGCCAGACAGTCTCGGTTATTGTTCTTAAAATGTCCACGCCATTCAGCATCGGGAATCGATCGTTTCGTTTGATCTGACCCGACAACTCCTGAGGTCAATAGTAACGTAACTCAGCTGGGATATGGGAAAATATCACAGTGCATTTGTTTGGATTCAGATATATTTTCAACAAACAAAAATAAAATAAATACACACCAATCCTTGTTTTCTGTTTCACTACTCAATTATTGGCCTCTGCTCAATCACAGCCGAATCACCTTATATTTAAATATAGATAACATTTAGCTAGAACGCCCGGCTTTAGATCGAATTTATGTTCTTTTAAATTATTTTATGACGTGTTTTATTATTATTAATGCCATTTTATTATTATTATTATTATGTGACGTTATAAAAACGATAAATTCTGTTAAAATGTTTACTTGATAATAAGCACTAATTTAAACTTCTCTAAAGTAGGTATACATAAAAAATGCTATTTTAAAAATAATTTCATCGTTGAGTATTTATTAGATATGTATAAAATGTTCAGTAAGCTTAAAAATACATATTTCTTTTTGTAAATACGAAACACACATCTGACAGTAAGGCCGATTTTTTGCATTCTTTGTTTTTTCTAGAAACGTGTCATTAATTGGATTTTTTTTCAGCATTTATTTAATCTGAAGAAAATAATATGAATAATAATAATTATATTAATAATGAATTTATGCATCAAATATGCGAGATACAAATATTTCTTAATTCTTTTAGCAAATTAGATTGTTACTAATTGATTATTAATTGTCAGAAAATTATACCAATTTCTTACCTATCTTGGAAATAAAGCATATAAAATACAAGCATTTAAAAATAAATTTTTGTGTTTCTGTAAAAAAAAATTATATTTGCAAGACAAAAGGAACTTGTAACACTTTTTTGCTGAAAAAGTACAATTTCCGGGAATATCAATAGTTTGGGAGCCATAATTAACTGATAAGAAACAGTTTCTCTTTGATCACTTAATGGTTTTAGAAATGTCAACCGGACATCGTTAAATGTAATTACCGGTCGCAGTTTTTCAGAGGAGAATCTTTTTTTTTTATAAACAGCTCAAAAATGGCGTATTTTTGGAGATCAGCTTTTGGGATCAATGTTTAACTTTCACCGTACTTGTCAACCTTGTTACATCGATTATCTACCGTCGGTTAGTAGGGGTCACGACGGGACATTTTAGCTGAATCAGGATTACCCCGGCTCGGAGGGAACATTATCCCCCGGAACATTGAAATGCCCCCCCCCCCCCCGGAAGATTTGAGATTTTATACTTTTAATGGTCAAAAAGTGCAATTTCCCCCTCTGAACTCTATAATGTCTCCCCCTCAGCCACATAAATCCCTCCCGGAGAAAAATGCCTGAATTCAACACTAGTTGGTACTGTTGCAAAAAGAAGCAATTATTACTCTTAATACAATGTTTTATGCATATAATACATAATAAATTAAAATTTATCTGTTATAAGGCACCAAATAATACAGTAAATTATTGAAAATTATGAAAAGAAAATATTAAAAACATTGGAAAAATCCATCTACAGATGAAACTTCAAGTGTTTGCATCATAAAAAGCGATTCAAATAAGTAACAGCATTTGAGCGAAAACCGCAACTGGTCATAGCTCAGTGGTCTGGGTCATCAGTTTAGTACGCGGGAGTTTACGGGTTCGATTCCGCTCGTGGCAAGGGTTAGTTAATTTCTACAAACTCACTCAGGAAGGAAAAAAAGAAACACAAATGTGTCCCTCATATGGTCTCCGAGTGAGATCCCTGCCCAAACCATGATTCCACCGTTTTTGTACCTGTGTGTTTCGACAGTGTTTGATTGATGGTATCGAGTGCAGTGCTCTCTCCAGATCGGAAGACTTCCTGAATCGCTCTCTAGTGTGAATCTGGACTCGTCTGCGAAGAGTATACAGAAGCCCACTGTTGTCTGGTCCAGGAAACATGTTATCTTGCCCAACATAAGCGTGCCATTCTCTGTCGTCTGTTGAGGGGGACACACACAACTGGTCGCCTTGCATAGAGACCTGCATTGTGAAGACGTATTCGCACCGTAGTAGCGGAGATTCTTCTTCCTCATGCTGCAAAGTTGTCTGCAATGAGTTGCGGCAAAATAGTACGTCTTCTAATTCGGGCCGAAAGAGCTAGAAACCGGTCTTCTGCAGGTGTTGTAACACGTGGGCGGCCTGAAACATGTCTTCTGGACACAGAAACTTCAGATTCCTACTGATCCCAGAGTCGTTGACTACACTGCGAGACACATTGAGCCGTCTAGCATAGTATCGGCCTGTGACAACCCCATTTCCATCCATCCTACCGCCCGCCACCTTAATAAATCGGGCAAACGACTTCTTCTAGACGTTTCTAGACTCTACACTCTTAAAACTGTGCCTCTGATTTAAGAGGTACATTCTGAATTTTTGTGCCTCTGAATATTAAGAGGCACGTGGTGCCTTTGAAATTAAGAGGTACATAGTGCCTTTGGAATTCAGAGGCACAGCGTAAGTGCCTTTGAAATTAAGAGGCACAGTGTGCCACTGAATTTATATATTCAAGTGCCTCTTATTTAAAAATACATTCTGTGCCTCTTATAATGGTGGCACATGCATGTGCCACCATTATAAGAGGTGCAGACTGTAATTTAATTATATTTTATATTAAATTTATATCTTTACATTAAATTCTGTCTATTGCAGAAAGATTTCCCAGCATGGCATATCCAAAGACATAGATTAAATTTTGTCTAAGCCAGAATACTATAATAGAAAATTTTCTCACCCCCAATTTATTGAAATAAATATGAAATAAATATTAAAATGTGTGTCCATGTGGCCTAAATCAGTTCTGTGGTTCAATAAAGAACCTACCTTGTCAACATTTTAATTTATTTTGTGCATAACAAAATACATAAAAGGCATAAAAGCTTTATTAAAAACAAATAAGACAAACATTAAAAACATGAAAAATGATGCAGGCGCGTTAGATTGTTATTTAAATGGCAATTTTTTAGCTTCTATTTGATAACTCCTGATCCCATTGAGATCCCACTCAAAATATTTCATAATTTTAAGCTTATAATATTACAACAAACATAATTTTTTTTTTTTTTTTTTTTTTCCCTCAAAAAAAAAAAAAAAAAAAAACACTATCTAAATAATAATTTACTTTTTAAAACTAAGCATAGTCAACTTTCACATTAAATTAAAATTTATAAACTCCTCTTTAAAATCAGGGATCATAAAATTTTCTACATTTGATAGAACTTGAGATATTTAAAATTGCAAACATTTATGGAAGCCAAGAAACTGTGATTTTTCAAAATTTCAATAAATTATTATACGAAAATTTAATGCAATAAAAATAAAATAAAAATATGTTTTCATTTTTACCAACAGGGAGAATGATCCCTGACAGTTTAATTAAACAAATAATATTTTTTTAAGGAACTTTTACTTGAAATATACAAATAATATTTTAAAGTGCAAAATTTGAATCAACATTGCGATTTGTGAAACTTTATAAAATGTAGAAAGTATTCAAGGCTGTAGCCAGGTGAGTGGGAAGGATCAATTCATATTATACTTTTATTTAAAAGAAAGGCACTGTAGCTTAACATCTACAAGGTACCCCCCGCCCCTTCCCCCTCCTCACACACACAAACACCATAAAAAAATCTGACTTACGGTTTTGGAAATACTATATATGATTACAGAATTATTTACTATGTATTATTCATTTTATTATTTATTAATTCCTATTTATATGCACATAAAAACAAATATTTGCTGAGAGATACACATACATAATATATACATATACATGCATGTACGCTGGAGGGTGCAGGATAATGCCGCCATTCCCCTAAACATTTGAAAATAGTAAGATATAACTTGAATAACTAAGAGTTTGACGAACTATTTATCGTTGCCCCCCCCCCCCCTTTAATCACGAGTGTCTCCATGTATAAAGAATCATGTTTTGTATTATAACATTCACAAAAAAGAATACTAAGTTATATATACTACTTACTTATTCCAGACTCATTATTTGCTTCGACTCAATGTTGTTCACAGGCGTATTTACATTGGCGGCCATTGCTTCTGCTACCCTTCCACTGATCCTAATGCATGACGGGTAAACGGCTGTAGCGCATGTCCGTTTCTGAGTGTACCTCTGAAACTGGACATGTTTTTTTTTAAAAGGCACCAATCTGTCAGAGGCGAACTGGGTGCCTCTGAGATATTTCGCTCTGTTATGCACTGTAAAAAAAACCACAGTAATTTTACAGCAAAAAATGCTGGCAATATGGGTGCCAGCAGATTTTGCTGTAAAATTACAGCAATTTTGTTTTTTTATCTTTAACAGCACTTTTGTAGATTTTCAGCGTTTTTTGCTGTTAATTTTACAGCACTTTTGTTTTTTCGATTTCACAGCACTTTTGTAGAATTTCAGCATTTTTTGCTGTTAATTTAACAGTAATTTTGTTTTTAGATTTTACAAAACTTTTGTAGAATTTCAGCATTTTTTGCTGTTAATTTAACAGTAATTTTGTTTTTAGATTTTACAAAATTTTTGTAGATTTTCACTATTTTTTGCTGTTAATTTAACAGCAATTTCTTTTTTTTTTTTAAGTTTTACAGAACTTTTGTAATTTTCAGAATTTTTTGCTGTTAATTTAACAATTTTGTTTTTTAGGTTTTACAGAACCTTTGTAGATTTTCATTATTTTTTGCTTATTATTATTATTATTATTATTTTTAATTTTTTACAGCACATTTGTACATTTTAGAGTAAAGCTGCGGAATTTTGCTGTAAATTGTATTGCTTTCAGTGGCGGTTCGTTTTTTGGAGCTCTAAATGCCTGCCTGAAACACATTATTTTCATACCATTTTTTACAAGATATCTTTTCCTTATTTAATGGCAGTTGTAGGTTCTTAGTTTCCCCCGCCCGGTTTGACTTTGACTTTGTTTAATGACAGAACTTTCTGACAGTAAATGATATAAAATATTACTTTTTTAATAATAGTTGTAAGAAAAGAATAAATTTAGCAGCCATGCATTTAGTGCCCCAAATAAAGCCAGTCACGAGTCGCCAATGATCTGCAATTAAATAAGATAAAAATTCCATGCGGAAATAGTGGTAGTCAAACATGTAATTTTTTTTTTTTTTTTTTGAAAATGGGCCATTTTCAAAATTTGATTACATATGCTGTCCCAGAGGAAAAAGAAGAAAATTCAAACATATATTAATATTTAATGTTTAATTTGAGATGTGCATTATATAAAGAAGACTATATTAAATATATCTACCATTAAAAATTTAAAAAATCAATAAAAATTGTTGAGATATAAATCAGTATAAATGGATTAGTGTCAAATCCGGTACATGTCAAGTCCGTTACCTTACAAAATTACTAAAAATAGTCACCTTTTAAATTTTTTTAAAGTTTCAAAAATCAACTTACTTTGAAGTGACCTAAGTCCCTAAATTTCAGGATATGATTCTTAAATTAAATTGAAATGAGAAACATTTATAACCACACATTTTGACCACATAGATATTTATACAAACCTTTTTCTAATAATAACAATATATATTTATGGAAATTGTTGAATTTTAAGAAAATCATATCTCTATTTCTTAGTTGAAAGAAAAATAACAATAGAATGGTGAAAAAAATGATATTAATATTAAAATACATTTAAAAAATGTGCGGTAATTGACTTGACATTTGGTAACGGATTTGACACTAATTCATTTATACTATTTATAGCTCAACAAGTTTTATTTATTTATTTATTTTTTTTAATGCTAGAAATATTTAATATAGTCTTCTTTATATAATGCATACCTCAAATTAAACTTTAAATATTAATACATGTTTGAATTTCCTTCTTTTTCCTCTGGGACAGCATATGTAATCGAATTTTGAAAATGGCCCAATATATATTTTGTATTTCTACCCCAACCCCTATATTGTTTACTTGTTTAAAATTTTTCTTATTTGATATTTGGACATATTTTAAAGACCAAGTGCACTAAATATTATCTTTATATTTACTCATACCCATTGCTTATTGTTTTAATAACATTATGATATAATCAATTATTTTATACATACGTAAGATGCAAACTTCATGTTTTTTTTTTTTTTTTTTTTTCTAACGTATATCACCGGAACAATTTTTTTCGAGTCATTTGTCTAGAGATAAAGCATTTTTCTTTACATTAATACAAAGGAATATTTTGCCTGTTACTTAGTTTTCAAATAGTTTTCCTATCACACAGTATTTTTTCACAGGGCTTTGTTTCTAATTTAATATTATAAATTTATTTAATAAATTGTAGAATATATATTGAGATCAAATAATCAAAATAATCTCATTTCTATCTACAAACGCGAGTTACAGTAAAAAAGCTTAAATATTAGATAATGACAAAATTAAAAGATAATAAACATACGATCAATAAACGATCAGAATAAACAAACCAGTGGGATTTTTTTTTTTTAAATTATTTAATACAATAATGTATCTAAATTACGCAGATTTAATTACTTCAAAATTACTTATAAGATTATTAAAACTAAATGCACATAAAAAAAAAACATGCATGTATAAAATCTGAAAATTATTGACTAGAACTCGGCTCTGACTGCAATGAAAATTTAGCGAACTTCAATTATATAGTGTATAAATAAAACTATTCAAACAGGCTCAGAAAGTGAAATTAAAATTATTACAGAATTAAAAATATATACATGAGTTAGCTTACTAAGTACAAATGAATAAGTTGAAATTTTGAAAACAACAATGATAATGATAACGAAATAAAGATCACGGTCGTTTTTTTCTTTTATTAGAATGCATAAAGTTTCCTTTCACTTAGCAAACTTTTTTTTTTTTTATAAATAATAACAAAGCCCTGTGGGGAAACACTGAGAGATAATGTAAACTAGATAAAAGCCAAAATAAGCAAATTCACCCTTGTTACAATTTAAAACTGAGTACTTAATCTAGGCAATTGACTCGAAAGTTATTGTCGATGATACACGCCGCAGAAAGTGGTTTGTATCTTACAAATATGCAACAGAAATTATGTAACGTTATTAAAACAATAATATAAGTAAATATAAAGATAAAAACTTACCCTCGGTCTTTAAATGTTTGTGAAATCCGTGTATCCATATTGAAAAGAAATAGCAAATTACAAAAGTAAACGTCATGAAAATGCTGACGCATGCAATGGCGGGCACAAATACTCTGTATGTATCTCATCTCACTCGGAATGTTGTCAAAAACCGGTCTTCCGCGTTAGCTGGCGTTAGAAGCTCTTAAAATTAACACATTTGGTGTAATCCATGTTTTTTGAATACTAGTGAAATATTTACAATGTTTTCTGTTTTCTGTAGCGATTTTTCTCGTTTTCTTTCCATTTTTACAGTGTAGACAAATAGACAGATTAAATTGTAGCGAATTCGACTCTTTGATTCAAAATTTCAGCTTTGAATCTTTCGCGATTTCGTCAGTAGGTGGCGCTTAGAAATCACAGTAAAAAAAGCTGTAAACTGTCTTTTTTCCTTTTCGTAAAATAATTACAGCGTTTTAAGCCGTAATTTTCGCCGTTATTTTTTACAGTGTGGGTGCCTTTCATTTCATGTTGCCTCTAACGTTTTTCTCCTAATCAGAGGCACATTGTCTACGTGCCTCTTACATTAAAGTAATAGAAGGCACAATGTGCTTGTGCCTTTTAAATAAGCGGTACACTTTTAAGAGTGTACTGGCTGTTGTGAACAAAACTGACAACAATAGTTCGAATACAACAAAACTTACACGCGAAATTACGAAAGCTTCGTAATTGCATATTTTTCTCTCATTCACAAATACTTATTCTTTACTATAAAATAAAAGTGGTAGCTGTAATTTTTGCCTAAGTTTTTTAAAGCTTATTATTGTCATGAAGTTTAACTAAGAAAGTTAAACTATGAAGTTTACTATGAAGTTTAATCTGACTGACATTTTTTGTCTGGTGATCTTCAAAAAACATGTTGTACTTAAATTTTGGAAGCCAGCGTATGTACAGGAGTTTTGTTCTGTTTTCTAAATTTTATTGTCTGTAAATTTCCCTTGGACAAATATGCATCCTAAGTCATAGGTTGCCATATTTAAGAAGGGGAAAAAATAATAAGCCATCTCGGATCTGGGAACTGTCTCTCTTGGACAGTCCCCTTAAGAAAGATGGTTACAATTTTTTTTTTAAATATTAAATTGTATTGGTTTCTTTTATAATTTCTTATATATAATTTATTTATATCCATGAATAATTTTTACTTCATTTGTTTTTTATGCATTTCCATTGCTATTTTGTTTTTATGTTGTAATATAATAGAACAGTTGTAATAAAACCAAGAAAGTTATTTTGCGCAATCTGTCCTTACAGGATTGGTGTGATTGTGCACATGGGTATCAGAAATTGTTACTAATAATAACTACAATTAAATTGTTAACAATAATAATTACATTTAAATGACATTGTTGTAAGGTTTTTTGAACAAATATTATTGTATTAGGAGCGAATATTTCAACCTAATTATTAAAGAAACAGAAAAAGGAAATAATTTTAAAAACTATTAAAAATTTTTAATTAAAGGAAAAAAAATTAAAGAATCAGAAAAAGCAAGTTCAGGTAGGATTACAAAATAACATTAAGTTACTTGATAACACGTTTAACTTCAAATTGGTCCATTTTCATTTTTACTTTATTTTTATGCAAATTTACCAATAAGCTGCGTAATCTGTCCTAGCATGGAAACTAATGGGAACAATGCGCTATCTCTCCTAAGTAGCAGATACGCAAACTATCCCATTTCTGTTGGAGAGATTGCGCGGCCTTTCATTTAAACATGGGCGCAACTAAAACGAACCGAAGATGTTCACACTGTTAGTCTAGATTAGTAGCTTATGAGAAATAAGTTTAAAATATTTTGTACTACTGACATTGTATAGAAATTCTGACGAAAAGCTATGAAAATTCAAGCACTTACTTTGGAAAAACAAAACAAAATAGCGATGCTTTATCTTAGACGCTCAAAACAATCAACATGCACTTTCAAGTAGACACTCCACTACTGCTGTTATATACAACTACCTGGAGTCGCTGCGCGCTCACTCTAGTCCTTCCCCCCGAAACTTTATGTGCGCAATCTCTCCTGGCTTTACCTTACTTGAATTTAATCACGCCAGAAGCAAAAATTAATGGAGAGTTCTTTCCGTTTCTGAAACAATAAGCCAAAAAATAAGCCTCCATATGTGTTATTATACTCTTGTTTCCCTTTTTTTTCCATTTGAAAAATAATACTTTATATATTAGGACTATATTTTATAATTTGTAATTTGACAGTGCTATATGGTATAGTAATTTCATTGTATTTGGCCAGTTTCTTCTGTTTCAATGGTTAATTTTTACAATAAGTTAAATATATATAATACAAAATTTTTGTTCTGTTTTCTAACTTTTATTGTTTGTATATTCACATAAAAAATTATATTAAAAATAATCAAATGAAAAATTTCAAAAACTAGCTAAGACATGCAGAACTTCAGACATACACATACCTTCCTGATAAATCTTGTAACTCTACGCGCAGCAGTTTTCTTCTAAACGGAACACATGCTTACACACAGACAGACAAACATCTAATATTTATTAGTATAGACTTACTTGAGCTTAATTTTTTATATAACATACATGTACATTTAGTTAAGGTGGTATTCAAAAGAATTTTTTTCCACGCTCAACAACTCAAAATTTTGAGGCACATTTTCAGACTCATTTTTTAAAATAAAAACATGAAACTTGGCGGCGTGATTTATGAAGACATTTATAAGGGCCCCATGTTTTTATTTCTCGTTCAATTAATTAGAAATTGAATTACAAACAATTATTTTCACAATACGATATTTTTTTTTTGTTCCAGCGCTATCGCTTCGGGAAATTCGGTTCAAAATGTCCACCTTGACAGCCTTTTTAAAATATATTCTGCTTTTATCAAAAAATCGAGACAATACGGACATTATAAAGTTTCTGAATAAGAGAACCTGCCAATTGGATGCATTTTAGAGCAAAAATGAATTTACAAATGTGTCTCAAAATAAGCAGTTTGGATTTGAATACATCCTTAAGGCATGTCGTAAAATTTAAGCATTTGTTTTGCATTCATTTGTTTTTATGAAACTTTAGCTTAATAAATGAGTTTAAATCTATTATTAACATTTGAATGACATAAAATTTTAATAATTTAAAGTTTTTCTTCTTTAAGCAAGCATAAAATTGAAATATTACTGTTGAAATTTTAGACGAAAAAGTAGTCGGCCGGATACCAGATATTCGGTAAAATGTTGTACCAGACATTCGGTATCCGGTATCCGGCGATTCATCATACATCCCTATTATTGGTCATGTTTTTTAATTTCCTATTCAACATTTCGCTGATCACTTTCGGTAAATATGATGGCTCTCGCCTCGCATTCAGTATATAATCCGAGAGGAAAAATGTTTCGCAACAAATTATTCTGTTTAATGGAATTCTTTTATAAATGGGGAATAAACCACAGTTTAATGAAAATAAATCACATTTAAGATTATTTATCTTAATTTGCATACACCAGCAGAATATAATCTGCTGGTGTAAAGACTTTCAAAAATGGCAATGTTTTCGTAATCTTATTAAAACCTTTTCCTGATCTTTGAAAAATAATTGTTAAAATATAATTTTTAGTAAACTAAAATACAACCGAGGTTTATAACAATATTAACATTATGAATAAAACTTTTTATCTGCAACTGGAATTTTACTCAAGCTTTAACAAATATTCCACACCATAATTTTTATTTAAAACTATTTAATTTTTTTTGTTTTACTTATTTCTGTGTGAATTATATTTTAATTATTTTGTGAAGAAATTTCTGGTTATTTGTAATAATAATAATTATTATAAATAAAATTATTTATAAGAATCTGCTAATGTAGGATCGCAAAAAAAAAAATTATGTTTTTGTAATCTTTTTAAAATCATTTTCTGATCTTTGAAAATTAGTTGAATAAACTTAATTTTTAGTAAAATAATATAAAACTGGGGTTATAACACCATTTACATTAGAAATGATAATTTTTGGCTGCATCTTTCTTCTGTATATTACATAAAATAATACATTACATATTATTTTGTAATATTAGTTCACAAAAAATACCGGTAATTTTACTCAAGTTTTATAAAAAATATTCCACACTAGAATTTTTATTTAAAACTATATTATATATATATATATATGTATTTATTTATTATTTAACTTATTTCTGTACGATTTATATTTTATTTTTGAGAACCTAATATATTCGAATAGAAATAGTTGCTTAATTTAAAGCAGAAATTTTAAGATTATGTGAAAACATTTCAATTGAAACCAGAAATTTCTTTATAAAATAAATAGAGTATAAATCACACAGGAAAAAATAAATAAAAAAGTTAAATAGTTTTAAATAAAAATTCTGGTGTGAAATATTTTTATAAAACTTTATATATATATATTTTTATTATTGAACTTTATTTCTGTGCGATTTATATTTTATTTATTTTTGAGAACCTAATATTTTAGAATAGAAATACCGTATATACTTGTGTATAAGTCGAAGAATTTTAGACAATTGGGTGCCTCTGAGATATTTCGCTCTGTTATGGGTGCCTTTCATTTCATGTTGCCTCTAACGTTTTTCTCCTAATCAGAGGCACATTGTCTACGTGCCTCTTACATTAAAGTAATAGAAGGCACAATGTGCTTGTGCCTTTTAAATAAGCGGTGCACTTTTAAGAGTGTACTGGCTGCTGTGAACAAAACTGACAACAATAGTTCGAATACAACAAAACTTACACGCGAAATTACGAAAGCTTCGTAATTGCATATTTTTCTCTCATTCACAAATACTTATTCTTTACTATAAAATAAAAGTGGTAGCTGTAATTTTTGCCTAAGTTTCTTAAAGCTTATTATTGTCATGAAGTTTAACTAAGAAAGTTAAACTATGAAGTTTACTATGAAGTTTAATCTGACTGACATTTTTTGTCTGGTGATCTTCAAAAAACATGTTGTACTTAAATTTTGGAAGCCAGCGTATGTACAGGAGTTTTGTTCTGTTTTCTAAATTTTATTGTCTGTAAATTTCCCTTGGACAAATATGCATCCTAAGTCATAGGTTGCCATATTTAAGAAGGGGAAAAAATAATAAGCCATCTCGGATCTGGGAACTGTCTCTCTTGGACAGTCCCCTTAAGAAAGATGGTTACAATTTTTTTTTTAAATATTAAATTGTATTGGTTTCTTTTATAATTTCTCATATATAATTTATTTATATCCATGAATAATTTTTACTTCATTTGTTTTTTATGCATTTCCATTGCTATTTTGTTTTTATGTTGTAATATAATAGAACAGTTGTAATAAAACCAAGAAAGTTATTTTGCGCAATCTGTCCTTACAGGATTGGTGTGATTGTGCACATGGGTATCAGAAATTGTTACTAATAATAACTACAATTAAATTGTTAACAATAATAATTACATTTAAATGACATTGTTGTAAGGTTTTTTGAACAAATATTATTGTATTAGGAGCGAATATTTCAACCTAATTATTAAAGAAACAGAAAAAGGAAATAATTTTAAAAACTATTAAAAATTTTTAATTAAAGGAAAAAAAATTAAAGAATCAGAAAAAGCAAGTTCAGGTAGGATTACAAAATAACATTAAGTTACTTGATAACACGTTTAACTTCAAATTGGTCCATTTTCATTTTTACTTTATTTTTATGCAAATTTACCAATAAGCTGCGTAATCTGTCCTAGCATGGAAACTAATGGGAACAATGCGCTATCTCTCCTAAGTAGCAGATACGCAAACTATCCCATTTCTGTTGGAGAGATTGCGCGGCCTTTCATTTAAACATGGGCGCAACTAAAACGAACCGAAGATGTTCACACTGTTAGTCTAGATTAGTAGCTTATGAGAAATAAGTTTAAAATATTTTGTACTACTGACATTGTATAGAAATTCTGACGAAAAGCTATGAAAATTCAAGCACTTACTTTGGAAAAACAAAACAAAATAGCGATGCTTTATCTTAGACGCTCAAAACAATCAACATGCACTTTCAAGTAGACACTCCACTACTGCTGTTATATACAACTACCTGGAGTCGCTGCGCGCTCACTCTAGTCCTTCCCCCCCGAAACTTTATGTGCGCAATCTCTCTTGGCTTTACCTTACTTGAATTTAATCACGCCAGAAGCAAAAATTAATGGAGAGTTCTTTCCGTTTCTGAAACAATAAGCCAAAAATTAAGCCTCCATATGTGTTATTATACTCTTGTTTCCCTTTTTTTTCCATTTGAAAAATAATACTTTATATATTAGGACTATATTTTATAATCTGTAATTTGACAGTGCTATATGGTATAGTAATTTCATTGTATTTGGCCAGTTTCTTCTGTTTCAATGGTTAATTTTTACAATAAGTTAAATATATATAATACAAAATTTTTGTTCTGTTTTCTAACCTTTATTGTTTGAATATTCCTCTTGAACAAATATGCATCCTACGTCATAGGTTGCCATATTTAAGAAGGGGAGGAAATAATAAGCCATCTCGCCGCAGGGAACTGTCTCTCTTGGACAGTCCCCTCAATGCAGATTGTTACAATTTTAAATTTTTTTTTATACATTAAATTGTAATTTTTTGTGTTATAATTTGTTATATATAATTTATAAATATGTATAACTGTTTATTATATTTTCTTAGCAAACCTTTTATTATTGTGATTTTTTATTATATTTCAAATTTCATCGCCGTTCTCGTTGTTTTTGTAAAGTATCTGACATTCTTCATACTTGAATTTAATCACGTCAGAAGCAAAAAATAATGGAGGGTTCTTTCCGTTTCAGAAAAAATAAGTCAAAAAATTGCCACAGAATGCGAAAAAACGCATACAAATTTTCGAGGAAAAAAAAATGCTAATTTTGTTCTATAGAACAAAATTTACTTGGTGTTTAGGGCTAAAACGGGACAAAAGCAATTAGTTTAACAAAAATCTAATGTTAAAAAATCGCTCGGAAGCACGAAAAACAATAAAAATAGCATATAAATTTCATGAAAAATTTAAAAGTAGCAGAGGACATAATTTACTATGTTTGCACTAGAGAAAAAAATTGACTATATTGAAATTGAAGGACAAAATTTACTATATTGTTCTAATATTTTAATCGGATTCCTTTTTACTAACGTGAAAAAATCGCTTCGAAAAAAAAAAAATACAGAGAAAAAAAATCACATAAAAAATTATATTAAAAATAATCAAATGAAAAATTTCAAAAACTAGCTAAGACATGCAGAACTTCAGACATACACATACCTTCCTGATAAATCTTGTAACTCTACGCGCAGCAGTTTTCTTCTAAACGGAACACATGCTTACACACAGACAGACAAACATCTAATATTTATTAGTATAGACTTACTTGAGCTTAATTTTTTATATAACATACATGTACATTTAGTTAAGGTGGTATTCAAAAGAATTTTTTTCCGCGCTCAACAACTCAAAATTTTGAGGCACATTTTCAGACTCATTTTTTAAAATAAAAACATGAAACTTGGCGGCGTGATTTATGAAGACATTTATAAGGGCCCCATGTTTTTATTTCTCGTTCAATTAATTAGAAATTGAATTACAAACAATTATTTTCACAATACGATATTTTTTTTTTGTTCCAGCGCTATCGCTTCGGGAAATTCGGTTCAAAATGTCCACCTTGACAGCCTTTTTAAAATATATTCTGCTTTTATCAAAAAATCGAGACAATACGGACATTATAAAGTTTCTGAATAAGAGAACCTGCCAATTGGATGCATTTTAGAGCAAAAATGAATTTACAAATGTGTCTCAAAATAAGCAGTTTGGATTTGAATACATCCTTAAGGCATGTCGTAAAATTTAAGCATTTGTTTTGCATTCATTTGTTTTTATGAAACTTTAGCTTAATAAATGAGTTTAAATCTATTATTAACATTTGAATGACATAAAATTTTAATAATTTAAAGTTTTTCTTCTTTAAGCAAGCATAAAATTGAAATATTACTGTTGAAATTTTAGACGAAAAAGTAGTCGGCCGGATACCAGATATTCGGTAAAATGTTGTACCAGACATTCGGTATCCGGTATCCGGCGATTCATCATACATCCCTATTATTGGTCATGTTTTTTAATTTCCTATTCAACATTTCGCTGATCACTTTCGGTAAATATGATGGCTCTCGCCTCGCATTCAGTAATATAATCCGAGAGGAAAAATGTTTCGCAACAAATTATTCTGTTTAATGGAATTCTTTTATAAATGGGGAATAAACCACAGTTTAATGAAAATAAATCACATTTAAGATTATTTATCTTAATTTGCATACACCAGCAGATTATAATCTGCTGGTGTAAAGACTTTCAAAAATGGCAATGTTTTCGTAATCTTATTAAAACCTTTTCCTGATCTTTGAAAAATAATTGTTAAAATATAATTTTTAGTAAACTAAAATACAACCGAGGTTTATAACAATATTAACATTATGAATAAAACTTTTTATCTGCAACTGGAATTTTACTCAAGCTTTAACAAATATTCCACACCATAATTTTTATTCAAAACTATTTAATTTTTTTTGTTTTACTTATTTCTGTGTGAATTATATTTTAATTATTTTGTGAAGAAATTTCTGGTTATTTGTAATAATAATAATTATTATAAATAAAATTATTTATAAGAATCTGCTAATGTAGGATCGCAAAAAAAAAATTATGTTTTTTGTAATCTTTTTAAAATCATTTTCTGATCTTTGAAAATTAGTTGAATAAACTTAATTTTTAGTAAAATAATATAAAACTGGGGTTATAACACCATTTACATTAGAAATGATAATTTTTGGCTGCATCTTTCTTCTGTATATTACATAAAATAATACATTACATATTATTTTGTAATATTAGTTCACAAAAAATACCGGTAATTTTACTCAAGTTTTATAAAAAATATTCCACACTAGAATTTTTATTTAATACTATATTATATATATATATATATATATATATATATATGTATTTATTTATTATTTAACTTATTTCTGTACGATTTATATTTTATTTTTGAGAACCTAATATATTCGAATAGAAATAGTTGCTTAATTTAAAGCAGAAATTTTAAGATTATGTGAAAACATTTCAATTGAAACCAGAAATTTCTTTATAAAATAAATAGAGTATAAATCACACAGGAAAAAATAAATAAAAAAGTTAAATAAGTGAAATCTGTCTAAGGCGGAATCGCTTGGGACTGAAAAAAAATTCCGCTTTAGACAGATTTCCGGCTTAGACAGAAAAACTTTATAGACATCCCGTTCACAGAGTATTAAACATTTCTTTGGCTAAAAAGTAAAACTAAAGTATCTTTTAACTTTTTTAATTAAATAAACATGAAATCTCAGTATATATTTTTATATATTTATAGTAATATTAATTTACACTACAAATTAATAGTACACAAACACACTGGTATATAAATCAAAACTACAGATTCTGGTGAAAAAAACATTTATATTTTTCCTTAATAAATGCCTTAAAATTCTATTATCTGAAACTTATTTAGAAAAAAAAAATCGAATATTGTTGTTTGTTCCTTTTTTTTTTCTTAATTGCTTCTTTTTCGGTAGCACATTGTATTTCAGTTAACATTGGTATTATTTCATAATTGTTTCGCTTTATGTAAAAATTTTGCAAAAGCATTAAATTCTTAAGAGCTTCTTCACATAAGCTTTTAATTGGGATATTTTGTTCTTCGAGTTTAATAATTTCAATTCTGTCTTTTAAGGATAAAGTATTCGACGAATTTGATTTATTAATCCATTTAGGAATAATGACTTAAATTATAACGAATCTCGTCTTTATAATATAAGAGTGTGTACGACAACGATATTGTCTTGCATCTAGCACTTCCTGGGTACACAAACTAAAGTTGTGTACACTTTCACAGTCTGCATTTTCTTTACCTGTTGAAAAGAGCTAGTAGATATTTCGGAAAGTTGTGGCAATATCCTGTTTGTCTGAAATTCAGTGAAGAAATCAGCCCTTTTTGTATATTATACGACAAACGAAAGTTAACAATTGACCAGGGGCGAAAATACTTCAGGGGATGTTGAAAGTGTGCTGAAATCCCCCCAATGTGGCAGCCCTTTCTTTTTAAACAGATCTTCTTACATTACAGAAACCGAAGAATCAACTTGTCAGAAATCCCGTGACCTGTTGTTCAACAATTCGCAGTCATATACAATAATAGAATCATGCTAATATTCCCAAACCGCTTCAGCAATCAGTGAGGCCTTCTTCTGACCTCTGGGAGTGAAACTGGACAATACATGTCATTATGAATAGATAAGGTTTCTTTCCATTTATATTTCGCAACGGAATTTTCTTCCGTCTTAAAAGGTAAATTATCTACCTGCAACCCCAGAGTGAATGTCCGGTTCCGCGTTACACAGATTGTTTCCGTCTTAGGCAGATTTCTTGGAAATTTCTATGTTTAAAAGCGTGGGACTCTGAAATGTTTCCGGCTTAGACAGATTTCCGGCTTAGACAGATTCCGGCTTAGACAGATTCCACTGTAGTTTTAAATAAAAATTCTGGTGTGAAATATTTTTATAAAACTTTATATATATATATTTTTATTATTGAACTTTATTTCTGTGCGATTTATATTTTATTTATTTTTGAGAACCTAATATTTTAGAATAGAAATACCGTATATACTTGTGTATAAGTCGAAGAATTTTAGACAAACTTTGGGAGCTGAAAATTGGGGGTCGGGTCGACTTATACACGAGTAAATAAAAAAAATATATTATAGCGGAGTGTAATACCGGAGTCGTAATTTTTTCGCAGATAATTGGTGAATGTGCAAGTCTTTTAATTAATCACATATGGGTTTAGGCTGGAGAGACAGATAAAAGCGGACAGTGGTGATTGATAAAAAAAAAAAAAAAAAAAAAAAAAAAAAAAAAAGCTCAACAATAATGTCTCTGTAATTGTTCTGCATACTCATTTCCTCTTGTGATAGAATTCCTTTCAACAGGGGCATTCCTTTCAACATTTTAATCCCCGTTTTAAAAAGAATTCAACTTGAGAATGCTTCTAGATTTCTCTCCTAAAAGTCCTACTATATACAAAGAAGTACTATATTTTAGCAGTTTAAAAGGTTGTTTACCCTTGTAAATAAGACTTGAATAAATTTTTCAAAAAAAAAAAAAAAATGTAAGTAATCATTAAATTGATGTGAATAGTCACACGAATGGAAATACCCAATAACCTCCTGCGAGTTACCCATGATTCTGAAAAGAGTTCTTTATCCTTAGAAACCTCAAAAACCAATATAATTTCGAGATTTCAAAAAGCATTTATATAAAAACAAAAGTTTCTTTTGCCGCTACGGATGGTCGGAAAGGTTTCCGAGTACTTTTCCCTGGAATAGAGGTTTTGCGGTTGTTCTCAATTCTCAAGTAAACATTTTTATTTTCAAGAAACATGTTTTACAGATAAACATTACAATTTAACAACATTAATAATTAACAATAATATTGAAATTAATATTATTTTGTTACTATTCCACGTAGAATTTCAATTACGCAGCTGAAAATGTTTAATTGAGAGTTGGTAGCATCCTAAAAACCTCAATAATAATAATAAAAAGAATACACTATAACAACTTACTCGAAAAGATTTCTTAAAATCAGTACTGCAGGAAAAGAAAATTGGTCTCCGAAGCTCGCAAAGATAAAGAACGCTTTTCGGAATCTTGTGTAACTCGGAAGAGGTTATGACATATTTTCAGACACAGGTGTGTCTAAAATGCCTCTATTTTCAATGTGATGTGAAATTTGCTTAGTTATGAAAGATTCTAACTTGGTCAGAATAAGAGGTAAGTTAGGCAGAACCTGTTACAATGCCATTGGTGGCATGACGATATCACGTGAGTTTACCTGTCCTGTTCTGGCGAATCAGGATTGGCGTTTTTTACAATAGCATTGAGGTATTATCACATACATTTTCCTTTCCTGCTTTGGCCAATCAAAAAAGAACTGAAAGCTATCCTCCCTCCAATTGTATTTATCGATATGTTTTATACAGTGCTGTCCAAAAATTATGGGGCCGGACGCTTTCGATTTTACACCGTTTGTCGAATATATATACTGTAATTCTTTTGGCGAATTGTCCTTCAATTTCCTGGATGTAAACAACATGCTTGACTTCATATTTTTCAGTGAAGATTTAGTCACGAGGATGGGGCGAATAATAAATTTAATAACAAAATAGTATTTTCTATCACACAAGCAACAGAAAATGCTCAAAGTGGTCTGTCACTGGTAAGCAAATGACTAATGTTGTTCCTGTTCAACATTTGTGTGCATTAGCATAGTACGCATATTCGTGTAGATGTTAACGTTTCAGTGCATATTTCAAAGATTGTTTGTTTATAGCTGTTTATAGTTTTCGGTTTTCAATCGAATTTAACACCGCTTTCCGAAAAATTAACAAAAACAGTAGAAACAGTATTGCAATTAAAAGATAAACAAATTGGAGATTTGATGAGATATGGGCATTTGTATGAAATAATTTTTAACTGCGCATGCGTGAAAAATGCCAACATTTTTAATTAATAATTTGGTAGTCAGGTATTTAGGGCAACTTATGTGAAAAGTCCATTCAAATATCGCGAAAATTCAGAAACATAGTAGCGATACAGTGAGTTGCTTTAAAAAAGTGGCTGGATGATAAGGGATTTTCAACCGCAATTTGTCAATTTGCTCACTGCATTACCGATATTTTTCTGAGTTTTCACGATATTTCATTCGTTTTTTTATATGATTTGCTATACAGAATTGACTAATAAATAATGGAAAATAATCTTTGGTGTAGTTCGCGAATGTACAATTAATATTTAGTTCATATACTCATATCTCATCAAATATACAAATAATCATTTATGGGGACAATATAGAGTTCCGGGGTTGAATTTGTACTTTTAAACCATTACCAAATACAAAACTCAAATTTTCAGTTGAGGACATTTTCATGCTTCGGCGTGTGCGCGTGTGTGAAGGGGGGGGGGGGGTAGAATTTCCTTCCGGTCCACCCATGAATACCACCCTGAATCACTGCATAAGTGCCAATCTCAGATGGAGGCTGCTCACTGTCTAGCCTCCAGCTTATAAAACAAAGGGACGTCGCATTTCCTATATCAAAAAAGCATTTCTTTATTTCTCTATTGGTTTTCATGCTGATTACTAGTTCCATGTTATTTTTTAGTTCTTAGCATTCTGTAGGAATATTTTCGTGATTTAGAGTCTTCTGTGAACCAGTACAAAATGAATTTAGCTGTAAGTAAAGATACATTTAAGTAAATTATATTTTTCCGTAAGTAAATTGTATTTTACCGTTAGTAAATTATATTTTTTCGTCGTAACTGGCATTCAGAAAAGCTAAATTAGGAAATGTGGGTGACCTACGCCAAAATTTTCCCTTCTTGAAGGGTATACAATTCAAAGCAGGTCTTTTTAGTCTTCTTAGTGCGACCAGTACAAATGACTATATATGGAAATAAGGAAAAATATAAATTATTTCTGTTGGCCTTGTTTACTGTTAAATGCATAAATAAGGTGTGATCTTTAGAGGGATTTGACGATTTAAAAAAAACTTTCGCGAGCAGTATTAAGGAATGCAGTCTACAAAGACAATTTAGCCAGAAACAGTCAAGGTATTTAAACAATTAAATGAACATTGAAAATTGCAGAAAATTAAATACAATGAAGAAGTAAAAAATAGCAGGAAATATTGAAAATGTTTTTGTGATTCGCTTTCTTGTTTTATGTCCACCCCGTAAAGCAACAGTGTTCATAACACTTTCTATACATACATTTAATTTTGTTAATACGAAAACATTACCTTCGAAAATCTGTAAGATAATTAACTTATTTGTCAATAAAAATGAAAAATCATATGCAAAATCATATCAATAAAACCTGTAGCGGAAATAGGAAGGGAAGAACTTATAACAATTTAATTTTTTTAATTATATTACCACGTGGGAAATATTTGGTAATTCATCACAGATTGTAATCACCAGAGCTACCTATCATATTATATAAATATATATATCTATATATATATATAATATGTAGGAGAAATGACTTCTTCCAGTTTCTAAAACTTATTTTCCATTAAATATATATTTTTTGTCTTTTTGATGTAAATGCATATAAGTAAACTTCGGAAAAAAAAAAAAAAAACAGCAATTTTATGTGCAAATATAGCTTGTCAGATAAATATATAAAATTCTAACTTTTTTCTAATTTCCATTTTAAATTTGTAACTGACTTTTCTACTTAAAATATTAATTTAAAAAATCATTCTTAAAATTAGCTTTCAAATTCTCCTGTTGTAAAAACCAAAACTTAAAAATTTTAAGCAGTAAATCAAAATAAATGATGATTTATTTATTTACGTTTTTTAGAGAAAATCAAATTACAGTTGTGAAAATTATATTTTTAATAAAATAACAGTTAAAAAAGGGAAAATTTAAATACTGATTTTATGTATAAATTCCCAAAAAAATTTATTGTTTGACTGTCGTTTTCAGTGAAACAAAGTTTTATTTCTACTTGCATATAAATGGGATATGCAGTACAATGAAAATTTGATTTCAAACCAAATAATATATGTGAAACTTATAAGTTATTATTATTATTTTTTTTTAAGTTGACATTTTCAAATATTAAAAAAAATGCCAAATTAGTTTACAAAATTTAAATTAGTTTTGACAAAAACATATTTTGGCAAAATAAGTTTTCCTTCCGAAAATTGTACATTTCTAATTATAAGATATTATGCACTGGTGTCCAGAAATTAAGGGGCAGTGACCAATTTCAGACGTTTCGTCGAATATCTTACTGAAACTCGCGAGGAAATGCCCGAAATGCCTTTGAACTATGAAGATGTAAAGAACATGTTTGACTTCATGTTTTTCAGTGAAGATTTTGTCGCGAGGACATTTAGGGGCGGCAATAATAATTTTAATAATAAAATAATATTTTAGATCACCCAAGTAACAAAAATCAACATTTGTGTGCATTTGTGCAAGCATTGCACGTATATTCGTGAAGATGTTAATGTTTCTGTGAAAAATTCAAAAGGTTTTTTATAGCATACAGAGTTTTCAGCCGAGTTTAACACCGCTTTCCAAAAACTTGACAAAAAATCATAGAAATAGTATACTGTGATTAAAATATTAATATATTGACTATTTGATGAGATATAGGTATTTTTATGAAATAAATTTTAACTGCGCATGCGCGAACTACAGCGAAGATATTTTGTCATGATTCTATAGAGCAACTCATATAAAAAGACAGTGAAATATTGTGAAAACTCAAAAAGTTACAGCAATAATTGAAAAATTGAGGAGGAAATCCCATATAATCCTATAGGATGTCATTTAAGAGTGTAAATAATCACAGCATAGTGAATAATGAATATTTCTAAAACATGTTTCTAGGGGTTAAAATAAATAATACTACGAAATTTACGACTATATGCATTTTCTAAATTTTGGAGTATTCATTATTGTAATCTGTCTTGTGTTTATTTATCATCTAATGCTTAGTAACTTCGTAATAGTATAACTTCAATAATTTAATAATTGCATAATTTAGCATGCGTGCCTTTTGTCTGGCAAAGTATCCTAAATTATGTTTTCAAATGAAATGTTTTTAGGAAAATGGTATAAGGCATTGTGTTGTATATCAATTTATTCTTTTTTTTATGTTAGAATGATGTAATTCGTAAACTGTATTTAGTATTATATGTGTGTCGAATCTTTCAAAATTATTTCTTATGGTATCAAAATTATAAATTATTTCTGGAATCATACGTAGATATTGTTAGGAAAAACTTACAGTAAATCTTATTGAAAGTGTATTCTTTCAATACTGAGTATGGGCGGGGGGTGGGGGGGATTGTGTTCTGTAGGGATTTCATGTGAAATTCTAATTTCCTTTATGTTTAATGACCTCTTTGAAAGTTGAGCTTTTCTTCGCGTACATTATAAATGAAAAATTCTATTATAAAATACTGGTGCCAGTGTGGCATTTGTGTATTAAAATTAATTGGTATAAAAATGTACCACCGCCCTTCAATGTGTTAGTATTTTATGACCCATTAATTTTTAGTCATTTTACGCTTTAGATTATAGTGTTTTTAATTCAATAATTAAATAATTTATTAACGATTCGCATATACTTTAAATATTGTTGAAATGATAAGATAAAATTTTTACATATCCTAAACCATTATTTATTTAACTTTTAATTACGCTTTTTTAGATGTACAGGTAAATTAAATCCATACTTGTATCTAAAAACCCTACTTTATGCATATATTAAGACAGACTTTATGAATTTTGCTACACTCAATAGTAAATACAGCCATACTGCAAATAGAGGAGTCTTAATTTCAGACACATATGAGACTGAAATAGTAATTCAGACACCTTATGTATGTTTGAATATGAAATTTCAGATATCACACATATCTGAATTTGAGACACAGGAGTGTCCACACATATCTGAATTTGAGACACATGAGTGTCTTACCACCTTCGAAAGTTTCAATATCCCTTTACTTACATGAAGCCACAGAAAAAGCCAGAGGATTTACGTATGAATAAAAATTTGTACTGGCATGTTGAATTTACACTGTAATAAGTACACTGTTAAAACTACAGGTGACACTAGGCACCCCCTAGGGGTGAAAGGCTTGTCTCACTGGTGACACCTCTAGGGGAGACAGAATGGCACCCTTAACTAGGATGAAAAGATGGTACCCCTAATACAGGGTGCCCCAAGGGGGGAAAAATGGCCCCCCAGGGGAAAATAATGGCACCTCTACTCCAAGGTGCCCAGTGACACCCCACAAATAAAAGTATCCCCCCCCCCTCCCTTGTATAGCAATTGTATTGAAAATAGTTTGAAAATTCTCATACTTAGAAAAGGAAAAAAAAAAGCTATACATATATAATTATAATGCAATATTTAACTTTAGCTGCAATAAACTGATCAATACTTCATTTTCTCTGTTGAAATTTATACAAAGTTAAAAGTTGATCATCTCATGTCAAGGGTTGATCCAGGCAAAATTTGGGGCCTATTCAGAGCTCCTAAACAAAGATCTATCTAATAAGACAGGCTCCTTCACAAAAATCAATTTAATAAATTGGGCCCCTTCACAAAATTCCTTTTAATAAAACAAGCCGTTTTACAAAATTCCTTTTAATAAAAAATAGGCCTTTTCTCAAAATTCTATTCCATAAAACTTACTTTTTTTTATTTATTATTTATTATTTTGTTATGTTTTAAAATGTGTAATTTGTAGACAGTCAAGTTCACCAGAAAGGAAAACTTTAGCAAATAGGACTTTAAAAAGTTTTTGTTATGTTAATAAATGTTTGGTTCGAAAGATTGTTTACAAATTACACATTTTAAAACATAACAAATAATAAATAAAAATAGTAAGCTTTTATGAAACAGAATTTTGTGAAAGCGCCTATTTTATTAAAAGGAATTTTGTGAAGGGCTCCAGTTTATCAAATAGATTTTACTGAAGGGGTCCAATTTATTAAATTGATTTTTGTGAAGGAGCCTGTTTTATTAACTAGATCTTTATGAAGGAGCTCTGAATAGGCCCCGAATTTTGCCTGGATCGACCCTTGACATGAGATGATCAACTTTTAACTTTGTATAAATTTTAACAGAGAAAATGAAGTATTGATCAGTTTATTGCAGCTAAAGTTAAACATTGCATTATAATTATATATGTATAGCCTTTTTTTTTTTCCTTTTTTAAGTATAAGAATTTTCAAATTCATTTCAATACAATTTCTAGACAATTGGGGGGGGGGGGGGAATCGTTTTGTGAAAAATATAATAAATTTCACAAAAATAATCTTTATTTTTCACAAAATTCCCCCCCCCCTCCCAAAAAATAAATAAATAAATAAATAAATAAGTAAAAAGAAATAAAATAACTTAGACGGCAAAATGACCTAGAAAAAAAATTGTGCAAGCACCAAATTGCCCTGTGTAAAAAAAAAAAAAAAGAAAAGAAAAGAAAAACGAGGTAATTTGGTGACTTTGTATTTTACTTACAAATTGATTTATTTTTACTGTAGTTTTACTATGTATATATTGATCGCCACTAACATTTTGTTTTTTAATCTATTTTCAGATTAATTACCTTACGTTGGAATTTATTTCATTTGGAAGTCATGGACAAACAAGTAAGTTTTTCAAACATGTAACTTTTTCAGATTTCTGATATTTTCTTCATCCATTTTTTATTTTCTTCTATCTTTACAAGAAAAAAGTATTGGATTCATGAAAATTTCCGACTTCCAGTTTTCGACGGGTTTATACGTTTTAGAAGGTCCTGAACACGATTTGACTGTTTTTAGAAAATGTCTGTCTGTGAGTCTGTGAGTCTGTCTGTCTGTCTGTCGGTCTGCCTGTATGTGACACAAATTTTATGGGCGCTCTATCTCAAGAACTAATGCATGAAATTTAATAAAACTTTATATTCAGTTAGTCCCTGATATAAATTAGTGCTGATCAGTTTTTGGGGAAAATTGCCCAACAGATGGCGCTGCTATGCTGCATTTTTCGCAATTTCCGCAATAGCTATATCTCAAGAACTAATGCACTCATGTTCATCAAACTTCAGATTCAGTTAGACCTTGACATAAATAGATGCTTATTACGTTTTGGTGTAGATATCCCAACAGGTGGCGCTGCTAAACCACTTTTCTCATGATTTTTACGAAAGCTATATCTCAAGAACTAATGTACGGAATTTCATCAAACTTCAGATTCTGTTAGACCATGACATAAATAGATGCTGCTTACGTTTTGGTGTAAATATCCCCGACAGGTGGCGCTTCTAGGCTACATTTTTTATTATTAACACGATAACTATATCTCAAGAATTAATGCGCGGATTTTCATCAAACTTCAGATTCAGTTAGACGTTGACATAAGTTGTTATTGATTAGGTTTTGATCTAAATCCCTCAAAAAGTGGCGCTGCGTGGTATGCTGTATTTCGCAAGATTTACACGATTTTAGCAATAGTCATATCTCAAAAACTAACGCACAGAATTCAATAAAACTTTAGATTCAGTTAGACAGTGATATAAATAGGTGCTGATTCTTTTTAGGGTATGCGAAACTTGTGTGAGAAAGAAGAAAGTTTTGGGATTGACACATCCGACTAGTTTATTTTTAAATTGAAAATATTAATTTTTTTTTTTTTGTACTTTTATTTATAAGACTGTTTATAATTATATGCAGACCTGCCAACATCGCATTAAACTTCCGTACAATGTAGGTTAATTTAACCAAGGTTAAACAGATTTCAAGCCAGAATACTTTTTAAGAAGTGCAATCAAATTGGTTCCATGTAAGAACATGAAACTAACCATATATTATTTTTTCAGATATATGTTCTAGTTAGAAACGTCGTTAACTCGGATCAAATTAACTCATAATGTACGGAAGTTTAGTTGAAAGTTAGATTAGTACATATTTTGATGATTTTAAAGTATGTTGTTAGTGGTCATACACCTAACTATTTTTTTGAAACGTTTTCGGTGCTTAGTTTTTGAGAATTTGGGAGATAAAGTTCAGCATTATGCTTCAAATACCCATTAATTTTAAATTCTGTATACTTTAACTTCGTGCGGCTCCGAGGTATAAGAGTGCATGCTTGTTACCCAGCAAAGGGGGTGGCGAGTTCGATCCTTCCTCGAGACAATTTTTTTTTTTTTTTATTAATTTTATATTTTCATAAAAATAATAATTATTATTTTTACTTTAAAATTAAACCAAATATCTAGCAGTTAGAAAGACTAAATAAGACTTAAAACTGTTCAACCACTTAAAACAAGTTTTTATTACATTAAATTGAAAAAAAGTGTCGTTTAATAGGATTTTGATAAGCTTTTTGAACGAGATGTGAAAAATGCCTCCTTTATTCTTTTGCACCCTAATGATAAATATTGTTTATGCTCTTCATCTTGAGTTTTTAATTCCTTATTTTAAACGAATCCCTTATTTATAGATAAGGGATCTCGTTTTAAAATTTCTCAATCTTTAAAATATAAAAAAATAAACAATATCGCATAAAAATGCATACATACAATTAAAAAAAAATTCTACTCAGCTTCGAGTTTTGAAATATATTAACAATAAACTCTTTCGTCAACTGCTCGTCAGTCAACTCTTTATCTTCAGCTTATAATCAATTATAAAATAAACACAGCGTAAACCAAAAATCACCATGCATTTTTTATTGTTTATCTAATTAGTTTTGCTATACTTTACTGCATGTCAACGAACACGGAAAGAAAAAAAAACACGGTGTATTAGGAAAATGAAAAGTCGCTGGATATGATTCATCAAAGCGTCCCTGTACCATCCCTGCACATTATGGAAGTATTTAATGTAAATGATAATCGAAAACGTTTTCAGAATAAATGGATGAAATCTATTACGCTGAATTTAAGTAAGAGTGGGTGGGGAAGGAAAATGAATAAGATCATATTCTTTTGAGAAAATGTGTGCATTGAAATAACGGAAATGAAGAAAATTTGGAAAACGTATTTAAATAAGAGAGGAATAATTACTGAAATAAATTAATATATGATGCAACATCATAAGCTTATATTCACAAGATAAAAAATCTACAATAATAAAAGATTAAAACTAAAACATAACCTTGTGTCATTCCATAAATAATCGTAGTAATCCTCTTGCCAACAATGGTGATGATGAAAATTTTGTTTCATTTCTCTTCTGCTGATCTCATTAAAGACGCTGTAGAGATGCGCAGAAATACACGTTTGTGATTCGCTGTTAGGTTGCACCATTTCGTGGTGCAAATAAGGCAATTTTGGAGGTTGCACCATTTCGTGGTATTTTAAAAATTCCATTTTTTGGTGCTTTTCCTTATTTTACTCCATAGATAGGTACAACTTTGAACGGAAATTTAATGATTAGTTTGTTGATATACTGATTTCAAATTTTGATACTGGGATGCCAGTATTACATTGTAAAATCAACATTTTTTTTTTTTTTTTTTTTTTTTTTTTTTTTTTTTTTGCAGTGTATATGATCTATAGATATCTATAATTATTTGTATGCAAAAATTTTGTTCAGTTATAGGAAACGGAAAATACAAGTAAAAATTCCCCGTCAGCAATTTCCGTCAATAAGCGAGAATGTACTCGAATACTTTTGTGTAGCCCTGTATATGCTCTATAGAATTTATTCCCACAAAGTAATATGCAAAAAAAAAAATTCAATATAAAAACGGATACAACGATTGAAAACGTACTTCCCGCAATTACTGTTTATAGAATTGTACTATAACGGAATTCCTTAATGTGTCCCTGTAAATGAATGATAAAATGCATATCCCTCAAACAGATGGTGCATTATTTTTTTTTAATTATCTGTATTTTAATTCTCTGTTTTAATGTTTAATTCTCTGTACTGAAATTGTGTTTCAATAAATTTTAATAAATGTTATTTTAATGAAATTATTTTATTAAACATATTTCAATAAAATTATTTTATTAAAAATATTTTAATTAAATTATTTTATCTAAATTATTTTAATAAATTTTTTTAACATTTTATTTTAATAAATTATGTGTATTAAAACCCTTGAACAAAATATGCATCCTACATCATAGGTTGCTATATTTAAGAAGGGGTAAAAATAATAAGTCATCTGTCTGCTGGGAACTGTCCCTCTTGGACAGTTCCCCCAAACAGATGGTACATTTAAAAAATTTTTAATTTTCCGTATTGAAATTCTCTGCATTTTAATTATCTGTATTGAAATTGTATTTCAATAAATTTTAAGAAATTTTATTTTAATAAAATTATTTTAATGAAAATTTTGAACCATTTTATTTTAAAACCCTTGAACAAAATATGCAACCTGCATCATAGGTTGCCATATTTAAGAAGGGGAAAAAAATATTAAGCCATCTGTGTGAACAGGAACTGTCCCTCTCGGACAGTGCCTTCTTTACAGATGGTACAATTTTTAATTATACATGTATACATGTACAATATTTTTGTTCCGTTTTCTAAGTTTAATTTTCTGTATAAATATAAATAATAAGTCAAAATAAGTATAAATAATAAGTCAAAGGGAAAAAATAATAAGTCATCTGTATGCTAGGAACTGTCCAATCTAGGAGTGTTCCTTATTAACAGATGGTCTATTTTAATTTTTTTAATTCTCTGTTTTTCAATTCTTTTTTTAATGTTTAATTCTCTGTATTGAAATCGTTTTTCAATAAATTTTAATACATTTTATTTTAATATAATTATTTTAATAAAATTATTTTAATGAAAAATTTTAACCATTTTATTTTAAAACCCTTGAACAAAATATGCAACCTACATCATAGGTTGCCATATTTAAGAAGGGGAAAAAAATATTAAGCCATCTGTGTGAACAGGAACTGTCCCTCTCGGACAGTTCCTTCTTAACAGATGGTACAATTTTTAATTATACATGTATGTACAATATTTTTGTTCTGTTTTCTAAATTTAATTTTCTGTATAAATATAAATAATAAGTCAAAATAAGTATAAATAATAAGTCAAAGGGAAAAAATAATAAGTCATCTGTATGCTAGGAACTGACCAATCTAGGAGTGTTCCTTATTAACAGATGGTCTATTTTTAATTTTTTTAATTATCTGTATTTTAATTCTCTATTTTAATGTTTAATTCTCTGAATTGAAATTGTGTTTCAATAAATTTTAATAAATTTTATTTTAATATAATTATTTTAATAAAATTATTTTAATGAAAATTTTTAACCATTTTATTTTAAAACCCTTAAACAAAATATGCAACCTACATCATAGGTTGCTATATTTAAGAAGGGGTAAAAATAATAAGTCATCTGTCTGCTGGGAACTGTCCCTCTTGGACAGTTCCCCCAAACAGATGGTACATTTAAAAAATTTTTAATTTTCCGTATTGAAATTCTCTGCATTTTAATTATCTGTATTGAAATTGTATTTCAATAAATTTTAATAAATTTTATTTTAATAAAATTATTTTAATGAAAATTTTGAACCATTTTATTTTAAAACCCTTGAACAAAATATGCAACCTGCATCATAGGTTGCCATATTTAAGAAGGGGAAAAAAATATTAAGCCATCTGTGTGAACAGGAACTGTCCCTCTCGGACAGTGCCTTCTTTACAGTTGGTACAATTTTTAATTATACATGTATACATGTACAATATTTTTGTTCCGTTTTCTAAGTTTAATTTTCTGTATAAATATAAATAATAAGTCAAAATAAGTATAAATAATAAGTCAAAGGGAAAAAATAATAAGTCATCTGTATGCTAGGAACTGTCCAATCTAGGAGTGTTCCTTATTAACAGATGGTCTATTTTAATTTTTTTAATTCTCTGTTTTTCAATTCTTTTTTTAATGTTTAATTCTCTGTATTGAAATCGTTTTTCAATAAATTTTAATACATTTTATTTTAATATAATTATTTTAATAAAATTATTTTAATGAAAAATTTTAACCATTTTATTTTAAAACCCTTGAACAAAATATGCAACCTACATCATAGGTTGCCATATTTAAGAAGGGGAAAAAATATTAAGCCATCTGTGTGAACAGGAACTGTCCCTCGCGGACAGTTCCTTCTTAACAGATGGTACAATTTTTAATTATACATGTATGTACAATATTTTTGTTCTGTTTTCTAAATTTAATTTTCTGTATAAATATAAATAATAAGTCAAAATAAGTATAAATAATAAGTCAAAGGGAAAAAATAATAAGTCATCTGTATGCTAGGAACTGACCAATCTAGGAGTGTTCCTTATTAACAGATGGTCTATTTTTAATTTTTTTAATTATCTGTATTTTAATTCTCTATTTTAATGTTTAATTCTCTGAATTGAAATTGTGTTTCAATAAATTTTAATAAATTTTATTTTAATATAATTATTTTAATAAAATTATTTTAATGAAAATTTTTAACCATTTTATTTTAAAACCCTTAAACAAAATATGCAACCTACATCATAGGTTGCTATATTTAAGAAGGGGTAAAAATAATAAGTCATCTGTCTGCTGGGAACTGTCCCTCTTGGACAGTTCCCCCAAACAGATGGTACATTTAAAAAAATTTTAATTTTCCGTATTGAAATTCTCTGCATTTTAATTATCTGTATTGAAATTGTATTTCAATAAATTTTAATAAATTTTATTTTAATAAAATTATTTTAATGAAAATTTTGAACCATTTTATTTTAAAACCCTTGAACAAAATATGCAACCTGCATCATAGGTTGCCATATTTAAGAAGGGGAAAAAAATATTAAGCCATCTGTGTGAACAGGAACTGTCCCTCTCGGACAGTGCCTTCTTTACAGATGGTACAATTTTTAATTATACATGTATACATGTACAATATTTTTGTTCCGTTTTCTAAGTTTAATTTTCTGTATAAATATAAATAATAAGTCAAAATAAGTATAAATAATAAGTCAAAGGGAAAAAATAATAAGTCATCTGTATGCTAGGAACTGACCAATCTAGGAGTGTTCCTTATTAACAGATGGTCTATTTTTAATTTTTTTAATTATCTGTATTTTAATTCTCTGTTTTAATGTTTAATTCTCTGAATTGAAATTGTGTTTCAATAAATTTTAATAAATTTTATTTTAATATAATTATTTTAATAAAATTATTTTAATGAAAAATTTTAACCATTTTATTTTAAAACCCTTGAACAAAATATGCAACCTACATCATAGGTTGCCATATTTAAGAAGGGGAAAAAATATTAAGCCATCTGTGTGAACAGGAATTGTCCCTCTCGGACAGTTCCTTCTTAACAGATGGTACAATTTTTAATTATACATGTATGTACAATATTTTTGTTATGTTTTCTAAATTTAATTTTCTGTATAAATATAAATAATAAGTCAAAATAAGTATAAATAATAAGTCAAAGGGAAAAAATAATAAGTCATCTGTATGCTAGGAACTGACCAATCTAGGAGTGTTCCTTATTAACAGATGGTCTATTTTTATTTTTTTTAATTATCTGTATTTTAATTCTCTGTTTTAATGTTTAATTCTCTGAATTGAAATTGTGTTTCAATAAATTTTAATAAATTTTATTTTAATATAATTATTTTAATAAAATTATTTTAATGAAAATTTTTAACCATTTTATTTTAAAACCCTTAAACAAAATATGCAACCTACATCATAGGTTACCATATTTAAGAAGGGGAAAAAATATTAAGCCATCTGTATGAACAGGAACTGTTCCTCTAGGACAGCTCCTTCTTAGCAGATGGTACAATTTTTAATTATACATGTATACATGTACAATATTTTTGAAAAAAAGTAATCTGTATGCTAGAAACTGTCCAATCTAGGAGTGTTCTTTATTAACAGATGGTCTATTTTTAATTTTTTTAATCCCCTGTATTTTAATTCTCTGTTTTAATGTTTAATTCTCTGTATTGAAATTGTGTTTCAATAAATTTTAATACGTTTTATTTTAATAAAATTATTTTATTTTAATATTTTAATAAAAATATTTTGATAATTTTTTTTTAATATTTTATTTTAATAAATTATGTGTATTAAAGCTCTCTTAAAAAAGTCTTTCAAAAGGTCTTTTAAAAATGGGTCGAAAAGTTTTGCAGGGAGTTTGAGAACCTACTTATCTGAAATTAACAATGTGGGAGGGGTGGGATTTCGCGGATAAAATCCCTCACAGAGCATTTAAAAATTAATAAAATGCCTACAAAACCGCTTGTGCTAAGATAAAAATATGATGTGTAAAAACAAAGTAAAGAAATACATAAACAGCATACAATTTTTACCATTCCTTTTTTCCATTATTTGTGTTTTTAATTACACCTGTCTTTATGTGTGACGCATTTACTAACACACTACCTTATGGGCATGTAACACAGTGAAATCGTTCATTTTATCAGTATCCCCATGGTTCAGAACCAGATGAGAATCCCGACTGCGCCACTGGAAAACGTAAAAATTAAGTAAGGGTACAGTAACAGAAAAAGTTAAAGCACCATCTTACAAAAGTAATTTTCAAAAAGAGAAAAATAAGATAACAATTTTACTATATCTGTGTTCAAATTTAAAAAGAAAACAACAGATACTAATAGCGTAATATATTATTTACTTCTGAATTTTGTCCATAATCACAAATTTTCAATTTAAATTTCAGTGCTCTTTTTAATCATGTTATTAAAAAATAAAATAAGAACGTTTTTTTTTCTGTTATTATTTCCATTATTATTGTACACTGAAAAAAAAAAAGATTTTACAGTAATATAATATTTTTACGCATGCGAGGCAGCGTATTACTGCTTACTTTACTGTTTATTATTGTTAATTTTACGATATAATACTTGCAGCTGGAGTGCCTGTATTATTACTGTAAAATCAACATTTTTTTTTTGCAGTGTATAACTGAACTAAATTTTTGCATACAAATAATAATAGATACATATCTACGGATCATGTACAGGGCAGAACAAAAGAATTGGGATGTTTTTCTGACTCTTAGATAGTACTGCTGAAATGCATATTATGTGTTTTCCAAACTGTTTACTTAGCAAACTGCCCCCCCCCCCCTCCCGGGATTGCATTCATGAATATAACCGTTCGGTTTCTGGGGCGGTCATCCCTTCCCCCCTGCCCCCCTCTCCCTATTTACTCAGCCAAAAACTTTCACCTTATTAAACGTTGAAGTTTTGTTGCAGGATTCTGAATTTGTTGGAAAGTGTTTCATAATCTATGTTTGACGCCTGATTTTTCTTTCTTGTTTATTATAGTATAGTGACGTCATAAATTGTCTCGAAATCAATAATCTATATTATATATTCTAACAAAGATTCCTAATAAGAATTATTTATTTAAAAACAATTTATTTCTAATGAAATAAATTAATTCTGAATTTCTAATTTAATTCTCGATTTTATTACATTTAGGTAGCCCCGCGTAACACATTTTTTTTTTTTCCTGAAGCCCTTCCAGATAATCGTCAGTTCACCGCCGTGCATAGTATGATTTTAAATTTTAAAATGTATATATCATAATGTACGTAAGATATAAAGTGTGCATTTATATCCATTAAAAAAATAATTATATTTATCCATTTCTTTCTGTGATGCCCATTTACAGACTTATTAATTTTACAATGTTGGTAGTAGTACCTCTTTTACGTATTTCAATTATGTTTTTGGTTAAGGCTTTTCTGAAATCCAAAGGGGCTACTTTGAGACTATTTTTTTAATTCATTTTTGTTCGAAAACGTATGAAATTTGCAGGTGTCCTTATTCAGAAACTTTGTAATCGAAACACGTTTTCCATTTTTTGCTAAAGGCAGAAGATCTTCAGAAAATACTGTCAAAGTTGACGTTTTGAACCGAATTCCCTCCATGATGCTGCGAGCAAGGCGAAAAACTTATTATCACACGTAACACTTATATGTTATATATACAATCAAACCTCGTTAACATGAACACGCTTAACGTGAATTACTTTTAACATGAATTGTTTTCATAGTCCCCTATAAAAACGAGTACAAAGATTTGATACTGATAACATGAATTACTGTTAACATGAACAAAATTTTGATTCCCCTTGAGGTTCATGTTAACGAGTTCGACTTATATATATATATAATCGGTTATAACTTCCATAAGTAATTTACTTATAAAAAAAAATGGAAAATTCATTTCCAAATCCCTTTAATAGTCAGATCTGCCAATTTTATGCCTTTGCGTTAAAAATTATGCCAGAAAATGATGTCAGAAAGTTTTGCGCTGTTGAACAGGTCATTTGAGAACCACTTTAAATCTGTTCAAGCCAGTCAATTTTAGAAATACTTATAAATAGTTTGACATATTGCAGAGCTAATAGGTCCATTCAATAATTAGCCTAAAAAGCGTATGCAAAAATTAAAAGAGTACAATTATAACTAGAAAAGTTTAAAAATTTTAAATTTAAACATTATCTAAATATCTTTAAAAATTTTCTATGCAAATATTCCGAGTATTAAACTGTTTAATAAGAACTATTAAAAAATCACATGTAAAACTTTGTTTTTCATTTAAATTTCTGCGTGCTGTAAAAAAAAAATGTAATTTTACCAGAAACATATTGTATATTTTACAGAAAAAAAACTGTTTTAAAGAAAAACAGTTTTTCCTGTAAAAAATATGGATTTTGTAATTTCTACAGAAAAAAACTGTATTTTTTACAGAAAAACTGTTTTAATGAAAATATACAGATATTTTCTGAATATTAAACGGTTTTCCACTGGCGCCAAAATTGACAGTTTTTTTCTGTCAATCTGAGAGATTTTTTATTTACAGTGTGTAATATTATTTTTTTCTAAATAAAAGTACATATATGTATGAGGGAATGAGTTAATAATATAAATATGTAATTGCCATCCCTCTGGGACGGGAATCACTCTCTAATAGAGCAAAGCAGGCCCTTATTACCGAATAGGCACGAGAAGCACGTGCTTCCCCTAGAAAATTTTAAAGGGGCCCAAAACTGAGAGAACAGGGGGCCCTTTTTATTGAATTAATTCCATTCCAAAAATTTATCTAATTTATTTTCAAATTGATATTTTAAAGTGTTTCATAAAAATACCTTTCATAACAAATTAATTTTTCATATAATAGCCAGCTTTCAACCACATGATCACAATTCTCCAATTTGTCCAACCAATCAAAGTCGCAGGCAGTATTATTGTCCATCCAATCAATATCGAGAAAATCCAGTGGGCAAGCAAAATGCCCACCAGGTTGTTAAGTTGGTTGCTAGGGTATGACGTCAGTTGAAACTGATTTATTGGCTTCTCGGGAAAAGTATTCTTGCATGTATTACGAAACAGCTTATCAATTTTGTTGCAGTGAATTGACCTTGCGATTTGCGAGTACAGTTTCATAAAGCAGCAATGAAATCTCTCAACTTTTAGACGTGTAAAATATTATTTGTGTTCGACGCCGCTCACCTCGCTCACGTGCTGAGTTTAACATATAGGGTGCATGCATATTTTATTTATTGCTTTATTAGTTAAAATTTTGCAGATTCTTCTTATATTTAATTTAATTATTTATTCAGCATGGCTAAAACTAAACCTCAAGTACCGTCAGGAAGCAATAAACGAAAAAGGAACATAGCTAATAACTATATGAAGTTATTTAGAATGTTTCTGTATCAGATTGTGGATATTTATTGTATCTTATTTCTATCCCAGATATGTATTAAATTTCTCTATAAATTAGTTATAAAAAATTTCTGCAATTATTGAATTCCACCACTTAATATTTTTAAGTTCATTTAAAAATATGAAAAAATGTGAAATGCACTGAAAGAAACCTGCAAAAATGTGTCTTAAATCTCATTTTGTCTTAAATGTTTACAATAATAAGTAGATCCATGCTGTTGTATTAGCTTCGAGCAGCAGATTAAAGAAGTAAATATTTAAAGATTACAATGTATCAAAAAATACTTTATTATTAATCAGTGAAAATTTAAGTTTCTTTTTTCCTTTAATATTTCTTATTGTTTCATAATATTGTATTTAATTTCTTAAAATTATTTAGGAAAACTAATAACTTAGTTTTTAACTGTTTAGTTTTGATCTAATGGCATGAATAATTCTTGCTAGTACTTATTTTTTCAAAACAGCTCATTGCAGATGATTCAAAAAGAGTTTGCTTAAATGTATAAGAAAAAACTTTATCATTTATTTCATTAATGTATGAGGAATGATTTATTTTCTTTTTCTGATTTAAAAAAAATGTCAGTGACCATCCTCATATTCAAAGTGAAAATGTTTATAATTATTGTTTAAGTTTTCCAAATATTCTACTTATTTTTAAGTGCGAATTTTCTATTTTAATGAATAATTTTATGAACATAGCTAATAACTATAAAAAGTTATTTTGAATATTTCTGTATCAGATTGTGGATATTTATTGTATCCTATTTCTATCTCAGAGATGTATTAAATTTCTCTATAAATTAGTTATAAAAAGTTTCTGCAATTATTGAATTCCACCATTTAATTTTTTTAAGTTCATTTAAAAACTTGAAAAAATGTGAAATGCACTGAAAGAAACCTACAGAAATTTGTCTTAAATCTCATTTTTTCTTAAATGTTTACTACAATAAATAGATCCATGCTGTTGTATGAATTTTTTTGTCTCTTCACAAAAATCTACTTTATTAAAAAAAATGTGTTTCTGAGGTAGGTTAATATGAGAGGAATAAATAACGAAGTTAATTGTGTCTGTTGTTAAGTTTCCAATATAATGTATGTTTAATGTACAAAATTAGCTTTATAATATGTTTCTGTTCTGAAAAAATAGCGAAATGAATTATATCCCTCCCCTTCTACTGTTCCTTGTACAAGTATAAAAAAAAAAATGTGATAGTCATCTGGTAAAATTTCTAGTTGCTGGTGAAATACATATGTGCCACCCCCTTACCTTACACATACAAAATATTTAATCATACATAAAAAAAAAAAAAAAACATTGATTAAGGAAGAATAATTACTATTATAGTAATGATATATCATGAATTGCTTTAACACTTGCACTCGGTAAGTGAATTAATTTTAAAAAGTAATATAAACACATTTCGCCAGTTGATATATTTTAACCAAGTGATTGCATTTGTCGAATTCTTGTTCTACAAAAATATCCTACTTGTTTCTGTTCTGATGTTTCCTATGATGTGCATGTGTTAAAATGCTAATTGGTTGCCTAATTTTGACTAAAAATAATGTGATCAGAATCTTGATAATTATTTAAATTCATTTTGTGCAAATAATAAAAAAAAAAAAAAAAAAAAAAAAAAAAAGACGGGAATACAAGTAAAAAGTAAATTATTATTTTAGATTATTTTACGTATTGGATTTGAATATTATTGATTTTGGCTGGTATGCACAACATAAAATATAAATAATTTAAACTATTACCAAAATTGAAAGAAGCATTTTAAAATATTGATATTTTATGTTGTGCATGCATGCTGAATTCAACCTTTTTATCCAACTTACATTATTCTGCTAATACTATGCAAAATCATTACTTTTCTTGATTGTATCCATTTTTTGTATATAGGAGAACGTAAAAAAAGCTGTTTAATGAAATGGTACTTTTTGGTTAGCCAAGCGCCAGTGAAATATACACACACACACACACACACATATATATATATATATATATATATATATTATATATTTTCACTGGTGCCTGGCTAGCCGAAAAGTACCAGTGAAATATATGTGAACTCAACTGAGCCACTATTTGTAGCATTGGTGAGTTTGCGGGTATGTCGAATTTAGAAAACTCTTCTAGAATGAAATGGGAGGGGGGGGGGCCTGAAATGACAATGTGCTTCCCATAGCTTCAGAGGTTAATCGGGCCCTGGAGCAAAGTAAAAGAAAAAGACAGAAAAATTGCAGTCATAACATACCTATTTTGCTACTGTATTTTTCTTTTCTTTCTTTCATCCATTTTCCACTGAAGGAACTCCTATTATGAAGCCTTGAAACAGCTGTGTATTAATATGTTTTAAAAATTAAAAGCAGTTCAGTCTAAATTTATTTAGCATTCTGTTGAATTAAAGCTTCATAAAACAGCCATTTCTACCTTGTCTGCTGGCGGAGCTGGCAGGGATTTCTTTGCTATAAGGGTTGGTCCTTTGTCAACATAAAAGTTTTAGATAATAGTAAAAGGATTTATAATAAATTTAAGCGGATTTGATATTTTGTGAATTGACGAAGTTATAATTTTTTTTCTTCTGATACCCCTCTTCCCCCCCTCCCTTGGAGCCATTTTTAATGATATCAAAAATATGTCATACATAAATTATTTTCGGCCCTTTTCCTAGGAGTAATAATGACTTTAAATGAATTCGATATCATAATTAAGAAGTTATGGGTTTTTTCTGTTTTCACGAAAAGCCCCTCCTATCCCCCCCCCACCCCCCCATGGTTCGATTTTGCCCATTAACGAACTTGACAGACATTTTATACCCCTTGATTTTATGTATTAGTTTGGGAGAGATTTGTGTAGAATTATTGAAGTTATCGTGTCCATAAAAAAATGACATAGATAGATAGACAGACAAATAGATAGATAGATAGATAAAGTTTTGAACTGGCGGTGGTTTTGGGTTCTGGGAGTCATTATCGGTGTAGATCTGCAAAATTTTTTCAGAAATTTCAACTTAGGGGTGAGTAGATAATAATTGACAGTTCTACATCAGCGGCACTGCGGCACCTACCTCAAGGTCGAATGAAGGTCACGGTACGTCGCGGCGGAAATACGTCACAGAGATAAGCGGAGTTGGGGAGATAAGCAAGTGTGGAGATAAGGGAATGGGGGAGATAACGAACTCTAAGAGGGGGGTTAGTTTAATTAATGGAATTAGTTTAATTAATGGAATTAGTTTAATTAATGAATTGTGGAATGCTCTTTAGAAACATTTTTGGATTTTTTCCGTAGAATTATCATGCTATAGTAGGACAAGGTATTTTTCTAAGTTGTTAGAGAATAGATTTTTTATGGGTTTTCCAAAAATTAAATATTTTCCAAAATTATTTTTAAAGATTTTTTTTTTTTTTTTTAATTGTGGACCAACCATAACCATCCGCTATGAAAACATTTCATAACGCCACATTTTTTTTTTCAAAATGTATTCGAAAATATAATGCGAAAAACAGAGAGTTTGATTAAAATACAGGGTACCCTATAAACATGTTTCACCATACTAAATTGAAGCGCCCCCCCCCTCCCCCCCCCACTTTTTTTATTTTAGCAGAGTGCCCTTTGACACAAGTGAGGATAAAAATATAAGAGCCCTTCACAAAATACAAAGTGCCACACAAAAATTGTATAGGGGAATAAATTGAGGAAATAGCCCCCCCCAACCCCCTTTTGCCCCAGAAGGTCCCTTCGATGTAAGTTAGGCTAACTATATAGCATACCCTGCAAAAAATACAGAGTACCCATAAAAAATACAGGGTACCCTATAAACTTGATTCGCCATACCAAATTTAAATGTCTCATCCCCTCCCTTTTTTATTTTAGCAGAGAGCCCTTTGATAAACGTCAGACTAAAAATGTAAAGTCCTTTCATATAATACAAAGTGCCACACAAAAATTGTACAAGGGAATAAATTGAGGAAATAGTTCTTTGATACAAGTGAGACTAAAAATATAAGGCCCCTTTCCTCAATGTATTTATTCCCCTATAGAACTTTTGTTGAAGGGGACTTATATTTTTAGTCTCACTTGTATCAAAGAACACTCTGTTAAAATAAAAATAGTTTTGGGGGGGGGGGGTGCTTAAATTTAGTATGTTGAATCATGTTTATAGGGTATCCCTGTATTTTCACCAAAGGGGGTGAGGGCTATTTCCTCCATGTATTTATTCCCCTATAGAATTTGTATGTGTTATTTGTATTTTTGGAACAGTTCTATAGGGGAATAAATACATTGAGGAAATAGTCCCCACTTGCTTTGTCCCAAAGGGTCCTTCGATATAAATGAGGTTAAAAATATAGGGTCACTTAAAAAAAAAAAAAATACAGAGTGCCTACAAAAAATGATACGAAGAATTCCAACGTTAATGCAAAATTGGATCTATAGTAAATAACAAAATAATAATAATAAAATAAATAGGAAAAATAATATAAATTTTAAAACTATAATAAAATTTAAAACCATAATAAATTTTAAAAACACCCTTTAAAGCTATATGAAAGTGAAATTTAAAAACTCGATAAAGTAAAAATTTTGGGGTCTATTTCGGACTACTTCACAAAAATACATTTAATAAAATAGCAGCCCTTCACAAAATTCCGTTCTATAAAAACATACTCTTCATTAATTATTATTAGTTTATGTATAATTTTAAAGAAAATACCTCTTAAGTAAAATTCAGTGATTCTCCCTCGGGGAGAGAATTATATTAGAATTTTGGGTTGACTAAGGATTTGTTATCCACTTGGAGAAAGAAAAAGCATAGTAAATATATGCGTCACTAAGCTTGAGGGGATGTTTGATAAGATATTGAAGATTAATGATAAGAGAATTTTCTATAGTTAAAGAACTTTCTCAGATAATTAGTATTTGGAGAATGATATCACTAAATAAAATGAAAAAATAAATAAAATTATTTATTTCATTAGGACATATGTCTTAATAGACATTACTTTAAAAATTTTAAACGTTTATTCACTCTTATAAATTACTCCGTTTTCACATATAGGGGGAAAATCACTCGTTATTTCAACATATAAAGCAAAACTGACTGTTATTAAAAAATGTATTGCTAAGAATTTTACGAATATCGAAAAAAAAAAAAAACTAATTCGTTTAACTGTTAATGTATTGAATCATTTTCTTTTAAATGTTACCGATAACATATAAGAAGGGAAATATATGAAAAAAAAAATAATAAGACATACTGAAATTAGAAAAAGAAAAAGGATATATAAATAATAAAACAAGTATTACATTGTGGTGTACTTTATGAAATACTTTCCAACGCTATTACACCATTATTAAGACATTTCATGCATACAGTGAAGCTAGATATCTAAATATAAATTTAAATAAAAACATATCACACTAAACATTCCTTTTATATCAGAATTGTTATACTTGTAACCGTTAATGTATGCGATTTTTTTTTTGTATGTAGCCTTGTGTACATACTACTCATCTCATTACAAACACTAAAATTATTAAGTTTTAAAATGCATTAAGATCGAGATAAAGTATATATTCTTTATTTTCCTATAGTCTGAGAATATGTTCTATAATATTGTTTACACTAAAATTACTAGTTAAGTTTTAAAAAGTGTTAGGATCAAGATAAAGTTAATATTAAGAACACATATCTTTGTATATATTTTATCTTAGCATATATATATATATTCAAACGACACATAATTTTACATATAATAGAAAATAAAGCATTTATTTTAAAACCATAAATAAATAGTATGTGAGTGAAAAAGCTTATAGTTTCTATTTTTACATTTATTATTTACTTATTAATTATCCTGCATAAATTATTTTAGCCATGTATTACATTACTTGCTTATTAGCATTTTGAATATGTGAGATATACTAAAATGTAACTGATCTTATACATTTTTTCAAGACATATTAACTATCTTCCATAAATTACATTTATTACGATAATGCTATGTAACCTAAACTACTTTTTAAGATTTTGGTTATATTAGCTAAATTAAAAAGTACATGTTTCAACACCTAAGGATATTTATAAATCGCATATATATATATATATATATATATATATATATATATATATATATATATATATATATTTAATGCATAAGACAAATAAACATTCATATAAATTTTATATAGTATAGAAACACAAATTATGCTTACCTAAAACAAACAGATCTGTAAACACATGCTAGTATCACATCTTCATCATATGACGGGAGCAGGATAAACATACGTGCTTCTTCTGTAATATCTTGGATTTGAATGATTTTAGTACAACTCCTTATCAGCTTATCTTATCTATAATCTATCACGTGGTATGTGACGTCTCTGATAAAACATAACGTCGTGATTTATGAGTTTTCTCCCAACAGATTACGTTACTGATAACGTACCATTATTTTATATATACTATAGTTATACTCTCTCAAACATATACATTTTTTAGACTTATTTATTATTATATGTATACTTTTAGATATATATATATACTTCTGCAAAATTTTATAATATATACAACGTCACTAACTAAAATTAACGATGACTTATCAATTAACCAATCAGATCTAAATATTAATTAACCAATCACATAGGTTTATTTATAATTTTTCAACCATGCGCGCCCCCTATGATTGTATAAATTTGCGTGAAAGAAGTTTATATCATTATTCAGTGGTTTGGTTTTGATGTATGTAGTTATCTCTTCAGTATTTTAATCATTTAAAGTAGAAATTTTTAAAGTTAAAATGTCTAATTTTCAAGATTCTACTGTGTGTTAGGTGCTAATACATCAGAACTTCCAGGTATGGCTTTTATACCTAAGGAAGAGCCTGTAGCGATGGAGCTCATAGTCAAAAAAGAGCCTGGAGCGATGGATCTTACATTCAAAGAAGAGGCAGTTTCGAGTATTGAAGTGAAACCATCATCAAGAAAGATCAAGCCACCCCATTTTTGCGAACTTTGTAAGAAAAGCTATTCTACAAAGTATGTGTTTAATAAACACATGAAAAGTCATTTGAATCAAAAAGCCCTTACCTGTACTGTTTGCGGAGAAACCTTTATTCTAAAAAGTGATTTACGAAAACATGCTAAGACTCATTCAAGGACATATAATTGTAAACTGTGCAATATGATGTTTCCACGATATTTTGATTTGTATAAACACAAGATTCATAACACTGCCAAACCAAAGGAAACGCCCAAGTCTTCCAAAAAGCTAAAAGATGATCAACGTAGACTACTGATTAATCGACTTTGTAATTTATTACAAGTGTGCAGTTCCTATGAGCAAACAAATTATCTTATGACGTCATCTATTTTTCGTGTTATATGATTGGGTTAAACATTTTAACTGTACCCGAGACTGTTTTTTAACCTATATAAGTCAATGTTCTATGCATCCCATTTAGTTAACTGACGACATTTATTGAGATTACATCTGTAAGTGTTTGTGAATATGTCGAAAAGAATCCCCGAAGATGTGTTTTCAACTAGCAAGCATCAACGTAGAAACACATATGGAAAATTCAAATACCTATGCAAATGAACTAAACATGTCAAGATCTGAAATGGCTAATGTAACACTGTTACCTTACACCGAGGAGCAGACTGCTGGAGAACCTGTCTACGTTGACTAAGCAACATCTTTTCCTGATTCCTGCTGTGAACCAGTCAAGGACATTATGAATGAGTTTTTCATTGACTTTAACTTTCAGAAAACTTCTGTTAGCCCTGAGAGTAACGTAATTTTATTACAAGAATCAACAAGTAACATTCCTAATACTAGTGATGGATCCCACAGCATAACCCCACCCACAAAGGATGAACCCTGTTTTTATATATATCGGAAAGAACTTGGAAACCATATCTTTTTAGAGCATAAGTTAGAGAATAGTGACTATTCTATACATATATAAGGGAATTTTCGACTGAAGGAAATCCCACCGAGAATGGAATCTGTATGAATATTCCCACCTGGTATGAGTTCCAATATAAAATCTTTGCATTTAATTTAAGATACAAAAGTTCCTCCTTTATTAGCAATAATACTATTTTAGTTTTGAATGAGGATAATTCTAGTATGTGTCTCAAAAATTTAATGAACGATTCCCATATCAAATTAAACAATTATCAGCTAGAACAATTGAAAGAAAAAGCCTATAAATTGAATAAGAAATTAATTCACAACCAGTATGAAAAACATTTACCTTACTTATTAAAGAAAAAATGTAAACGGAGTTCTATGACTCAAGAAAATGAATTTATATTATGATCGAATCTGATCTTCTGTATTGAGAATAGTATTTCAGATCTATTTAATGAAATTTACCAATGCACTGGATGTGTTTTTAGACATCAAAGTGTTAGTCTTCATTACTGTTTTACATTTAACAACCGTGAAAAATTTAAACAGGTTGGAGACATGATTTTAATGTTGGTTAATTTTGAAGATGTTCTATCTATGTTTTTAAAGAAAGTGAATTCTGTTAGCGATCACTTTTTATGTAACCTGAAAGTCGAAACTTTTAAAAGTGTACTGTTTCAATAAATTGTCATGATTTTACTTAATGTGTCTTTATTTCTATAAATTGTATGTGTTTGAATTTAATTTAAAAAAATTGTTATTGGTATACATTCAATTCAATAAACTGAATATTAATAATAATAATCAATAAATTTACAAAGAGAAAATATATGAAGTTAATATATTCTTACATTATACAACAGCTTGTTGAATGCACATACGTTTCACAGTTACTTGGAGATAAATGATTAAAAAATTACAAACATTTAAATTTATATAAGAATAAAGTTTAAAAAAAGATTTAACAGAAAAATTACATGTTAAGAGAAAAAAGTCTTAAAACATTCACAAAAATGTTTTTATTTTATTCATAAGCTATTATATACTGTCTTAAAACGAAAGAGTGGATTTTGCTTTTCAGAAAAGAGCTCTAATTTATTGGATCGTGAATGAGTTGATTTTTAAATGTTTCACTCATCATGATTTGAATTTTTATTTTCCTAATGCACTCCAGAAGGGCGAATACTAAACAACTCATCTCGATAAAAAAAGCACTCATTGGCGAGCGGAAATCCAGTAAGCTGACGCAGTTGACGTGACCTCACTGTCCCCATATCCGCTGAGCAGACGACAGACGTGTGGTGTGTAGTACTCGGCTAACACCACGTTGTTAAAATTTTAAAGAAAGAATACTTGAAAAGGTAAGAATTTCTGCTGATTTAAATACTCTAATTATGTTTTTTATAATGATTCTGTTTTATATTAATTGTTATTTTATATATGGCGTGATATTTTTCAGTTTATATCAATATTTTTATTAAATATGTCTTAACCCTAACATTTAGGACTATTTATACGAGCGAACATTTAGAGATCTTTTAAGTTGGAAGGATAAATATTAAAAAATACTCTAAAATATAATGAAATAAATCCTTTGCCTCTCCTTTATGTTTTTTTTTAATGTTGTTTCAATAAATATGATTTATATCAATAGCATTTAGTAGCAATTTAAACTTTTAAAGAAAATATCTTGGCGGTATGTTTGTTTATATAGTCAGGGGTCGATGCAAGTTTTTTATCTTGGGGCCCATTTTGTGAAAAGTAAAAGTTATTTTTGTGAAATTTATTATATTTTTGTGAAAAATAACATTTTGTAACGAAAGTTGAAATCCAGCTAATCAAATTCGAACCAAGCATTTATAAACAAAAAGTTTTTAAAATCCTTTTGCTGAAGTTTTTCTCTTTTTTGAACTTGTTTGTTTACAAATTACACATTTTAAAACATCATAAAATAATAAATAATAAGTTTTTATGGAATAGAATTTTGTGAAAGGATTAATTTTAGTAAAAGGAATTTTGTGAAGGGTTCATTTTATCAAATTGATTTTTGTGAAGGAGGCCATTTTATTAAATTGATTTTTGTGAAGGGGCCCTAAATAGGCCCAAAATTTTATCTGGATCGAGCCCTGATAGTATATATTTTTAGCGATGTATCAGAACTCTAACTTTTATAATACTATAAATTGAAAATTGACTTGTCTGACTTTAAAAATATTGTTTTAAAGTAAACAAATTATATTTCTTATTTTATTCTCAGTCTGAATTCTAATATTTTAAAATATACTTGATTTATGAAACTGTATAAATCACATATTTTTTATCGTATGTTGTTAAAAATAAGGTAAATATCTACATTCCCGGATATTCACGGTGTGAATATTCCTAAATAGTATTAGGATTAAAACATATTTAATGATAATATTGATATAAACTGAAAAATATCATGCAATGTATCGAATAATATAGCATAGAAAACATAATCATTATAACAAAATAAAAAAAAAGATTAAAATATTTAAATCAGCAGAAATTCTTATCTTTTCAAATATTCCTTTTAAAATTCTCTTTTTGGGTCGGGAGGGGGGGGGGGGAGGGGTATATATTTCAAGCATCTCAGAAACAACAACAACAACAAAAAAAAGATACTTTTCACTTAATTGTTGAATATATACATATATGTAAACATAAATATGTATACATTCAATATGCAAATTACTTTTTTTTTTTCTAAAATAATAATCTACCTGTTCATGAAATTTATTATTTTACAATGAATTATTATATTTCAACTCTTCATGAGAAGCTGACTTTCAAATCATGAGATGAGTGGATTTCGGCTCAACTTGAGTTATTTTGGCTCTTTCGTTTTAAGAGAGTGTATTTTTCCCAAAGGGGGTGGGGGCTATTTCCTCCATGTGTTTATTCCCCTATAGAATTTGTATGTGTTATTTGTATTTTTGGAAAAGGAGCTTACACTTTTAGCCTCACTTGTGTCGAAGGGCCCTCTTCTAAAATAAAAAAAGGGAGGGGGGGGGGTTAAATTTTGTAAGGTGAATCATGTTATTGGGGTATCCCTGTATGTTTGATGGGCACTCTGTATTTTCCATACACCCTGTATTGTTATCCTAACTTACATGAAAGGGCCCACTTGGAGCAAAAGGGGGTGGGGGGCTATTTCCTCAATTTATTCCCTTGTACAATTTTTGTGTGGCACTTTGTATTTTATGAAAGGACTTTACATTTTTAGTCTGACGTTTATCAAAGGGCTCTCTGCTAAAATAAAAAAGGGGGGGGGATGAGACATTTAAATTTGGTATGGTGAATCAAGTTTATAGGGTACCCTGTATTTTTTATGGGTACTCTGCATTTTTTGCGGGGTATGCTATATTGTTAGCCTAACTTACATCGAAGGGACCCTCTGGGGCAAAAGGGGGTTGGGGGGGGGCTATTTCCTCAATTTATTCCCCTATACAATTTTTGTGTGGCACTTTGTATTTTGTGAAGGGCTCTTATATTTTTAGCCTCACTTGTGTCAAAGGGCACACTGCTAAAATAAAAAAAGGGGGGGGGGAGGAGGAGGGGCGCTTAAATTTAGTATGGTGAATCATGTTTATAGGGTACCCTGTATTTTAATCAAACTCTCTGTTTTTCGCATTATATTTTCGAATACATTTTGAAAAAAAAAAAAAAAAATGTGGCATTATGAATTGTTTTCATAGCGGATGGTTATGGTGGGTCCACAATTAAAAAAAAAAAAATCTTTAAAAATAATTTTGGAAAATATTTAATTTTTGGAAAACCCATAAAAAATCTATTCTCTAACAACTTAGAAAAATACCTTGTCTTACTATAGCATGATAATTCTACGGAAAAAATCCAAAAAATGTTTCTAAAGAGCATTCCACAATTCATTAATTAAACTAATTCCATTAATTAAACTAATCCCCCTCTTAGAGTTCGCTATCTCCCCCATTCCCTTATCTCCACACTTGCTTATCTCCCCAACTCCGCTTATCTCTGTGACGTATTTCCGCCGCGACATACCGTGACCTTCATTCGACCTTGAGGTAGGTGCCGCAGTGCCGCTGATGTAGAACTGTCAATTATTATCTACTGGGGTGAATGTAATAGGTAGTATTTCTTACGAAATCTACCTAAATGTGTCTGAAAGTAGCCCCTTTGGATTTGAGATAATTTGGATTTGAGATGCCTTAAAGAAAACCCTAATTATACACATGGGGGGGGGCCTCAAATGGGGGCTACTAGTTAGTTGCCCCTTATGCCCCTGTATTAGTCACAGGCTCTGAGTGTAACCGTGCTTCCTTTTCTCGTATATATAGCTATAACTTGTCAGAAAATGATCTCTTCAAGACAGAATCCGTTTTGGGAAAGACCGACATAAGGCACTGCCGGGACCTGATGAAATTTGCCTATAACCGAGACAAGTGAGAGAAGTCACTATCATATACGCACGAAAAATTTTTAATTTACTAAAAAGTTAATTAAATAAATATTTTTTTTCTGATGATAAAATAATAAATTTTGTTCTTCTCGAGTGACTTTAGAATAATTAAATGCCGAGAGAATGATAAACTAATAATAACAAATTGCCTTATCACCAGTTTTTTATCATTTCACTAATCTTATTTATTAACATTTGATTTTATTTTAGGGGTAAATTTTACAAAACCCTCCCGGCACACATATCAATAAAACTGCAGATAAGGCAGATTTTTTACGTTTTCTGTTTAGAAACATTTTTTTTTTTCGTTTTCAAAAAAATATATATAATACATTGTAGGATTGTTTTCCATTCCCTGTAGTGATGTGTTAAAAAAACTTTTTTAATTCATTCCTTTTATACATTATATCTATTCCTTTCCATCCAATGGAAGTGATGTTTAACATATATATATGATTTTCTGCAATTCATTGCCTGTGTTATGTGATGACTCCTGTATGGATCCCCTATATCCTTTTTAATCTTGTTGTATTTTGAACTTTATGATTATATTTCACAGTTTTTTTCTCTTATTTATGGGTAAGGTTTCTTTCCTTTTTAATATTGTTTTTATTTTTTGAACTTTATGATTTTTTCACAGATTTTTTCTCTATTTTGTTGTGGTAGTCCCAAAATCATTATTCTTTAGCAATGTTATGGCTAATATGATGATGAAACCACACATTTTATTTGTGGTATTTAGGCATTTGGGACCTGAAGATTCTGTCTAAATTCCACAAATTTCTTTTTTCAATTTTTAATTTAATTTCTTCTTCTTTTAACTATGTATATGGAATCTATATTCAGCGTGTTGGAGGACACTATTGTTATCAATTAATTATTACATACTAGTTCATAATTTCATAGTTTTTGTTGGTGTTTCGGTAATGTTGCATTAATGGTTATATATATATATATATTACAGGGTTGTTATAATTAAAGTTCGCCTATTCAGAAGGCTCTAGAGCCGGTTCTATGGCTCCAAACAAAGCAAAATTTCACCAGTACGTATTTGAAAAGAAACGCTCTCTGCGAAAATCGAAAAAAAAAATTAGTTGCATTTTTCGTTAGTAGGTGGCGCTGCGCCAATATTTAAGGCGATGTTTGCAGATTCATTATATCAATTTCAGTCAATCCAGACGAAGCACACAAATTTAAAAGTTTCAACAAACTTCGACGAACTGCGAATTGTTATAATTAAAGTTCACCTAATCAGACAGCTCTAGAGCCTGACCTATGACACCTAACAATACAGAAAAAAGAATATAATTTCATGTGATGTAATCTGCATCGACAAAAATAAAACATGTCGCTCGGCAGCGAGGAAATAACGAAGAATAACATTACGCATGCTCAATGAATCCTCCACCATTTTCATAACGCATTCCATTCTCAGAATTGTGCTCTCTACAGCATTGCGTAAATTGTCCTGTGAGATTGAGCGAATATGAAGTCTAATACTGTCTTTCAGATCAGAGATTGTCTGACATCTGTCTTTAGATACAGAATCTTTTAAAAATCCCCACAACCAAAAATTGCATGGTGTTAGATCAGGCGATCGTGGGGGCCAGACTGTTTGAAAATAACGACTTATGATGCGGCCTTCTCTAAAACATGGAAGAATGAACAAACATCATTTCTAGTTCCAAGCTCTAAAATGGCTTGTTAAGAAAATCCGAACTGCTCTAGTCATAGAATAAACAATTTAAGTTCCTAGTTCTATGGCTCTAGTATTGCTCTAGTACTGCTCTAGTGCACCGTCTTGCATAAACACGATATTTTGAAGGCAGCCTCGCTGTTGCAGCTCGGGAATTAGAAAATTTGACAACATATTGAGATACCTTCTCCCATTTAGGGAACATGTAATAGGTCCTGTGGATGTTAGTTCCTCAAAAAAATATGGCCCTATCATAAACGTAGCTGTGAAACCGCACTACACCGTCACTTTAGCTGCATGCAATGGAACTTCTTGAACAACATTAGGATTCTCTTTCGCCCAAATTCGACAGTTGTGTGTGTTCACTTGTCCGTTTAAATAAAAATGCGCTTCATCATTCCATAGAATATTCCAGGGCCAAGAATTGTCCACATTCATTCGTGCAAGAAACTGTAGTGAAAATGATAGCCAGCTTTCGGTATCACCCTGTGTTAATTGTTGCACCCTCTGAATCTTGTATGGATAGTAGCGCAAAATTTGACGCATCGCACTTTTCTCACAGTGGAAATCGGCATATCGACTTCATTCGTAATACCTGGCACACTTGGATTACCAAATGATGACTGGCTTGCTAAATCCACGGCAGCAGTAGCAATATCTCCAATGCTAGAAATGTCTACCTTTTTTCGTCCTCTGCCAGGAAGAATGTCGAGTTTTCCTGTTTCCTCGAACTTTTTAATCATTTTGTGAACTCCACGATCCGACATTGATCCAGAAGTCGCTGCTAATTGGTCCTAACATCTTTTAGTTTCCGGAATACTCGAAGAGCTGCAGCTGCGTTACTGTTATTTTGATAAAATAACTTTACAAGAAGTGCCTTTTCTTTCAAAGTTACCATTCTCCACAAAGTGTAGATTCAAATGCTTTTCAGAAACAATCAACTGTTCCAATGTCAAAGAAATCACGGACACACTTTATCAGCAAGTTTTAAATCGTCAGGTGGCTAGAAGGGTCTTTCAAGTTTTCGAAGTTTCGACGTCGCTTTGACGTCGTTCGTCGAAAATTTGAATAAAATGTGATCTTTTTCAAGCGTTGGGTGAAATTTTGTGATTTTGTATGTTTCATCTGGATTGACCGTAATTGATATAACGAATCTGAAAAAGTTTACTTTTACCAACGGTGAAATAAAATTTCCTGTATTTTGTTTTTTACAAAATAAAGGAATCTGCAAATATTGGCGCAGCGCCGCCTATTGACAAAAATTTCAACTATTTTTTTTTTCGATTTTCGCAGAGCGCATCTCTTCAACTACGTACTAGGGAAATTTTGTTTCGTTTGGAGCCATAGAACCGGCTCTAGAGCCTTCTGAATAGGCGAACTTTAATTATAACAACCCTGTATAGAAGAACTACAACAGTTACTAACAACTTAAGAGGCTACTTCACTCAGACGAAAACACCCGCTCGCTAGTGTCAATCCTAATGGAGGAAAAATTTTAAGATATCTCGTTCGCATATCAATATTTTTAAATGATCATTTTTGCATTGAATAGCTGAGGTCAATCTATGCACGCTCCTTTGTACTTTTTCGATTTTGAACGCAATTTTTTTTATTAAGATACTTTCACTTTCGGAACCGGTTTGGAAAGTAAAAGTATTCCCAATAATAATAAAAAAAAAAAACTGCAACAAAAATCGAAAACGTAGAAAGGAACGTGCATAGAGATTGACCTTAGCTATTCAATGCAAAAAAATCATTTAAAAATATTTAAATGCGAACGAGATATATCTTAAAATATTTCCTCCTTAGGATTAACAGTAGCGAGCGGGTGTTTTCGTCTGAGTGAAGTAGCCTCTTAATATAAAAAAAAAGTATATGTATAGTAGGCTAATTCAGAAATCTGGCTTATTCTAAATACACTTTTCTATCTATTTCAATGAACCCAACTAATTAAAATATCACACCTCTACAATTTTGTAATAAGCTTTATACTTTCTAGGCTTAATGCAAAGAGCCTAATAACTGCTTTAAATTAAATAAAAAATGGGCAATTTCTTGTTGAAACGACCTGGTTTCATCAAGGCTTTCTCGCAAAGTTAGTAAATGTGTATTAAAAGTAAACAAAATATTTTTGTTAGCAAAAAAGAAAGAAAAATCATGCGCCCAGCATAGATTATGAAACACTTTCCAAAAACATTCAGAATACTGTAAACAAAACTTCGTCGTTTATAAGGTGATGTTTAATTAAACAATTTGAAAAACGAATACACTCTAAAAACGACATTTTCAAAACTGAGCAAAAAATACTCAAATCTGAGTCTGTCGCATAGTATGTCCAAAAATGACTCAAGTTTGAAACATGTATATAGTGATTTCTGAAAACATGCACAGTCTCAAGAATAAAACATCATGTGCTCATATTTGAGTTACGTCCATGTTTAAAAAATGAGTATGAACTGACTTCTATGGGCTCATTTTTGTGTATTTCCATGTTTCAAAAAAGAATTTGAACTGATTCTAATCATTTTTGAGTAATGTCCATGTTTCAAGAATGAGTTTAATCTAACCTCTAAGTGCTCAGTTTTGAGTATGTTTATCATGTTTCAATATTCTGAGTATTTCTGGGTATTTCCGAATTGAAAGCATTGGGCCGTCGTATTTGAAACAAAAAGTTTCACAACAAAATGAAAACATCGAATTACTCAGATTTGAAAGTGTCATTTTTCTCAGTGTATCTACAAACCCAATTTCAGCATTTACAATCTGTAACTCTGAAAAATACACAAATTATTTCGTTCATCCCTGTCCTGTATATGATTTCTATGTATATTATTCATTCATATTATTTTTTTTTTAATTGTAGGGTGTCAAGCGTGACCGAACACCAGACACACCAGACGACAAACCAGAGGAACGAGAGCCGAAAAGGCCCAAACTCGGGGAATATAGCGGATGATTCCCCGCTGGGACCCAGGAGCAGCGACGTAAAGATGCTCCTCCAAGTTCATTTTAGATAGCACCAACATGTAGCTTCATTCAATCTTCCTCACGTAGCTTCATTCAATGGTCCTCCACGTAGCTTCTACTAGTCTTAGTCAAATAGTTTCTGCATTTAGAGTAGCCGCAACTACTACGAATGAGTTATATAAATCTTCAATTGTATCAATATTGGAATTATAAATAAAAATTTTAAAATGCTTCTTTCCGTTAATCTTTAAGTGATTTAGTTTTCCTTCATGTTTTATATAAAAGTATAAGATGTGTAATCAATTTCTTAAAAATATATCAAAACTTATCATAATTGCACTGTAAAATTTTTTTTGTCAAATTAACGGAAAAAAAACTGTCAATTTTGGAGCCAGTTAAAAACCGTTTAATTTACATTAAATATGTGTAATTTTTTACGTGAACTGGCTGATTTTTTAACAGTTTCATAACCGTTAAATTTACAGGGATAAACTGTTATTTTAACAGAAATATTTTGTGATTTTTACAGAGAAAGCCTGTAAATTTTACGAGAAAAATCTGTAAATCTTACCAAACTTTCTTTTTTTTTAACAGTTAAATGTCGTTGAATTTACAGAGATAAACTGTTATTTCAACAGAAATATTTTGTGAGTTTCACAGAGAAAGCCTGTAAATTTTATTGAAGCAACATTTGTGCAACTAGCATTCAAGTTTGATCATTCAAGCTTGTAATAGATAATTTTTCTTTAAAAATTTCACATATAGCAAGCGTATCTTTTGCATACACACATCGGCAATTTTTGATAAAATATTCAACTATTTCAACACTTTCATAAGTCTTTGAATTTGAATACCAGTACTTCCAAATAGTAATAATTACCTTCTTTAATGATAGAAATTCTGCAGCTAAAAACAGAAATTACTATTTGAAATAATGATATACAAATTCAAGGACATTCTGAAGCATACTCTTTTTTGAAAGACGAGAATTCTTGTTTCCTGGAGCATACATTAAAAAAAACAAGAAGTCTCATCTCCTGATGAAAAAGTGTGAAAAACTAATTTAAACATTTTCTGGAAATTTGTTTCAATATATCTATAGTTTTGCTATATCCTGTAAATGAACGTATGAAGTGAAAGTATAGATACAGGATAGAAAAAAAATCAAAAACTAAAATATATTTTTCTCAAAATTTTTCAGAGCAGTTTCCTTATCAACTTTAAGTAGATTACTTATAAAATAATAGAAAATTTCAACATATACTTGAACTTTTTGCTGATATTCCCACATATCCATAGCATCCAACTGCAATGCTTTTTTCTTTGGCACCAGTAATTTTGAAAAGTAATATTCACTTTATATAAGAGAAATCTGTAATTGAATAAAATCCAAATGCAAATTGGGTAGAAGATTTCTATGTGTTGCATTATGGCTAGAAACTGTTCTCTTATACAAAATAAAAGAAAGTGATCAGAAGTTCTTTATTGTAAAATTGCTATTCTTTATGTATATAAAGTAGAATTTACTATCAGTCAAAAATCTCAAAAAGACTGATATCAGTCATGAAACTGAAGGTCTTGCACCCGCATGAAATGAAGATTACTCATTAAAATTAATGGTGGCGAAAAGTAAGTAGCAGTCGGTATACCAGACTACAAGTGCATGAAAAATTAATATTAATTTTATTTATTTTAAAACTAAAACTGCATCTTATAATCATGTATATGATATCAAAATGCATAAAAACAAGCAAATGAAACTATGACATTTATTATCAAATAAATAAAATACATAAAAATTAGAAATCAATTCACAATCTAAAATTTTATTCAAGGAATTAAGACATGTGAAACTAATTCCTTATTTTCTCTTCGTTTTTTGGATTCAACTTCAAAAATCGGTTGGGATTTATTCCAAAAAAAAAAAAAAAAAAAAAAAAAACCTGCAATAGAAATATATATATTTCTATTGCAGGTTTTTTTCAGATTTTTATATGTACTTCAGTGGATTACTATTAATCTTTAAAAAATGTGCTGTTAAATTAAAAAGTAATGGAAATTAAAGTATAATGTAAGTAAAATACTTGCAAACACTTCCAAAAGTGGCATTAAATATGTTATTTTGACAAACCCTTCCAAATATTGCAAGAAATTTATTATTTAACAAATTTTAATTTATTTCCCTATAGTGAAAATGAGTTTTGACAACTGAGGGTCAAATGTATTTTGACCAGGACAATTAAAACGAACACTACCATTATTTCAAAGTACAAGGCAGATTCCAGAGTTGAGGAATGAAATAACCCTTCAAATTTTTGATAAGAAATTCAGTTATAGAAGTTTTGTGTTTTCATTTTTATGGGAACTTGGGAGAATAAAAAGGCATATATTAGGAACACATGAATAACACAATTCTTGTTGTATGTAAATTTCATGGAATATTCATCACTGTAGATACATATGTTCATTGGAATGGGGAATTGGAATACAAACACTTTTAGATATTTTGTAGTATTACACCAATAAGCGAGATAGGTGGTAAAACTTGATTGGATTATAATTATACATAGGGGTGAAGATGCCATAGTTTTTGATTCAATTTTTTATAAAATTGCTTGTAGTTTTTATTTGTTATTCATTAATTTCTTGTTAAAGGTGATACATTTATGTATGATTTAAAAATGTATTTCATTTTACAAATGTCATAGAAAGCATCGATTTTTTTTCTTTTGTAAATGCTTGCATTTCGGCATCTTGCCCCTATCTTGGGGTAAGATAGCCAACTACACATGGAAATGCATTAAGAAAGAGCATAAAAGATTTTGGACACTTACCAAATGTGTTAAGACTAAATAGCAATAGAAAACACTATTTTAAACTTAAATAAAACAGTGAAAATTGGAATTAAAGTAAAACATTTTATTGTTGAATGATCTCATTTCAATTAAATTGGTGGATATACTAATCTTATATGATGATTATATCTTAATAAGAAGAACAAACACACCGAGTTTCATTGATATCTGTGATGGTGGGTTAACAGCCTGCCTGAACTGACATGAAATGGCCCATGCTCAAGATAAGTTCATTGAAAACCCCTTTAAATCAGAAGTGCACAGGGAAAGATTTTAATTTCTTAAAATGCACTGTGACTAATGAGCTTGATTCTATATCTCAAACTGGATATCTCATGTGTCTGAGTGTTAGGCAGGCCGCACACTGACACGACAGAGCGACATGTAGCGCAAGACAGGAGACAAATTCTGATATTCAAACCAGTTTTTCTTTGTTAAAAGGGTGAAAATGTCTCACGACTTAAGCTTCATGTCGCTCTGTCTTGTCAGAAGAAATAGACTCACCGAAAAGAAGAAAATCACATGGGAAAATCTAATTAGTTGATTGCTCATCACCTAATATAATTAGCAAAATATGGTTTCTACGATCATAAAATAGACGATAGAGGCCTTTTAAAATTATTTTTTGTACTTTTGAAGCAGTCTTAAAAAAACTATAAACTTTGAAATTTTCGCTTGAGTAAAATTATTGTTGAAAACAATTTTTAAAAATGCAATACATCAGAACATTTACTTTTTGATGGTCAAAGCTGTATATTTTCATAATTATATTAGGTGATGAGTAATTACGTAATTAAATTCCCAGCAGATGGGATTTCAGGATTGGCAAGGAATGTTGAAGAATCCTATTAACGTGTAAACATATAAATTAAGCTCATAATTAGAGTCTTAATTGTTTTGGAAACTTACAATTCTTGGTAGCTATATATCAAGCACATTAAAATATTAATAAAAATTCAATTTAAATTTTAAAAAATCTCATTCAAATTAAAAAAAAACGTTTTTTTTTTCTCCTTACAAAATGCACAAATACTGCATTTTATCATGTAAAAGAAATAACAAGAGGTATTGAAAAAAATCAAGCTGATTACAAAGTTTACTTATATGATGATTTATTAAAACAAATGAAAGAGCTCTAGTTATTTACATATTTATCTTAAAAACAACATTAATGACAAGAATTATAAGTTACATTAATTTAGTGTTTTTTAATGACTAATTTTGCACAGCTGCAAAACATCTGTTAATTTTGAAGAATTGTAAAACTTTATAAAACTAATGGAATTTTAATGAAGAAAAAGCAAGGAAGATTTTACATATAATAAAGATTCATATACAGTCAACTCCTTTTAATATGCACAGTACATATTCAGAAGTAATTAAAGAAATTTATAGTTAAAATTTTGAAGAATTTTTAGAATGGCAACTTCTCTTTCCATTAACTTAATAATTATTTCTATCTGAACCATAAATAATTCAATAATTAAATTACAAAGTGTACTTACTGATGATTTATTAAAACAAATGAAAGAGCTCTAGTTATTTACATATTTATCTTAAAAATAACATTAATGACAAGAATTGAGTTACATTAATTTACTTTTTTTAATGACTAATTTTGCACAGCTTCAAAACATCTGTTAATTTTGAAGAATTGTAAAACTTGATAAAACTAATGGACTTTTAATGAAAAAAAAGCAAAGAAGATTTTACATATAAAAAATTCAAATACAGTCAACTCCTTTTAATATGCAGTACATATTCAGGTGTAATTAAAAAAAATTTAGTTAAAATTTTGAAGAATTTTTAGAAAGGCAACTTTTGTTTCCACTAATTTAATCCTTATTTCTGTCTGAACCATAAATTAATCAATAATTAAATTACAAATTTTGATTACAAAGTTTACTTACTGATGATTTATTAAAACAAATGAAAGAGCTCTAGTTATTTACATATTTATCTTAAAAACAACATTAATGACAAGAATTAAGTTACATTAATTTACCTTTTTTAATGACTAATTTTGCACAGCTGCAAAACATCTGTTAATTTTGAAGAATTGTAAAACTTGATAAAACTAATGGACTTTTAATGAAAAATAAGCAAAGAAGATTTTACATATAAAAGATTCATATACAGTCAACTCCTTTTAATATGCAGTACATATTCAGGTGTAATTAAACAAATTTTAGTTAAAATTTTGAAGAATTTTTAGAAAGGCAACTTTTGTTTCCACTAATTTAATCCTTATTTCTGTCTGAACCATAAATTAATCAATAATTAAATTACAAATTTTGATTACAAAGTTTACTTACTGATGATTTATTAAAACAAATGAAAGAGTTCTACACTGCAAATCCCTGAAACATATTTTACTCATAATACAACACATTATAAACGCTTCGGGTATCAAGATGTGTTTCCAATCTGTTTAAAGTGTTTCAAGGTGTTTGGGAATGTGTGACAAAATGCGTTTCTTGCATATCGGCTGTAATTTTGGTAAAGATTTAACGCTATGCAAAACACATGCTTATAACAGAACACATTCAGAACACTTTCCAGTAAACGCCATGTTTATTAAGATAAAATCAGCTATTTCCTTTTTAAGTAAAAGCATGTAGTTTTAATGCTTTCCAGTTAATTGAATTTCGGTTAATTGAATTTAGTTAATTGAATTTCCAAAATTCAAGGAAGAGTAATGGTTTATCCTATCCTCCCCCCCCCCCTCCCTCCCCTCCCTGCCGGCGCATATGGCAGTTTAAAAAAGTGATTTCAAAATATCACAACCTCAAAACTGTACAAAGATAAAGTAAATAATAAATTATCGCAGTAATTTATTAAACCAAATTAAATTTATATATAGTAGAGTAATGTGATCCAAAAGTTTCGTTAAAGAAATACACACCATCACAAATTTTTAACTTCTATTTTTACGGTATAGTGTATTTGTTACTGACATCTTACACACCTTATCACATTTTTAACAGCGATAAAAATGGCATGTATTGCATAAATTCAGTGGGGCTGCACCAATTAAGATTTTGTATGGGTCGAGCCCGGCCCAGGTCAGGAAATTTTGTCTGATACAGTAGCCGCCGAATACATCGCAAATCGTTATACCTCTTAATCGGATATATACCTCTTTCTTCGTGTCTCGCGCGGAAAAAAAAAAATCTTATTGCGGTTTTCCCTTTTTAGAACAAAAATCTGCTTTATTTATTTTTTAATTACTATTTTTTAATTGCATATTATTAAAAATGCAAAATTAAATATCATGCAAAAGAACGTAAAATAAGTTAAACAGGTCTCAGATATTTCCTTGTTTTATTTCTACCTCTGATGTGATAAACAAAAATGAATAGCATCATTCTATTTACATTCTCGGCAATTGGATTCTGAAGAAGCAGCTGCAGATTCCAATTTAGATGTTTACACGGATTGTTGAAATTCTGCGGCACCCTCATCTGTTTATTTTCATTACAAGTCGTACCATGCTCAATACATCCTGAAAACTGATATTTTCATCCAACGGCCCTTTCTTAAGTCACATGATTCCATATGTCACAACCAAATTATATAGCCTTGGTCTAAAATTCCTCTTCGGTTTTTCGGTATCAAAGGACATACGGCGCGGCAACCAATATACGATATGCAGTTCACCTTTTTAGCTCAACTGGGTGCCGCTAAAGCCGGCACTTTTTCTGATAAAACAAGGGGGAAAGTTTCTTCTTTCAATTCGGGGGTAACAGATTTAAGTATTTGGTCAGGCACACATAAACATAAGACAAACTTGTAAGGAAACTTCGTTAGCGAAATTGTCCATCTGGAAGAATGTTATTTTGCAGCTGTGAGATTTTCTTATATTCTAAGCGATGCTGGATTATTATGTTTATTGAAGCTATATGTATATACAGCTGACATCAGTGGCGGCTCCTGATTGCCATTTTCTGAGGCACTAAAATACATGGCTGACAAATTTATTCTTTTCGCACCATTATTTTTTTTAAATAAATCTTTACTTTGTTTAACGGCAGAGCATTCGGCTAATAAGTAAGACAAAGATTTCCTTCAAAAAAAGAATAAATTTGGCAGCCATACATATTGTGTCCAAAAAAAAAAAAGAAAAAAGAAAAAAGAAAAGAAAAGAAAAAGAAAAAAAAAAAAAAGACAGTCACGAACCACCGCTGGCTTACAACTATTCCTGTTGAGTGTTACCCGTTACCACTATTTCCGAATAGGCAGGGTAAGCGGGCACTTGCACAAGGCCCACATAGTTTCAAAGGACAAAAATTTTCTTCATCTTCAATGCAATTTTATTGAAATTGATAGAAGTTTTAAAGCAGTTTATTACACGAATCGTGAAAACTAAAAATAAATTACGAAATAACTTTAATAAAGATAAAAAAATCTATTAGGGAAGAATATAATTGTAATATTTCCAAAAATTTATTTTATAATACCATTAAAAAACCACGTAGGACATAAAATTATATGATGTCTTTCACAATGCACTCGATTGGGACTTAATTTATACGCAGATTTTGATTTTTTTTTTTTTTTTTTTTTTTTTTAATATGGAAGAGAGAACTTTTTTCTTTTCATTCTCCAAAAACTGCCTTGTTTGCTTACATATGAGTAATTTTACAGCTTTTTTTTTCTTTTTTCCTAGATGAAGCAATGTGATTACCAAATTTACCAATTTGGTAATCACATTGGTGATCGCACGTATGCACGACCTGAATAAAGCACGGGGCGACGAGGCTCGGGCCCTGGCCCCCCTGATTTCGGTTGCTCCAAATTCAACACGTATTTTTTTTTATATATATACATACTTAACCCTTTGAGGGGCGGTGGTATATATTATATACCACCTAATTTTAATCTGATTCAAACCAGAAACTATTAATAAAATTTTACTTTTTTAACTTTGACGAGAAAAAGTTGAAAAATTGCTTATTTTTATTTTGAACTAAATTCTTTCCTAAATTCCGGTAGGAATTCAACGTTACAGGAGCACAAGTGCTTGCCCCTGAAAGGGTTAAATAATTTAATTTAAAAACAACTACAAATGTTTATTGATAAAACCAAAATTTAATGAAAATTTTGTTTTAATAAAAGAAATGAAAATAATTATAAAGTTAATGTTATATGTTAATCCATGTATTCCATAAAATAGAAATGTTTAAATAATTTGAGACAGTGTAAAAATGGGGCCCCAGTTGAACACCATAATTGGGACCCACTTTAGCTCCATCGGATTTTGCACGTATGCTTCATCTGACGAGGAAAGCTAATAAATTATTGACGTTGAATTCAAAGACGGATTCTGCCCTCCATTTAGAAGGGGGGGGGGGGCATGTGTCTATTTAGGGGGAGGGGGAAGGTCACATGTTTTCATGACAAATTCTTATATTTTAGTCCAAATTGGCTATTTTCTGACTTATATCTGAATTAATTTTCATTCGTAATACGAATATACTGCATGAAATTAGCAGTATCTTCGTAAATCAAGGTTGCTATGGGTAAGAAATATTTCAAGGGAAATACCAGTATTTTGTTATAAAAAACTCGCCTTTTTTGATCGTGCGATTAAATTAAGCGAATATTTCCATAGGAAATTACTACTAATTTCTCTGAAAAATTCCCTGAGCCGCAGTAAGCCCAGTAAATGTATAAAATTTACAGGTTCTATGTTCTATTCAGATGTCATGAAATCGGAATTTCCATTTCCATTTTTTATTTTATTTAATCTTACAGATAATATTCTCAAAGTTTACATTTTAAGCCGAATTTCGGGGCTCAACAGTCATAAAAATAGTCTTGTTTCAATTGCATACAATTCAAGATGCACGACATTTACAGAAAAATAGAAAACGTTGTTCGATTATTTGATGCTTAAAAATTGACTGCAATTTTCATGCATTTCTGTATAAAAATAACTCTGTGAATGTGCCAATAAGATTGGCATTTTTAACGAAGAAAAAAATGTATATCAAAACACCTTTTTATATACATTTATATTTAAAAAGTATTATTCTATCGAAATGTTCTTCGTTTAGAGGGGGGGGGGGGGGGGGTAATGACCCCCCATGACCTCCCCCTTGGATCCGCGCTTGGTTGAAATTATTGCTTAATATAACATGTTCACTGCCGATAACTCAATTGGATATTGACGTCATTACAATTATTCGGCAACGAATATGTGTTAAGGTGCTTCTGAAATGTTAAGCAGTTCTTTTTATTTATTGATATAGTTTTTAAATACATGACATTTTCATGTCCTGTAATAAAAATTACAAAGTTATGTATTTTAGTTCGTGTTTTTTCCCTTTTTAAGGTTTTGCAATTTTATATGTGTTTGTTATAAATTTCTTTCTTCTTTTTCACTGCAATTGATCTTCTTTAGTTCATCCAAATAATGCCTCGCAGAAGATCAAACTTAAGTCGTCGTTCTCGCTGAGCGGAAGCAGTACGATGAGTAATTGCAAATCAAACTGAGAAAGAACGGGCATTAGCGAACGAGCGAAACAGACAAAGAATGACTCAAATATGTGCCGAGGAAGCAGCAGAGCGAAGATATAAAATTGCAAAACATTAAAAAAAGGGGGGGGGGGAGAAACATGAACTGAAAAACAAAACAAAACAAAAAAATATACTAACGAAATATTTCAGAAAAGTGCAAAGGAGGGAGGGGGATTGGGAGGTGCATAATATGAAAGAGCGGTCAAAGGGCTTTCTAATAATATATCGCATGATGGGTGTCTGAAAAAAAAATTTAATGCCTCCGTGTGAAGCGAATGGAGGAGGAGAGGGAAGCGAGCTTCATAATATGAAAGAGTGTTCTAAGGGCTTTCTAATGATATATCACATGATGGGTGTCGAAAAAAGTTTTAAAAAAGCTCACAGGGGGTAAACTGGGGGGCGGGAGGGAGGCATAGTAGGCAGGGCTTAATTTCGCCGGAGTCAAAATTTAAATATTGGTCAGAATTCACAGGAGCTCATAAACACTGCGCTCCGGAGCCCAGTGCAATAACGCTTCCAAAGAACGAATCCAAAATTACCCTTTCACTTCCCTCCCATCTCCAATCTTTTGCCTTATCAAAACACTTAAGACGTAATGTGTCGCTCAATCTACATAGCTGCGAACTATTCATTTTTTGTGTTAACACTCTTTCCGAATCCTAATCCTGAGCTTACTTAATCGCAGAATTTTTCGATGAATCAACATTAAGATTAGGCAAAGGTTTCTATTGGGAAGTAGTAATAACTAAAAAGTGGAATAGCTTATAGCTAAGTATACGCAGGTAGATGTATTTAAAATTTTTATTTTGCTAAATAAAAAGAAAAGCAATGTTTTAAATTTTTGAAAATAATGTATGAAATATAAATATTGAGATTCGAGTGACGGTGGAGGGGAGGGGGTGGGAGGGTCCGCTACGGGTGTTAGTACTGCAGAATATTAGGGCTCCGGTACTTTTGTTCTTAGAAATTAAGCCCTGATAGTAGGTATATAAAAACACACATTTTAAGCATCAAGCATTGTGAAATTAAACATATTAGAAAGTCGTTTCTTTCTTTCCCATTTAATCAGACTGAGCCACAGCACCGCGTGGCCGGATACACCTAGTAAGAAATTTACAAAAATCAAAAATAAGCTTCATAATAAGGAGATAGGGAATCATTTACCCCCCCCCCCTCCCCATTTATGACGATTTTGAAAACTCGAACTTAAAAAGAAAAACAGAACTTTCTTTCTCCAGGGATTTTGCGAGGGGGGGGGGGGGGGGGGGCTATCCTTCTGACGAAAAATTCTAAGTTGTTCCCTTTTCTCTTAGTGGTTAATTATTTTAACACTATTAGTGTTATCATTAGTCTCTTATGTTTAATTATTTGAACAGTTTTTTTTTTTTTTTTTTAATGATCAGAGATAAAGAAAGTTTATTTAATTATATTTGTTTTGGTTAGTTTGCTCTTTTTTGAAAATTTGCTGTATTTAAAATTCTAAAACGTCAACAATTATGTTTATGTCTTGATTATTTTTTTATGTATTCAGTATGATCTACTTAATAAACTTAGGACTGAATTTTGCAATATAATGAGAAGAAAAAAAATAAAAATAAAAAATGTAACAGAATCAATGTTTACTTTTCATCATTTTCCCATACATATATGCGCTTTATTATTTTTTTCTTTCGAAAACTAATTAATTAATTTTAAAGCGGATCTTTAAAGTTATAGACTAGATTCTCAAAAACATAAATAAATAAATAAACAGCGCTTATTATTGTAAATCGAAGGGGAAGAAAATATTTTAAAATCGTTTAACTTACAAAAATTAAATAAACAAAAATTTTAAATTTTACCAACAAAATTATTTTTTTGCCAGTGAAATGAATTTTATTAATAATAACTTCTAATAATATGCATAAGAGTAAGTGAAAATACTTTTGTGTAAAGGAAAGTTCAAAGAGTACCGAGCAGATTCTTCATGGACAACTTTATAGTGTACCTCTGACCTCAGCTTCGGCTATCCCAGCCAATCACGAGCGGGGGTGTTAATCTCAAAAGGGTAGGTTCCGAGGTTTCTAAAACTTTACTTTTTCAGATATCAGTTCAGTTTCAAAGTGAACTTCGTCCAAGTTAACAATCTTACATTCTGTCTTAAAAATTTCTGACCGCACTTAACTGCACACAAGCTGAAAATTTTAAAATAAAGTATTTTCCGCTCTTAACTGTAACCGCGGATCGTAAAGTTTCAGTTTCGATTTGCAGTTGCATTTACAAAACAAATAACGGATAAAGCTTCGCGCCAACTTCGATGGTTTAGGTAAGTGATCTTCCTTTTTTTTTTAATGGAAAATGTTTTTGAGTGTCCTATGTGCTATTACTATTGTAATAGCGAGAATTCTTTAACTCGGCATGTCAATAGATACCATAGAAATGACCCTCATTTTATAGTTAAATGTAAAAAATGTAACTACCAGTCTAAGAGCTGGAGGCATTTTACAAGACATTCAGCTCGTTGTAATTATTCGGAAAATGACTTACCAAACTTGGAACTTGAGCAGATGGATGTATCTAATTTTAATGAGGACACGGAATCAAATACTAATACACTGTCTAACATAGAATTTAATATTGCATCTTTCATTTTAAAACTAGAAGCTACACAGGGATTGGGGCAGAATTGCATAAATACTATTGTAAATGAATTCAGTGCACTATTTGATGATTTTTTAGAAGGGTTTAAAACACAGGTAATTGAAGAACTGAAATCCCAAAATGTATCAATAAACCTTGATAATGTTTTTAAAAAAAATCAGGATGTTTTAAAAGATGTCGAAAAAAAATTAAATTCTGCTAAAAAAAGAAAAAAGTATTATGCTGAGAAATTTAACTTAATTCACCCTGAGCCAGTTTTCATGAATAGTGAAATAACGCAAATTAAAAATAAATTGTGTCGAGTAAATAATTATGCATATTGTGTCCCTTTTCTCAAAAGCCTTAAAGCTCAGTTAGAAATTCCTGAAATTTTGTATTGGGTAAAAAATAAACATGAATCGAAAGACAGTTTATTTAGAGATTGGTGTGATGGATCATACATTAAAACATTATCAAAATCCTCACCTAAAAACATGCATAATCTCTTTATTATATTGCACATAGATGACATGGAAACTGTCAATCCAATTGGCATGTCAAAAAAGAAGCATAAATTAACCATAATAAGTTATGAGTTGGGTAACGTACCCCCTCAATTCAGATCACCTGTATACAATAAACAATTATTAGCTATTAGTAAATCAAAATTTGTGAAAAATAATGGCTTGAATAATTTGCTTCTGGATTTCATATTAACTATGAATGATTTGTCGAGAGGTATAACATTTGATGTTAACAGCGAAAGCATTCTGTGCAACGCTTTTCTCATAGGAACTCCAGCTGACACTCCTGCTTCAAATCAATTATGGGGATTTAAAGAAGGGGTTGCGAAAGCAATTAAATGTTGCAGAACTTGTGATGGCATACGACCAGACATCTTTGAAAAATTTAAGGAGGAAAATTTTATTATCAGAACAACTGATGAGCACTTAGACAGGTGTGATTTGATTGAAGATGCATCTAGTAAAACTAAAAAAGAGTTAAGTAAAAAATATGGAATAAATTCAAGATCCACACTATTTAATCTCAGAGAAGTTTCATTAGATGTAGCAATACAAGATCCAATGCATGTTCTATTAGAAGGTGTTGTTATTTTAGAAATTAAGGCCTCATTACACCATTTCATATTCATCGACTCTTATTTCACATTAAAATGGTTAAATACTCAACTGTCAAATTGGAATTATCATGAAGGTCAAATTAAACCACCTGTGTTTGAAGCAGACAAATTAAAAAGTGATTTTAAATTAACATTAACAGCTTCAACAGTTTTGACATTGATATATGTTTTGCCTTTCATTTTATCTCTAAAAGTCCCACTTTCCAATGAAAAATTTCTCAATCTAATCCGAATTATAAAAATTACAAACATATGTACATCTCCATATGCACTTGAAGTAACACCACTACAACTTACAGATTTAATAGTCAAACATAATGAAACATTTAAACGTGAATATCCAAGTATTACACTTACACCAAAATTTCACTATTTAATACACTTTCCAAGACAAATTAAAAATTTTGGCCCATTACGACATCAATGGTGTATGAGATGGGAAGCACATTTTTCTCTTTTTAAAGGAAGAAAGTGGGGCAGCTTCAAAAATATTGCCTATAGTATGGCTAATTTTCATCAGTTGTGGGTCTGTTACCATCAACTTGGCATAAATGGTAAGAATCCAAATTACCTTTACAAAGGTCATAATATAATATATGATAAAGAAATTGATCTTCTGAATTTAGATTTTCCCACAAGGAGCTTATTAGAACCTTTAATTGATTCTTCCCTGGGAGAAATTTATAGCATTAAAGAAGTCACATACTATGGGTGCAAATTCAAATCAGTAATATCCTTTACCAATAATGGTTATTCTTTCAACCTAATTGATAAAATATTTGTTCAAGGTGAAAAGATACTTCTAGTTACAAAATCTACTAATTCGTGCAATTTTGTTAATTATTTAAATTCATTTGAAGTACAGTTTGAAGATAATATTATCATTATGGATTTACTATCAGTAACTAGACCATTTCCTCTTCATACTGTCTCATGGCTTTCTAAAAAGTACATTGTAAATCCTTATACCTGTGAAGTATTTGGCGAGTCTTAATTTAAATGTCCTGTATAAAAGTTTTTTATTTTAATAATTCTTAAAAATGCAATATTCAGACAGCTATATCCAAAAATTACATTTATCTATTTTGTAAAAAAAAAAAATAATATACTTCGATTACAACATATGTAAAATATTCCAGCACATTCAGATGTATAGTACATTGTTTCTGAAATAATTTTTCCCCCTTTGTCATCAGTTTTGTAAAAAGAATATTATATTGAGATTTCTAGTTGAATAATTGTATTAAAATTAATCTAGCATGAATGGTATAATTTGCAGGGATTTGACGAATAGTGATTTGTCCAAATAACAGGAATACCGAATATTCGGCCAAATAAAGTAGGTATACCTACTTTTTTTTTTTTCAGAAAAAGAAAATAGCTTTTGATTATATATATGTATATAAATATTTAAAAAAAAAAAAAAAAAAAAAGTTGTGTTCTTTCTAAAAAGTACATTGTAAATCCTTAAACCTGTGAAGTATTTGGCAAATAAGTAGAATGAGTTTCATAATTTAAGTGTCCTGCTTAGAAGTTTTTTATTTTATCTTTTTATAATTTTATTTTAATAATTCTTAAAAATGCAGTATTGAGACAACTATATCCAAAAATTACATTGCCATATTGTATACTGGTGATCTGAAAATATTTGGCGAGTAAGTAGAATGATGTACATAATTTAAGTGTCCTGTTTAAAAGTTTTTAATCTTTTATAATTTTATTTTAATAATTCTTAAAAAGGCAGTATTGAGACAATTGTATCCAAAAATTACATTTCTCTATTTTGTAAAAAAAAAAAAAAAAAAAGTGATATACTGAGTTTACTACATATGTAAAATATCCCAGCACATTCAGGTGTATACATTGTTTCTGAAATATTTTTTTCCTCCTATGTAATCAGTTTTGTAAATAGAATATTATATTGAGATTTCTAGCACCCATGAATGGTATAATTTGCAGTGATACGACAAACAGTGATTTGTCCAAATAACCAAATATTTGACCAAATTTTAGGCCCAATACCTACTTATATTTTTTTTTTCCAAAAAAGAAAATAACTTTTGATTATATATATATATATATATATTGTATACATGTATATTTAGTTTGAAATATTAAAAAAAATTAAACACAAATTCATGTTTTATTATTTATGTGTTTAAAATTTTTAATAGCTTGATGTATTTCTTTAAATATTTTAAACACCTTGATGTTAATAATAAAACAACTTTTACTACATCTAAATTAATAATAACACAATTTTATCTACATGAAAGTAATTCATAAACATTTTATCTAAAAAAAAAAAGAACTCGTTAGTTATTGTCATTGTTAATTGTACTTTTTAAATTTATTTTTTAATTTGGAAAATTTATTTTAGCACAAAAAATTAAGTAATTGCATTTTAACTTTTAATTCTTAGATATATCAAATTGATTTTCTGTAAGTCAGTTTGGTAAGTTATTTCCATTAAACTATAAAGAATGTACTTCAATTTTACTATCCAATGATATGTTTATCCTTTCTTGCATTCAAAATCAATGGCATAATACTTACTCTCTGTCATAATTCATAGTGAAATATTTCCTGAAATAACCTTTAGTCAAGTAAATTCTATTGTGAGCAGTTTGTGTCCCTATTGAAATTTGCAGACATTAATGAATATTCAAGTGTATTTGAATCAGTGTTTTTTATCATTCTATAAGAGTGTTTACATCTTGATTGTAATATACCACTCCCTAATGATGAAGACATTTCCCTAACAGTTGTGTCTCTAAAATTGGTTTAATTTCCAATTTGGACAACATTTTCTAAAAGGTATTTAACTTTTAAAGGAAATGAAGAAATGCTAAATGAGTTTTTTTTGTATCTGAATAATTGTACATTTTGTGCAGTTAAGAATGAAAATGACTTCATGAATGTGTCAAAATGTAGACAATTTGGATTAGAGAAAAAAAAAAATTAATCAAAGATTTCGACGAGATATCTAGCAATATTTGGCAAAAAGGCCGAACATTCGTCCCATCCCTAATAATTTGTAGTTTTATATAGATTATATTATGATATACATTAATGAAATGTCTTGTCAATGTACCTAGTTACTAACGTTTGATTTATTTTCATGATAATTGAAAATATTAATAAAAATAGCAACTGAAAATTCTAGGCTTGTGTGCAGTTATCTTTAATTTGAGTTTGTGTTAGAAAAAAAGAAAAAATAATCAATTTTTGTCATCTGATTTAGAGAATCCTATGAAGAGAACTTTGACATACAGTATATTTGAAAAAGAAAAAGTGAGTATTTTCTATGACAAACTTTTAATTTATCTATTTTGTATATTTTTTCTTTACTTTTTATTACATATATTATGAAATTTTGGTATCTTTGCCTTTATTAATAAAATTTTAAATCCAATTTTAATCTTTTATTTATTTTTTAGTATATAAAACTAAATGTTATGAAATATGCATAGTCTTACTATGAAAAAAAAAAAAAAATTATAATTGCACTTCTGCATTATAAGAATCTTGGCTTTTTTTTTTCTCCCATTAAGCGGTTCAGTTTGGACTTAATAAAGTTAGATTTATTGTAAAATGATATAAACAGTTATGAATGAACATTAATGAACTGGTATGCTTGTTTATATATGTATTAAAAAAATTACTTCTGATTAGAGTAATTATACATTAATTTTATTTATATGGAAATAGAAAAGCAAGACGATTTGAAGAAATACCAGTATTTTTGGTTATTTTGATGTATTACTCAAGGTTTTTTTTTGTTTTTGGTACTTTTATTTAGAAATGTATAAATGTATGTATACATACTTATGTACACGTATATGATGTATACATATATTTATATATGTATATACACACATATATATGTGTATAAATATATGTATACGGTATACATATATGTGTTTACGTATGTATATCCCTGGTGCCCCGTTAACATAAAAGTACCCATTAGAAATATTAAAAACCATATTGATATTAGATTTTAATACTTTTTGCATCATTTTAGTTTTTAAAAGAATATAACACCCTGACAATGTTTTCAATAATTTACACTTTATTTAATATACAGATTCGATTTATATGTTATTATATACAAACAGCAGTAATTTATCTAGTATGAGATAAATCCTCTTGAAAATCCTACATTAATATGAATCCTATTTTAATTTTGAAGTCTGATTGTAATTTTTAAAAAATCATGATTTAATGGTACTGTTACATTAGCCGGGCACCAGTGCAGCTATACATATATGGTACACATATTATTATTATTATTATTATTATTATTATTATTATTATTATTATTATTTGTTTGTGTGTGTGTGTATGTGATTTTTAAATTATTTACTCTTTATAATAAAAAAAGCAGAATATATTTATGTAGGCAAAAGAATTTGAAGTGATTATTTTATTTTGTCCTACATTTGTATTTAAATATATATATATATATATATAAATTAGTTAAAAGTAGTTTTTAATTCAAAGTATTGAATATCAATAAAACTAACAAAATTGTAATAATGCTGATACATGGTATCTTTATAGTCATATTTACTCCGTGTGCACTATATGTACATTAAAAATGCAACTACTTATTATGTAATTTTTGTTGTTAGTACATACATACAATCTTAAACTTATATTATTAAAATGATTTTACAAATTACTGCTGTGAAAAAGCAACCATCAAATTTCTACATTGCTGTTATTTGTGCTACAAAATGAAATTTTTTATTTGTAGTTTTTATTATTTCTATAATTATTGCAATTTTATTAAATTAAGTGGAAAATTATTAGTTGTTTTCCTAATATTTAATTAGAGATTTAATTATTTTGGCAATGTACAATTCTTGCTGGACATTCAATATTTTAACAAAGGATAAAAAAAAATCACAAAAGTCCTATTGTAATTTTTAAAAAATCATGAGTAAAAATAAACTTTGAGTAGTAATACATCAATAGCCATAATTATTGGTATTTCTTCAAATAATCTTTATTTTCTATTTCCATATAAATAAAATTATTGTATAATTACTCTTTCTGGTAGATATTAAAATGTTTTGTGACATATAAAAACTTATAATACAATAAATACAATTATGTCAATAACACATATTTTTAATGCTTGCTAACTATGTATATTCAAGCAGAACAAAACATATAAATGTATGTTATATAATTTTACTAATTTGTTGTAAAATTAAATTGAATTTTCCTAATTTTGCACATAAAAACCAGACTTTTTACAACCCTGGAAGGATGTATTTTCTTTCCTGGTAAGACCATACAATTTTTCAGTTATTAATTTTCCTCTCGTACTGTTTACTCAGTTGAACATATGATATTTTTCAATAATTTTCGTCATTTCCAATTCATTAATCATTATTTACTTGAGAGATTTGATCATAGTCATAAATAAGTTTTCTACTTGAGAGAAATGTAATAATATAGTTTGTTACAAATAATCTGTTTTCTAATTATCATAAAATTATTTTGTTTAATTTAAAGATATGCGTGATCTCAGAGGCATAAACAGGGGCCACTGCCTTGAATGTGGCGAGGAGGAATGCTCAGAATTTCTGCAAGATTCTGACAAATTATCATGCGGATACTGTGGCCATCCCCCTGTAAAACACATGAAGTGTAAGTATTATTAGAAGTATATACTTAATGAATGATTGTTGTTCAATTGTAAATATTGTAAGAAAATTATTAGAAATAATTTTTGTAAAATATGTTGAAAAATATATAATAAATAAGCTGTAAATAAGTTCTTGTTTACTTTTAATCCAAAGTTTTCCTCATCATTACAACTAAATCATTTTATCCAAAATTTTAAAATGGCTATCAAATATAATAATATAGCAACAAATATTTCCTTATTCATTGAAAAATGATAACTGATACCTGTAACACACTAATTTGGCAAAACAATTATATAAATTACAATTTGTATTTCTTATAAATTTATTTTTTAAACCTACCTATTTTACCCCATTACTTATTTTACCCCACCTGACCCTATTTTGCAGGCTCAACAGGAAGAATTTCAGAAATCACACCAACAAAATTTTCTAGTCCAGTCCCAGTTCCAGAAAGTTCTATTGATCAGCCAGAAGAAAAACATACACCTGTGAAATTATGTGATGAAGCTGCTGTTTGTACCATACAAAGCGATCCACCTACAAATAAAGCATCGGATTCATCTCATTTGGTGAGATGAATGAACAGCATAAAACTTTTTACATTATGTTTTTTAAGCTTTCATGTACTTTTGTATTGATGGCTGAACATTTGTTACAGATTACTGATCTTCCAAAATTTTCTGCGTCTGTTGAAGCAGCCTTGAAAGAAAACAGAATAGTTGGACCATTGTGGTCTAACTTCATTATGCAATCAGCAGCATATTACATACAATTTCCAGAGATGAAAAATAAATTTCATTACAACTTAGTTGGCCAGTTGATGTTTGACAAATATCCAGCAATTGAAGGCATTGGATGCAAACCCTGGGTATGCATGATTAGTTTACTATCGAATTTATTTTAAGATTTAAACACAGCAGAATATGTGTAATAGATGCTTTTATAATAATTATATTTGTAATTGCAATAAAATCAATTTTGTTAAATCACAAATAATAATAATGATAAAATAATTACATTTTCAGCCAAAATTTTAATTTTGCGCTCTTCTTTTAACTTATATAACAAGGACTCAACAAATGCAGTTACCAGCAGAGGTGCAATTTTAATTTTTCCAGTACTGAAACATTTCGTTTTTTATTATAAAAGCCTGCAAGAAAATTGTCCTCAGCCATAACTACATAATTCTTATAAAAAATGCTATTTACATTGATAAGAAGTTTTCTTTTTTTCATGAACTAGATTTTCAATGACTTATTTTGTCGCTTATTTGCCTATAAATATAAGAGAGTAAGAGACTATTTTCATACGGTCTGATTTATTATGATATAAGTTACTTTTTTATTAACTCATAAATTATTAATATCATAAGGATGAAAGTCAAGTGAGGGTTAGAATCAAACCAAGTAATTTTAATATCCACAAAAACATCTTTATACTGCTTGATTTAATTAAGTTTTCCATGATTTACTGACTGTAACAATCATTGATAATGTTGCTATTAACTGCAAGCTTTTACAACTAGATTAAATCAGAATATTTAAAATACATTGTTTTACACCACAAATGAACAAACCAAAATTGCAATTAAGATTAGATGTCGAATAGCACAACAGCAGAAACAGTGAAACACAGTAGTGGGCGCTGCAGATTATTTGAAACCTTGCAGATTAATCCACCAGCTTAGAAAGAAATGCTGTGTTTAAAAAATAGCTAAAATTGATTTTAAGTCTCTAGATTTATGATATTTGTTGTATCTTTTTAATATATTTTCTTTATAAATGCAAATTTTGTTTATTTAATGAGTTACTATTACCATTATTTTTTATGACAGTGGGCTTAGCCTAACAATGTCAGGTCGTAGATAAATTTTAGTTTGGTGCAGATTGACACAGAAAATTCTGCTTCTGGGTTGAATAGCACTATAATAAAATTAGTTATTTTTTTATATAAGAGCATTCTAGATACAAGAAAAATTATGTGTGCTTGAAATTTCCACAAATTAAGAGGCCTCCCCCCCAACCTGTAAAAAGTATAAATGTATAATAAAAATGTCATTCAGAATTTCTTGATTATGAAATAAACAAAATGCAAAATTACATCTTCACTTAAAAATATTTACTTACTATGTATTTATGAATACATCTTATTACAGCCTTATATTTTAAGATACCCTTACATAGAAATATATTTGTTAAGTACTATAAGATATGGCTTTTGTATTTTGTTTATCTTTAATGTTTTTTTTTTTAACTAAGAAATTCTGAATGATATTTTTAATAAATATGTTCTTTACAAATATTAATAATGTTTTCATGGAAATTCGGAACAAATATATTTGTCTTATTAGTATTGGTGCTCTTACAGAAAAGTTTAAATTTTATTATAGTAAAATTCAAGATTTAGTGCTGAATTACAATTTTGATTTAAGTTTACTTGTGATACATATAAAATTTGTTTTCAACATTCTGACTTGATCTAATTGGAAAAGCTTGCAGCTCAATTTAGTTAAAAGTCAAACTGGATACAGATCTAATATTATTTTTAATGTGAATATTTTAAGAAATTGGTGTTATAGCAATGCAATTTTTAAGAATAATAACATTGAATTAAAAATATAACAATAATTCCCTATTTTTTATATACAGCGGGGCAGGGAGAACACAAATGTTTTTAGCAGCAACTAGAATATTTTGTTGGCTACTAGATAGTCTTATTTTATATAAAGGATAGCCTTTATATAAAATAAGAAAGAACAAAAGCTTTTTTTAATTTTATTATTCCCCCCTCTCCCCAAAATTTAAAGCTATTCTTTTTACCTTTGCATTTTCAATGTATCTGAAATGTTCTAGAAAAAGTGAAAAAATTAATTTTGCTTCAACTTGAGACACAAAAAAAAAAAAAAAAAAAAAAAAAAAAAAATTGTAAAAACCCTTATTGAATTTGATGATAGATTTTTTAAAAACTTTAATCAGTTTTTAATGTAGAATCTAAAAAATTCAAATCTATTCTTATCAAATGTAGTGTAAAAAATTCTTTTTATTATATTAATTATTCAAAACACTTTTTAGAGCCATTTCTCTAGATGTTTGAGTCAAAAGATCAGAAGTGAACGAATGAGGAAAAAGTCATTCATCACAAAAAACTATCCTGCTTTGGTTTCTGAAGCAGGAAACCGATCAGTGACAAAAGCCAACTCATCAGTGCATCAACATGCTAAAGCAAAAGTGTATGTAATTTTTTTTTTCTATTCATACATTTTATGTTTTTACAATTTAATTTGTTTCTAACAATTTGAATTATAGAAAAGGTGTAATTTCCTAAAACTATATAAGTGGTTTAACTTTAGTGATAGCATGAAAAGTAATTTTTTTTTTCTAGTATAATTTTAACTTTTAGTCCTTGCAAGTTTGAATTAACACATGTTGATTGATAATATAAAATGAATCAAAATATCAATCAATGAAAAAATTATATGAATCTATGATTTTCTTCATGTTGCTAGAAAATCATGGTGAAATTTAAATAAAATTTAAATATTTTTATTAATGGATGACCTAATGATCAAGATATGACATAAATTAATCTTTTTAATAAATATCAAAATAAATATTTAGATGATCATATCATCTTAGAAAACATTGTTGCACACGGTATAATGTGATCTTTTATTTTCTGGCAACATTGATTTGAGAAAAAGTTTCATTTCATTTATAAAAACAATGCTAATTTAATTTTTAATTAACTGCAATTTTTAATCAAAAACATGTTTTAACGAAATGTGAGTGCACTATGTCAGAAACAGGTTCAAAAACTTTTCAAATGTTCGTTCATTCTTGTGTGTTTTGTAAATGCATAGAAAAAGGATTGTTGACAACAGAAATAATATATATGATTGCTAATTAATTTTTATCTCTTTTTTTTTTTTAAACTTTGAAAGCTTATAAATATTATGTTTCCCTATGCTAAATAGAATGGGGTAAATAAATTTTTAGGGTTATTTTTCCTCTGAATAGTGAAATAAAAGTTATTGTAAGGTATATCATTTGAAATTTTAATACAGTAAAGTACCTCTAATCCGTAAACCTGTAATTCGCAAACGCCTGTAATCTGCACAGCATATGAGAATGTAAACAAAGAAATTTAAATAGTTAAAAATAATTTATCAATAGCCTTTTTCCATTTTTTTTCTTCAACTTTAATTTGACTTCTGATATATGTTATCATATATCATTTAATACTTTTTTTTTATATCTTAAAATGATAGTACCTATAAAAGTATTTTATTTAATTATTCATTCATTCATATGTTAAATTCAAATAATTTTTGACTTTAAAAATGTATTAAAGTCTATTATTTGTCTTAACAAAAGATGATTACTTAGATAATACATTTAATCTCTCATCTATAAATATTTATAGAGTTGAAAATAATTATTTATTCAAAACCTAAGCAATTAATCCCTTAAATCAATATTTAAAAATATATAACTGAATAAATTATTATTAAAATCTTCACACAGGGATTTACAATAATTAGCCAAATATATTTAAATTTCTAAAAACAATATTTTTGTAGTTCAGCAGAAAATTATGCCTATTTATATACTGCAAGATACAATACAAAAACGTAAACCAAATATTTTAATACTAACGACAATTGATGATACATTTAATTAAACAAATTACTTTTTAAATTATTCTTACATTATTTATATGTTTCAGTGTACTTTGTTTATTCTTAAGCATTATCATTCCAAAATTGTCCAAAATATGAATTTAAAAAAGCATAAACAAAGATTAGATATGCATCACCTCTAATCTGCAAAAAGCCTCAAATCCACAAAACGCTTGAAACCAAGCTGTGCGGATTAGTGGCCTTCTGTTGTATTAATAATGGTAGAATAACAAATAGAATTTTTTAATGTGGTAATTTTTTTACAGAAATCTTTTGATTAATCTTGTATTAAAAATACTCAGTGTATATATATATATTTTTTTTCAAATATTAAAAACTTATGAAATTATTATTATTAATTTTTATTCCAGTTACTTAAGATCCAAAGTAAACTGCCAAACATACAGTACACAGCAATACGAAGACATGAAACAAAAGATTAAAACTTCTTTTTATAAAAAGCCAATTGATAAAATAGCTATAAAGTCCTTACTAAGGGAAAGTTTTCAAGATCGAACTTTACTATTGAATGATAAAGGGAATTTCATTGAAGAATACCCCTGTTTTACAGAAGCGGATTTTGTAAGTGCCTTGTTTTTATTAAGCCTTTGAAAATTATTTTAATTTTTGACTTTTGGGTTTTATTCAAAGCATTTTTATAGTGTATTTACAGGAGTATCTGAACTAGTGGTCAGAACTGTAGTAAGTGATAATACATATCAAAACAAACAGTTTTCAATTAGTTGGTTATATGCTGTGTAGCAAATTGAAAAAATTCTCATCCTACGTTATTGGCAATTTAAGATTTTACTAAAATATCTACATCATTGTAACAATTATGAACAAAAATCTAGATTTGTCTCAGTGTGATATGTCTATATTTTTGATTGAATCAGTAGACTGGAACCCTGGTTTTCTGTATGTTCAATGTCTTGACATGTACTATTTCCTTTGCAATACTGACCAATAGTTCAGACGCACCTTGTATATATTACTCTTAGCGGCCTATTACAACAGTAGGTAAGAATATTGTAGTTCTTATCTGCTATTATTCATAACTGGCAGATTAGCCCTTGCTCAAGATAATAATCTTAAATATACCTAAAATTATCTTGCTGTTTCCCGGGATTACTTTAAATATATTTTGCTATGCCGGTCAGTTTTTCCAAACAAACTTCTTTCCATGAGCAAAATAAAAATATAAAAAACCCTCCCAACCGTGAGGTCATGTGCATATAATAGCAATGGTTTTTGGGAATATAGGAGTTACTTGGGAACCAACTCTAGAACTTTTTCCTCATTAGAATTTTGTTGTGTTTTAAGAAAAAATCAATGGCTTTCTTTCATTAATAATTAACTAAAAAAAAACTATTTCATATTTTTTATTATTATTATTTGAGATCAGTGAAAGTCTGCTCCATATAGGGGTATAAAATATAAGATTAGATAGATAAGCTGTATAGAAATTTTTTGATAGGGGGGGGGGGGGCTCATTTTTGGCTAAATAATAAGTTTAAAAAAATCATGAAAAATTGTACAAATTCTGAATAAATTTTATTGCAAGGAGGATAAAATTTACTATATTGGTCTAAAAGATTAAATGTGGATTTCTTTTATGTTTTATGAATGCATCAAATTCGTTGCTGGACTTGGAAAATCATGGAAATATGCAAATTGTCCCATTCAATATAATAATAATAATAATAGTAATTAATACAAAGTCTGAGCTTCAAGTACATTCAGACCTGTGTTCATGTGTCTCTAGATATTGCCAGTATACAAATAGACATACATAGACAAAAACTCTTTTATTGATATAGAATTGTTATAATTCACATACTTATAGTAGCAATTCAGTAAAACTAAATGTCTAAAATTTGCTCATGCAATAAAAGTTTCTTTCTTTTCATTTATTTTTTTGTTTTTTTAATCAGAGTCTTTTTTATGCAATTATATCTTGGCAGTTCGTTACAAATGTTTCAATTTATATTTCAGATTATATATGAATTTGGAATGCTGGTTGGAAGAACGGCATTGAATAAAGCCCAAGAACGAGTTAAAGAATTCTTCCGGCTAATTAGAAAAGGAGAATCTGATTCAGTATGGTTACATTTTATTAAATTATTTAAAATCCTACTTTTTAATGTGTGCAATCAAATGTGTAAAAATATATTTTTTTGCAACAAGTATTTTAAAGCAGCTGTATTTGACAAATCATAACTTGAAAATATGTCTCTTAACTTCTGGGGAAACTGATTAGTGTAAACATTTTGACTTAAGATGATCAACTTAAGTTTATTTTAAAAGACCATAATAATAATTAAAATATTAAGCATAGCATTTTAATTGCATTATATGTTTTTCAGTATGTAGAAATTTTGTATACTTTTTTAATACTATGTGCAACATCAGTTTATGATCTAATAATAATTGTCTTGTATGGGTTCTATTCTTACCAAGTATAATTTTTGTTTGCTTTTTAACAATAATAAAACTAAACCACAAAATGAAAGTACATATTTACTGTGTTTAATTTTTAGAAAAATAAATGTTATAAGTTGAATTCTGGGATTTACATAAATTGAATTTTTTTTAATTTGTTTATCGACATAAAATTTAACTTTAAAAAAATTTATTTTGATTTGATGCATAGTTTTGTCCACTCATAGAATTATACTCAAAAATTAGAAATGCTGGTTCAGTTATAAGATGATTTTGCTAATATTAAGTAGGATAAAAGTAAATAACGGGTTAGGCATAATTTTTTTTTTTTTTTAAACTATATATGAAGACATCCTCAAATAGTTATTTCTAATATATTTTTTAATTTAATTAAAGTGATTATAAATTCAATTAAAATATCTTGGATAAGATTGCATCCAGTTGCAGAAAATACAAGACTATTTTTTTTTTTTTTTTTTTTGGGGGGGGGGGGGTGATAAATTTTTACCAGAGAATTATTTTAAAATGCCTTTATTAATATATTTAGAAGATGACAGGAAATGTTTCCAAGTCTCTTTCAAACAAAAATAGTTATTTCAAAGTTAACAAGTATGTAGTTAAATTGATTTATTATAGTAAATTACAGCTTAATAGATTATTATTTATGTATTGTGAATGGATATTATGAATCGCATATGCATGCTTCTACAAAAAAGATTGGTTTGGGGAAGGGAAGGGTTCTAAAATAGAAGAAAAATTCTTTTCTTTTTAATTATTATTATTTTAAAAGAAGATTTGAACCATATGCAACAAAAATTATGTTGTAAGAACATTTTTTTTCTTGTTGTATGCCACCCCCCCCCCCTTAAAAAAAAAAAAAAAAAAAAAAAAAAGTTGATTCTCATATTGGTATAAAGCTGAAAACTTCATCACTTCATATTAACTTATTTTATATTAATTACCTACATCACAAGTAGCATCACCATCAGAGCATTAGCCAAAACAGCTGCCTGTTCAATAAAATGTTCATTAGTTATTTATTTCAATAAAATGTTCATTAGATATTCATCTCAATTAAATATTCATTAGATACCTATTTCAATAAAAAGAAATTTCTAATAAACATTTATAAATCATGTCATACTTATCATTTGCTATCTTCTTTTTTTAGGGACTTGTTTTAATGAACAGTTGGGACGAGTTTGAAAAAAAAACCCGTCTTCTTCATTCACCAACATTAGAAAATAAAATGGAGCCAATTGTTGAAGTTTTTACTGTAAGTTAATTTAAGACATTCAAAATAAAATATTTCAGCTTCATTTATTATTTTTGTATTTATACAGTGACAAACTTCACATTTTAGTTTAAAAATCCAACTTGTACTTAATGGTCTTGCATTTCTTATTGTCAATATATTTTCTTTTTTTAAACTATTTTTTATCATATCTAAATAAATATGTCAGGAATTTTACTTAATATTTGTGAAAATCTGTATGGGAATGTTCCTTTCAACTTTTAGAAAATATTTTTAAGAACAATGCTCATTATCATGAATGTTTATAAAATTTAAACATGATTTTTAATTATGATTTCCTTCAGATATTTTTTTTCTTAATCAGCATGACACATGATCAGAGTAATTCATTTTACATTGGCCACATATAAGTATGAATAATAATTATTTTCCACAGAAAGCTGTATGCACAAAAAATATGGAAAAAAAAATGAAAACAGTTAAATTTAAGTTTTTAGAGCAAGGGTCATCGACCTATGGAAATAATTAAACAAAAAGGGATTTATAATAATATAATTATATACATATATAACAATATAAAATAACATATTTAAATCAATAAAGTATAGCCTAACTTGTTTTAACTTTTTTTTTTTTAATTATGACAAAATATTTGTGGGATGCTCAAAGCTGGTGTATAATGTCTTGTAGATCTGTTCAACAGTTAAATTTAAGTTTTTAGAGCAAGGGTCATCGACCTATGGAAATAATTAAACAAAAAGGGATTTATAATAATATAATTATATACATATATAACAATATAAAATAACATATTTAAATCAATAAAGTATAGCCTAACTTGTTTTAACTTTTTTTTTTTTAATTATGACAAAATATTTGTGGGATGCTCAAAGCTGGTGTATAATGTCTTGTAGATCTGTTCTTTATACAATATTTATACAGTTTCTCATAATATCAAGCATTGCATATATTAAGACAAATTCACAAAACACAAGTTCAGCCGTTTAAATAGTATACACATTTATTAGTTATGTTTATAGCATTTAGGGTTCAGTATTTCTTTGTTGGAAAATGTTCTCTTAAAAAAGGCTAATTTTTATATTAGATATTAAAGCATGCATTTCATATATAGCTAAATTTATGTACAAGAATTAGATATATAATATGTTATATAGCACAGTTAAAAAATATGTAAAATGTCTTATATTTCTTGTTTTAGTGGTAAATGATAATAGCTTAATTTTATGTATTGTTCTTTTTTTTCTTTTCTTTTTTAACCAGGACAGCAGTGACTTTATTGAAAAAACAGATATCATTGCTGAATTTCCCTGTGCCATAGCGTTAAAGCAAGGAGAAAATTTAGCAGAAATTATGGTCCGCTTCAAACAGTATTCGATAATTATTCCAAAGGCAGACTTGCTATATTGCCTAACGACTATACTGGCGATATATTATATATTTGAGATAAATTACCCTGCCAAATATTTGCAAGCCATGGGTGCTTTTGGGTGGTATGTTCTTGAGGACAAGTACTACAAATTGGGAATGAAAGCTAGTAAAATTGTATCAAATTTGTTAAAAAATCATTATTGATTTCTTTTTTTTTTTTTTTTTTGTCATTTTGTTTCTCATAAATTGTGATGTATTTTAATTGTATAAAATAAATGTTATTAAAATTTTAATCGAAATGTTTGCAAGTAAGTTACAATTTCTTTCTCTCAGTAGTCTTTTATTTGTGATAAATAGTAGATTTCACAAGACCTTGCTATGAAACTTTTAATTTTATTATTATTATTATGACAAACTTTTTAATCATAATTTAATCATTTTTATAATGTTTTATTTATGTCGATATTTCTAAAAAAAAAAAAAAAAAGTTAGCATCATAATAAGCACATTTTTCTTTTTAATTGTAAGGTTTCAATTTCAAAAACTTGAAAACTCAATTTTATTTCTTTTACTTATTGTAAACACAATGCAGAACTAGTAAAATTGAAATAACCCTTTTTTACCATTGATAATATTTAACAAATATTTTTAAAGAATGCGCACAAAGTATTGTCATATTTTTATTCTACACATGGGCAGGGTAGAGCTCCAATCCCCCTCCCCTCCCTTTAAAACTATGAAAATTATAATACATAACTTAAAATACTAAGAGAAAGTACAAAGTACCATTGCCCCTCCCCCCCCTCCATCTCATGTTCTCTAACAAAAACCCCATGATTCTACATTCTGGTGGTGATATACGTTCACATTTGCAATACAGCAGTGATTCTTAAACTCCTTGGATATCTGCAGTGCATTTTTCAGGACGGTCTATCTCTGTTTATGTTTGTATTTGATAACTTGAGTAACAACAGTCATTTTAATCTTAAATCCCTGGAGTCGGTAAAGATAGAAGTATTATATTTTATTTTTTTAATTTGAAATAAAGAGGAGTCCATAGATTAAGAGATTAAGAACCGCTGCAATAGAGGATCAATTATTTGAAAAAGTACATTCTAAAATAAAAAGAAAATAGTCTCACATTGCATTAGCAGATCACTTGCATCAAAATTGAAATTGTGAAATGTAATGCAGTAGAAGATCTTATAATGCATAGACTTGAGATGATAGGCTGTGCGTGTTATAGAATTTTGTGGTATATAGATTACATTTCACACATCATTAAACTTATCTTGTAAAACATGGCCAAATAGGTCTGGAACCTTTGAATATACAATAGAAGATTTTTATATTGCATTCCTTGTGGCCATAAATGTGCAGACTATAAATTTTTGAATAATATAGATAATTCCACATATTGTTAAATTACATTATTTATTAATCATGATTTCGTTATAAACATGATTTAAATATGTCTGACCAAGTCATTATGTTACTCTTTTCCAAAAATGTTTTAATATAATAATACCAATTTTTCTATTAAAAATTTTTTAATTAAGACAATAAAGATGAATTATGACTGAAACTTAGTGCTCTAGAGGTTAGCAATATTTTTACAATGTGGATTGCAGGTTCTTAACTGCAAAATTTATTGCTTACATTTGAGAAGTTGTGCGCAGGGTGGTTCAAAATTTTAATTAGATTAACCATTGAAAACTAACGATTAAAAGTTTAATCATGACTAAAGATTGACTATTGAACTTTATCGTCAATCTTTAGTCATTATTAAACTTTTAATCGTTAGTTTTCAATAGTTAATCTAATTAAAATTTTGCACTACCCTGGTTGTGCGTTATATAGAGAAATGCATTATAAAGGTCTTCTACAGCATAGTAACTAAAAACTATATTTTACTATACTTAAAAAAAAAAAAAAATATATTCTATTCTCATTAGTTTTATCTGTAAAGAACAACTTTTGTCTTTACACTTAGAACCAATGTTCGGATTTTGATATTTTAATTTTAATGTGTGAAAAAAAATAGTTATGAACAACAACTGGTATGTAACATCTTCTATAAATCACTATTAAAAATTTATAATGTAGGCAAACTTGATGAGAGGGAGGGCTGCTGAGTTTGTAGCTCTAAAGTTTAACACAACCCCTCACCTCCTTCAAAATAAGAAAGATAAACTGCTCAGAGCATTAGAAAAGATACATAAGAATACTTAAGGTCATAGAGTACATGGTAAAAAGATAGTTCTTTTATTATTATTATTTAATTCAGCTTCTTAACTCTCCCAGGGAGACCAAAGTTTCCTGTACATGTTTTGTAATGTATGTCAGCTTCTATTGGCCAAAGACAGAAACTTTGCAGAATCATGGCTTATGAAACATATGTATATATTTCAAAATTTGCTTTTGCATCCCCTAAATAAATCTTAGAGTATATATGAGGGCTGAAGGGAAATCACTGTATGGAATGATAAGTCTTGGTACATTAACATTTTATAGAAATTAAAATTTTAACTTTTTTGTCACAATTTTTTTCTCCCTTCTGTCGACATTACCAAAGAGACTGAATATTCCAACAGGTTTCATTGATTACATATTTCACATTCCATTTGGGCAAAAGATAATAGTGAATTAAATAATAACTGTGTAGGGTTTGTGAACATTTAAGAGTGGCATAACAAGAAATTAAAAAACGATTTTACCTCATTTTATTTTTAATTTAGCCTGAATCTTATATTCTAGCTTTGCATTTTCTACTTTTATATATTTTTATGAAAGGTCTTGAGTTGCATTTAGTTACATTTTATGTTGATGGTGTAGCATAAATGTCACTAGAAAGTTTTATGCTAGGTCAAATATTACAAGGTCTGTAGCATGGCTTCAATGAACTTTCAAGTCTTCGCATTCTACTGCCTGGGGAATCCCTAACTTTGTTGCCAACCTCAGATTGTCCTGTTCTAGCATAGGAGTGCATTACACTTTTCAATTATTTCTAGCCTATCATTTGTTTTGATAGTACATAATTTTAAGGAACTATTGTGATGAAACAGGTTTTCCCTAAGTTAAATTTTGAAATCCTGCATGGGAAAATTTAAAACAGAAAAAGTGATTACCCAACATATTTTTAAAAATTCTGTTTGCCATGCAGGAAATAATAATAATAAAAAAAAACAATTATTTAATTTTCTGTTAAATGTGGTCAATATGGACTTAGTGTTATTTAGTTATTACTGCTATTAAAATTGCTATTGAGTAAAAGAGGGAGCATTTAAATTCGTCGATTAGGAGGCTACTTCACTCACATGAAAACTCCCGCTCGCTAATGTTAATATGTTAATCCTATGAGACAGTTCTTTTAAAATATCTCGTTTGATTTCAATATTTTTAAATGATTGATTTTTTTTTGGATTGAATAGTTAAAGTCAATCATCTCTAAAATCACTTTTTTTTTTTTTTAATTTAATTTTATGAGGATGCTTTTATTTTTTTAACCGGTTTAAAAAATGTAGTGCCCTCAATAAAAAAGCTGCAACCAAAATCAAAATAGTAAAAAAGGATCTTTGTAACGACAAATCTCAGCTATATCCAATGCAAAAATAATTAAATTAAATTAAATTAAATTAAAAATATTGAAATGCAAACGAGGTATTTTAAAAGAACTGTCCCATAGGAATAACATGAGTGAGCGGGCTTTTTCGTGTTAGTGTTTCTTCCGAGTTCTTCAACTCATACACCTTATAAGAAAAGAGAGATTAAAATAAGCTAAGCACAACTAGTCTGCTGTCAATGAATCAAAACATGTTACATGCATGCAGAACAATTATAGATGACCTTAACATTATTACCAAAACAAATTTACAAAATAATTAATGCTCTTTAAATTTGAAATGAAACGGAAATTTTAAAATGTTCATTCTCTGTCGTTTAATTTTGTAATATAATAAATACATAGTATGGGTAATCAATAAACAGAAATGAAATGACCATTTATTTTATACTTTGCAGTTACATTATTATAAAAAAATAAATACTTTAAATATCAAATTAAGCATTTTATTTAATTTTTAGAAAACTTTTACTGTTATTTGTTATTAGAAGATTCTTTTCACAGCTTGAAGTACTTTCAGGATACAGTTCTAGCTTTGGCGTTTTTATTTCTTTTCTTTTCTCACTAACTTCTTTTGGTTTTATCACCATGAATTGCTGCTCTCAGTGAATTTGTCCTACAGTTGTAGACATATGCATTTTCTATAGGTACCTCTTTTTTGGCATTTGCCTGATTTCCTCCAGCAGTTTTTTAATTTTCTCCCCCCTCTCCTTCTATAGATTTCCTCTTTTTCATCTCACTCCTCTTTTCTCTCCTCCCCCCCTTCCCTTTTCTCCATTATCATGATCCTGACAGCCTGGTCCCTTCTTACCCTTATATATTTTTAAACATTATCTTTATCCTTCACTCTGCTCTGTTTGTGTGGTATTCCAAACGTGTACCATTAGGTTGTCTTTCATAAAATCGTCTTTATTTTTTCGATGGAGGCCTTAGTTTCTGAGATATTAAGGGCTTTTGCCCCTTATTTTGAAATTTATTTTACTAAGGACCACCATTTAAAAAATAAATGCAGATTTAAGGAGGAAAACCTAGTGGTACTCGTTTGGGATACTCAACAGAGTGGAGTGAAGGGTAAATATGTTAAAAAATATATAAGGGTAAGAAGGGGCTAAGCTGTCAGGGTCATGATAATAAAAAAGGGAAGGAGAGGGGAGAAAAAAGGAGTAGGGCGAAAAAGAAAATCTATCGAAGAAGAGCAGGAGCTGGAAAACTCCTGGAAGAAATGGAACAAAAGCTGAAAAATAGGGTACCTATAGAAAATGCCTTACAATTGTGGGATAAATGCACTGTAGGCAGTGACCCAGTATGATAAAACCAGAAGAAATTAGAGTGAAAAGAAAGAAAATAACCCCCCCCCCCCCCAAAGCTAGAACAGTATCCCGAAAATATGCCTTCCGATGCATACGCATCACGTTGTCTGCTCCAAATGCATTCCAAAATGCATAACATTGTGTTTGAAAGTGTACATAAACATGTGGTAGGAATGTGTTTAAAAATGCGATGCGTGTAAAAAGTGTTTAAAACTACACCTCACGAACACTTTATTTAGCACCAGGAGTAAAACATGTTTTACCATACCAGAACACTAGGAAACACATTATGAACGCATTTTATGCGTGCATAAGTCGGCCCGTTTTAGTGTTAGTTTTGCGTTCTGTATTGTGTTGCCGAGATTTGCAGTGTACAGTAAAACTTGCTAAGACGGAATCGCAAAGGACCGAAGAAAATTTCATATTAAATAGGTTTTTGTCATAACAGATAGTGCATCTTTTATACAATTCAACCTGCTAAGACGGACTAGCATGAGAATTCCGTGTTAACAGGTGTAATTGTACTTCATTTTTACTTTCTTCTATATTTACAAGAAAAAAGTATTGGATTTATGAAAATTTTCAACTTCCGGTTTTCAACGGATTTATACGTTTTAGAAGGTTCTGGACACGATTTGATTGTTTTTAGAAAATGTCTGTCTGTGAGTCTGTGAGTCTGTCTGTCTGCACTGTAAAAAATGACCAATATTTCTTATTTTATGAAAATATGCTATAACCACGAACGAAAATATAATATAATCTTCTGAGTTATTCGAAATTTCAAATAGCATGTTACATTGTATTTTGAATCCCCAGAAACGAATACATTTTCAAAATTTAAAGAATAATTTATAAAAACAAATTATTTTTAGCTGCCCGAATTTTTCAGAAACGTTTCCGATGAGATTTTATAGTGTATTAATTAGTGTCCTTAGCCTGGAATACCTGTTTTTCGAATGCTATCAATTCTGAAGTAAACATTTTCATGCTAAAAAAATGTTTAACAGACAAACATGCAAAATTAACAGCGTTAACAATAACATTAAAATTAAGATTATTTCTTTACTCTTTCATGTATAAATTAACTTATGCGGCTGAAAACGTGTACTTGAGAATGGATAACATTCGAAAAACAGGTATTCCAGCCTGAGGACACTAATTAATACACTATAAAAACCCTTCGGAAACGTTTCTGAAAAATTCGGGCAGCTAAAAATAATTTGTTTTTATAAATTATTCTTTGAATTTTGAAAATGTATTCGTTTCTGGGGATTCAAAAGACAATGTAACATGCTATTTGAAATTTTGGATAACTCAGAAAATTATATTATATTTTCGTTCGTGGTTATAGCATATTTTCATAAAATAAGAAACATTGGTCATTTTTTACAGTGTGTCTGTATGTGACAAAAACTTTGTGGGCGTTCTATCTCACAAACTCGTGTACGAAATTTAATAAAACTTTATATTCAGTTAGTCCCTGATATAAATTGGAGCTGATTTGTTTTTGGTGAAAATCACCCAATAGGTGGCGCTGCTATGCGGCATTTTTAACAATTTCCGCAGTAGCTCTATCTCAAGAACTAATGCATTTACTTTCATCAAACTTCAGATTCATTTAGATCTTGACATAAATAGACGTTGATTACGTTTTGGTGTAGATATCCCAACAGGTGGCGCTGCTATACCACTTTTTTCCTGATTTTTGCTATAGCTATATCTCAAGAACTAATGCTCGGAATTTCATCAAACGTCAGATTCTGTTAGACCTTGACATAGATAGATGCTGCTTTCGTTTTGATGTAAATAGCCCAACAGATGGTGCAGCTATGCTACTTTTTTAATTATTATCACGATAACTATATCTCAAAAACTAATGTACGGATTTTCATCAAACTTCAGATTCAGTTAGACGTTGACATAAGTTGTTGTTGATTGAGTTTTGGTTTAAATCTCCCAACAGGTGGCGCTGCTATGCTACATTTTGCAGGATTTACACGATTTTAGCAATAGTCCTATCTCAAGAACTAATGCACGGAATTTAATAAAACTTTAGATTCAGTTAGACTTTGATATAAATTTGTGGTGATTTTTTTTAGTGTATGCGAAACCTGTGTGAGATAGAAGAAAGTTTTGGGATCGGCACATCCGACTAGTTTTCAATGTAACCATAAAAATTTCACCTCTAAAGCAGGATTCCTTTACAGGCAGGTTCCGGTTTCACAGGTTTTACTGTTATTGCATTTAATATTTCCATCGGTATCATAATGTTTTCTTCCTTTAAGGGAGGTCCGTTACAATGGATTTTACTCCATTAAATATCTTATAAGTTTCTTGGTCTGAATGTTTGATTAAAATGAAAAACTTCTTTAATTAACGCAGATTTAAAGTAATTAAGCAAAACTAAAATACCTTTAACCAACACATATTTTGTTTCGTTTAAATTAGTCTTTGTGAGTGATCCAATCTGGTTCATTTCTCACACCACTCATGGAAGTCAAATTTAAAAATATGAAATTGAATAGCGTTTTGTATATTTCGATAAATGGGAATAAAATTAGATTTCAAAAAATCATATCCAAATTTTTGTTTTCAAACAAAATTTTGGAAGGTAGAGCCAAGAGAAATGTCACCATGTGACCAAAATCACACATATACATTTAGAGAAAAATTAAAAACGCTAATCGATTCAAAATTACAATTCTCTGCTAATTTTGAGTTTTTACGTTTAAAAATTTAGTTTGTGAATGTGTCAGAAAGTTTCCCGCTGTTGAATGGGGGATTTTGTATTCTTTTCGGCTTAGATGTACCATTCGCCCTCAGTCCGCCATCTTGTTTTTCTTCTTTTTTTTTTTTTTTTAAATTAAACTTTTATTATTAAATATAAATAAATTAGTCAATCATATTAAATAACGTGTTTATAATAAGTAAATATGGATGAAAATTATTTTGGAAATGAGAAACAAAGCTAATGTGTTTTGATTTTAAAAAATCTGTTCCTTATTTTCTTTCTTCGGCTGAGCTTTGGGATTAGCCTGCTGTCCGCCATCTTGTTTTTTAAATCAAAACATATTTGTTTTGTTTCTCATTTCCAAAATAATTTTCATCCATATTTACTTATAAAAACATTATTTAATTTTATTGACTAATTTATTTAATATTTAATAACAAAAGTTAAAATGTTTTGATTTTAAAAAATGAGATGGCTGACCGCGGGCGATAAATCAAACCATTTGTTTTGTTTCTGACATAATCAAGTTACATAGAAAACAGAATACTAATTTATTTATATTTAATAATAAAAGTTAAAATGTTTTGATTTAATAAATGTGATGGCTGACCGCGGGCAATAAATCAAAACATTTGTTTTGTTTCTGACATAATCAAGTTAAATCAAGACATTTTAACTTTTATTATTAAATATAAATAAATTAGTCAGTAAAATTAAATAACGTGTTTATAATAAGTAAATATGGATGAAAATTATTTTGGAAATGAGAAACAAAAAATATGTTTTGATTTAAAAATCTAGAAGGCGGACAGCTGGCTAATTCCTTCCAAAGCTGGTCCCTTTCTTCTTATTATTTATTCACTTATTTATTTATTTATTTTGCACAGGAACGCAGATTTTAAGAAATTAAGAAAAAGTAAAATACCTTTAATTAACAAACGCACATTTTGTTTCGTTTAAATTGGTCTTTTTCAGTGATTCAAACTGGTTACTTTCTCACATCACTCATAAAGTCAAATTTAATCTTAGATGCGCCTTCACCCGCCTGTCCGTAAACACCAAGATTGTATATAGGGCTGAATTATCGAGCATATTTTTGCCCACTTAGTCAATAAAATTAGCAATCATATCAGCGATTGTTGCCTACACGGCGTTGTCAATCGTTCTTCTCCTATAGGCAATTAAATGGCGGCGTGAATCAGCCGGGATTATAGGCATAGGCGTATAGAGTTTTGAAAATGATTGGTGGGGCTGAACCCTATATTTTATGTGAGTGTAAAAGAGATCGATTACCAATTTAATATTTCCGTTTTAACCTCCTTTTAAAAATGATACACTCACTGTTTTTAGAGAATCGTTTATAATAAAATCACAACGAAAGTTAATTTTGGTTAAAGTCTTTTTTTTTTTTTTTTTTTTTTTTTTTTTTTTGCGGAATGTGGATTTTTTTCCTATTTTCGTTTTTTATATCAAAAGTTCAAACTTTTAGCATTTTATTTTAATTTAAAAAATAGAGCATAAAGAGAAAAAGTTTCCCTAAGGTCTTTTATACCTCTAACAAAAGAAAGAGAAAGTGGCAACATTCAAGAGACAAATTTATCTGCCGAAAAATAGCACATTAAAAATTCCATAAATAAGAAAGTGAAAAACTAAAAATATTTTATTTTATTTTATTGAGGAATTAAGAAAATTGTCAATTTTAGAAATGATTGTTGGGGCTCGATCCCATCCAACTCTATACGCCTATGATTGCAGGAGCCTTAATCGTACCCAATTCACTTTACCTTTGCCATCAGGAAAACCGGGAAATCCAATCATAAACCAGTGCAGCTTTTAAAAGAAACCGGTGAATAACCGAGAGACGCCTTTTTATCACACCTGTCAAGGTAAAAGGGTGACTCCGCCCCACCAGACCACAGGTAATACAACTGCAGTGTCTATATATAATGAATGCTTCACCACCACTCCTTGATTCTTTTAAACATATTTTGAAGCGAGTACTAATTTGAAGTCCGTTCTTTCATGTCAGTCATTTTTAACACAGTTCAATGTATGAAATGTGTTTATGCATTCGGTTTGTTTGGCCGTCTGTCTGTCTGTCCGTGCTCTAAGTGGCCAATCGTTCTTCTCATACAGGCAATTAAATGGCGGCATGAGTCAGCCGAGATTGTAGGAGCCTTAGTCGTACCCAATTCACTTTACCTTTGCCATCTGGAAAACGTATCCTCTGCCTAGCTATTAGCGTTTTAAAATCCAATCATAAACCAGTGCAGCTTTTAAAAGAAACCGGCGAATAAACGAGAGACTCCTTTTTATCACACCTGTCAGGGTAAAAGGTTGACTCCGCCCCACAGACTACAGGTAATACAACTGCAGTGTCTGTATATAATAAATGCTTCACTACTCCTTGATTCTTTTAACCCTTTCCGGCGCGGAGCAGGAGTCTGTTTGTAAAATGATGAAATAATGGACTGACACCAAAAATTACTAACGAATTTATTATAAAATAAAAACTTGCTTATTTTCTGGTACTTAATAAAAGGAAAATTTTTATTAAATATTCTTGGTGCCGTTTTTCAGTTTTGCAATTAAAATTAGGTGTCCTTTTTAGTAGACACCGCCCGTTAAAGGGTGAAACATGTTTTATTTTGAAGCGAGTAGTAATTTGAAGTACGTTCTTTCAGGTCAGTCATTTTTAGCTCACAGGCTATCAAAGCCTGACAGCTTATGTGCCCGCCGGTTCTGTATGTATGTATGTACGTAACGCGATAACTCTTCATAGTAATAACCGTTTTCCTTCAAATTTTGTTTATAGGTTCACTGTGTTAAGGCGCTTCCCTGATTAGTTTTCGGGATTGATTGGTTAAGTATAAAGGGGGGGAACGGGGGGGGGGGTAATCCCCCCCCTTAATTTATATAAATGGGTTTTTCATGCAGAATTATCCGATTTTCTTCAAATTTTGTATATAGGTCCATTGTGATAATGCGCTTCTCTGAATAGTTTTCGGGATTGATTGATAAAGTATAAAGGGGGGGAACGGGGGGGGGGGCTAATCCCCCCCTTAATTTATATAAATGGGTTTTTCATGCAGAATTATTCCGTTTTCCTTCAAATTTTGTTTATAGGTTCACTGTGTTAAGGTGCTTCCCTGATTAGTTTTTGGGATTGATTGGTTAAGTATAAAAGGGGGGAATGGGGGGCTAATCCCCCCTTAGTTTATATAAATGGGTTTTTCATGCAGATTTTATCCCATTTGCTTCAAAATTTGTTTATAGGTTCATTGGGTTAAAACGCTTTCCTGATAGGTTTCGGGATTGATTGGTTAAGTATAAAGGGGGGGAACGGGGGGCTAATCCCCCCTTAATTTATATAAATGGGTTTTTCAAGCAGAATTATCCGATTTTCTTCAAATTTTGTATATAGGTTCATTGTGATAATGCGCTTCTCTGAATAGTTTTGGGGGTTCATTGGTTAAGTATAAAGGGGTAGGGGCGGGCTAATCCCCCTTTATTTAGATAAATGGGTTTTTCATGCAGCATTATCCGATTTTCTTCAAATTTTGTATATATATATTCATTGTAGTAAGAGGCTTCCTTGATTAGTTTAAGGGGTTCATTATTTAACTATGAGGGGTGGTAACGGGGGGATGAGACCCCCTTAATATATTGTTGATTTCTTTCTTTTTCGAGGGGCATATTTCAAATTCTTTGAAATAAGAGTATAATATACAATTAGTGTGAATAGCCTGTGAGCTCAATGCCCTCAGTTTAACTGGGCAGTTTTCTTTTTATTAATACTGTCTAATGTATGAAAGAAATGTGTTTATGCATTCGGTTTGTTTGACCGTCTGTCTGTCTGTCCGTGCTCTAACTCTCGCAAATATACTCGGATATGCATTATTGAAATTTGCCATGGCATATTCGGTATTAAAAATAAAGTGTATAGCATTTAGGATTTGCTAACAGGGATACTCACACGAATGCCGTTACATTATGGTCTATGGGGAAAAAAATCATTTGTAGTGAATTTTAATGATTTTACGCAATTTCAAACATATTCAATGTGATATACATCACTAAAAGGCTTACGTAGAATATGGCATGTGTGGCATTTATAGTTCATTTACAGGGGCACTCAAAATAATCCTTTACATTAGGGTCTCTAGGGAAAAATCGTTTGCAATGTATTTTAATGAGGTTAAACTTTTGAAATACAGATACATCATTGAGGTGAAATACAATATTCTTACTTCAGAATATCGTGCGCATAGTATTTATCATTTATTTAAGGGGTGACTATAAAATACAATAAAAAAAACATAAATTTTGCATAAAGAATAAAGTCGATCGAATAATGAGATCGAATGATCGAATATATGATCGAATATGCCGAGATATTTGTAATCCTATTTTCCACACGCTTCGATTTTTCATGACCCTGTATTTCATTCAAATTTCAATTCAAAGATATATTTCAATTGGAAATGAGACGCTTAATCCGACGCAGTAAACCGTTAGTTAATAGGATTATCAATTTTGGAGTTATAAGGATGTTTCTTTTACGCAATTCAGAAATAGAGCATTTAAAGTTTATGACGTCATCAAGCTATACGATTTTATTCGAATTGCAATGCATTTTATATATAGTTTACACATGATTTATTTTCATATTTTATATTATGCATATTTTATACTATGCATTTTATATTATGCATTTTATATTATGCAGTTGGGGCCACCGTAATACTTACCCATCATGAATATGATGGGTAAGTATTACGGTGGCCCCCAACTAGTTTTCAATTGTTCTAAGTCAAGTCTACATTGAGTTATCGTGCCAACCGCTTTCCCTTCTTTTTTCAAAGTGCTCCCATGTATCCATCATCAGTCAAGCCATCATTTTTTTTATATATGAACTAAAAATGATTACTTTTCTGCTTTAATTAAGTAGTATGATAAATTACTGTAAATGGACTTTCATAAATACACTTTTCTTTTCTTTCTTTCTTTTTTTTTTTTTTTTTTTTTTTTAAATTCCAGAAATAGCCTTAAATTTCAGGTTGTGAAAATGATGTTGTCCATTAAATTATTTAAATGTTATGAAAATAAATATCTAAATTGAAATACAACAGAGTAGATTTTCTGCAAAAACTTCTGCCTTTACCCCCCCCCCCCTCAAAAAAAAAAAAAATAAATAAAAAAAAAAAATAAAAAAATTGAAAACGTGTTTCGATTACGACGTTTCTGTTTAAGAAAACCTGCTCATTTCATGCGTTTCTGAACAGAAATGAATTAAAAAATGTGTCTGAAAATAGTCCCTTTGGATTTGAGAATAGCCTTAAGAAACATTTGCCTATTTTTACAATGCACGAGATTGAAGGAAAGAAAGTTTTAAATCTTTTGAACACAATCCGGAACTTATTTTTATTCTTAAATGTACGAAATGTAGCATTTTTCTTATTCAGACTTATTTTCTTATTAAAATTTCGCGTTGTTCAGCAGATTATTTGAGAAACACCTTAATCAAGAATTGATTAATCCCCCCCCCCCCGTCCTTTTTTTACCAGTAAATATTATTATTATTATTAAAATATAAGATTAATATTTATTATATGATTTTTTCCCCTCGTTGTTCTTCCTAGAGGTCTGCACTGGCCGGACCCTGGTCCAAAGCTCGAGACCCAGTTTTCATCCCCGTCTCCCATGCCTGTGCCTTACTGTTTTCTGAAGGACAGGCCAGGCCTAACTGTATTTCCGGACCGAGTCGCGAACTGATTTCATTCTTCCTAGATCTCTGCAGAAATTTTCGACCGAACTCGTAGGAAAATTATTGTCCCGGCGTGGCCTGGCCCGTGGAAATATCAGTAAAATTTGTCCCGGTTCAACAAATTTTCCAAAAAATGCATACATTTTTAAATCGACATTTATTCTAGAACTAAAATTTAAAAAAAAATATTCTTTTTAAAGAATAGAAGATAGGTTTGTTGTCAATAAAATTAAAATACTGTATAGGAAAAGAACCTGCCTATGACGGAATCCTGTTTTAAACGGGAAAGTGTGTTGATCCATGCAACATGAATACGTGATAAAAGAATACAAAACACTTGCAATAGAAGATGTTATACATGCTAAGAAAGGTACTTGTCTATAACGGATTTTTTAGCTTTCCTATGGGATTTCATCTAAAAAGAGTTTACTGTATAGCGTTTTTCAGATTTTTAAGTCACCAATCCATGGAAAGTGGATTAACGACATTAATGATATTTGAAAACTGTACAAACAAACAGAGATTCATTAAAAAAATAAATATCGCAGCTCAGGCACTTTTTAAAAAAATGAAGATTATAAACATTAAAAAAAAAAAGAGCTAAAATAAGAATTTTTTGACAAAACTCCTCGTAGAAGACAATTTTTAACCATATCGACGTAAAAATCCAAGTTTTGTAGAAATTTAGTGGGTCTGGTCCTGGCCAATTAAGTTTCTTTGGTGGACCGGGCCAGGCTCGGATCGTTATTACAGATTTTATACAAGACCGGTCCAATAATTTTTTTTCTACGGGCACAGTTGGGCTCGGGCCGAACTGTTAACTTTTATATCAGCCCGAGCCGGGTCGAATTTTTTATGGGAGCGACCGGGCCCGAGCCTGGAACTTTCGGCCCGTGCAGACCTATAATTCTTCGAATGAAACTGAAAATTCTTTTATTTATTTATGTTCAACTAAATTTTCAATTTTTTAAAATTATTTTCATAAACCTTTTCACTTGTGTGACTTCAAAAAAAAAAAAAAAAAAAAAAAAAAAAAACCAGGGGAATAAATACTATTTCGTGGGTGGGTAATGGGAGAGTTTTATTGTAATAATATAGTTATTTTATTCCCGTTCTTCTTTCAAAGACAACACAAGTATTTTTTATTTAGTATCAATAATTAAACTTCCCTTTTTAATTATTTAATTAAAAAATTTTTATGAAAATTCTTTTGAATTGTGTCGCTTCAGAAAAAAATATTGTCTAACATTTCTTCTTTTTTGAGAATTATTATTATTATTATTATTTATCCCCGTTGTTCTTAAAAATAAAACAGAAATATTTTTTATCGAACCTATTTTTGCTGAACTTTAGATTTTCAGTTTTCTTTGACTGCGAAGATAAAATGTTTGCAACCACGTCGAACAAATGTTATTCTGTTTTCTTACGATACCTATTTTTTTCTACCTTTTCAAGATGGCTCAACTTTGATTTCCGCAAAACAGAAAAGAAACAATTCACCAATCAGCGCATTTCTTCGACTGTGACGTAATGTTGATTCGGTTTATGTATCAGAATGAATATTTTTCGCCATTTCACACTCGGATGATTTGAAAAGTTCCCGTATCTGAAGCCTTTTCGTGAAGTTTGTGCGTTTGGAGTAAACTAATCTTAGAAGGGTAAGTTAAAAAATTATTTTTAGTTATATTTTTTATTACAGTCGAACCTCGTTAACGCGAACACTCAAGGGGAATTTTTTTTGTTCGTGTTATCCGAACTTAAATAAATTACATAGAACTGGGTTGGGACAATCGGAAACAGTTCGTGCTAAAAGTAATTCGCGTTTAGCGTGTTCATGTTAACGAGGTATGACTTATAGAAAAATGAATTGTAAATTTCTTAATATTTTGGAAATGTAGGTAATTGCTTATTGGCACTCAAATCGGATATTCGGTCCGTCCGAATACTCGGTAATAATTCGGTCCGGCCAATTGTTTGTAATATAAATATCATGTCTCTGTTGTAATGATTTTTCAGTCGCATTTGTACAATTCCCAGTAGAGATAATTAAAAAAATAACACACACACACAAAAAAAAAAAATCTTATGAGTTTCAACCAATGTCACTGCAGTTTGAAAGCAAATTTAAATCTCCTCTACATAAGTATTGCTTTGTATATAAATGGCACCATTTTAAAGAAACAAATTATTCTAGTTGTGACATTATAAATATTATCATTTTTATGTCTTCTATTGCTTAAAAATTTATAATAATTTACAATATTACAATTTTTTTTCGTACAATTAGAATTTTCATTTCTTGTGGTTATAGTTTAAGTTTTGGATTCTTAATATGAAAGAAATATATATATGCATGTATATTTCTTTAATGAAATTATAAAACAGGTGGATTTTTTAACACTCTGAAAAATTTAGTTAAAAACAATTTTTATCAGAAAATTTACATTTTTGTTTGCAAAGTTTATTTGTTTGCATTTATATTAAAAAAAAAAAAAATACAGTTAGACAAGTCTTAAAATCTATATTTAAGGAAAAGGAAGAGAAGAGAAAAAAAAGCTTGAAAAGACTTAATTTCAATTGCATGATATTAAAAAATAACTTGTTTCTAATAATAGTTAAATATTTCTGGCGATTATTATCTGACTGCATGAAAAATTGCAGCTATGCCAATAAAAATAAATGCATGTTTCAAATTTTATATTAAATTTCTGGTATATTATAGAAATAATTTTGCACATGAATTTTCATTTTTATCAAGAGATGGTGCATGGGTCTGTTTACATTATCTTTTCATGCGAAATGTTAATTTTATTATGCTTTACTTAGCTAAAAAATTTAAAGATGGCAAAGAACTTTAGCAACTTGATAGCAATCATAAAAAATAGTGATCAAAGTCCGCCTATAAGTACCAAAATATGAAATATATATATTTTTTAAATCCTACCCTAGCTTTGATTGACACATTAACAAATAAAATGAAATCTGTCTGGACTCATATGACCAAACATTCATATGCATTGGATTCATTCAAGAAAAAGAAAAATAATTTTCGTCAACCTAACCAGATTTTACTACCTTTTTCTGATTATATGGCTATAACGTTTCATAAAATAATTATAATTGATCAAACTGTATTGCATAATATTCTTGAATAAATTATCTTTACACTCAAAAAAAAATCCGTGAAAATACAAGAGATTTTCCGTTAAATTTTACGGAGAAGTTTCATTTTTCCAAAACAACAGTACAATTTCCGTAAATGGCATTAGTTCCGTAAAGGCGATTTCAAATCCGTAAATATGCAGAAAGTTTTCCGTAAATTTAATGGATTTTTCCGTATTTCTTACAAAACTGTACAATGTCCGTATTTCTAGTGCCATTTCCGTAAATGACGTTCAGAGGTTTGCGTACAGAAATCGCCTTGTTTGAAATGCGAATTAAGATTGTTTTATTTACTAGAGTTTTTGATCCAAATCTATGAACCAGTGTCTGGGCGGTAATTTTATGTGAAAATAATAGTGATATTTTTATTTTTTAGTGAAATCTTTAGAAATTTATTTTATTTCCATAAATTACATAGAAAAATATTTTTTTTAATCTACCTTTACTTTTTTCTTTATGGTACTTTAAATTGTGAATTTTTTTCACAGACGTTTTAAAATTTTATTTGAATTTTTTTAACGTGAGGCAATATTAGGTTATTAAAGGTTTCATAAAATATTATCTTTGCAAATTATCGATATGTACATTGTATTGAACAAAACTGATTTGTCTTATAAATTTGTGAATTAAACTAAAATTTAATTTTTTATAAATTATAATTTTTTACAAAGTTTATATTTTTTTCTTTAAATTTATAAAAGTTATTAATCATTTTTTCTTTACTTTCATAAAAATGAAGTTTATGATTTTATAAAGTTTATAATTTATTTCGTTAGTTTATGATTTTATAAATTAAACTAAATTAATTTAGACTAAATTAATGTCCAAATTTAAACTTACCTATCCCAAGGTCATTAATTTCAAAATTTTCTCTAAAAATCTATTTTTTATTTTAATATTTTTGAGGTTTCATAAAATAATGCCTTTGCAAATTATCGGTATGTGGGTATTAAACTAAACTGATTTGTCTTATAAATTTGTGAATTAAACTAAAATTTATTATTTTATAAATTATAATTTTACAAAGTCCATAATTTTCTCTTTAAATTTATAAAAAATAATAACTTTTTGTTTACTTTATAAAGTTATAAGCTTCATTTTTATAAAAGTTTATAATTTATTTTGTTAGTTTATAATTTTTATAAATTAAACTAAATTATTAAGTCCAAATTTAAACTTACCTATCCTAAAGTTATTAATTTCAAAATTTTCTCTAAAAATCTATTTTTTCGTTTTGATATTTTAAAAATTATTCATTTTAACAGAACCATACACAAAAGCTCGCAGCAAAGCTTAAATATAATAATTTAATTTATTATAAATTTGTTTATTCACATAAGTGTTTAAACTAAGAGATAAAGAAAATTTACTTTAATAGCATGTAATAAATACGTCTGCTTAAGATAATTATTGATTTTACTGAAATTGATAAATAAATCAGCACACGAATTATTAAAGTATATGTACTATTGCAAAAAGAAACAATCATTACTGTTAATATAATATTTTATGCATATAATACATAAAAAAAATTAAATTTATATGTTCTAAAGCATCAAATAATAAAGAAGAATATAGAACAATTTTGAAAAGAAAATAGTAAAAACAATAGAAATCTGAATATTTTCATCTAACTACAAGAACTTAAAGTTCTTGCATCATTAAAAATTTCTCAAAGAAGTAACAATATTTGAATACGTCTGCTGTCCAAGCATAGCGTAGAGGTTTCGCGCGCTGGTTTAGTAAACGGAAGGTCGTGGGTTCGATACTTATCGTGGGAAATGGTGGTTGTTTATTAGAAATGAACGATGAAAATAAAAAAAAAGTTTCTGTTCCTTGAGGGATAACTTTTATTTTTTTTTTGGTCCTATGAAATTTATTTTAACGTCATAAAAATTTCTAAAAAATACGGAAGATATCCGTTATAAAACGGAAATTTAAAAACGGATATTTCAGAAATTACGGAAAATTTCCTGGAATTTACGGAATTTTATTTCCGTTAAAATACGGAAATAGTACTGGCGTCTCGATTGCCAGCATAATTTCCGTTATTTTCAGGAATTTTTTTTTACAGTGTACGGTGGTATATAGCTTTTATGGTATTACTAAGAAATATATTGGGTGTTATGAACCATCAAACTTAAAAAAAAAAAAATCTGTCAGGTTTCTCTCACAGCTGCAAGAGTTGAAAACTATTCTTAAGGGATTAGCGTATTGTATCTGTATCTATTGTGTACCGTTAGAGTCTGGTTTAAGAAAAATCTTAATCCGAAGGGTAGCGAGTTGGACATAATGAAAGATGTATTTCCATTGCAATGTGGTCTTTGATAGATAAGAAAGATAGTGCACCCTTTTATTTAGGAAGACAGATCAGTCAAGAGGGAGGAACGGTTGTCAAGCGACCCTTGGAAATAAAACAGCAGCCCCGTAGAGAGAGAGCGGGTGCGCTGGAGAATGACCAGAGGTGAAGTTAGTTCGAACGTGGTAGTGAAGGTGTAAGGTCGTTGAGAGTTGACGATCTGAGCCACGTGTGTTTAACGGTATATCTCGAAAGAAAGAGAGAGCGGGTGTGAGATGAATAGAAATCTCAGTGCGGAATGAATTGACGTAGTCTAACGGTACACGTAGAGCGTTTTCTGTAATTGTTTTGATTTAGTGTTAAACCGGATAATTTACATCCGAGTTTAAGTGTAAATATTGTTAATAAATTGTTACTTTAACTTTAATTGAAAGAGTTAGGTTTTTCTTGAATATACATCAAGTATCGTGCCCGATATCACGTATTCATATCGGTGGTGGCAGCATATCAAAAGACCGGATTTATTTCGAAGTTGTGTGGACGGAGAAGTTGTAGTAAAAATAGTTTATTTACTGTGGGACCTTTTAACGTGCAGTTAATGGCCACTCTAAGTTTATGTATATTTAAGTAGGGGTAATCTTTCAATATATAAATATATATATTTCCTGTCTTTATATAGTAAACAGTTGAAAATCATATAAATAGGTAAAGTCTTCTTACCTTCTGTTTTCGGGATTCAGGAATTGTGTATCCAATTTTATCGTGTCATTTATTTATGACTCTGGTTCCGTGTTTTCACATTTCACGTTCTCTCTTCCACTTATCACTACTTAACCGTGAAGGAAGAAAATTATTATTAAAAAATTGAGTATTATGAAATTGAATGGATTCATTGGTTTAGAAGGTTAAAAATATTTAATAGTATATTTTACATTTTTTTTTTTTACATGTTTAAAGATATAAAAGTTTTATACGCTTTAGGAGCGATTAAAAGTCACGTCTTTCAGTCCGGAAAAATCATGTTACACTAACGTTGAAACAGTCTATAAAGAACATAGTTGCTATGGCTGCATGAGGCCCATTTTTGGGGTATTCACAGTTTTAAGTGTTTACAGAAGTTCTCGCACATGGCTTTGACGTCACGAGCAATCTGGTTTCTCAAGTGCAGAAAGTTTCGGTTTGATTATAGCTTCCTGAGTGATAAGCTGGGATTACGTGTTTCGGAGAAAGAGGGTTTTCAATACACCCCCCTTAATCCCAGGTTGAAGGAAGTTCTTGCAGTTTCAGTCTTTCAAGGTTTCTCAGATGTTCAGGTTTGGGAGTGGGCTTGGTCAGCAGATCTGCGATCATGGATTTGCTAGGACAGTACTTCAGTGCGATTATCTTTGCTTCTGTTAGGTGTTTGATGACGTGGTACTTCACCTCGATGTGTTTTGTCCTGTTGGAAAGTTTCTCGGATTCCGTCATCTTTATCGCTGAGAGATTGTCCTCGTATAGTGTAATTGGACAATTTTGCGGTAAATCTAGATCGTCTAGAAGTTTTATGAGCCAAACGATTTCATTGGCTGCGCTTGCTGCTGCTACGTATTCCGCTTCGGCGGATGATTGAGCGATGCAAGACTGTCGTTTGGATATCCAGTAGATTGGATTCTTGCCTATCATAAAAACATTTCCTGTAGTAGATTTTCGCGTTTCGGGATCTTGTGCCCAATTTGCATCTGAATATGCTTCTAAGATGGGTGCATGTTCGGTGTTTATAATTAAGTTTAAGTTCTTGGTGGTATTTAGGTATCTCATTATACGCTTCAAAGCTTTCCGGTCTATTTCGGTTGGTTTTTCATTTTTCCTGCTTAGAATGTTTACAGCCGTTAATATATCAGGTCTAGTTACTGTCGCTAAGTATAATAATGCACCTATTCCTTGTCTGTACTTGTGATTATTTGGAAGTAGGTTTTCGTTATTGTTTATTTTTAGATAACCTGTGTCCATGGGTGTGCTGTATGGTTTACTTTCTTCAAGATTAAATTTATTTATTATTTCACTAATTTTCGTTGTTTGGTTTAGAGCGTAGCCGTTGTCTAATTTCTTTATGCTTATTCCTAGGTAATTCGTTACTTCTCCTAGGTCACTAAGTTTGAATTTAAGTTTAAGTTTCTCTACAAATTTTTCAATGTTTTCTTTGTTTCCTGCTACGAGCAGATCGTCCACGTATACAATTATGTAGACTGTGTCTTCCTTGTTTTTCTCTTTGCGCGTAAATAAACAAGTGTCTGTAGTGCTTTGCACAAATTTCATTTCCTTTAATGTTTCACTGATTTTCGTGTTCCAGGCTCTCGCGGCCTGTTTAAGTCCGTAAATAGCCTTCGTTAATTTGCATACTTTATTTATTTGGTCTGGTTTCTCATGACCTTCGGGTTGTGTCATGTATATGTCTTCGTCTAGCTCTCCGTGTAGAAAAGCTGTTTTGATGTCTAGGTGGTGCACGTTAAATCCGTGGTACGCAGCTGCTGCTAGAAATGTGCGGATTGTTGTGTGAGACACCACTGGGGCAAAAGTCTCGTCATAATTTTCACCATATTTTTGAAGAAAGCCTTTTGCAACTAGGCGGGCCTTGTATCTCTTCACGTTTCCCATATCGTCATATTTGACTTTAAAAGTCCATTTACTTCCTATGATTTTCTTTCCCTGTGGAGGTTCGACTAGTTCCCAGGTTTTATTCTCCTTTAACGAATTTATTTCCTCTTGCGCGGCGTTTATCCAATTTTGTCTTTCAATGGGATTTTTAGTGTTTATCATTTCTAACCAGTCTTTGGGTTCGTTAATTATGTTTGTTTTCACTGTATATGCGAAGCGATCGGGTGGTACTCCCCGATTTGTCCTCTCTGATCTTCGCGGTTCACATGTGGATTGTTTGGGCGCGGGTGGTTCGCATTCTTCAGGTGTAAAGTCTATCAATATTTCCTTTGAGTTATTTTCAACTAATTGTTCATTTTCTACGGGTTTTGATTTTTCCTCTTCCGGGTTGCTATTGTTTTGAGTGTAAGGACATTTATTTTCAAGGAATTTGACGGATCTTGAAAGTATGACTCTTCCGTCGTTTGTGTATATTCTGAATCCTTTACTTCTGTTATCGTAACCGACAAATTTTCCCTGTTGTGCGGTTTCGTCTAATTTTCCGCGTTTTGATTTATTTATGTGTGCATAGGCTAAGCATCCGAATACTTTTAAGTAATGGATATTGGGCTTCCTATTTGTCCACATTTCGTATGGGGTTTTATAGTTTGATCTTGTCGGTAAGCGGTTTTGAATATGGTTGGCAGTGCATATTGCTTCTCCCCATAGTTTTTGCGGTAATTGCGCCTCTATTAACATGCTGCGGGTCATTTCTAGTAAATATCTATTCTTTCTCTCCGCAATTCCATTCTGGCTGGGTGATTGTGGTACTGTGAGTTGGTGCTCTATGCCTTTTTCGCTTAGGTATTCTTCCATTTCGGTACTAGTGTATTCACCACCGTTGTCTGATCTTATACTGTTTGGGTATCTCCCGAATTTATTGTGTACTAGAGATATGTAGTCTTTGAATTTATCGAATACTTCGCTTTTTCTGGACATTAAATAGATTACACAAAATCTTGTTTTGTCGTCGATGAAAGTTACGAAGTATGTTTTTCCACCGATTGTAGGGGTCTGCAACGGACCACAGACGTCGCTGTGTATCAACTCGATTTTTCGTGTGGCTCTGTATGACGCGTGTTTGGGGTACGGTGCTTCTGTTGTTTTCGCTCTTATGCATACCTCACATTTGTTTTCGTGTCTGCAGTTATTTATCGTTATTCCTGTAACTAGTTGATTTGTTTGCATTTCTTTAATTGTTTGATAACTACGGTGTCCCATTCTGCGGTGCCATAATTCCACACAATTGGGATTTTGACAGCTGTATGTCATGTTTACATAATTTTGTTCTCTAGTATCGTTAGTTAAATTTATTTCATATAGATTATTTTTCAACTTTCCTTCTAATATTGTTTTACCGTCATTTATTATGCTGCACTTTTCTTTTTCAAAGGTTACTTCACAACCGTTTTGGGTCGCCTTGCTTACGGAAAGTAGGTTTGTTTCTATTTTAGGTATGTATAGGACGTTTTTGAGTGTAATTTCTTGTCTTTTGTTTTCCGTTTGAATTTTTATTTCTCCGGAACCATATGATGTTAATTTGTTACCGTTTGCGACTGTTATTTCTGTTTCGGCGTCTTCGTTGAAGTTTGAAAGTAATGTTTTGTCGTTGGTAATATGATTTGAGCTGCCGCTATCTATTATCCATGTATTTGTTTGAGCTTTGTCCGCTAAAAATGCTACGTTATTTATTTTATCATTCTTTGTTTCGTGTTCCTCATTTTTAGGATTCGGGTTTGTCTTTTCGAAGCATAGTGATGATGAGTATTGCTTTTGTTTGTAATGTCTGTTTGGTTGCGGATGGTGGTTAGATGTTCGTTGAGTGTAGCTGTTTTGGTTCTGTCGTTTTACGAACCAGCATTGGGCAGTATTGTGATTTCTCATTTTGCAATGTGTGCAGTATCTATTCTCTCTTTTGTTGTTATTTACGTATGCAGAATTCTTTAGTATTTTATACGCTTTTGATGTATTTTGCGGAATATCTGTGTTTTCTGCTCTTCTCATGTATTCGTCGATTAACTTCGTTCTTAGGAAATTAGGTGTCAGATCGGTCTCGGGGCGCGATTCAAGTGCGGTGATCAAGACGTCATAAGACCTTGGTAAAGAGCATAGCATTATAGCTGAAATATGTGAATCGCTTATGCGTTCACCAATCGCGGCTAATTTATCTATAAGCTCTAGTATATTTGTTATGTGCGTTTGCATATTTCCGTTCTCACTTAATTTGGTGTTGTATAATTTCCTAAGGAGAAAGAGCTTGCTTGATAGGGATTCGCGTTCGTGGATTTCTTTCAGTTTGTCCCATGTTTGGCGAGCAGTTTCGAGATTCTTTATGTGTATTATTTGCGCGTCTTCGATGCTCAAATTTATCAGAGCACGCGCTTTCTTATCTTTTTTGTTCCAAGCGGAAAATGCCGCATCCGTGCTAGCTGGAGCTTGCTCCGTTATAGTTTCGATTAAATCATCTTTCGTTAATATCATCTCGATCTTGAATCGCCAGTTAGCGTACACTGCAAATATTTATACACTTTTCAGAACACTTTTTAGAACACTTATTTTGTCCCCTTGTTTAGCACACTTTTTGGAACAGTTTTAGAACACTTCTGAGACTTTCTAGCACACTTTTTGAACACTTTTGGGAACACGTTTGAGAACACATTTTTGTCCCCTTTTTCAGCACACTTTGTAGCGCACTTTTTGGAACACTTTTCAGAACACTTTTGAGAACACTTAATTTGTTCAGCACACATTTTGAACACTTTTGGGAACAAATTTGAGAACACTTTTCGGAACACATTTTGTCCCCTTTTTCAGAACACTTTGTAGCGCACTTTTTGGAACACTTTTCAGAACACCTTTGAGAACACTTAATTTGTTCAGCACACATTTTGAACACTTTTGGGAACACATTTGAGAACACTTTTAGGAACACATTTGAGAACACTTTTCGGAACACATCTTCCGTATTTTATAGAAATTTTTATGTCGTTAAAATAAAATTTATAGGACCAAAAAAAAAAAAACGTACTTCGCGAGGACAACCTTATAAGGGACAGATACATTTCGGCATCTTTTTTTTTTCATTTCTGAGTGAGTTTATAGAATTTGCCCAACCCTACCGAAGATCGGAATCGAACGCATAACGTCCGGTGTACTAACCCGATGACCTAGACCCCGACGCTATGACCCGTCGCGCTTTTCGCTCAAATGCTGTAACTTATTTGAATCGCTTTTTATGATGCAAAGATGACTTGAGATTTCATCTGTAGATGGATTTTTCCAATGTTTTTAATATTTTCTTTTCATAATTTTCAATAATTTACTGTATTATTTGGTGTGCCTTATAACAGATAAATTTTAATTTATTATGTATTATATGCATAAAAAAATTGTATTAAGAGTAATAATTGCTTCTTTTTGCAACAGAACTAACTAGTGTTGAATTCAGACATTTTTCTCCGGGAGGGATTTCTGCTGTGTGTGTGTGTGTGGGGGGGGGGGGGGGGGGTATTGCACTTTTTGATAATTAAAAGTATAAAATCTTCCGGGTGGAGGATATTTTAATTTTCCTGGGGATAATGTTCCCTCTGGGCCACCCCCAGAATTCAACAGCGGTACCAACATTTTCTTTTTTCGAACGTATACTTTTTTTTAATTATTTGCCTGATTATCTATTTATCAATTCCAATAAAAATATCAATTATCTTAATCAGACTTATTTATTACATGCTAGTGAAATATATTTTTTTTTTATCTCTTATTTAAAAAAAAACTTATGCAAATAAACGATTTTATAATAAATTAAATTATTATATTTCAGCTATGCTGAGAGCTTTTGCGTACGGTTCTGTTAAACATTATATTTTTAACATTACATTAAAATAATAATAATAATAATAATAATAATAATAATTAATGACTTTGGGATAGGTAAGTTTAAATATGGACTAACTGATTTATTTTAAATTAAATTAGTTTAATTTATAAAAATATGAACTAACGAAATAAATTAAAAACGTTATAAAATTAGAAACTTGATTTTTATAAAAGTAAAGAAAAAACATCAACTAATTTTATAAATTTAAGGAAAAAATTGTAAACTTTGTAAAATTATAAATTATAAAATAATAAATTTTAGCGTAATTCATAAATTTGTAAGCCAAAACAGTTTAGTTTAATACCAATTTGCATAGCTATAATTTGCAGAGATATTATGTTATGAAACCTTTAAATAACACAATATTGCTTCACATTAATTAAAAAAGATAAATTTAAAAAAAATAGTGAAACAAAATCATAAATTTGAAGTACTATAAAAAAAAAAATAAGTAAATTTAAAAAATAAGTAGATTAGATTTTTTTTTTTTTTTTTTTGTAATTTATAAAAATAAAATAAATTTCTAAATATTTCATTAAAAAATATAAATATTACTATTATTTTCACAATAAATTGACATGGCCTCGATTAGAATTAGCCAGCTGGTCGAGCCGGGCCAGGCCTGTATCCTAGAAGAACTCTAGTAAATATAACAATCTTAATTCGCATTTCAAAAAAAGCGATTTCTGTACTCAAACTTTAAACGTGATTTACGGAAATTGTACTGTTTTGAAAGAAATACGGAAAAAATCCATTAAAATTACGGAAAACTTTCTGCATATTTACGGATGTGAAGTCTCTTTAACGGAACTAATATCATTTACGGAAATTGTACTGAAATTTTGGAAAAATGAAACTTCTACGTAAAATTTTACGGAAAATCTCTTGTATTTTCACGGATTTTTTTAGAGTGTATATCGTTCAAACAACAATCACTATAATGGTTCAATTGGTTGGTTGGTTATTTGTTACGGCAAATTATCTGCGCCAAGGATATAGAACGGTAGGAGGGGGGAGGGTGCCTTCCATGACGGACCTTTCTAAGGGATCCTAACCCGTATTTACGCAAGGTTCGAAGAAAACCACGGAAAACTCCGAACGGTTAGGTCGACGGGCGCGACAGTGGTTTGAACCCAGCACCTCCCGTCTACCAGCTTTGAAAGCAGAACTTCTCAGCCACTGGTGGAGCCACTATAATAGGACCCTTAATATAAGGAGCTCATGTGCGCTGTAAAATAAATTTTAAAGTTTAACTTACCCAAGTAATAAAAATAATGATCTTGAAATCCGCATTGATTGCGATCAAGGCTTCTTAGTAACAAAGAAAGAGATGATTTAACAAGTGCGTCCAAATGTGTTCCAAATCTGTTCTCAAATGTGTTCCCAAATCTGTTCCCAAATGTGTTCCAAATCTGTTCCCAAATGTGTTCCAAATCTGTTCTCAAATGCGTTCCCAAATGTGTTCCAAATCTGTTCTCAAATGTGTTCCAAATCTGTTCTCAAATGTGTTCCCAATCTGTCCTCAAATGTGTTCCGAGTTTAGATTTAACAAATATCCTGAGCAGAACACTTTCGGTACACTTTTCGGAACACTTTCTTTATAGCGGAACACATTCGGAACACATTTCAGTACACATTGAGGTAACTGGAACACATTTTTTGAATCAAGTGTTCCAAATGTGTTCCCAATGTGTGCTGGGAATTTGCAGTGTAGTTTGTGGCGTTTAATTTGTCTATCATTTGAGTATCTCTAAATGACGCCATCATTAAGTTCTTCTTTTCTTCTTTTACTTTTACTTTTTCTTTTTATATTTTTTATACACTACTTTTTGTTTTTATTTTATTTTATATATAGCGCAGATTCAGACATTTAGTCTCGAATTCTTTTTCAGGCTCGAAATCTTTTTTATTGTAGTAAAAATAGTTTATTTACTGTGGGACCTTTTAACGTGCAGTTAATGGCCACTCTAAGTTTATGTATATTTAAGTAGGGGTAATCTTTCAATATATAAATATATATATTTCCTGTCTTTATATAGTAAACAGTTGAAAATCATATAAATAGGTAAAGTCTTCTTACCTTCTGTTTTCGGGATTCAGGAATTGTGTATCCAATTTTATCGTGTCATTTATTTATGACTCTGGTTCCGTGTTTTCACATTTCACGTTCTCTCTTCCACTTATCACTACTTAACCGTGAAGGAAGAAAATTATTATTAAAAAATTGAGTATTATGAAATTGAATGGATTCATTGGTTTAGAAGGTTAAAAATATTTAATAGTATATTTTACATTTTTTTTTTTTACATGTTTAAAGATATAAAAGTTTTATACGCTTTAGGAGCGATTAAAAGTCACGTCTTTCAGTCCGGAAAAATCATGTTACACTAACGTTGAAACAGTCTATAAAGAACATAGTTGCTATGGCTGCATGAGGCCCATTTTTGGGGTATTCACAGTTTTAAGTGTTTACAGAAGTTCTCGCACATGGCTTTGACGTCACGAGCAATCTGGTTTCTCAAGTGCAGAAAGTTTCGGTTTGATTATAGCTTCCTGAGTGATAAGCTGGGATTACGTGTTTCGGAGAAAGAGGGTTTTCAATAGAAGTGGAATCCGACAAAATCCAAAAAGGTTTCCACAATTTTGGTCACTACTGTATATACAGCTAGATAAGAGATTCATTGGCGATTTCAGCAGTTTTGTTATACTAAAATCATCACATTGAAATTTAAAAAAATTGCATTTTTTTTTTTTTTTTTTTTTTTTTTTTTTTTTTGAAGGGCCCTATGTTTTAAGGTGAAAACATTGTAAAGGATCCTTTAAAGGACTCAGGTTCTTCCTAAACGGTTTACAGAATATATTTTCTATGTTAACATTTTCATGGGAGACACTGAACATGAAAAAATATAAAGAAAAAATATCAGAATGCGCAGTCATAATAACATTTTGAATATATTACTTTATAAATTAAATTTCAATTTTTCCAATTTTGAAAAATTGAAAAATACCCCTTTGGAAAAAAACGAGTTTTTTTTTCCCCAAAGTTTCTGGTTTTTTTCAGAGTATTCCAATCTCTACCCCAGGAACTAAATATTCAGGTGATGCCAAAAGCCAGTGTTGGATTCAGACACTTTTCTGCGGGAGGGATTTCTGTGGCTCCGGGGGGAGGGGGGGATTATATATTTCCTTTTTGGAAATTGCACCTTTTAACCATTAAAAGCACAAGATCTCAAATTTTCCCGTGGGGGGGGGGGGGACATTTCAATGCTCTGGGGGAGGAGGGGGGGAATGTCCCAGCGGGCCACTTCCTGAATTCAACACTGTGCCAAACAAATGTTCAATATTACTAAAAAAAGGAACAAACCTGTATACTCAAAGCTCACACTTGAACCACTGGGTGTAGCAGTAATGAAGCATGTTCCATGCATATGAAGTGTATGTAACTACTTTGACGTTTCTTGTCGCTGGAAATAATTTCTATTTCTAAAACAAAGGACATGCAAAGCCTATCTTTTTTAATCATAATATTTCCCACCCCTCCTTAAAAAAGAGAAATAGCCATTTGACTGAAAATTATCTTCTTCCAATATCAGGTTTAAAAAAATAAGCTTAGGGGGTCGTCTTTATTCTTAAATTGTACCAAACTGCAACTTTTCAATACATACACCTAATTTTGACATTATACCTGTTTTTTTTTTTTTTTTTTCTGTAAATTTCTCCCAAGGATACAAAACAAGAAATCACTTTGGTCAAATGGTTTAAGAAATATGAAGGTTTAAAATTTGGAAGTCTTAATGTTAAATTAATTTGTAATTGATGCAAAACAAATTGCAATGCGGGTAGATTTTTAAGCGTAATTCAAAAACTACTTGACATAATAATTTTGGATTCGCTTATTTGAAGATTTTCAAAATCTATTTGTAAAAATTTTATAGATTATGTTTAGTTCTCTAGAAAAAAAAAATTATTTTTAAATTAATTTCAAAAAAGAAAAAATGTAACCTATGAATTTTTAATAGAGATGGATTTCTAGAAGCTTCAAATATGCAAATCCAAAATCACAGATAGTTGGTAAGTAGTTTTTGAGCTATGCTTAAAACATAGGATTATATGAGACTTATTTCTTAATTTATCAATTATTGCTGTAACTGTTTGAGTTTTCACGATAGTTCACTGGTCTTTTTATATGAGTTGCCCTATAGTTATTGGCTATCAAATCATGACAAAAATGTTTGCTGCAGTTCGCGCATGCGCAGTTAAAATTTACTTCATAAAAATACCTATATCTCATCAAATATTCAATATATTAATATTTTAATCACAGTATACTATTTCTGCGATTCTTTGTCGAGTTTTTGGAAAGCAGTGTTAAATTTGGCTAAAAACTCTGCATGTTATTAAAAAAAAAAAAAAAAAGAAAAGAAAAAAAGAAAAAAAAACTTTTGAATTTTTCACAGAAACGTTAATATTTTCACGAATATGCGTGCTATACTTACACAAAATGCACACAGATGTTGAAGAGAACCTACATATAGTCATTTATTACGCAGTGGCAGACCATTTTTAGCATTTTTTGATACTTGGGTGATTGAAAATATTATTTTATTATTAAAATTAGTATCCCCCCCCCTAGTTGTCTGCGCGACAAAATCTAAATTAAGGGGGGATTGGACACAGTTCCTCCTTTTATACTTAATCAATGAACCCCCAAAGATGATAAGGGTAAGAGTCTTATCACAATTAACACATACAAAATTTGAAGCAAATTGGATAATTCTGTTTAAAAAAAACATTTATCTAAATTAAGAGGGGGATTGGTCCCCCATTTTCCCCTTTATACTTAACCAATGAACCCCCAAAACTAATCAGTGAAGCGACTTATCACAATGAACCTATGTACAAAATATGAAGCAAATTGGATAATTCTGCATTAAAAGCCCATTTATCTAAATTCAGGGGCGTGGATTATCCCTGTTCCCTCTCTTTATATTTAACTAATTAACCTTCAAAACTAATCAGGGAAGCACCTTATCAGAATGAACCTATATACAAAATTTGAAGCAAATCGGATAATTCTGCATGAAAAATCCATTTATCTAAATTAAGGAGGGGAGATTAGCCACCCGTTTCCCCCTTTATACTTAACAAATGAACCCCCAAAACTATTGAGGGAAGCGCCTTATCACAATGAAGCTTTATACAAAATTTGAAGCAAACTGGGTAATTTTGCATTAAAAACCCATTTATCTAAATTAGGTAGGAATAGCCCCCATTCCCCCTTGATACTTAACTAATGAACCCCCAAAACTGATCAGGGAACGCCTTATCAGAATGAACCTATATACAAAATTTTAAACAAATGGGATAATTCATGAAAAACCCTTTAGCCCCCAGTTCCCCCTGTATCCTTAATCAAAGAACCCCCAAAACTAATCAGGGAAGCGCCTTATAGAATAAACCTAAATGCAAAATTTGAAGCAAATCGGATAATTCTGCATAAAAACCCCATTTATCTAAATTATGGGGAGGGATTAGCTACCGTTCCCCTCTTTATGCTGAACCAATTAACACCCAAAATTAATGAGGGAAGCACCTTATCATAATGAAGCTATATACAAAATTTGAAACAAATTATGTAATTCTGCATGAAAAACCCATTTACCTAAATTAGGGGGATTAGCCCCCGTTCCCCCCTTTATGCTTAACCAATGAACTCCTAAAACTGAACAGGGCCTTATCAAAATGAACCTATATGCAAACTTTGAAACAAATCAGATTATTTTTGCATGAAAAACCCATTTATCTAAATTAAGGGGGTATCTGTACCCCGTTCCCCCCTTTATACATAACCAATCAACCTGCAAAACTAATCAGGGAAGCGGCTTATAACAATGAACCTATACAAAATTTGAAGCAAATTGGATAATTCTGTATGATAAACCTCTTTATTAGGTGCGTTCATAATTATATAAATACATAGCACCTATTGTCGTCGTCTGGTCCGTCCGTCTGTCTGCTCCGTCCGTTCGCATATAACAACGCAAAAACTATACCCAAAAACGAATTGTTTGAAATTTAAGATATATTATCTTTGCAGAATTTTGTCGAGATATTTCAAATTTTATGAAAATCGAATTAAAACTTTAGAAAATATTAATAATATTTATTAACAAATTTGAATTTAAAAAAAAAAACTTTTTTTGTTATAGGAGTTTCCGAAGTTTAATCGTGAAGCGACCGAGATACTTATTTTATTACAGAAATTAATCTGCAGACGATATAATTCATTTGAAAGAATTAAAAATCATCAAGATCTGAATATTTATATAACTAGCTATAGTACGAACACACCTCATTTGTCACGTTTGACGTACAATTTCCAACTTGTCTAAATTAAGGGGGGTATTGGCCCCCCGTTCCCGCCTTTATACTTAACCAATGAACAACCAAAACTGATAAGGGGAAGCGCCTTATCACAATTAACCTATAGACAATATTTGAAGCAAATCGGATAATTCTGCATAAAAAACCCATTTATCTAAATTAAGGAGGAGGGTATTAACCATCGTTCCTCTCTTTGTACTTAACTAATGAACCCCCAAAACTAATGAGGGAAGCGCCTTATCACAATGAAGCTTTATGCAAAATTTGAAGCAAATTGGGTAATTTCGCACGAAAAACCCATTTATCTAAATTAGGGGGGATTAGCCCCCGTTCCCCTTTATACTTAAGCGATGAACCCCCAAAACTGATCTGGGAAGCGCCTTATCAGAATGAACCTATATACAAAATTTGAAACAAATCGGATAATTCTGCATAAAAAAACGATTTATCTAAATTAAGGGGGCTATCAGCCCCCGTTCCGGCCTTTATATTTAACCAATAAACCTCCATAACTAATCTTGGAACCTCCTTATAAGAATGAACCTATATACAAAATTTAAAAATTTGAAATCGGATAACTCTGTATGAAAAACCTATTTATCTAAGTTAAGGGGGGTGGCGAATTAGTCCCCGTTTTGGCTTTGACAGACTGGGAGCTAAAAAAGGTTTCTATTACAATGATATTTTGGGAATTTTTGCCTTACCTCGGGTTCTGCAAACTCCAAAAAACTGAGTGAAAGGACTGTATACTAAATGAAAAATATCAACGAGAGTTTTTAATTAAAAACAGTTTTCATCTATGCCATGCAGAAATAGCTTATTGGGCCTCTTTAACCTGGGTTGTTTGGTATATATAGTCCGAAAATAAAAATAATAATTCAGTTTATAAATTTAAAATCACATTGGTTTAATTTCACTTCGAATTGTCCAAAAAACAAGCTACAGACAGTCAAGTCGGCCAGTATTTTAGTTTTTTTTTTCTCAAAATGTTGCTTTTAACTAGTGGTTGTCATGGAAGCGTTTATGCATTTTTCTGCATGACTAGTTTTTACAACTGTTCTCGTCTTTAAATTGTTATAAGTCAAGAACCGTTACTGATAAATGGTTCAAACTTCAAGCATGTCTTTTTCAATTACTTTACTTTATTTTTTATTCAGTAAATTTGAAAAAAAAAATTACTTTTAAAAATATGATTTTTAAAAAATAAGTTACATTTTTTTTAAAAATATTTTTAAATTAATATTTAAAAAAATGCTGGATCAAAATTAAAACTTATGTATTTCTGTTTCATTTAATGAATTTTATTTTAAATTAGACGAATAATATTTCGCGTTATAACGATTTCAAACTGTACCGCTTTTTAAAAAAATTAATTTATTTTAAAATTATGAGAAGTTTTATGATTTTTTTTTTGTTTACAAATTATATGGTTAACCACCACAAAAAAAAAAAAAAAAAAAAAAAAAAAAACAAACCTCAAAATTAAATTCAATAAATAAAAATGTAAAAATGTTTTTAAAATGTTTCTCGGATATCCTTAAAAAAATAATGCTTACTTATCCAAACTGGTAACTTAAAAATACTTTTCTTTTTCACTTATACTATAAAAGAAAAAAAAAATGTAAATTGGTGCGACTAATTTTATATCCATAAAATTACAGTATTCAAAGACTATGTATATATTGGATATTATACAATATACACACGTTAGAATTATTATTAAGTAAGAATAATCACCTATCGAGAGAAAAATATGTATAAGTGCAGCTGCTCGATACATATTCTACTTTTTAAATAATAATTAAAAAAAAGCTGACACTAAGTATTTATATTATATTTTATATTTTTGCAAACTACCATATATTTTTAAATTATTAGTTATGCTATTCTAATTTTTTTTTTTTTTTTTTTTTTTTTTTTTTTTAATAATGCACTATAATCTTTTGCATTATATATTTTTAAATGACAAACTATGATTTCTATTTTAATCAGAAATTTAAGTACTAAACTATTTAAACCGGTTTTAAAATGTTTAAATTATATTTTTGGGGTGCTATAGTTGAAAACGTGTTGATTAGTGAATGAGATTTTCTGAAAATGCACAGTTAATTTAAGAGGGGTGTAAACTTGATATTTTGCTCATGCATTAATTGGTTTAATTGTGTGTTGACTTTACTTGTGGCTGTATAAAGCCCAAGTAATATTTGTATCGGTCAAAAGTTTTATTTAGTAATCTAAAATATAATTTGAAAATTAAAATACACAAATTATATTACAAAGTCTTTTCTCATTTAGAAATATTTTTCACATTTTTAATATAAATAGCTATTTATAATTGTTGTTCTGATGTGTGATTATATTGCTATTTCTACTTTTTAGTGATTTCATCCATCCGTTTATTCTTGCCTACCTTATTTGAAGCCTGAGTGCATGATTGGTTTAATTGCATGTTGACTTCATACTTGTGGCTGCATGTGTGTGTATCTATCAAAAGTTTTACTTAGTAAATAATCTGAAATGTAATTTGAAAAGAAAATTACTCAAATTAAATTACAAAGACTTTTCTCATTTAGAAATATTTTTCACATTTTTAATATAAATAGCTGTTTATAATTGTTGTTCTGAGGTGTGATTATATTGTATATTTTTATTATTTAGTGCCCATCAATCAGTTGTGGACCTGCTTGTACTGATTCTTGACCTGTTTTTCTTAAGTCTAACTTGTAAGTAGTTTATAAAACAATTTACTTTACAATATTTCCACTTTTACTATAATTTTAGTATGTTTTATAGTCACTTACAGCATGTTTTTTTTACTACAGCATGCCTACTTAAAGAGGTCATAAAAATTTGGACTAAAGCGTTTTACATATTTATTTGCATTAAAAATATGTTTATTTTGTTGGAAACCATTATAAGCGAAAAACTCCCTGACGGCTCGGCCAACAGGCACAGGTAGATTTCGAAGACGCAGACCGTGGGGCGTCTGTTTGTTGGGAATTGCAGAGGAAATTATCTTTTTCCCATGATGCGGCAGTAGGGACCACCCACTTCGAAATCTACCGTGTCTGTAGGAGGAGCTGGCAAAGATTTTTTTGTTATTTTTTTTCTATAAGGGTTGGTCTTATAAAAAACTTGTCAATATAAAAGTTTTAGATAATATTAAGAGGATTTATAATAAATTTAAACGGATATGATATCTTGTGAATTGACGAAGTTATGAATTTTTTGACTTATAAAACATATTTTTTTCATTTAATATTTATCTTATAAACATATTTGTTTAATTATAACATCAAATTTGTCTGTAATTTTTACTTTCTTCTATCTTTAGAAGAAGAAAGTATTGGATTCATGAAAATTTTCGACTTCCGGTTTTCCACGGATTTATACGTTTTAGAAGGTCCTGAACACGATTTGACGATTCTGTCTGTCTATATCTGACAAAAATTTTGTGGGCGCTGTATCTCGAGAATCAATGCACGAAATTTAATAAAACTTTATATTCAGTTAGGCCTTTATATAAGTTGGTGCTGATTAATTTTTGGTGAACATCGCCCAACAGGTGGCGCTGCTATGTCGCATTTTTCGAGATTTCCGCAATAGCTCTATCTCAAGAACTAAAGCAATCATTTTCATCAAACTTCAGATTCAGTTAACCCTTGACATAAATAGACGCTGATTGCGTTTTCGTGTAGCTATCCCAGCAGGTGGCGCTGCAATACCACTTTTTTCATGATTTTTATGATAACTATATACTTCAAGAACGAGTGCACGAAATTTCATCAAACTTCAACTTCTGTTAGGCCTTGACAGCATAAATAGAGGCTGCTTACGTTTTGGTGTAAATAGTCCAACAGGTGGCGCTGCACTCTCAAAAATGAATATTCAGATTTCAAGAAATTTTCTTTGTTTTTGAAGAAACGGTTTCCTGGGAAATGCTCCGAGTAAGTATTTTGTTAAATCGAGTAAATTTGCATCCTCAAAATTACGAAGAAATTAGTTTCGTCAAATTGTTTCTTTGAAAGTTCCAAAAAAAGGTTGGTGCTGCCATCTATCGGAGTTTTTAGAAGCATCTTTAATTGATTAGGGGAAAAGTAAGATCACTTTTCACAAGTCTTCAATGTATTTCGAACGCGCGACTTTTAGCTTGGCAGCCGATATCTCCTAACCACTTAACCAGCGGGAATTCGGAATTATTTGATTTTAAATGTATTTACGGGATGTTGATGTGTGTTTATATTTTTAGAAAGCAGATTGTATTTTTATCGGTGCTGTTATAATTTCTGCATGATTTAATTAATAAGCCTAGATTATTATTATGGTTTTTCTATGGTTAATAAATAATTAGAATATGGCTTGATTAATATAATTTATTAGAGAACTTTCCTTTGTTCAATGAATGATTAAAATATGGTCTAGTTAATTTGTTGATAAGAAATAATTAATTTTGAAGTGCATATTTTGGAAGCGAGTTCATCAATTTTAGTGGATAAGATTACTGTTTATAGAGGGGAAGGGGTCAGTTATACATATTTTAAATTTGATTGTTATATGAATATATTTCTTAAATAAAAAAGAACTCCTAAATTTCGATTTTTTGTAAACCATTGGGAAAATGTTGTTGCTTTCGGTCGAAAATGGACCAAATGATGTTCGCATTTTACTATTTTAACCGTTTTTAACGAAATTCTGTAACTTTAGAAGAATTTTTTAAGCGTTTTTTAACGAAATTCTGTAACTTTAGAAAAAATTATCTTTGAATAGGCAATATAAATGCATAAAATCGTTACAAAAAGGATAGACGCAAATTATCAGATATGACAAATAAAGTAGAAATTTGGTACTTTCGTGTTATAGCGGCCCCCAAGGATGAAATATTTTTGTTTTCTGTTTTCATTAATATATTGTAAATTTAGTACTTTTGTGTAATTTTTTTTGAACGATTTTGTAACAACAAAAATAATCTGGCCGGGAATGGGGAAACATTTTTGTCAAATATTTGAGATTTTTCATTTCATTAAAAATCACTTAATTTTGAGACGACGAAATGATTGTCAAAAATGTTGAAATATAGCGGAATCGTCAAAAGTGAGAGTTTTTTTTTTTTTTTTTTTTTTTTTTTTTGACAGCGAGGAAACAGTTTCGTCAGATATTTAAGGATTCACGTTTCGTCAGAAACCACGTGACTCTGTGATGAAATGATTGTCAAAAATAACGAAATGAGGCTTAAAGATTGCGGAGATTGCGGAATCGTCAAAATTGAGTGTTTTATTTCTGAGAGTGTGCGATGATACATTTTTCATTATTATCATGATAACTATATCACAAGAACTAATGCACGGATTTTATAAAACTTCAGATTCATTTAGACGGTGACATAAGTGTTTGTTGATTAGGTTTTGGTCTAAATCTCGCAACAGTTGGCGTTGCTGTGCTGCATTTTTCAGGATTTACACAATTTTAGCAAGAGTCAGTTCTCAACAATGCATGGAATTTAATAACGGTAGGTTTAGTTAGACCTTGACATAAATTGGTGCTGATTCTTTTTAGTGTATGCGAAACCTGTGTGAGATAGGAGAAAGTTTTGGGATTGGCACGTCCGTCTAGTTAATCATTTTAATGATTTATTAAGTATTCAGTTAATTTAAATAACAATTATGTCATTAAACTGCACTGTAAAATTTTTTTTGTCAAATTAACGGAAAAAAACTGTCAATTTTGGAGCCAGTTTAAAACCGTTTAATTTACAGGAAATATCTGTAATTTTTTACGTGAAGTGACTGTTTTTTTAACAGTTTCATACTGTTATATTTACAGAGATAAACTGTTAATTTAACAGAAATATTTTGTGGTTTTTACAGAGAAAACCTGTAAATTTTACAAGAAAAATCTGTAAATTTTACGAAAAAAATCTGTAAATTTTACGAAAAAAATCTGTAAATTTTAACAAACTTCCTGTGTTTTTAACAGTTAAATGCTGTTATATTTACAGAGATAAACTGTTATTTTAACAGAAATATTCTGTGATTTTTACAAAGAAAACCTGTAAATTTTACGAGAAATATCTGTTTTTTTAACAGTTAAATGCTGTTGCATTTACAGGGATAAACTGTTATTTTAACAGAAATATTCTGTGATTTTTACAGAGAAAGCTTGTAAATTTTACGAGAAATATCTGTAATTTGTAACAAACTTTCTGTTTTTTTAACAGTTAAATGTCGTTGCATTTACAGAGATAAACTGTTATTTTAACAGAAATATTTTGCGATTTTTACAGATAAAACATGTAAATCTTACGAGAAAAATCTGTATTCTTTGCAGAAATCTCCTGTTTTTTAAGACAAATACAGGACGCTCTAAAATTATTGAAACACGCTTTAATATTTTATCTGTGGGAGATTTGTAGGCAATGTAAATTGCAAAATTGTTCAAAATAAGTTAGAATACAAAATTATTTTGATGAAATGGTTTTGCCATTAATTTCAAAAAGTTACACTTGAAATTTTTATCGGATGCCTGAGTCTTACAAGTTATATTTAGGAAAGTATTATCCCTGTTCTGACAAATACAACAGTCAAAATTGCATTATTCTATGACCAAAACCCACAGAGTTACACTTTAAAGTTTATGAAATTTCAAAAGTTTCTGCCTCTAAACACAGACAGATGATTTTTAGTGCCAGAAAACTCTGAAATTTCATATAATTCTAACTTAGTGTACTTTGATTACAGAAGAATGGAATTATTACTGTTGTACCCATCAGAGCAAGGAGAAAGTATTTCTAAATATAACTTACATGAACCAGGAGCCCAATAAAAATTTAAAGAGTTACTTTTTCAGAACTAATTCATCAATATAATCACAATTCCTACTTTATTTTGAACATTTTTGCAATTTACTTTGCATGCATATCTCCAACAGGTAAAAAATTAAAGCATGTTTCAATCTTTTTGGGACATCCTGTATGCTTATTTATAAACAAATGTGCTAACTTTGGCATAAAAAGGTGAACATTTTGCTAAAAAAATAATTTGGTGAAAACTGCAATATATTTAAAAGCAACATTTGTGAATTTATCACTCAAGGTTGGTGAGGCATCCCCTTCTAGTAAATAAAATACAAAAAAATTTCAAAATATAGCAAGTATATCTTTTACATACTCGCATTGACAATTTTTGATAAAATATTCAACACACTCACCAGTCTTTGAATTTGAGTAACACTATTTCCAAATAGTAATTCTGCAACTTAATAAAGCAGAAATTACTACTTGAAATAGTGGTATGAAAATTCAAGGGCATTGTGGAGCACACTCTTATTCCAAAACGAGAATTCTTGTTTCCTGACAAGAGAGCATAATTTTAAAAAAGAAAATTCTCATTTCCTGATGTAAATGCAAGTGTGTGAAAATTACTTTATAGATTTCTTGGAAATTAGTTTTTGTATTTTAGCTATAGCCTGTAAATGAAAATAAGAATAGCTATTTATAAAAATAATTGAGATATGTATAAAAAGTTTTAATATTTTCACTGCTTTTTCAGATATTTTCATGAGAAGACAATTTCCTATTATTTATAATTACTAATTTAAAATTACATAAAAATATCTTAACCCCTTCAGGGGCAAAGTACTCTCGTATCTAAAATATTGAAATGATTGATTGACACCAGGATTCACGAACGAATTTATTTTAAAATAAGTAAAAGCTTTTCCTCATGTACCTTATAAATTGAAAATTTGATTATAAAATTCCGGTGTCATTGTGGCATTTTGGGATTAAAATTAAGTGGTATATATAATATTCCGGTGCCCTTCAAGGGGTTAAAAGACGTTTCCTTAGTCAAAGTTTTTTTACATGTAGTTTTACTTGTACTATAGTACTCTATACATTTCTTAATCTTGAACACTAAATAAACATTATTCCAAATTAATTTAATTTGCACTCTATATTTCTACATTAAAAAAAAAGTTTTTGAATTGAGAGAAAAAAACAAATTAGAAAAAATCCCTTTTTATTTATTTATTAATTATTGTTATTATTATTATTATTATTGAGAATTTGGAATCGCTGCATTGTTATTACGTTTTATACTTATCGTATAGCTAATAAGGCTTATTAGGATTAAATATTTGTCGCAGGAAAAATTGGCAGCAAAAAGTTTCATACCACTGTTTCAAACAACAATCCTCGCGGCATTTGCAATAGAAATCTATATTTTTTTACATTTTTATACAAGTATGTTGCGGCCCGCCAAACGTCGCAAATATATATTTGCGGCCCGCGAGAAAAAAAGGTTGAGTAGGGCTGATTTAGACGGTGACATAAGTGTTTGTTGATTAGGTTTTGGTCTAAATCTCTCAACAGTTGGCGTTGCTGTGCTGCCTTATTCAGGATTTACACGATTTTAGCAAGAGTCATTTCTCAAGAACTAATGCATGGAATTTAATAAAACGTTACGTTTAGTTAGACCTTGACATAAATTGGTGCTGATTCTTTTTAGTGTATGCGAAACCTGTGTGAGATAGAAGAAAGTTTTGGGATTGTCCAGTGGTGTAGCACAGTGGTCCGCAATTTTGTTTTGAAATTTAAAATTTATGTATTGTTATTAATTCGATTTAAAACGTTACTTTTATTTGAACGTCAAAGTATTTTAACAACGTATTAAATACAAATAATTAATAATGAACACTGTAAAAAATTTCCAACCCTTTTCCGTTTCGTAAAAGATAAATTTCCTTTACGATACGGAAAACAACCGATAAAATAATTATTCCGAATCACAACAGAAAGGTTTTCTACAGTCATAAAAATAATCTATTTATATCGGATTAGTTTCCGAAAGGATGGAAAACAGCTTTCTCCGGACTTACTGCGCAGTCTCGCTCTCTGCTGACGTATGAAAAGCGTTGCGTCACGTGATTGATAACAGAACAGAATCGAGTTTTTGGATGAAGATGGACGCCATGTTTTTAAATATTGGACAACTGCTCTACGTACTTCTAACTTCGCAATAGTTTTACCTCTGGTAGGAGTCTTTTTGCGGAGTAAGACAGCTGTATAGGAATAAAAAGCTGCTCACCGGGCCCATGGGCCAAACCAACAACAACTTCGCAATGGTAAGTACTAAAATTTATGTGATTTTTAATATTTTGGATTTGATATGTACATATATTTATAGTGCATGATTATCAAATCGAATAACATGTTTAAGGAGCTGCGTAGCCTGAAATAAAATGCATGTTATCTTATTTCTCGCTCAGTTTATTTTTTATGAGAAAAATATCCCCGAAGTAAAAAATATTTTGATGTGCCAGAAATTTCAAAATTAGATATTATCTTAATGAAACTTATTTTTTGTAGGCTGTTTTTTTAAATAGTTTTTAACTTATTCTAAATTAAATTCCTTGTTTATTTGTTTAATTCTGTATAAGACATCCAGTGTTGAATTCAGGGGGTGGGCGGACAGTCCCCCCGGAGCATTGAAATGTCCCCCCGGAAGATTTCACATTTTATGCTTTTAATAGTCAAAAAGTGCAATCACCCCCCCCCCCCCCGGAACCACAGAAATCCCTCCCGGAGAAAAATGTCTGAATTCAACACTGAAGACATCAATAACATACCTATGATCTTAAAATAATTTGATGATATTTTTCTATGTTCGATGCTATATCAGAATCATATTGTCTTTTTTCAGGTACTGCATTATTATAGAATCAATTTTACATTTTGTTATTTGTAGGGATGTAACGAATAGTGATTTGGCCGAATACCGAATATTCGGCCAAGTTTTAGCCGAATACCGAATATTCGGCGGCCGAATACTGACTTTAAAAAAATTATTTTATTTGTTTATTTATTTTTTTTTCCAATTTTAAAATCAAAAATTAAATTAAGGACTAACTGAAATAAATTTTTTGTTTGAGTGTTCAAAAATCATAACAGCTGAATGTATGTAAGCACGGTTATAGTGAACGTTTGTTTTCTGAAGCTGGTAATATATATATGAAACCAAACGAAACAGACTTCTTCCTGAAAATGCTGAAAAGTTATTTTTGCATCACAATTTCAGGCTTTACAGTGATAAATAATTTTGTTACCCCTGTATGTTATTTTGAAGTAACTCAATAAATGTTTTTTCAGTATAGGTAACAGTTTTTTTCTTCTCAATGTATCAAACTCATTAGTTCGTTTAATCAACATCTAATGTTTAATTTTTAATTAGTAAAGTAATTATATAGTCATATATTTATTATTTAAAAGTAAAACTAAAAGCTAGAAAAATGATTTAATTTGTGAAAGATTAAGCATTTTTACAAGACAGTAAAATATTTGTTTTTAATATTTATGAATTTTATTGTTTAAGAAACATATCATCATTATAAATCAGATTAAAAAAATAGATATAAAGTTATTTTTTTTTAATTCACTGATGAGAGAGAGAGAGAGAGAGAGAGAGAGAGAGAGAGAGATTTAAACTTTAAATGCAGTATATATTTTGCATTTTAATGTAAAATAAATTAATGTTGCAATACTTACTTAAATTGATATGATGCCTAAATATGCAGCAAGAAAAATATTTTTTATTTATGTAATTTCATTATATACAGTTATTTATAAGTTGTCATGAAGCTTTAAAATTGAGTAAGTATTAGGATTTATTTTTCTTATAATAATTAATGTATTTAGATATCATTCTTTAATATTCTTTGTTAAAAATATTTAAAATCACATTTTTTTTTTATTTTCTGGAACTTATTTAACCAAATATCGTAGAATATTCGGCCAAATAAGCAAGTATTCGACAATATATCTAAATATATTCGGCTACAGGTATTCGGCAGAATATCTGTTCAATATTCGGCAAAAGTGCCGAATAAGCCGAATACCGAATAGTGGTCGAATATTCTTTACATTCCTAATTATTTGTAGTGTATTAAAATCCAATTGAAAAGGAGAGTCCTTTAAATTCTATAATGTTAATTAATAAATTGAGAACTTTATGTTAGGACGATATAATGAAATTTATATTGGTATATAGTAAAATAAATTTCAGTATTCTTTGCATATCAGACAAAATTTTAGTTGTAACAAACGTAAAGTTGAATATGCTGAATATCTTGAGGTTGATATTATCTATATTCATGCTGTAAAAGCTTGCATGCAGAAGCTTACACCTTGGGTAGCAGAGGTCAACTGCCTCGCCCTGGATATTCAAGTTTAATTGGCTAAATTTTATTTTTCTTACATTATTTTGAAAATAAAAAATGACATTTAATCTTTTCTAATAATTTAAAATAAACAGAAAAAGAAAAAAAGCAAACAGGGAATTTTTGTCAGTAGAGATGGATGGGGGAGATCTCCACTGCTGAACACATGTGCAAAGGAAGACAATTTTTTGTTCTGATTTTTATTTCGTGCTCATCTCTTGAAAAATAATTATATTGAATGGGCTTCAGGGAGAATAAACCCTCAAAAGGCTTGAAATTTTTTTTTATTTCAAAAATATAAAGCTTCAATTCTTCATTCATTCATTTAAAAAAAAAAAAAAAAAAAAAAAAATGTGATGTTTTAGCAAAAAAAATTTCTTACTTGATTTTATTTCATATTTCTGCTTCATTTAACTAAATCTTGTCATGTATTTAAATGCACGTGTTAATACTGTTCAAATTTCAAGAAATAAAAAATGTTCAAAAGAGTCATGATGTCAACATATAAATCATAAATGTCACTAGAACCCAACTTTAAACTTCAGAGTCCTAGGCACACCATTTTTGCGTGCCCTTCCAAGCACTTACTCTTAAGTAATCTCAAAGCTTAGAATTTTTGTGATACGTCTTCATCCAATCATTTCTTCCAGGGCTGTGGAGTCTAAGTATAAGTCAGGCACGTTTTTTTTTTTTTTTTTTTTTTTTTTTTTTTTTTTTTTTTTGGGGGGGGGGGGGGGGGGGGGAGATTCGGTGTCGCTAAAAAACTGGCCGACTTGACTCAGTCTCTAGCTTGTTTTTTGGACAATTCAAAGTGATTAAATTAATTATATGTGATTTTAAATTTATAAACTGAATTATTATTTTTATTTTGGGACTATATACCGCATAGATGAAAACTGTTTTTAATTAAAAACTCTCGTTGATATTTTCCATTTAGTATACAGTCTTTTCACTCAGCTTTTTGGGGTTTGCAGAACCCGAGGTAAGGCAAAAATTGAAAATTCTGCTACTTTTGGAGTCTACAGAACCCGAAATATCATTGTAATAGAAACCTTTTTTAGCTCCCAGTCTGTCAAAGCGAGAAAGGGGGGCTAATTCACCACCCCCTTAATTTAGATAAATGTGTTTTTATGCACAATTATCTGAATTGTTTCAAATTTTGTATATAGGTTAATTGTGATAAGACGTTTCCCCATATCAATTTTGGAGGTTGATTGATTAAGTATAAAGGAGGAAACGGTGTCCAATCACCCCTTTAATTTAGATAAATGGGTTTTTTATGCAGAATTATCCGATTTGTTTCAAATTTTGTATATAGGTTCATTCTGATAAGGCGCTTCCCTGATCAGTTTTGGGGGGTTCATTGGTTAAGTATAAAGGGGAACAGGGGCTAATCACCCCTAATTTAGATAAATGGGTTTTTAATGCAAAATTACCCAATTTGCTTCAAGTTTTGTATAAAGCTTCATTGTGATAAGGCGCTTCCCTCATTAGTTTTGGGGGTTCATTTGCTAAGTGTAAAGAGGGGAACGGTGGCTAATCCCCCCCCCCCTTAATTTAGATAAATGGGTTTTTATGGAGAATTATCCGATTTGCTTCAAATTTTGTACATAGGTTAATTGTGATAAGACGCTTCCCTATATCAGTTTTGGGCGTCCTTGATTAAGTAAAAACAACAGAACGGTGTCCAATCGCCCCCTTACTTTAGATAAATGGGTTTTTAATGCAGAATTATCCAATTTGCTTCATATTTTGTACATAGGCTCATTGTGATAAGTCGCTTCCCTGATTAGTTTTGGGGGTTCATTGGTTAAGTATAAAGGGGAAACCAGGGGGCCAATCCCCCCTCTTAATTTAAATAAATGTTTTTTTTTTATTCAGAATTATCCGATTTGCTTCAAATTTTTTATATAGGTTAATTGTGATAAGACGCTTCTCCTTATCAGTTTTGGGGGTTCATTGATTAAGCATAAAGGGGGAACTGTGTCCAATCTCCCCTTAATTTAGTTAAATGGGTTTTTAATGCAGAATTATCCGATTTGTGTCAAATTTTGTATATAGGTTCATTCTGATAAGGCGCTTCCCTGATCAGTTTTGGGGGTTCATTGGTTAAGTATAAAGGGTAGGGGAGGGAGGCAAATCCCCCTCCTTAAATTAGATAAATGGGTATTTCATGCAGAATTATCCGATTTGCTTCAAATTTTGTAAATAGGTTCAATGTGACAAGTTGCTTCTCTGTTTAGTTTTGGGGGTTCATTGGTTAAGTATAGAAAGGGGGAACAAGGTCCAATCCCTCCCTTAATTTAGATAAATATGTTTTTCATGCAGAATTATCCAATTTGCTTCACATTTTGTATATAGGTTCATTGTTATAAGGCTCTTCCTTGATTAGTTTTGGGGGTTCAATGGTAAAGTATAAAGGGGGGGGGGATCGGGAGGCTAATCTCCCCTCCTTAATTTAGATAAATGGGTTTTTCATACAGAATTATCCGATTTGCTTCAAATTTTGTATATAGGTTCAGTTTGATAAGGTGCTTCCCTGATCAGTTTTGAAGTTTAATTGGTGAAGTATAAAGAGAGGGAACGGGGCTATTCTCCACCCCCTAATTTAAAGAAATGGGTTTTCATGCAGAACCGGTAAATTTTTACTTTATAAAAAACATGAGTTTTTTTTGTTGTTGATGCTAAATGAAATTTATTTGGATTTATTAAAGAAAAGACAAAGTGTTTTGAAAGGAATATTAAACGAAACCCTTTGAGCGATGTTCGATCACACTTACCCACTAGTTCTATTATATTACTGTGGCACCATTTTTTTTTCATTTAATGCTGATCGTGAAATCCCATGGTAACCTATGTAAGTTTTAAAGAGGTAGTAAATTCCCTTATACAATTATCAAAATATAGCTTTCACCAGCAGGAAGCAGATGTCAAATGTGCATCTTTAAATTAACATTTTTAAATTGTACATTTTAAAAATTTTCCTTAATTTTTAAGTATTTTAAAAACTTATGAAATTTGAAATTTTTACTTAAAGGAAAATTTTCAAATTTTATGCTCTTAAAAATACTTATCGCTGAAGACGAAGAGTCCTCTTAATCCTTCATTGCTGTTGTGCTGTTTTTGTCCCATTAAATATACATGATCACTAGAAATTAGTAAAATAAAAATATATTAATATTATTATTGTTATTATTGCAGGATAATACTGCAGTGATCAGTGTCGCATTCCATCTAGAGCATATCATCCTTGCGTAATAGCGAATGATGATGTAAGAAAGGAAATCATGCTGTTCTCGAATAATATTGATGGTTTGACAGTTTTTTTCGGAGAAATGTCCTAGGACAATTTTGTTTTGGTAGCATCATACACGACCAAACTCGATTCTTCCTCCCCTCATACGGCCTTCACAATCACCCCTTAGTTTCGGAATCGTTAAAAGGCTGCTTCGCCGGTAGATGGCGCGATATACTTACCATAAATAATGCTTAGTAAATGTTACTTCTATACATAAAAATACAAGAATCTTTGCAATATATTCATTATAAAAGGTATATATAACATATGTATCTTTTGTTTCGGCATTTTCTTTACTACAAACAGGAAAAACTAAAAGATTTAGAGATAAAATCAATAAATACAATGCTTTCAGCAATTAAAAATAGTTTAAATAACACGCTACTATAAAATGCAAAACAAACATTATAAATAAATTTCTATATTTATATACATTTAAATTCTTGATTACTTGAAACATTGATAATTCTGAGCGTAAAATGCACAATAAAAAATTTAAAAAATAATTACTAGTTTCATAATAGTAGTAAGAAAATTAAGCAAGTTTGCCAATATCCGGCAATGAACTCATATCGATTTTTTTTTCTCAAAACATGGATTATTTTTACACGATTCTTAATTATTTAAAATATGTATATATATATATGTATATTCAAAACAATTTTCAATAAATTTAATCATTATAGGTACTGATCTGAAATATATAAGCATTATATGTAACATATCTATCTTTTACTTCGGCGTTTTCTTTACTACAAACAGGAAAAACTAAAAGGAAAAAACTAAACAAAACAAACAGGACAAACAGGAAAAACTAAAAGATTTAGAGATAAAATAACTAAATACAATGCTTTAGGCAATTAAAAATAGTTTAAATAACATCCTACTACAAAATATAAAACAAACATTATAAGTAAATTTCAATTCATTAAAATTCTGGATTACTTGAAACATTGATAATTCTGAGCGTAAAATACACAGCAAAAAATTAAAAAAATATTAACTAGTTTCACAATAGTAAGAAAATTAAGCAACATCGCCAATATCCGGCAATGAACTCATATCGAATTTTTTTTTTCTCAAAACATGGATTATTTTTACACGATTCTGAATTATTTAAAATATACAGGGTGATTCATAAAAGATGGGCAGAACTTTAAGGGGTTATAGTACACTTAAAGACAAATAATATTAAATAGGAGACTAAGGGTCCCAGACGTATTCCCAAGGAGATAGGGGGCATTAAAGTTTAGGGTCCGAAATTTCAAATGATTATAAAACATGGAAAAATTGGTCGATTCGTTTGCGGTTTTTGCAAAAAATTTTCTTTATGCCAGTATTTTCTTGAAATAAAATTTTAAAGTTCAATTTCAAAAAATGCCGATAGGGGGCGCTTTAGACTTTGGAGTAACAAACAACTATTTTTTAACGTTATTTTTTGTATTTCTTTAAATGATTTCGAAAGCTTAGACTTAAACTTAAATTTTGATCTAAAAATCTGAGTCCTAACGAGTAGTTAAGTAGCGTAAACTGAAATTTGAAATTTGAAACCCTTCTCCCCCCAGAACAAAAATCAGTTATTCCCGATCTTTGTGTCGTAGATTAGGCTCTAACTACTGCCGCGTTTTGCTAAAATTATTCTTTATGTCAGTATTTTCTTGAAAATAAATTTTAAAGAAAATTTTCAAAAAATTCCGATAGAGGGCGCTTTAGACTTTGGAGTAACGAACAACTATTTTATACCGTTATTTTTTGTGTCTCATTAAATGCTTTCTAAAGCTTAGACTTAAATTTTCAGCCCAAAATCTGAATCGTTAGACGTGGTTAAGTTTCTGGGGAGAGGGGTTGTAAATTTCTACTCCTGAGCACAGTTCAGTTTACCATGTCCACACATTGTGTGCTGTGATACGAGGTAAAAAGACACAAATTAGGATTATGTTACCAAAGCATATTTATTAACATGTAATCACAATAAATGTTCAAAATTGTGACCACCAGAGGTTATGCACGCAGAACAACGGCGACGAATGGAACGGCGAACATTCGCGAAAACATCAGGCTTTTCGAGCACTTCCCCTACAGCGGCGGAAAGTCTGGCGACCAGTTCCTCGGGGGATTCAATGGGTGTCTCATACATAAGAGCCTTCAATCGTCCCCAAAAAAAGAAATCGAGGGGTGAAAGATCTGGCGAGCGAGCAGGCCAAGCAACAGGACCACCTCGACCAATCCATCTGTTCGGAAATGTGATCTCCAGATAGTTGCGGACGTCTCGTACGTAATGGGCTGGCGCTCCATCGTGCTGGAACCACATGACCCGCCGGATGCGTGGAGGAACAACGTTTAACAGGTCTGGCAGCACATGTTGCAGAAATGTGAGGTATGTTTTACCGTTGAGGCGTTCAGGAAGAAGGTACGGTCCGATTAGGTGGTCTCCGAGGATTCCTGCCCAAACATTGATGGAAAAGCGTCTCTGATGAGCATGTGGATACGTAGCATGTGGATTGACATCCGCCCATACATGTGCATTGTGTGTGTTAAATGTACCTTCACGTGTGAAGGTACATTCATCGGTGAAAAGCACAGTTCGTCCAAAATGTGGATTTAGCGCGTTCTGCTGCAGAAACCAGCGGGCGAATTCAATACGATTTGGATAATCCCCTGGAGACAGTTTCTGGACTCGTTGCACATGAAACGGGAGCAAATGTTCATCCTTCAGTACCCTCCAAGTCGTGGACTGTGAGGTATCCACCTGGCTAGCCACTGTTCGTGTACTTGTACTTGGCTGCGCCGCTACTACATCCAGAATGGCTTCTGCAACAACTACTGATTCGTCCTTTTTTGCACGACCTGCATTCGACCGGGAAGCGAGAAATGATCCCGTCTCACACAACTGTCTGTGCAAGCGCTCGAAAGTTTTGCGGTTAGGCAACCGCCTGTTAGGAAATCGCTCTCCGTACATTCGTTGTGCCTCTGCACCATTTCCATCTGCCGCTCCGTAAATTAAATGCATCTCAGCCTTTTCCTTATTCGTGAAGGGCACCATCTTCCGATTCATTACTACAGCGACTTACACTTGACTCACCGTTCAGTGGTTTTTATGCCTGAATCGTGTCGAAATTTTGCATACGTGTTCTTCTTCTTCCCCATTTGACATTTGCATACTTTCTGTTTCCTTCTTCACCCGGTGACTAGCGTCAGGAATGGAGCTTTAACGTTTGCATGAGCGACGTTTCCAACTGTGCCAGTGCCTTTATGAGTGAATTCCGACTATGCAGTCCTTGACGAAAGTTGTATTTTTGCCTCGTATCACAGCACAGAATCGTTGGGCATGGTTAAGTAGTGCAAACTGAACTATGTTCAGAAGTTGAAATTTGAACCCCCTCCCCTCGCTACTGAACCACGCTCAGCGATTCAGATTTTGAGCTGAAAATTTAAGTTTAAGTCTAAGCTTTAGAAAGCATTTAATGAGACACAAAAAATAACGGTATAAAATAGTTGTTCGTTACTCCAAAGTCTAAAGCGCCCTCTAACGGAATTTTTTGAAAATTTTCTTTAAAATTTATTTTCAAGAAAATACTGACATAAAGAATAATTTTAGCAAAACGCGGCAGTAGTTAGAGCCTAATCTACGACACAAAGATCGGGAATAACTGATTTTTGTTCTGGGGGGAGAAGGGTTTCAAATTTCAAATTTCAGTTTACGCTACTTAACTACTCGTTAGGACTCAGATTTTTAGATCAAAATTTAAGTTTAAGTCTAAGCTTTCGAAATCATTTAAAGAAATACAAAAAATAACGTTAAAAAATAGTTGTTTGCTACTCCAAAGTCTAAAGCGCCCCCTATCGGCATTTTTTGAAATTGAACTTTAAAATTTTATTTCAAGAAAATACTGGCATAAAGAAAATTTTTTGCAAAAACCGCAAACGAATCGACCAATTTTTCCATGTTTTATAATCATTTGAAATTTCGGACCCTAAACTTTAATGCCCCCTATCTCCTTGGGAATACGTCTGGGACCCTTAGTCTCCTATTTAATATTATTTGTCTTTAAGTGTACTATAACCCCTTAAAGTTCTGCCCATCTTTTATGAATCACCCTGTATGTATATATGTGTACATTCAAAACAATTTTTAATAAATTTAACCATTATAGGTACTGATCTGAAATATATAAGCATATAGAAATATAATAGAATTACATATAAAATTAAATATTATATTCTAGTTCTGGAAAGTCATGGTATAAAAGTATGTATATAAAAATAAAAATATACTTTCATGTTTCATAATATCAACAGAATAAGAAAACATATTTCGCCAATATCTGGCAATCAACTCACATCGCTTTTTTTTTTCTCAAAACATGGATTATTTAACAAATTCATAATAATTTTTACAGGTTTTATTATTTTAGAGAATGAACAAGTTTTTTTTTTTTTTTTTGCTGTAGCATTATGTACTCCATTTATGAGAGAATAGTTTTTGTGGAAATTTTAGAATAGTGTGTGGTTACAGAAATTACAGAATATTTTTTCAGATTTTTAAAATATTAATTCATAAATCCACCCTACTTGTATATATATATATATATGTATCTATAGGTATATGCAGATTCTATTTCTTGATTAGACTTTAAACATTGATAATTTTTACAGTGAAATATACATTAAATATTATAAAATTAAAATTAAGTAAACTTAAAAATTTTTCTTGATAAAGAGTTCTTACATGCAGATAAATTGGTTTCATTTGTAAAATACCTTGCCATATTTTTTTAAATGATGGGCAAGAATTTTGCACATATTAATGAGCATATATTTATTTTATGCTCGTTTAAGTCACATTCCACTAAAGGATTTTTTATTAGTCTTGGATATATCAATTCATAAATAGTTTTGAGGAACGAAACGCAAAGATAAGGAAATTCTCCATTAGTAATGGTAAGTAATAGCGCCCCCTACGTTCTTCCGGGGAGAAACTCTTATTCCTCTTGAACAAAGGGAAAATGACTTTTTGTTACGGCCGTATAAAGGGAAGGAGAAAATCGAGTTAGGCCGTGCATCATATTATGTAATCAATTAAGGCCTGGAAGAAATTAAAGAATCTAGGCCTACTTTTTTACTAAGTGCAGCTATTCGAAGGCAAGAACTGTCAATGGAAGTAATATCAGTATTGCTGTAACTTTTATTCATTATAACAGTTTGATTTATAGTTTTGTTGCAAATAAATGTTATTTTTCAGTATAAATGTTTGTTTTATTTTTTCTGTCTTTTGTAGTTAGCCAGAAAAAAAAATCGAGTAACTTATATATATTTTTTTAAATAGTATTTTGTTAGTATGTGCAATTTAATGTTTGTGCAGATTAAATGCGATTGATTTATTTTACTAAGTTTAAGTTAAAAAAAATAGCACATACACATTTGCGAAGTCAGATTTTTTATTAAATAGACACTTATTTTTTATATATTTTTCCTGAATTATTTGTAATTTTTAATATTCTTCTATTAAGTGATCTGCCATTGTAGAATAAAAGACTCACAAACATTTCTTTCTTTGTCATTAATGATGATAAAATTTTGACTTTAAATATACATAAATTTTTACAGGCAACTGGACTTCATAAATATAGTAAAATAAATATAGGTCAGTCAACAGTATATTTATTGATATTTATGTAGATATCTCATGACTTCATTGTGCACATGTAAATAACAAATGGTTCAATATTCCAACGTAATTTATTTATGGAAAGATTCGGAAAATAAAGATTGCATGGTAAGTAATATACTTTGAAATGTTATATATATTTTTTTCATACAATTTCAATTACTTGCAAATGTAAACTCATAAACAACTAAAGTTTTAAAATCTTAAAAAAAGGCCTGATTTAATTATTTTTATTTTAAATTCAAATAAATCAAACTTTAATTCACTGTAAACTCTGTAATCGCTTAGGAACTCATAAAGCTGGAAAATTGGTGTTTCTTTTCAAACATTTTAATAACAAAGAATATTTTTTTCATATCCATTGAAATTTATAAAATATAATCATAACCATCTTAAGTGTGTTTAATATATGCTCTAAATTCATTAAATGAATAAAGAAATTTGGTCAGAACAAAAAGCTTTAGCTTTTAGTAATGCAGAGTGCATATGCTTTTTATTTTATCAAAGGGGTAATTCAAGGTGGTATATGTATTTTATACAGAATAGGATATCTGTTAAATTGCAGTTTTTGTAAATAAGTGATGACACAAGACAATTTGTTTTATTTATTTCATGTTTTCAAAAGTAAAAGAGAATTCACATTTCTAAATTAAATCTTTTTCTGTAGCTCCATTTTTTTAAACTGTATATTTTTAACTATTTATATGATTAAAATATTTTAATTTAACCAAGTGAATGAGTTTCTATATATTTTTTTAATTTCAAATATATTTAAATGGACACTTCTAATTGTTAATTTTAATTATTTAGTAAAGTTTATTTTACTGTAAAATGTATAATTTTAAAATTGTATTTTGAATTAAAAAAAATAGCTGATTTAAATAATTAAAAATATATATGATTTTTTGATTAAATAAATAAGTAAAATAACGAACCCTGTTTTTAAAAAAGATTTTCATTTAGCAAGGCTTTTTGTTATATAATTTTCAGTTGAGCTTCAAGTTCAAAGTCTTGTACATTTTCAAATTGCATGGCTTCTAAAAATTGTTTATCATCAAGCTATTTATTAGGATTAGCTGAATTCTGTATATTCTTATAAGTTACATGCATGTAACTTATAAGGAAGACAGCATGCCATGGCTTCAAAAGTTTTTAGATTTACTTTATTAATATTACACTGGTGTCCAGAAATTAAGGGTCAGTGACCGATTTCAGACATTCGTCGATTATCTTACTGAAACTCGTGAGGAAATGCCCGGAATGCCTTTAAGCTTTGAGGATGTAAAGAACATGTTTGACTTGATGTTTTTCAGTGAATATTTTATCGCGAGGACAACTATGGGGGGGGGGATAATAACTTTAATAATAAAATAATATTTTCGATCACCCAAGTAACGAAAAATGCTAAAAATGGTCTGTCACTGTAGTAAATGACTATGTAGGTTCTGTTCAACATTTGTGTGCATTTTTTGTAAGTATAGCATGTATATTCGTGAATATATTAACGTTTCTGTGAAAAATTCAAAAGTTTTTTTTATAACATGCAGAGTTTTCAGCCAAATTTAACACCACTTTCCAAAAACTTGACAAAGAATCGTAGAAATAGTATACTGTGATTAAAATATTAATATATTGAATATTTGATGAGATATAGGTATTTTTATGAAATTAATTTTAACTGCGCATGCGCAAACTACAGCAAACATTTTTGTTATGATTTGATAGCAATACTATAGGGCAACTCATATAAAAAGACCAGTGAACTATTGTGAAAACTCAAATAGTTACAGCATTGATAAATACATTGATAAATTGAGAAATAAGTCTCATATAATCCTATGTTTTAAGCATAACTCAAAAACTACTTACCAACTATCTGTGATTTTGGATTTGCATATTTGAAGCCTCCAGATATCCACCTCTATTAAAAATTCATAGGTTATTTTTTTTCTTTTTTGAAATGAATTTAAAAATACATTTTTTTTTTTTATAAGAGAGAACTAAACATAATCTATACAATTTTAACAAATAGATTTTGAAAATCTTCAAATAAGCGAATCCAAAATTATTATGTCAAGTAGTTTTTGAATTACGCTTAAAAATCTACCCGCATTGCAATTTGTTTTTCATCAATTGCAAATTAATTTCACATTAAGACTTCCAAATTTTAAACCTTCATATTTATTAAACCACTTGACCAAGTGATTTCTTGTTTCGTATCCTTGGGAGAAATTTACAGAAAAAAAATGTATAACGTCAAAATTAGGTGTATGTATTGAAAAGTTGGAGTTTGGTACAATTTAAGAATGATGACGACCCCCTAAGCTTATTTTTTTAAAATCTATTATTGGAAGAAGATAATTTTCAGTCAAATATGGCTATTTCTGTTTTTTAAGGAGGGGTGGACAATATTATGATTTAAAAAGATAGGTTTTGTATGTCCTTTGTTTTAGAAATATAGCTATAGAAATTCTTTCCAGCAACAATAAACTTCAAAGTAGTTGCATACACCTCATATGCATTAGAACATGTTTCATACTTGTGCTACACCCAGTGGAATAAATTTAAGCTTTTTGAGGATACAGGCTTGTCCCTTTTTTTTTAGTAATATTGAACAGTTGTTTGGCACAGTATTGAATTCAGGGGGTGGCCCGCTGGGACCCCCCTGGAACATTGAAATCCCCTCCCCCCCAGAAGATTTGAGATATTATGCTTTTAATGGTTAAAAAGTGCAATTTCCAAAAAGGAAATATATAATCCCCCCCCCCCCTCCCCGCCGGAGCCGCAGAAAAGTCTCTGAATTCAACACTGGTTTAGCATCATCTGAATATTTAGTTATACAGTAAACTTCCGATTATCCGTCATTCACGGGACCGACCGTGTGGCGGATAATCGAAATAGACGGATAATCGAAAGACCATTATTAAAATCACATTTCTATTTGCTGGTTTATAAATAACAATATTTAAACGCGTGTTTTTTTATTAGCTGTGTATTTCATGAATAGAAAACACAATTAATAATAACAAATAAATTTATGAGAGTAATTTAAAATTTTACACAGTAAATAAATTACCTGTTTTCATCGAAAATAATTCGTTTTACATGTTTGTTTGCAGTTTGCTTGTCCTTTTACAGCAGCAAGATTGCGAATTTTACGTAATAAAAGTACTTGAGTTGCATCGGCTTCATCTTGCATCTCAAACCAATTAATGCACTTCGAGAGTATTGTCTCCACTTCTGCATGACTGACTCCTGGGTCATCATTTTCCGATTCATCAGATTCATCCGCTTCAAAGTTTCCCTGGATTCAAAATATTTTGGATAATTTCGTCATCCATAAATTCTTCATAACCAATATCATTGTTATCACAATTATGCCAGTTTTTCATTTCATCTGCAGAAATATCCTTTCAACATGGTACGTTTGATACCAAGGTCAGTATCTCTGTATCATCATCAGGTACATCTTCTGTGCTGGTAGTATTGGTAGAATCTTCCGGTGTATCAATAGTGTTGGGCCACAATTTTCTCCAGCTTCTCTGGAAAATCTGTTCAGATAAATCATTCCAGGCATCAGCCAAGTTGTATATGGCATCTTTGATAGTGTATGATTTCCAAAAAACGGAGACATTTGATTCATTATCAGCGAGTAGCAGCTTTTGAATTAAAGCTTTCCGATAACGTTTTTTCATCTATTCAAAGACACTTTGGTCCATTGGTTGTATCAGTGATGTTGTATTAGGTGGAAGAAATAAGCACTTGATGTTACCATCAGTAGATTCTAAATTTTCCGGATGTGCTCCTGCATTATCAAGCAACAAGATTGCTTTCTGAGGAAGATTACTTTTTTTTAAATGTGCTTTAACTCCGGGAACAAAGATATAAAAAAAACACTTCTTAAAAATATCTTGCGTCATCCAGGAACTTTTTTTACTGTAATAATTGACAGGCAGTGCTTTCATGTTAATATTCTTAAAAGCTCTAGAATTCAGGGGGCGGTGGCTGCAGTTTAGCTGACGTCACACAAGCATTTTTCTCGGAATAGCGCCGCCTCACTCGGGTTCACTGAACATGCGTGTTTTTGTTGTTCGTTTCAGATTGAAAAAAAATGGAAAGGGGGGGGGGGTGGCGGTTAACCGAAGGTGGCGGTTGATCGAATGGCGGATAATCGGAAGTCTACTGTATTATACACTGTAAAAAAAAAATCCTGAAAATAACGGAAATTGTACTGGCAATCGAGACGCCAGTACTATTTCCGTTTTTTTAACGGAAAAAAATCCGTAAATTCCAGGAAATTTTCCGTGATTTCTGAAATATCCGTTTTAAAATTTCCGTTTTATAACAGATATCTTCCGTATTTTTTAGAAATTTTTTTAATGTTAAAATAAACATTATAGGACAAAAAAAAAAGTTTCTTCTCAAGAACAACCTTACAAAGGACAGATATACTTGTTTTTTTTTCCTCATGTCTGAGTGAGTTTTGGATAAATAACAAACCCTTGCCTTAGATGAGGATCGAACTCGCAATCTTTCGCTTACTGAACCGAAGGTCCCAACCCCTACGCTATGATTCGATGTTCGACTTTTTCAAGCGTTGCTACTTATTGCAGCCGCTTTTTATGATGCAAAAACTTGAAGGTTCCTTGGATTTTTTTTTTCAATTCCAATGTTTTTAATATTTTCTTTTCATATTTTTCAATATTTTCTTTTCATATTTTTCAATATTTTCTTTTCATATTTTTCAGTATTTTGCTTTATTATTTGATGCTTTATAACAGATAAATTTTAACTTATTATGTATCATATGCGTAAAACATTGTATTAAGAGTCATTATATGATTGCATCCTTTTGTAATAGTACAACATTTTCTTTTTTTGAACATATACTTTTTTTAAAATATTTGTCTGATGATCTATTTATCAATTCCAATAAAAGTAATAATTATCTGAAGGAGACGTATCTATTACATGCTATTAAAATAACTTTTCGTTATCTCTTATTTTAAAAAACTTACGTAAATAAACAATTTTATAATAAATTAAATTATTATATTTGAGCTATGCTGAGAACTTTTGGGTACGGTTCTGTCAAACTGAATAGTTTTAATAATATTAAAACAAAAAATTGATTCTTAAAGACAATTTCGAAATTAATGATCTTGTGATAGGTAAGATTTAAATTTGGACTTATTGATTTAGTTTAAATTAATTTAGTTTAATTTATAAAATTATAAGCTAAAGAAATAATTATAAAGTTAATAAAATTATAAACTTCATTTTTATAAAAGTAAAGAAAAATATTACCTTTAAATAACCCAATATTGCCTCACGTTAGAAAAGTTAAAATAAAATTTTAAAAAATTAGTGAAAAAAAAGTTATAATTTTGAAGCACTACCAATAAAAAAAAATAGATTAAAATATATATATATATATATATATAAACTTATTGCAAAAATTAACCATTATATATATATATATATATATATATATATATATATATATATATATAACTTATAAAAACAAAATCAATTTCTAAAGATTTCATTAAAAATATATATATATTACTATTATTTTCACAAAAAATTACTGTCCAGATACGGCCCCGGTTAGAATGGGCCAGCATGTCGAGCGGGGTCAGGTCTGGATCCTTGAAGAACTCTAGTAAATACAACAATCTTAATTCCCATTTCAAACAAGGCGATTTCTGTACGCAAACCTCTAAAAGTTATTTACGGAAATTGCACTGTTTTGGAAGAAATACGGACATTGTACTGTTTTGAAAGAAATACGGACAAAATCCATTAAATTTACGGAAAACTTTCTGCATATTTACGGATTTGAAATCTCCTTTACGGAACTAATGTCATTTACGGAAATTATACTGTTGTTTCGGAAAAATGAAACTTCTCCGTGAAATTTTACGGAAAATCTCTTGTATTTTCACGGATTATTTTTAGAGTGTACCCATGAGCGCATCAGTATACTTGTAACAAATAAATAAAATTTCAAGCTGATTCTGTATTGTAAAGAAACTTTTGTTATAAAGAGTAGGACCAATAACAGATGAAAATATTGCTTTTGGACACTGTTTTGATTTCCTTTTATCTCAATTAAATATTACTAAGAACTTTTTTGAATACATACACACATTTCGTATCATAAAATGCATTTTGTTATCATAAAATGCATTACATGTAATGCATTTTATGATAACAAATACTTAAAATGTGTGTATGTATTCAAAAAAGTTCTTAATAATATTTAATTGAGATAAAAGGAAATCAAAACAGTGTCCAAAAGCAATATTTTCATCTGTTAATGTTCCTACTCTTTAAAACAAAAGTTTCTTTACAATACAGAAAATTTTCCGATCATAATGAAAAAAAATTCCGTAAAGCAAAGAAAAAGTTTCTATTCTACACAGGAATTTTTAATTTTTTCAAGATTAGTTTACTGACTGATTCGGAAAAGTTTCCTTTTTAAAACGGAATACTTTCTATCTATTCTCCCATTCTTCCAAAACGTTTCTTTATGTGAATGGAAAGTTTTCCTTTTTTAAACGGAATACTTTCTATCTATTCTTCCATTCTTCCAAAACGTTTCTTTATGTGAATGGAAAGATTTCCGTAAGACCCAGGAATTTATTCTGTGTCTAAAGATTAGTTTCTGAATCAAACGGGAAAAGTTTCCTGACGGAAAGAAAAAACTTTCGTTTTTTTCCGTTTTTTTTCCGTGTTGTTTCGGAAAAGTTTCCTTACCTATACGGGCAACTGAAAATCCTATTCCTACCGGAAACTTTTCCGATTTTTTTTTTACAGTGAATGATGAAATATAATTTTTGGGAATATAATGGAATATAAGTTTTGGGATTGGCCATCCGTCTAGTTAATCATATTTTAATGAATTATTAAGTATTCCGTTAATTTAAATAACAATTATGTCATTAAACAGTGACTTCCTGATATAAAAAGTGAAAAGGTATTTAAAAGTGTTGCGGATTATAGTTACGCTGATACACCAGCTGATAGGGATAACTAAAAAAAAATAATGTAAATAATTAAATAAATATCCAAGATTTTTTTTTTCTGTTAATGAATATATTGTAAATTTTACGGCTTAAAGTTACTAATAAATGACACTGTAGTGAGAGGGACTTTTCTGAATTTTTTGTTAAGATTCCCCATGGCAACAATCTTCCGTTTGTTTATTGGCATTAATTTGGTGATAATTTTTTTTTATGGAAATCAGACGACAGGATAATGGAGAAGTGCCAAATATTCTTTCTAAGGTCAGGGTTCAAACAAATGGCGCATTACACTCTAAAAAAAATCCGTGAAAATACAAGAGATTTTCCGTAAAATTTTACGGAGAAGTTTCATTTTTCCAAAATTTCAGTACAATTTTCGTAAATGACGTTAGTTTCGTTAAAGAGATTTCAAATCCGTATAGATATGGAGAAAGTTTTCCGTAAATTAATGGATTTTTTCCGCATTTCTTGAGTACAATGTCCGTATTTATTCTAAAACAGTGCAATTTCCGTAAATGAAGTTAAAAGGTAGTACAAAAATCGCCTTTTTTGAAATGCGAATTAAGATTGTTGTAATTTACTAGAGTTCTCCTAGGATACAGACCTGGCCCGTCTCGACCCGCGAGTCCATTCTAACCGAAGCCATGTCAATTTATTGTGAAAAGAATAGTAATATTTATATTCTTTAATGAAATATTTAGAAATTTATTTTAGTTTTATAAATTACAGAAAAGAAAAAATATATTTTTTTAAATCTACTTACTTTTTTCTTGATAGCACTTCAAAATTATGATTTTTTCACTAATTTTTTTTTTTAAATTTATCTTTTTTAATGTGAGGCAGTATAATGTTATTTAAAGATTTCATAACATAATATCTCTGCAAATTATAGCTATGCAAATTGGTATTAAACTAATCTGATTTGGCTTATAAATTTATGAATTACGCTAAAATTTATTATTTTATAAATTATAATTTTACAAAGTTTACAATTTTTTCCTTAAATTTATAAAATTAATGATATTTTTTCTTTACTTTTATATAAATCAAGTTTTTAATTTTATAATGTTTTTAATTTATTTCGTTAGTTCATATTTTTATAAATTAAACTAATTTAATCTAAATTAAATCAGTTAGTCTGTATTTAAACTTACCTATCCCAAGGTCATTAATTTCAAATTTTTCTCTCTCTATTTTTTTTTTTAACTATTCAGTTTAACAGAAACGTACGCAAAAGCTCTCAACATAGCTGAAATATAATAATTTAATTTATTATAAAAAAATTTATTTACGTAAGTTTTTTAAACTAAGAGATAAAAATTTTTTTTTAAAGCAATTAATAAACAAGTCTGATTAAGATAATTGTTGTTTTTATTGGAATTGATAAATTGATAATTAGGGAAATAATTGAAAAAAAGTATATGTTCGAAAAAAGAAAATGTTGGTAACCAGTGTTGAAGTCAAAGGTGGCTCGGAGGATTCTGCCCGAATTTAGCTAAAATCTCCTGTGGTGTAAATCTCTCCATCATTATCAATCAAATACTTTTCCTTCGATGAATTTTAGTATTAAAAATACCAAACCGCCATTTTGATGCTTAGAAGCTTACGTATTTGTAACCGGTGTCAGGGAAACTGACCCCCCGTAAACATAATCCATTAGCAAAAGCAAACAGGAAATGAACAGCCATTAAATAGGTGAACATTTCAAATCAACAATCAATCTTTTCTCCTTTTTTTTTCCTTCTTGTAAAAAAGGATTTCGCATTTCTCTAACTATTTATATAAAGAATTATAAAAAAAAAAAAAAAAAGCTGAAACACTGGTTTGCTTTCTTTTTGAAGTAAAATACGGTTAAAATTTTTTAACATACAAATAGTCAATTACATAAAATAAATTAACGTTTTATTTATTACAAATATTTTTCCGTCTCAACAATGCTAAACTGAAGAAAAACTGGAACGAAAACTCGTGCATGGGTTATAGATTATGAAACATTTTCCAACATTATTTGAATGCTGTTAAGAAATTTCCTTCTTTCATATAATGTAATGAGACATCCAAATAAACAATTTAAAAACACAGAACGCAGTTAAAAATCCATTTTCAAGAATTGCTGTCCATAGCAGTTAATGTATGAGAATCCTTTCGTGTAAACCTGTATATGATCTAACAGAATTTTAAACATACTACATAATGAAACTAAAATTTCAATGAGCTAGAAAACGTATAGAGCAACTAAAAAAGTTTTTTTTTTTTTTTTTTTTTTTTTTTTAAAGAGAAATGCTACTTATACTAGATGATTATGTATCAGTATTCTTTAGAGCAGCCATGTGTATGAATGATACAGCAAAATATGGTTGAGCTAAAAAAACATGTAAACTGGTTAAAAGTGCATTTTCAGAAAACCTTTCAATATATATATTTTTTTTTTTGGGGGGGGGGGGGAGTAACCTGTATCTTATACGTTTTATACACATCACGTAATGTACTAATATTTAATTCTTGAAAAATAAAAATGCACCTAACAGCAATTACAATCCATAAGTGGAAATATATCTAAATTATTTTACGCAGCCATATGAATTTATTTCTATTCTACAAGAACCTTTTAACATAATAAAATATAGTTCAGCTGGAAATGCTTAACACAGTTAAAAACACACTTGGGGAATTCACTCCCATAAACTGAAATGCTTATGATTTCTTTCGTGCAGCTCTGCATATGATCTATAGAATTCATACTCACCACGTAATGCACTAAAATTTTGTTACATTTAAAAATGCATACAAGAGCTGAAAACGCACATCCAACAATTATGCTTCATAGTTCTATAAACGAATTACATGTATGCTACTTACTTCATACTTTATAATAGAAAGCATACTGTTGCCCACGTCAGGGACACATACCAATTCCATCATATTTGATGTTTCATAACATCACTAAAATGTACTGCAAATGATTTTTTTCCACAGACCATAATGTAATCGAAAACTTTTGTCTATCCCTGTAAACGAGCTATAACAGCTACCTACCTCATTTTGAATATCAATAGGGAATATGTAGCGTCGAAAACGTATATTTAAATCGTGGAAATTCAAGTCTATTTACGAGAGTCAGAGTGTGGACAAACCGCTAAAAAGATGGAGGGACAAAGATAAGTCATAAATACTTTTAAATTATGTTGAAAAGTGTTAAAAACTATATTGATTATATTTCTTTTTAAAACTTTATATTATCAAACATTACCTAATGTTTCTTGAAACACAATATTGTGAGTTTTATTAACAAGATAAGTTAATTGTTTCATAAAACAGCTTAATTTGGTTTCCAAAAACAGTTACCGTATATACTCGTGTATAAGTCGACCCCCCCAAATCTTACGCAAAATTTTGGAAAAAATTGAATTTTCGTGTATAAGTCGAACCACATTTTTGGTAGTATGTTGAAAAATAATTTGTAATCGAGGATGAAAAAAAAAAAAAAATAAATTTTCATTAAATTAGTAAACTTTTTACGTTTCTAATCAGACTTCATCTTTTTGAAAGCTATTCACATCAATTTAATGATTACTTGCTTTTTTTTTTTTTTTTTTTTTTTTTTTTTGAAAAATCTATTCAAGTCTTATTTACAAGGGTAAACAACTTTTTAAACTGCTATAATATAGTACTTCTTTGTATTGTAGTACTCTTAGGAGAGAAATCTAGAAGCAATCTCAAGTTAAACTCTTTTTAAAAAAGGGATTAAAATGTTGAAAGGGATGCCCCTGTATGGAAGGGAATTCTATCCCAAGAGAAAATGAGTGCAGAACAATTACAGAAACATTATTGTTGAGATTTTTTTTTATCAATCACCATTGTCCGCTTTTATCTATCTCTCCAACCTAGACCCACATGTGATTAATTAAAAGACTTGCACATTCACCAATTATCTGTGAAAAAAATATGACTCCGGTATTTCACTGCTGTATTTTTTTTTTTTTTTTACTTACTCGTGTATAAGTCGACCCTCCATTTTCAGCTTTCAAATTTTGTCTAAAATTCTTCGACTTATACACGAGTATATACTACTTCATAAGCTTTAAATCTAAACAGTTTCAAGTATTATTTGGTTTAGTAAGCAACATAAAAAAAATACATACTATACCAAGACTTTCATGCTTTAACAAATTAAATTACATTTAAATAATTGTAATAAAAAAATAATAAGAAGAAATTAATTTTTTACAAATTTTTCATTAAATTTCTAAATAATTTAAAAATAATGATTATCATAAGGCAGTTCTCAAAAAAATATTTTTCCCGCTCAACAAACGCAAAACTTGTGACACACCTACCGACATATTTTACATACTTGCATAATGATATTTGCAAGTATGTTTATTAAAATGGTTTGTAATCAAACAGTTTTTATAATTTTCCGATAACTGAATTACATCTTGAACTATTATTGTCTCAGGACGGGCAGTTTGTTTTCGTTCCTGCGCTGTCGCATCCCAAAATTCAGTTAAAAATACCCACTTTGGCAGCATTATCTGAAAAATCTTTTGCCTTTATCGAAATGAAAAACAAGTTCGATTAGATAGTTACTTAATAAGAGCACTTGCCAGTTTAATATTGCGAACAAAAATTAATTAAAAAATGCTTCCGAAAGAATCTAGTTGGATTTGAGAACAGCCTTAATAAAAATCATGCTCCTAAAAGTACACATATATATATATATTCGTTTTGATGTATTTCAATTATTATTTAGAAATATAAGATACGTTTTCCGTAAATTGGGCGACCTTTCTTGATATTTTCCGTTAATATTGCATTTGACAAGTATAACTTTGATACTTATTCCTTGTGTTTCATATGGATATCTATTTATTTTTAGACAATGAAGAAGTTAACATACTTGAGAAATATGGAAGGAGTTGAAAGTAGAAATTATTTGTATCCTATAATTTAAAGCACTTAAAATACTAAAAAAAAAAAGTGTGTGTGTGTGTGTGTGTGTGTGTGTGTGTGTGTGTGTGTGTGTGTGTGTGTGTGTTGGGGGGGGGGGGGGATACTGTAATCAGTTGTTCTAAAATATTGGTTTTATTAAAAAAAAAAACCGGGGAGGAGGATACTGTAATTAGAGTTGTTCTAAAAAATTGTTTTATTAAGAAGAAAGAAAAAGAAGAAGAAGAAAAGTTGATTTAAGTTATATCGAGCATAAAGTATGAGGTATACTTTCTAATAATTAGCAGTATATGAATTACAACTCTTAGACCGGATTCTGTTACTATTAAAATAATACACTCTTTTCGTAATACCATTATTATGCGCGAAACAATTCTGATAAAAGCTATTTGTACACTGATATAAGGTAAAGACTGGAGAGATGGCGCGGTCGGAGAGATTGCGCTCATAGAGGTTCGGGGGGAAGGAGTAGAGTGAGAGTGCCGCGACTCCAGGTGGTTGTTCAACAACAGTAGTGGAGTGTCTACTTGAAAGTACACGTTGATTGCTTTGAGCGTCTAAGATAAAGTATTGCTATTTTGTTTTGTTTTCCCAAAGTAAATGCTTGAATTTTCATAGCTATTCATCAGAATTTCTGTACAATATCAATAGTACAAAATATTTTTAACTTAAACGATTTCTCATAAGCTACTAATCTATATTAACAATGTAAACATCAACGGTTCATTTTAGTAGCGGCCATATTTAAATAAAAGGCCACGCAATCTCTCCTACCAAAATTGGAGAGTTTGCGCATCTGCTATTTAGGAGAGATGGCGCATTGTTCCCATTAGTTTCCATACTAGGAGAGATTACGCAGCTTATTGATAAATTTGCATAAAAAATGAAAATGGACTAATTTTACGTTAAACGTGTTATTAAGTTGCATAATTTTATTTTGTAATCTTATCTGGACTTGCTTTTTGAAATTCTTTAATTTTTTCCTCTTTAATTAAAATTTTTTAATCGTTTTTAAAATTATTTCCTTTTTCTGATTCTTTAAGCATTAAGTTGAAATATGCACTCCCAATACAATAAAATTTGTGCATAAAAACCTTACAGCAATGTCATTTAAGTGTAATTATTATTGTTAACAATTTAATTGTAGTTATTAGTAACAATCTCTCTTACCCATGTGCGCAATCACACCAACCCTGTAAGGAGAGATTGCGCAAAATAACTTTCTTGGTTTTATTACAACTGTTCTATTAAATTGCAACATAACAAAATAGCAATGGAAATGCATAAAAAACAAATGAAGTAAAAAATATTCATGGATAGTTTTGCAAAAAATTAATATTTAAATTTTTTATTGCTATTCTTTTGAATTTTGCGCAGACTATCCTAGCTTTACCTTTTCAGTAATATATTAGTATATGCTACTTTTTTTCAATTTTTTTTTTCAAATGCTTTGCCCTAGAATTTGAAAGTCTATACAATACTATAACACTTAAGGCGTTTACAAAAATATTTCCCCCAACTCAGCAAATCAAGACAAATATTCACGGACTCCTTTTTTTTAAATAAATGTTAAATAAAATGTTTAATAGTTTGCAGTCCCGACTGTTAAAGTAATTTGAAATCGAATAGCATTTTGCGTTTTCTATTACTGTACATCATATTGAAATAGAATTTATTGTTATCTCAAGACAACCTTTCCTGGGCTATAAAATCCCGAAAATTGACTTAAAGCGCCAACTTGGACAGAATTTTCTGAACCATTTTTTGTCATAGTCAAAATATGGAAAATGCTATTTGATTCCTTAGTTTATGAATAAGGAAGTTGCATATTTTGGGCATTTAAAAATAATAATAACTTCGTGAATATGCCAGAAAGCACCCAATCTGAATTTCACTGTTACAGTAATTTTTCATTTTTTAAAATAATGTTTCATTTCCCCAAAAATATATTCTCTGTATCACCTCGCTTTTAATAACCTTAGAAAAATGAAATTAATTGCAATGAAAATTTGATGAGAACGAGACTTAATTTGCTTTGTGCGAAATTCGATAACATATAGGCAAGTGCTAGAAATTTTCACTTTCCGCGCACAAACAGCAGGAACAGACAGCCCAAACTGAACATTGTTGCTATTTTATGTTGCATCACTGATTAAATTATTGTGCTTTTCCAGCATTTTTCGTGATTTAGATTTCAAACAAAGTAACACTTGTTTCATATTTTCAGTACAATATATTTACTATTATTAATTATTTAATAAAAAAAATTTTCAGTTTTTTTTTCTAATAAAATTATTTAGACCTTTTTCTATAAATTTCCTTAAATACCAATAAATGTATGAAAATTAGCAATTTGGCAACTTTTTATTTTGTTAACACTATTTATATTTACAGTATTTACAGTAATTGTTGCAAAATGAGATTTCAACAATAACAGATAATTTATTTTCCATTATGAAATTTAAAATATGAAAAATCAAAATGGTTGTTTAATATATATATGACAGCTACTTATTCGAAGTTTGTATATGAAAACATTTATAATTGTTCCAAGTTAAGATCCACCCATACCTTTATTTGAAAGAGTGCATTTGTTTGGATTCAGATATATTTTCAACAAACAAAAATAAAATAAATACACACCAATCCTTGTTTTCTGTTTCACTACTCAATTATTGGCCTCTGCTCAATCACAGCCGAATCACCTTATATTTAAATATAGATAACATTTAGCTAGAACGCCCGGCTTTAGATCGAATTTATGTTCTTTTAAATTATTTTATGACGTGTTTTATTATTATTATTAATGCCATTTTATTATTATTATTATTATGTGACGTTATAAAAACGATAAATTCTGTTAAAATGTTTACTTGATAATAAGCACTAATTTAAACTTCTCTAAAGTAGGTATACATAAAAAATGCTATTTTAAAAATAATTTCATCGTTGAGTATTTATTAGATATGTATAAAATGTTCAGTAAGCTTAAAAATACATATTTCTTTTTGTAAATATGAAACACACATCTGACAGTAAGGCCGATTTTTTGCATTCTTTGTTTTTTCTAGAAACGTGTCATTAATTGGATTTTTTTTCAGCATTTATTTAATCTGAAGAAAATAATATGAATAATAATAATTATATTAATAATGAATTTATGCATCAAATATGCGAGATACAAATATTTCTTAATTCTTTTGCAAATTAGATTGTTACTAATTGATTATTAATTGTCAGAAAATTATACCAATTTCTTACCTATCTTGGAAATAAAGCATATAAAATACAAGCATTTAAAAATAAATTTTTGTGTTTCTGTAAAAAAAAATTATATTTGCAAGACAAAAGGAACTTGTAACACTTTTTTGCTGAAAAAGTACAATTTCCGGGAATATCAATAGTTTGGGAGCCATAATTAACTGATAAGAAACAGTTTCTCTTTGATCACTTAATGGTTTTAGAAATGTCAACCGGACATCGTTAAATGTAATTACCGGTCGCAGTTTTTCAGAGGAGAATCTTTTTTTTTTTTTTTTATAAACAGCTCAAAAATGGCGTATTTTTGGAGATCAGCTTTTGGGATCAATGTTTAACTTTCACCGTACTTGTCAACCTTGTTACATCGATTATCTACCGTCGGTTAGTAGGGGTCACGACGGGACATTTTAGCTGAATCAGGATTACCCCGGCTCGGAGGGAACATTATCCCCCGGAACATTGAAATGCCCCCCCCCCCGGAAGATTTGAGATTTTATACTTTTAATGGTCAAAAAGTGCAATTTCCCCCTCTGAACTCTATAATGTCTCCCCCTCAGCCACATAAATCCCTCCTGGAGAAAAATGCCTGAATTCAACACTAGTTGGTACTGTTGCAAAAAGAAGCAATTATTACTCTTAATACAATGTTTTATGCATATAATACATAATAAATTAAAATTTATCTGTTATAAGGCACCAAATAATACAGTAAATTATTGAAAATTATGAAAAGAAAATATTAAAAACATTGGAAAAATCCATCTACAGATGAAACTTCAAGTGTTTGCATCATAAAAAGCGATTCAAATAAGTAACAGCATTTGGGCGAAAACCGCAACTGGTCATAGCTCTGTGGTCTGGGTCATCAGTTTAGTACGCGGGAGTTTACGGGTTCGATTCCGCTCGTGGCAAGGGTTAGTTAATTTCTACAAACTCACTCAGGAAGGAAAAAAAGAAACACAAACGTGTCCCTCATATGGTCTCCGAGTGAGATCCCTGCCCAAACCATGATTCCACCGTTTTTGTACCTGTGTGTTTCGACAGTGTTTGATTGATGGTATCGAGTGCAGTGCTCTCTCCAGATCGGAAGACGTCCTGAATCGCTCTCTAGTGTGAATCTGGACTCGTCTGCGAAGAGTATACAGAAGCCCACTGTTGTCTGGTCCAGGAAACATGTTATCTTGCCCAACATAAGCGTGCCATTCTCTGTCGTCTGTTGAGGGGGACACACACAACTGGTCGCCTTGCATACAGACCTGCATTGTGAAGACGTATTCGCACCGTAGTAGCGGAGATTCTTCTTCCTCATGCTGCAAAGTTGTCTGCAATGAGTTGCGGCAAAATAGTACGTCTTCTAATTCGGGCCGAAAGAGCTAGAAACCGGTCTTCTGCAGGTGTTGTAACACGTGGGCGGCCTGGAACATGTCTTCTGGACACAGAAACTTCAGATTCCTACTGATCCCAGAGTCGTTGACTACACTGCGAGACACATTGAGCCGTCTAGCATAGTATCGGCTTGTGACAACCCCATTTCCATCCATCCTACCGCCCGCCACCTTAATAAATCGGGCAAACGACTTCTTCTAGACGTTTCTAGACTCTACACTCTTAAAACTGTGCCTCTGATTTAAGAGGTACATTCTGAATTTTTGTGCCTCTGAATATTAAGAGGCACGTGGTGCCTTTGAAATTAAGAGGTACATAGTGCCTTTGGGATTCAGAGGCACAGCGTAAGTGCCTTTGAAATTAAGAGGCACAGTGTGCCACTGAATTTATATATTCAAGTGCCTCTTATTTAAAAATACATTCTGTGCCTCTTATAATGGTGGCACATGCATGTGCCACCATTATAAGAGGTGCAGACTGTAATTTAATTATATTTTATATTAAATTTATATCTTTACATTAAATTCTGTCTATTGCAGAAAGATTTCCCAGCATGGCATATCCAAAGACATAGATTAAATTTTGTCTAAGGCAGAATACTATAATAGAAAATTTTCTCACCCCCAATTTATTGAAATAAATATGAAATAAATATTAAAATGTGTGTCCATGTGGCCTAAATCAGTTCTGTGGTTCAATAAAGAACCTACCTTGTCAACATTTTAATTTATTTTGTGCATAACAAAATACATAAAAGGCATAAAAGCTTTATTAAAAACAAATAAGACAAACATTAAAAACATGAAAAATGATGCAGGCGCGTTAGATTGTTATTTAAATGGCAATTTTTTAGCTTCTATTTGATAACTCCTGATCCCATTGAGATCCCACTCAAAATATTTCATAATTTTAAGCTTATAATATTACAACAAACATAATTTTTTTCCTTTTTTTTTTTTTTTTTTTTTTTTTTTTCCCCCCCTCAAAAAAAAAAAAAAAAAAAAAAACACTATCTAAATAATAATTTACTTTTTAAAACTAAGCATAGTCAACTTTCACATTAAATTAAAATTTATAAACTCCTCTTTAAAATCAGGGATCATAAAATTTTCTACATTTGATAGAACTTGAGATATTTAAAATTGCAAACATTTATGGAAGCCAAGAAACTGTGATTTTTCAAAATTTCAATAAATTATTATACGAAAATTTAATGCAATAAAAATAAAATAAAAATATGTTTTCATTTTTACCAACAGGGAGAATGATCCCTGACAGTTTAATTAAATTCTATTTTTTTTTAAACAAATAATATTTTTTTTAAGGAACTTTTACTTGAAATATACAAATAATATTTTAGAGTGCAAAATTTGAATCAACATTGCGATTTGTGAAAATTTATAAATTGTAGAAAGTATTCAAGGCTGTAGCCAGGTGAGTGGGAAGGATCAATTCATATTATACTTCTATTTAAAAGAAAGGCACTGTAGCTTAACATCTACAAGGTACCCCCCGCCCCTTCCCCCTCCTCACACACACAAACACCATAAAAAAATCTGACTACGGTTTTGGAAATACTATATATGATTACAGAATTATTTACTATGCATTATTCATTTTAATTCATTATTAATTCCTATTTATATGCACATAAAAACAAATATTTGCTGAGAGATACACATACATAATATATACATATACATGCATGTACGCTGGAGGGTGCAGGATAATGCCGCCATTCCCCTAAACATTTGAAAATAGTAAGATATAACTTGAATAACTAAGAGTTTGACGAACTATTTATCGTTGCCCCCCCCCCCTTTAATCACGAGTGTCTCCATGTATAAAGAATCATGTTTTGTATTATAACATTCACAAAAAAGAATACTAAGTTATATATACTACTTACTTATTCCAGACTCATTATTTGCTTCGACTCAATGTTGTTCACAGGCGTATTTACATTGGCGGCCATTGCATCTGCTACCCTTCCACTGATCCTAATGCATGACGGGTAAACGGCTGTAGCGCATGTCCGTTTCTGAGTGTACCTCTGAAACTGGACATGTTTTTTTTTAAAAGGCACCAATCTGTCAGAGGCGAACAGGGTGCCTCTGAGATATTTCGCTCTGTTATGGGTGCCTTTCATTTCATGTTGCCTCTAACGTTTTTCTCCTAATCAGAGGCACATTGTCTACGTGCCTCTTACATTAAAGTAATAGAAGGCACAATGTGCTTGTGCCTTTTAAATAAGCGGTACACTTTTAAGAGTGTACTGGCTGTTGTGAACAAAACTGACAACAATAGTTCGAATACAACAAAACTTACACGCGAAATTACGAAAGCTTCGTAATTGCATATTTTTCTCTCATTCACAAATACTTATTCTTTACTATAAAATAAAAGTGGTAGCTGTAATTTTTGCCTAAGTTTTTTAAAGCTTATTATTGTCATGAAGTTTAACTAAGAAAGTTAAACTATGAAGTTTAATATGAAGTTTAATCTGACTGACATTTTTTGTCTGGTGATCTTCAAAAAACATGTTGTACTTAAATTTAGGAAGCCAGCGTATGTACAGGAGTTTTGTTCTGTTTTCTAAATTTTATTGTCTGTAAATTTCCCTTGGACAAATATGCATCCTAAGTCATAAGTTGCCATATTTAAGAAGGGGAAAAAATAATAAGCCATCTCGGATCTGGGAACTGTCTCTCTTGGACAGTCCCCTTAAGAAAGATGGTTACAATTTTTTTTTTTAAATATTAAATTGTATTGGTTTCTTTTATAATTTCTTATATATAATTTATTTATATCCATGAATAATTTTTACTTCATTTGTTTTTTATGCATTTCCATTGCTATTTTGTTTTTATGTTGTAATATAATAGAACAGTTGTAATAAAACCAAGAAAGTTATTTTGCGCAATCTGTCCTTACAGGATTGGTGTGATTGTGCACATGGGTATCAGAAATTGTTACTAATAATAACTACAATTAAATTGTTAACAATAATAATTACATTTAAATGACATTGTTGTAAGGTTTTTTGAACAAATATTATTGTATTAGGAGCGAATATTTCAACCTAATTATTAAAGAAACAGAAAAAGGAAATAATTTTAAAAACTATTAAAAATTTTTAATTAAAGGAAAAAAAATTAAAGAATCAGAAAAAGCAAGTTCAGGTAGGATTACAAAATAACATTAAGTTACTTGATAACACGTTTAACTTCAAATTGGTCCATTTTCATTTTTACTTTATTTTTATGCAAATTTACCAATAAGCTGCGTAATCTGTCCTAGCATGGAAACTAATGGGAACAATGCGCTATCTCTCCTAAGTAGCAGATACGCAAACTATCCCATTTCTGTTGGAGAGATTGCGCGGCCTTTCATTTAAACATGGGCGCAACTAAAACGAACCGAAGATGTTCACACTGTTAGTCTAGATTAGTAGCTTATGAGAAATAAGTTTAAAATATTTTGTACTACTGACATTGTATAGAAATTCTGACGAAAAGCTATGAAAATTCAAGCACTTACTTTGGAAAAACAAAACAAAATAGCGATGCTTTATCTTAGACGCTCAAAACAATCAACATGCACTTTCAAGTAGACACTCCACTACTGCTGTTATATACAACTACCTGGAGTCGCTGCGCGCTCACTCTAGTCCTTCCCCCCGAAACTTTATGTGCGCAATCTCTCCTGGCTTTACCTTACTTGAATTTAATCACGCCAGAAGCAAAAATTAATGGAGAGTTCTTTCCGTTTCTGAAACAATAAGCCAAAAAATAAGCCTCCATATGTGTTATTATACTCTTGTTTCCCTTTTTTTTCCATTTGAAAAATAATACTTTATATATTAGGACTATATTTTATAATTTGTAATTTGACAGTGCTATATGGTATAGTAATTTCATTGTATTTGGCCAGTTTCTTCTGTTTCAATGGTTAATTTTTACAATAAGTTAAATATATATAATACAAAATTTTTGTTCTGTTTTCTAACTTTTATTGTTTGTATATTCCTCTTGAACAAATATGCATCCTACGTCATAGGTTGCCATATTTAAGAAGGGGAGGAAATAATAAGCCATCTCGCCGCAGGGAACTGTCTCTCTTGGACAGTCCCCTCAATGCAGATTGTTACAATTTTAAATTTTTTTTTATACATTAAATTGTAATTTTTTGTGTTATAATTTGTTATATATAATTTATAAATATGTATAACTGTTTATTATAATTTCTTAGCAAACCTTTTATTATTGTGATTTTTTATTACATTTCAAATTTCATCGCCGTTCTCGTTGTTTTTGTAAAGTATCTGACATTCTTCATACTTGAATTTAATCACGTCAGAAGCAAAAAATAATGGAGGGTTCTTTCCGTTTCAGAAAAAATAAGTCAAAAAATTGCCGCAGAATGCGAAAAAACGCATACAAATTTTCGAGGAAAAAAAAATGCTAATTTTGTTCTATAGAACAAAATTTACTTGGTGTTTAGGGCTAAAACGGGACAAAAGCAATTAGTTTAACAAAAATCTAATGTTAAAAAATCGCTCGGAAGCACGAAAAACAATAAAAATAGCATATAAATTTCATGAAAAATTTAAAAGTAGCAGAGGACATAATTTACTATGTTTGCACTAGAGAAAAAAATTGACTATATTGAAATTGAAGGACAAAATTTACTATATTGTTCTAATATTTTAATCGGATTCCTTTTTACTAACGTGAAAAAATCGCTTCGAAAAAAAAAAAAAATACAGAGAAAAAAAATCACATAAAAAATTATATTAAAAATAATCAAATGAAAAATTTCAAAAACTAGCTAAGACATGCAGAACGTCAGACATACACATACCTTCCTGATAAATCTTGTAACTCTACGCGCAGCAGTTTTCTTCTAAACGGAACACATGCTTACACACAGACAGACAAACATCTAATATTTATTAGTATAGACTTACTTGAGCTTAATTTTTTATATAACATACATGTACATTTAGTTAAGGTGGTATTCAAAAGAATTTTTTTCCACGCTCAACAACTCAAAATTTTGAGGCACATTTTCAGACTCATTTTTTAAAATAAAAACATGAAACTTGGCGGCGTGATTTATGAAGACATTTATAAGGGCCCCATGTTTTTATTTCTCGTTCAATTAATTAGAAATTGAATTACAAACAATTATTTTCACAATACGATATTTTTTTTTTGTTCCAGCGCTATCGCTTCGGGAAATTCGGTTCAAAATGTCCACCTTGACAGCCTTTTTAAAATATATTCTGCTTTTATCAAAAAATCGAGACAATACAGACATTATAAAGTTTCTGAATAAGAGAACCTGCCAATTGGATGCATTTTAGAGCAAAAATGAATTTACAAATGTGTCTCAAAATAAGCAGTTTGGATTTGAATTACATCCTTAAGGCATGTCGTAAAATTTAAGCATTTGTTTTGCATTCATTTGTTTTTATGAAACTTTAGCTTAATAAATGAGTTTAAATCTATTATTAACATTTGAATGACATAAAATTTTAATAATTTAAAGTTTTTCTTCTTTAAGCAAGCATAAAATTGAAATATTACTGTTGAAATTTTAGACGAAAAAGTAGTCGGCCGGATACCAGATATTCGGTAAAATGTTGTACCAGACATTCGGTATCCGGTATCCGGCGATTCATCATACATCCCTATTATTGGTCATGTTTTTTAATTTCCTATTCAACATTTCGCTGATCACTTTCGGTAAATATGATGGCTCTTGCCTCGCATTCAGTATATAATCCGAGAGGAAAAATGTTTCGCAACAAATTATTCTGTTTAATGGAATTCTTTTATAAATGGGGAATAAACCACAGTTTAATGAAAATAAATCACATTTAAGATTATTTATCTTAATTTGCATACACCAGCAGATTATAATCTGCTGGTGTAAAGACTTTCAAAAATGGCAATGTTTTCGTAATCTTATTAAAACCTTTTCCTGATCTTTGAAAAATAATTGTTAAAATATAATTTTTAGTAAACTAAAATACAACCGAGGTTTATAACAATATTAACATTATGAATAAAACTTTTTATCTGCAACTGGAATTTTACTCAAGCTTTAACAAATATTCCACACCATAATTTTTATTTAAAACTATTTAATTTTTTTTTGTTTTACTTATTTCTGTGTGAATTATATTTTAATTATTTTGTGAAGAAATTTCTGGTTATTTGTAATAATAATAATTATTATAAATAAAATTATTTATAAGAATCTGCTAATGTAGGATCGCAAAAAAAAAAAATAATGTTTTTGTAATCTTTTTAAAATCATTTTCTGATCTTTGAAAATTAGTTGAATAAACTTAATTTTTAGTAAAATAATATAAAACTGGGGTTATAACACCATTTACATTAGAAATGATAATTTTTGGCTGCATCTTTCTTCTGTATATTACATAAAATAATACATTACATATTATTTTGTAATATTAGTTCACAAAAAATACCGGTAATTTTACTCAAGTTTTATAAAAAATATTCCACACTAGAATTTTTATTTAAAACTATATTATATATATATATGTATGTATTTATTTATTATTTAACTTATTTCTGTACGATTTATATTTTATTTTTGAGAACCTAATATATTCGAATAAAAATAGTTGCTTAATTTAAAGCAGAAATTTTAAGATTATGTGAAAACATTTCAATTGAAACCAGAAATTTCTTTATAAAATAAATAGAGTATAAATCACACAGGAAAAAATAAATAAAAAAGTTAAATAGTTTTAAATAAAAATTCTGGTGTGAAATATTTTTATAAAACTTTATATATATATATTTTTATTATTGAACTTTATTTCTGTGCGATTTATATTTTATTTATTTTTGAGAACCTAATATTTTAGAATAGAAATACCGTATGTACTTGTGTATAAGTCGAAGAATTTTAGACAATTGGGTGCCTCTGAGATATTTCGGTCTGTTATGGGTGCCTTTCATTTCATGTTGCCTCTAACGTTTTTCTCCTAATCAGAGGCACATTGTCTACGTGCCTCTTACATTAAAGTAATAGAAGGCACAATGTGCTGGTGCCTTTTAAATAAGCGGTGCACTTTTAAGAGTGTACTGGCTGTTGTGAACAAAACTGACAACAATAGTTCGAATACAACAAAACTTACACGCGAAATTACGAAAGCTTCGTAATTGCATATTTTTCTCTCATTCACAAATACTTATTCTTTACTATAAAATAAAAGTGGTAGCTGTAATTTTTGCCTAAGTTTTTTAAAGCTTATTATAGTCATGAAGTTTAACTAAGAAAGTTAAACTATGAAGTTTACAATGAAGTTTAAACTGACTGACATTTTTTGTCTGGTGATCTTCAAAAAACATGTTGTACTTAAATTTTGGAAGCCAGCGTATGTACAGGAGTTTTGTTGTCTGTAAATTTCCCTTGGACAAATATGCATCCTAAGTCATAGGTTGCCATATTTAAGAAGGGGAAAAAATAATAAGCCATCTCGGATCTGGGAACTGTCTCTCTTGGACAGTCCCCTTAAGAAAGATGGTTACAATTTTTTTTTTAAATATTAAATTGTATTGGTTTCTTTTATAATTTCTTATATATAATTTATTTATATCCATGAATAATTTTTACTTCATTTGTTTTTTATGCATTTCCATTGCTATTTTGTTTTTATGTTGTAATATAATAGAACAGTTGTAATAAAACCAAGAAAGTTATTTTGCGCAATCTGTCCTTACAGGATTGGTGTGATTGTGCACATGGGTATCAGAAATTGTTACTAATAATAACTACAATTAAATTGTTAACAATAATAATTACATTTAAATGACATTGTTGTAAGGTTTTTTGAACAAATATTATTGTATTAGGAGCGAATATTTCAACCTAATTATTAAAGAAACAGAAAAAGGAAATAATTTTAAAAACTATTAAAAATTTTTAATTAAAGGAAAAAAAATTAAAGAATCAGAAAAAGCAAGTTCAGGTAGGATTACAAAATAACATTAAGTTACTTGATAACACGTTTAACTTCAAATTGGTCCATTTTCATTTTTACTTTATTTTTATGCAAATTTACCAATAAGCTGCGTAATCTGTCCTAGCATGGAAACTAATGGGAACAATGCGCTATCTCTCCTAAGTAGCAGATACGCAAACTATCCCATTTCTGTTGGAGAGACTGCGCGGCCTTTCATTTAAACATGGGCGCAACTAAAACGAACCGAAGATGTTCACACTGTTAGTCTAGATTAGTAGCTTATGAGAAATAAGTTTAAAATATTTTGTACTACTGACATTGTATAGAAATTCTGACGAAAAGCTATGAAAATTCAAGCACTTACTTTGGAAAAACAAAACAAAATAGCGATGCTTTATCTTAGACGCTCAAAACAATCAACATGCACTTTCAAGTAGACACTCCACTACTGCTGTTATATACAACTACCTGGAGTCGCTGCGCGCTCACTCTAGTCCTTCCCCCCGAAACTTTATGTGCGCAATCTCTCCTGGCTTTACCTTACTTGAATTTAATCACGCCAGAAGCAAAAATTAATGGAGAGTTCTTTCCGTTTCTGAAACAATAAGCCAAAAATAAGCCTCCATATGTGTTATTATACTCTTGTTTCCCTTTTTTTTCCATTTGAAAAATAATACTTTATATATTAGGACTATATTTTATAATTTGTAATTTGACAGTGCTATATGGTATAGTAATTTCATTGTATTTGGCCAGTTTCTTCTGTTTCAATGGTTAATTTTACAATAAGTTAAATATATATATATATATATATATATATATATATATATATATAATACAAAATTTTTGTTCTGTTTTCTAACTTTTATTGTTTGTATATTCCTCTTGAACAAATATGCATCCTACGTCATAGGTTGCCATATTTAAGAAGGGGAGGAAATAATAAGCCATCTCGCCGCAGGGAACTGTCTCTCTTGGACAGTCCCCTCAATGCAGATTGTTACAATTTTAAATTTTTTTTTATACATTAAATTGTAATTTTTTGTGTTATAATTTGTTATATATAATTTATAAATATGTATAACTGTTTATTATAATTTCTTAGCAAACCTTTTATTATTGTGATTTTTTATTACATTTCAAATTTCATCGCCGTTCTCGTTGTTTTTGTAAAGTATCTGACATTCTTCATACTTGAATTTAATCACGTCAGAAGCAAAAAATAATGGAGGGTTCTTTCCGTTTCAGAAAAAATAAGTCAAAAAATTGCCGCAGAATGCGAAAAAACGCATACAAATTTTCCAGGAAAAAAATAATGCTAATTTTGTTCTATAGAACAAAATTTACTTGGTGTTTAGGGCTAAAACGGGACAAAAGCAATTAGTTTAACAAAAATCTAATGTTAAAAAATCGCTCGGAAGCACGAAAAACAATAAAAATAGCATATAAATTTCATGAAAAATTAAAAAGTAGCAGAGGACATAATTTACTATGTTTGCACTAGAGAAAAAAATTGACTTTATTGAAATTGAAGGACAAAATTTACTATATTGTTCTAATATTTTAATCGGATTCCTTTTTACTAACGTGAAAAAATCGCTTCGGAAAAAAAAAAAAATACAGAGAAAAAAAATCACATAAAAAATTATAAAAAGCGTCTAAGACATGCAGAACTTCAGACATACACATACCTTCCTGATAAATCTTGTAACTCTACGCGCAGCAGTTTTCTTCTAAATGGAACACATGCTTACACACAGACAGACAAACATCTAATATTTATTAGTATACACTTACTTGAGCTTCATTTTTTATATAACATACATGTACATTTAGTTAAGGTGGTATTCAAAAGAATTTTTTTCCACGCTCAACAACTCAAAATTTTGAGGCACATTTACATTTTCAGACTCATTTTTTAAAATAAAAACATGAAACTTGGCGGCGTGATTTATGAAGACATTTATAAGGGCCCCATGTTTTTATTTCTCGTTCAATTAATTAGAAATTGAATTACAAACAATTATTTTCACAATACGATATTTTTTTTTTTGTTCCAGCGCTATCGCTTCGGAAAATTCGGTTCAAAATGTCCACCTTGACAGCCTTTTTAAAATATATTCTGCTTTTATCAAAAAATCGAGACAATACGGACATTATAAAGTTTCTGAATAAGAGAACCTGCCAATTGGATGCATTTTAGAGCAAAAATGAATTTACAAATGTGTCTCAAAATAAGCAGTTTGGATTTGAATACACCCTTAAGGCATGTCGTAAAATTTAAGCATTTGTTTTGCATTCATTTGTTTTTGAGAAACTTTAGCTTAATAAATGAGTTTAAATCTATTATTAACATTTGAATGACATAAAATTTTAATAATTTAAAGTTTTTCTTCTTTAAGCAAGCATAAAATTGAAATATTACTGTTGAAATTTTAGACGAAAAAGTAGTCGGCCGGATACCAGATATTCGGTAAAATGTTGTACCAGACATTCGGTATCCGGTATCCGGCGATTCATCATACATCCCTATTATTGGTCATGTTTTTTAATTTCCTATTCAACATTTCGCTGATCACTTTCGGTAAATATGATGGCTCTCGCCTCGCATTCAGTATGTAATCCGAGAGGAAAAATGTTTCGCAACAAATTATTCTGTTTAATGGAATTCTTTTATAAATGGGGAATAAACCACAGTTTAATGAAAATAAATCACATTTAAGATTATTTATCTTAATTTGCATACACCAGCAGATTATAATCTGCTGGTGTAAAGACTTTCAAAAATGGCAATGTTTTCGTAATCTTATTAAAACCTTTTCCTGATCTTTGAAAAATAATTGTTAAAATATAATTTTTAGTAAACTAAAATACAACCGAGGTTTATAACAATATTAACATTATGAATAAAACTTTTTATCTACAACTGGAATTTTACTCAAGCTTTAACAAATATTCCACACCATAATTTTTATTTAAAACTATTTAATTTTTTTTTGTTTTACTTATTTCTGTGTGAATTATATTTTAATTATTTTGTGAAGAAATTTCTGGTTATTTGTAATAATAATAATTATTATAAATAAAATTATTTATAAGAATCTGCTAATGTAGGATCGCAAAAAAAAAAAAAATATGTTTTTGTAATCTTTTTAAAATCATTTTCTGATCTTTGAAAATTAGTTGAAGAAACTTAATTTTTAGTAAAATAATATAAAACTGGGGTTATAACACCATTTACATTAGAAATGATAATTTTTGGCTGCATCTTTCTTCTGTATATTACATAAAATAATACATTACATATTATTTTGTAATATTAGTTCACAAAAAATACCGGTAATTTTACTCAAGTTTTATAAAAAATATTCCACACTAGAATTTTTATTTAAAACTATATTATATATATATATATATTTATTTATTTATTATTTAACTTATTTCTGTACGATTTATATTTTATTTTTGAGAACCTAATATATTCGAATAGAAATAGTTGCTTAATTTAAAGCAGAAATTTTAAGATTATGTGAAAACATTTCAATTCAAACCAGAAATTTCTTTATAAAATAAATAAGAGTATAAATCACACAGGAAAAAATAAATAAAAAAGTTAAATAGTTTTAAATAAAAATTCTGGTGTGAAATATTTTTATAAAACTTTATATATATATTTTTTATTATTGAACTTTATTTCTGTGCGATTTATATTTTATTTATTTTTGAGAACCTAATATTTTAGAATAGAAATACCGTATATACTTGTGTATAAGTCGAATAATTTTAGACAAACTTTGGGAGCTGAAAATTGGGGGTCGGGTCGACTTATACACGAGTAAATAAAAAAAATATATTATAGCGGAGTGTAATACCGGAGTCATAATTTTTTCGCAGATAATTGGTGAATGTGTGCAAGTCTTTTAATTAATCACATATGGGTTTAGGCTGGAGAGACAGATAAAAGCGGACAGTGGTGATTGATAAAAAAAAAAAAAAAAAAAAAAAAAAAAAAAAAAAAAAAAAAAAGCTCAACAATAATGTCTCTGTAATTGTTCTGCATACTCATTTCCTCTTGTGATAAAATTCCTTTCAACAGGGGCATTCCTTTCAACATTTTAATCCCCGTTTTAAAAAGAATTCAACTTGAGAATGCTTCTAGATTTCTCTCCTAAAAGTCCTACTATATACAAAGAAGTACTATATTTTAGCAGTTTAAGAAGTTGTTTACCCTTGTAAATAAGACTTGAATAAATTTTTCAAAAAAAAAAAAATGTAAGTAATCATTAAATTGATGTGAATAGTCACACGAATGGAAATACCCAATAACCTCCTGCGAGTTACCCATGATTCTGAAAAGAGTTCTTTATCCTTAGAAACCTCAAAAACCAATATAATTTCGAGATTTCAAAAAGCATTTATATAAAAACAAAAGTTTCTTTTGCCGCTACGGATGGTCGGAAACGTTTCCGTGTATTTTTCCCTGGAATAGAGGTTTTGCGGTTGTTCTCAATTCTCAAGTAAACATTTTTATTTTCAAGAAACATGTTTTACAGATAAACATTACAATTTAACAACATTAATAATTAACAATAATATTGAAATTAATATTATTTTGTTACTATTCCACGTAGAATTTCAATTACGCAGCTGAAAATGTTTAATTGAGAGTTGGTAGCATCCTAAAAACCTCAATAATAATAATAAAAAGAATACACTATAACAACTTACTCGAAAAGATTTCTTAAAATCAGTACTGCAGGAAAAGAAAATTGGTCTCCGAAGCTCGCAAAGATAAAGAACGCTTTTCGGAATCTTGTGTAACTCGGAAGAGGTTATGACATATTTTCAGACACAGGTGTGTCTAAAATGCCTCTATTTTCAATGTGATGTGAAATTTGCTTAGTTATGAAAGATTCTAACTTGGCCAGAATAAGAGGTAAGTTAGGCAGAACCTGTTACAATGCCATTGGTGGCATGACGATATCACGTGAGTTTACCTGTCCTGTTCTGGCGAATCAGGATTGGCGTTTTTTACAATAGCATTGAGGTATTATCACATACATTTTCCTTTCCTGCTTTGGCCAATCAAAAAAGAACTGAAAGCTATCCTCCCTCCAATTGTATTTATCGATATGTTTTATACAGTGCTGTCCAAAAATTATGGGGCCGGACGCTTTCGATTTTACACCGTTTGTCGAATATATATACTGTAATTCTTTTGGCGAATTGTCCTTCAATTTCCTGGATGTAAACAACATGCTTGACTTCATATTTTTCAGTGAAGATTTAGTCGCGAGGATGGGGCCAATAATAAATTTAATAACAAAATAGTATTTTCTATCACACAAGCAACAGAAAATGCTCAAAATGGTCTGTCACTGGTAAGCAAATGACTAATGTTGTTCCTGTTCAACATTTGTGTGCTTTAGCATAGTACGCATATTCGTGTAGATGTTAACGTTTCAGTGCATATTTCAAAGATTGTTTGTTTATAGCTGTTTATAGTTTTCGGTTTTCAATCGAATTTAACACCGCTTTCCGAAAAATTAACAAAAACAGTAGAAACAGTATTGCAATTAAAAGATAAACAAATTGGAGATTTGATGAGATATGGGCATTTGTATGAAATAATTTTTAACTGCGCATGCGTGAAAAATGCCAAATTTTTTAATTAATAATTTGGTAGTCAGGTATTTAGGGCAACTTATGTAAAAAGTCCATTCAAATATCGCGAAAATTCAGAAACATAGTAGCGATACAGTGAGTTGCTTTAAAAAAGTGGCTGGATGATAAGGGATTTTCAACCGCAATTTGTCAATTTGCTCACTGCATTACCGATATTTTTCTGAGTTTTCACGATATTTCATTCGTTTTTTTTATATGATTTGCTATACAGAATTGACTAACAAATAATGGAAAATAATCTTTGGTGTAGTTCGCGAATGTACAATTAATATTTAGTTCATATACTCATATCTCATCAAATATACAAATAATCATTTATGGGGACAATATAGAGTTCCGGGGTTGAATTTGTACTTTTAAACCATTACCAAATACAAAACTCAAATTTTCAGGTGAGGACATTTTCATGCTTCGGCGTGTGCGTGTGTGTGAAGGGGGAGGGGGGGGGTAGAATTTCCTTCCGGTCCACCCATGAATACCACCCTGAATCACTGCATAAGTGCCAATCTCAGATGGAGGCTGCTCACTGTCTAGCCTCCAGCTTATAAAACAAAGGGACGTCGCATTTCTGATATCAAAAAAGCATTTCTTTATTTCTCTATTGGTTTTCATGCTGATTACTAGTTCCATGTTATTTTTTAGTTCTTAGCATTCTGTAGGAATATTTTCGTGATTTAGAGTCTTCTGTGAACCAGTACAAAATGAATTTAGCTGTAAGTAAAGATACATTTAAGTAAATTATATTTTTCCGTAAGTAAATTGTATTTTAACGTTAGTAAATTATATTTTTTCGTCGTAACTGGCATTCAGAAAAGCTAAATTAGGAAATGTGGGTGACCTACGCCAAAATTTTCCCTTCTTGAAGGGTATACAATTCAAAGCAGGTCTTTTTAGTCTTCTTAGTGCGACCAGTACAAATGGCTATATATGGAAATAAGGAAAAATATAAATTATTTCTGTTGGCCTTGTTTACTGTTAAATGCATAAATAAGGTGTGATCTTTAGAGGGATTTGACGATTTAAAAAAAACTTTCGCGAGCAGTATTTAGGAATGCAGTCTACAAAGACAATTTAGCCAGAAACAGTCAAGGTATTTAAACAATTAAATGAACATTGAAAATTGCAGAAAATTAAATACAATGAAGAAGTAAAAAATAGCAGGAAATATTGAAAATGTTTTTGTGATTCGCTTTCTTGTTTTATGTCCACCCCGTAAAGCAACAGTGTTCATAACACTTTCTATACATACATTTAATTTTGTTAATACGAAAACATTACCTTCGAAAATCTATAAGATAATTAACTTATTTGTCAATAAAAATGAAAAATCATATGCAAAATCATATCAATAAAACCTGTAGCGGAAATAGGAAGGGAAGAACTTATAACAATTTAATTTTTTTAATTATATTACCACGTGGGAAATATTTGGTATATTCATCACAGATTGTAATCACCAGAGCTACCTATCATATTATATATATATATATATATCTATATATATATCTATATATATATAATATGTAGGAGAAATGACTTCTTCCAGTTTCTAAAACTTATTTTCCATTAAATATATATTTTTTGTCTTTTTGATGTAAATGCATATAAGTAAACTTCGGAAAAAAAAAAAAAAACAGCAATTTTATGTGCAAATATAGCTTGTCAGATAAATATATAAAATTCTAACTTTTTTCTAATTTCCATTTTAAATTTGTAACTGACTTTTCTACTTAAAATATTAATTTAAAAAATCATTCTTAAAATTAGCTTTCAAATTCTCCTGTTGTAAAAACCAAAACTTAAAAATTTTAAGCAGTAAATCAAAATAAATGATGATTTATTTATTTACGTTTTTTAGAGAAAATCAAATTACAGTTGTGAAAATTATATTTTTAATAAAATAACAGTTAAAAAAGGGAAAATTTAAATACTGATTTTATGTATAAATTCCCAAAAAAATTTATTGTTTGACTGTCGTTTTCAGTGAAACAAAGTTTTATTTCTACTTGCATATAAATGGGATATGCAGTACAATGAAAATTTGATTTCAAACCAAATAATATATGTGAAACTTATAAGTTATTATTATTATTTTTTTTTAAGTTGACATTTTCAAATATTAAAAAAAATGCCAAATTAGTTTACAAAATTTAAATTAGTTTTGACAAAAACATATTTTTGGCAAAATAAGTTTTCCTTCCGCAAATTGTACATTTCTAATTATAAGATATTATGCACTGGTGTCCAGAAATTAAGGGGCAGTGACCAATTTCAGACGTTTCGTCGAATATCTTACTGAAACTCGCGAGGAAATGCCCGAAATGCCTTTGAACTATGAAGATGTAAAGAACATGTTTGACTTCATGTTTTTCAGTGAAGATTTTGTCGCGAGGACATTTAGGGGCGGCAATAATAATTTTAATAATAAAATAATATTTTAGATCACCCAAGTAACAAAAATCAACATTTGTGTGCATTTGTGCAAGCATTGCACGTATATTCGTGAAGATGTTAATGTTTCTGTGAAAAATTCAAAAGGTTTTTTATAGCATACAGAGTTTTCAGCCGAGTTTAACACCGCTTTCCAAAAACTTGACAAAAAATCATAGAAATAGTATACTGTGATTAAAATATTAATATATTGACTATTTGATGAGATATAGGTATTTTTATGAAATAAATTTTAACTGCGCATGCGCGAACTACAGCGAAGATTTTTTGTCATGATTCTATAGAGCAACTCATATAAAAAGACAGTGAAATATTGTGAAAACTCAAAAAGTTACAGCAATAATTGAAAAATTGAGGAGGAAATCCCATATAATCCTATAGGATGTCATTTAAGAGTGTAAATAATCACAGCATAGTGAATAATGAATATTTCTAAAACATGTTTCTAGGGGTTAAAATAAATAATACTACGAAATTTACGACTATATGCATTTTCTAAATTTTGGAGTATTCATTATTGTAATCTGTCTTGTGTTTATTTATCATCTAATGCTTAGTAACTTCGTAATAGTATAACTTCAATAATTTAATAATTGCATAATTTAGCATGCGTGCCTTTTGTCTGGAAAAGTATCCTAAATTATGTTTTCAAATGAAATGTTTTTAGGAAAATGGTATAAGGCATTGTGTTGTATATCAATTTATTCTTTTTTTTTTATGTTAGAATGATGTAATTCGTAAACTGTATTTAGTATTATATGTGTGTCGAATCTTTCAAAATTATTTCTTATGGTATCAAAATTATAAATTATTTCTGGAATCATACGTAGATATTGTTAAGAAAAACTTACAGTAAATCTTATTGAAAGTGTATTCTTTCAATACTGAGTATGGGCGGGGGGTGGGGGGGATTGTGTTCTGTAGGGATTTCATGTGCAATTCTAATTTCCTTTATGTTTAATGACCTCTTTGAAAGTTGAGCTTTTCTTCGCGTACATTATAAATGAAAAATTCTATTATAAAATACTGGTGCCAGTGTGGCATTTGTGTATTAAAATTAATTGGTATAAAAATGTACCACCGCCCTTCAATGTGTTAGCATTTTATGACCCATTAATTTTTAGTCATTTTACGCTTTAGATTATAGTGTTTTTAATTCAATAATTAAATAATTTATTAACGATTCGCATATACTTTAAATATTTTTGAAATGATAAGATAAAATTTTTACATATCCTAACCATTATTTATTTAACTTTTAATTACGCTTTTTTAGATGTACAGGTAAATTAAATCCATACTTGTATCTAAAAACCCTACTTTATGCATATATTAAGACAGACTTTATGAATTTTGCTACACTCAATAGTAAATACAGCCATACTGCAAATAGAGGAGTCTTAATTTCAGACACATATGAGACTGAAATAGTAATTCAGACACCTTATGTATGTTTGAATATGAAATTTCAGATATCACACATATCTGAATTTGAGACACAGGAGTGTCCACACATATCTGAATTTGAGACACATGAGTGTCTTACCACCTTCGAAAGTTTCAATATCCCTTTACTTACATGAAGCCACAGAAAAAGCCAGAGGATTTACGTATGAATAAAAATTTGTACTGGCATGTTGAATTTACACTCTAATAAGTACACTGTTAAAACTACAGGTGACACTAGGCACCCCCTAGGGGTGAAAGGCTTGTCTCACTGGTGACACCTCTAGGGGAGACAGAATGGCACCCTTAACTAGGATGAAAAGATGGTACCCCTAATACAGGGTGCCCCAAGGGGGGAAAAATGGCCCCCAGGGGAAAATAATGGCACCTCTACTCCAAGGTGCCCAGTGACACCCCACAAATAAAAGTATCCCCCCCCCCTCCCTTGTATAGCAATTGTATTGAAAATAGTTTGAAAATTCTCATACTTAGAAAAGGAAAAAAAAAAAGCTATACATATATAATTATAATGCAATGTTTAACTTTAGCTGCAATAAACTGATCAATACTTCATTTTCTCTGTTGAAATTTATACAAAGTTAAAAGTTGATCATCTCATGTCAAGGGTTGATCCAGGCAAAATTTGGGGCCTATTCAGAGCTCCTAAACAAAGATCTATCTAATAAGACAGGCTCCTTCACAAAAATCAATTTAATAAATTGGGCCCCTTCACAAAATTCCTTTTAATAAAACAAGCCGTTTTACAAAATTCCTTTTAATAAAAAATAGGCCTTTTCTCAAAATTCTATTCCATAAAACTTACTTTTTTTTATTTATTATTTATTATTTTGTTATGTTTTAAAATGTGTAATTTGTAGACAGTCAAGTTCACCAGAAAGGAAAACTTTAGCAAATAGGACTTTAAAAAGTTTTTGTTATGTTAATAAATGTTTGGTTCGAAAGATTGTTTACAAATTACACATTTTAAAACATAACAAATAATAAATAAAAATAGTAAGCTTTTATGAAACAGAATTTTGTGAAAGTGCCTATTTTATTAAAAGGAATTTTGTGAAGGGCTCCAGTTTATCAAATAGATTTTACTGAAGGGGTCCAATTTATTAAATTGATTTTTGTGAAGGAGCCTGTTTTATTAACTAGATCTTTATGAAGGAGCTCTGAATAGGCCCCGAATTTTGCCTGGATCGACCCTTGACATGAGATGATCAACTTTTAACTTTGTATAAATTTTAACAGAGAAAATGAAGTATTGATCAGTTTATTGCAGCTAAAGTTAAACATTGCATTATAATTATATATGTATAGCCTTTTTTTTTTTCCTTTTTTAAGTATAAGAATTTTCAAATTCATTTCAATACAATTTCTAGACAATTGGGGGGGGGGGGGGGATCGTTTTGTGAAAAATATAATAAATTTCACAAAAATAATCTTTATTTTTCACAAAATCCCCCCCCCCTCCCAATAAATAAATAAATAAATAAATAAGTAAAAAGAAATAAAATAACTTAGACGGCAAAATGACCTAGAAAAAAAATTGTGCAAGCACCAAATTGCCCTGTGTAAAAAAAAAAAAAAAAGAGAAGAAAAGAAAAACGAGGTAATTTGGTGACTTTGTATTTTACTTACAAATTGATTTATTTTTACTGTAGTTTTACTATGTATATATTGATCGCCACTAACATTTTGTTTTTTAATCTATTTTCAGATTAATTACCTTACGTTGGAATTTATTTCATTTGGAAGTCATGGACAAACAAGTAAGTTTTTCAAACATGTAACTTTTTCAGATTTCTGATATTTTCTTCATCCATTTTTTATTTTCTTCTATCTTTACAAGAAAAAAGTATTGGATTCATGAAAATTTCCGACTTCCAGTTTTCGACGGGTTTATACGTTTTAGAAGGTCCTGAACACGATTTGACTGTTTTTAGAAAATGTCTGTCTGTGAGTCTGTGAGTCTGTCTGTCTGTCTGTCGGTCTGCCTGTATGTTACACAAATTTTATGGGCGCTCTATCTCAAGAACTAATGCATGAAATTTAATAAAACTTTATATTCAGTTAGTCCCTGATATAAATTAGTGCTGATCAGTTTTTGGGGAAAATTGCCCAACAGATGGCGCTGCTATGCTGCATTTTTCGCAATTTCCGCAATAGCTATATCTCAAGAACTAATGCACTCATGTTCATCAAACTTCAGATTCAGTTAGACCTTGACATAAATAGATGCTTATTACGTTTTGGTGTAGATATCCCAACAGGTGGCGCTGCTAAACCACTTTTCTCATGATTTTTACGAAAGCTATATCTCAAGAACTAATGTACGGAATTTCATCAAACTTCAGATTCTGTTAGACCATGACATAAATAGATGCTGCTTACGTTTTGGTGTAAATATCCCCGACAGGTGGCGCTTCTAGGCTACATTTTTTATTATTAACACGATAACTATATCTCAAGAATTAATGCGCGGATTTTCATCAAACTTCAGATTCAGTTAGACGTTGACATAAGTTGTTATTGATTAGGTTTTGATCTAAATCCCTCAAAAAGTGGCGCTGCGTGGTATGCTGTATTTCGCAAGATTTACACGATTTTAGCAATAGTCATATCTCAAAAACTAACGCACAGAATTCAATAAAACTTTAGATTCAGTTAGACCGTGATATAAATAGGTGCTGATTCTTTTTAGGGTATGCGAAACTTGTGTGAGAAAGAAGAAAGTTTTGGGATTGACACATCCGACTAGTTTATTTTTAAATTGAAAATATTAATTTTTTTTTTTTTTTGTACTTTTATTTATAAGACTGTTTATAATTATATGCAGACCTGCCAACATCGCATTAAACTTCCGTACAATGTAGGTTAATTTAACCAAGGTTAAACAGATTTCAAGCCAGAATACTTTTTAAGAAGTGCAATCAAATTGGTCCCATGTAAGAACATGAAACTAACCATATATTATTTTTTCAGATATATGTTCTAGTTAGAAACGTCGTTAACTCGGATCAAATTAACTCATAATGTACGGAAGTTTAGTTGAAAGTTAGATTAGTACATATTTTGATGATTTTAAAGTATGTTGTTAGTGGTCATACACCTAACTATTTTTTTGAAACGTTTTCGGGGCTTAGTTTTTGAGAATTTGGGAGATAAAGTTCAGCATTATGCTTCAAATACCCATTAATTTTAAATTCTGTATACTTTAACTTCGTGCGGCTCCGAGGTATAAGAGTGCATGCTTGTTACCCAGCAAAGGGGGTGGCGAGTTCGATCCTTCCTCGAGACAATTTTTTTTTTTTTATTAATTTTATATTTTCATAAAAATAATAATTATTATTTTTACTTTAAAATTAAACCAAATATCTAGCAGTTAGAAAGACTAAATAAGACTTAAAACTGTTCAACCACTTAAAACAAGTTTTTATTACATTAAATTGAAAAAAAGTGTCGTTTAATAGGATTTTGATAAGCTTTTTGAACGAGATGTGAAAAATGCCTCCTTTATTCTTTTGCACCCTAATGATAAATATTGTTTATGCTCTTCATCTTGAGTTTTTAATTCCTTATTTTAAACGAATCCCTTATTTATAGATAAGGGATCTCGTTTTAAAATTTCTCAATCTTTAAAATATAAAAAAATAAACAATATCGCATAAAAATGCATACATACAATTAAAAAAAAATTCTACTCAGCTTCGAGTTTTGAAATATATTAACAATAAACTCTTTCGTCAACTGCTCGTCAGTCAACTCTTTATCTTCAGCTTATAATCAATTATAAAATAAACACAGCGTAAACCAAAAATCACCATGCATTTTTTATTGTTTATCTAATTAGTTTTGCTATACTTTACTGCATGTCAACGAACACGGAAAGAAAAAAAAAACACGGTGTATTAGGAAAATGAAAAGTCGCTGGATATGATTCATCAAAGCGTCCCTGTACCATCCCTGCACATTATGGAAGTATTTAATGTAAATGATAATCGAAAACGTTTTCAGAATAAATGGATGAAATCTATTACGCTGAATTTAACTAAGAGTGGGTGGGGAAGGAAAATGAATAAGATCATATTCTTTTGAGAAAATGTGTGCATTGAAATAACGGAAATGAAGAAAATTTGGAAAACGTATTTAAATAAGAGAGGAATAATTACTGAAATAAATTAATATATGATGCAACATCATAAGCTTATATTCACAAGATAAAAAATCTACAATAATAAAAGATTAAAACTAAAACATAACCTTGTGTCATTCCATAAATAATCGTAGTAATCCTCTTGCCAACAATGGTGATGATGAAAATTTTGTTTCATTTCTCTTCTGCTGATCTCATTAAAGACGCTGTAGAGATGCGCAGAAATACACGTTTGTGATTCGCTGTTAGGTTGCACCATTTCGTGGTGCAAATAAGGCAATTTTGGAGGTTGCACCATTTCGTGGTATTTTAAAAATTCCATTTTTTGGTGCTTTTCCTTATTTTACTCCATACACAGAAAAAACGATTTTGTTAAAAGAACAAAATTATAGTTGTACCAACCAAATTTTTTTTTCAGTATAGCCCCGACAAAATGTTTGGTTGGTAGGACCAAAGTATGATTTAGTTGTCGTAACAAAATAAATTTTGTTGAAAGAACCAAATGAATTTGGTTCTTTCAACCAAATCATTTTGGTTAATACTTATCATAACCAAAAAAGTTTGGTTAAACGGACTAAATCCATTTGGTTACTGCAACCAAACTTTTTTGGTTGATACCTATCGTAACCAAATAATTTTTGTTGCAGTAACTAAATTCATTTGGTTCTTGGAACCAAATTAATTTGGTTAATAGTTAACACAACAAAATGAATTTGGTTGCAAGAACCAAATCCATTTGGTTGTATCAACAAAATTTATTTGGTTACAATAAGTATCAACCAAATAAATTTGTTTCATAGAACCAAACTGATTTAGTCACTGCAACCAAGCTTTTTTGGTTATGATAAGTATTAACCAAATAGATTTGGTTGATAGAACCAAACAGATTTATTTATTGCAATCAAATTAATTTGGTTAAATGGTATTATAACCAATTGTTTTTTGTTACAAAAACCAAATTGATTTGGTTCTTGTAACCATAATAGATTTGAAACAGCCAAAGGGATTTGATTGTATCAGTAACCAAATCAATGTTTATTGCAACCAAATCTAGTTGGTTAATACTTATCGCAACTAAATAAATTTGTGTCTTGCAATTGCAACCAGCTCTATTAACTAACAATAAAAAAATAATTTACCTAATCTTATTGACTATTTTGTGAATTTAAATATCAGAAAAACTGGATTTTCAGAATTGGTTGGCTTACTATTTTTCATTGGATTGACCAAATGACTTATTTTTAACTTTTGCGTTATTTTCTGCATTTAAAGCAGCAATAACATTTTAAAGAAATTAAATGTTAGCCAATCTTTCTTTTTTCTTCGTTATATCCAAAATTTGGTAGATCCACAAACCTTTATTTGATGGCTAAAAAATAGATTACTTTTTAGAGTATATTGTAATATAAAAACTAGGACAGAGAAGTACAAATTTTCCTTTTTATTTAAATAAATTTCCTCTACTTAACTTTAACTCTAAAAATTTGAAACAATCTTAAAAATAACAAAATTTGTCTGAAACACTATGCTATTAGTAAAAAGGAAAGAAAAAAAAACCTCATCATTTATTCTTTTGAATATTTACAAATGCAAACATCAAATTTAATTACATGTTTCAAAATTATTTTTAAAAGAAATGTTATCAAAATTCGTGTGACTTAAAGGTTTGTTTTAAAATGCAATTAAAATTATTTTTAGTTTGTAGTCTTATACTTTTAATTTCCCAATACACGGAAGGGGCGATTGTGGGTTTATGAAAAAATACCTGAAATTTTAGTGAGGAAACATTGCTGTATGGAGAGAGGGGGGAGGGAATATATAATTTAATACAGAGAGGTCATATTAAGAGAAATATGAATTTTAATTCTATTTAGCAATCATATGAAATTGATATTTATTTTAGTGTTATTTTGTGTATTTAACTAAAAACTGTATTTTCAGTACTTAAAAAAAAAAAAAAAAAAATCTGAATTCAAGTATATAACCTGAACACAATCACTCCTGACACTGTTGAATTTCACACTTTAAGTGTGAGCCATTGAAATGAATTTATTTCAATAAACTGATCTATCTTTTACGCTAAACTGTCCAAAATTTTATATAAAATTGATATTGAAAAAGATAATTTATTATGATCTCTTTTTTTTTTTTTGGTTAATGATGAGAGGAAACTGAAAATTTAAATAAGTTACATTGACATAAGTTTCAATTTTCAGATAAAATTGTTTAAAGTAAAAAAAAAAAATAACAGATAAAAAAATGTAATGAACAATTGTTCAGCAATATGTACCAGTATAATTTCAAATACAACTCAGTTGTTCAAAATACAGTAGCATACATAATTTTTCAGATTCAATTCAGTAGCTAAAATTAATGACAAGCAAGATGAGCATTTGAACCCCATGCTTTGAATGTTGTTTATTCATTTAAAGTATTCAAAGTATGCAGTGTTGAATCCAGACACTTTTCTCCGGGAGGGATTTCTGTCGCTCCGGGGGGGGACATTTTAGAGTTCCGGGGGGGAAATTGCACTTTTTAACCATTAAAAGCATAAAATTTCAAATCTTCCGGGGGGGTACATTTCAATGCTCCGGGGGGGACATTCCCCCCCGGGCCACCCCCTGGATTCAACACTGAAAGTATGGCATTTAATCATCATTTATTTATTTTATTTCAAATTGCAATTACTGCATTGAATTTATTTTAAAATCTTTCTTTCTTTCTTTCTTTTTTTTTTTTTTTTTTTTTTTTTTTTTTGAAAAAATTAACCGATTATTGAGGGTTAACATAAGTTTTGCATTCATCCCTTACTAATTTGTCCAATTTTAGCAATGTCTACATTAGCAGTGTTGGAAATCTGAAGAAGAATCCAAAAGATACAGACACTTGATGAAATTATAACTTTAAAATCCCCGTCTGTGAAGCATCTCTCTTCATCTTTCAACTGTACGAAAAATTCATGGTTACTCACTACCATAAATTGGAAGTGGTTGCTGACTCTGTATAGAGTTTGGGTAGTGCCCCCCCCCCCCCCCCCACTTTAAAAAAAGAAAGAAAATGAATATTAAAGAAAAACATGCGCCAGTTCAAGAATTTGTTTTCGGCTAATATTCCATATTGAAATTATATTTTAAAATACACTTGATTTCCCATATCATATATTAAAATACTGTTTCTGCTAGGCTTACTTTAACAGAGGTGCTGCCACAGACAATTGTTATTTTTTTTAAATTTTAACTCGGTATTTCTAAACAATAAACTACAACGAAGAATCCTTTTTCAAATATAGTAATAGGGGGAGAAAAAAAGTCGCCAATGGCAGTGCTGCATTAACTGAAATAAAAATTATCACAGACATAATGAAATAGTAACACAATTTAGTTGGTTTGCGGTATATGCCGCTCCATTTATTGAAAGTGCAAATTATATAATTATAAGAGATATATATATATATCGGTTTAATATTTATGAGTGTACACAGTTTCAGATGGGTACTGCACACCATCTGCCCTATTTAAAAAATAGCTTCCTTCTTGCACAAATGAGGATCATAAAAAAAAAAAAAAATGCAGGGTTCACAAGCTTGATAGACTTCAGGCTGTATCAGGTTCCAGAGTTGGGTAAAATGGAACTGCTCCAAGCATCTGGTTAATTTCTCGACCTGTTTTAATAATGAAAGGGTAAAATTTTTAAGATAGAAAATTATCAGCCATAACATAATTTTACATAAATATTGAGAAATATAATGAACAAAAAAAATAATTAAATTTCATACAGCGAAAACAGTCAAAATTATATATACCAAAAGGTGACAGTGGACGATATATTTTTTTTTTTTTTACATTTATAAATGAACTGCTATGAAGCATTGCATAGTAAAAGCTGAAAATCAACACTCCACTCCCCAAGCCAGAAAGGAAGAAAAAGTTCTACAGAAACTTCTTTCTCTGGTTACAAGAAAGGATTAAAAAGGAGAGGAAAAATATAATTTCAATAATTGTTAAGGATGAAATACATTTTACAGTGCTTATGAAGAGCTAACTTTTTTCCTGACAGCACAATTTCAAATCATTAATTTTCTAATCCAAAACCTTTTCTTGAATTTTCTTTTGAAATTTTAAATTTCTCTGACTTTTTCTCAAGAATGGTAAATTTCACTGACTTTTCCAGGTTATCCAGGTGGTTAAACACCCTGCAAGAACTTTGTTAAGAAAGAAAACAAAACATTTAAAATGCCTTGTGTAAAAGATTTATATGTTCAACTAGTAACCAATAAAGTGTAAAAACAAATGTAGAACTTACACAATGCTATAGATAATATAGTCAACTACATGGTAATTAATCTCAACTTGAATAGTAGCGATATCAGTAATGGGCGATTCTGGAAAAATCGAGTATCGATAAACATCAATATCTTATAAATCAGCATCGATCACAAAAAGAGTCAATTAACAAATTTTAGTATCAAATGTTCTAGAATGGATATTACACAGATAAGCTTAAAAACAGTAATTCCAAAACTTAGTTGCATTTCATAGCATTTATTCCTTCGATTTTACTATTTTAGAGGCAGAGTTGCTGTCAAATTTCATAAGGGTTTTTTTCTTTCCAGGTCAAATTGTTATATTTTCAGTTTACAGCCTAGTTATTTGGGTTACTAGTTTATTAAGTTGTATTTTTCAAGTTTGTCCCCTGCGCACCAAACCATAAATTTCTGAATTATTGTCCAATGTGAACAGAAATTTTTTGACGTTCTTCCCAAGTCATTTGGTTAATTATTAAACATTGATTATTATTTCTGCAATTCTTGGTGACCACTATTTAGGAACAATAATAAAAAATTTCAGCTTTTTTACAGTTGAAGCATTCTCCCTTTAAGCTGTATCTCTCAAGTTTTGTCTCCTCCCCCCTTCTCACCAAATCATAACTTTATATACAAAATATACAAAAAGACAAAATTGGTAGTAAAAAAAAAAAGAGTGATAACTAAGATTACTTTTATAATTGCAGTAAAACATGAATTGACTTCCATTCGTTTTGAGTTGTGGGTTGGGTTTAGCTGAATTATTGCGGGTTTGAAATATGTTGTGTTACAGCTAGAAAGTTATTTCGTCAAGTTTGGGTCGGTAGCAGGTTGACCTTAAATGGAACTTTCAAGGACTCTCTAGGAGGGGGGGGGGGGAGAGACTAACTAACAAGTAACTAACAAGAACCCCGAGTAATGTGTGGCTTTAAACCATAGATGGAAATGTTTAAACTGTAAAAAATCTGAAAATTTTGATAATTGTTCATAAATAATAATCACCAAGAGTTGCAGAATTAATATTAATGTTTTTAGTAAGTAACCAAATGGCTTGGGAAGAATCCCAAAAAAGGTCCCATTAAAATTAGACCATAATTAAGAAAGTTATGATTTGGGGAAGAGGTGACGAACTTGAAGAATACAATATTTTAAACTAGTAGCCCAAATAACCAGGCTCTAAACTAAAAATATAACAATTTAAAAGGCTACTTCACTCATGCGAAAACACCCACTCACTGATGTTAATCCTACAGGACAGTTATTTTATAACATCTCGTTTGCATTTCAATATTTTTAAAGGGTTTTTTTTTTTTTTTTGAGCTCGATTGCTATGCTGGCCTTTTTCTACTTTTTTTTACTTTGTTTGCAGATTTTTTTTTTAATGATGATACTTTCACTTTTGAAACCGGTTCTGAAAGTGAAAGTAATGCTAATAAAAAATACCTGCAAACAAAATCGAAAAAGTAAAAAAAAAAAGGGCCTGCATAGTGATCAATCTTAGCTATCCAATGCAAAAATCATTTTAAAATATTGAAATGCAAACAAGATATTAAAAAAGAACTGTCCCATAGGATTAACATTAGCGAGCAGGTGTTTTCACATGAGTGAAGTAGCCTCTTAACCTAAAAAGAAAAAGGCCATTATACGAAGTTTGACAGCAGCTCCGCTGCTAAAACAGTAAAATTGAAAGAATAAATATATTGCTAAGTTAGCACAAAAATATCGGTCTATTCCTGTTAGCCTCTCACGCGGAAGAGAGATCAATCTACAATGACGATTTTAAGGAAATTAAAAATGACAATACTACCTGTATCGAGGTATCGACTGTAGTGACAATTTGAACAAAAATTTAAATGAGCAATATAATACCCGTATCAAAGTATTGGATCGACGACATTGCTGATTTGAAAGGAATAAAAAGATGAACAATACATTTTGAAAGAATCTCTAGACTAGATTTATTCAAGATCTCAAATTCTATGGGTTAATCCTCGCACAACTTGGACCGTTTGTCTTGGTTTGTTTACTACTACCATCACCATAATTTAAGTTCTGGTTCTCTCTGCTAGGGGCACTGTAATTTTCTGCTTCATAGAACACAGACCATTTGTCTTGGTTTGTTTACTAAACTTTTGAAAGTGTGAAAAAAACAGGTTTGAAACAGGTTTCTCCTTTGTTTCAACCTGTTTCTTCTTCTAATTTGTACTTCATGTTGTTCATGACGTCTCAGTGTGCGGCCTGCCTAAGAAGTCTGTATAAAAATTGGGTTGTCTCTCCAGCGCTTAATGCAGTTTCAGGTGGAGGGCATTTCGTTCCTGCACAGTATCACCATAGGGGACAAAAAGTAGGTACATCATGTCCATGTGACACCTGAAACGAAGCGAACAACAATTTCATGGAAAAACCTTTCATCTCCCCTTGTAAGAAGTTCAAAATAACGCCACCCGTGAAGAAAGTGATGGCCAGAATCTTTTGGGACTACCAGGGTGTGCTGCGATTTCCTCACTCGTGGAACGATTGTGAATGCTACCAGTTATTGTGCCATGCTGGATCGGCTGTACAAGGCAATTCGCAGAACGACAGAGACTGCTTTCAAAAGGTGTTGTGTTGTTGCACAACAATGCCTGACTGTGTGCGACTATAGTAATGTATGATTTGGTACTGGCACAAACGATGAGAGGTATTGGAACATCCACCATACAGCCCAGACCGCGCACCAAGTGATTTCCATCTCTCCAGACTGTTCAAGAAGCACATGGAAGATCGCCATTTCAGAAGTGATGACGAAGTTCAGCAAGCCTTCTTGATGTGGCTAAACAACCTTGATGCTGATTTCTTCTATGCCAGTTTCAATGCATTGGTATACCAATGGAGCCCAAATGCTTTGACAACCATGGTGACTATCTGGAGAAGTAACATGTACCAGTGCCTTACTATGTTCTATATCTCCTTGAATTTGTGAATAAAGTTTCTCTTCTAGAGAGTTTGTTACCTTACTTTTTGAACTGACCCCATTGTTTTTTAAACTTCAGAACTGGCTCTGAAAATGAGTCTTCATAAACACAGAAGCGCACTAGTAGTATACAGCATCTGCATTTAGTTGGCGTCCTATAACCTTTGTAAGCGCATTTATGAAGAAAATAGAATTTAAATTTATCAAATATAGAGAAATAAAATGCAGAGGCTGTTAGGAGTGCTGAAAAAAAAAAAAAAATCGTGGCGTCAGAGTGAGTGAAAGTTTCTCACTTTAATCGATAACAGCAAAACTACAATTTAAATATTCTAAACAGCTTACTGGAAGACTAGTATACCACTTACCATAACTAGGATCAGAAGAAAAATAATGGATAACCTTTTGAATATGGCCATTAGGAATACACTGATTATCTGGCTCCTGCCAGATATCTTGCTTATCCAAGGGGGAAAAAAAGTGAAGTTTGTCAATTGGTTGCAAAAAAATATCGCGAAATTTGTAAATTGTTAACCACAAAATATCACGAAATTTTACAGTCGAACGCAGGGCAAAAATAGAGAATCTCGTCAATCTGTTGCAAAAAAAAAAAAAAAAAATTGTCAGATGATTGCATAAAAATATTGCAAAATTCATCAATCACTAGCAGAAAACCTGCCCAAATTTTTCAGTTCAATGCACAGAAAAGATTGCAAATTTTGTCAATCTGTCGTAAGAAGAAATAGTGTCTTGGTAATTGTTGTACAAATTTTGTGAAAGCTGTCGATCGGTCGCTCGAAAAGAAAATTGCGAAATTCATCAATCGTTTGCAGAGGGGAAAAAAAAAGCGAAATTCACCAATCAATCGCAGGAAAATATCACGAATTTCTACGGAAAATTATGAAATTTTTTCGTCTAAATCTCTCACCAACGATATTTTTTGGTGTGTGAATCCCGCCATGTGTATGTATAGTATAGAATATGTAACAAATTTTAATGATTAGATAATACAAATCAGTCATCATTTTTGGAATCAATAAGAAAAAGATTGGAAGATTTTGGATAAAGAAAAATTGGTACTTTTCAATTATACTAACACCATGTCTATGCTAACAGGGCTTGAATTTCAGTGTGATATAGTAGGATTCCCCCTCCCCGAAGAATATTGTGGGCGTGAGGCAACACAAAAATTTTATAATTTTCTCCAGAATTTTCTTTTTCAAACGATGATCAACTTCTGTGACTCGTTGATGAATTTCACAGTATTTTCCTGCTATAGATTGATGCATTTCGCCTTTTTTACCACAACAAACTAATCCCCCCCCCCCCCAAATGACCGATCAAGGTTTTTTTTTTTTCCTTTCAAGCGACTGATTTCAGAATTTTACAGCTTCTTCAAAGATTCATTTATTTTCCTGTATCCAGGGCTGCCACTGCCAAATGGCATAAAAAATAGTTGCTTTAGTAGCCTACAATGAAAACAATAGTAGCCAAAATAGTAGCATTTGCACAAAAATAGTAGCCAAAATAGTTGCATGTTTACTTAAGAAAAGAGGGGCAAGAATCCTTATTTCCCATAAAAATAAAAACATCATGAAAATCCACATTTTCCCCTACCATCCAAATTTTTTACTTTTTGTAATTTAATTATAAAATCACACACACACACAAACGGAAAGAAAGAATGAAGAAATTTTTTAAATTATAATCTGAGATATACAATCAGAATGCAGTTTCGTTTTCCCAAACTAAATTGAATATATTCTTATCTTGTGCATGAGCATTACTGTGAGGTAACTAAAAACAATACAATTTTTATTGCATGTTATTAGCTGCAATTTTAATTCCATTTTGTAAACAAAAATTAACTGAACCAATAAAAAGTGGTTTTATCAAAAAAGGATGCATTTGATAAAGAAAATACAAAGCATACTAATCTATTCTTTAGAAGAAATTTTTGTAAAATAAAATAGCAAAATCGTCTGAAAAAAATAAAGTTTGATTTTATAGACATCAATGGGCCAAATAAAGCTATCTAAGTAAGAAAGGCAATTGAAAAACTGTGATAGAAAACAAGGTTTTCTTATTTCTAAGTAGCATTTATTTGCTCGTTTATCAATTTAAATTTTTGGAATGAAGCATTTATAGGAGGTTAGAAACAAATACGATTCACACAGCTAGTGAACAAATCTACAGTTAATCGTTTATGGTTCATACGACAGTTAAAGGGTTAAATACCTTTAAAAACAATCAAAAATTGGACAAATATACTGTAAAGCATAAGGGTTATGGGTGGTAGCCAAACCAAAAATCAGTAATTAGTTTTCCACAGAAATTTGGATGTTGGTATCTTTGCACTACATTTATATTGGAAAAGTAATTTCTTTTTTAAATTTCAAATAGAAGTTTTTACATATTTTAAAAATTGCATAAAAAAACTTAAAAAATTTATACGGAAATATTAGATTGGGGTATTAGGTTAAAAAATTTGCAGTGCTGAGATTTTTTTTTTTTTTTTTTTACAAAAATAGTAGCTGGGACTGGAAAATAGTCTCCTTTTTTCTGGTTTTCCTCTAAAATAGTCGTTTTTGAAGGTTTTTGGGCTAAAATAGTAGCCATAGTTGCCTGATGCTGAAAATAGTCGCTTTTAGTAGCATTTTAGTTGCAAATGGCAGCCCTGTATCCAACTGATTTTTTTTTTTTCCCTGCGATCAACAAGACAAATTTTGATAAATTTCCGATATTTTCTAGCGACTGATTAACAAATTTTGGAATATTTTTCTGCAATTGATAGACAAATCTTGCAATTTTTTTCCAGTGATTTAGTGATGAAATTCCGATCCCCCCCCCCCCCCCCCGTCCACAAAAAAAAAAAAAAAATACAGACAAATTGTGATTGTTTTCCTCCCCTGAGACAGAATGGCAAATGTCTAGATTTTTTTCGGCAGCTGATTGACAAATTTCATGATATTTTTTCCTTGAGTCGGACTAAAAAATTTTTGCGACTTTTACAGTGACAGACCGATGAAATTCGTGATTTTTTTCTCCCAACCAATCGACAATTTCCCCAATTTTTCTTTAGCCTCGACTGACTGACGAAATTAATTTTTTTTCCCTACTACCAATGGATGTATTTTGTGATCTCCCCCCCTCTCGACTGAAGCAGATGTGCCAAGTTTTCAAAACTTTATTGACATACCGACATTTCCATCTACATGTGTTAATGCAATAAGAATACATGTAAGGTAAATTAACATATGAACAAGCAGAAACAAATAAGATGGGAATAGGTATTCCTTCACACTACCATTTTTCAATTTAACTACTACACTCTGAAATACCTAAACTGATGTTTACAGTGTTATAGTACATTATTCTACAACTTAAATTACAAGGAAAAATAAAATAGAAAAACAAAAAGCAGTCAACTTCAGTAAATAGTTGATGCATAGTACCTAGTTCAATCAAAAAAATAAAAATAAAATAAAAAATAAAATACAAGGGATCCAACTTTTGAATGTAATTCTCTTATTGATATAATAAAGCTTCTTTTTTTTTTCCAGAAGTAGATATTGATGATACCATCACCAAATATGCATTGTTCATGCAAGCAGTTAAAAATGAAGACACATCAGATATTGCAAAGTTTTCTGATATTTTTTTAAGAGAGCATAAACATACAGTTGCAACAATTACCAAAGTTATAAAAGTTACTCTTGTGCTGCCTGTCACGAGTGTACCTTTACCTTGTGAAAGACTTCAGCGCCCAAAATCTAATAAAACCTAAATTCAGAAATTTCAGTTTTTTGTAGGAGGGGAGTCTCCCTCCCAACATTTATACATCGAGGGGAGTTAAGCTGTCTGGGGGGGGGGGGGGGACAATTTTTTTTTTAAACCTTACTATTATTTTATATGGCTATTTAAAAGAATTACATTAATACAGACATGACAAAATACCATTGAAAATAAAATTAAATTAACAACTCAATAATTATACAAAATGTTTTTATGGCTTACTTTGATTAGATCCTTTTAATACAGGCTGGTGTACAAAACAAAAATCAATTTCCTAAAGATGCCAGACCTTGTAGTGAATCCTATGGGAATAAAAAAAAATATATCAATTCAGCTATCTTTATACTTAAATATGATTTTAGGCAGGAATTTAATAAATAAAAAGGAATTCTTGTTCCCTGTTCAGAAAACATTTTGAAATGGTTTGTTTAAAGTCGCTCTCTTTTGTGAACTTAACTATGTATTCAGAGGTCGATGCAGGTTTTTTTTAACACTTTCCAACCTAGTTGAAAAGTGTTTATGACACATGCATAACCTGTGGCCAGCAGGCCAAATTATCCACAAATTCAGTCAAAAAATTTCGTCGATCGGCCGGGTGAAAATCACGAATTTCGTTGATCGGGTGCAAAAAAAATCATGAATTTTGTCGTTCAACTGCATAAAAATCACAAATTTCGTCATTCGGGAGTGTAAAAATCATGAAGTTCGTCGATAGAATGCTGAAAAATCACAAATTTTGTCGATCAGGTGCAAAAAAATCACGAATTTTATCGACCAAGCGCGTAAAAATCATGAATTTTGTCGAACGGGTGCGTAAAAATCATGAATTTTGTCGAATGGGCACAGAAAAATCACGAATTTCGTCGACCGGCTACGTAAATATATTGAATTTCGTCGACCGGCTATGTAAAAATCTTGAATTTCGTTGATCGGCTACATACAAATCTTGAATTTCATCATTCGGGAGCATAAAAATCACGATTTTCGTCAATCAAACACATAAAAATCATGATTTTCATCTATATGAACGTGTAAAACTAAAAATCATGATTTTTGTCTATGTGAATGCATAAAAATCATGAATTTTATCGACAGAGCGTGTAAAAATCATGAATTTTGTTGATTATGCGCATAAAAATCACGAATTTTGTTGAACGGGTGCGTAAAAATCATGAATTTCGTCGAGCGGGTGCGTAAAAATCTTGAATTTCGTCGGTCGGCTACGTAAAAATCTTGAATTTTGTCGATCGGCTACACACAAATCATGAATTTCACCAATCAAGCGTGTAAAATCCTAAATTTTGTCAATTATGCGCGTAAAACTCCTGAATTTTATCGATCGCCTACGGACAAATCTTCAATTTCGTCATTTGGGAGCGCAAAAATCATGAATTTTCTTGATTATGTACGGAAAATCAAATTTCTTCGAACGGGCACATAAACATTACGAATTTCATCTAACGGACGTGGAAAAATCGCGAAATTTAGGGGAAAATGGTAATCGGGAAATCCTGCATTTGGCCGGCTCTTTCCATATTTTTAATCGACGAGTGTTTATTTTCACCTTTACTTCTATATTATCTGTTTCATTTCTTTGACTTTTCAAAATTACTCTGCTTTTTATAGTACCTTTCACCAACGCTGGCGTATGATCTTCATTCACCTTCACGCCATGGGAGAGTTTTTCTATTGTAACGGGTTCTAAATTCCCCAGTAGATTAACTTTTTTCCCACTACATTTGAGGTTGTTTCAACCCCATCTCTCAACCCCGCTCACAAAACAGAAGTGAAGAAAAAGAGATATCTACGATTTCCAGAGAAACCACTGAGGGTCACTATGAAGGGCAAGCGTCTATTCTAAAAAAATGAAATATAGTCCCGCAGTGGCGCAAACGATTAAGCACGATTTCCGTCAAGATCACCGAAAGTGAAGCAGCATCGACCATGGTCAGTGCCTGGGACCGCAGGAGTCTGTCCAGACTTTTTTCACAGGGTCCTGTTTTTGTGAAATTGTGAACAGCTTTTTATATTTGTGAAAAATCTAATCATAATTTTGTGAATTTAAAATGGTCGTTATATTCAGGTTCTTGTTTATGCATTTTTAAGAAGGTATATAGATATAAAATACACATATTTTCTTTATATATGTGAAACTGACAGGTCCGTTTTTACTTTTAAATGATTAATTTGTGAAATGTGTGGTTTAAAGATGGACAAATTTTGTGAAAAACCTATTTTTAAGACAAAGAATTTTGTGAAGGGTCCTGTTTTAGGGAAAATAATTTTGTGAAGGGCCCTTTTTTTAAATGAAAAATTTTGTGAAGAGTCCTTTTAAGGACCCAATTTTTTCCTAAACAGATCCCTGGACCGTGTACGTTAATGGGAGCTGGTGCACGTAAAATCTGTCTGTGGTTCCAATGTCCTCCAAGTTTGAAAAGATACTTCTGGGGGTGCCAATCTAGGTGCAGGTGTCTCCTCTGGAATTGGTTCATAATTAGGAGACCAGCTCTAGAAGTCCAACCTCTCTCGAGGCTCTGGCACCCTTTCTTTCAGAGAAGTGCCATGGCAGTTTCTCTGACACGACAACAACAACTCTGCTTTTTGGATTTTGGATGTTCGTTCATTCCTCTTCTTGATAGATTTTTTCTTATGATCAGTTTCTTCTGATTTTTTCTTGACTGAACTTTTTCTTACCGTCACATTCTTCAACAGCCAACCTTTCTAAACAGTTTAGTTTGTTAAAGTTAAAACCTCACCACTCTTGCTCTGTACTCTTTTTCGCTTTTTCTGTGAATTCTCAATGATTAAAACAGTATTTACAGATGGAGTGGGAGATAGAGTTTGCAGTATTGCTTGCTTTCTTTAAATCTTTTAAGAGTGAGTCGAGAGAAACTGCTTTAGAAGATACAATATGTACTTTTCGCTGGTTTTCTTAATATTTCTTGGCATGTTTGAACAATAAAAGTCAATGTAAAAATTAATATCAGTAGTAATTTGAAGTGTTATTACTTTTAAATATACACTAAAATCACTTTTTATTTTGCTTAAAAGACGTCAACATAAACCTTAAAGATGTTAAAATTTAAAATTTACATGTTTCGATTTGTTCATCAAATCGTCATCAGAATATATACAAACCACAAATACAATGTACATAAAAAATGAGAGATTAAATTAATTAAAAACCAGAGAGTCTGAACAGTCACTATGTGAAATAAGGTACAACGCCCTCTATACTTTTAATTTTAACATTGCTCTTAGATTTGTGGTTTGTATATATTCTGATGACGATTTGATGAACAAATCGAAACATGTAAATTTTAAATTTTAACATCTTTAAGGTTTATGTTGACGTCTTTTAAGCAAAATAAAAAGTGTTTTTAGTGTATATTTAAAAGTTAATTCTAATGGACGTATTTTGACTCTCCACTTTATTTGAAACGAGCAGGAAAGACCGAGCCATGTTCGGTCACAATTAAATTAGAGTTCAAATTTGAGTTCAACCCATGATCAAAATGACCCACTAATTGAATTTTCTCGAACATGTGACCTAGCTCAACAGTCTTCTCGTGTCCAAAAACCATGGGATGCAAAATTTAGTGTAAATAGTCTGAGCAGTTTTTAAGATAAAATAGTTTGACCCCTAATGACCCATGACCAAAATGACCCACTAATTGAATTTTCTCGAACATGTGACCTAGCCCAACAGTCTTCTCGTGCCCGAAAACCATTGTATGCAAAATTTAGTATTAATGGAGCCGCTTTTTAGATCTTGACCCAGAATGACCCAGAAATGACCCACTAATCGAATTTTCTCGGACATGTGACTTAGCCCAATGATTTTATCGTGCTCGAAACTCGTAGGACACAAAATTTAATCAAAATCGTTAGAGCCGTTTTTCAATAAAATTAATTTGACCCGCGTTGACCCAAAAATGACCCACTAATCGAAAGTTCTCGAACATGTGACCCAGCCCAATAATCTTCCCGTGCCCGAAGAGGGTCGGATACAAAATTTCATCAAAATCGTTTGAACCATTTTTTAGATACAATTAGATTGACCATGACCCAAAATGACCCACTAATCGAATTTTCACGAACATGTGACCTATCCCAATTGTTTTCTGGTGCCCCAAAACGGTAGGATGCAAAATTTCGTCAAAATCGTTAGAGCCGTTTTTAAGATAAAATATGCATAACCACACACACAAGATTTGCTCGTATTAGAATATATGATATAACAACATTTCAAGTGTTATTACTTATTACATTCTTTTTTTTTTAAATAAAATTTAAAAATAAATTGTTTTTCAGTGTTAAAATTACTACCTAGGAATATAAATAAATATTTTTTTTTTAGTCATTTTAATATAAAATATAGAGCATTAGACATTTACTAAAGTTAACACACAGGTAAAAAAATATCCTTTCATACAATACTATTCTATAATAATACTTCTTTAATAATAATATTTCATACAATACTATTATATAATAATATAGCCTAACCATAACCCCACCTCAGAAAACAACTCATAATAAATAGAATTACAAAATTTATTCTTATCTTTCTATGCAGATCTGTTCCTCTACAAGTCAGAACTAAAATTAATAGTTTTTGCCAGTTAATAATGATTTTAGAAGCAAGTTCATCATCAGCTTAAACTTACATACCATATGCAATAAGCATAAACAAGATAGTTTGTAAACATTAAACTTGTTGGCAGTTTCTAAAACTAAAATAAAAATATTTGCCATAATCTCAATATATTTCTCTATAAAAGAATTAACTAAATATCTTAATTTAAAATCAGAAAATGTGTTTTTCAATGTATCCCCCACGGGCCCACTTTCTCCCACCTGACCCTATATTAATTTATCAAATTCATTTTTAATAAACTTATTAAAGTAAATAGTTTTAGAGCATTATACTGTTTTAATGTCATATATTACATACAAAATAATAAAATTATAAAAAAGGTAAAAAAGCTGCTATTTATTTGCTAAGTCTATTATGCTAAGTTATTATCCATTTTACCCAACATAATTTTTTTTTTTATCTAAAAATATTACTTTTGTTATTTTGTAATACAAAATGCAGAAAGTTAATCCTGAATAAGTGTCTTATTCTATAAAATGGATAAGCAAGCTTAAAATAATTTATTATTTACTTTAAATGTAAAGCATTTCTCATCATAACCAAGTCATATCATCCAAAATTTTAAAAAGGCTACCAAATATAATAATATAGCAACATATATTTTATTATTCATTTAAAAAATGATAAGTAATACTTGTAATATACTAAGTTTGCAAAAAAATTCACAATTTGTATTATTTTATAAAATAATTTTTGAGACCTACCTATTTTTATATCCACCTGACCCTAGCCAAGAAGGGCCTGCCAGGTGCTGTGTCCCACAAATTGACCTAGATATATATATATATATATATATATAAGATTTATAAGATACACTATAAGATAACACTTTTCAAAAATACAATGAGACCATTAAATGACTAATATATTTGTATCTTTTTCTTAATAAAAGTCTATAAAATGAACAATTTAGTATATATAAAATAAAGTTTAGCTTAACTAGAAAAATTTTTAGTATTTTGGGTACCAAGAATCCTGAAAAAGAAAAAAGAAAAACATTTTGCAATATTTTGTGTCTCACATGCTTGAGGGGGAAAAAAGGTGGGAGGGGGGGGGGGAGAAATTTACAATCTTGTTGGTTCTACTGACACAAAAAATTTGAAGAAAAAAAAAACATTTTCTATTTAGACATAATTTCAGGATTTGTGGGATTAAAAAAATATATTGGAAATTTACAATTTTTGCATTATCTTGGATTTTGCAGACCCGAAAATCAAAGACAAATACAGAAAAATATTTCTGGTAATGTGGATTTCAAAAACAGTCAAACATTTTACAGTTCATGGGTTACAATTATGGTTTTACGTTGGATAACCAGACTAAAATAAATAAATAAATATATAAACATTTTACAATTTTGGTACTATATCAGGTATATACAGTGAAATCTGTCTAAGGCGGAATCGCTTGGGACTGAAAAAAAATTCCGCTTTAGACAGATTTCCGGCTTAGACAGAAAAACTTTATAGACATCCCGTTCACAGAGTATTAAACATTTCTTTGGCTAAAAAGTAAAACTAAAGTATCTTTTAACTTTTTTAATTAAATAAACATGAAATCTCAGTATATATTTTTATATATTTATAGTAATATTAATTTACACTACAAATTAATAGTACACAAACACACTGGTATATAAATCAAAACTACAGATTCTGGTGAAAAAAACATTTATATTTTTCCTTAATAAATGCCTTAAAATTCTATTATCTGAAACTTATTTAGAAAAAAAAAATCGAATATTGTTGTTTGTTCCTTTTTTTTTTCTTAATTGCTTCTTTTTCGGTAGCACATTGTATTTCAGTTAACATTGGTATTATTTCATAATTGTTTCGCTTTATGTAAAAATTTTGCAAAAGCATTAAATTCTTAAGAGCTTCTTCACATAAGCTTTTAATTGGGATATTTTGTTCTTCGAGTTTAATAATTTCAATTCTGTCTTTTAAGGATAAAGTATTCGACGAATTTGATTTATTAATCCATTTAGGAATAATGACTTAAATTATAACGAATCTCGTCTTTATAATATAAGAGTGTGTACGACAACGATATTGTCTTGCATCTAGCACTTCCTGGGTACACAAACTAAAGTTGTGTACACTTTCACAGTCTGCATTTTCTTTACCTGTTGAAAAGAGCTAGTAGATATTTCGGAAAGTTGTGGCAATATCCTGTTTGTCTGAAATTCAGTGAAGAAATCAGCCCTTTTTGTATATTATACGACAAACGAAAGTTAACAATTGACCAGGGGCGAAAATACTTCAGGGGATGTTGAAAGTGTGCTGAAATCCCCCCAATGTGGCAGCCCTTTCTTTTTAAACAGATCTTCTTACATTACAGAAACCGAAGAATCAACTTGTCAGAAATCCCGTGACCTGTTGTTCAACAATTCGCAGTCATATACAATAATAGAATCATGCTAATATTCCCAAACCGCTTCAGCAATCAGTGAGGCCTTCTTCTGACCTCTGGGAGTGAAACTGGACAATACATGTCATTATGAATAGATAAGGTTTCTTTCCATTTATATTTCGCAACGGAATTTTCTTCCGTCTTAAAAGGTAAATTATCTACCTGCAACCCCAGAGTGAATGTCCGGTTCCGCGTTACACAGATTGTTTCCGTCTTAGGCAGATTTCTTGGAAATTTCTATGTTTAAAAGCGTGGGACTCTGAAATGTTTCCGGCTTAGACAGATTTCCGGCTTAGACAGATTCCGGCTTAGACAGATTCCACTGTATTTTCTTTTCCCAGTCAGCGAGATCTGACATACTAAAATTTCCATTTTGTTTTTCAGATGCAAGTATAAAATTCACTTTTTTTTAAATTTTTATATCATACTGTACACATTTTAATATGTAATTTTGGTTAATATGATTCAACTCATGTTTTCACATGAAAGAAGTATAAATTTATTTTTGAAAATTTTCAAGATAGTCAAGAGATTTTCAAGATATATCAGTGGCGATTGTGATATTTTTACTACATTTATGCATTAATCAAGCTTTTTTGGTTATTAAGTATGGCTAAACATGAAATAAAACTGTTTATTTTAAGATTTTGATGTGAATTATTAGTGTACATTTATAAGGCGAGTTTCACTGAATAATTCAAGAAAAATTATCATCATTATGCAATATTAATTATTTACTTGACCTTCACTTTTAATATTTTGAATGTTTTTTTAATTTTCTTAATTTTTGTTAGTTTACTTTATTGTAAGCATTCATTATAATTTTGAGTGCATCAGTAAAACCTAATTGTTGTTTAAAAAATGTAAACAAAACAGTGACCAGAAATCCACAAAAATCTAAAATCTTCCCAACCTTTGGTTTTAAGCTATGCATATTTAAAGGAGTCTACTGTATAGATATATGCATGTATTGATATATGTATATTATATCACTGGTGCCCGGCTAACATAAAAGTACCTATTTAGGAAATCAATTTTGTACAAGACAGAGTACGCTGCTAGTTATCAAGAAAATACTAATTGAAATATAAAAATAGTTGATTTAACTGAAAATAAAACTTTTGGCCAGATTCAGATTACCGTGCAAGTATTACTGCTGTCTGTTAATTACCCCAGCTACCTTACTCACCTGATACTCAATAGTTATTGTGCTGTCCTCCAAAAAACCCACAGTGAAATATTTTCATAAAAAAAACCACTCTAGTACTACATCAAATATTTCACTAAAGTCAATTTTTTGTGTTTTGGTTTTCTGCATCATTTAGAATAATAAAAATAGCTAAAATACGTGAGTGCTTATTTACTTTTAAAATAATTTAAACTAACAACTGCAGAATTCTGGCAAAACATGAGCTTCATTTTTACAGATTTTCTTGTTATAATAAAATTTTAGAATATCTACATTAAATTTTTAATTGTTTTTATGTTAAACCATTAATAGGTAATAAAATGGATCATTTTTAGCTGATTACGCCAGCTGTTTTTTTTTTTTTTTTTTTTTTTTTTTTTTTTTTTTTTTTTTTGTAACATAGTTAATTTTTAGAAAAGTGGGTTTTTTTTTTTTCAAATTCTCGCTTAATTGGCTGCCACTTTGTAATACAGTGGTAAAATGAAAAATGCTCAACATTAAAATCTTAGAACAAGCTGTAAAAATTTAGCTATGTTTAATTCTTTCAAATTCTTTATTATACTTTATATGAGAAATTTTCAAAAATGGGTTTTTTTTAGAGGACAGTACAATATACCAGGACTCGATTAACCTGTGAAGCTACGGGAAGCAAAGTGTCATCCTCCCCCTCCCGAAGTATGTGGCTAAGGATTATTTTAATGCTGATTGTTTTTAAAATAGGTACAAATGCCACTAAACTATTTTTTAATGTTTCAAATAAAACTGAAGGGAAAGTAAATTGCTATGATATACTGCACTTTACAAATAAATTTTATACTCATTGTAAAATTTAAGTTTTATATATTATTTATAAAATAAATTAATATTTTAAAAAGATTTAATGCAGCTATTGGCTAATGATTTTCAAATTTGGCTAATTTGTTATTTAAAAGTCTTAATTTCTTAGCGCGGTTCCTGTTTAAATAATTATAAAGATTCTGATCACATTATTTTCAGTCAAAATTAGGCAACAAATAGCAATTTAAGACAGACACACTAGTTACATACAGCATCGCTAATGACATAAGAATAAAAAAAATACACCTAAATTATTTAAGTACTAAATGGACCGCCTTCCAGTAATGGGCCACCTTCAACATTTTTGGTTTATAAAAAAATAACCAATAAAAATTCAGCTTTTTTTATTTCATTAATATGCTTTCTTTAAATTCTAGTTTTAAATACAATCATTAATATCAATTATCTATTACTTTTTGTGGGGTGTCCATTACTGGAATTTAGGGTGTTTTGACTTACTTCTGTTATTTACAATTAAATTTCGATTCACCTTGGGAAATGTGACTATGAGCATGGTTAAATATTGTTGGTAGATTAATATAATATTAAAAAATGTGGAATATAGCAATTATAACTATTAATTAAAAAATAATTTTTAAAGAAATTCCTTAAGGGTGTTCATTACTAGTACATCTACCCTATATATATGCAGGGGTGGGGAAATACATTATTTTACTCGCCACTGGCAAATGGATTTTATAATGGGGCGAGTGATTTTAAAAAACTGCAGGCTATAGAAGATACGCTAAATTTTTTTTTTTTTTTTTTTTTTTTTTTTTTTACTATTTAGCGAGCTGTATGTTGCAAGTTTACAAAGTACTGCGATGTAAACATTGCACTAATTTCTATCGTACTACTTAGTAAAAACTAGCTTTCCTCAGTTGTATATTATTTTTTAATTTTATAGAAAAAAATTATGAAAATGCATTGTAGTGGTAGTAATTAACTATTTTTGCTTGCTTTTAACTATTTCACGAGTAATAACATCTAGAAAAATTAACTGACAATGCATTTGAATTTCCTACGTAATTAGGCTTAGACGGTCTATCAAATTAGTAAACAACAACAAAAAAGATTGCCTTTCCGATTTTGTATCTAATTAAAGCAATTCATTAAAATTTAAACAATAATAATCAGTTTCCTTACCTTGACTATTTTCTCAGTAGATTTCTTCGTTTCTACTTCTTTTCACGTGTCTCCTCGAAGTCGAGTAATATGTTTGTTTACATGGCCGCCGAAGTGCGTTGGATGGTTGGATGGTTGAAAGTCAACCAAATAAAATAACCAAATTATTTGGGTTACACAACTAAACGGATTTGGTTGTCACAAAAATAGTATGGTTCAAACAACTAAAGGAAACTACCAAACACCGTAACAAAATTAATTTGGTTATCGCAACCAAATCGTTTTTTCCGTGTAGATAGGTACAACTTTGAACGGAAATTTAATGATTAGTTTGTTGATATACTGATTTCAAATTTTGATACTGGGATGCCAGTATTACATTGTAAAATCAACATTTTTTTTTTTTTTTTTTTTTTTTTTTTTTTTTTTTTTGCAGTGTATATGATCTATAGATATCTATAATTATTTGTATGCAAAAATTTTGTTCAGTTATAGGAAACGGAAAATACAAGTAAAAATTCCCCGTCAGCAATTTCCGTCAATAAGCGAGAATGTACTCGAATACTTTTGTTTTTGTGTAGCCCTGTATATGCTCTATAGAATTTATTCCCACAAAGTAATATGCAAAAAAAAAATTCAATATAAAAACGGATACAACGATTGAAAACGTACTTCCAGCAATTACTGTTTATAGAATTGTACTATAACGGAATTCCTTAATGTGTCCCTGTAAATGAATGATAAAATGCATATCCCTCAAACAGATGGTGCATTATTTTTTTTTAATTATCTGTATTTTAATTCTCTGTTTTAATGTTTAATTCTCTGTACTGAAATTGTGTTTCAATAAATTTTAATAAATGTTATTTTAATGAAATTATTTTATTAAACATATTTCAATAAAATTATTTTATTAAAAATATTTTAATTAAATTATTTTATCTAAATTATTTTAATAAATTTTTTTAACATTTTATTTTAATAAATTATGTGTATTAAAACCCTTGAACAAAATATGCATCCTACATCATAGGTTGCTATATTTAAGAAGGGGTAAAAATAATAAGTCATCTGTCTGCTGGGAACTGTCCCTCTTGGACAGTTCCCCCAAACAGATGGTACATTTAAAAAATTTTTAATTTTCCGTATTGAAATTCTCTGCATTTTAATTATCTGTATTGAAATTGTATTTCAATAAATTTTAATAAATTTTATTTTAATAAAATTATTTTAATGAAAATTTTGAACCATTTTATTTTAAAACCCTTGAACAAAATATGCAACCTGCATCATAGGTTGCCATATTTAAGAAGGGGAAAAAAATATTAAGCCATCTGTGTGAACAGGAACTGTCCCTCTCGGACAGTGCCTTCTTTACAGATGGTACAATTTTTAATTATACATGTATACATGTACAATATTTTTGTTCCGTTTTCTAAGTTCAATTTTCTGTATAAATATAAATAATAAGTCAAAATAAGTATAAATAATAAGTCAAAGGGAAAAAATAATAAGTCATCTGTATGCTAGGAACTGTCCAATCTAGGAGTGTTCCTTATTAACAGATGGTCTATTTTAATTTTTTTAATTCTCTGTTTTTCAATTCTTTTTTTAATGTTTAATTCTCTGTATTGAAATCGTTTTTCAATAAATTTTAATAAATTTTATTTTAATATAATTATTTTAATAAAATTATTTTAATGAAAAATTTTAACCATTTTATTTTAAAACCCTTGAACAAAATATGCAACCTACATCATAGGTTGCCATATTTAAGAAGGGGAAAAAATATTAAGCCATCTGTGTGAACAGGAACTGTCCCTCTCGGACAGTTCCTTCTTAACAGATGGTACAATTTTTAATTATACATGTATGTACAATATTTTTGTTCTGTTTTCTAAATTTAATTTTCTGTATAAATATAAATAATAAGTCAAAATAAGTATAAATAATAAGTCAAAGGGAAAAAATAATAAGTCATCTGTATGCTAGGAACTGACCAATCTAGGAGTGTTCCTTATTAACAGATGGTCTATTTTTAATTTTTTTAATTATCTGTATTTTAATTCTCTATTTTAATGTTTAATTCTCTGAATTGAAATTGTGTTTCAATAAATTTTAATAAATTTTATTTTAATATAATTATTTTAATAAAATTACTTTAATGAAAATTTTTAACCATTTTATTTTAAAACCCTTAAACAAAATATGCAACCTACATCATAGGTTGCTATATTTAAGAAGGGGTAAAAATAATAAGTCATCTGTCTGCTGGGAACTGTCCCTCTTGGACAGTTCCCCCAAACAGATGGTACATTTAAAAAAATTTTAATTTTCCGTATTGAAATTCTCTGCATTTTAATTATCTGTATTGAAATTGTATTTCAATAAATTTTAATAAATTTTATTTTAATAAAATTATTTTAATGAAAATTTTGAACCATTTTATTTTAAAACCCTTGAACAAAATATGCAACCTGCATCATAGGTTGCCATATTTAAGAAGGGGAAAAAAATATTAAGCCATCTGTGTGAACAGGAACTGTCCCTCTCGGACAGTGCCTTCTTTACAGATGGTACAATTTTTAATTATACATGTATACATGTACAATATTTTTGTTCCGTTTTCTAAGTTTAATTTTCTGTATAAATATAAATAATAAGTCAAAATAAGTATAAATAATAAGTCAAAGGGAAAAAATAATAAGTCATCTGTATGCTAGGAACTGTCCAATCTAGGGTTGGGTTGGGTTGATTATTGACGGCCAATTATCGACACTAGGGATATAGGCCCGGGGGGAGTGCCCTTCGTGGGGGTCTTTCTAAGGGAACCTAATCCGTATTTACGCATGGATAAATCCACGGCTCGAAGAAAACCACGAAAACTCCGAACGATTAGGCCGACGGGCGCGATTGGGATCGAACCCAGCACCTCCCGTCTACCAGCTTCGAGAGCACAACCTCTCAGCCACTGGTGGGGCGTCCAATCTAGGAGTGTTCCTTATTAACAGATGGTCTATTTTAATTTTTTTAATTCTCTGTTTTTCAATTCTTTTTTTAATGTTTAATTCTCTGTATTGAAATCGTTTTTCAATAAATTTTAATACATTTTATTTTAATATAATTATTTTAATAAAATTATTTTAATGAAAATTTTTAACCATTTTATTTTAAAACCCTTAAACAAAATATGCAACCTACATCATAGGCTGCTATATTTAAGAAGGGGTAAAAATAATAAGTCATCTGTCTGCTGGGAACTGTCCCTCTTGGACAGTTCCCCCAAACAGATGGTACATTTAAAAAATTTTTAATTTTCCGTATTGAAATTCTCTGCATTTTAATTATCTGTATTGAAATTGTATTTCAATAAATTTTAATAAATTTTATTTTAATAAAATTATTTTAATGAAAATTTTGAACCATTTTATTTTAAAACCCTTGAACAAAATATGCAACCTGCATCATAGGTTGCCATATTTAAGAAGGGGAAAAAATATTAAGCCATCTGTGTGAACAGGAACTGTCCCTCTCGGACAGTGCCTTCTTTACAGATGGTACAATTTTTAATTATACATGTATACATGTACAATATTTTTGTTCCGTTTTCTAAGTTTAATTTTCTGTATAAATATAAATAATAAGTCAAAATAAGTATAAATAATAAGTCAAAGGGAAAAAATAATAAGTCATCTGTATGCTAGGAACTGACCAATCTAGGAGTGTTCCTTATTAACAGATGGTCTATTTTTAATTTTTTTAATTATCTGTATTTTAATTCTCTATTTTAATGTTTAATTCTCTGAATTGAAATTGTGTTTCAATAAATTTTAATAAATTTTATTTTAATATAATTATTTTAATAAAATTATTTTAATGAAAATTTTTAACCATTTTATTTTAAAACCCTTAAACAAAATATGCAACCTACATCATAGGTTACCATATTTAAGAAGGGGAAAAAATATTAAGCCATCTGTATGAACAGGAACTGTCCCTCTCGGACAGTTCCTTCTTAACAGAGGGTACAATTTTTAATTATCCATGTATGTACAATATTTTTGTTCTGTTTTCTAAATTTAATTTTCTGTATAAATATAAATAATAAGTCAAAATAAGTATAAATAATAAGTCAAAGGGAAAAAATAATAAGTCATCTGTATGCTAGGAACTGTCCAATCTAGGAGTGTTCCTTATTAACAGATGGTCTATTTTAATTTTTTTAATTCTCTGTTTTTCAATTCTTTTTTTAATGTTTAATTCTCTGTATTGAAATCGTTTTTCAATAAATTTTAATACATTTTATTTTAATATAATTATTTTAATAAAATTATTTTAATGAAAAATTTTAACCATTTTATTTTAAAACCCTTGAACAAAATATGCAACCTACATCATAGGTTGCCATATTTAAGAAGGGGAAAAAATATTAAGCCATCTGTGTGAACAGGAACTGTCCCTCTCGGACAGTTCCTTCTTAACAGATGGTACAATTTTTAATTATACATGTATGTACAATATTTTTGTTCTGTTTTCTAAATTTAATTTTCTGTATAAATATAAATAATAAGTCAAAATAAGTATAAATAATAAGTCAAAGGGAAAAAATAATAAGTCATCTGTATGCTAGGAACTGACCAATCTAGGAGTGTTCCTTATTAACAGATGGTCTATTTTTAATTTTTTTAATTATCTGTATTTTAATTCTCTATTTTAATGTTTAATTCTCTGAATTGAAATTGTGTTTCAATAAATTTTAATAAATTTTATTTTAATATAATTATTTTAATAAAATTATTTTAATGAAAATTTTTAACCATTTTATTTTAAAACCCTTAAACAAAATATGCAACCTACATCATAGGTTACCATATTTAAGAAGGGGAAAAAATATTAAGCCATCTGTATGAACAGGAACTGTCCCTCTCGGACAGTTCCTTCTTAACAGAGGGTACAATTTTTAATTATCCATGTATGTACAATATTTTTGTTCTGTTTTCTAAATTTAATTTTCTGTATAAATATAAATAATAAGTCAAAATAAGTATAAATAATAAGTCAAAGGGAAAAAATAATAAGTCATCTGTATGCTAGGAACTGTCCAATCTAGGAGTGTTCCTTATTAACAGATGGTCTATTTTAATTTTTTTAATTCTCTGTTTTTCAATTCTTTTTTTAATGTTTAATTCTCTGTATTGAAATCGTTTTTCAATAAATTTTAATAAATTTTATTTTAATATAATTATTTTAATAAAATTATTTTAATGAAAAATTTTAACCATTTTATTTTAAAACCCTTGAACAAAATATGCAACCTACATCATAGGTTGCCATATTTAAGAAGGGGAAAAAATATTAAGCCATCTGTGTGAACAGGAACTGTCCCTCTCGGACAGTTCCTTCTTAACAGATGGTACAATTTTTAATTATACATGTATGTACAATATTTTTGTTCTGTTTTCTAAATTTAATTTTCTGTATAAATATAAATAATAAGTCAAAATAAGTATAAATAATAAGTCAAAGGGAAAAAATAATAAGTCATCTGTATGCTAGGAACTGACCAATCTAGGAGTGTTCCTTATTAACAGATGGTCTATTTTTAATTTTTTTAATTATCTGTATTTTAATTCTCTATTTTAATGTTTAATTCTCTGAATTGAAATTGTGTTTCAATAAATTTTAATAAATTTTATTTTAATATAATTATTTTAATAAAATTATTTTAATGAAAATTTTTAACCATTTTATTTTAAAACCCTTAAACAAAATATGCAACCTACATCATAGGTTGCTATATTTAAGAAGGGGTAAAAATAATAAGTCATCTGTCTGCTGGGAACTGTCCCTCTTGGACAGTTCCCCCAAACAGATGGTACATTTAAAAATTTTTTAATTTTCCGTATTGAAATTCTCTGCATTTTAATTATCTGTATTGAAATTGTATTTCAATAAATTTTAAGAAATTTTATTTTAATAAAATTATTTTAATGAAAATTTTGAACCATTTTATTTTAAAATCCTTGAACAAAATATGCAACCTGCATCATAGGTTGCCATATTTAAGAAGGGGAAAAAATATTAAGCCATCTGTGTGAACAGGAACTGTCCCTCTCGGACAATGCCTTCTTTACAGATGGTACAATTTTTAATTATACATGTATACATGTACAATATTTTTGTTCCGTTTTCTAAGTTTAATTTTCTGTATAAATATAAATAATAAGTCAAAATAAGTATAAATAATAAGTCAAAGGGAAAAAAATAATAACTCATCTGTATGCTAGGAACTGTCCAATCTAGGAGTGTTCCTTATTAACAGATGGTCTATTTTAATTTTTTTAATTCTCTGTTTTTCAATTCTTTTTTTAATGTTTAATTCTCTGTATTGAAATCGTTTTTCAATAAATTTTAATACATTTTATTTTAATATAATTATTTTAATAAAATTATTTTAATGAAAAATTTTAACCATTTTATTTTAAAACCCTTGAACAAAATATGCAACCTACATCATAGGTTGCCATATTTAAGAAGGGGAAAAATATTAAGCCATCTGTGTGAACAGGAACTGTCCCTCTCGGACAGTTCCTTCTTAACAGATGGTACAATTTTTAATTATACATGTATGTACAATATTTTTGTTCTGTTTTCTAAATTTAATTTTCTGTATAAATATAAATAATAAGTCAAAATAAGTATAAATAATAAGTCAAAGGGAAAAAATAATAAGTCATCTGTATGCTAGGAACTGACCAATCTAGGAGTGTTCCTTATTAACAGATGGTCTATTTTTAATTTTTTTAATTATCTGTATTTTAATTCTCTATTTTAATGTTTAATTCTCTGAATTGAAATTGTGTTTCAATAAATTTTAATAAATTTTATTTTAATATAATTATTTTAATAAAATTATTTTAATGAAAATTTTTAACCATTTTATTTTAAAACCCTTAAACAAAATATGCAACCTACATCATAGGTTGCTATATTTAAGAAGGGGTAAAAATAATAAGTCATCTGTCTGCTGGGAACTGTCCCTCTTGGACAGTTCCCCCAAACAGATGGTACATTTAAAAAAATTTTAATTTTCCGTATTGAAATTCTCTGCATTTTAATTATCTGTATTGAAATTGTATTTCAATAAATTTTAATAAATTTTATTTTAATAAAATTATTTTAATGAAAATTTTGAACCATTTTATTTTAAAACCCTTGAACAAAATATGCAACCTGCATCATAGGTTGCCATATTTAAGAAGGGGGAAAAAATATTAAGCCATCTGTGTGAACAGGAACTGTCCCTCTCGGACAGTGCCTTCTTTACAGATGGTACAATTTTTAATTATACATGTATACATGTACAATATTTTTGTTCCGTTTTCTAAGTTTAATTTTCTGTATAAATATAAATAATAAGTCAAAATAAGTATAAATAATAAGTCAAAGGGAAAAAATAATAAGTCATCTGTATGCTAGGAACTGTCCAATCTAGGGTTGGGTTGGGTTGATTATTGACGGCCAATTATCGACACTAGGGATATAGGCCCGGGGGGAGTGCCCTTCGTGGGGGTCTTTCTAAGGGAACCTAATCCGTATTTACGCATGGATAAATCCACGGCTCGAAGAAAACCACGAAAACTCCGAACGATTAGGCCGACGGGCGCGATTGTGATCGAACCCAGCACCTCCCGTCTACCAGCTTCGAGAGCACAACCTCTCAGCCACTGGTGGGGCGTCCAATCTAGGAGTGTTCCTTATTAACAGATGGTCTATTTTAATTTTTTTAATTCTCTGTTTTTCAATTCTTTTTTTAATGTTTGATTCTCTGTATTGAAATCGTTTTTCAATAAATTTTAATACATTTTATTTTAATATAATTATTTTAATAAAATTATTTTAATGAAAATTTTTAACCATTTTATTTTAAAACCCTTAAACAAAATATGCAACCTACATCATAGGCTGCTATATTTAAGAAGGGGTAAAAATAATAAGTCATCTGTCTGCTGGGAACTGTCCCTCTTGGACAGTTCCCCCAAACAGATGGTACATTTAAAAAATTTTTAATTTTCCGTATTGAAATTCTCTGCATTTTAATTATCTGTATTGAAATTGTATTTCAATAAATTTTAATAAATTTTATTTTAATAAAATTATTTTAATGAAAATTTTGAACCATTTTATTTTAAAACCCTTGAACAAAATATGCAACCTGCATCATAGGTTGCCATATTTAAGAAGGGGAAAAAAATATTAAGCCATCTGTGTGAACAGGAACTGTCCCTCTCGGACAGTGCCTTCTTTACAGATGGTACAATTTTTAATTATACATGTATACATGTACAATATTTTTGTTCCGTTTTCTAAGTTTAATTTTCTGTATAAATATAAATAATAAGTCAAAATAAGTATAAATAATAAGTCAAAGGGAAAAAATAATAAGTCATCTGTATGCTAGGAACTGACCAATCTAGGAGTGTTCCTTATTAACAGATGGTCTATTTTTAATTTTTTTAATTATCTGTATTTTAATTCTCTATTTTAATGTTTAATTCTCTGAATTGAAATTGTGTTTCAATAAATTTTAATAAATTTTATTTTAATATAATTATTTTAATAAAATTATTTTAATGAAAATTTTTAACCATTTTATTTTAAAACCCTTAAACAAAATATGCAACCTACATCATAGGTTACCATATTTAAGAAGGGGAAAAAATATTAAGCCATCTGTATGAACAGGAACTGTCCCTCTCGGACAGTTCCTTCTTAACAGAGGGTACAATTTTTAATTATCCATGTATGTACAATATTTTTGTTCTGTTTTCTAAATTTAATTTTCTGTATAAATATAAATAATAAGTCAAAATAAGTATAAATAATAAGTCAAAGGGAAAAAATAATAAGTCATCTGTATGCTAGGAACTGACCAATCTAGGAGTGTTCCTTATTAACAGATGGTCTATTTTTAATTTTTTTAATTATCTGTATTTTAATTCTCTATTTTAATGTTTAATTCTCTGAATTGAAATTGTGTTTCAATAAATTTTAATAAATTTTATTTTAATATAATTATTTTAATAAAATTATTTTAATGAAAATTTTTAACCATTTTATTTTAAAACCCTTAAACAAAATATGCAACCTACATCATAGGTTGCTATATTTAATAAGGGGTAAAAATAATAAGTCATCTGTCTGCTGGGAACTGTCCCTCTTGGACAGTTCCCCCAAACAGATGGTACATTTAAAAAATTTTTAATTTTCCGTATTGAAATTCTCTGCATTTTAATTATCTGTATTGAAATTGTATTTCAATAAATTTTAATAAATTTTATTTTAATAAAATTATTTTAATGAAAATTTTGAACCATTTTATTTTAAAACCCTTGAACAAAATATGCAACCTGCATCATAGGTTGCCATATTTAAGAAGGGGAAAAAATATTAAGCCATCTGTGTGAACAGGAACTGTCCCTCTCGGACAGTGCCTTCTTTACAGATGGTACAATTTTTAATTATACATGTATACATGTACAATATTTTTGTTCCGTTTTCTAAGTTTAATTTTCTGTATAAATATAAATAATAAGTCAAAATAAGTATAAATAATAAGTCAAAGGGAAGAAATAATAAGTCATCTGTATGCTAGGAACTGACCAATCTAGGAGTGTTCCTTATTAACAGATGGTCTATTTTTAATTTTTTTAATTATCTGTATTTTAATTCTCTGTTTTAATGTTTAATTCTCTGAATTGAAATTGTGTTTCAATAAATTTTAATAAATTTTATTTTAATATAATTATTTTAATAAAATTATTTTAATGAAAAATTTTAACCATTTTATTTTAAAACCCTTGAACAAAATATGCAACCTACATCATAGGTTGCCATATTTAAGAAGGGGAAAAAATATTAAGCCATCTGTGTGAACAGGAATTGTCCCTCTCGGACAGTTCCTTCTTAACAGATGGTACAATTTTTAATTATACATGTATGTACAATATTTTTGTTATGTTTTCTAAATTTAATTTTCTGTATAAATATAAATAATAAGTCAAAATAAGTATAAATAATAAGTCAAAGGGAAAAAATAATAAGTCATCTGTATGCTAGGAACTGACCAATCTAGGAGTGTTCCTTATTAACAGATGGTCTATTTTTATTTTTTTTAATTATCTGTATTTTAATTCTCTGTTTTAATGTTTAATTCTCTGAATTGAAATTGTGTTTCAATAAATTTTAATAAATTTTATTTTAATATAATTATTTTAATAAAATTATTTTAATGAAAATTTTTAACCATTTTATTTTAAAACCCTTAAACAAAATATGCAACCTACATCATAGGTTACCATATTTAAGAAGGGGAAAAAATATTAAGCCATCTGTATGAACAGGAACTGTTCCTCTAGGACAGCTCCTTCTTAGCAGATGGTACAATTTTTAATTATACATGTATACATGTACAATATTTGTGAAAAAAAGTAATCTGTATGCTAGAAACTGTCCAATCTAGGAGTGTTCTTTATTAACAGATGGTCTATTTTTAATTTTTTTAATCCCCTGTATTTTAATTCTCTGTTTTAATGTTTAATTCTCTGTACTGAAATTGTGTTTCAATAAATTTTAATACGTTTTATTTTAATAAAATTATTTTATTGAAATATTTTAATAAAAATATTTTGATAATTTTTTTTTTAATATTTTATTTTAATAAATTATGTGTATTAAAGCTCTCTTAAAAAAGTATTTCAAAAGGTCTTTTAAAAATGGGTCGAAAAGTTTTGCAGAGAGTTTGAGAACCTACTTATCTGAAATTAACAATGTGGGAGGCGTGGGATTTCGCGGATAAAATCCCTCACAGAGCATTTAAAAATTAATAAAATGCCTACAAAACCGCTTGTGCTAAGATAAAAATATGATGTGTAAAAACAAAGTAAAGAAATACATAAACAGCATACAATTTTTACCATTCCTTTTTTCCATTATTTGTGTTTTTAATTACACCTGTCTTTATGTGTTACGCATTTACTAACACCACTACCTTATGGGCATGTAACACAGTGAAATCGTTCATTTTATCAGTATCCCCATGGTTCAGAACCAGATGAGAATCCCGACTGCGCCACTGGAAAACGTAAAAATTAAGTAAGGGTACAGTAACAGAAAAAGTTAAAGCACCATCTTACAAAAGTAATTTTCAAAAAGAGAAAAATAAGATAACAATTTTACTATATCTGTGTTCAAATTTAAAAAGAAAACAACAGATACTAATAGCGTAATATATTATTTACTTCTGAATTTTGTCCATAATCACAAATTTTCAATTTAAATTTCAGTGCTCTTTTTAATCATGTTATTAAAAAATAAAATAAGAACGTTTTTTTTTCTGTTATTATTTCCATTATTATTGTACACTGAAAAAAAAAAAGATTTTACAGTAATATAATATTTTTACGCATGCGAGGCAGCGTATTACTGCTTACTTTACTGTTTATTATTGTTAATTTTACGATATAATACTTGCAGCTGGAGTGCCTGTATTATTACTGTAAAATCAACACTTTTTTTTGCAGTGTATAACTGAACTAAATTTTTGCATACAAATAATAATAGATACATATCTACGGATCATGTACAGGGCAGAACAAAAGAATTGGGATGTTTTTCTGACTCTTAGATAGTACTGCTGAAATGCATATTATGTGTTTTCCAAACTGTTTACTTAGCAAACTGCCCACCCCCCCTCCCGGGATTGCATTCATGAATATAACCGTTGGGTTTCTGGGGCGGTCATCCCTTCCCCCCTGCCCCCCTCTCCCTATTTACTCAGCCAAAAACTTTCACCTTATTAAACGTTGAAGTTTTGTTGCAGGATTCTGAATTTGTTGGAAAGTGTTTCATAATCTATGTTTGACGCCTGATTTTTCTTTCTTGTTTATTATAGTATAGTGACGTCATAAATTGTCTCGAAATCAATAATCTATATTATATATTCTAACAAAGATTCCTAATAAGAATTATTTATTTAAAAACAATTTATTTCTAATGAAATAAATTAATTCTGAATTTCTAATTTAATTCTCGATTTTATTACATTTAGGTAGCCCCGCGTAACACATTTTTTTTTTTTTCCTGAAGCCCTTCCAGATAATCGTCAGTTCACCGCCGTGCATAGTATGATTTTAAATTTTAAAATGTATATATCATAATGTACGTAAGATATAAAGTGTGCATTTATATCCATTAAAAAAATAATTATATTTATCCATTTCTTTCTGTGATGCCCATTTACAGACTTATTAATTTTACAATGTTGGTAGTAGTACCTCTTTTACGTATTTCAATTATGTTTTTGGTTAAGGCTTTTCTGAAATCCAAAGGGGCTACTTTGAGACTATTTTTTTAATTCATTTTTGTTCGAAAACGTATGAAATTTGCAGGTGTCCTTATTCAGAAACTTTGTAATCGAAACACGTTTTCCATTTTTTGCTAAAGGCAGAAGATCTTCAGAAAATACTGTCAAAGTTGACGTTTTGAACCGAATTCCCTCCATGATGCTGCGAGCAAGGCGAAAAACTTATTATCACACGTAACACTTATATGTTATATATACAATCAAACCTCGTTAACATGAACACGCTTAACGTGAATTACTTTTAACATGAATTGTTTTCATAGTCCCCTATAAAAACGAGTACAAAGATTTGATACTGATAACATGAATTACTGTTAACATGAACAAAATTTTGATTCCCCTTGAGGTTCATGTTAACGAGTTCGACTTATATATATATATAATCGGTTATAACTTCCATAAGTAATTTACTTATAAAAAAAAATGGAAAATTCATTTCCAAATCCCTTTAATAGTCAGATCTGCCAATTTTATGCCTTTGCGTTAAAAATTATGCCAGAAAATGATGTCAGAAAGTTTTGCGCTGTTGAACAGGTCATTTGAGAACCACTTTAAATCTGTTCAAGCCAGTCAATTTTAGAAATACTTATAAATAGTTTGACATATTGCAGAGCTAATAGGTCCATTCAATAATTAGCCTAAAAAGCGTATGCAAAAATTAAAAGAGTACAATTATAACTAGAAAAGTTTAAAAATTTTAAATTTAAACATTATCTAAATATCTTTAAAAATTTTCTATGCAAATATTCCGAGTATTAAACTGTTTAATAAGAACTATTAAAAAATCACATGTAAAACTTTGTTTTTCATTTAAATTTCTGCGTGCTGTAAAAAAAAAAATGTAATTTTACCAGAAACATATTGTATATTTTACAGAAAAAAAACTGTTTTAAAGAAAAACAGTTTTTCCTGTAAAAAATATGGATTTTGTAATTTCTACAGAAAAAAACTGTATTTTTTACAGAAAAACTGTTTTAATGAAAATATACAGATATTTTCTGAATATTAAACGGTTTTCCACTGGCGCCAAAATTGACAGTTTTTTTCTGTCAATCTGAGAGATTTTTTATTTACAGTGTGTAATATTATTTTTTTCTAAATAAAAGTACATATATGTATGAGGGAATGAGTTAATAATATAAATATGTAATTGCCATCCCTCTGGGACGGGAATCACTCTCTAATAGAGCAAAGCAGGCCCTTATTACCGAATAGGCACGAGAAGCACGTGCTTCCCCTAGAAAATTTTAAAGGGGCCCAAAACTGAGAGAACAGGGGGCCCTTTTTATTGAATTAATTCCATTCCAAAAATTTATCTAATTTATTTTCAAATTGATATTTTAAAGTGTTTCATAAAAATACCTTTCATAACAAATTAATTTTTCATATAATAGCCAGCTTTCAACCACATGATCACAATTCTCCAATTTGTCCAACCAATCAAAGTCGCAGGCAGTATTATTGTCCATCCAATCAATATCGAGAAAATCCAGTGGGCAAGCAAAATGCCCACCAGGTTGTTAAGTTGGTTGCTAGGGTATGACGTCAGTTGAAACTGATTTATTGGCTTCTCGGGAAAAGTATTCTTGCATGTATTACGAAACAGCTTATCAATTTTGTTGCAGTGAATTGACCTTGCGATTTGCGAGTACAGTTTCATAAAGCAGCAATGAAATCTCTCAACTTTTAGACGTGTAAAATATTATTTGTGTTCGACGCCGCTCGCCTCGCTCACGTGCTGAGTTTAACATATAGGGTGCATGCATATTTTATTTATTGCTTTATTAGTTAAAATTTTGCAGATTCTTCTTATATTTAATTTAATTATTTATTCAGCATGGCTAAAACTAAGCCTCAAGTACCGTCAGGAAGCAATAAACGAAAAAGGAACATAGCTAATAACTATATGAAGTTATTTAGAATGTTTCTGTATCAGATTGTGGATATTTATTGTATCTTATTTCTATCCCAGATATGTATTAAATTTCTCTATAAATTAGTTATAAAAAATTTCTGCAATTATTGAATTCCACCACTTAATATTTTTAAGTTCATTTAAAAATATGAAAAAATGTGAAATGCACTGAAAGAAACCTGCAAAAATGTGTCTTAAATCTCATTTTGTCTTAAATGTTTACAATAATAAGTAGATCCATGCTGTTGTATTAGCTTCGAGCAGCAGATTAAAGAAGTAAATATTTAAAGATTACAATGTATCAAAAAATACTTTATTATTAATCAGTGAAAATTTAAGTTTCTTTTTTCCTTTAATATTTCTTATTGTTTCATAATATTGTATTTAATTTCTTAAAATTATTTAGGAAAACTAATAACTTAGTTTTTAACTGTTTAGTTTTGATCTAATGGCATGAATAATTCTTGCTAGTACTTATTTTTTCAAAACAGCTCATTGCAGATGATTCAAAAAGAGTTTGCTTAAATGTATAAGAAAAAACTTTATCATTTATTTCATTAATGTATGAGGAATGATTTATTTTCTTTTTCTGATTTAAAAAAAATGTCAGTGACCATCCTCATATTCAAAGTGAAAATGTTTATAATTATTGTTTAAGTTTTCCAAATATTCTACTTATTTTTAAGTGCGAATTTTCTATTTTAATGAATAATTTTATGAACATAGCTAATAACTATAAAAAGTTATTTTGAATATTTCTGTATCAGATTGTGGATATTTATTGTATCCTATTTCTATCTCAGAGATGTATTAAATTTCTCTATAAATTAGTTATAAAAAGTTTCTGCAATTATTGAATTCCACCATTTAATTTTTTTAAGTTCATTTAAAAACTTGAAAAAATGTGAAATGCACTGAAAGAAACCTACAGAAATTTGTCTTAAATCTCATTTTTTCTTAAATGTTTACTACAATAAATAGATCCATGCTGTTGTATGAAGTTTTTTGTCTCTTCACAAAAATCTACTTTATTAAAAAAAATGTGTTTCTGAGGTAGGTTAATATGAGAGGAATAAATAACGAAGTTAATTGTGTCTGTTGTTAAGTTTCCAATATAATGTATGTTTAATGTACAAAATTAGCTTTATAATATGTTTCTGTTCTGAAAAAATAGCGAAATGAATTATATCCCTCCCCTTCTACTGTTCCTTGTACAAGTATAAAAAAAAAAAAATGTGATAGTCATCTGCTAAAATTTCTAGTTGCTGGTGAAATACATATGTGCCACCCCCTTACCTTACACATACAAAATATTTAATCATACATAAAAAAAAAAAAAAAACATTGATTAAGGAAGAATAATTACTATTATAGTAATGATATATCATGAATTGCTTTAACACTTGCACTCGGTAAGTGAATTAATTTTAAAAAGTAATATAAACACATTTCGCCAGTTGATATATTTTAACCAAGTGATTGCATTTGTCGAATTCTTGTTCTACAAAAATATCCTACTTGTTTCTGTTCTGATGTTTCCTATGATGTGCATGTGTTAAAATGCTAATTGGTTGCCTAATTTTGACTAAAAATAATGTGATCAGAATCTTGATAATTATTTAAATTCATTTTGTGCAAATAATTAAAAAAAAAAAAAAAAAAAAAAAAAAAAGACGGGAATACAAGTAAAAAGTAAATTATTATTTTAGATTATTTTACGTATTGGATTTGAATATTATTGATTTTGGCTGGTATGCACAACATAAAATATAAATAATTTAAACTATTACCAAAATTGAAAGAAGCATTTTAAAATATTGATATTTTATGTTGTGCATGCATGCTGAATTCAACCTTTTTATCCAACTTACATTATTCTGCTAATACTATGCAAAATCATTTGTCATACTTTTCTTGATTGTATCCATTTTTTGTATATAGGAGATCGTAAAAAAAGCTGTTTAATGAAATGGTACTTTTTGGTTAGCCAAGCGCCAGTGAAATACACACACACACACACACACACATATATATATATATATATATATATATTATATATATATTTTCACTGGTGCCTGGCTAGCCGAAAAGTACCAGTGAAATATATGTGAACTCAACTGAGCCACTATTTGTAGCATTGGTGAGTTTGCGGGTATGTCGAATTTAGAAAACTCTTCTAGAATGAAATGGGAGGGGGGGGGGGCCTGAAATGACAATGTGCTTCCCATAGCTTCAGAGGTTAATCGGGCCCTGGAGCAAAGTAAAAGAAAAAGACAGAAAAATTGCAGTCATAACATACCTATTTTGCTACTGTATTTTTCTTTTCTTTCTTTCATCCATTTTCCACTGAAGGAACTCCTATTATGAAGCCTTGAAACAGCTGTGTATTAATATGTTTTAAAAATTAAAAGCAGTTCAGTCTAAATTTATTTAGCATTCTGTTGAATTAAAGCTTCATAAAACAGCCATTTCTACCTTGTCTGCTGGCGGAGCTGGCAGGGATTTCTTTGCTATAAGGGTTGGTCCTTTGTCAACATAAAAGTTTTAGATAATAGTAAAAGGATTTATAATAAATTTAAGCGGATTTGATATTTTGTGAATTGACGAAGTTATAATTTTTTTTCTTCTGATACCCCTCTCCCCCCCCCCCCTTGGAGCCATTTTTAATGATATCAAAAATATGTCATACATAAATTTTCGGCCCTTTTCCTAGGAGTAATAATGACTTTAAATGAATTCGATATCATAATTAAGAAGTTATGGGTTTTTTCTGTTTTCACGAAAAGCCCCTCCTATCCCCCCCCCACCCCCCCATGGTTCGATTTTGCCCATTAACGAACTTGACAGACATTTTATACCCCTTGATTTTATGTATCAGTTTGGGAGAGATTTGTGCAGAATTATTGAAGTTATCATGTCCATAAAAAAATGACATAGATAGATAGACAGACAGATAGATAGATAGATAGATAAAGTTTTGAACTGGCGGTGGTTTTGGGTTCTGGGAGTCATTATCGGTGTAGATCTGCAAAATTTTTTCAGAAATTTCAACTTAGGGGTGAGTAGATAATAATTGACAGTTCTACATCAGCGGCACTGCGGCACCTACCTCAAGGTCGAATGAAGGTCACGGTACGTCGCGGCGGAAATACGTCACAGAGATAAGCGGAGTTGGGGAGATAAGCAAGTGTGGAGATAAGGGAATGGGGGAGATAACGAACTCTAAGAGGGGGGTTAGTTTAATTAATGGAATTAGTTTAATTAATGAATTGTGGAATGCTCTTTAGAAACATTTTTGGATTTTTTCCGTAGAATTATCATGCTATAGTAGGACAAGGTATTTTTCTAAGTTGTTAGAGAATAGATTTTTTATGGGTTTTCCAAAAATTAAATATTTTCCAAAATTATTTTTAAAGATTTTTTTTTTTTTTTTTTAATTGTGGACCAACCATAACCATCCGCTATGAAAACATTTCATAACGCCACATTTTTTTTTTTCAAAATGTATTCGAAAATATAATGCGAAAAACAGAGAGTTTGATTAAAATACAGGGTACCCTATAAACATGATTCACCATACTAAATTTAAGCGCCCCCCCTCCCCCCCCACTTTTTTTATTTTAGCAGAGTGCCCTTTGACACAAGTGAGGCTAAAAATATAAGAGCCCTTCACAAAATACAAAGTGCCACACAAAAATTGTATAGGGGAATAAATTGAGGAAATAGCCCCCCCCCAACCCCCTTTTGCCCCAGAAGGTCCCTTCGATGTAAGTTAGGCTAACTATATAGCATACCCTGCAAAAAATACAGAGTACCCATAAAAAATACAGGGTACCCTATAAACTTGATTCGCCATACCAAATTTAAATGTCTCATCCCCTCCCTTTTTTATTTTAGCAGAGAGCCCTTTGATAAACGTCAGACTAAAAATGTAAAGTCCTTTCATATAATACAAAGCGCCACACAAAAATTGTACAAGGGAATAAATTGAGGAAATAGTTCTTTGATACAATTGAGACTAAAAATATAAGGCCCCTTTCCTCAATGTATTTATTCCCCTATAGAACTTTTGTTGAAAGGACTTATATTTTTAGTCTGACTTGTATCAAAGAACACTCTGTTAAAATAAAAATAGTTTTGGGGGTGGGGGGTGCTTAAATTTAGTATGTTGAATCATGTTTATAGGGTATCCCTGTATTTTCACCAAAGGGGGTGAGGGCTATTTCCTCCATGTATTTATTCCCCTATAGAATTTGTATGTGTTATTTGTATTTTTGGAACAGTTCTATAGGGGAATAAATACATTGAGGAAATAGTCCCCACTTGCTTTGTCCCAAAGGGTCCTTCGATATAAATGAGGTTAAAAATATAGGGTCACTTAAAAAAAAAAAATACAGAGTGCCTACAAAAAATGATACGAAGAATTCCAACGTTAATGCAAAATTGGATCTATAGTAAATAACAAAATAATAATAATAAAATAAATAGGAAAAATAATATAAATTTTAAAACTATAATAAAATTTAAAACCATAATAAATTTTAAAAACACTCTTTAAAGCTATATGAAAGTAAAATTTAAAAACTCGATAAAGTAAAAATTTTGGGGTCTATTTCGGACTACTTCACAAAAATACATTTAATAAAATAGCAGCCCTTCACAAAATTCCGTTCTATAAAAACATACTCTTCATTAATTATTATTAGTTTATGTATAATTTTAAAGAAAATACCTCTTAAGTAAAATTCAGTGATTCTCCCTCGGGGAGAGAATTATATTAGAATTTTGGGTTGGCTAAGGATTTGTTATCCACTTGGAGAAAGAAAAAGCATAGTAAGTATATGCGTCACTAAGCTTGAGGGGATGTTTGATAAGATATTGAAGATTAATGATAAGAGAATTTTCTATAGTTAAAGAACTTTCTCAGATAATTAGTATTTGGAGAATGATATCACTAAATAAAATGAAAAAATAAATAAAATTATTTATTTCATTAGGACATATGTCTTAATAGACATTACTTTAAAAATTTTAAACGTTTATTCAGTCTTATAAATTACTCCGTTTTCACATATAGGGGGAAAAATTATCACTCGTTATTTCAACATATAAAGCAAAACTGACTGTTATTAAAAAATGTATTGCTAAGAATTTTACGAATATCGAAAAAAAAAAAAACTAATTCGTTTAACTGTTAATGTATTGAATCATTTTCTTTTAAATGTTACCGATAACATATAAGAAGGGAAATATATGAAAAAAAAAATAATAAGACATACTGAAATTAGAAAAAGAAAAAGGATATATAAATAATAAAACAAGTATTACATTGTGGTGTACTTTATGAAATACTTTCCAACGCTATTACACCATTATTAAGACATTTCATGCATACAGTGAAGCTAGATATCTAAATATAAATTTAAATAAAAACATATCACACTAAACATTCCTTTTATATCAGAATTGTTATACTTGTAACCGTTAATGTATGCGATTTTTTTTTTGTATGTAGCCTTGTGTACATACTACTCATCTCATTACAAACACTAAAATTATTAAGTTTTAAAATGCATTAAGATCGAGATAAAGTATATATTCTTTATTTTCCTATAGTCTGAGAATATGTTCTATAATATTGTTTACACTAAAATTACTAGTTAAGTTTTAAAAAGTGTTAGGATCAAGATAAAGTTAATATTAAGAACACATATCTTTGTATATATTTTATCTTAGCATATATATATATATTCAAACGACACATAATTTTACATATAATAGAAAATAAAGCAATTATTTTAAAACCATAAATAAATAGTATGTGAGTGAAAAAGCTTATAGTTTCTATTTTTACATTTATTATTTACTTATTAATTATCCTGCATAAATTATTTTAGCCATGTATTACATTACTTGCTTATTAGCATTTTGAATATGTGAGATATACTAAAATGTAACTGATCTTATACATTTTTTCAAGACATATTAACTATCTTCCATAAATTACATTTATTACGATAATGCTATGTAACCTAAACTACTTTTTAAGATTTTGGTTATATTAGCTAAATTAAAAAGTACATGTTTCAACACCTAAGGATATTTATAAATCGCATATATATATATATATATATATATATATATATTTAATGCATAAGACAAATAAACATTCATATAAATTTTATATAGTATAGAAACACAAATTATGCTTACCTAAAACAAACAGATCTGTAAACACATGCTAGTATCACATCTTCATCATATGACGGGAGCAGGATAAACATACGTGTTTCTTCTGTAATATCTTGGATTTGAATGATTTTAGTACAACTCCTTATCAGCTTATCTTATCTATAATCTATCACGTGGTATGTGACGTCTCTGATAAAACATAACGTCGTGATTTATGAGTTTTCTCCCAACAGATTACGTTACTGATAACGTACCATTATTTTATACATACTATAGTTATACTCTCTCAAACATATAAATTTTTTAGACTTATTTATTATTATATGTATACTTTTAGATATATATATATACTTCTGCAAAATTTTATAATATATACAACGTCACTAACTAAAATTAACGATGACTTATCAATTAACCAATCAGATCTAAATATTAATTAACCAATCACATAGGTTTATTTATAATTTTTCAACCATGCGCGCCCCCTATGATTGTATAAATTTGCGTGAAAGAAGTTTATATCATTATTCAGTGGTTTGGTTTTGATGTATGTAGTTATCTCTTCAGTATTTTAATCATTTAAAGTAGAAATTTTTAAAGTTAAAATGTCTAATTTTCAAGATTCTACTGTGTGTTAGGTGCTAATACATCAGAACTTCCAGGTATGGCTTTTATACCTAAGGAAGAGCCTGTAGCGATGGAGCTCATAGTCAAAAAAGAGCCTGGAGCGATGGATCTTACATTCAAAGAAGAGGCAGTTTCGAGTATTGAAGTGAAACCATCATCAAGAAAGATCAAGCCACCCCATTTTTGCGAACTTTGTAAGAAAAGCTATTCTACAAAGTATGTGTTTAATAAACACATGAAAAGTCATTTGAATCAAAAAGCCCTTACCTGTACTGTTTGCGGAGAAACCTTTATTCTAAAAAGTGATTTACGAAAACATGCTAAGACTCATTCAAGGACATATAATTGTAAACTGTGCAATATGATGTTTCCACGATATTTTGATTTGTATAAACACAAGATTCATAACACTGCCAAACCAAAGGAAACGCCCAAGTCTTCCAAAAAGCTAAAAGATGATCAACGTAGACTACTGATTAATCGACTTTGTAATTTATTACAAGTGTGCAGTTCCTATGAGCAAACAAATTATCTTATGACGTCATCTAATTTTCGTGTTATATGATTGGGTTAAACATTTTAACTGTACCCGAGACTGTTTTTTAACCTATATAAGTCAATGTTCTATGCATCCCATTTAGTTAACTGACGACATTTATTGAGATTACATCTGTAAGTGTTTGTGAATATGTCGAAAAGAATCCCCGAAGATGTGTTTTCAACTAGCAAGCATCAACGTTTAGAAACACATATGGAAAATTCAAATACCTATGCAAATGAACTAAACATGTCAAGATCTGAAATGGCTAATGTAACACTGTTACCTTACACCGAGGAGCAGACTGCTGAAGAACCTGTCTACGTTGACTAAGCAACATCTTTTCCTGATTCCTGCTGTGAACCAGTCAAGGACATTATGAATGAGTTTTTCATTGACTTTAACTTTCAGAAAACTTCTGTTAGCCCTGAGAGTAACGTAATTTTATTACAAGAATCAACAAGTGACATTCCTAATACTAGTGATGGATCCCACAGCATAACCCCACCCACAAAGGATGAACCCTGTTTTTATATATATCGGAAAGAACTTGGAAACCATAGAGCATAAGTTAGAGAATAGTGACTATTCTATACATATATAAGGGAATTTTCGACTGAAGGAAATCCCACCGAGAATGGAATCTGTATGAATATTCCCACCTGGTATGAGTTCCAATATAAAATCTTTGCATTTAATTTAAGATACAAAAGTTCCTCCTTTATTAGCAATAATACTATTTTAGTTTTGAATGAGGATAATTCTAGTATGTGTCTCAAAAATTTAATGAACGATTCCCATATCAAATTAAACAATTATCAGCTAGAACAATTGAAAGAAAAAGCCTATAAATTGAATAAGAAATTAATTCACAACCAGTATGAAAAACATTTACCTTACTTATTAAAGAAAAAATGTAAACGGAGTTCTATGACTCAAGAAAATGAATTTATATTATGATCGAATCTGATCTTCTGTATTGAGAATAGTATTTCAGATCTATTTAATGAAATTTACCAATGCACTGGATGTGTTTTTAGACATCAAAGTGTTAGTCTTCATTACTGTTTTACATTTAACAACCGTGAAAAATTTAAACAGGTTGGAGACATGATTTTAATGTTGGTTAATTTTGAAGATGTTCTATCTATGTTTTTAAAGAAAGTGAATTCTGTTAGCGATCACTTTTTATGTAACCTGAAAGTCGAAACTTTTAAAAGTGTACTGTTTCAATAAATTGTCATGATTTTACTTAATGTGTCTTTATTTCTATAAATTGTATGTGTTTGAATTTAATTTAAAAAAATTGTTATTGGTATACATTCAATTCAATAAACTGAATATTAATAATAATAATCAATAAATTTACAAAGAGAAAATATATGAAGTTAATATATTCTTACATTATACAACAGCTTGTTGAATGCACATACGTTTCACAGTTACTTGGAGATAAATGATTAAAAAATTACAAACATTTAAATTTATATAAGAATAAAGTTTAAAAAAAGATTTAACAGAAAAATTACATGTTAAGAGAAAAAAGTCTTAAAACATTCACAAAAATGTTTTTATTTTATTCATAAGCTATTATATACTGTCTTAAAATGAAAGAGTGGATTTTGCTTCTCAGAAAAGAGCTCTAATTTATTGGATCGTGAATGAGTTGATTTTTAAATGTTTCACTCATCATGATTTGAATTTTTATTTTCCTAATGCACTCCAGAAGGGCGAATACTAAACAACTCATCTCGATAAAAAAAAGCACTCATTGGCGAGCGGAAATCCAGTAAGCTGACGCAGTTGACGTGACCTCACTGTCCCCATATCCGCTGAGCAGACGACAGACGTGTGGTGTGTAGTACTCGGCTAACACCACGTTGTTAAAATTTTAAAGAAAGAATACTTGAAAAGGTAAGAATTTCTGCTGATTTAAATACTCTAATTATGTTTTTTATAATGATTCTGTTTTATATTAATTGTTATTTTATATATGGCGTGATATTTTTCAGTTTATATCAATATTTTTATTAAATATGTCTTAACCCTAACATTTAGGACTATTTATACGAGCGAACATTTAGAGATCTTTTAAGTTGGAAGGATAAATATTAAAAAATACTCTAAAATATAATGAAATAAATCCTTTGCCTCTCCTTTATGTTTTTTTTTAATGTTGTTTCAATAAATATGATTTATATCAATAGCATTTAGTAGCAATTTAAACTTTTAAAGAAAATATCTTGGCGGTATGTTTGTTTATATAGTCAGGGGTCGATGCAAGTTTTTTATCTTGGGGCCCATTTTGTGAAAAGTAAAAGTTATTTTTGTGAAATTTATTATATTTTTGTGAAAAATAACATTTTGTAACGAAAGTTGAAATCCAGCTAATCAAATTCGAACCAAGCATTTATAAACAAAAAGTTTTTAAAATCCTTTTGCTGAAGTTTTTCTCTTTTTTGAACTTGTTTGTTTACAAATTACACATTTTAAAACATCATAAAATAATAAATAATAAGTTTTTATGGAATAGAATTTTGTGAAAGGATTAATTTTAGTAAAAGGAATTTTGTGAAGGGTTCATTTTATCAAATTGATTTTTGTGAAGGAGGCCATTTTATTAAATTGATTTTTGTGAAGGGGCCCTAAATAGGCCCAAAATTTTATCTGGATCGAGCCCTGATAGTATATATTTTTAGCGATGTTTCAGAACTCTAACTTTTATAATACTATAAATTGAAAATTGACTTGTCTGACTTTAAAAATATTGTTTTAAAGTAAACAAATTATATTTCTTATTTTATTCTCAGTATGAATTCTAATATTTTAAAATATACTTGATTTATGAAACTGTATAAATCACATATTTTTTATCGTATGTTGTTAAAAATAAGGTAAATATCTACATTCCCGGATATTCACGGTGTGAATATTCCTAAATAGTATTAGGATTAAAACATATTTAATGATAATATTGATATAAACTGAAAAATATCATGCAATGTATCGAATAATATTGCATAGAAAACATAATCATTATAACAAAATAAAAAAAAAGATTAAAATATTTAAATCAGCAGAAATTCTTATCTTTTCAAATATTCCTTTTAAAATTCTCTTTTTGGGTCGGGAGGGGGGGGGGGAGGGGTATATATTTCAAGCATCTCAGAAACAACAACAACAACAAAAAAAGATACTTTTCACTTAATTGTTGAATATATACATATATGTAAACATAAATATGTATACATTCAATATGCAAATTACTTTTTTTTTTCTAAAATAATAATCTACCTGTTCATGAAATTTATTATTTTACAATGAATTATTACATTTTACCATGAATTTTAATTCTCCTTTCCCTCCTCAAGTATGAGTTAGTTATAAATCACTCAAGTGCTACTGGATTTAACCTTCATTGATTTGATTTCACTCAAGTATGAGTAAAATAGAGATAACTCAATCATGAGTTGCTTAAAAACAACTCGTTCACTCGAGTTGTTTCAACTCTTCATGAGAAGCTGACTTTCAAATCATGAGATGAGTGGATTTCGGCTCAACTTGAGTTATTTTGGCTCTTTCGTTTTAAGAGAGTGTATTTTTCCCAAAGGGGGTGGGGGCTATTTCCTCCATGTGTTTATTCCCCTATAGAATTTGTATGTGTTATTTGTATTTTTGGAAAAGGAGCTTACACTTTTAGCCTCACTTGTGTCGAAGGGCCCTCTTCTAAAATAAAAAAAGGGAGGGGGGGGGTTAAATTTTGTAAGGTGAATCATGTTATTGGGGTATCCCTGTATGTTTGATGGGCACTCTGTATTTTCCATACACCCTGTATTGTTATCCTAACTTACATGAAAGGGCCCACTTGGAGCAAAAGGGGGTGGGGGGCTATTTCTTCAATTTATTCCCTTGTACAATTTTTGTGTGGCACTTTGTATTTTATGAAAGGACTTTACATTTTTAGTCTGACGTTTATCAAAGGGCTCTCTGCTAAAATAAAAAAGGGGGGGGATGAGACATTTAAATTTGGTATGGTGAATCAAGTTTATAGGGTAACCTGTATTTTTTATGGGTACTCTGCATTTTTTGCAGGGTATGCTATATTGTTAGCCTAACTTACATCGAAGGGACCCTCTGGGGCAAAAGGGGGTTGGGGGGGGGGCTATTTCCTCAATTTATTCCCCTATACAATTTTTGTGTGGCACTTTGTATTTTGTGAAGGGCTCTTATATTTTTAGCCTCACTTGTGTCAAAGGGCACTCTGCTAAAATAAAAAAGTGGGGGGGGGGAGGAGGAGGGGCGCTTAAATTTAGTATGGTGAATCATGTTTATAGGGTACCCTGTATTTTAATCAAACTCTCTGTTTTTCGCATTATATTTTCGAATACATTTTGAAAAAAAAAAAAAAATGTGGCATTATGAATTGTTTTCATAGCGGATGGTTATGGTGGGTCCACAATTAAAAAAAAAAAAATCTTTAAAAATAATTTTGGAAAATATTTAATTTTTGGAAAACCCATAAAAAATCTATTCTCTAACAACTTAGAAAAATACCTTGTCTTACTATAGCATGATAATTCTACGGAAAAAATCCAAAAAATGTTTCTAAAGAGCATTCCACAATTCATTAATTAAACTAATTCCATTAATTAAACTAATCCCCCTCTTAGAGTTCGCTATCTCCCCCATTCCCTTATCTCCACACTTGCTTATCTCCCCAACTCCGCTTATCTCTGTGACGTATTTCCGCCGCGACATACCGTGACCTTCATTCGACCTTGAGGTAGGTGCCGCAGTGCCGCTGATGTAGAACTGTCAATTATTATCTACTGGGGTGAATGTAATAGGTAGTATTTCTTACGAAATCTACCTAAATGTGTCTGAAAGTAGCCCCTTTGGATTTGAGATACCGTAATTTCCGGCGTATAATCCGCAGCTCAAAGAGTCGTTTTTCAACCCAGAAATATTATTTTATAAAATGTAACTTAAAAGATCGCTGTAAATATTTAACTACAATTATTGAATAAAATTTCTGGGTCGAAAAACGACTCTTTGAGCTGCGGATTATACGCCGGAAATTACGGTAATTTGGATTTGAGATGCCTTAAAGAAAACCCTAATTATACACATGGGGGGGGGGCTCAAATGGGGGCTACTAGTTAGTTGCCCCTTATGCCTCTGTATTAGTCACAGGCTCTGAGTGTAACCGTGCTTCCTTTTCTCGTATATATAGCTATAACTTGTCAGAAAATGATCTCTTCAAGACAGAATCCGTTTTGGGAAAGACCGACATAAGGCACTGCCGGGACCTGATGAAATTTGCCTATAACCGAGACAAGTGAGAGAAGTCACTATCATATACGCACGAAAAATTTTTAATTTACTAAAAAGTTAATTAAATAAATATTTTTTTTCTGATGATAAAATAATAAATTTTGTTCTTCTCGAGTGACTTTAGAATAATTAAATGCCGAGAGAATGATAAACTAATAATAACAAATTGCCTTATCACCAGTTTTTTATCATTTCACTAATCTTATTTATTAACATTTGATTTTATTTTAGGGGTAAATTTTACAAAACCCTCCCGGCACACATATCAATAAAACTGCAGATAAGGCAGATTTTTTACGTTTTCTGTTTAGAAACATTTTTTTTTTTCGTTTTCAAAAAAATATATATAATACATTGTAGGATTGTTTTCCATTCCCTGTAGTGATGTGTTAAAAAAACTTTTTTAATTCATTCCTTTTATACATTATATCTATTCCTTTCCATCCAATGGAAGTGATGTTTAACATATATATATGATTTTCTGCAATTCATTGCCTGTGTTATGTGATGACTCCTGTATGGATCCCCTATATCCTTTTTAATCTTGTTGTATTTTGAACTTTATGATTATATTTCACAGTTTTTTTCTCTTATTTATGGGTAAGGTTTCTTTCCTTTTTAATATTGTTTTTATTTTTTGAACTTTATGATTTTTTCACAGATTTTTTCTCTATTTTGTTGTGGTAGTCCCAAAATCATTATTCTTTAGCAATGTTATGGCTAATATGATGATGAAACCACACATTTTATTTGTGGTATTTAGGCATTTGGGACCTGAAGATTCTGTCTAAATTCCACAAATTTCTTTTTTCAATTTTTAATTTAATTTCTTCTTCTTTTAACTATGTATATGGAATCTATATTCAGCGTGTTGGAGGACACTATTGTTATCAATTAATTATTACATTACTAGTTCATAATTTCATAGTTTTTGTTGGTGTTTCGGTAATGTTGCATTAATGGTTATATATATATATATTACAGGGTTGTTATAATTAAAGTTCGCCTATTCAGAAGGCTCTAGAGCCGGTTCTATGGCTCCAAACAAAGCAAAATTTCACCAGTACGTGTTTGAAAAGAAACGCTCTCTGCGAAAATCGAAAAAAAAAAATTAGTTGCATTTTTCGTTAGTAGGTGGCGCTGCGCCAATATTTAAGGCGATGTTTGCAGATTCATTATATCAATTTCAGTCAATCCAGACGAAGCACACAAATTTAAAAGTTTCAACAAACTTCGACGAACTGCGAATTGTTATAATTAAAGTTCACCTAATCAGACAGCTCTAGAGCCTGACCTATGACACCTAACAATACAGAAAAAAGAATATAATTTCATGTGATGTAATCTGCATCGACAAAAATAAAACATGTCGCTCGGCAGCGAGGAAATAACGAAGAATAACATTACGCATGCTCAATGAATCCTCCACCATTTTCATAACGCATTCCATTCTCAGAATTGTGCTCTCTACAGCATTGCGTAAATTGTCCTGTGAGATTGAGCGAATATGAAGTCTAATACTGTCTTTCAGATCAGAGATTGTCTGACATCTGTCTTTAGATACAGAATCTTTTAAAAATCCCCACAACCAAAAATTGCATGGTGTTAGATCAGGCGATCGTGGGGGCCAGACTGTTTGAAAATAACGACTTATGATGCGGCCTTCTCTAAAACATGGAAGAATGAACAAACATCATTTCTAGTTCCAAGCTCTAAAATGGCTTGTTAAGAAAATCCGAACTGCTCTAGTCATAGAATAAACAATTTAAGTTCCTAGTTCTATGGCTCTAGTATTGCTCTAGTACTGCTCTAGTGCACCGTCTTGCATAAACACGATATTTTGAAGGCAGCCTCGCTGTTGCAGCTCGGGAATTAGAAAATTTGACAACATATTGAGATACCTTCTCCCATTTAGGGAACATGTAATAGGTCCTGTGGATGTTAGTTCCTCAAAAAAATATGGCCCTATCATAAACGTAGCTGTGAAACCGCACTACACCGTCACTTTAGCTGCATGCAATGGAACTTCTTGAACAACATTAGGATTCTCTTTCGCCCAAATTCGACAGTTGTGTGTGTTCACTTGTCCGTTTAAATAAAAATGCGCTTCATCATTCCATAGAATATTCCAGGGCCAAGAATTGTCCACATTCATTCGTGCAAGAAACTGTAGTGAAAATGATAGCCAGCTTTCGGTATCACCCTGTGTTAATTGTTGCACCCTCTGAATCTTGTATGGATAGTAGCGCAAAATTTGACGCATCGCACTTTTCTCACAGTGGAAATCGGCATATCGACTTCATTCGTAATACCTGGCACACTTGGATTACCAAATGATGACTGGCTTGCTAAATCCACGGCAGCAGTAGCAATATCTCCAATGCTAGAAATGTCTACCTTTTTTCGTCCTCTGCCAGGAAGAATGTCGAGTTTTCCTGTTTCCTCGAACTTTTTAATCATTTTGTGAACTCCACGATCCGACATTGATCCAGAAGTCGCTGCTAATTGGTCCTAACATCTTTTAGTTTCCGGAATACTCGAAGAGCTGCAGCTGCGTTACTGTTATTTTGATAAAATAACTTTACAAGAAGTGCCTTTTCTTTCAAAGTTACCATTCTCCACAAAGTGTAGATTCAAATGCTTTTCAGAAACAATCAACTGTTCCAATGTCAAAGAAATCACGGACACACTTTATCAGCAAGTTTTAAATCGTCAGGTGGCTAGAAGGGTCTTTCAAGTTTTCGAAGTTTCGACGTCGCTTTGACGTCGTTCGTCGAAAATTTGAATAAAATGTGATCTTTTTCAAGCGTTGGGTGAAATTTTGTGATTTTGTATGTTTCATCTGGATTGACCGTAATTGATATAACGAATCTGAAAAAGTTTACTTTTACCAACGGTGAAATAAAATTTCCTGTATTTTGTTTTTTACAAAATAAAGGAATCTGCAAATATTGGCGCAGCGCCGCCTATTGACAAAAATTTCAACTATTTTTTTTTTCGATTTTCGCAGAGCGCATCTCTTCAACTACGTACTAGGGAAATTTTGTTTCGTTTGGAGCCATAGAACCGGCTCTAGAGCCTTCTGAATAGGCGAACTTTAATTATAACAACCCTGTATATAAGAACTACAACAGTTACTAACAACTTAAGAGGCTACTTCACTCAGACGAAAACACCCGCTCGCTAGTGTCAATCCTAATGGAGGAAAAATTTTAAGATATCTCGTTCGCATATCAATATTTTTAAATGATCATTTTTGCATTGAATAGCTGAGGTCAATCTATGCACGCTCCTTTGTACTTTTTCGATTTTGAACGCAATTTTTTTTATTAAGATACTTTCACTTTCGGAACCGGTTTGGAAAGTAAAAGTATTCCCAATAATAATAAAAAAAAAAACTGCAACAAAAATCGAAAACGTAGAAAGGAACGTGCATAGAGATTGACCTTAGCTATTCAATGCAAAAAAATCATTTAAAAATATTTAAATGCGAACGAGATATATCTTAAAATATTTCCTCCTTAGGATTAACAGTAGCGAGCGGGTGTTTTCGTCTGAGTGAAGTAGCCTCTTAATATAAAAAAAAAGTATATGTATAGTAGGCTAATTCAGAAATCTGGCTTATTCTAAATACACTTTTCTATCTATTCCAATGAACCCAACTAATTAAAATATCACACCTCTACAATTTTGTAATAAGCTTTATACTTTCTAGGCTTAATGCAAAGAGCCTAATAACTGCTTTAAATTAAATAAAAAATGGGCAATTTCTTGTTGAAACGACCTGGTTTCATCAAGGCTTTCTCGCAAAGTTAGTAAATGTGTATTAAAAGTAAACAAAATATTTTTGTTAGCAAAAAAGAAAGAAAAATCATGCGCCCAGCATAGATTATGAAACACTTTCCAAAAACATTCAGAATACTGTAAACAAAACTTCGTCGTTTATAAGGTGATGTTTAATTAAACAATTTGAAAAACGAATACACTCTAAAAACGACATTTTCAAAACTGAGCAAAAAATACTCAAATCTGAGTCTGTCGCATAGTATGTCCAAAAATGACTCAAGTTTGAAACATGTATATAGTGATTTCTGAAAACATGCACAGTCTCAAGAATAAAACATCATGTGCTCATATTTGAGTTACGTCCATGTTTAAAAAATGAGTATGAACTGACTTCTATATGGGCTCATTTTTGTGTATTTCCATGTTTCAAAAAAGAATTTGAACTGATTCTAATCATTTTTGAGTAATGTCCATGTTTCAAGAATGAGTTTAATCTAACCTCTAAGTGCTCAGTTTTGAGTATGTTTATCATGTTTCAATATTCTGAGTATTTCTGGGTATTTCCGAATTGAAAGCATTGGGCCGTCATATTTGAAACAAAAAGTTTCACAACAAAATGAAAACATCGAATTACTCAGATTTGAAAGTGTCATTTTTCTCAGTGTATCTACAAACCCAATTTCAGCATTTACAATCTGTAACTCTGAAAAATACACAAATTATTTCGTTCATCCCTGTCCTGTATATGATTTCTATGTATATTATTCATTCATATTATTTTTTTATTAATTGTAGGGTGTCAAGCGTGACCGAACACCAGACACACCAGACGACAAACCAGAGGAACGAGAGCCGAAAAGGCCCAAACTCGGGGAATATAGCGGATGATTCCCCGCTGGGACCCAGGAGCAGCGACGTAAAGATGCTCCTCCAAGTTCATTTTAGATAGCACCAACATGTAGCTTCATTCAATCTTCCTCACGTAGCTTCATTCAATGGTCCTCCACGTAGCTTCTACTAGTCTTAGTCAAATAGTTTCTGCATTTAGAGTAGCCGCAACTACTACGAATGAGTTATATAAATCTTCAATTGTATCAATATTGGAATTATAAATAAAAATTTTAAAATGCTTCTTTCCGTTAATCTTTAAGTGATTTAGTTTTCCTTCATGTTTTATATAAAAGTATAAGATGTGTAATCAATTTCTTAAAAATATATCAAAACTTATCATAATTGCACTGTAAAAAATTTTTTGTCAAATTAACGGAAAAAAAACTGTCAATTTTGGAGCCAGTTAAAAACCGTTTAATTTACATTAAATATGTGTAATTTTTTACGTGAACTGGCTGATTTTTTAACAGTTTCATAACCGTTACATTTACAGGGATAAACTATTATTTTAACAGAAATATTTTGTGATTTTTACAGAGAAAGCCTGTAAATTTTACGAGAAAAATCTGTAAATCTTACCAAACTTTCTTTTTTTTTTTAACAGTTAAATGTCGTTGAATTTACAGAGATAAACTGTTATTTCAACAGAAATATTTTGTGAGTTTCACAGAGAAAGCCTGTAAATTTTATTGAAGCAACATTTGTGCAACTAGCATTCAAGTTTGATCATTCAAGCTTGTAGTAGATAATTTTTCTTTAAAAATTTCACATATAGCAAGCGTATCTTTTGCATACCCACATCGGCAATTTTTGATAAAATATTCAACTATTTCAACACTTTCATAAGTCTTTGAATTTGAATACCAGTACTTCCAAATAGTAATAATTACCTTCTTTAATGATAGAAATTCTGCAGCTAAAAACAGAAATTACTATTTGAAATAATGATATACAAATTCAAGGACATTCTGAAGCATACTCTTTTTTGAAAGACGAGAATTCTTGTTTCCTGGAGCATAAATTAAAAAAAACAAGAAGTCTCATCTCCTGATGAAAAAGTGTGAAAAATTAATTTAAACATTTTCTGGAAATTTGTTTCAATATATCTATAGTTTTGCTATATCCTGTAAATGAACGTATGAAGTGAAAGTATAGATACAGGATAGAAAAAAAAAATTAAAAACTAAAATATATTTTCCTCAAAATTTTTCAGAGCAGTTTCCTTATCAACTTTAAGTAGATTAATTATAAAATATTAGAAAATTTCAACATATACTTGAACTTTTTGCTGATATTCCCACTATATCCATAGCATCCAACTGCAATGCTTTTTTCTTTGGCACCAGTAATTTGAAAAGTAATATTCACTTTATATAAGAGAAATCTGTAATTGAATAAAATCCAAATGTAAATTGGGTAGAAGATTTCTTTGTGTTGCATTATGGCTAGAAACTGTTCTCTTATACAAAATAAAAGAAAGTGATCAGACGTTCTTTATTGTAAAATTGCTATTCTTTATGTATATAAAGTAGAATTTACTATCAGTCAAAAATCTCAAAAAGACTGATATCAGTCATGAAACTGAAGGTCTTGCACCCGCATGAAATGAAGATTACTCATTAAAATTAATGGTGGCGAAAAGTAAGTAGCAGTCGGTACCAGACTACAAGTGCATGAAAAATTAATATTAATTTTATTTATTTTAAAACTAAAACTGCATCTTATAATCATGTATATGATATCAAAATGCATAAAAACAAGCAAATGAAACTATGACATTTATTATCAAATAAATAAAATACATAAAAATTAGAAATCAATTCACAATCTAAAATTTTATTCAAGAAATTAAGACATGTGAAACTAATTCCTTATTTTCTCTTCTTTTTTTGGATTCAACTTCAAAAATCGGTTGGGATTTATTCCAAAAAAAAAAAAAAAAAAAAAAAAAAAAAAAAAAAAAAAAAAAACCTGCAATAGAAATACAGTGAAATCTGCCTAAGACGGAATCTGTCTAAGACGGAAATTTGTCTAAGGCGGAAACATTTCATAGTCCCACATTTTTAAACATAGAGATTTCCGAGAAATCTGTCTAAGACGGAAGCAATCTGTGTAACGCGGAACCGGACATTCATTTTGGGGTCCCAGGTAGCAAAATTACTGTTTAAAACGGAAGAAAATTCCGTTGGGAAATATAAATGGATAGAAACCTTATCTTTTCATAATGACATGTATTGAATCGAAAGCTTTTTACAAAATTTTTACATAGAGCGAAACAATTATGAAATGATACCAATGTTAATTGAAGTACAATGTGCCACCGAAAAAGAAGCGATTAAGAAAAAAAAAAAAAAAAAAAAACAACAATATTTGATTTTTTTTTCTAAATAAGTTTAAGATAATAGAATTTTAAAGCCTTTATTAAGGTAAATATAAAAAAAAATTCACTAAAACCTGTAATTTTGATTTATATCAATGTGTTTGTGGACTATCAATTTGTAATGTAAATTAATATTACTATAAATATATAAAAATATGTACAAAGATTTCATGTTTATTTAATTAAAAAAAATTTAAAAGATACATTAGTTTTAATTTTTAGCCAAAGAAATGTTTAATACTCTGTGAACGGGATGTCTATAAAGTTTTCTGTCTAAGCCGGAAATCTGTCTAAGGCGGAATTTTTCTTCAGTCCCAAGAGATTCCGCCTTAGACAGATTTCACTGTATATATATTTCTATTGCAGGTTTTTTTCAGATTTTTATATGTACTTCAGTGGATTACTATTAATCTTTAAAAAATGTGCTGTTAAATTAAAAAGTAATGGAAATTAAAGTATAATGTAAGTAAAATACTTGCAAACACTTCCAAAAGTGGCATTAAATATGTTATTTTGACAAACCCTTCCAAATATTGCACGAAATTTATTATTTAACAAATTTTAATTTATTTCCCTATAGTGAAAACGAGTTTTGACAACTGAGGGTCAAACGTATTTTGACCAGGACAATTAAAACGAACACTACCATTATTTCAAAGTACAAGGCAGATTCCAGAGTTGAGGAATGAAATAACCCTTCAAATTTTTGATAAGAAATTCAGTTATAGAAGTTTTGTGTTTTCATTTTTATGGGAACTTGAGAGAATAAAAAGGCATATATTAGGAACACATGAATAACACAATTCTTGTTGTATGTAAATTTCATCGAATATTCATCACTGTAGATACATATGTTCATTGGCATGGGGAATTGGAATACAAACACTTTTAGATATTTTGTAGTACACCAATAAGCGAGATAGGTGGTAAAACTTGATTGGATTATAATTATACATATAGGGGTGAAGATGCCATAGTTTTTGATTTAATTTTTTATAAAATTGCTTGTAGTTTTTATTTGTTATTCATTAATTTCTTGTTAAAGGTGATACATTTATATATGATTTAAAAATATATTTCATTTTACAAATGTCATAGAAAGCATCAATTTTTTTTTTCTTTTGTAAATGCTTGCATTTCGGCATCTTACCCCTATCTTGGGGTAAGATAGCCAACTATGGAAATGCATTAAGAAAGAGCATAAAAGATTTTGGACACTTACCAAATGTGTTAAGACTAAATAGCAATAGAAAACACTATTTTAAACTTAAATAAAACAGTGAAAATTGGAATTAAAGTAAAACATTTTATTGTTGAATGATATCATTTTAATTAAATTGGTGGATATACTAATCTTATATGATGATTATATCTTAATAAGAAGAACAAACACACCGAGTTTCATTGATATCTGTGATGGTGGGTTAACAGCCTGCCTGAACTGACATGAAATGACCCATGCTCAAGATAAGTTCATTGAAAACCCCTTTAAATCAGAAGTGCACAGGGAAAGATTTTAATTTCTTAAAATGCACTGTGACTAATGAGCTTGATTCTATATCTCAAACTGGATATCTCATGTGTCTGAGTGTTAGGCAGGCCGCACACTGACACGACAGAGCGACATGTAGCGCAAGACAGGAGACAAATTCTGATATTCAAACCAGTTTTTCTTTGTTAAAAGGGTGAAAATGTCTCATGACTTAAGCTTCATGTCGCTCTGTCTTGTCAGAAGAAATAGACTCACCGAAAAGAAGAAAATCACATGGGAAAATCTAATTAGTTGATTGTTCATCACCTAATATAATTAGCAAAATATGGTTTCTACGATCATAAAATAGACGATAGAGGCCTTTTAAAATTATTTTTTGTACATTTTAAGCAGTATTAAAAAAACTATAAACTTTGAAATTTTCGCTTGAGTAAAATTATTGTTGAAAACAATTTTTAAAAATGCAATACATCAGAACATTTACTTTTTGATGGTCAAAATTGTATATTTTCATAATTATATTAGGTGATGAGTAATTACGTAATTAAATTCCCAGCAGATGGGATTTCAGGATTGGCAAGGAATGTTGAAGAATCCTATTAACGTGTAAACATATAAATTAAGCTCATAATTAGAGTCTTAATTGTTTTGGAAACTTACAATTCTTGGTAGCTATATATCAAGCACATTAAAATATTAATAAAAATTCAATTTAAATTTAAAAAAATCTCATTCAAATTAAAAAAAAACGTTTTTTTTTTTCTCCTTACAAAAGGCACAAATACTGCATTTTATCATGTAAAAGAAATAACAAGAGGTATTGAAAAAAAATCAAGCTGATTACAAAGTTTACTTATATGATGATTTATTAAAACAAATGAAAGAGCTCTAGTTATTTACATATTTATCTTAAAAACAACATTAATGACAAGAATTATAAGTTACATTAATTTAGTGTTTTTTAATGACTAATTTTGCACAGCTGCAAAACATCTGTTAATTTTGAAGAATTGTAAAACTTTATAAAACTAATGGAATTTTAATGAAGAAAAAGCAAGGAAGATTTTAAATATAATAAAGATTCATATACAGACAACTCCTTTTAATATGCACAGTACATATTCAGATGTAATTAAAGAAATTTATAGTTAAAATTTTGAAGAATTTTTAGAATGGCAACTTTTGTTTCCATTAACTTAATCCTTATTTCTATCTGAACCATAAATAATTCAATAATTAAATTACAAAGTGTACTTACTGATGATTTATTAAAACAAATGAAAGAGCTCTAGTTATTTACATATTTATCTTAAAAATAACATTAATGACAAGAATTGAGTTACATTAATTTACTTTTTTTTAATGACTAATTTTGCACAGCTTCAAAACATCTGTTAATTTTGAAGAATTGTAAAACTTGATAAAACTAATGGACTTTTAATGAAAAAAAAAGCAAAGAAGATTTTACATATAAAAAATTCATATACAGTCAACTCCTTTTAATATGCAGTACATATTCAGGTGTAATTAAAAAAATTTAGTTAAAATTTTGAAGAATTTTTAGAAAGGCAACTTTTCTTTCCACTAATTTAATCCTTATTTCTGTCTGAACCATAAATTAATAAATAATAAAATTACAAATTTTGATTACAAAGTTTACTTACTGATGATTTATTAAAACAAATGAAAGAGCTCTAGTTATTTACATATTTATCTTAAAAACAACATTAATGACAAGAATTAAGTTACATTAATTTACCCTTTATAATGACTAATTTTGCACAGCTGCAAAACATCTGTTAATTTTGAAGAATTGTAAAACTTGATAAAACTAATGGACTTTTAATGAAAAATAAGCAAAGAAGATTTTACATATAAAAGATTCATATACAGTCAACTCCTTTTAATATGCAGTACATATTCAGGTGTAATTAAAAAAAATTTAGTTAAAATTTTGAAGAATTTTTAGAAAGGCAACTTTTGTTTCCACTAATTTAATCCTTATTTCTGTCTGAACCATAAATTAATAAATAATAAAATTACAAATTTTGATTACAAAGTTTACTTACTGATGATTTATTAAAACAAATGAAAGAGCTCTAGTTATTTACATATTTATCTTAAAAACAACATTAATGACAAGAATTAAGTTACATTAATTTACCCTTTTTAATGACTAATTTTGCACAGCTGCAAAACATCTGTTAATTTTGAAGAATTGTAAAACTTGATAAAACTAATGGACTTTTAATGAAAAATAAGCAAAGAAGATTTTACATATAAAAGATTCATATACAGTCAAGTCCTTTTAATATGCAGTACATATTCAGGTGTAATTAAAAAAATTTTAGTTAAAATTTTGAAGAATTTTTAGAAAGGCAACTTTTGTTTCCACTAATTTAATCCTTATTTCTGTCTGAACCATAAATTAATCAATAATTAAATTACAAATTTTGATTACAAAGTTTACTTACTGATGATTTATTAAAACAAATGAAAGAGTTCTAGTTATTTACATATTTATCTTAAACACAACATTAATGACAAGAATTAAGTTACATTAATTTACTTTTTTTAATGACTAATTTTGCACAGCTGCAAAACATCTGTTAATTTTGAAGAATTGTAAAATTTTATAAAACTAATGGACTTTTAATGAAGAAAAAGCAAGGAAGATTTTACATATAATAAAGATTCATATACAGTCAACTCCTTTTAATATGCACAGTACATATTCAGATGTAATTAAAGAAATTTATAGTTAAAATTTTGAAGAATTTTTAGAATGGCAACTTTTGTTTCCATTAACTTAATCCTTATTTCTATCTGAACCATAAATAATTCAATAATTAAATTACAAAGTTTGATTACAAAGTTTACTTACTGATGATTTATTAAAACAAATGAAAGAGCTGCATAGTTATTTACATATTTATCTTAAAAACAACACTAAGGACAAGAATTAAGTTACATTAATTTACGTTTTTTTAATGACTAATTTTGCACAGCTGCAAAACATCTGTTAATTTTGAAGAATTGTAAAACTTGATAAAACTAATGGATTTTTAATGAATAAAAAGCGAAGAAGATTTTACATATAAAAGATTCATATCAGTCAACTCCTTTTAATATGCAGTACATATTCAGGTGTAATTAAACAAATTTTAGTCAAAATTTTGAAGAATTTTTAGAAAGGCAACTTTTGTCAACTCTTTTTAATATGCAGTACATATTCAGGTGTAATTAAATAAAATTTAGTTAAAATTTTGAAGAATTTTTAGAAAGGCAACTTTTGTTTCCACTAATTTAATCCTTATTTCTGTCTGAACAATAAATTAATCAATAATTAAATTACAAATTTTGATTACAAAGTTTACTTACTGATGATTTATTAAAACAAATGAAAGAGCTCTAGTTATTTACATATTTATCTTAAAAACAACATTAATGACAAGAATTAAGTTACATTAATTTACCCTTTTTAATGACTAATTTTGCACAGCTGCAAAACATCTGTTAATTTTGAAGAATTGTAAAACTTGATAAAACTAATGGATTTTTAATGAAAAAAAAGCGAAGAAGATTTTACATATAAAAGATTCATATCAGTCAACTCCTTTTAATATGCAGTACATATTCAGGTGTAATTAAACAAATTTTAGTCAAAATTTTGAAGAATTTTTAGAAAGGCAACTTTTGTCAACTCTTTTTAATATGCAGTACATATTCAGGTGTAATTAAATAAAATTTAGTTAAAATTTTGAAGAATTTTTAGAAAGGCAACTTTTGTTTCCACTAATTTAATCCTTATTTCTGTCTGAACAATAAATTAATCAATAATTAAATTACAAATTTTGATTACAAAGTTTACTTACTGATGATTTATTAAAACAAATGAAAGAGCTCTAGTTATTTACATATTTATCTTAAAAACAACATTAATGACAAGAATTAAGTTACATTAATTTACCCTTTTTAATGACTAATTTTGCACAGCTGCAAAACATCTGTTAATTTTGAAGAATTGTAAAACTTGATAAAACTAATGGACTTTTAATGAAAAATAAGCAAAGAAGATTTTACATATAAAAGATTCATATACACTGTAAAAAAAATCTGTAAATTTTACAGAAAAAAACAATTTTTTTTACAGAAAAAAACTGTTTTTTAAAAAAACAGTTTTTTTCTGTAAAAAAAAATGGTTTTTCTCTGTAAAAATTACAAATATTTTTATATTCCATATTTTTTACAGGAAAAAACTGTTTTTTTCTTTTAAACAGTTTTTTTCTGTAAAAAATACGGATTTTGTAATTTTTACAGAAAAAATCCATTATTTTTTAGAGGGAAGAAAGCTGTTTAAAAGAAAAAACAGTTTTTTTCTGTTTTTATTATTATTATTATTTCTAACCGATGCAAAGAATACTGAACTGTAACCGCATTTTGATTTTCACTGTTTGCCTGTCAATGTCATTTAAACACCCGCCAAAAAAGGGGAAATTTTTATAAAGTTGAGAATTTTCATTATTTACAGGGTAAATGGGGATTAGGATAAGGGGGTTCATTTATAGACTAGCAGAAAATGTGAAATAAAATGCTGAAATTTGGTGGGGGGGGGGGGGCACAGTTTTGACATTTTGCTAGGGGAAATTTTAGTTGCTTTTTTTTCTTCAAGGAAGGGGGGGGGTAGGCGAAGGCTGGTGAAAAAGATAATACTATATATACATTATTTCAATTTGCTAAATTCACAGCGATATATATATATATATATATATATATATATTTATATATATTACAAAGTATGTTATTGTTGTTTTCAATAGTTAATTTTCACCAAGAATGACCTTTGGAGGGGGGGGGGGGCGTAAGTGGGGCAAGAAAATTAAACAATTATACATAGAGAGATTTTTAAAAGATTGAAATAAAGAACAAAGTGGAAAGCTTTCTCCATTATTATTTTTTTTTTTTTTTTTTTTTTTTTTTTTTTTTTGTGGCTTTTTTAGGATAAGGGGGGAGGCAGAGTTGAGATTGGGATAATTGAAATATATAAGATAAAACTCTGAAATTTAGCACAAGAACGCACAATTTTGATATTTGGCAGAAGAAATTTTAATTTCTTGAAGAAAAGGAGCTTCTGGCGGGGGGGGGGGGGGTTAAAATGGTAATACAATGGATATTTTTTCAACTCGCTACATGGATTGGATATATATTTAAAAATTAAAACACATGTGAAAAACAAAGGATAAGACAATATAAAATCCAATGGAATGGACACTGCTGGAATTATACTTGATAGGATGAAAAAGCAAAAAAATGGAAAACTATGAATACCTTATAGAATCTTCAGAAGGGATTTATAAGAGTATTCATAGAAAGTATATATGCCACCAATGGCCTTTAGGAAAAGGGTGGGGGGGGTCAAGAAATTTAAAAAATGCAAAGTAACATACAGAGATTTTAAATAGGGATGAAATAAAGACGACCAAAGCAGAAACTTTTAAAAAGATAATATTTTTCACTGTCTAACCTTTTTAGAGTGTGTGTGTGTGTGTCTGGGGGGGACGGCTCCAACAGAAAATAAAAATAATCTATAAAATATTCAGGTTTGATCAACGAACACCCAATTATGATACTTTACTGGCAGAATTTAAAAAAAAATGCTTTATTTCTTCAAAGGATGATGAGCCAGCAGGGAGAACTGGCTAAAAAGAAAATACAATCTATAGATTATCTCAAAGCGGTACATAAATAACTTGCATATAAGAAAAGCTGCCCCCCTTACTCTATAAAGAACAGATAATGAAAGAGCTTAATTTTTTTTTTAATTTCTAATCTGTTCGTCTTTATTTTATACCCTTTAAAATATCTGTATGTAATTGTTGTGGGAATACGTATTTTTTCCCCTTGAGCCCTTCCCCCCTCCCTCCACAAAAGCCATTCTTGATAAAATAATAATAAAATAATATATCAATCATCGTATCATCCTCTATATTAAAACGAAAAGCTAAGATCAATGTTTTTCAGTGCAAAAAAAGACACAAATGCGCATGCATAATATTAAATGTAGAACATATCCAGCTTTAGAGCAGAGCAGCGTGAGGTCGGGATGGCTGAGCGGTCTAAGGCACCTGTTTTAATCTGTGGTTCTAACCTGTTGACATCGCGGGTTCGATGCTAGCTCGGGGCAGACTTTTTTTTGTTACTTTAATGGCGATAAGATAATTAATTTCAATAATTTATTATTTTACTTCAAGAGATGTTATATAATTTGTAATTTTTTTTTTATTCGAATGCTTTATAATTAAGTAAATTTTAACATCCAACAATATTTTTTTTTAATTACCAATTTTATGTTTAAATTAAAAGATTGTGCATGTAATTATCGATTAAATAAATTGAACTGATCTACAATTTTTGTTATATTTGGTATGACCATTAACAAGATTCCATATATATACTAAGATATATACAAAGAAAAGTATTTTATTATTTTTTATATAAAAAAAAGGGTGAGGAAATAAAAGGAGAGAAATATATTCAAACAGGAATTCTGAAAGAAAAATGACGTTGATATCCATGATTAAATTGAATAAAATTAAATAATGTATAAAAATGTAAAATAAAATTCAAATAATTAAATAATATGTATTATAAATCGTTAGCTGCAAACAACAAATTTTAAGTTCGTGGTTTTAGAGTAAGACTCATAAAAAAGAATAAATAAATAATAATAGTCAAAAATAAATAAAGGTTGCGTGATTTAAAAATATTCAGAAAATACTCAGTATTGTTATTATTGTTTTTTATTGCGACTGTGGTAAGTAAAATTTAACACCTGACAATACTTTACTAATTTACAATTAAGACAATACTTTACAATAATTACTAATTTGATATTAAAAATATTAAAATTAAAAGATTTTGCATGTGTTATCGATAAAATAAATTGACCTAAACTTTTATCTTTTTTTTTTTTTTTTTTTTTGTCTGACCATTACCAAGAAGATATGTTTATATACTAAGAAAAGTATGTGATTATTCTCCGTAATAAAAGAAAAGAAGAGAAAAAAGAAAGAAGGGAAATATTCATATAAAAACTATAAAAGAAATCACCGTTTAAAGACAGGTTGGTAAAAATAAAAGTAATGAAAAAATTTAAAAGTCGCATAATTAAAAAAGATTAGAAAATAGTAAATATTGATAGGTTAAAAAAAAGTTTAGACAATAGAAAATTTCCATTAATATTTTTAGTTAAATTCCTGCTAAAAAGCAAGCATAATAGGTTATAAATTACAAGCTTAAAATTTTTTCACTTCATTAGTTGAGTAGTTTGAACTGACAGCACCATCTATCGCTTTATAATTATAGGAATCGCTTACATAGTATAACAATTCATCAAGTTTTCAATACTTAATTAAGTTAAATCAACTACAGTAGAATCTCGTTACAACGAACCTCGATTTAACGAATTTTTCAATTTAACGAATGTAATTTGGATTGTAAAAAATAGTCATATTATGCTATTTCAGTATAAAAATATTTTCACTTTAACGAATATTTCATTATAGCGAATTTAATCAGTGGTCTCCAGAGATTCATTGTAACGAGATTTTACTGTAATTAAAAATTAAAACATATTACTAATGCAATTTTTAAGTTCTTTACCGTCAAATCTTGACGGGTACTATCTAGTATATATTAAAGTACAAGCTTAAAAATTTAAGTACGAATTATTCAGCGCAAACATGAACAAAACTGCATATAAGTAAAATCAAATATAGAACCTATTCAATTTTCGAGATTAACAGACCGAGGTCACGATAGCCCAGTCGTTTAAAGCGTCGGTTTACGAACTGGTTATCTCCATAGAAAATGGGTTCTATTCCTGCTGCTGCTAGAATGATTTCTGGAATATATTTTGTTATAATTAGTCATATTTTATTTCAGGGGGATAAGTACTTTTTTTATTATTATTCGAATACTTAATAATTAGTAAAATATAACATAAAAGAATATTTTTACAAATATCTAATTTTGTATTAAAATATTTAAATTTTAAAATTTTGCATGTGATTATCGATTAAATAAATTGAAATGGTCTACAATTTTTGTTATATTTTGTATGACCGTTATCAAGAATGTAAAGAAAAATATGTGGATTTTTTTCCCCATAAAAAAGGAAAAAGAAGAGAAAAGAAAATAGAAAGAAGGAAAATATTCATCTAAGAATTATAAAAGAAACTATCTTAATAATGTATGAAAATATAAAATTAAATTCAAGCAATTAAAAATATGTATAGCTGGATGCAGCAAATTTTAAGTTCGGTGTTTTAGAGCGAGTCTGATAAAAATAAAATTAGTGGTAAATTTTAAAGGCCGCGTAATTAAAAAAATTAAAAAATACTAAAGATTGATATTTTTAAAAAAAAATGAGGTTTGTAGTATGTACAAACAAATGCCCTGTCTATTCAATTAATATTATTAGTTAAACTACTGATCTTAAAATTCTTTCACTTCATTTATTGAGTAGGTTCGACTCACAGTGCCATCTATCGCCTTATATTTTTAGGAATTGCTTAGACACTATAGCAATTCATAACGTTTTCAATGCTTAATTAATTAAAAAGCAACTAATTAAAAATTCAAATATATTTCAAATGGAACTAAATAGCTGTTTATTATCAAACCTTCACGAGTACTATCATGACGAGTACACACATACACACACAAATGTATATATGAACTATCCATCTAGAGAGTTGAAAACAATCTATAGATTAATTTTTTTTTCAACTGCACGCGTCCGCCCTACCTCGCCCTCAAAAAGCTTTCCTATTTGGAAGAAATAAAGCATTTAAAACTTTCCTTAGCCAAATGCAAAAATTGTATTTTTGGGGCCAAATCTCAATCTCATATTTTTCTATTACCCCTCTTAACTCTGACCCTGCCTTACTCTGCAAAAGCCGTATAATGAATTTTTATAAGTTACCTTTTATAAGTTTCCAATTTGTTCGCCTACGAAGCGACGGGCCTAGCTTGGGGTCCGGACTTGCTCCGGCCCCTCTCGATCTGTTGAGTGGGGTTCAATAGCAGCGTCTGGAATCGGTTAAAAGCCCTGTCATGTCCAATATTGGATGAGTACAGTACTAAATAGTCTTATTTCACCCCCATTCAAGTCTTTATATGTATTTTTTTATTTATTGCCTCCCTCACAAATCTTGGTGAAAGTTTCAAAATATATATATATATATATATAGATCAGTTTCAACTGACGTCACACCCTAGCAACCACCTAAGCAACTAGCTTTGTTTTTTGTTTGCCCATCAAAAATGGTGGATTGTGATTGGTTGACTCGTAATTCAGGCTACAAATCCACGATTATGATTGGATGATAACTTTTGGTGGGCTGGTGATCACGTGGTTGAAACTGATCTATAAGCAGCCCACAGTTCTCTCAGCTACCTAGATAAGAAAGCCGTGACACGCGTCACGAAAACGTCATACCAAGCAGGCACGAGGCTAAAGAAAAAGAAAGGCTACCGCGGTGCTTTACGCATATCTTTTTTTACAGACCGCGGGAGTCACGTGATGCTCGAATGCACCAATGCAGGTGTACGAAAATAGCATCACGTCACTCTAGCGGTCTGTAAAAAAAGATAAGTGGAATGCACCGTGGTAGCCTTTCTTTTTCGTTAGCCTCGAAGCAGGCAAAACAAAGTTTAAAAAATCGAACTTGCATGTTGCGATTTCATTGGCTCATAGAATTAATAATTATTTTTTACGACTAATAGTTAATAATTCCACGAGCCATCGAAATCGAAACTTGCAAGTTGTCAGGGCTACACTACACTGTTAAAAATATCGTGAAAAATTACCTCTGTTTTTAAAGGCTCTCTATTTTCTGACCAATGAGAATGCTACATAAACGCCCTTGGAGTGTTCTCATTGGTCAGAAATTTGAGAGCCTTTAAAAACAGAGGTAATTTTTCACGATATTTTTAACGGTGTACATATCGGGCTGGCTCATTCATTATCATGACGTCACAAATGGTGGCTCGAGGCTAACGAAAAAGACAGGCTACCGCGGTGCATTCCACTTATATTTTTTACAGACGGCTAGAGTGACGTGTGCTCTTTTCGTACACTTGCATTGGTGGATTCGAACATCACGTGACTCCTCCGGTCTGTAAGAAAAAGATATGCGGAAAGCACCGCGGTAGCCTTTCTTTTTCGTTAGCCTCGTGGTGGCTGGCCGCGACCAGCGATTGGTACAGAGCGACGCGCCCATCTTTCTGTGCCAATCGCTGTATGTCTTTCGTTTTGTCGTTTCACTTTGTACCATTCGCTGGTCGCGGCCAGCCACCATTTGTGACGTCATGATAATGAATGAGCCGGCCCGGTATCTAGTGTAGCCCTGAAGTTGTTCGAATTTTCTTTTTATTTTGCCTGCTTCGAGACTAACGAAAAAGAAAGGCTACCGCGGTACTTTACGCGTATCTTTTTTTACAGACCGCGGGAATCACGTGATGCTCGAATCCACCTATGCAGGTGTACGAAAAGAGCATCACGTAACTCTAGCGGTCTGTAAAAAAAGATAAGTGGAATGCACCGCGGTCGCCTGTCTTTTTCGTTAGCCTCGTGCCTGCTTGGTATGACGTTTTTGTGAGACGTTTCACGGCTTTCTTATCTAAGGGGCGTTGCCCATATTCATACTAAAAGAGTTAATAATCTTAGCTAAAATCATTCAAGGGGTCGACCAGGACTTCACTATACATTTACTAAAATTATGAGAACTTCTTAAGTAGAGAATTCTGAGTCAAAACGTTCATACTACGCTCCTTCAGCTTATAGTTTATTATCTTAAATACGGCCTGGACGGAAATTTTGCGCATTTTCGGAATTCATGGATCCTGAAAGATTTTGCTCTATTTCAGAAGCGAGATTAGCCAATCAAAAGCTTGTATTTATGCAAAATTTTCGCATTTTGAGAAAATTTTGCAGAATACAGATTCCTGGTGGTTAATCTTGTTTCAAAAATAGTAAAATATTCTATCTGTATACCTGCTTAAGTCTTCAATAAGGAAAGGACATATTTACAAACAAACACTTCCATCAACAAATCTATCAGTACATTTTTGTCGTAGCGACCATCGCAGGCGACGCAAGCCAATCATATCGTAGACCATTTAACGTAGACCAATCAAATCACCACATCTCATGTGTACAGTAAATGCATGACTACACTAGATACCGGGCTGGCTCATACATTATCATGACGTCACAAATGGTGGCTGGCCGCGACCAGCGATTGGTACAAAGCGACGCGCCCATCATTTTGTGCCAATCGCTGTATGCCTTTCGTTTTGTCGTTTCGCTTTGTACCAATCGCTGGTCGCGGCCAGCCACGATTTGTGACGTCATGATAATAAATGAGCCAGCCCGGTATCTAGTGTAGCCCTGACAGAATGGAAGCTCTAATTGAAGTTTTTGTCCAATCTAGGAGAATCAAGATCCCAGAACTTGGCAATAGCTGCTTAGATGAGTATGGATTTGGTTAGAAAATAGACAGAAGTCTAAAAGCATTAGCTTGACGATAATGGAAGTCTCGCTATGATGCTTGAAATTCATTTTTGTCTAAAATCCTCTCGACCAATAATTTTTTTTTGCCAAAATGTCATCACTTAAGTATTCTGTAGTAGCGCAACCTACGTTATACAAGGCTGGTGCATGACGTTTTAAAAGTCACATGGAGACGAGCGACTAGGTATAGCTATGCCTCAGTTAAACACCGCATGCATCACAGCTTGGCGATAATCTTATCTCTGTGAAGTCGACTAGTTTGGTAATTTATCGCTTGTTTTGGTGAATAGACTTTTACTTTTAGTCAAAAAATGATCAAAAATTCCAAAAGAATATAATATTTGATATGACATAATTAGTTAAGTTATGAGAAAATAATGAGATTGCTATCAGAAGATGTATAAAGTTTTTTAAATGTTTTCACAGATGTATATAATAAATGCTAAGTTTCTAGCAGTATAACTAAAAATAAGTTTTTGAGGCTTTTATATGAAAACAGTTTTCTATATCATTTTAAGAGATACTATTATAGCATTTAAATGGATATTTTATTTTAATTATTTAACAATATCTCATAAATAGTACTAAATATTAAAATTTCATTTAAAATAGTTGATTTTAAATACAAATTACAAGAAAACTGATAACAAATTTATAAGTAAAGATAGAAAAAATCAAAAATCTTCATAATGATAATAATTGTGATAATAATCAAGGATAATTTTAAAAGATGAAAACTTTAATACATTAATTCTGCAAATTTTATATTTTTCTGTTACTAAAAAATATTTTTAACGTAAGCTTAGGAGATTTATTATTGCATTTTAATAAATGTTCATTTTAATTATCAAAAAATAGTTTAAATTAATTTTAAAATTTAATTACTGAAATTTATTTAAAATTAAATTCTATTTAATGTAATACAATTTAAATTTAATAAATAATAAATAAAAAAATAAAACGTAATTATAATTCAAATTTAATGTAATTATCTAATTGACAATAAAAGTAATAAAGATCGGCTGAATTTATTAACTGATTTGGTAAAAATTAAAACAAAACACTAAAAGCTTCAGCGAGTACAGAATACGCAACCTTACGATTACAACTCTAATACAGCCTTAAACATCCCTTGCTTTAACCACTGAGCCAGATTAACCACAAACCGATTCTAGCAACAAAGCTCGTGCCTGCTATACACACTTCCCCAAAATGCTTGGCATTTCATCGCCAAGACGACGGCAGAAAGCAACCCAAGAATCAGTTGACGCATGCGCTGTTTAAAGGAGGAATCGCTATACCTAGTCGCTCCTCACATGGAGAGGATCATTTTTACACGGCGATTGGTGCAAAGCGACGCGCCCCCGTTTTGCACCAATCGCTGTGTAAAAATGATCCACTCCATGTGACGTTTTAAACGTCATGCACCAGCCATGTATAACGTAGGTCACTGTAGTAGTGTGACTCTATGAAAGAATGGCGATATACGTTTTGTCCAAACTATGACAAACCATATTCCAGAATTTGGAGACTGCGCCTAGACGAGTGAGACTAGGGGACCTGTTTATGAAAGTGCCGACAAACGTGTTTAAGACTATTTTGAACAAAAACGAATCGCCAAGCAACTGGGTGAAATTGTCAGTATCGCTAAGCTAATGTTTATTAACTTGTTTCACTCGTCTAGGCGAGTATCGGCAAGTTCTGATTTGCCATATTTTGAACTAAAAACTTCTATCTGAGCGTATGTCGCCACTCTCATATAGAGGCACCGAGCCCTACGTGAAACAAGTAAACAAAAATTACTTGGCAACAATGTTAGACTCACCAAGATGTTTTGAGGTGCATTTTTCCTTAAAATCGTCCATAAAACATTCATAACGCACATTCTCGAATACCAAACTTATTTATTTAGCGAACACTTTTTCAAACTACGTCAATTGTTTATCTGTTACCTTATTGCTCTTGACCAATCAAATTATGTTTTTCATGTGTCGCCACTGTCATGCAGAGGAAGTGTGCCGTGCCTCTGTTTGAGAGTCCCGACATACTCACAAAGCACATGCTCAACAGACGGTTTTGTCCAAACTATAGCAAACCTAGATTCCAAAACATGGCGATAATCGCCTGGACGTGTTCGATTAGATGTGAATTAAGTTTAAAAACATTAATTTGGCAATAATGGCAGTCTCGCCATTTCACGCGATTCATTTTTGTCCAAAATCGTCTCAACCAATCACATTTTATAATCTGTATGTCACCATTCTGATATAAAAACATGTAAGTTAATGTTACTGACCAATGGAATTAGGGATGAATTCAGGTAGGACATTTGATACGGAGCATCGATTGGTTTGTATGCTAATAATATGCTATGGACTATTAATATTTTTATGTATAATTTTTATGTTGAATTCTATAAGTACACAAATCCGACTTCCCCAGGAACCTTATAATATCCCTTCCTGGATTTCCAAAATCTTTCCTGGAGAATAATCTTAATGATTTAACACCATATAGGACAAATCCTACTGTTTGAGAACTATGATTTGAGATTAGCGCTGTTAGCCTTTTGAAAAGTGTATTCCGGCATAAAAACTATTTATTTCCCCAGGGAATCTAAAGTAAAATCGAGAATTTTAAATATTCCCGAAAACTAGGAATATTCTAACATCAATATTTTAAAGCATTTTGATTAAAATACGTTTATACTGTTATCGTACAAATTATCAATCGATAAGTTGCTTAATATCAATAAACATACAAAATTCACAAAAATTTACAAACTTTAAATATTTCCACGTAAAACATTGAAATTGAATTAAATAAGCTATACTAGTCATCATTTTCTGTATGTAAATTACAAACACATAACGCACAGAACATAGATACTTAGTGGTTTAGTAATCTTCATATAATAACATGAAATAATGTTATGAAAGATATTATAGTAAAAAATAAATTATTTGACAGCAGGAAAACAGATATTACAAAAATGACTTTACAATTACTTTTTTCAGCTTACATTCTGTATAAAAAGTTAATATTTCGATACTAGTTCTCAAACGTAGAATATAAATAATACAACAATTCAATTGTATAAATCATATATAAAACCTGAAAACTTTTTTATATTATGTAAACAGCTCTTTCTTCTTGAAAATTTCTTAAATTTGTTTATTCCTCGAAAAGTTCCCAATTTTCCCAGTTTTTTTTAATAAATTTTCCGTTGTTTTTTATTGTTCCAAAATTATCGGGTATTTTGCTATTCAACTTCAGATGATTCAATGCGCAGCGAAGCGCTACGACAATGACATTTGGAAAAGATAAATCAGCCAATATAAAACTATTATGGAGATAGTACTTTTGTTATGCATTTTAAAGATATTTTTTCATAATGTAGTACAACCTATTAGTAGTACAGAAATATGTAATTACCTATGAGATTTATGGCCAGGGTTGTAAAAAATCCGAGTTTTGTTTTAAAAACCCAGCCCGGGCGGGTAGCTGGACGGGTGCCCGGGTGGATACCCGGGCAGCTACCCACTACAACCCTTATGGTTGTAAAAAAACCCGTTTTTTTAAACCCAGCCCGGTCGTGTATCTGGGCGGGTACCCGGGCAACTACTCACTACAATCCTTTTGATTGTGAATACCCTGTTTTTTAAACCCAGCCAGGGCAGCTACCCACTACAACCTTGTTTATGGCTTTCCAAAATTTATATGTTAATCACGATTCATTCCCAGTTTTAGTTTTAAAGAAGAAACTGAAGACATTAAGCAATTTGCCCCATTTTTGCATCTAAAAATTCGGTCAACATATGGTCAGTTAGTTCCTGCCTAGGAGCAGATTCAGATTCAACCAAGCAGGGAGGCCTAACATATGGCTTTAGCCTCTGCAAGACCTGCTTGGCGGCCTAGGAGCGCAACCTACGTTATACACGGCCGGTGCATGACGTTTAAAACGTCACATGGAGTGGATCATTTTTACACGGTGATTGGTGCAAAGCGACGCGCCCCCCGTTTTGCACCAATCACCATGTAAAAAATGATCCACTTCATGTGACGTTTTAAACGTCATGCACCGGCCATGTATAATGCAGGTCGCTCTAGGAGCAGGGCAAGATTAGATACCGGGCTTGCTCATTCATTCTCATGACGTCACAAATAGTGGCCCCGAGGCTAACGAAAAAGACAGGCTACCGCGGTGCATTCCACTTATCTTTTTACAGACCGCTAGAGTGACGTGATGCTCTTCTCGTACACCTACATTGGTGGATTCTAGTATCACGTGATTCCCGCGGTCTTTAAAAAAAGATACGCGTAAAGTACCGCTGTAGCCTCTCTTTTTCGTTAGCCTCGTAGCTGGCCGCGACCTGCGACCAGCGATTGGTACAAAGCGGCGCTCCCATCGTTTTGTGCACATCGCTGTACGTCTTTGGTCACGGCCAGCTAGAGTTGCAAAGGCTAGAAAAAACCCGGTTTAAACCCGGGAATAAACCGGGTTTTGTGGGAATAAACCAGGTCTTTTGGGAATAAACCTGGGAATAAACCGGGTCTATTGGAAATAAACCCGGGAATAAACCAGTTCTTTGCAACTCTACGGCCAGCCAGCGACCTACGTTATACACGGCCGGTGCATGACGTTTAAAACGTCACATGGAGTGGATCATTTTTACACAGTGATTGGTGCAAAGCGGCGCTCCCACCGTTTTGCACCAATCACTGTGTAAAAATGATCCACTCCATGTGACGTTTTAAACGTCATGCACCGGCCGTCTATAACGTAGGTCGCGGCCAGCCACCATTTGTGACGTCATGATAATTAATGAGCAAGCCGGTATCTAGCACTGCTAGCAGGGCCTGATTACCCAAAAGGCACATGAAGCAAGTGCTTCCCCTCTAAAATTTAAGAAGGGCCCCAAAATGATTGTAAAATAGAGCCTCTAATTTCCGTTTTCAGTTTTTTGCGTTGGATTTTTAATTTTTGTGGAAAGACAAGTTTGCCTAATGCAATAAAGCTAGTCATAAACTTCAGAAAATTTATCTAACAGAAAAATCTTTATGTGACTTTAACAGGTTGTTGGGGCCTCCGTGGCCGAGTGGTTAAGACACCATTCCGCTAATCGCTTGAGAGCGTAGGAGTTAGGTCGGCGGGTTGGACTCCCGCCAGCTCCATTGCACACACTTTGTGGAGCTCCCGCATATAACTCTCTGATGGTGTAAATTTCTTTGTGGCTATCTCGTCCCTGTATATTGACGATGACTTATAAGCGGGCACTTGATGTCAAGCACATAAGTCAGATGTATGTTCTCAATAAATAAATAAACAGGCTGTTAACACCAATCATGTTATCCTGATGTGTTGATTAGAAACCACCCTGGTAACTGAACATCCACAAACTATATATACTTTAAATATACTTTTATTTAAAGTTAATACAAAGAACATAAGAAAGGCTGTTTAATGAAATATATGAATTTCGCTAAGCTAGTCTCGTGAATAATACTCTTGCTTGTATCATTGCTGAGTTACCATGTATGAAAATTTTAGAAAACTTTTACCGAATGAAAGAGGACCCCTAAAATGATACTGTGCTCCCCCCAGTTTCAGAAGTTAATCGTGCCCTGACTACTAGGAGGACAGAATAGGACATAATATTCTATCATCGTAGGTTCCTGCCCATTTCTAAAATATTTCGGAGGGGAGGGGATCAATTTTCAATTTTAACCTTCCGGCTACCAAGATGGGTCCATTGCACCCAAAAGCAATTTTTGTCCATTTTCGTCAAGTATAGGGAAGTTGCAATCTGCTGATTACCGTTTCATCCATCGATCAAAACTGCCCGGTTGACCTCCAGCCACGTCCAAAATCCTCTAAGCTACCAATCACAACTACCTTCTAAAGGTTATTTGACCTCTAATAGTCGATTTGTGACGTTATTTGAAATTACCCTACACAATAATTAAAAATAATAAAAATAAGTGCCTAACCATTAAAATTTTTTTGTATAGCATATGCTGTATTATTTATGCTCTTTATAAATCAATAATTCAGTTGTATTTTGATAATTCTATATTATATGTGTCCAATAGACCAGTTCACATCACGTGACTTTTACCGTAAAACGTTGAAAAAGCTGTAGGACACAGAAGTAGAAAAAACATTGATAAAAGTAAACGTTGAAAAAGCTGTAGGGCACAGAAGTAAAAATAACATTGATAAAAGCAAGGCAACACTAGATACCGGGCTTGCTCATTCACTCTCATAACGTCACAAATAGTGGCTGACCGTGATCAGCGATTGGTACAAAGCGACTCGCCCATCGTTTTGTGCCAATCGCTGTATATCTTTCGTCGTGGCCAGCCACCTTTTGTGACGTCCTGATAATGAATGAGCAAGCCCGGTATCTAGTGTTACCAGGGCGGTAAGTGACCGGTTTCTAACCGGTCGACAGACCTACTGAACGAAAATGGTATTATTTACTTGTAGCGCCATCTGTACATGATCGTAATTACTTCTGTATCACATCATCGTACCCGATTCTTCAAGTAACCGATCACGTGACCCAACTAACCAAGATTTTTCTTCGGTTAGTTCGGTCCGTTACCGGTCACTTCCTCTGAACGACGTTGGTTGTGTATCGATTAGCAGCACTGAACGCTTTGGTAACTTACCAACCTTACCGGTTACGTACCGGTGACAGTACTGGACGCGCTCATATAGTATATTCATCATGCGAATATAGTGTTATTAATTCCATTCACAATACTAAAATAATTTTAATACAATGAATTTAATATAATTAAAAAACTTTCGAGAAATAAATATAAAAGTAAATCTCGGATATGTGTGTGCGTGAGGGCGGGGGGGGGGGGGGGGAGGGTGAACGTTGAACCCCAGTGTTCGATCCTATAAAAGTATCATATTGAGAAAATATTGAAAATCGCATCAATTGATTTCAAAAGCATTAAGCTTTTGAAGAATTCACTGATTTTTTTATTCTACCAGTACTAATTATTAAAATATGTACAATAGATCTGAAAAATATAAGGAACATCAAAGACATTTAAGATATCTTAAATGTCTTTGAGGAACATACGTTACATTAGAATATCAGAATGATTTTGTGTTAATTATCTTTTTATTATAAATATATATAACGTTAAAATAAATTAGATTATATCTGATGTCGATATAAATTAGCGAAATTACTTAAATATGTTTTTATTTCACGATTTCAAATGTTAATTTTCAGAAAATTTCTATTCAAATTTTGCAAATAATGCTTACAAGTAAATGGTTATATCAAAGACATTTAAGATACATCTATACCATCTATACCATACATCTATATCATTTAAGATACATGTATCTTAAATGTCTTTGGGTTATATGCTCTAGAGGCTACGCATAATTTCCCTGTCCACCGCGGATAGACGATTGCAATTATCATGCTTTCTGATTAGTTGTTAAACCGAACGCTTCTTAAGTCATTTCTGGTTGAACTTGGTTTCTTATATAATATCTATTAATTTCTATATAATCTAATTAATTTATAACTGTAATTTAATAAATATTATGGTAATATAATCTAATTAATTTCTATATAATCTAATATTTCTATATAATCTAATAATATATATTAATTTTTTATATCATATCTTCTTATATCTTCATAATCCTCCAAAATACTGGAAATGACTTAAAAAGCATTTGATTTTACAAATAATCAGAAAGCGTAAAAATCCCAATCGTCGATCGGCGGTGGACAGAGCTACTTCCTTATAGGAGTGGCGTCACGAGCATATATTAGAATGGGGAAGAAATGCGAGTTGGCAACAGCTAGATTTGTTTACATCGACACAGGAAGCCTGAGAGCGCGGAATTTTCGTGACCGTTCGTGTTGCCGACATATGAGGATTTTAAAAGGTAAGTTTAAATTCATCGTTTTTTAAAATAATGAAAGGTATGATACTTGTCAAACTAAATTAAAACTCTTTAGCATATCTGCTAGAGAATTTTCATTATATTTCAATTTAAAAGGTTTATTAGTACCTCGTGGTGAATCATGAAAGCTTCCATATTGCTTGGCTTGCAAGCACATAAGCTGACAAATATCATATTCCTTATAAATGTGCATGTAATTAAATGTTCTTTTATAAGTACGGTTGTTATATATTGCAGAATATTAGAGCTCTCAGGGTTCGAAAATATATAAAATATCCGATATTTTTATATATAGGTATCCGGTTATTTTTTTTATATCTGTCCGATATTTTAAAAATAGTACTGCTGATTATAAACTTTTTCAGACTTACCGTATTTTCCGGCGTATAATACGCGGATCAAATTATCATGTTTCAACCCAGAAATTTTATTTTATAAAATGTCACTAGATCGCTGTAAATATTTGACTTAAATCGTTGAATAAAATTTCTGTGTTGAAACAGAATTGTTTATTCCGCGGATTATACGCCGGAAATTATGGCAATATAAATTAGCAACTATAATATATTGCACTTAACATGAGAATTTAACAAAATTTTCTTCCCCCACCCCCTGTCCCTTACTTACAACAAAAGTGAGGATCAACTAATTGAAAGCAGAAAAAATTTCCTTTTGCACTAATCGAAAAACAAAATAAAGGTTTCAGCATCAAGTATTGTGAAAATTTTATCATTTATACAACAAAATTATAATATTTTTAAATTCAAATTTGAACGTAAATGTAAATTTGTGTTATTTTTTTAATTCTCTAACCTATTGTGCAGTCTAAACTGAGCTAAACAAAAACCAGAAAAGATTCTTTCAATAAAGCTGCAAATAAATGATTAATTAAATTAGACAGTTTATCTTTCTTTCATGGCTGTACTAAGTTGATATTGTCTCACATAATTATTGGTTCTACATTTAAAAATTCAGCTTTAAACATAAAGCTTAGGAGGAAAAAGAAAAATTCGGGGGAGGGGGTATGTCTAAAAAAGTCACTGACAGGGGCAAAAGTTCTGTATCTACAAAGTGTCATATAGTCAATAAAAGTTGAAACATTTATACTTGCAGGGGTCGATGCAGGTTTTTTTTTCTTGGGGCCCATTTTGTGAAAAGTAAAGGTTTGTGAAATTTATTATATTTTTGTGAAAAATAACATTTTGTAACGAATGTTGAAATTCAGTTAATCAAATTCGAACTAAGCATTTATAAACAAAAACTTTTTAAAATCCTTTTGCTGAAGTTTTCCTCTCTGGCGAACTTGTTTGTTTACAAATTACACAATTTAAAACATCACAAAATAATAAATACTAAGATTTTATGGAATAGAATTTTGTGAAAAGGCCTATATTTGTAAAAGGAATTTTGGAAGGGGCCCATTTTATTAAATTGATTTTTGTGAAGGGGCCTGTTTTACTAAATAGATTTTTGTGAAGGGGCCCTAATTAGGCCCCAAATTTTGCCTGGATCGACCCCTGACTTGTTTTAAGTTTTCACAGAAAAAAAAATGATACTTTGAGAAATTGATTATCAACTAGAGAAAATATCGTTACTTATTATCTGGGCCAGGTCACATTCACTGCACCAACAAGAGCGACGGAAATAATTACAGTAACGCTTATTTATTTTTGCTTTTTTTATGTTACGTGCCTAGTTAATATCTCATAGTTGGCATATTAAAGGCAGTGGTAAAAATATTTATACGCACATTATAACTATAATATAATAGAGTAGAATACATAAATATAATAGTATATGTGTTACATTTGTTCTGATTGGCATAACAAATCACTGGAAATAGAACTACCATATTTAATGCCATATGTGGCTGAAAGCCATCAATTTTATATTATGTACTAAATTAATGTTTTGTATTGCTTTAGTTTGCTTTTATATTATTTATCATTTTAAATAATTTTATGTATATTAAATTACTGTTTTGAACACGATTGGCCACATTGAACAAAATTGGTATTTGACAACCATTTTTGGCAATGTATAAGTTAAGGTTCTTGGTTTTTTACTATCCAAATGATGCCAAATTAGTCTGAAAAGATAAATGAATCCTTTAAGAAATGAAAATTATATTTTGTGTTATTTTCAAAATGTTTGTTAGGGGAAAAAAAAAAAAGACTGTCCAATATTACACCAAGTTAAAAATAAGACACTGTGTAAATAAAAAAAAAATATGGAAAATCTTAAATAAATATAACCAACATAATAAAAAATTTTTGTAATGCAAAATTACACTTAAAATAGACTTATTAATGTTTCTTGATTGTTATATTAAGGTTGTTCTCAGAGCCAAAAGAACTACTTTTAACATATTTCTTAATTCATTTTTGTTTGGAAACATGTAAAATTGGCAGGTGTTCTTATTCAGAAACTATGTAATCAAATGATGTTTTCCATTTTTTGGTAAAGGCAGAAGATCTTTCAGAAAATACTGTCAAAGTCTGCATTTTGAATCGAATCCCTGATGCTGTTTGCACGAGAAAAGTGAAATACGACACGAATCGCTTATAACTCGATAAGTAATTTATTTATCAAATTGTGGAAAACTCATTTCGATTCCAAATTGCTTCAATAGTTAGCCCTGCCAACTTTATGCTATTGCATTGAAAAATGTATCAGAAAGTTTTGTTTTATTGAGCAGGTCATTTGAGAATTGCACCTTAAATTGCAGGGTATTCGTTTCACTAATGATAAAATTACGAGTGAATCAGCAAGAAAATATGAATCTTATTTTCAACAAACTAATTTTTAAAAATGTATGTTTTATTAGAGTATCGACACTGTGCACACATACAAATTAGAAATTTAAAAATAGGTGGTTGCAATTGGAGACTTTCACTAATAAATAAATAATTATGATGAATAATATAAAAGTAAAAAAAAAAAATTCAGAACAGACATTAACTGTTTAGAAATCCTGCCTAATTTCACGACTGCAATTCTTGTAATTCTAAAACATTTCTGTTAAAATATGTGAGTTTGGCACGTGCCCTGATTGTGGAAAATTCACCACTTTTATTTATGCTTGGTAGAAAGTGCAAACTTGTAAATTTAGTTAAAAAATTAATTTTTGTTCCATTTCTTTTCTTTTTAAGATTTAAAAATAGGAAAGGTAAAAAACATTTAAACTACCTATTCAAGATTTCTAAATCTTCTCAAGGCTTAGTTAGAGGGTTCGCTGATTTAAATCAATTGATTCTTTAAAATAAAATCATTGATTTAAACCAGTTTTTTTTTAATAAATAAATTCAAGATGTAAACAAACATAATAATGTACTTTAACATAATTTAGTTTTATATAATTCAGATAATCAAACAGTGTTTAGAAATATAGAGGAAACCGGTACACACTGGACCTATGGGTACAGTGGACCACCCCCTAATATTTTATTTATTTAAATTTTTTTTAAGCTTCTCTTCTATCCTAATAGACAACGGCACTGCAATGATTATTTATAGCCTTCAGAAAATATGTTTAACTCAGATTGAACTATTTTATCCTGATTTGGTTGTTTTGAGCTTCTAAAAGTAAAATTTTTCATCATCATATTTTTGTTTTTTTAGTAATTAAAGGTTGTAGATAAATAAAATAAAACAGCTTTTTTGCAAAGCTAAGATACTTATTTTTATTTTACTTTAAAGTTAATATGTTTAACAGGGATCATTCTAGAACATAAAAAAGGGCAGGGCGCACATTACATAATAAGGGCAATTTTGTTGAAAAGGGCACATCATTTCATAAAAAGGGCATTTTTGTAATAAGTGCATATGCCAATATACTGATGGGGAGAAAAGTCTGGCAATGGCAACAGCTTAAAGTACTGCTTAATTTTAAAAATCCAATAACATTTCTAATTTTCATAACTTTTCCTACGATATTCAAAAACCTCTCTCTAAAACTTTTATTCAAAAGATAACTTTTTCCCGGTTTTAGCAAAACTGGTTTTGAAAAAGCTACAAAAGGAAAGTTCTAAAGCTACTTCTCAATTTTTTTATACAACTTATGTTAGTTAACATGTGGTCAAAGGCCAGCACTAGAAAAGGTGAAATTAATCAATGACCCTTAGTTACCCTTTATGTCTTGTTCAATGGAAAAAATTCATAAATGGAAAGATGAATCACTCAAAGTCAAAGATTAGACATACCAGGACATTTCACAAAGAAATAAAGAGGAGTGCTCTCCCTGACATACTGTACTAGCATTCTAAAAATAAAAGATAGGTAAAGAATTTTTTAAAGTACAATGAAAACAAGGCAGAATTCTACCTAGGAATAAAAGGAGGGTAGAAATCTACCTAGAAAAAGGGCAAGGAGGGTAAAATTCTACCTGGAAAAAGGGCAAGGAGGGTGGGATTTTATCTAAAAAGGGCATGAGGGTAGGCCGCCCCTCTGAAACTCTCTAGAATGATCCCTGTGTTTAAAAGAAAGCTATAAACAATATTAATATGATTATTTATTGAACTTCAACATGGGGTACAGTGGTCCACAATCCACTCTGCTCCTGTAATGCAGAATGTTCAAAATATTTAATAATTGCTTATTTTCTATAAAGAAAGATAGTTTTAAAGTAGATTTAACTGTAAAATAAAGTAAACAAATAAAAATAATTTATTTAACATAGTAAGAAATATTTTGTTTTGTATTTGCTGTCTTTGATAAATATAACCTGTAGTCTAATTGTTGATGATTCTATTCAAGTAAGATTCATGAGACGCAAATTGAATGGAAATCAGTTTATTTCTCCCGAAACTGTAGATGAATCTGCTGTTGATGTCAATGATTTCATAATGTGGCTCTCAGACCAAAATTATTTCTTGAAAATTCCAGGCTCTTTCAAAATATAATTAATTTTTTGTTTCAAAATTTATATTACTATGTTATTTTGTGGGTGAAGGGGCAACAAAAAATAATTAGATTAATGAAAAATAGATTTATATTGTATTTTAGATAATACCTAATAGTGGTCTACTGTACCCCGGTGGGTGGACCAGTGCTTCCGGGGTACACTGGTCCACTTTACATGTGTATATAATTTTTTTTTTTTTGAAAAATGTATTGAAAACTATGTTGTGAGAAAATTATGATGGATGTAAGAAGGTATAAGGAATATTCAAAAATATTTTCTTACAGATCGGTCAGTCTGTTAAAGAGAAAAAAAATGTTAACTGAAAAAGTGGTCCACTGTGTACCGGTCTCCCCTACTCTGTATTTACTTGGCTGAGTAGTAAATGGCCGAGTACTCGGCTACTCGGCCAAAGCACTACTTGGTACACCACTAATTTTTAAAAATATTTAAAAAAAAAGTTTCTCGAAGTATTCGGTTTGGCCAAATATCGAAATATTCGGCCTTACCGAATAGTCGGTAGGCTGAATAGTTTGATATTTGGCTGACCGAATAATTTTATATTCGGCAATATGGCCGAATACCGAATGGATATACCGAACATTCGGTGTATCCCTAATCTATATTATAGATAGTTATAATATATAAATGCTTCTGCAATTTCATTTAATATTGTTACTACATGATAATAATGTTAACTGCAGAGTTACAATGTGGAAAGGAAGAAGAAAAGGTTAGTTTTATTGGCGCAGTGTACTTACTAGGCATGGATAATATGCAAGGGAGCCTTCTGTATTACTTTTGTATCTATTTTCCATTCTCTTAAAACTATTTAAAATTTCAGGTATAGATAATTGATGACATTAGTCGCACATTCTCAAAGGTATTAACCAGAGTTTCCCCCAGGTTTGAAAAAGGGCAGGGTGCTGCCGGTGAGAAAAGGGCACTTTTTTGATTCTTGAGGGCACTTTTTGGATTCTTAAGGGCACTTTTTTTAATTGTTAAAGGTATTATTTTGGTTTTTAAAGCCTTTGTTGATATTTAAAAGTCAAAGCACTCTTTTCAAGACAACATTGAGTCAATTTTTACTATGAAAGCAATTTTTTTAATGCAAAAAGAAGAAAGAACATTTTTTTTTACTGAGGGGCAAGAAGGGCGCTAATTATTTTACTGGGGGGCAATAAGTGTGCTATTTTGAAAACCAAAGGGCAGGCAGAGTGCAGCACCCTTCTGAAACTGTCTGGGGGAAACTTTGTATTAACACCAATAAATTTTTTCCAATAAGCCATGGAAGGTTGAGTTAAATTAAGAAAATTAATACAAGCCAATCATTTATAAATACAGGTTCTAATTGATTTTTGGAAGGCTTTTTTCCTTCTAATTCAGCAATTAAAATAACCATTTCTCAGTTGCTTTTATTCTTGGTAAAAGACGGTGGTGGTGGGTTTGTGAAAGCAGACAATAACTGAGATATTTGAGAGTGGGGAGGGGGTAACAATACTTAAACTAGTAGAAATATTTGTGAAAACTGAATATCAGATGCTATTTTTTGATATTATTGAGAAGGCTATTTTCTTTTCTTTTTTTTCTAAATCTAAATGCATTTTGAAGAAAAATGCTAGAGTGTAGGAATGTAACAAACATAATGTATATAATGTGTAAATTTGTATATTTTAATTTAATATTTACTGTCAGATTAATTTGTACATTTTTTTTTTCAAATATTCTTGGAAATTGTCAGGATAGCCATGGCCTGAAATATACAAAACAAGTTCATATACAGATGGATGATTTGGCAAGAAGCTGTGTCCAACTAAAGGAAAAAAAAAAAAAAAAAAAGTATAATTTTTTATGTGTAGTGAAAAGAGTTATTCATGCTATGTTTTTCTTAATATTGTTTTCAATAGCGAGAAATTGAATTTTTTTTACAAAATGATTTTAGGTAGGATTTTGAATATCTGAGAGGGGGAAAAAGTGTATTACTTTTCAATAAAATCCTTAAAATTAAGTAATAAATCATATCGTTAAATAGTTACTAAATAAATACTTAATAATAGTTACTAAAATAAAATACTTAATAGCATCAATAACCCTAAAATAATTTAAAAGTCCGGTGCAAAGCAATTTTTAATCTTTTTTTTAAATTTAGCTGACTTTTTGCAACCCTGCCTATAAATGACACAGTTATGTGTTATTAAAATTTAATGTTTTCATTATTTGAAATAATATTAAATTCTAACTTAATAAACAACTTAAACCTTTCAAGTTAAATCACATTTAAAACCCTTTGACCACCGAGCAAAACGGCAAAAGTGTAATGCTGTTTTCTATATAATTTTTTTTTAAATGCTAAAAAAACATATTTCCAACATTATATAAAAAACTTAATTTTTGTATATGAATATAATCCTTGAAACTATAAATCATTAGATTAATTTTGACACAGTTATTCTTAATTGGTAAAAAAATCATGAGATGTAACCTTCCAAACTGGGCGAAAAAGTCCGTGCCTGGATTCGAACCTGAAATCTCTTGGCTGAAGCTGCCAATGCTCTACCAACTGAGAAATCCCGGACGAATATGGATGAACATGGATGAACTTTTTCAGCCTGTTAACCTTGATGACCATTGCATCTGGTCTGACATCTGAATCAGTACAACAGAATAAATAACAGGTAATGGGACCTCCAGTAAACGCTGGAAATGTGATTACACTAGATTAAATGGACTGGAGGTTCCATTACCTGTGATTTATTCTGTTATGCTAATCCAGATATCAGATCAGATGCTATGACCATTAAGGTTAACTGGGTGAATTAGTTCAGCCATATTCGTCCGGGATTACTCAGTTGGTAGAGCATTGGCAACTTCAGTCAAGGGATCCAGGTTCAAATCCTGGCCCGGACTTTTTTGCCCAATTGGGAAGATTACATCACATATAAATCATTAATTTAGGTTTTAAATAACACTAATATTGCTGTGATACCTACAGCATAGTGAATGGATATATCAGTTTGCAATGGCGAGAAGGTTAAAAATTTGTAGTATAAAATTACAAGCTAATTTTGACCAATTAAATCACCGGTGTGGCTTTTAAAAACTTTTAGCAGGCATTTTTGCAACCCTGATCTATGACTTGCTAGTTATGCATGAAAAGAAAACTAGTTAGTGTATAAATATAATGAGAAAAACATGTCCAACTTAATATGTCAATTCTCTTAAATAAAATTCATTTGAGATTAAAAAGTTTGGTGCAAGTATCCTCTTGTGTACCAAAACAGGACACAAGCTCCTGAAGGCACATGATGAAGGGGGCAGCTGTCATCTGACAAAGCACCACAAGGACTTACAAGGGCTGACTTCTTTTAATTAACTTCAAAGTTTCTCTGCAATTGATTTGATTCCTATTAGAATAGATGGGGTTCTTGACTACATATCTTTCACCTACCAACCTCCTAGCCAGCAGATGCCACACATTCTGTGCCAGTCTGTGACATTGTATCAACCTGCTTTACTTTATTGTTCTGATATGTGCCAGTTCTGTACAGCATTTTATGCTGTTACCATTCAAAAATATTCTAGATGTTAGAAGTTTTACTGAAGGGGAAAACAAGAATTAGGGAGAAAGAGGGCAGACACCCAAAACCACTCTTTGTACATGGCGTGTTCCCTATAAGTCTTTCATATACCTCCAGGGATATGTGTACCAGAGTCTGAAAAAACGTTTTAAAGAGGGTTTGTGATGTATGTCAATAGATTTCTGTCATAATAAATATCTGATATTTATTTTCAAAATATCACTATGCATGTTTTTTTTGTTTTTTTTTCATGTGAAATAAGTGTAAATGAAGTTTTCAACTGCAATAGACTGTCGATCTGTAGACAAAAAACCTTTTCTTCTGACAATGACCTTTTATTCTCTCCCCCCTCCCCCCCCCCCCCCCCCCACACACACCTTAGATTTATGTTTGCAGCTGAATTTTTAAATGTTTCTACTTCAACAACTTCACTAGAAATAATCTTTTCTGGTTTTGGCGATATATATCAATACATTTTATCATTAAAATTATCTGTACATAATCATGTAATAAAATCACTAAATAAATCATAATAAAATCAATAAATATGAATTTGCTAAGTTTATATTATTACAAGCATGGAGAAGAAAAACTTCAATAAACAAAATTCAAAGTTATCCACTTTACAATATTTCCCTGGCCTCTTTGAAAGATTGAAATATAAACTTTGCAAATTCAGTATTATATGCCTTATCACAAAACCATCCATAAAATTAAAAAGTATAGTTTGTAAGAAAATAGACCTGATAGTCATATCAACTATCAGGTGTTTATGAAATCCCATTCACCAGAGCAGATGGAACAATGCAATATTATATAGGAATGACAATTGACAACTATAGCATATGACAGAAGAACTACAGCATTGGCAAAATTACATCAGATCAGAGCCGTTCTTAGTGAAAGCGAGGCCGGGTGCAAGAACTTCTGCGAGGCCTTTTCCTTCCAATCTAGTTAACAACCTCCTATTACCTCCAATGTTGTCAATTTAACCGCATTTTGTTTTATTCGTCGACCTGAAATTTCAAATAGTAATTTTTGGTAGAATTTTCTAGTAAAACTCAAGTAGATATTTTGAATAAAAAAATCTGCAAAATTGGGAACATTATTACTTCTTACAATGCAAAAGGCTTTTTAAAAATCCCGCATGACATACACAGTGGTGCG